>CM071601.1:115403438-117903438 GCA_036435485.1 Saposhnikovia divaricata | reverse complement strand
CTTCTTGTATATCCTGATCTTATAAAGGATTTAGCACTTTGTTTAGGATATATGTGTTAAACAGTAATCTGTAGAGTTTAGTCAGGAACAGTGCGTCAGAGACTACATGTCAGGAACAGTGTATCGGGGACTACATTTCAGGAACAAATGAGCAGATCCTGAAACATTAAGTCAGATCCTGATCAAATACTGATGGGATAATCAGATCCTGATGCAATGGGAAATCCTGATATCAGTCATGTTACAGATGATATCAGTCGTGTTACTGATGATGTCATTATGGATGCTACAGAAACTGGCAAGTGCTATAAAACAGGATCTTTGTTTTGGAAAACAAGCAAGAAGATATCGTGAAGGAAACGAATTCTCTATTGATGGAAACTATCAACTGGACGGCAGAACATTGTCATAGATAGATTATAATTCTGTTATTAGTTGATAGGTAGCATTATAAATACTCTCTCTATATCATTGTAAACAGTGTTCGTACGTGAGTAAACACGTGAGTTCATAAGATTTGTATTCGAGAGTTCGAAACAAACAGAGAGAGAGATTTATAGACTCTGAAGAAGAATAGCAAAGAAAGTTCTGAGTCAGAGACTGAAGATATAGACTCTGAAGATAATGATTCTGAATCAGAGATGCAAGAACTCTTTGCTATGTTTGCTAAAGCTTTCAAGAAAGGAAGATTCAACAGGAGAAGATTTAGCAAAGGTACTTTTTAGAAGAAAGAGGAGAAGAAGAATGACAAAGGCAAGAGTACAATTATCAAGCTTGATAAAGCCAAGATCAAGTGCTTTAACTGCAGTGAGCTTGGACACTTTGCTAGTGAGTGTAAGAAGCCTAGGAATTCAGGGAAGGGCAATGCACTCATGGTCACACAGAAGGATTGGGCAGACTCCAGTGATTCTGAAGATGAATTGGATTATGACAACATTGCATTGATGGCAAGTGCTTCAGACAAGCCTAGATCTCCAAATAAAACTTTTTCATCTTCTGTTAAGGTATCACTTCACTCTCTTGATTCATTTGATAGCTTAGATTCTGATGATATTAGATCTATTCATGTTTAGTTTAAGAATCTTATGACTAATTTCAAAATTCTTGCTAGTGAAAAAGATGAACTCAAGACTAAGAATGATGAATTAGTTAGTAGAAATAATTTTCTTGAATCTGAGTTAATTCAAATGGTAGAATATAAATTAAGTTCTGATAAAGCTAAGCATGATTATGGTGTTATTCTTGAGGCTTATGACTATGTCAGAAAAGAACTAGAGCAAGAGAGAGATGTGATTAAAACCATTAACAATTCTGGTAAAAAGACTCAAGAAATCATTGAAAACCAAATTTTGGGTAAAGTTAATGGTTTAGGTTTTGATAAGGCTAGGAAAGAAGATAATGTAGCTATTGTCAGTGATGATAGTAAGACTGAAGCTAGCACATCTAAGTCTGAAGGTAAGAAGATAGTTTCTGAACCTAAACATGTTAAATTTGTTGATTCTAAAGGTACCCCAGTTGTGCACAAAAGAATTAACAATAGCAATTCAGATGAGAAAGTGTTAGAAAAACCTAAGAATGTAAACATAGGTTTTCTGTCTAAGTCTCAGTTGAAACAGAGACTAGAAAGTATTTCAGAGTCTAGCAAGATCAGAAGAAATAGGAATGGAAAAGAAGGTATTAACAAAGAGAATAATTACAAGAATGTACCTGATGCACCTAGGAAGAAATGCTATAAATGTGGAAATCATAATCATTTGGCCCTAGACTGCAATCAAAAACCTTCTTGGAAAACTGAGTCCAGATTCCCCAAGACTCAAAGAATTCAATACCAACCACAAGAACCCTGTTATCATTGTGGTAGTTTACTTCATTCCATTTATATGTGTAAGGAATATCATGAACTGTATTATGACTATTATTCTCTGAAATCTGGAACTCCTAGTCACAAACAGTTTGTGAAATCTAAGTCTAAGGTTGACTCTGCAACAGGTAAATCAAAAGCAAAATCTTCAAAGCCTGTTGGTTCAAAAGTTAGTAAGAAAGGATCCAATCAAAGTTGGGTCCTAAAAAATTCTAACTAGCTACTTTTTGTTTGCAGGGCATTGGAAAGAAGCATACAATTATCTTGGACAGTGGATGCTCTGGACATATGACTGGAAAGAAGTCCCTGCTTACAAAGTTTGAGAGGAAAGCTGGTCCAGTAATATCCTTTGGAGATGGCAACAAAGGAGAAACTCTGGGATATGGCTCAATTATTTTGGGGAATGTCATCATAGAAAATGTAGCACTGGTTGAAGGCTTGAAACACACACTTTTAAGCATAAGTCAACTGGGTGATAAGGGTTACCAATCAATCTTTGACAGTAAGGGATGTAAAATCTTGAATATGAAGAATGGAGACATTGTTCAAACTGGTCAGAGACATGGTAACATATATGAAGCCAGCTTAAGTGACACATCTAAAGGAACTGTCAGATGTCTTTACAGCAAGGCATCAAATGATGAAAGCTGGAATTGGCACAAGAAGCTCTCACATCTCAATTTCAAGAAGCTTAATCAACTTGTTAAGCATCATCTGGTGAGAGGCCTACCCCAGGCAAACTATGTGCAAGATATACTTTGTGATGCTTGTCAGCTTGGAAAACAAAGAAGAACCACTTTCAAGAGCAAGACAGAAAATTCAATTACTGAACCATTTCACATGCTGCATCTTGATTTATTTGGTCTAGTAAACATTATGTCTATCAATAAGAAAAGATATGCTCTATTTATAGTGGATGACTACACAAGGTTCACATGGGTATTCTTTCTACACAACAAGGATGAAGCTCTTCAGCAAATCATTGAACTTGTCAAGAATATTCAAAATAGCTCTGAGTACAAGGTCAAAGTGCTCAGAAGTGACAATGGTACAGAATTCAAGAATTCTACAATGGAGGAGTATTGTGCAGACAGTGGAATTACTCAACAGTTTTCTGCACCTGGAACACCTCAGCAAAATGGTGTAGTAGAAAGAAAGAACAGAACTCTCATAGAGGCAGCAAGAACCATGCTTGCAGATGCAAAGCTTCCAACCTATTTCTGGGCAGAAGCTATCAACACTGCATGTTTCACTCAAAACTGTACCTTGGTAAATGCTCATGGCAAGACTCCCTATGAGATGATCAAAGGAAAGAAACCAAGTGTGAAATACTTTCACATCTTTGGATGCAAATGCTATGTCCTGAAAGTTCATCCAGAACAACTTGGGAAATTTGAAGCCAAATCGGATGAAGCAATCTTTCTAGGATACTCAGCATCAAAGGCCTTCAAAGTATACAATCTCAGAACTCACATTGTTATGGAATCAATTCACGTTGCATTTGATGATAAGAAGTCTGGAATTTTGCAAACTGATGAAAGTCATGACAATCTGGAATTTGAAAATCTTAAGTATTCTGAGATTCCCTCCAGCGATGATGAAGGTTCTCCAGAGGAAATCTCTATTGCTTCTCAAAGGAATGCTACTGTTGAGGGGGAGCAATTCAATCAAGGAGAACATAGGACTGATCAGGATCAGACTGGTCATTCAGAGTCTACTTCATCAAGAACTGATCCTTCAGAGTCTAATGAAGGAAGATCAGGAACTAGCAGCAGTACTGAATTCATTGATTCTACTGATCAAGGGGGGGCTTTTGAAGGCAGAGAAAGTTCTTCTACAAGAAATACCACTAACTTAATGGGAGAGTCTAGCAGGAGCAATCTACCACCTGTTAGAAAATGGTCAAGGGATCATACTGAGGATTTGATAATTGGTGATCCAAATAGTGGTGTTCGAACTAGAAGATCAATTCAAAATGAATGCTTGTACAGTTGTTTCCTATCAAAGAATGAACCTAAGAAGGTTGAAGAAGCCTTACAGGATCCTGATTGGGTAATAGCAATGCAGGAAGAATTGAATGAATTTGAGAGGAACAAAGTTTGGAAACTGGTACCAAGACCTAAAGATAGATCTATTGTTGGTGCTAAATGGGTTTTCAGAAACAAGCTAGATGAATCTGGTATGATTGTAAGAAACAAAGCAAGACTGGTAGCCAAGGGTTATTCTCAGGAAGAAGGAATTGACTATGATGAAACCTTTGCACCTGTAGCAAGATTAGAAGCAATCAGAATGTTTGCATTTGCAGCTCATTCAAAATTCAAGGTATACCAGATGGATGTAAAGAGTGCTTTTCTAAATGGCAAGCTTGATGAGGAAGTGTATGTGGAACAACCACCTGGTTTTGTTGATCCAAAGTTTCCAAATCATGTCTACAAACTTGACAAGGCACTCTATGGACTGAAGCAGGCACCAAGAGCATGGTATGAGACTTTGTCTAAATTTCTTCTTGAAAATGGCTTCCCAAGAGGTACAATTGACAAAACTCTATTCTTTAGAAAGATAAAAGGTGATTTGCTTTTAGTTCAAGTTTATGTTGATGATATTATATTTGGTTCTACTAATGAAAAGTTATGTGCTAAGTTTAGCAGGCTTATGCTGTCTAAATATCAGATGAGCATGATGGGTAAACTAAATTACTTTTTAGGCTTGCAGGTCAAACAGACTGAGACTGGTATTTTCATTAATCAGTCAAAGTATATCAAAGATCTTTTAAAAAGGTTTAACCTTCAAAATTGTGCAATTGCAAAGACACCCATGGCAACAGCCACTAAGCTAGACTCTGATCCTAAGGGAAAGAGTTGTTAGGAATATGTTGTACTTGATGATAACTTCACAATCAATCAAATTGTATAAGGTTTTGTAGCTGTCAACGGATGAGGATTTATAACTCTATCCGTTGACAGGTAGCTCATCAACGGATGAGGTTTTGTAGCATACTGCAGTATCTCTATGTTATCAGTTGATAGTGTTTTTATCCACAGTCATGTTGACCATCAACGGATAGGCAGAATAGGGTAGCCAATTGTAAATAAGCTATGCTATGTAATTCTGTCTAAGTGAAAGTGTATCAACAGATGAAGACAAAACTCTATCAACGGATGCAACTCAAATCCACTCTATCAACGGATACAGCTCAAGTCTCAATATCAACGGATACCGCTCAATACATCATCAACGGATGTCAGTGTACAACATCAACGGATAATCATTGAGACTGTCTTCTATGATTAGCTGGGGATTAGCAGTTGATAAGGACATGTTTGACTGACAGATCACATGGGTTGATAGTAGATACAAAAAGCAGTATGGCAGCCATACTTTGGAAACACAGAAGAAAGAAGCATTCCATTTACACTATGAATACAAGAAAGGTGCAGGAGACATGTCTGAACACAAGGACAACCTTTCGGCTACATGTGTATTTGGAGTATAGTAGCAAGTCAACTAGAATTAGATTAATATTATCTTATTCCAGTAGTACTTGTAAAACTTGGGATTTATAACCAAGTGTAGCAACTCTTTGTAGGTAAAAAAAAAACAGATACATCTTGCTTAGGGTTTCTATTGAATATTCTTAGAGAGCAAAGAGTTGTAAAACAGAAGCTGTGTACTTTTGTATCACAGAGTTTTCTTCGAATAAAAGCTTCAGGTGGTGCATTTAACCACCTGATTTTTATGTGCTTGTGCATTTATCTTTTACAAGCAATTATCTAAGTATAGATTTCTGGAGTTCTTATCAGAAATTTATAAATATCAAGAATTGTATTCAACCCCCCCTTCTACAATTATACAAGTCTGTAATCTGGGAATAACAATTGGTATCAGAGCGAGCTTCTAACATATTTGAAGTTTAAAGATCAACACACTTCCAACATGTCTAAGAAGGATTATGGAGTAAAGATTCCAGTTCTTGATAGAGAAAATTACTTTCACTGGAAAGTAAAAATGCGTCTACATCTCTCGTCTGTTGATGAGGGCTTTGTGGATTGCATTGACAAGGGTCCTCACGTTCCAATGAAGACAACAACAAGAGTTGGCCTGGCTGATGATGTGCCTGACACTCTCATTCCCAAACTTGTATCTGAGTGGAGTCTTGAAGATATTGCAGAAGTCCACAAAGTCAAAAAGGCCATGAATATTCTGTTCAATGGTCTAGAAACAGACATGGTTGACAATGTTATTAACTGTACTACCGCCAAGGAAGTATGGGACATTGTTCAAACCCTGTGTGAAGGAACAGAACAGGTAAGGGAAAACAAGATACAACTACTAATCCAACAGTATGAACATTTTCACTTTAAGAGTGGAGAAACATTGAATGATACATTTAGTAGATTTCAAAAGCTACTAAATGGTTTAAAACTGTATGGAAGAATCTATCAAGTTAAAGATTCTAATCTCAAATTTCTGAGATCACTGCCCAAGGAATGGAAGCCAATGACTGTTTCTCTAAGAAACACTCAAGAGTACAAGACATTTACTCTTGAAAGGCTCTATGGAACTTTAAAGACCTATGAGCTGGAAATGGAGCAAGATGAAGAGATTGAGAAGTCTCAAAAGAAAAGTGGGTCAGTTGCACTTGTTGCCAACTTGGAGCAAAAGGAGGAAAGGACAGAAACTGCTAGTTCTACACCAAACAGGGAGGTTTGTAAAGGTAGAGCAGAATCAAGCAGGAGCAAGGAAAAGGTGTCTGAGGAATTGAATGCTCTTCAGCAGGATGAATTGGATGAGATAGATGAGCACTTAGCTTTTCTATCTAGGAGATTCTCTAAGCTGAAATTCAAGAGAAACTCTGGGGTGGCCAAGCCATTTAACAAGGATTTTTCCACAAGCAACTATGTGGATAAATCCAAAATTAAATGCTACAATTGTGGAATTGCTGGTCATATGATAAGTGAATGCAGGAAACCTAGATCTGAGAACAAAGGAAAGCCAACTGAGGCTGTTAACTATAAGAAGAAATATTTTGATCTTCTCAGGCAGAAAGGAAAGGCATTCTTGACCCAAGAGTATGACTGGGCTGTTGATGACAATCATTCTGATGATGATGTTGAGTTAGTCAACCTTGCTTTAATGGCTGATTCTGGAGAGCAGGAAGCAAGTTCAGCTAGCAATCAGGTATTTTCTACTAATCTCTCTGAGCTCACCAAAGAGGAATGCAATAGTGTTATAGATGAAATGTCTACTGAACTATATCACTTAAGTGTTACTCTTAAATCACTTACTAAAGAGAACAATAGAATTAAAGAGTCTAATCTGTTTTTAAGTGATAGAAATGCTGCTCTAGAAACTCAATTTCTAGAATTTGAGAAAATGAGAGTTGATTGCAATAATGCTAAAAGTGAACTTGAAGCTGTGTTAAAAAGAGAACTGATTTTAAAAGACCAGCTTGAAAAAGAACAAGGGATAATTGCTAAATTTCAAAGTTGTAGGAATATTTCTCAAAACATAATAGAAGTTCAGGGAATAGAATCATTTGTGAAGGATACCTGGACTCAAAAGAAAAAGGAGCTAGAACCTGGCCTTGAGGATCTAGAGACTATTTGTGAATCAACGGATAGTGATCATCCGTTGACAGATGAACCGTCAACGGATGAGAGGTATCCGTCGACTAACAAAAAGTCTGTTAGTAAGAAGGAACTTAGGAAACTGGATATCAAGTATGGTCCAGTAAACAAGAATTTTGTTAGTGGTGAGTGCAGCAAAACCAAATCCAGTGGGAAGGCTAAGACAGGTGATTTACACAACAAAAAGGCTGTTGGTAAATCAGACAATGAAGAGGTAGAAATTGAGGGCAACAAGAAAAAGAACAGAAATGGTAAGATAGGCATCAACAAGAAAAACAATTACTCTCCTGACAAGTTTGCTCCTAGGAAAACTTGTAGTAATTGTAATAGTGTCAATCATCTATCTTCTAATTGCAAGATTGTCAACAAGGCTCCTGTTCATGTACCTCAACCAATGCCATGTATGCCTGCAATGCCTGGTTTGTATCAAAATGCTAGTTTTTCAAATCCATATGTGAACATGCCATATATGTCTAATCTTTACTTTCAATCTATGAATGTGCCACAAATGTCATGGAACATACCTAACATGAATAATATGTATGCCAATTTTCCACACATGCATGCATCCAATATTCATGCAAATGAGCATTTGTCAAACCCCATCACTCAAGCATCTACACCTAAGTTGAAGATTGCTAAGAGTGCAAAGTCAAAGGCTAACAAGAAAGGACCCAAGGAAGCTTGGGTACCAAAATCAACTTGATTTGTTTTTGAAATGTGTGCAGGGAAACAGAAGGAATCTATGGTACCTAGACAGTGGATGCTCTAGGCACATGACAGGAGATTCAACCCTGCTCACAGAGTTCAAGGAATGAGCTGGCCCTAGAATTACCTTTGGAGATGACAGCAAAGGATATACTAAGGGATATGGCCTGATTTCAAAAGACAATGTCATCATTGAAGAAGTGGCTTTAGTTGAAGGTCTGAAGCACAATTTGCTGAGTATCAGTCAGATTTGTGACAAAGACTATGAAGTAAAGTTCACAAAAGAAGCCTGTGTTGTTTCTGCCAAGGAAGACAACAATGTGGTATTGACAGGCTTTAGAAAAGGAAATGTTTACATAGCTGACTTCAATTCAGCATGCTCAGAATCCATTACTTGTCTCTTCAGCAAAGCAAGTAAGGATGAGAGTTGGCTATGGCATAAAAAGCTATCACATTTGAATTTTAAAGTTATGAATGATTTGGTAAGAAAGGATCTTGCTAGAGGAATCCCTCAATTGGAGTTTGTCAGAGATGGGCTGTGTGATGCCTGCCAATTAGGGAAACAAAAGAAATCATCCTTCAAAAGCAAGACAGAGTCATCCATTGTTAAGCCTCTTCAATTGCTGCATATGGATTTATTTGGTCCAGTAAATGTCATGTCTATTTCAAAGAAGAAATACTGTCTGGTGGTTGTAGATGATTTTTCTAAGTTCACATGGACCTTCTTCCTGCACTCCAAGGATTGTGCAAGTGAAATCATCATCAATCACCTCAGAATGCTAAACAATGGTTCTGAAGACAGAGTACAAAGAATCAGGAGTGACAATGGTACTAAATTCAAGAATTCCACAATGAAGATTTTCTGTGAAGAGAATGGAATTGTCCATGAGTTTTCTGCTGCCAGAACACCTCAACAAAATGGGGTTGTTGAAAGGAAAAACAGAACTCTCATTGAAGCAGCTAGAACAATGTTAAGTGAATCAAGGTTACCAACATATTTCTGGGCTGAAGCTGTCAACACTGCATGCTTTACTCAGAATATTTCCTTGGTCAATCAAGCTAGAGGAATGACTCCTTATCAGTTATTAACCAACAAGAAACCAACTTTAGCTTTCCTACATGTCTTTGGATGTAAGTGTTTTGTGCTAAGGAATCATGGAGATAACTTGGGCAAATTTGAAGCAAAGGCAGATGAAGCTATTTTCGTTGGATATGCAGCAGGGAAAGCCTACAAGGTCTACAATCTAAGAACCAACATTGTTATGGAATCTGTACATGTTGTGTTTGATGATCAAAAGATTCTAGGCCTAAATGATGAAGGTTACCATGAAAAGTTGGAATTTGAGAATGAAGGTGAAGGAAGAATGTACTATGATGATGATGAGGAAAATGAAGATCATGACCACAGAGATCCACCTAGAGTTGTTATGCCAACTAGAAGTGATGCTTACACTGAAAATGAAGCATCCGTTGACAGTCATTCTGGAACATCCGTTGACAGTCATTCTGGAACATCCGTTGACAGTCATTCTGCAACATCCGTTGACACTATTAGAGATGCATCCGTTGACAGATATTCTCAAGCATCCGTCGACAGGCAGAATGATGCATCCATTGACAGTCAACTTCATAATTCAGCAAGGACAACAAACTCAGGGGGAGTTTCTCAAGGTCAAAATTCAATGCTAAATCAACATGATCATGGAAATGAAGCAACCTCATCAAGATCAAACCTTCCACCTGCAAGAAAATGGACTAGAAATCATCCATTTGAGTTAATCATTGGTGAATCAAATTCAAGAGTCCAAACTAGAAGGGCCACTCAAGCAGAATGTCTATACAGTAGCTTCCTGTCTCAAGAGGAACCTAAGAAAGTGGAAGATGCCCTTCTAGATCCAGATTGGGTGTTAGCAATGCAAGAAGAGCTAAACCAATTTGAAAGAAATAAAGTATGGAAACTTGTGCCCAAACCTGATGATAGAAGTGTCATAGGTACTAAATGGGTTCTCAAGAATAAGACAGATGAAAATGGCATAATTGTGAGGAATAAAGCTAGATTAGTGGCAAAGGGCTACTCTCAAGAAGAAGGAATAGATTTTGATGAAACTTTTGCTCCAGTGGCAAGACTTGAGGCAATAAGAATCTTTCTAGCCTATGCAGCACATGCCAATTTCAAAGTCTATCAGATGGATGTCAAAAGTGCCTTTCTAAATGGGGAACTAGAAGAAGAGGTCTATGTCCATCAACCTCCTGGTTTTGAGGATCCAGAATTTCCAGAATATGTATATCTTCTCGTGAAAGCACTTTATGGTTTGAAGCAAGCACCAAGAGCCTGGTATGACACTTTATCTCAATTTCTTTTGGGAACCACTTCACTAGAGGTACAGTAGATAAAACCTTATTTCATAGGGATATTAATGGCTCTTCAATACTTGTTCAAATCTATGTAGATGATATTATTTTTGGGTCTACAGATGAGAAGCTTTGCAAAAAGTTTGCCAAACTTATGGAAAGTAGGTATGAAATGAGCATGATGGGTGAATTAACTTACTTTCTTGGCCTACAAGTAAAGCAAGTTAATGAGGGCATTTTCATAAGTCAAACAAAATATATTTATGATCTCTTAAAGAAATTTGACTTAATGGATTGTACATCTGCTAAAACACCTATGGCCACTGCAACTAAGCTTGAGTTGAATACTAAGGAAAAGTCTGTGGACATCTCAAGCTATAGAGGCATGGTAGGTTCACTTCTATACCTAACAGCTAGTAGACCTGATATAATGTTTTCTACTTGTCTTTGTGCTAGATTTCAAGCTGACCCTAGAGAGTCTCACTTAATAGCTATTATAAGAATTTTCATGTATCTCAAGGGAACACCAAACCTTGGCATTTGGTACCCAAGAGAATCTGGTTTTGATCTAACTGGCTATTCAGATGTAGATTATGCAGGTTGCAGAGTTGATAGGAAAAGTACTACAGGTTCCTGTCAATTTCTAGGAAACAGGCTTGTTTCATGGTTCAGTAAGAAACAAAACTCAGTCTCCACTTCTACAGCTGAAGCTGAGTACATTGCTGCTGGAAGCTGTTGTGCACAGATTCTATGGATGAGAAACCAACTCATTGACTATGGTCTAAAAGTTGAGAAGATTCCAATTTTCTGTGACAACACAAGTGCTATTGCCATCACAGGGAATCCAGTGCAACATTCGAGAACCAAGCACATTGACATCAAATACCACTTCATTAGAGAACATGTGATGAATGGTACAGTAGAAATGCACTTTGTGCCAAGTGAAATGCAGCTTGCAGATATCTTCACCAAGCCTCTTGATGAATCCACATTCACAAGATTGGTAGGTGAGCTAGGTATGCTTAACTTGTCATAATTCCTAGTAATATTTGATTTCACTGCATTGAAGCTAGAAATGTGTTTTGATTTACTTGAAAGTTAAAACTTTCAGAAAAATTTTCTGCAGAAATTTTGTCTAAGGCAAAATTAGCTTATCAACGGATATCCTTTTATCCGTTGATAATATAAACACATTACTAGATTTTCGCATGTCAACGGGTAACAGGCTATCCACGTCATCAACGGATAAACTGTATCTCAACCGTTCATTCCATCTCCGTTGATATACATTTTTTTTATAACCGTTGGTAACCGTGTATATCTAATCATGGCTGTACTTATTTTCTTTTCATTTATTATCTGACAGTTACTTTTGACCAATGGAGTAATTACTTTTAATTATTTCATTTTTAATTCTTGAAAAATATAAAAGGCTGACTTGTACTCTCACATCTCACTTTTATTCATTTTCAAGCATATCAAAAGTTAACTGCATCTTCTTCTCTAAAACTCTCTGTAACCAAAGTTCAAACACTTCAATGGCGCCCATTGTTAAGATGATGTCCTCCACTGGGTTTACCTACGAGAAGAACAATTTCGCGGCCTTTGTTGACACAGTGAATGCTCCAGAAGCTTACCACACTTTGATGAGTTTCGTGAAGAAATGCAAACTGTCATATGCTATGACTGCCACCACTCCCTTAATCCACGAGGTAATTGAAGAAATGTGGACATCTGCTGAGTACAATGGCACAGACGGTACAATTGCTTTTTCTTTAAAGGGTAAAAACTATGTGGTTAATTCTGATGTAATAACTGCTTGTTTAAAATTGCCTGAGAATAACTGTCTGAAAGTACCCACTAATGCTGAAATTGTTGCCATGCTTAATTCTATTAATTATGCCCTTAGTACTGAAAACTTAGGGAAAATTGTTAGGAAAGGAATGGTTAAAGAATGGAGCTATTTCTGTGATGCCTTCATTAAAACTTTTTCAGGCAAAATTAGCAATTTTGATGTTGTTACCCAGTCCATGCTAACTATGATGTGTATGCTCTTAAATGATAAATTCTATAATTTTGGCACATTAGTTATGTATGAGATAGCTGCAAAGTTGGGTAAAAAGGAAACTAGGAGCAAGAATATCTACTTTGCTAGATTTTTAATGCTCTTAGCACTGCATGTATCTGAGAATAAGCTATCCATTGCTAACCCGGATAGCAAGTTCCAATGTTTTGTTCAGGAGAAGAGAGTCTTAAGTGACCTAATTCGAATGAACCTCAATGCAGGAGTACAATTGGTATATCTACCAATTGTTCAGGTAACTATCTCTAACTCTGAAACCCCTATCTCCAACCCCCAAATTTCTTTGCCTTCTAGTGTCACAATGGAGTCTGTAGTTGTGACCAAACAGGCTCCTACCAAAGTGACCAAATCCAGAGTTCCAAAACCACATTCTAAAAAGCAAACCTCAAGTGTCTCTCAAAAGAAACCTGTTGTAAAATCTACCAAAACTCTTGAGGGGAGTGTAAAGGTGGTAGTGAGTGGTGAGGGACAGGGTGAACATCAAAGAAGCCCTAAGGATAAGGAAGGAGAGATGAGTGCAACCACCATTTCAGTCTCTCAAAAGACTGCAAATGTAACTACAAGCCAAATTCTAGTTACACTCTCTCAACAGAGTGTGACTACTGAATCAAGTTCCCCACAAGGAACACTGCACAAGAGGGTTAGAGACACATATAGCCCAATCTCAAAAACCTATGGAAGAAGAGTGAAATCTAAAACCATAGGGGAATCACAGGGTGCACACACAGTACAGGAAACTGTACCTTCTCAAACTCAGTTTGATGTGGCTTCAATAAATGTGGAGTCACAGCCCCTTGATCTCAATCTTCAAATCGATACACATTACAATCCACCATCACCAACTCCATCTCTGGATGTGGATATGATATCTACATCAATTCCTGATTCTCCATCTTTAAGATTCTTGGATAAGCCCCACTCTGAAATTGGTGGTCATCATCTTTTAGATGATTTGTTGGACCATCAATCTTCCCTTCCAGAATTCTCAACACAGACTGTGGCCTCGAACTTAAAATCAATCTCCACAGATTCAGTGTTGGTTTTCTCTTCAACGGATAAAATTATTCCTTCCTCAACGGATATCCTTCATCCGTTGACAAGTGTTTCTCCATCAACGGATGCGCCTCTATCTAGCCATCCGTTGACAGCTATAACTACTCCATCAACGGATATTCCTTATCCGTTGATAACTCACTCTACCACTGCTATATCTGACATTCCTGTGTCAAGTGTGGAGGAGTTCTCAGTAGTTGAAACACTTTTAGGATTGAGGGAAGGGAGTGAGAGGCTGCCTTGTGAGCAGGCAAAAGGAGAGGTAAATAATGAGAGGCTGGCCATTTCTTCCGGTCAGGCAAAAGGAGAGTTTGAGAGTTCCACCTTAGTAGGTGAAGGTGAGGGTGTGAGAGGTGTGAGCTAAGGGGAGCCCTTGATGCAAGAAAAGAGAGATGAGGGGAGAGAAGGGACTATAGGAGAAATAAGGATGGAAGAAGCAGCCATTGCTAGTGGGTCAATGGAGGTTGAGGATGCAGCCAAGGAAATGGAATATCAAAGAGAATATCAGTCCATGATTGACTCCATTTCTTTGGATGCTGAAACCTTTACTCACCCTGTTCCTGCCTATCAAATTCTGGCACAACAGGGCAATGTGGAAGCAGAGGAGGCAATGCACCTAGTGCACACCTCACAGTCTCTACTTAGAGCTAAGGAATCTATAGAAGCTCTGCCAACCACTGCTGAGAGTGAAGAATTTGAAGATTCTGAAGATGAAGACAGCCAGAGCCCTGAAGATGAAGGTGGTAGCAGTATTCATGATTTTACATTTGCTCACAACTACACCTATCATCAACTTGATATGGAAATCATAAGGCAATATAAATCTGCCCTGGCTGAGCACCCAGAAGCAGATCCACAGAGAAAGGTTGTTCTTCAACAGGCAATTGACTCCCTTAAGTTACAAAAGATGCAAATGGTGATTCAGAGATCCAACTTAGAGGAGGTCAAACAAGAAATCAAGGATGTAAAGATCTCTGTGGATTCCAAGTTAGAGCAACTAGCTCCTACAGCCACTCAGAGGGTGTTGCAACAAAGGTTCATCAAAGAAGACAACCTGGCTAAGTCTGTGCAACTCCTCACCTCAAGAGTGGAAAAGATGGAATCCCAGATGGAGCAATTTCTTCAACATCAAAAACTGCAAACCCAACTGCTAGAAAAGTTAGTTGCAGCCCCAACTTCTAGTCAAACCCTTGATGCTAACAAAAAGGGGGAGAAAGTGGAAGAGGCTGTGGCAACTACAAGTCAAATCTTAATTTCTGAAAGAAGGGAAGCAGCAAGTGAGGGGGAGCAGCAGCCTACCACAGTGGTCAATCCACAGGACTTCATTGTCACAACCTCCCCCAGCAAATCCAAACCTGTACAAGTAGCTCTATCTGAAGAGTTTGATTTCTCAAACTTGACAGAAGAGGAAAAGCTAGCCAAAATTGAAGCTCTACAAAAGATGAAAGAGGAAAACTATGAAAGGATAATGAGGACAGAAATATTGATCAATCAATCTATTGCATCAACTCTGTTCTCTAGCCAAACCTCAGCTCCAACAATATCTACCACAATTCTGAAGGTGCTCACTCCAGCAATTATGGCTCCTACATTCTATGATGCTGAGCCTTCTCATGTTAAAGAATTTGAACCCTACATCAAAACAAGACCCTACTCACCACCAAAAGCAAATGGGAAGAACAAGTTACAACTGGACTTTCCATTTCCCAAGGATGATGAAGAGAAGCTGATGGGTAAGCAAATTAAGGAATTCAAGGAGAAGACTAACAGTTGTGTAAGAGAATGGATGGCTGTAATCATAAGGAATGGAAAAGTTCTAAACATATCCAACAGCCATCCTAGATTTGTTGAAGCCAAGAGAGAAGAGACTTCAAGGCTGCTAAGAGAATCTCAACCAAGCACTGAATATAAATATGAAAACTCAGATGAGAAGCAAGCAAGGCTGGCTCAAGAGTTAATGGATGAGGTAGAGGATGAATTGAGGGAACCTGAGGAAGTCCCCAAATTCAAAAAGAAAGGGAAATCAGTCCCCAAATCCAAATCTAAGAGAATAAAATCAAAGGCAAGGAGGCCTGTCTCTCCAGAAATTGAAAACAAGGAGACAGTTGGCTCATCACAACCTACTTCTGTAAAAGTATTCAACCCAGCTGTGAATTTCCATGGTGATCCTATAGTACCTAAAGAGGAACCAATGAATCTTGACTCCATTGAGGTTCCTTCATTCTTGCTGAAACCTCAACAGAAGCCTATACAGAAGAAAAGGAAACCAAGGAAGCAACCTTCAAAGGAACCAATTCAAGTTCCTAAGGTACCTGCAATTGTCAGGCAGCCAATCTTGGAAAACAAGGATGATTTTATCTATCAGGCAGATATTGAAGAATACTCTGGCATGAATCTTTATCTGGATGAATTGTCAGAAGTAAGAGGAATTGACAAATATAAACATTTGCCTGAAAGATTGGTCTTTGTATACAAGGGAGGAATGGAAAGGACATGGCCACTACAAAGGGTTCTTGGAGAAAATTATCATACCTTAACCAAAGTGTTCTCTGCAATCAAGAGATACACAGGGTTCTCCAAGATAGCAAAAGGGGAGATACTGGACAGAATAGAACAAATAAGGAGGGAATGGAACTCACCATCAAGTCTACCAAGGAAAATGAAGATCCCATACAATGGACAGAAAATCCACCTTCAACCCTTCTGGATGATGGAGTTCAGGGATGAAGATGGTAACAGGAGATTCTTCAGGTTAGAAGACCAACTACCAAAGGCTAGTTCTCAATACCTGAGATGGTTACAACAAAAGCTAAATCCAAAGGTAGATGAAGAAGATGCCTTCTATAGGCAACTCCAAATACAGATTGAGTCCAACTCTGCCAAAGAAGGAAAATCAAGGGTGATGCCAACAAGAGAAAAGAAACAGTCTTAATCTGCTCAGTCTAGAGGAGCTTCTCTGTAAATTTCTCAAACTTTCAGTTTTTAATTTTTGTAGCTTAATACAATTTATGCATTGTTCTTTATATATCCTTAGGAATGTTTTGTTATCATCAAGGTCCAGAATTTATGCTTTATTGCCATCAAGTATAAATTGGGGGAGATTGTTAGGAATATGTTGTACTTGATGATAACTTCACAATCAATCAAATTGTATAAGGTTTTGTAGCTGTCAACGGATGAGGATTTATAACTCTATCCGTTGACAGGTAGCTCATCAACGGATGAGGTTTTGTAGCATACTGCAGTATCTCTATGTTATCAGTTGATAGTGTTTTTATCCACAGTCATGTTGACCATCAACGGATAGGCAGAATAGGGTAGCCAATTGTAAATAAGCTATGCTATGTAATTCTGTCTAAGTGAAAGTGTATCAACAGATGAAGACAAAACTCTATCAACGGATGCAACTCAAATCCACTCTATCAACGGATACAGCTCAAGTCTCAATATCAACGGATACCGCTCAATACATCATCAACGGATGTCAGTGTACAACATCAACGGATAATCATTGACACTGTCTTCTATGATTAGCTGGGGATTAGCAGTTGATAAGGACATGTTTGACTGACAGATCACATGGGTTGATAGTAGATACAAAAAGCAGTATGGCAGCCATACTTTGGAAACACAGAAGAAAGAAGCATTCCATTTACACTATGAATACAAGAAAGGTGCAGGAGACATGTCTGAACACAAGGACAACCTTTCGGCTACATGTGTATTTGGAGTGTAGTAGCAAGTCAACTAGAATTAGATTAATATTATCTTATTCCAGTAGTACTTGTAAAACTTGGGATTTATAACCAAGTGTAGCAACTCTTTGTAGGTAAAAAAAAAACAGATACATCTTGCTTAGGGTTTCTATTGAATATTCTTAGAGAGCAAAGAGTTGTAAAACAGAAGCTGTGTACTTTTGTATCACAGAGATTTCTTCGAATAAAAGCTTCAGGTGGTGCATTTAACCACCTGATTTTTATGTGTTTGTGCATTTATCTTTTACAAGCAATTATCTAAGTATAGATTTCTGGAGTTCTTATCAGAAATTTATAAATATCAAGAATTGTATTCAACCCCCCCTTCTACAATTATACAAGTCTGTAATCTGGGAATAACAATTGGTATCAGAGCGAGCTTCTAACATATTTGAAGTTTAAAGATCAACACACTTCCAACATGTCTAAGAAGGATTATGGAGTAAAGATTCCAGTTCTTGATAGAGAAAATTACTTTCACTGGAAAGTAAAAATGCGTCTACATCTCTCGTCTATTGATGAGGGCTTTGTGGATTGCATTGACAAGGGTCCTCACGTTCCAATGAAGACAGCAACAAGAGTTGGCCTGGCTGATGATGTGCCTGACACTCTCATTCCCAAACTTGTATCTGAGTGGAGTCTTGAAGATATTGCAGAAGTCCACAAAGTCAAAAATGCCATGAATATTCTGTTCAATGGTCTAGAAACAGACATGGTTGACAATGTTATTAACTGTACTACCGCCAAGGAAGTATGGGACATTGTTCAAACCTTGTGTGAAGGAACAGAACAGGTAAGGGAAAACAAGATGCAACTACTAATCCAACAGTATGAACATTTTCACTTTAAGAGTGGAAAAACATTGAATGATACATTTAGTAGATTTCAAAAGCTACTAAATGGTTTAAAACTGTATGGAAGAATCTATCAAGTTAAAGATTCTAATCTCAAATTTCTGAGATCACTGCCCAAGGAATGGAAGCCAATGACTGTTTCTCTAAGAAACACTCAAGAGTACAAGACATTTACTCTTGAAAGGCTCTATGGAACTTTAAAGACCTATGAGCTGGAAATGGAGCAGGATGAAGAGATTGAGAAGTCTCAAAAGAAAAGTGGGTCAGTTGCACTTGTTGCCAACTTGGAGCAAAAGGAGGAAAGGACAGAAACTGCTAGTTCTACACCAAACAGGGAGGTTTGTAAAGGTAGAGCAGAATCAAGCAGGAGCAAGGAAAAGGTGTCTGAGGAATTGAATGCTCTTCAGCAGGATGAATTGGATGAGATAGATGAGCACTTAGCTTTTCTATCTAGGAGATTCTCTAAGCTGAAATTCAAGAGAAACTCTGGGGTGGCCAAGCCATTTAACAAGGATTTTTCCACAAGCAACTATGTGGATAAATCCAAAATTAAATGCTACAATTGTGGAATTGCTGGTCATATGATAAGTGAATGCATGAAACCTAGATCTGAGAACAAGGGAAAGCCAACTGAGGCTGTTAACTATAAGAAGAAATATTTTGATCTTCTCAGGCAGAAAGGAAAGGCATTCTTGACCCAAGAGTATGACTGGGCTGTTGATGACAATCATTCTGATGATGATGTTGAGTTAGTCAACCTTGCTTTAATGGCTGATTCTGGAGAGCAGGAAGCAAGTTCAGCTAGCAATCAGGTATTTTCTACTAATCTCTCTGAGCTCACCAAAGAGGAATGCAATAGTGTTATAGATGAAATGTCTACTGAACTATATCACTTAAGTGTTACTCTTAAATCACTTACTAAAGAGAACAATAGAATTAAAGAGTCTAATCTGTTTTTAAGTGATAGAAATGCTGCTCTAGAAACTCAATTTCTAGAATTTGAGAAAATGAGAGTTGATTGCAATAATGCTAAAAGTGAACTTGAAGCTGTGTTAAAAAGAGAACTGATTTTAAAAGACCAGCTTGAAAAAGAACAAGGGATAATTGCTAAATTTCAAAGTTGTAGGAATATTTCTCAAAACATAATAGAAGTTCAGGGAATAGAATCATTTGTGAAGGATACCTGGACTCAAAAGAAAAAGGAGCTAGAACCTGGCCTTGAGGATCTAGAGACTATTTGTGAATCAACGGATAGTGATCATCCGTTGACAGATGAACCGTCAACGGATGAGAGGTATCCGTCGACTAACAAAAAGTTTGTTAGTAAGAAGGAACTTAGGAAACTGGATATCAAGTATGGTCCAGTAAACAAGAATTTTGTTAGTGGTGAGTGCAGCAAAACCAAATCCAGTGGGAAGACTAAGACAGGTGATTTACACAACAAAAAGGCTGTTGGTAAATCAGACAATGAAGAGGTAGAAATTGAGGGCAACAAGAAAAAGAACAGAAATGGTAAGATAGGCATCAACAAGAAAAACAATTACTCTCCTGACAAGTTTGCTCCTAGGAAAACTTGTAGTAATTGTAATAGTGTCAATCATCTATCTTCTAATTGCAAGATTGTCAACAAGGCTCCTGTTCATGTACCTCAACCAATGCCATGTATGCCTGCAATGCCTGGTTTGTATCAAAATGCTAGTTTTTCAAATCCATATGTGAACATGCCATATATGTCTAATCTTTACTTTCAATCTATGAATGTGCCACAAATGTCATGGAACATACCTAACATGAATAATATGTATGCCAATTTTCCACACATGCATGCATCCAATATTCATGCAAATGAGCATTTGTCAAACCCCATCACTCAAGCATCTACACCTAAGTTGAAGATTGCTAAGAGTGCAAAGTCAAAGGCTAACAAGAAAGGACCCAAGGAAGCTTGGGTACCAAAATCAACTTGATTTGTTTTTGAAATGTGTGCAGGGAAACAGAAGGAATCTATGGTACCTAGACAGTGGATGCTCTAGGCACATGACAGGAGATTCAACCCTGCTCACAGAGTTCAAGGAATGAGCTGGCCCTAGAATTACCTTTGGAGATGACAGCAAAGGATATACTAAGGGATATGGCCTGATTTCAAAAGACAATGTCATCATTGAAGAAGTGGCTTTAGTTGAAGGTCTGAAGCACAATTTGCTGAGTATCAGTCAGATTTGTGACAAAGACTATGAAGTAAAGTTCACAAAAGAAGCCTGTGTTGTTTCTGCCAAGGAAGACAACAATGTGGTATTGACAGGCTTTAGAAAAGGAAATGTTTACATAGCTGACTTCAATTCAGCATGCTCAGAATCCATTACTTGTCTCTTCAGCAAAGCAAGTAAGGATGAGAGTTGGCTATGGCATAAGAAGCTGTCACATTTGAATTTTAAAGTTATGAATGATTTGGTAAGAAAGGATCTTGCTAGAGGAATCCCTCAATTGGAGTTTGTCAGAGATGGGCTGTGTGATGCCTGCCAATTAGGGAAACAAAAGAAATCATCCTTCAAAAGCAAGACAGAGTCATCCATTGTTAAGCCTCTTCAATTGCTGCATATGGATTTATTTGGTCCAGTAAATGTCATGTCTATTTCAAAGAAGAAATACTGTCTGGTGGTTGTAGATGATTTTTCTAAGTTCACATGGACCTTCTTCCTGCACTCCAAGGATTGTGCAAGTGAAATCATCATCAATCACCTCAGAATGCTAAACAATGGTTCTGAAGACAGAGTACAAAGAATCAGGAGTGACAATGGTACTAAATTCAAGAATTCCACAATGAAGATTTTCTGTGAAGAGAATGGAATTGTCCATGAGTTTTCTGCTGCCAGAACACCTCAACAAAATGGGGTTGTTGAAAGGAAAAACAGAACTCTCATTGAAGCAACTAGAACAATGTTAAGTGAATCAAGGTTACCAACATATTTCTGGGCTGAAGCTGTCAACACTGCATGCTTTACTCAGAATATTTCCTTGGTCAATCAAGCTAGAGGAATGACTCCTTATCAGTTATTAACCAACAAGAAACCAACTTTAGCTTTCCTACATGTCTTTGGATGTAAGTGTTTTGTGCTAAGGAATCATGGAGATAACTTGGGCAAATTTGAAGCAAAGGCAGATGAAGCTATTTTCGTTGGATATGCAGCAGGGAAAGCCTACAAGGTCTACAATCTAAGAACCAACATTGTTATGGAATCTGTACGTGTTGTGTTTGATGATCAAAAGATTCTAGGCCTAAATGATGAAGGTTACCACGAAAAGTTGGAATTTGAGAATGAAGGTGAAGGAAGAATGTACTATGATGATGATGAGGAAAATGAAGATCATGACCACAGAGATCCACCTAGAGCTGTTATGCCAACTAGAAGTGATGCTTACACTGAAAATGAAGCATCCGTTGACAGTCATTCTGGAACATCCGTTGACATTCATTCTGGAACATCCGTTGACAGTCATTCTGCAACATCCGTTGACACTATTAGAGATGCATCCGTTGACAGATATTCTCAAGCATCCGTCGACAGGCAAAATGATGCATCCATTGACAGTCAACTTCATAATTCAGCTAGGACAAAAACTCAAAGGGAGTTTCTCGAGGTCAAAATTCAATGCTAAATCAACATGATCATGGAAATGAAGCAACCTCATCAAGATCAAACCTTCACCTGCAACAGAGATCCAACTTAGAGGAGGTCAAACAAGAAATCAAGGATGTAAAGATCTCTGTGGATTCCAAGTTAGAGCAACTAGCTCCTACAGCCACTCAGAGGGTGTTGCAACAAAGGTTCATCAAAGAAGACAACCTGGCTAAGTCTGTGCAACTCCTCACCTCAAGAGTGGAAAAGATGGAATCCCAGATGGAGCAATTTCTTCAACATCAAAAACTGCAAACCCAACTGCTAGAAAAGTTAGTTGCAGCCCCAACTTCTAGTCAAACCCTTGATGCTAACAAAAAGGGGGAGAAAGTGGAAGAGGCTGTGGCAACTACAAGTCAAATCTTAATTTCTGAAAGAAGGGAAGCAGCAAGTGAGGGGGAGCAGCAGCCTACCATAGTGGTCAATCCACAGGACTTCATTGTCACAGCCTCCCCCAGCAAATCCAAACCTGTACAAGTAGCTCTATCTGAAGAGTTTGATTTCTCAAACTTGACAGAAGAGGAAAAGCTAGCCAAAATTGAAGCTCTACAAAAGATGAAAGAGGAAAACTATGAAAGGATAATGAGGACAGAAAGATTGATCAATCAATCTATTGCATCAACTCTGTTCTCTAGCCAAACCTCAGCTCCAACAATATCTACCACAATTCTGAAGGTGCTCACTCCAGCAATTGTGGCTCCTACATTCTATGATGCTGAGCCTTCTCATGTTAAAGAATTTGAACCCTACATCAAAACAAGACCCTACTCACCACCAAAAGCAAATGGGAAGAACAAGTTACAACTGGACTTTCCATTTCCCAAGGATGATGAAGAGAAGCTGATGGGTAAGCAAATTAAGGAATTCAAGGAGAAGACTAACAGTTGTGTAAGAGAATGGATGGCTGTAATCATAAGGAATGGAAAAGTTCTAAACATATCCAACAGCCATCCTAGATTTGTTGAAGCCAAGAGAGAAGAGACTTCAAGGCTGCTAAGAGAATCTCAACCAGGCACTGAATATCAATATGAAAACTCAGATGAGAAGCAAGCAAGGCTGGCTCAAGAGTTAATGGATGAGGTAGAGGATGAATTGAGGGAACCTGAGGAAGTCCCCAAATTCAAAACGAAAGGGAAATCAGTCCCCAAATCCAAATCTAAGAGAATAAAATCAAAGGCAAGGAGGCCTGTCTCTCCAGAAATTGAAAACAAGGAGACAGTTGGCTCATCACAACCTACTTCTGTAAAATTATTCAACCCAGCTGTGAATTTCCATGGTGATCCTATAGTACCTAAAGAGGAACCAATGAATCTTGACTCCATTGAGGTTCCTTCATTCTTGCTGAAGCCTCAACAGAAGCCTATACAGAAGAAAAGGAAACCAAGGAAGCAACCTTCAAAGGAACCAATTCAAGTTCCTAGGGTACCTGCAATTGTCAGGCAGCCAATCTTGGAAAACAAGGATGATTTTATCTATCAGGCAGATATTGAAGAATACTCTGGCATGAATCTTTATCTGGATGAATTGTCAGAAGTAAGAGGAATTGACAAATATAAACATTTGCCTGAAAGATTGGTCTTTGTATACAAGGGAGGAATGGAAAGGACATGGCCACTACAAAGGGTTCTTGGAGAAAATTATCATACCTTAACCAAAGTGTTCTCTGCAATCAAGAGATACACAGGGTTCTCCAAGATAGCAAAAGGGGAGATACTGGACAGAATAGAACAAATAAGGAGGGAATGGAACTCACCATCAAGTCTACCAAGGAAAATGAAGATCCCGTACAATGGACAGAAAATCCACCTTCAACCCTTCTGGATGATGGAGTTCAGGGATGAAGATGGTAACAGGAGATTCTTCAGGTTAGAAGACCAACTACCAAAGGCTAGTTCTCAATACCTGAGATGGTTACAACAAAAGCTAAATCCAAAGGTAGATAAAGAAGATGCCTTCTATAGGCAACTCCAAATACAGATTGAGTCCAACTCTGCCAAAGAAGGAAAATCAAGGGTGATGCCAACAAGAGAAAAGAAACAGTCTTAATCTGCTCAGTCTAGAGGAGCTTCTCTGTAAATTTCTCAAACTTTCAGTTTTTAATTTTTGTAGCTTAATACAATTTATGCATTGTTCTTTATATATCATTAGGAATGTTTTGTTATCATCGAGGTCCTGAATTTATGCTTTATTGCCATCAAGTATAAATTGGGGGAGATTGTTAGGAATATGTTGTACTTGATGATAACTTCACAATCAATCAAATTGTATAAGGTTTTGTAGCTGTCAACGGATGAGGATTTATAACTCTATCCGTTGACAGGTAGCTCATCAACGGATGAGGTTTTGTAGCATACTGCAGTATCTCTATGTTATCAGTTGATAGTGTTTTTATCCACAGTCATGTTGACCATCAACGGATAGGCAGAATAGGGTAGCCAATTGTAAATAAGCTATGCTATGTAATTCTGTCTAAGTGAAAGTGTATCAACAGATGAAGACAAAACTCTATCAACGGATGCAACTCAAATCCACTCTATCAACGGATACAGCTCAAGTCTCAATATCAACGGATACCGCTCAATACATCATCAACGGATGTCAGTGTACAACATCAACGGATAATCATTGACACTGTCTTCTATGATTAGCTGGGGATTAGCAGTTGATAAGGACATGTTTGACTGACAGATCACATGGGTTGATAGTAGATACAAAAAGCAGTATGGCAGCCATACTTTGGAAACACAGAAGAAAGAAGCATTCCATTTACACTATGAATACAAGAAAGGTGCAGGAGACTTGTCTGAACACAAGGACAACCTTTCGGCTACATGTGTATTTGGAGTGTAGTAGCAAGTCAACTAGAATTAGATTAATATTATCTTATTCCAGTAGTACTTGTAAAACTTGGGATTTATAACCAAGTGTAGCAACTCTTTGTAGGTAAAAAAAAAACAGATACATCTTGCTTAGGGTTTCTATTGAATATTCTTAGAGAACAAAGAGTTGTAAAACAGAAGCTGTGTACTTTTGTATCACAGAGTTTTCTCCGAATAAAAGCTTCAGGTGGTGCATTTAACCACCTGATTTTTATGTGTTTGTGCATTTATCTTTTACAAGCAATTATCTAAGTATAGATTTCTGGAGTTCTTATCAGAAATTTATAAATATCAAGAATTGTATTCAACCCCCCCTTCTACAATTATACAAGTGTGTAATCTGGGAATAACAAGAGTGTTGATAATACTAGCTATAGAGGAATGATAGGTTCACTGTTATATTTAACTGCAAGTAGACCAGATATAATGTTCTCTACCTGTTTATGTGCTAGATTCCAAAGTGATCCTAAGGAATCTCATTTAATTGCTATGAAGAGAATTTTTAGATATCTCAAGGGAACTCCAAATCTTGGTTTGTGGTATCCAAGAGAATCTGATTTCTCCCTAATTGGCTATTCAGACTCTGATTATGCAGGGTGTAAAATAGACAGGAAAAGCACTACAGGTACATGTCAATTCTTGGGAAACAAATTGATTTCTTGGGCAAGCAAGAAGCAGCAATCAGTTTCAACCTCAACTGCAGAAGCTGAATACATTGTAGCAGGCAGTTGTTGTGCTCAACTCCTTTGGATAAGAAATCAGTTGATGGATTATGGTATGACACTTAGTAATATTCCTATGTTTTGTGATAATACTAGTGCTATCAAAATTGCAGAAAATCAAGTTCAACACTCAAGGACTAAGCACATTGATGTCAGGTATCATTTTATTAGAGAACATATTGAAAATGGTACTGTGGAACTTAATTTTGTTCCTACATTGTAACAGCTTGCAGATATTCTAACTAAGCCACTTGATGAGGCCACATTAATTAGATTGGTTAGTGAGTTAGGAATGTTAAATTTTTAGATCTTTAACATCTGCACAAGTAGCAAGGTATGTTGTTTCAGCTTATAGACTTGAGATTTTTGTCAGGATCTATACTTGATGGTTAAATGCTTAAGCTGTAACACTTTACTTTGATAAATTACAGTATGATAGACTTGTTAATAAACATCAGAATTGATATCAGTATGCTGACGTCATCAGTATTGACATCAGGATTGTATCGTCAGTATCAGGATTGTGAAATTTGTGTGTCTTATGTTCAAATTCTGAAGTTCATGTTATTTGGTGGTTTAATTCTGAGTTTTGTTAAGTCTATGTTAGCAAGTTTTATTACCTACATACTGATAATTTATATCATTATTCATGACAGTCAATAAACAACAATAGACAAGTAGATATTAAGGAAACTTGTATTTTCATTAATCAAAAGCATTACATACATGAAAATGAAATACAATTCTTCTTTTTGTCTAACTACTACTGATAATTCTATTCTTGTCTAAAGTTGTTGCTGCTTCAATCCTCAACGATCGACTTCAAGACAAGGAGCATCTCAAGAATGAATTCCTTGTCTGGGCGACTTGAATGAGAGCAGCTGACTCATCTTCATGCTTATTGAAGAAGATGAATAGCATCTCCATCAAGATCAAACTCAGACTCTTCACCAAATTCTTCATCCTCAAGGAGTGAAGAGATTAGAGGAGGATTGTATCCAACTGGTAGATGTTTTAGAGGAGATTTGTGGAAATCATTTGGGTTAAGTTTAACCATATTTGACTTGATAAGAAAAGTCATCTCTTCTAAGAGATAGTTCACTTGCTCCTGATCATCAAGAGTAAAGAACTTCTCAGTGGTAATGAACCAAAAGCTAGGGTTCATATGAAGATTTGGGTTGAAAGCCATGATGGAAAGAGAAAAGAATGAAAAGGTTTTGGAGAATGGCATAAGACATCGGTTTCTTTTATAGAAAGACGTGGGAAGCTGAACAGTCATTTATGAGATATCAATGCATTCAGTCATAATTATGTGTGACTGTATTTCTTGTATTTTCAAGAAATATTGAATGAATTTAACCAATTGATTTTGTTATTTCTTTTTCAGGAAAAAGAAAATGACATGTGGAAACTCACATTTAGGAGACAAATCTGTTGCTCACTATACTAGGAGAACAAGGAGAAAGATTTATTTGTCACCTACACACAGTGTCAAGTCCAACTAACATTATGCAGGTCTCTACAAATAATGCTATATCCATGTCAGTATCTGGCAAGAGAGATTTGGATCTTGATTCTTCATGGGAAATTACATTGACATACAGACTGGCTATGGAACTTATTTCTCTGAAAGTGAAGCTTTCCAGGCATGTTCTAGATTTTTTAATTGAAAGAGTTCCCAAACTTTCATTTCCTGAAGAATATGGACTGTTACATCAAAGGCTTGATTTAATGAAGACATACTTCTATGTATCAGTCAGAAAGGAGTTACACAAGAAATTTGGACTTTCTAAGCATGTTGCACTTCAATCACTTCATGCATATTTATTTGATGAGGATGTCATTGTTGAAGATGCTTCAGCTCAAGGTGAACAAGAGGAGGTAGTTGATAGAGGGAAGCAGTCAACAGAAGATACTATTGCGCCAGTGGTGAATAGTAGAATAGAGCATATCACAGCCACTGCAACACAAGAACCATCTAGTCAGAGGTTGGATGACTCAGGAACTGTGATTGATGATGCTGAAAGGTCTTCTGTGATGACCGAAATTGCAAGTGAGAAACCCTATGATATGGGAGGAATGACTTTGATTGATTTTTCTGAAGATCAAACCAATATTGTTCTTTCAGAGTCTATTAACCTTGAGGGTATGTCTCAGCAACCAACACTTAAAGACGGTGGCATATTAGCTATGGTGTCTAATGAAGTATTACTGAAGACATCAGAGTCTAATGTAAAACCTGAAAGTGGTATACTAGAGCCTGTAGTTTCTGGAAAGAAAGTAGATGTTTGTAAGGATTCAGAGACTATAGCAGCTCACTCCTTGGAGAAAACCTCAAGCCCCATGCCATATGAGGAACCCTCTCTCCATGTGAGTTCAGGTATAGAAACTTCTTTTAACCCCTATTTTTCTGTAGGTCATGAGAGCACTTATCCAAATTTGAGTGATACACTTAAAAAGATGGACATAGATCCACACACAGAGAGGCTGGCTCCTGATCAGGCAAAAGGAGAGGTAGAAAGAGTGTTGACTTTAGATAGTCAAAGTGAGAATGAGGGCATGGATGATCAACTCCATAGTGAGGGAGAGAAAATTAGGAAACCACCATCGTTTGATTTCTGGGATCAGGTTTTTCCTGAATCTTGGTCTGAAAATCTTGGTATGGATGCTGGTACTTATTCTTTTATCAAGATGTTCGAGAAGAATGACTTAGCACATTACAATGCAAGGCCAGAAGTTAAAGCTCAAAAACAGAAAGAAAGGGTTGCAGAGATCATTAACAGAAGAGGTGAAAGGCTAAGACAAACTTCTACTCAACCAGTACCAGAAGAAATTCCTACTGATCCTAGTATTCCTCTGTATGTACTTCCAATTTCAGCTAGAATTGAAACATCAACAATATCTGATCAATCTAAGGAGGAGTCAGAATTTGTAGATGTTAGTACACAGAATACTGGTGAAGGACAGGATGATCATACTTCAGCTCCAGATCAGAGAGATGAAGATGTTTGTACTTCTACTCAAATGTTATTACTTGAATATCATTCTAAACAGGCAACTTCTTCTACAAGGCTTGAAGATAAAGTTCTTTCTGCATCTGAATCTGAAGATACAACAAGCACTTCCAACATTGAAGTCAATTCTGCAATTCTTAAGGACATTCAGAAATCTCAAAGTGATATTCAATCGAGACTTCAAATTCTTGAAAATAACCAAGTCACTATTATGGAAAATCAAGCAGTACTGATGAATCTCATTTGTTCTGTTACTGAATCTCTTGGAATTAATGTTGCTGATGTCAACAAGGGGGAGATAAAGACAATTCAGAGACAACAACAACAACAGACTGGGGGAGATAAACAGACTGGGAGCAGAAAAAAGGGTCACAGAGTTGGTAAATTTCATCATGGGAGTGGTAAAGGAAAAGAACCATCAAATAGTTGAATTCTTTCTTCTAAGTACCAGATACATGTCTACATCTGAAGAAGGAGGTACTTAACTTCATGATCTTGAATTCATAAATTCTATTCTGGTTGTATTGTTATATGTTTTGACATCTACAACTTAGATTTATGCTTCAGATTCTAAAGCATAAATAGGGGGAGATTGTTAGGAATAATTCATAAGTTGTGATGTTAAGAATAGAATTTTGCTAATACTTCTTGTATATCCTGATCTTATAAAGGATTTAGCACTTTATTTAGGATATATGTGTTAAACAATAATCTGTAGAGTTTAGTCAGGAACAGTGCGTCAGAGACTACATGTCAGGAACAGTGTATCGGGGACTACATGTCAGAAACAGAGGAGCAGATCCTGATACATTAAGTCAGATCCTGATGGGATAATCAGATCCTGATGCAATGGGAAATCCTGATATCAGTCATGTTACTGATGATGTCAGTCGTGTTACTGATGATGTCATTATGGATGCTACAGAAACTGGCAAGTGCTATAAAACAGGATCTTTGTTTTGGAAAACAAGCAAGAAGATATCGTGAAGGAAACGAATTCTCTATTGATGGAAACTATCAACTGGACGGCAGAACATTGTCATAGATAGATTATAATTCTCTTATTAGTTGATAGGTAGCATTATAAATACTCTCTCTATATCATTGTAAACAGTGTTCGTACGTGAGTAAGCACGTGAGTTCATAAGATTTGTATTCGAGAGTTCGAAACAAACAGAGAGAGAGATTTATATTGTCAGCAGCTGCTAAAGGTATTGTACACCTTTGGTACAGTTTGTATTTGATTATTTTAATACAAACAAAATTTGATTCATTCGTTTATTCTTGTTCATATAATCAAGCAAAAATCAGACACGATTATATAACTTGTATTCAACCCCCCCTTCTACAAGTTATTCGAGTTAACACATACACTCGTTTACTTGCTAATGCCACTGTTGTTAGAAGACACGCACAACAAGCTTCCATAAAAGATTTAAAACCTTACCAGGTAACTGCAGATTCCACATTTTTTTCCAGAAAATTGCATGAGGCTTTGAGTGCTCCCCTTGCAGTTTTCTATAACTACTACGACATGAGAAGCTTCCTTTAGGATCTAACATCCAATACCAATCATCCCCCATGTTAGTCGTTGACAAAGAACTAACAAGATCAGTTCTCTATCCCTATCATTAAAAAAGTCTCGTAAGATCTCTTTGTCCCATTTACGATCTTCCGTTTCCATTAGAACAGATACGGTTGCTTCTTGAAGCTCAGTTGGCATCTCTGTTGACAGACAACCATTTTCACAGTCTGATAACCTAGGGACCTTCCAAATACAAGTACTATCTCCATTTCCAATTCTCTTTCGACAGCGTTGCTTCAACAACTACTTAAAAATATTAAAAATACGAGTACTATCTCCATTTCTTATTTTAATAATTAAGAAAACAGCTACTTCTACTAGATGTAGAACTATACAGTGAACATAACAACATGATTTACATACTTTGTTCAATGCAGAACAACGCAATTTAATATCAACGATAACAGGTTCCAACCTAGGCATGTTTCAACGGAACACATATTAGCAAAGTACCAAAGTACCAAATTTATAATAATAAGAAATATTCAATATTTAAATCCATCTTCTAAAGATTCAAGGTTCGAATCCCGTCAACAACAAATTTATATCAAGATTTTATATTATTATTTCTAAACAATACATGTTAAATTTCTCTTCTAAAAATCCAAGGTTCGAATCCCATCAACAATAAATTTACATCAAGATTTTATATTATTAATTTTAAACAATACATGTCATTTATTAAATAATTATTATTATTACTAATAATTTTATTAATTAATATTACAAAGTTAAATTATATCCATAATAAATTATTATACTCTATTTTGTTTAATCATATAATTTTAAAAATATTTAAAAGTAATGGTTGTTTGGTTCAACCATTTAAAAGAATAGTGACCGTTAGATATTTAATAAATAGATTATAACCGTTAGATCTAATAATAAGGAATATTTCATCTTTAAATTCATCTTCTAAAGATGCAAGGTTCGAATCTCGTCAACAACAAATTTACATTATGATTTTATATTATTAGTTCTAAGCAATACATATCATTTATTAAATTATTATTATTATTATTACTAATAATTTTATTAATTAATATTACAAAATTAAATTATATCCATAATAAATTATTATAATCTATTTTATTTAATCATATAATTTTAAAAATATTTAAAAGTAACTCGTGCTTTGCACGGACTATAAGCTAGTAATGTATCTAAAGCTTAAACATTGAGTCTGTTTGGCACAACTTTTATTAAGTCCTTATCGACTTATTTTCGGGTAAAAAATTCATATTTTGATAATTTTTTTATATACAAGTATTTAATGTATGTTTGAGATTCTATAAGTTGCAAAAAAAAGGTAACTTTTTTGAGGAAAAAGTTAGGAATATCTAACTTTGTCTTAAAATAAGTTGACTTATTCTGGAAAAAAGTTCCCCCAAACATCCCCATTGTCATCTGCTAGTGTAGCATGGTACAAGTGAAATTTGTATGACAGTGTACAATGTCTAACTTTAGGTCATGGTGTAATCCGCCTGTTTGGCTACTATTTATTTTCCGGTAAAAATTTCATATTTCGATAATTTTTTTATACAAGTATTTAATATATGTTTGAGATTCCATAAATTGTAAAAAAAAGTTAGGAATCTTTAATTTTATTTTAAAATAAATTAACTTATTTTGGAAAATAAGTTCACCAAACACTTCCTAATCTTTTTCTTAAGTTGTTTTTTTACCTCTATGCAAAACTATTCTTATTCTTTTACTGATGAGCTCGTGAAAACAGTAAATGAGCTAAGCTAATCACGGGTTCAATTAATAGTTCGAGAGCTTCGCTTATAAGTTACTCTGGTCTTGTCTGTGAGCATGACTAAAAGATTTACTTGCAGACACTATTTTGATGAATCGAGTTCAAACAAAATTTAAGCTCATCTTGGCTCTTTTGTAAATAAGCCTGCATGACCACTGCTAAGTTTCTCTTGGCTCAGTCACTTCCCTAATCCTATGCATGATATCACTTTCCTGATGCAGAGAGAATGATTGAACTAGAGAAAGCACAATATAGATTTAGATTTATCACAAGACAGACACCACAATATACAAAGAAGATAGAAAAGACTCCCAAGAAATTTGGAGAAGGAAATCACTAAACCGTTTCCTTTCACCATGTTCCTAGAATCTGAAGATAACTGGAATTACTACGTGTGTGCGTGACAAGATAAAATGACTGTTGAAAGCAACCCCAATCATACTTGTGCCAAACTTATTTTACAAGCTGGATAATACTACTAAATGGATGCTAGGTGTTCTCCTTCACTAAAAAAGGTCTGTAATATGCAACCTTTTGTAAGTGGTCTAGGAGAAAGATTTGAATATTTGAAGGTAGTGGTTAGAGAGGATTAGAGTTTCACGGCCTGCTTTAAAAATCAGCAACCAGTGAAAATATCTCAGGGGATTTGTTTAAAGTTCGCCTGATTTTTCGAAACAAGATCAGTATTGATCATTCCAATAGAAAGTATTCATGCTGTCTGATGAAGCTGAACCCATATTCTCTTGCTGCTTCTGTGTATCCAAATTATTATATTCTTCGTGATGAACATTGCCTAAAGATAGATTTGAAGGCATCATAAAATTATTGTTGGTGTCTAAATTATCCCAAGCAGGACTACCTGGACCCCAACCTCCTGGAAATTGACTGAACCAAGTATCTGACATATCACTCCAAACCAATTCAGAGGAGGACCCTAAAACGCCTCCTCCGGCTTCAGAACTCCCAACACTGGATTGCACGTATTCGGCAGCTGGTATCTCACTCGATCCTAATCCAGAATCGTCATTGAGTGGTAGCAACTCTGTATAGGAAGCCTGATTAAGGATCTCAGGAGCTTCTTGAGCCTTTTTTGATGGTTCAGTAGACAATGTAGATGAACAAGATTCAACATCTACTGTTTTATCTTTATTAAGGAATCTCTCGGGGAAATTGAGCCTAGCATTCTCACCTCTTAACTTAAAGGCTTCGCGATCATATGCCATAGCAGCATCCTCGGCAGTGTCAAAAGTGCCAAGCCAAAGGCGAGTCCTGTTTCGGGGGAGACGAATCTCTGCTACCCATTTTCCCCAGTGCCTCTGTCTCACCCCTCTGTATAGCTTTGTCTGGGCTATAGGCTGAATAGGAGGCTTAAAAAGAGCTCTACTATCCTGTCCCAACTTGTTCATCATCATCATCCTTCCTCTCGGACTCAAATTCAATGCATTGCTCCAGTACTGCAACAGCTGCTGCTGCTGGTACTTGGGTGAAGCTGATAAGTCGCCGCAAAAATATGGCGGAAATCCAAATCCTTGGTGATGATGAGGCTCAAAAGAGATCATCTGTTGCTGAGTTTGCAGGTGTGGAGGGTTTGTTAAGGGGATTCCTAAACTTTCTATTGAGTGTTGAGACCCGTTAAATGCCAAAGGAAACTGTCTTGAAGATGAAGGTGGAATAGATACAGGTGATGTTGTTGTTGTTGCAGTAGTAGTAGTAGTAGAAGGAACAGAGGGTTGGGAGAAGTCTTGGTTGATTTTCTTGAAAGGCCTATCCGACATGGAAGCTTCTTCAAAAATTGTCTTCCATTGTAGCATTTCTAGACCTGTGTAATCAAAATTCTTACCTTGATCCTTGTCCCAGTCCATATGACTTCTTAACTGAGAATCATCAACAACCATCTTTGATTTGCTAGACATTGATTCAGCCAAAAAAGAAAAGAACTTCAGTGACAGAACCAGAACTCGAAGAGACCTGACTAAAATGTTTTAGCACTAATTTATGAAGGCCGACCAGGATCAAAAAAAAAAAAGAAAAAAAAAAAAAAGAAAGCTTGCCGCCCGCTCTTTGGTAATAAGGGAACCACTTAGCCTGATTGTTGTAAAAAAAAACAAGGGAATGTATGGTGAGAGAATGAGCGAGCGGCTTTAAGAGTTGTGTGGAACAATTGTATGTGTGTTTTGGATTCGTAGAGGAGGAGGTGGGTTTATAAGAAGGCAGTAAAAGATCTTGTTTACTTTATTGTCTAGTGACAAAGACTCGGAGAAGTAGGGTCATTGGGTGGTTGGTTGGTTTGTGCCTTGTCATTTGAGCCCACGCGTTTTTTACTTTTTTATTTCCGTAGCTTGCACTCTAAAATTCTATATGACTTGCACTAGCAAATACCGTTTCAGTTTGATGTCACCGTTAATGGCTCTCAAGGGCGGAGCCAGAAATTTTTTTCCCACTGGGCTAAGGAAAAAAATTTCCAGTGGAAAATGAACTTCTGTCAAGATTTCCAGTGAAAAATGAAAAAAAAGCAGTTTTTGGGAATCGAACTTCGGTCTTGTGTAACAAATTCCGCTTCCTAAACCAACTAGGCTATATCAATTAATTGACAAAATTGTAGTAGTAATTTATAGATATTAGAAATTTTACCCTGGGCTACAGCCCAATACAGCCTTTGCTGGGGCTCCGCCCCTGATGGCTCTTACTCTGAAACAAGTCATCCTCCAGTATTTTATGATTTTAAGTGCGAATTAACCTGTATCTTAGTTAAGGGGCACAAACTCACTGAGAAAGGATAATGAATGTGTCCTTGGTGCATAATAGATACCGTAAAAGTAATAACTTGGATGCAATTTTGGTCGATAAGTATATATCTTTAGTTCAACATCCATAAGCCCCATGCATGTTCTGCACGACTGCACCTAAGAGCTGAACTTCCCTGTTCTTCGCATAGGCTAACGGTTTTTTAATACCCAACACCAATAACTATTGGTGTAACAGTATTTCCGTTGTTCCTTTTACCAGATGTTGAGGGTTCGAACCTTGTTAAAAACAAAACGAGGCTAGGAAAAAAAAAGGTTTTTCAGACTAATATTTAATTAACCAGGTTTTCTTATTCAACACAATAGTAGGATTAGGGATAAGCTCAGGAAGTTGTAGACTTGTAATAAAACAAATGACAATCAATCGGCAAAAAAAAAAAAATGGTTGACAAACGACAATTAAAGAAGGCCTAGATAATAGATCAAGGTGTGATGGATAATATAGTTGCAACAGCATTGGATAAGAATGCACGAGATAATTGGAAGTCAAGGCAAATAATAGGGAAGCACTCACTTTCGGTGCACAATTACAGTGAGAGGGAGAGAGAGAGACCCAAACATTTGTCAAACTAACATGATTGATGGGGTTGGAAGTATGTGCTGACAGTCGGTGCTCAGCCGCTCCATGCCTTCTTCAATCCACCCTTCCTTTCCATATCTTACACGTTACTACTTCGCACTTTTGAAATGTTTTGATCTCTGCAAATATGTTTATAGTTTCAAACTCATCGATTGTCATCCAAACCTGACGGGATTAACCATGGACTATTTCAGCTCTAGTTAGTGTTAATTAACTGGATCAAAAAAAAATAATTGACCTTATTTTAAATCATTTTCTAACCTTAAAATTTATAATAAAGAAATAATTTGAGACAACTGCGAGCTTTGGTCGTATGACGTTGTTGGGTTGTTAGGTAAGGAATACAAGGACAAAGTTGAGATAAATAAAAATTCTAAAGATTTAGTGTAACACAAAATTTGATGTAAATTTTGGTGTAACACCAAAATGATGTAAGTTTTAGAATTGGGTTGAAGAAATTTTTTATATAAAAATATAAATTTAAAATTGAGTTGGAGATGATCTTAGTGTAGATGACAGACAGCTTATGATATCCAACTCTATAAGGTTTGTGTGCACCAGTTCATGGTGCTTGTGTATATTAATCAGTGATTTAGCGGATTCAATTTTAAATAATTTTACTGAATATGACTCGTATTCATATGGTGTTTTGAGAGTATTCGATTTTGTTAAGGTTTTAGAAATGATTATTTAAGGAAAAGAAATCAAAATAATTAAATAACTAAACAAACGGATTCTAAACAATTTTATAACCTCAGGTGATTTTAGAAAATCCCTTTATTAAGTGAATCTTCTTGTTAGAAAGCACCCCTTTCAATAGTTGCACTTTAACTTTTTTATGTGTATTTTAATGTGTAGAAGAAAGAAAATTTTAAAAATCATTTTCAAATTTTAAAAATATTTTTAAAATTGAAAATTAATACCTCCATTTTCATTCAAACAGACGAAAGTTTGAATAAGTTTTTAAAAATACATTTTATATGCACCTTTATATACTCATAAAAAGTAAGGATGGGTATTTCAACGTTCGCCCGACCAAGATCCGATCGTTGACCGAAGGACTAAGAATCGAAAACGGACAACATACCACATGTAGTAACAAAAATATTTGGAAATTGGGATAAGAACGGGGATTAGGTTATCGTCATCTCGCATTCCAATTCCCGTATTGTATATGTATATTTATTTAAATTATTAAAAATAAATATAATTATATGTGTTGTTATGTTTTTAATTTTAGTAGTGTAAAAATTTCATAGTATAATATGATTGTAATTTTTTTATTTTTTTTATATATAGAACTAATTTTAATTAATTTTAATTATTATATTAATATAAAACATATATTATATTATATAATTTATCAAATTAATTTTATTTGAAAATATATAGATTAGATAATTTTTTGAGAATTTGTATAATATGTCCGAAATTAATAGATCACTTTACGAATATGTCCCATCATATTGATTTATTAATTATATGTCCCATTATTAGTTTTTAAGTTTTATAGAGACCAATATACCCTTTTCTATTAATTACTTATTATTATAAGTATACTACAATTTTTAAATTCTAGTAACTAAAAAAAATTATATTTTTTAATACAGGACCCGTCAGGAGCGTTTTTTTAATTATAACCATAAAATAAATATTTTTTTGTTTTATTTTCTTACACAGGCCCCGCCAGGGGCACCCTTAACCAAATAAAATATTAAAATTTATAATTTAAATTAATCAAATCATGTTTTTATGAGACATTATATTATAAAATAAATTTGATTAAAAAGGGTACAATGGTCATTTTCTGTTAAAATTTGAATGAAAAACTGATTTTAGGACAGATTTGAAATTTCAAATATATATAGGACATATTTGCAAACCATGTTTTAAATTGGGATATATTATTAAAAAACCCTAATTTTTTTCATAAATAAAAGGTGAAAATTCTATGGATCTCCATGTAATGTTGGAGATGAAGATAGAAAAATATAATAATCCTGTTCAGGAATCAAGACGTGTCAAGGAATTGAGTATAGGTTTGAGGATTGAGAAACATCATTCCTCGTCTCAAATTAAGAAAAAAATTATAAAAATAACCATTTTTTGATAAAAAAAATATAAAAAAATGTAATCATTTTTAATTTTTTGGATACTTTATTGGTAATATATCCAATTTGTATAAAATACCCCATTGGGTATCCCGATATAGATATATTACTAAAAATTGGGTATCTGACTATCTCATACTTTACTAACTATTCGGTATCTTATATCATATCTTGCTGGATACTCCAGTTAGGTATCTTATATAAAAGTGGATATTTTAATAATAATTGAACATTATTAAAATTGATTAAAATTTTAAAAATAATTAATTTTATTTATTTTATATAAAAAATGTTAAAATTAACCTTCACCCGTAAAATAAACCAACGCCCAACAATTTTAGAGATAAACTTGCACTAAAAGTATGATTTTTTCTTTTCTTGTTTTGTTCAATGTTAAAGAAATCCTTTATCGAACTAAATTGATTGAGGTATTGTTTTACAATTTTTCAGTAATTGGAAATTTATCGAAATAATAAATTGGAAATTTATCGGAATGATAAATTAGAAATAAATTGATTGTATTTTAATAATATACAAATAATATATATTAGATTAGATCAAAAATATTTATATACAAATAATCAATATATATATATATACTTAAATAGTAAATTAAATTTTGTTCAAATAAAATCGTAATTAACTCATTATTTATCATAAAATTAATTAATATATTAGTATTAGTATATAAGTAAATGAGTACATGACACATTATTTATGTATTAGTCGGTTCGGGGGGTTGGTTTGTAAAATGATAGGTGGGGGGGTTCTCGAAATGCTTGTCAGCTCCTCCCGTGCCTTCCCTCTCCGTATTTTTCCTTCTTACGTATATATATTTATATATAGGCTAGCGTTCAAATAGAAACCAATCTTAGAATAGAAACTAGAAACCTACACTAAATAAATTATATTTCATTTATTTTAATGGCCCCGCTAGGGGCACCTTCACAAAAAACGTTTAAAATTCTTGGTTCTATTCAACAAAAACATAAAAAAAAATAATTTTTTTTTTAAAAAAGTTACTGTTCACGTGCCACGTCATCACATGAACAGTAATTTTTTTTAAAATTTTTTTAAATTTTTTTAAATTTTTGTTGAATAGAGACAATAATTTTAAACGTTTTTTGTATTGGAGTACCCCTAATTTGGTCATTAGATTAGCTTGAAATATTTAATTTAGGTTTAGTTTCTAGTTTCTATTCTAAGTTAGTTTCTATTAGAACAAGACCCTTTATATATATAGGGTCTTATTCTAATAGAAACTAACTTAGAATAGAAACTAGAAACTAAACCTAAATTAAATATTTCAATCTAATCTAATGACCAAATTAGGGGTACTCCAATACAAAAAACGTTTAAAATTATTGTTTCTATTCAACAAAAATATAAAAAAATATAAAAAAATTTAAAAAAAAGTTACTGTACACGTGATGACGTGGCATGTGAACAGTAGTTTTTTTAAATTTTTTTTTATATTTTTGTTGAATAGAGCCAAGAATTTTAAACGTTTTTTGTGAAGGTGCCCTAGCGGGGCCATTAAAATAAATGAAATATAATTAATTTAGTATAGGTTTCTAGTTTCTATTTTAAGGTTGGTTTCTATTTGAACGCTAGACTATATATATATATATATATCTTACTTCTCCTTCCTACAAACTTTTCTTAATATGATTACTTCCCTTTCCTACAAATTCTTCTTAACATGATTGGATTTCAGGTTGCACTTCACCCAATTTTTCCGACGATTTCGTAAAAATAGATCGATTTACGGGAAATACGATTTTCCGACTTTTCTTAATATGAATGAATTTGACTAATTTATGGGAAAAACTATTCCGACAATTTCATGAAAATAGATTGATTATACATTAATTATCGATAAATCGATCAATTTATCGGACGAATTGCAAATTTTTACAACCATACTTTTGTTAAATAAAATTTCGTTGTTAAATGTATAGAAAAATAGATATGAGATTGATGTGCCTGAGGATGATCTCAGGTAGAACACTGAGTTTAAAAGATTTTTAATATAAATATAAGGATATTTAAATAAATTACTGAGAAAAGTTTAATATTTACAAAAATACCCCTAACTTTTTGTATTTTAACCTCAGAAAAAATTCCTAAGAAAAAATTCCTAAGAACAATTTCGGGCCGAGTTTTCTCAAATAAAGATACTCTTATAATAGTAATTGGCTACAGGCTAGTTGTTGTCATTCTCTACAAATATCTTGGTTGATATTTTAGCTAGCCGATACGTGGCACTTGGCAGCTTTATCCTCATCTACATATTGCGATGACACTCGTGGACTTTTATGATAAGAGTGGAAATACATGTGGCCAACCAATCAACGACTACTGCTGATGACACTCAAAAAGTATTACAAATGTTTGTTGCTGACAAAGTGGAAAGTCTCTTTCCTAGACACCGACCCCGACTTCGACTTCCCAACTTATTGTTTGGTCGGTTTGATTATAGAAATTATTATTCCCGTCATATTTTACATGTTTTTTTTAAAATTTTTTAATGATCAAATTGATAAATTTTTGATTAAATATTCAAAATTATTTAATTATTATTTTAGAAATTGAAAGTTGCATTGTAACATAGATTAGATGTATTTTTCATTGATAATTGTATTTTTTATTTTCTTCAATTATATAATACATATAAATTTTAATCCAATTTTGATCAATTTGACCAATTAAAAATTAAAAAGACATGTATTTTGAAACTGATAAAGTATTTGAGTAGCAGTCATCTTATATGTGATTACAAACAATATTAAAGGAGGGTCAACCAAACATAATATTGTTTGCATTTTAAAATGGTTAATATATTATTTTTACACGTTTTAAAATATATATAAAATTTAATCTACATTTATTTTCGTATGGAAGTAGTATTAAAGAATGAAAATATAAACCGGTTCCTGTAAAGTCGTTACATGCAAGACCGATTTACAGAAAAACATCATGCAAATTTTAACAAACAGTATTTACATCTATACTATATTATAATAAGCGAAAGTGGCATTATTTATAGTTTGTTTAAGCCCTTTTTTTATTATCCCTTAGTTATCTTTCATTTATAATCGTTAGATCATCAACTTAAATAGATCATGATCGTTATATATAACAATATTAAAAGTTGTTATATACAATGGTCAAAGGTTTGATTCCTGCCAATAACATATTAATTTATATTTAATATTAAAAATTACAATATACAAAGATGTAAGGTTCGAATTCTTTTAAGGGATAATCTCAAAACTACCCGTCCTTCAAATTATTTTTTAAAAATAATACCACTTTTAAAATTATTTATAAAAATACGTTTCTTTAAAATTCTTTTTTCAAAAATATGTTTTGCAACCTTTGCAACCTCATTTGCAACTTCACGGCGACGCCAGCCGTGTGAGTTGCAAATGTGGTTGCAAAAGTTGCAACTGAAAACTGGAAGTTACAAATGAGGTTGCAACTGAAACTGGAAGTTGCAAATGAGGTTGCAAATAAGGTTGCAACTGAAAACTGGAAGTTGCAAATGAGGTTGCAAAAGTTGCAACTGAAAACTGGAAGTTGCAAATGAAAACTGGAAGTTGCAAATGAGGTTGCAAAAGTTATAACTGAAAACTGGAAATTCGTCCACTCCCCTATATAGCATCGAAGTTGCATAGCAATCTCATATTCAACCTAATATGCAACCGAAAACTGAAAACTGGAAGTTGCAACTTAGAGTTTTTAGTTGTCATTTTCGACCAGTTTTTGAAATATATATATATAACTCACACGGCTGGCACCGCCCTGAAGTTACAAATGAGGTTGCAAAGGCTGCAAAGGTTAAAAACTGAAAACTTTAAATTGGAACTTGCAATCGGAAATTCGTCTGCTCCCCTATATAGCAACGAAGTTGCATATTAGGTTGCATATATGCAACCTCATATGCAACCTAATATGCAACCGGAAACTGAAACCTCATATGCAACCAGAAACTAAAAACTGACTTCCAGTTTTCGGTTGTCATTTTCGAACAGTTTTTTGAAATATATATATATATATATATATATATATATATATATATATATTGATCGAAAATGACAACTGAAAACTCACACGGCTGGCGCCGCCCTGAAGTTACAAATGAGGTTGCAAAGTTGCAACCCATATTTTTCAACAAAGAAAGGTATTTTTATAGAAGGTGGTATATATTTTTAAAAAAAATAGAAGTTAAAAACAAAGATGGTAGTATATTTAGAAAACTGAAAGTATACATTTGAAACCCCATTTTAAAGATAGTAAAAATGTAAAAGAAAGTTAAAAATATATATATTTTTGTAAATATCCATTCTTTTAATAATATATTAAAATTAATATTTATAATATTATATTACATAATAAGTAAATTATAAAAAATTAAAAGTAACATGTGATTTGCACGGGCTATAAGTTAGTATAGAATAATATTGCTCAAGCACTTTGTGATGGAATGCAGAACTTTTTTCTCTTGAAAGCATTATATACATAAAAGAGTTATATCATAATTTACGAGATCCATTATTATCAAAATCAATTTTTTGACACAAAACCGTCGCCTTTTTGACACAAAACCGTCGCCTTTTATAACGAATAGACAACAATTTGTGGTAAAATGGTACATTTCTGAAGTTGGAGGGGCGAAAAGGAACGTTTTAAAACTGTAGGGCTTTATAGGTATAAATGTGCAAATTTGAAGGGTCAAAAGGTTATTAAGCCTAAAAAATTACTTATTTTTTTTTATTCGGGCACTTGTCCCCGTAGATCTCTATAGGCATGGTGGGGTAGGAGCATCCAGTCGGCAAATCTTTTTTTGGCTTGATCAAGAAGTCTTATGTCCTACGAGTCACACGACGTTTTAACCGAAAGAACTTCTTGCGCAATTCATGCTTTTCTACTTTTATGACCACTAGCAGGCTATGGGTGTGTTTGGCATTGGTGTAGCAGACAGCAACATTAGCTTTTTTCTAAAATTCCGTTGAAAAATTGTTTGTTAAAATTTAAAAGATGTTTTTTTGAAAAGCATTTTTGGCCGAAAAGCGACTTTTAAAGAAAGCAGGCCCCCTATGCTTTTGAAAAAGCTAATTTTCAGCTTTTGCGAAAAACAGTTGCTGGTTTCAATATCAAACCTAACCAAAACATTATTTTTATTATATTTTTACATCAAAACATGCACATATCAAAAATATTACCAAACAGCCTTCAACTTTTTACAACAACACTTTTTCTAATAGCACAACAATTTTTAACATCAATCTCAAATAGAACCTATGTTTGTTTCATAATTAAGTTAAAGGATAAAATTATAATTTTTATTTTTTTAGTGATACATTTACTTTTTAAAAATTTATTTGAGATCATATTAAGAGAGTTAGGTTTTATGGCGACCATTGTTTCACTGGAGATCTTGAATATCATATACATTATACGAGTAAAATATTGTAAAATGAGTTATGTTACAAAACACATTTCATGTATAATACTATTTAACTAAATTTTTTGAAAATCATCCATGTTTAAAAATATTGCAAAATGAATTGTTATGCAAATCACGTTATGTTTGCAGAATTTTGCAAAGAATACAAGTTTTGTTTGTGGAACATACATGATTTTGAAGATTTTTTAACGAAATTATAATGATTTTCATATAAAATGCTTACAAAATAATGAGTTTTATAATGTTTTGAATGCAGAACGTAAAGTGTGGCTAATGTAGTATACAAGCATCTCGTTACCGAGAGTTAGGATGACAAAGACGGCGGCGATCGTTGCATCGTATGCTGATAGATAAACTCTTAGGGGCTTTGTAGGTCGAGCCAAAGTTAAGATCGGGGGTGAGCTTAAAAATTGCTTTAATTTTTCAAGGCCATTTTTGCACTCTTCGTTCCTGTTGATTTTTGATTGTTTTGAAGCATTTTTAATGGCCTCGAAAAAAGGAGCACATCGTTTGGACGACTGCGGGATAAACATTCGCAAGGCCGCTATACAGCCTGTCAATGTTTGCACCTCTTCTAGTGTCGTAGGATCGCGCATGTCCATGATGGCTTTGATTTGGCTCGGATCGACCTCGATTCCTCTTTGAGTTAGAAGAAATCCGAGGAACTTTCCTGACGTCATTCCGAAGGAACACTTGGCAGGGTTCAAACGCATGTTGTGGCGTTGAACATTGTCAAATGTTTCTCGCAAGTCCTTTACGTGTTCCACGGCCTTTTCAGATTTTGCAATGAGGTCGTCTACATAGACTTGCAGGTTGCGTCCAATCTGTGAGGCGAAGATGGTATCCATCATTTGTTGGAATGTGGCCCCGACGCTGATGAGGCCAAAAGGCATGTTTTTTAATGCAAAGACACCTCTATGGGTGATGAAGGCTGTTTTTTCCCAATCTTGACTGTCCATTTTTATCTGGTTGTATCCTGAGAATGCATCCATGAATGATAGGAGCTCGTGACCAGCGGTAGCATCGATAAGTTGATCAATGTTTGGCAATGGATAGAAATCCTTTGTACAAGCATAAATGTGATCCGAATAGTCAACGCACATTCGCCATTTTCCATTACTCTTTTTAACCAATACTACGTGATAAGTGGATTTTATATCCACTTGGAACGCTTCAGATCGGCTTAAATTGATTAACTTGGCCTCAAGTATGTCACAGGGGCGCCCGGGAAGAATTCTGACAGCGCAGCCGTGCCATGTTGGAGCGCAGGGGCGCCAGAAATATGCTGAGTAGCACAGGGGCGCTACCTGTCGCTGGAAAAATCCTGAAAATTCTCCTATTTTGATTCTAATTGGTATTTTTGGTAATTTCATGCTGGAAAAGACTCCTGGGGCCTATATAAACAAGTTCTATCATCCTTGAACGAAAATAACTACTTAGAATAACACAGAGAGAGCCAAAGATGGAGATTCAGACTTGGAGAAGGATTCCCGGAAGATCGTGACAGTCTACGGAGAACTAGATCTACTTTTGTTTTCTTCTAAATTTGGCGATACTCTGGATTTTGGATTTGTTTTCTTGAACTCATTACTCTAGTTTAATTGTATTCTTTCATACGTTGTTTATTACCATGGTTTCATCAGATCCCATGATGACGAGCCATTCGAATATGAACTAATCGTTGTTTAAAGATTTGTGTGTGATGAATTGTGATATCCTCGTATGGTTGTGCTTAATGTTTTTAGATGCGTAGATAACATCTAATCTGTTAATCTCTTGTGAAGCGAGAGTGGATCTTGAGATTTAGAACTTGCCATGCTAGCAGAGGGTTATGTATGTTTTGACATCATGATTTGTAGCGTAATTTGAACTATCTTATGCTGCCCTATGTGATCTCAATGGACAACTTGTGCGTAAACCGTTATGTTTTCAAATCTTATAGAGATATAGGGTCTAAACATAATTGGTGTCTACCCATCTTCTATCTCTTTTGTGGATGCATGAGTAGTTTGGTATTCGTATACTGAGAGGTATCCTATACTTGTTTCGTGTTGTCTGATCAGATATCATAACCATCACATACTTTGATTAAAGGCATCAACTCTAAGCGAAGTATTTAATGAAGTTAGGATCCCATGTTTTCCCTTGCATAAGTAATTCGATTTAAATTCTCGTTAGTTAATAATTCTTAGTTTGTTCATTTGCTTCTTAGTTAATTTTAGTTAATCAAAACCCAAATTTGTTAATTGTCTTAGCAGTGAATAAAAACCATACATTGTTGCATAGGTGCATTAACTGAATTGAAATCTAAACCAGATCTCTGTGGGAAGGAACTTGACTTATTCATATATTACTTGTGACCACGTATGCTTGCGTGATTTAGTGTAAACAAGTTTTTGGCGCCGCTATCGGGGATCATCGGTGTTTTATTTTTAGTTTATGTGCTTGTCATCAGTGGTCATTAGAGTTCACTGACTCGAATTGTTTACTTACATATCTTGTTTGTTCGGTGTTTTTCTGGTACTAGAGCGTGTATGCGAACACGTTCTCAAACTCGTAAACTGGAAGACGTAGATCTAGTCACAGATAAAAGCGAAGAGGAACTTGAAACAACAGAAGAGATGGGTGATCGAGCAGCAGCAGTAACTAAGGCTTTGAAGGAATATTCTCAGTCGAAAATCAATGACATCCAATCTAGTATTGTCAGACCAGCCATTACAGCTAACAACTTTGAAATCAAGCCCGGTACGATTTAGATGGTACAAAATTCAGTTCAGTATGGGGGTGCTCCTACGGAAGATCCTAAAATGCACATCCGTAACTTCATTGAGATCTGCGACACTTTCAAGTTCAACGGTGTGTCGGTAGATGCTGTGAAATTGAGACTTTTCCCATTCTCTTTGAGGGATAAAGCTAAGGGCTGGTTACACTCTTTACCAGCAGGTTGTATTACAACATGGGAGGATCTTGCTCAGAAATTTCTCAATAAATTCTTCCCCATGGCTAAAACAGCAGCAATAAGGAACGCTCTTACTCAATTTGCACAGCAATCTGGAGAATCTTTATGTGAAGCTTGGGAGCGCTATAAGGAGATGCTTAGATCATGCCCTCGGCATGGTATGCCAGACTGGATGGTTATCAATTCTTTCTACAATGGGTTGGGGGCACAGAAGAGGTCTATACTTGATGCAGCATCAGGTGGAGCTTTGTAGGCGAAGAGCTACGAGGAATCTTATGAACTAATTGAGACGATGGTTGCTAACGAATATCAAAATCCAACTCAGAGACTATCGCAAGGCAAAGTAGTTGGAATTTTGGAAGTGGATGCAGCTATAGCTATAGCAGCTCAGTTGAAGGCTCTAATAATGAAGGTGGATTCTCTGACTAACTATGGAATTCAACAGGTGGCTATTGTTTGTGAGCTTTGTGCAGGTGCACATGAGACGAATCAGTGTGCTATCTCTTCTGAATCAGCACAGTTTGTGAGCAATTTTCAGAGACCTTCTGCACCAGCTGCAGCCACCTATCATCCTAACAACAAAATCATCCTAATTTCAGCTGGAGCAACAATCAAGGTGCTCAACAACCCTATCAGCAGTTTCAAGGTCAGGAATATGGAGCTAAGCCCTACAATCCTTTTGGTTATCAGCAGTAGTATGCTCCAAGGCAACAATTTCAGCCTCCAAGATTTCAGCAGCCTTGTGCAAGTCCGGGCAATCTTCTTCTGAAAAATCTGAATTGGAGGAATTGAGGTTGATGTGCAAGAGCCAAACAGTTTCTATAAAGACCTTGGAGAACCAGATTGGGCAGATTGCTAATGCCTTGTTGAATAGGCCGCAAGGAACTCTTCCTAGTGATACTGAGGATAATCCAGGCAAGAGGGAAGTCCATGAACAGGTGAAAGCAGTTACTTTGAGATCTGGAAAAGTCATAACCGTGCATAAATCAGCAGCTAAGGTAGATGAAGAAGTTCATAATCAGCAGGTTGAAAAATCTGCAGCACCAAAAATTGAAAAATCTGACTTGGTGGCTGATCAGTTGAACGGTGAAGTGGAAAAGAGTAAGAAGTCTGCTGAAAAGTCTATTCCGGAGCGGTCTACAAAGAGCAATCAGATCTATCCGCCTCCTCCGTATCCTCGACGCTTGCAGAAAAGTCAAGAAAAGCAATTTCAGAATTTTTTGACGTCTTCAAGAAATTTTTCATAAACATACCTTTTGCAGAAGCTCTTGAACAGATGCTAAGCTATGCAAAGTTCATGAAGGGTATTCTATCACGGAAGCTGAAACTCGAGGAATTGGAAACCGTTGCTTTGACAGAGGAGTGTAGTGCGGTTCTGCAGCAGAAATTTCCACCGAAGCTTAAGGATCCAGGAAGCTTTACCATACCATGCACCATTGGAAAGCTTTCTTTCGACAAGTGTTTGTATGACTTGGGAGCTAGCATCAATCTCATGCCTCTGTTTGTTTTTATGCAACTTGGTCTGCCCGATCCTAAACCTACAAATATCTCCTTACAGCTAGCTGATCGATCGATCACATATCCTAGAGGTATCATGGAGGATGTTTTGGTAAAAGTTGATAAGCTCATCTTCCCTATGGATTTCGTGATTCTTGATTTTGAAGAACATAAAAAGATTCCCATCATCTTGGGAAGGCCTTTTCTCGCTACTGGCCGTACTTTGATAGATGTTCAGAAAGGAGATCTCACAATGAGAGTGCAAGATCGGACTGTCTCTTTTAATGTGTTCAAGGCCATGAAATTTCCCGCGGAGAATGAAGAGTGCTTTAGAGTGGAAGGGGTTGATATTGGCCAGAATAAATCGTTTGATCAGATGTTGAAGTCGAATCCATTAGACGTTGCTTTACATGGAAAATCTGATGCTGAAGATGAGGAATTAGGCGTGGCTGATCTTTGGGATTCTCAGGTGCTGATTGATGAGGTTGTTTCATGGTCAAATCTTGAGGATAGTGCAATTGAGTCTTTTCTTGTGATAGATGTTTTGTTAAAGTATGAGGGTAATAAAGATCTTCATGAGTTGTATAGGAATTTTACTTATGATGAGATGTTAAAGGAATTGAATGCTATTTGTTCTAAGGATGAAATTCAACTTGAGGATAGTTCTTTTGATCCTAAGTCTGTTGTTAAGACTTCTGTTGGTGAACCACCCACTTCCGTTCCTAATCCGTCTAGTTCCACTCTTGATCAGTCTTTGGTAGTTAATAATGAAAATCATCATGTTGAAGAAGCTTCCAAACTCGAGCTTAAACCACTAGATCACCTGAGGTATGCATATTTGGGTCAATCATCTACTTTGCTTATTATTATTGTTGCTAACTTATCAGGTAGTGAAGAGAACAATGTTACTGACACTTTTGAGGAGCAAAGAAGGTTGAAACTTGTCATCAAGGATGTAGCCCCGAAAAAGATAATTAAATGGCCATATAGAGATACGGTGTAGAAATTTTCAAGAGAAAAAGCCATTGCCATGTCTAGCTAAAGACTTTAAACAAAGGCGCTTCCTGGGAGGCAACCTATGGATTTCCTGCTTTTAATAAAAGATCATTTTCCCCAATTCTTCATAATTCTGGATTACTATTTTCGTGCGGAGGGTGTAGAGGTCACTTGGTCTGTTTTTGGAACTCAAACCACTTATCCACCACCAAATTCACCACCTGAGGAGGGTGGCCCTGCTAACAGTTAGGTATGTTTCCTACTATCCTTTGTATTACCTTCAATTCAATGGGGACATTGAATATTCTCAGTTTGGGGGTGATTTGGGGATAAGTAGTGTTATTGTGTCATTTGTTCATGTAGAAAATCATATTTTGCATGCTAGTAGTAATTCATTCATGTTTTGTTCGTATTATTGCATGTTTGTTTCATATAGGACGTTTTGTTATTTTGTTTTTTTATACCATGTGAGTCCATTTAGTTGCATTTGCATAGCATAATTCATGATCCCTTAGGATGAGCTAATTCTGATTGGTAGGTAGATGTCAATTTGAGTGTGGTAATGATGAATAGTGGGTTGATTTATAGTTCTTATGAAATTGACTTGCATGTTTCAGAAACAAATTCTTTTCACAGTCTCATCGTTTGCTTTTGGGCTAGGTTGAGTCATGCTTGTTTGGTTGTTTTAAATTTAATCGCTTGTTTATATTTAAAATGTTCTTTATTCCCTTGATGGCGTAGGAGCACTAAAATATAAGTTTGGGGGAAACCAGGGATTTCATGCTAGTTGTTAATAAAAGTTAGGTGTCAAATGGCTAGTAGCCGCTTATATATTATGAGTAGTCTAGGGTTGGATGAGATGGAGCGAAACGCACTCGTTCCAAGTTAGTTGTGTGTGGAAAAAAAGAAAAAAAAGAAGAAAAAAAAAAGAGTTGTGTGAATTGTTAATTTGCAGAATTAACCAGGGTGAACTCTTTAATACTCGAGCAATTAAGTTCTAGGGGACTTTGTGCCTAGTGACCCAAGGCTTTTATAATCTGGGATCCACTAACCTAACGCTCGCTACATGGGTATTATTGTATAAGCCTTTTGGGGTCTCATCCATTGCATGGTTAAATAAGCATGCGTTGTTGCATATATTATTATGTGTCATAGTTGTTAGTAATAAAGTATGAATTCCTGTCTAACTCAAATGATGATGGAGGTGTTTCGAGGTTATAAAGTGTCTAGCGTCCATTCTATTTATAAACCTATGATTGTCTTGATGAAGAATGAGTATGATTTTGATCTAGTGTTAGGAGTATATCTGATGAACATCGCACACACCCACGCTTCTATTCATGTATTGTTAGTATACGGGGACTTAGTCGAGCTCTGTTTGGGCGTATTGCATTTCTTTGAGATATTTGCTTGTTGATTGGTTTTGGTTAGTCTAAGGAGATCGTTGCATTTTCATATTAGTTGCATTCATGCATTGCATAAGTTCGTATTGAGTCTGTTTATGCTTGAGGACAAGCATCGGTTTAAGTTTGGGGGTGTGATAAGTGGATTTTATATCCATTTGGAACGCTTCGGATCGGCTTAAATTGATTAACTTGGCCTCAAGTATGTCGTGTTTTTGATTCATTTTTAGTAAGAATGGTGCAGGGTTACTATCTTGAAATGGGGAGATACATTTGCATGTTTCAAGGTGGATTCATGCTTAAGAACTGAAGAACGGGAAGTGGCAAAAGAATCGGAAGAGAAAACGGAGGAGAAATGAGAAAATTATGGAAAATTCGGATTTCCGGGTAGGTTGCGCAGTCTGCACTGTTTTGGCCATATCTGGAGTTCTAGAAGTCCGATTTTAGCGATCTTACAGTCCACGCGAAGCTTGAGAAATTTTCTTGAAGAATAAAGCAAAATCTAAATTTTGGCAGAAACTTGGAGCGCAGCTGCGCTGCTGGAGACCGCAGGGGCGCCCGGGAATAGTTCTGACAGCGCAGCCGCGCCATGTTGGAGCGCAGGGGCGCCAGAAACATGCGAGTAGCGCAGGGGAATCCTGAAAATTCTCCTATTTCGATTCTAATTGGTATTTTTGGCAATTTCTTGTTGGAAAAGACTCCTGGGGCCTATATAAACAAGTTCTATCATCCTTGAAAGAAAATAACTACTTAGAATAACACAGAGAGAGCCGAAGACAGAGATTCAGACTTGGAGAAGGATTCCCGGAAGATCGTGATAGTCTACGGAGAACTAGATCTACTTTTGTTTTCTTCTAAATTAGGCGATACTCTGGATTTCGGATTAGTTTTCTTGAACTCATTACTCTAGTTTAATTGTATTCTTTCATACGTTGTTTATTACCATGGTTTCATCAGATCCCATGATGATAAGCCATTCGAATATGAACAAATCGTTGTCATGGGATTCTAACGGATTTATCTACGAAGTTTAGAAGTTTGTTTGCTTTAAAGATTTGTGTGTGATGAATTGTGATATCATCGTATGGTTGTGTTTAATGTTTTTAGATGCGTAGCTAACATTTAATCTGTTAATCTCTTGTGAAGCGAGAGTGGATCTTGAGATTTAGAACTTGCCATGCTAGCATAGGATTATGTATGTTTTGACATCATGATTTGTAGCGTAATTTGAACTATCTTATGCTGCCCTATTTGATCTCAATGGACAAGTTGTGCATAAACCGTTATGTTTTCAAATATTATAGAGATATTGGTGTCTATCGATCTTCTATCCCTTTTGTGGATGCATGAGTAGTTTGGTATTCGTATACTGAGAGGTACCCTGTACTTGTTTCGTGTTGTCTGATCAGATATCATAACCATCACATACTTTGATTAAAGGCATCAACTCTAAGCGAAGTATTTAATGAACTTAGGATCCCATGTTTTCCCTTGCATAAGTAATTCGATTTAAATTCTCGTTAGTTAATAATTCTTAGTTTGTTTATTTGCTTCTTAGTTAATTTTAGTTTATCAAAACCAAAATTTGTTAATTGTCTTCACAGTGAATAAAGACCATACATTATTGCATAGGTGCATTAACTGAATTGAAACCTAAACCAGATCTCTGTGGGAAGGAACTTGACTTATTCATATATTACTTGTGACCACGTATGCTTGCGTGATTTAGTGTAAACACTACGTTGGCTATCCAGTCGAGAAATTGTACTGGTTCGATAAAGCCGGCTTCGAGGAGCCTGTCGATCTCGGCGTCGATGGCCTTTGTTTTTTCCTTCGAGAATACTCTCTTCTTTTGTTTTACCGATCGTATGCCCGATTTGAGGTGGAGGGAATGTCGGGCTATCATCTCAGGGATGCCAGACATGTCTTTTGGATCCCATGCGAAGATATGGGTGACCTCCCTAACGAGGGCGACGATTTGTTATCGAAGGTCGCCTATTATACCTTTTCCGATTTTGGTTATTTTATCGGGGTTACCTTCCTCAACTTCTATTTCATCGTACTCTTCGACAACGACACAGAATGGTTCTATAGGCAATTCGATGATTGCTCGTGGATCAACTTCAACGATCTGGTTGATCGAGGTGTCGTCCACGCATTTTGTCTTGGGTAGACGGTAGATAAGTAGCATTGTCGTGCTGTGAGTTGATCTCCAACAACCTCCCCCACTCCAAATTCGGTTGGGAATTTCATTTTGAGGTGGGGAATAGAAGTGATAGCCTTTAAGGCCGTGAGAGTCATCCTGCCAAGGATGGCGTTATAGCTAGAGGTGGCATTAATGACATGAAATTTAACTACCTGCCACGTTTGGCATGGAAGAGATCCAAAGAGAACGGGGAGATCGATTGTTCTGACGACTTTGACCTCATTTCCAGTAAAACTGTGACGCCCCAAATCCGGGGTCCAGATTTGGTGCCACAACCAATACACTTAAGTATAACTTAATTATACAGATGACCCCTCAACAAGGATCGATCTCAGGTTATAGTATGAAACAAGAATCTAAATTACGACAACTATTATAACTACTATACCTTCTTATCAGAAGCACAGTCCAATACTGTATGAGTCCATGCTAATTTTGAAATCTAACTTGAATAGAACGCCTTGCCACACTCATTCGAATTATCAGACGTAGGTAGACCATTCTTAAGTCTAGCTAAAAGGTTAGATGAATAAAACAAGAATGAGCCAACAACGCTCAGCAAGTGAATAGTGAAGTAATAACTTTTTTTTTGAAGAAAGAAGTAATAACTTCTAAATAAACTGAAAACTGACAACAAACATAAAGCTGGCTTCCAACAATAATAAGATGGTAGAATGATATGATTGGAAGCAATAGAATAATACTGACGTTTGATAACAACAGGATATCAATTAAAAGGCAACGCAACAATTGATAATAAAATATATGCAAGGCAATTGGCATTTCCAATAATAAACCAATTTCTTTTCACAGTCTTATAAATAAAACATTATAAAAGTGATTGGAGGTTTTCACACAACAGACAATACGGGTGATCAGCCTATAAAGTCCCCATACCGAACACAAAGTCCCTCTGGACATCAATTCCTCTCATTAGGATAGCTTGGGTTCCCAAGAGGCAACACATTGGCCTATAAAGGTGTCGAACTGGACAGACCAGAACTACACTAATACATACACAAACTGACGGAACCAGCATTACCCGTTCGCCCCGTCTCTCCAATCGTCAGGAATCCGTGGAAACCATTTAGACGGAGTTCCTAACATTTTTATTAAAAATCTCATTTTAAAACATTAAGCTTTGCAAAACTCTTTTTAACTTCATAAAACATTTAAATACTTAATCTTTTCGAAAACCTTTACTCGAAGTAACTTCGACTCTCTGATAACAAATCAGCCCAGTCTAAGTAACTTCAAAGTATTTTAAGAAAATAACTCATTTTGATTTGCAATGATAAAAGTCAAAGGTTTGACTAATTTCTCTGACATCAAGAGAATAGGGATACAAGTCTGAATCAAGAAGGTATAGACTCAAAAGGAATCAAGGCTTTGATCAGAGTACAAGGAAGGAAATTTAAGTCAAAAGTCAAAGATGTGTATCATGACTAGTTTTAGGGCAATTAACTCAGTTTAAAAGATAATGAATATCAAGAATGGTAATCAAGTCTTTAGGTTAGTGGTTTGATCAACATTGTAATATATAAAGTTTTAAAACATTAAAGCAGGGCAACAAATCAATTTATGGTGATAAAGGTCTTGCATTAATGAAGTAATGATTAGACATGGTATAGTTAAATAAGTCTCACTTTTCTAAATCAAGGTTCTTTTGATTACGAGTTTTAAAATAGGCTTTAATAACATATAGTTTCTTAAAACAAGGTTTTGTTGAAATAAGGTTCATTGAAAGTCAAGTTCAGTAAAAATATGATTCTTTAAAACATGGTTCATTAACACCCGGTTCTTTAAAACAAGGGTTCAATAAAACTTGGTTCATTAAAACAATTGCTCGATAAGATAGAAATTTAGAAAACACGAGTAAGTAATACTTGAGTTAATAAAATAGGATTTGATAACTAGAAGAAGGGTTATCAATCAATAAATCATAAAAGAGTCATTAAGTTTAAGAAATCGTATTTAAGATTTGAAAACCAGCTTGGCTTGGAGCAGATATACTTCACTTGAACGATAAGTGAGGAATAGAAACACTTGCCTCAATACACACAGTCCTGATTCCAATACATCGATTCGTTACTCTCTAAATGTCAGTCTCTACTTCTTTATACGTCGGTCTCTACCAGACTGTACTTCCGTCTTTCCTCTATAACTCGTTAGTTTCAATACCAATGCACTTGTCAACTCCGATAGATATTTCTCTTCTCAAAATTCCACTTAGTCTCGTACTGATTCTTAACCGGCCTCCTAATGGTACCTATATACAGGTAAAGTACTATTTCAGTACACTTATAACTTTAATCGTCTAAGTCTATTCTACCCAAACGTGTCCTATTACTCTTTACAACTTAATACATATAACATGTATTGATCACATTCTCAAAATAGTACTGTATAACCATATAAACCACATAGGCACTTAGCAAGTATTATCAACTTACTCTTACACCTTACAACACATATATAACATTGATATACAAATAATTCTTATTCAAATATTATAAGATTTGGAAAATAATTCTGATGAAATTTCGACAGCATCTCCTTTGCAATATCACCTATCCTGTCGGAATATAACCGACCAACATAAACAAGCAATCAATCTGAAAGGCATATGACACAGCCTATTTGTAGTACGAGGACTCAACTCAACTTAAGCTTAGATTGTAAGAAGTAAATAATATAAATTGTCACAGGAATCTCAGAAGATACTACCTGTCAGAAGAAAAACCTTAAAGTCAACCTATAGTTTTGATGTTTTACACTGGAAGAAGCTCAGCCTGCTGATCAAGCCTCAGTATAGCATCAAAGAAGTGGATTTATTTAGAGTGACAGGGATTACTACAGTGACAGATGATTATCAGTCAGAGTACAAGAGAATTCAAGAGAGATGAGAGAAGAAAGAGGACCACATCATAAAGTCAGCAATGAAGAAGTATCATTAAAGTTAGTCGTTCATGAACCAGACAGTACATCGAACGTCAGCAGAAAAGTCAGTGGTATTTCCTTGTTAATTTCAATGGTTCAAGAATATATTAAGACAGTCAAAGGATTTATAATTAGTCTCTTTTAATTAATTAAATCAACTACTTGATTTAATTAATAAATTAATTCACCATGAATTAATTTATTTGTTATATTAATTATTAGATTAATTAAATTAGAATAATTGTATAAGTGTGAATAATTCAATTAAGATAAATGATTTTACTTAAATCATTTATTCTGAAAAAAATTGAATTATTAAGACAATCTCAGAAGGTCTTAACGACTGTCTTAATAGTGTAAAGCTGTTGGTCTTAATGAAGAAAAGAACTCATAAGATAATCTGCTGGATGGTCTTAACGACAGTCTTAATATCTTAAATGATTGTCTTAACGACAGTCTTAACCATTTAAGGATAGTCTTAACGACTGTCTTAACAGTACAATGGCAGTCTTAATGATTGTCTTAACAGTTGTTTTTTGATTGTCTTAACCATGCAAAATATCTTGAAAAGAGACTGCAGTATTGTGTCAAAAGAAACAGAGGCGGCCAACAACAGATGACACACAGAAGCATTACATTAAAGAAAACAGATCTGATCTCTCTCATCTTTAAAAGCTACTGCAAGAACATTAAATTTGTAGAAAAATCATAATCTTGGTACTTGTAATATTCTATCCGTTCAAGCTTGATTATTTGTGACTCTTGTGCTATTAGCTAGTTTTGACTCCTAATCTATATCTCAATTTTTATTAACAAATCTAGAAAAGTTCATGTCGAATTTTCTAATTTGTTTTTATTAGTGAGATATTGCTCTGTACTGTATTTGTAACAACCTCTCAAGTTTAATATAATTTTATATTTAACTTGAATTTTGTTTCATTTAAATTTCCGCATCAAATTTGTTATTGGATTAAATATAAAATCTATCTGAACAAATTTCGATAAAACAGTACTGTTTGTATTCAACCCCCCTTCTACAAACAGATTGGACCTAAAAATTGGTATCAGAGCCGTTTGATTGACATACAAATCAAGATCATATCCTTACTCAATTAAAAATCAAGCTCGAATTTTTAACTCACTTAAAATTTCATCATGACTTCTAAAGCCATTGTTAAGATACCTATCTTTGACAATGATAATTATGATATGTGGAAAAATAAAATGGAGTTGTTTCTAGATGTTACAAATCCTAAATATTTGGGTGTGTTGAAAAAAGGAGCTAAAATTCCTATGGTCTACGAAGCAGAAGTTATTGTTAATAATGTGGTTGTAACTCTTGGTAGAGCCTATGAAAAGGACCCTGCTTTGTTTACCCCTGATGAAAAGGAGGATGCCGGATTGGATAAGAACTTAAGACTCATCCTAATAGATTCCCTGGATGCTGTGATGTATAGCCATGTGATGAATTGTAAAACTGCTCAACACATGTGGGAAACTACTGAGACCATTAATGAAGGAACGAATGAAGTTAGGGAGAAAAGACTTGAGATCCTAACCTCTGAATACGAACACTTTAGATCTGGCCCTAATGAAGGCATTCAAGAAGTGTTTGAAAGGGATAATAAAATAATCAACAACTTGAAAATCCATGGCAAGAACTATACATAAAAGGGGATTAACCGAAAATTCTTACTGACTATGCCTACTCACCTAGAACACAGGATAACAGCCATTAGAGAATCAAGAGACATGAATCAAGTTACTCTTGAAAGACTCTTCAGTGTTGTAAAAACCTATGAACTGGAACAAGCTCAACAGAAAGAAATTTATGGTAAAGGTAGAGTTGCAAATACATCTACAGCTTTAGTGGTTGAGTCTCCAAAGGAAGTGGAAGCCAAGGTTGTTCGACCTTGCAACTCAGACAAGGAGTATACTGAAGTGGAACAGGGTTAGACACCAGCTACTCAGGATGGAAGTGAGTTTTACTCATTAGAAGAATTGGATCAATTGGAGGATGAATCCATGGCACTAATGGTGAGGCAATTTGGCAATTTTAGACTCAGGAGAAATCTAAAGTTCAAGTTCAAGTCTAATAACATATTCCAGAGAGGAGGTTCTTCATCCTCCAATAGCGGAGGTGGCTATAAAACTGGGACTGTTGATAGAAGCAAAATTCGTTGTTATAATTGCAATGAACTTGGACATTTTGCCACTGAGTGTCAGAAACCTAAACAAGCCCAGAGGAGAGATTTTGCTCCTGAAAAGAAAAAGCCTGCAAAAGCCTATGTTGCTGCTGGTAAAAGCTGGGATGACACAGATAGTGAAGATGAAGAATATGTAAATCTTGCTCTGGTGTCAAATGCTGATTCATCTACTGTTTCTAATTCTCAGGTAAAATTTACTGGCTCTGACTTGGTTCATCAGTTAGGTGATTCTTTGGTTAATGCACAGAATGAAATTGCTAGATTAGTTCTGTTAAACACTAATATTGAAATGAAGTGTTAGAGCTAAAAAAGGTGCATGTTAATCAAGAACAGCAACAAGAGCAAATGACACTACTTGTTAAAAGGGATAAGTCTTTAGTGGAAGTTGTAACCAAACAACTTACGAGGATTGCTGAACTTGAAACAAAAGTTAGGGCTTGCTTTAATTCGTGTAAAGTTTCTAAAGAGTTCTTCAATAGACAAGTTGTAGAACAAACTGTAGGAATAGGATTTGGCTACAACGAGGCTGTTGGATCCTTGGGCATAAATACTCCTAACCTTGTTAGTGCTAAAGAAAGGGGTATACCATATGTGCTCAAGAATGTTAAAGAACCCCTATTTAGAAAGTCTGTTGCTGAACCACTAAATATGCTTTGAATTGTTATCCAGGAAGAGATGAGAAATTAGGATAGTACTAATGGCATAGTCCTTGATAATGTTAAATCTATTAAAGAACCAGTCGAGGTTGTTGAGTCAATTAGTTCACTTAAAACTGGGTTAAATGGTAAGAAGCTGAAAAAGAACAATAACATGTCTGACATGCATACCATGCCTGTAATTGATGTTTCTCATAAAGCATGTGGAGTTGTCAATTGTATGCCATGTGCTTTTAATGTCATGTCTGCTTACTTTAATGGTAATCATGCATGTGCTGATAAGACTGCTCCTCGACAACATATAAACAGAAACAAAAATGTCAGATCAAAGACTGCTAGTCCTCCTATTAGGAGAGAGACATTTGTACCAAAGCCTAAACAATGGTTTGCTAAGGCTGTTTACAAGGTCAAATGTCCAGTCAATGAAACAAATGTTATTGCTGCTAAAGAAACATGGATACCTAAAATAAAACAAAATATTGTCAAATCTGTTACTAGGGTAAAATGTTTGTTGACTAATGGTGAAATTGGTGTTAAGGTTAAAAATGTGGTTTTGCCTGACAAAGGCCAATTCTTTAAGTATTCTGGACCCAATCAGATTTGGGTTCCGAAGATGGTTTAATCCATTTGTCATTGCAGGGTGTTAAGCAGGTTGATCGAGTAACCTGGATCTTGGACAGTGGATGTTCAAGGCATATGACTGGAGATAAAACCCTGATGACAAATGTGGGGGAGAAAGCTGGCCCAGTAGTTACCTTTGGAGATAACAACAAAGGTAGAACTGATGGATATGGCAGACTTGAAGCAGGAAATGTTACCATTGATGAAGTATCTTTTGTAAAAGGACTGGAGCATAATTTGATCAGTGTCAGTCAATTCTGTGATAAGGGATTTGAAGTCTACTTTAACAAGAAGAATTGTCTGGTCACATACAAAAGATATGAACAACCATCTCTTCTGGGAGTTAGAAAAGGAAACTTGTACGTGTCCAATAAGAACACTGGAAGCTCTGAAGAAATCAACTATTTCTACTCTAAAGCATCTACTGATGAAAGTTGGCTATGGCACAAGAAACTTTCTCACCTAAACTTCAAAACAATGAATTCTCTGGTTAGGAGAGAAATGGTGAGAGGGTTTCCTCCAATAGAATTCACCCAGGAAGGACCATGTGATGCCTGTCAAAAAGGCAAGTTAAAAAGGGCAACTCATAGGAGCACTGACATATCTTCAATAACTGAACCTTTACAACTACTACATATGGATCTGTTTGGTCCAGTTAATGTTATGTCAATGTCAAATAAATGATATGCTCTTGTGATTGTTGATGATTTTTCAAAGTACACATGGGTCCTGTTTCTAAATTCCAAAGATGAGACTCCACAACTAGTGATTGATCACATCAAGCTGATTGAGCTGGACTCAAAGCATCCAGTGAGAGCTATAAGATCAGATAATGGAACTGAATTCAAGAATGTAGTTCTAAATGACTTCTGCACTGAAAAGGGTATAACCAAACAGTACTCAGCTCCAAGAACTCCTCAGCAAAATGGGGTAGTGGAAAGAAAGAATAGAACCTTGATTAAAGATACACGTACTATGTTAAGTGAATCAAGGTTTCCATTATACTTTTGGGCTGAAGCTGTCGACACTGTGTGCTATACCCAGAATCGAACTCTCATCAATAAAGACTTGATGAAGACCCCTTATGAAGCATTAACTGAAAAGAAACCAACACTCAAATACTTTCATGTGTTTGGAGCTAAATGCTTTGTGCTAAAAGAAGGAGATGATCAAGGTGGAAAATTCGAGGCAAAAGCACATGAAGAAATTTTTATTGGTTACACAAGAAGTGCCTATAGGGTGTATGTGATTGATCAGCAGAAAATGCTTGAAAGTGTTAATGTAACATTTGATGACACTAAACTTCCTAGTATCCAAACTAAAGATCCATCTGAAAAGCTATCTTTTGATGACATGACAGATTCAGATTCAGATGGTGACAATCCACCTGATGTTGTTGCTGATGATAATGATGATGATCAGGGTAATGGTGGTGGAAACAATGATAATATTGGAGACACACCTGACACTCCTGAACATTCATCTAGTCAACCTGGCACCAACCCAGGGGGAGATAATGAAGGATCATCTAGTCATATTCAACATCACAATGAAGATCAAGGTGAATTATCAAGATCTAACCTTCCCAGATAGACTGTTTGGAATAGAGCTCATCCCTTTGAGCTAATCATTGGTGATCCAGATGTTGGTGTGAAAACTAGAAGAGCTTATCAGAATCAATGTAATTATTCAGGGTTACTGTCTGAAATGGAACATAAGAAAACTGAGGAAGCTCTTTCTGTTCCTGATTGGGTGATTGCTATGCAAGATGAACTCAATCAATTCAAACAACAAGAAGTATGGAAGCTGGTACCCAGACCCAAAGACAAGAAAGTGGTTGATACTAGGTGGGTATTCAGAAACAAGCTAGATGAAGATGGCACAGTGACGAGAAATAAAGCAAGACTGGTAGCAAAGGGTTATTCACAAGCTGAAGGTATTGACTATGATGAAACCTATGCTCCAGTGGCTAGACTTGAGGCCATTAGGATATTCTTGGCATTCGCAACATTCTCAAACTTCAAAGTTTATCAAATGGATGTCAAGAGTGCTTTTCTGAATGGTAAGCTGGATGAAGAGGTTTATGTGGAACAGCCCCCTGGCTTTGAAGATCCAGATTTGTTGGACTATGTCTACTTTCTCTTCAAGGCTATTTATAGTCTTAAGAAAGCTCCAAAGAAATGGTATGACACTCTCTCTGAATTCTTACTTGAAAATGGTTTTGTTAGAGGTGTCATAGACAAAACTCTCTTCACAAAGAAACATAAGAATGATACTATACTAGTCCAAGTCTATGTGGACGATATAATATTTAGGTCTACTAATGATCTTCTGTGCAAGAAATTTGCCAAGCTAATGCAGGGTAAATTTGAAATGAGCCTGATGGGTGAGCTGAAGTTCTTTCTTGGATTACAAGTAAGTCAAAGAACAGATGGAATATTTATCTGTTAATCCAAGTATGTTAGAGAGCTCCTCAAGAAATATCAAATGGAGGACTCATTTTCAGCAAGGACTTCATCATCTACAGCTGTCAAGTTTGGGGCATGTGAAAATTCTGCCAAGGTAGATGTCAAAAGCTACAGAGGTATGATAGGTTCATTACTTTATCTTACTGCAAGTAGACCTGATATTATGTATGCTACATGCTTGTGTGCAAGGTTCCAAGCGGATCCTAGAGATGTGCATCTCATTGCTGTTAAACGAATCTTGAGATATCTTAAGGGTACCCCTAACTTAGGTATTTAGTACCCTAAGGAATTTGGTTTTAACCTTGTTGGATATACAGATTCAGATTATGCAGGAAGTGTTGTAGATAGAAAAAGAACCTCTTGGAGTTGTCAATTCCTAGGTGGTAGGTTGGTCTCCTGGTACAGCAAGAAACAACAAACAGTTTCCAACTCAACAGCTGAAGCTAAATACATAGCTGCTGGAAGCTGTTGTGCTCAGATCTTGTGGATTAGGAATCACCTACGTGACTATGGCTTTGTACTTGACAATATTCCAATCTTGTGTGACAATACAAGTGCCATTGCAATCTCCAACAATCTTGTGCAGCATACGAGGACCAAGCACATCGACATCAAGTATCATTTTATCCGAGAGCATGTCATGAATGATACCGTGGAGTTACATTTTGTACCCACGGAAGAACAAACAGCAGATATTTTTACTAAGTCTCTTGACGAATCCACATTCACCAGAATTGTTAGTGAATTGAGTATGTTAAATAGTCGTAGTAATTAAACTAATTAGTATTTGAGGTTTGCTCTTTAATAATTTATAAGTGATTATTTTGTTATCAATTAGTATTAAATCACTTGTATAATTATTTTATCAACTTACCTCATTGCTTGTTAATTCTCAATCATTGCCATTTTTTTCTTAATATATCCCTACTTTATTTATTTATTTTAGATTAATTCATTTTCTCTAAAAAATATTTTTCTCAAATTTTACAAGTTGTAATTTGTGAGAAATCTATTTTTCTTGAAAATGTCATTATTCTAAAGTCACTTTTGAATATTTGTGAAGATTTAATAAATCATATTTTCTCTTTATATAATTTTCTATTACAAAGTTATTTTATTAGAAAATATATAGATTTATTATTCTTATGTATATAGTTAATATTTTATTTAATAATTTGTAGTATTTGTCCTTATGATATTATTTTCTTGTTTCTGATTAAGGGACATCCTATGGTCGTCTTAATAGTTTTTGTGAATCATTCAGATATCTGTAAATTAGATCTATGACTTAAAGCTGTATGTAAATTAGCTAGGATTTTTCTAATTCAGTCACTCAGTTTTTAACATTTTCAGTTAAGTCCCTGAAGGTTTTGAACGATTAAGACAATCATTAAGACAATCTTCAATTGTCATAACAGGATTGTCTTAACAGTTCACTGTATATTTATTAAGACTATGTATATTATTATTATTATTATTATTATTATTATTATTATTATTATTATTATTATTATTATTATTATTAGTATTATTATTATTATTATTATTAGTATTATTATTATTATTATTATTATTATTATTATTATTATTATTATTATTTAACGATAGTATTAATCGGCTATATATATCTTTTTGCCTATTAATATTGTCGTTAAGATAATCACTCGATTGTCTTAACAGTTCACGTCATATCTTGTTAAGACAATGAATAATTGTATTTTTGGTTTTCTCATTTTATTTTATTTCTTTATTATCAATAGTATTAATCAGGTTTGTAATATTAATACTCAAACTGATTGTCTTAACAGTTTTATAACTATTAAGACCGTCGTTAAGACAATCCCTGGATTGTCTTAACAAGTCAATTTTGTACTTAAACAAATAAGAAGAGAAGAACATCAGTCAGTCTTCTTCTCTCTCGTGTTTTTACACAGAGCCTCGTATCTATACATACATTCTCTAACGAATTTTTGCCCAAATTTAAACAACCATCTTGAAATCTGAGACCAGTTCCTTGTAGATCATCTTAAGCCTGTTAATTTAAGCTTATAATCGGTGTATATGGTTGAGATTTGATAAAAGGGATTTTTCAAAACTCAATCGGTTTATTCACGGATCTGATGGTTATAAATTTGTGTTTTAAATCTAAAAACAGATTGAGACTCACAGTGATTAGAGGAACAACATGAAATATGAGAATTTTCTGACAACCTTGGATTTATTCGAATTTTTAATTAATTTTAATTAATTATAAATTCTGAAAATTTTGAAGTTTGTGATTTCTTGAAATTTGGTGTGTTAAAATTGGAGTGTGTGTTGTTGGTGTTAAAAAGAGTTAATGGCTAATAATTTTGAAATAGTTAAGCATAATTTGGTAGGATATATTAGTCCGGATGATTGTGCTTATGATCAGTTTAAGCCATGGATTAGATTCTTGAACGAGCATTCGCTCATAAGGACTGCTACAACCCTGGATGCATGTTAACACTAATACACGCAAGCGTACGGGGTCACAAGTAATATAGAATAAAGTTGAGTTCGTTCCCACAGAGATCTGGTTTAGGTTTCAATTCAGTTAATGCACCTATGCAACAATGTATGATTTTTACTCACTGCTAAGACAATTAACAAATTTGGGTTTTAATTATCTTAATTAACTAAGAAGCAACTAAAAAACTAAGAATTAATTAACTAACAAGAATTAGAATCGAATTACTTATGCAAGAGAAAACATGGGATCCTAACTTCATTAAATACTTCGCTTAGAGTTGATGCCTTTAATCAAAGTATGTGACGGTTATGATATCTGACCGGACAACACGAAACAAGTACACGCTACTTCCTAGTATACGAATACCAAACTACTCATACATCTACAAAAGAGATAGAAGATGGTTTGACACCAATTATCTTTAGACCCTATATCTCTATAAGATTTGAAAACATAACGGTTGAAGCACAAGTTATCCATATTGATCACATAGGGCAGCATAGTTATCTTTAATTACGCTACAAATCATGATGTTAAAACATCAACCTATCCTATGCTAGCATGGCAAGTTCTAAATCTCAAGATCCACTCTTGTTTCGCAAGAGATTAACAATTCAATTTAGATGTTAGCTATGCATATAAAAGCATTAAGATTAACCATACGAGGATATCAAGAATTCATCACACACAAATCTTTAAAGAAATCAAACTACTAAATTACATAGATAAATCCGTTAGAATCCCATGACAACGATTAGTTCATAATTGAACCGCTCGTCATCATGGGATCTGATGAAACCATGATAATAAATAAAGTATGAACAATAATTATGCTAGAGTAATAGAGTTAAGAAAAAAAATCCAAAATCTGAAGATCCAAAGTATCCTAATAGTAGAAAACAAAAGATGAAGTAGATCTAGATCTCCGTTGCTTGTCATGAGCGTTGGTGAATCGTTCTCTACTTGTCTCCCTTGTGTTTCTAAGTAATGATATCAATTACAATGATATGATGTGTTTATATAGGCCCTAGAAGTCTTTCCCAACAAGAAAAACCCAAAAATATAATTAAATTCGAAATAGAATAGAAAATCAGAATTTTCAAGATGTTCGGGCGCTCTCAGCACGGCCCGGGCGCTCTCAGCACTGCATTTTACTATTCCGGCGCTCTCAGCATTGCTCTGATGCTCTCAGCATTGCAACATTCTGTCAGAATGCAATTTCTGCTCTCTTTTCTTCGTTCTTGTTCCGCTTTCGCCCGTTCTTTTTGCATTAACTCCCGTCTTCATTCCTTTGACTTATGAACCTTCACGTTAGCTCAAAACAAGATTCCATTCTTCATTCCCATGCTAAACTTCAACTCCAAAATCGACGAAAATGCCAACCCTAGCCGAAATAGCTAAACCTGCACAACTAACGAAAACACATAAAAAACACCACATACTTGAGTCCGAGACATCAATTTAAGCCGATATGAAATGCTCCAAGTGGATATAAAATCCACTTATCAATGCACCATTGAAGATTGGACCCCTTAGAGCTATGTGCACAACTGCTTTGGTATCTCAAGATTTGAGATCCTTCTCCTTCGCACTTAATGACTCATGGTTCGAAGTGAATGAAACCACTCTCAAGACTGTCCTAGATCTTCCAATGGACAATTTTGTAGCTTTACCATCTAATGCTGAGTTGTTAAATTTCTTCACTGGTATTCGCCACAATGGGATGGTTGATCTCAATAATCTACGGAAAAAGAACCTAGTTCAAAAATGGGATGCATTCTTTGATACAATCTTCAAAGTGTTCACCAACTCCAAGAAAGGTAACTTCAATCATATTTCACAAATGTTACAATATATTGGTTATGCTGTTGTTAACAATCGCAGAGTTGACATTGGACATTTACTTTGGAATGTGATCCTTAATCGAGTATTTAAATCTAGGAAGGGTTTTAATACTGGTAACAAAGTTCAATGCTTTTACCCCAGATTTTTAATGTTGATATTTAATCATCTGGTATCTAATGAGCTTCAAGCACCTTTTTGAAATGATCCACCCATAGTGTCTGGTAGATAAACCAAGAAAATGTTCACTTCCCTAGACACTAGCAAAAAGTTCTTAAACATTCCTGTATTCATCACACCTTATATGGAACAATTCATAGACTTGCCAGTCATACCTGAACTAGAAACTCAGCAACCTAAGCCACTGATTGAGCAACAGGAACCCATGATTGAGCCATTGATTGAGCAACAAGAACCCATAATTGAGCCATTGATTGAGCAACAAGAACCCATACTTGAGCCACTGATTGAGCAACAGGAACCCTTACTTAAGCTTCCAGTGGATCAAGTCACTTCAATTGGGATTTCTGCATCACAAGCTGAACAGGTATTGTCTCCTAACTCTCAAACTACTTCTCAATCTATAACTATTTCTGGAGCCCAAATGGCTGTTAGGCTAGACCAAGAGGTTGTAGAACCACAATCTCTAACCCAGGTCTTTGAGCCAAACACCGTGTCTTCTCAAATCTCTAATCCTAAATCCAGAAGTAAATTGCAAGTGATAAGAAAATAGAGAAGTAGTGCCGATACAAGTGATCCCACAGCTCTGCCTCCTCTAAAGAAGAGAAGAAATTTACTACTTGAGGCACCTCTAAGCCCATCCATATCCTCCCATAAGGATATGGACTTTAAAATGGCACACGAACAGTTTCTGGAACCATTCTATCAACAGGATGAGTCCATTGAATTTCGCCAGTCGGCCATGGCTCCCTGTACAGAGTCAAGCACACCCCTGTTACTCATAATGGGGGAAACATAACTCTAGTTTCTGATGTTGCTAGGGACACTTTGCAAGGACAGCACATAGGAATGGAAACAGTGCCTGCCATAGTTATGGCAGAGGGGCCTTCACAGGTCTACGAGGGAAATCTTGATTCTTTGCCATCTATAATAGAATCATCATCTCCCCTTTCATGTGGAAAATACCTGGATCCCTTAAGGGAGTTTCCATTCGCAGTTTCAACTGGAGAAAGTGGAAGGTAACTCAGTCATTCTATCACTGAAACAATTCAGACATCAAATCCAAATGAGATAATAGAAATGACTGAGGATAGGGATTTGCGAACTCCCATTGCACCACCACTGACCTCTCTGGAAGGGGCTAGGGTGATTTCTTCTGTAGGTACATCCAAAGGAAAGGAGCTAGTGTTGAGTGATTTGAGGACCACCTCAAATTTGAGTGAAACACATGTACGAAAGGAGAGTGAAACATCCTTGAGTGAAATTCAGGTGAGAGCACACACTGACACAAACACTTTGTCACTTATGGCTCAAATACAAGCACTGCAAAAGAAACTGAAGGAAACTGAGGCTGAAAAACAATTCTTCAAAGAACAAGTGGATGAACGGCCTTCTTCTTCCACCTCTGTCAAAAATCAGCTCGTTGTAATCCAAGATGACGTTCAGAACTTGAAGACTACACTCAATCCAGCAATAAATATATTGATCCAATCCAACACTCAAGAATCTACAGAAAGGTCAGATATTTTAAATGCCATTGACAATCTCTCTACCAAGGTGGATGAACTTCAAAAGGAAATGCATGACACTACTCATTCATATGCAATTACCTTTACAAAGCTTGAAGAAAAGTATGATTATATGTTTGATGGACTTGATCATCTGTACAACATTGTTAAACCTACTCATCATATCATACCAGAACAAATAGCATATTTTGAAGACTATGAAGGACTCGGTGATGGAGGAGGTAATGAAGAAAATAGGGAGTTTGAAAGTCAAGGAAAGTCTGTAGAGGATCCTTCAACTAAGGGGGAGAAGTCTGGAGGATGAGGTGAAGCAACTCAAAGGAATCATAAGGAGAAGTCTGGAGAGGGAGGTATTTCTCAGAGAAGTGATCAACAAGACAAGGGTAAAGAAAAAGCTGGAGTTTCAGCTCATGATCAGGATGATGCAGATTTTGATTTTGATGTAACGAATAGTAAGTTTGCTTGTGAGCAACTAATTGACATTGAAGAAGATCTTTCAAACTGGCAAGATGATCTGCCACTGGATCCTGAATTTGAGAAGGAACTTCAAGAGGAGAAAGCTGATCGCAAATGAGACAAGCCAAGCTTGAGAAGACAAGACAGGTGGTGGCTGAGAGAATTAAGTTGAAGCAAGCTGAATATGCAGAGAAACAAAAGCTACATGCAATCAGTGTACAAGAAAGGAAGAGAGATATTCGACTGAAGATTGCTCCAAAGTGGGATAAAGCAAAGAAATTTTTGATTCTATTCAAACCACTGTCAATGATGATGATCGTTTTCTCAAACTACTTGACATACATGGATGCATTAATGCTGGATATCTCAAGGATAGTAGTCGGACTTGACAGAGGTGCATATCAGCTGGTTATTCAGGTTGACTCTCATACAATGGGTTCTCTCTATGTGTCACTTCAAATCTTTCAACAGAGAACTTTGACTGAACTTTGGGTTATGTCGCAAAAGGTAAAAAGGTGTTCTGAACTAAATGTATTACTTCACGAAAGGCTTTTAGAGTTTGCTCAAAGGAATAGTCCACAAGTTATTCAAAATCCACACCATATCAAGTTTCTCAAAGGTGAATCACTCCAGTCTTGCTTCTTTGATTCTAAGTCGATGAAATTATACACCGCATCTCATTTGGTATGGTTAGAACATATGCTTAGGACAACTGGCTTTGAGGATAAAGAAAATATCTTTGTTGCCAACATTATCCAATCATATGCTTTAACTGGCTTCGAAGAGAAATATTACATTCTTTGGAATCGGCTATGGAACAAGCTTGGACTTTTGCCTAAAAAACCTAAAGGCTTTGCATCAGATTACGAACGTGTCCTTGATAAAGAATTGATCAAAAACTTGGAATTTCAAGAAGAACAAGTTGATAGAGAATTGATCAGAAGGTTGCAAGAACAAGAAGATGAAGTTGAATCTGGAGAGATAAGGGAGGAAGATACTTCTAAGTGAAGATCAGCTCTACATGTGATATCTTTAGGGCTTAGATAGGACAAGATAGGAAAATTGTATTATTTGATCAGTCTAGAGGAACATCTATCTTGTATTTATCTTTCATGTTTGAATCCGGAAAATGTTAAATACAAACCAGAACCTTTCCATTATTTACTTTGCATTTAAAGTTCTATCTTTTACTAAGTTAAGTTGAGTTATCCTCTAGGTATTTGCTTGTTATTCTCTAACAAACAAATAGGGGGAGATTGAAAGGCATATGACACAGCCTATTTGTAGTACGAGGACTCAACTCAACTTAAGCTTAGATTGTAATAAGTAAATAATATAAACTGTCACAGGAATCTCAGAAGATACTACCTGTCAGAAGAAAAACCTTAAAGTCAACCTATAGTTTTGATGTTTTACACTGGAAGAAGCTCAGCCTGCTGATCAAGCCTCAGTATAGCATCAAAGAAGTGGATTTATTTAGAGTGACAGAGATTACTACAGTGACATATGATTATCAGTCAGAGTACAAGAGAATTCAAGAGAGATGAGAGAAGAAAGAGGACCACATCATAAAGTCAGCAATGAAGAAGTATCATTAAAGTTAGTCGTTTATGAACCAGACAGTACATCGAACGTCAGTAGAAAAGTCAGTGGTATTTCCTTGTTAATTTCAATGGTTCAAGAATATATTAAGACAGTCAAAGGATTTATAATTAGTCTCTTTTAATTAATTAAATCAACAACTTGATTTAATTAATAAATTAATTCATCATGAATTAATTTATTTATTATATTAATTATTAGAGTAATTAAATTAGAATAATTGTATAAGTGTGAATAATTCAATTAAGATAAATGATATTACTTAAATCATTTATTCTTAAAAAAATTGAATTATTAAGACAATCTCAGAAGGTCTTAACGACTGTCTTAATAGTATAAAGCTGTTGGTCTTAATGAAGAAAAGAACTGATAAGACAATCTGCTAGATGGTCTTAACTACAGTATTAATATCTAAAATGATTGTCTTAATTATAGTCTTAACGATTGTCTTAATAGTACAATGGAAGTCTTAATGATTGTCTTAACAATTGGTTTTTGATAATCTTAACCATGCAAAATATCTTGAAAAGAGACAGCAGTATTGCATTAAAAGAAACAGAGGCGGCCAACAACAGATGGCACACAGAAGCATTACATTCAAAAAAACAGATCTGATCTCTCTCATCTTTGAAAGCTACTGCAAGAACATTAAATTTGTAGAAAAATCATAAACTTGGTACTTGTAATATTCTATCCGTTCAAGCTTGATTATTTGTGACTCTTGTGCTATTAGCGAGTTTTGACTCCTAATCTATATCTCGATTTTTATTAACAAATCTAGAAAAGTTCATGTCAAATTTTCTAGTTTGTTTTTATTAGTGAGATATTGCTCTGTACTGTATTTGTAACAACCTCTCAAGTTTAATATAATTTTGTATTTAACTTGAATTTTGTTTCATTTAAATTTCCGCATCAAATTTGTTATTGGATTAAATATAAAATCTATCCGAACAAATTTCGATAAAATAGTATTGTTTGTATTCAACCCCCCCTTCTACAAACAGATTGGACCTAACACAATCTTATAATAAAATCTCAATTCCAAAATACACTTACGACTTATAATTCACTGCTTAACTATAACCTAGAAATACAATCTACAAATCCAATTACACTAATCCGAATACATAAGTTGAAAATTAAATATACGAATTTAAAATATCACCTAAATGATAAAATATTATTTTCGGACTCAGGGTACCATCATCGTCCCCGTCGGCTCGCTAATCTCATCGCTGACGGCGGCAAAATACAGAGGTACCCAAAGATTCGGGTTTCCAATCACGAATTCCACCAATTAAATCCCACACGATATTGTCTAGCTAACTTCATCGTAAAAATCAAAATCAAATATCATTAATTCAAAACCCACTTCGATTACCATATATCCAGAACTCGAAACAAGAACTCGTACATCATAGTACCTTGACAGTAACACAAGATTGCAACAGAGACTAACCCACACCACTTGAATCAACAGCACACACATACACTATGTTTACTCACGCACACACACGAGGCACACATGTTGACACACGCTGACACATGCCCCACACACGCAAACACACGCGAACACACGCGTTGCATACGCCTCACACACACGGCACATACAAACACGTTTCACACCACCGCAGCACACTCAACTCGAATTCGAACAACATACTAGTACAATAATACCCAAAACCAACTGCATAGCTCAGAAATTGATGAAACCCAAAGTGGGTTTGTAAAATTTACCATGAAAACAACATGCAGGCATAGCCGCATGTAGAGGAGAATAAACTGAGCATGAATATGGTCTTAGATCATATAAACGGGGCTTAAATCGAACGAACAAGGAAGAGAGAGAGTGTTAAGGGAGAGAGAGAAAGAATCGACTGTTCTAGAGTAGAGAAACCGAGCAAAATGAAGTGAAAGAAGAAGATATAAGCGGTAGTGATGTAGTACAATTGAGGGCAAAATTGTCTTTTGACAATTGCTATTTACTTATGCTGAAAAACTGAGTTTTTTTCAATATAAATTCAGAATAAAAATTAAGATGGGGAGAAAAATAAAATAAAAATTTTTAAAATAAATTTCATGAAATTACAAGCATCCCCATATTTTTAAAATAATTTTAGAATCAGAAATGAATTTTGTACAAATTTTTGAAATAAAGGACCTTTAAAAGAAATAAAGCTTTTTAAATCATTTTAAAATATTAAAACACACAATTAAATACTCGTACTAATTTTAAAAACTAAATAATGTCACAAAGATGATAATGCAAAAGATTTCATGACTTAAAACAACTCCAATGATTTTATATGATTTTCGGAAGATTAGACATGCACTTTAAAAATACTTTTAATGCTCTAAAAATACAAATAAAATTCCACGAACATATATGACACATTCCAATCATCACATAATCATATAAACATGATTTTCACACATACCTTAACTTCACAAAATATATCCATCATATAATACACATAATTTTTCATTTAACGACTAAATAAACCCTTATAAAATCACGAAAAATTCTAGGTCATTATAAAAGCTGTACAGAGGCATGTTGACGTTTTCTAATTTACGCTCACCCACATTCATCCTCGCAATGGCGCTATGACATAGTATATCAACTGAACTGCCATTATCGATAAGAATCTTTTTCACTGTGTTTGTGCCTATTTTGGCAGTGATGACAAGAGCATCCTGATGAGATTCAATCATTCCCGAGGGGTAATCCTCGTCTGAGAATGAAATGACGGGAGTGGGATTGAGTCGAGGGCGTTTGGGAGCCTCGGGGTTTATGCTAAAAACCTCTCTCGCGTAGATTTTTTTAGAATTGTTTGACATGCCTCCTGCAGCAAAACCTCCAGCTATAACATCGGTGATGCAATCATGATCATGAGGGCGTTCATTTTGTTTCGCATTGTCGTTGTCAATATAATGAGTCAATTGTCCTCGTTTGAGTTTGGCCTCAATAAGATTGCTCAGTTGATATCATTGGTATGTAGTGTGACCGGTGTCTTTATGGTATTCACAGAAATGAGAGCTTGGAGGCCGTCCTGGTTTCATTGGCCTTGGTGGCCGATAGTCAGGCTCTGATGTTAGAATGGATAAAATTATTACCTTGTCGACAGTGAGTTTTGTAAACTCATTCTCTTGCTTCTCGCGAGGTTTCCAGGTTTTGGCTGGGAGTTCAGATCTCCCGCTCCGTGAGCTGCGAGGACTACGGGAGTCGATTGTTTTAGAATATGAATCATAACTGCGCTTATAATCTGTCCTCGACGATCGTCGTCGAGGACTCTTGCTTCGATCTCATCGAAAATTCCTTCGTGGTGATTAAATACTATCGACGGCCTCCTGTAAGGTCATCCTGTGTTCCACAATCTGAAAAGCTGTTTGTAATGTACGAGGATTTTTCTCAAAAAATTCTTCCAGTAATGTCCATGGCGATGTTTATCGATTCCAGCATCTAAGTAATTGATGGCCAATTCTCCAATCAAATTGGGAATATCGGTGACCTCGGCTCGAAATCGAGTCAAAAAATCCTGCAAGGAGTCATTGTACCTTTGTCTGATCGAAGAAGCCGTGATTTTTCCTCTTTTCAGATCTCCCGCTTCGTGAGCTGCGAGGACTACGGGAGTCGATTGTTTTAGAATATGAATCATAACTGCGATTATAATCTGTCCTCGACGATCGTCGTCGAGGACTCTTGCTTTGATCTCATCAAAAATTCCTTCGTGGTGATTACATACTATCGACGGCCTCCTGTAAGGTCATCCTGTGTTCCACAATCTGAAAAGCTGTTTGTAATGTACGAGGATTTTTCTCAAAAAATTCTTCTAGCAATGTCGCATGGCGATGTTTATCGATTCCAGCAGCTAAGTAATTAATGGCAAATTCTTCAATCAAATTTGGAATATCGGCGACCTCGGCTCGAAATCGAGTCAAAAAATCGTGCAAAGACTCATTGTACCTTTGTCTAGTCGAAGAAGCCGTGATTATTCCTCCTTTATAGTTGCTGGAGAATCGAGCTTGGAACTTCATTTTCAGTGAAAGCCATGAGCTAATGGAACGGGGAGGGAGACTATTATTCTATCGAAGGGCTGTGCCTTGTAAGAATGTGGAGAAAATTTGGCATCTTGCTACCTCTGAGTGTCCAAAAAATGCCATGCGGCCATTAAAAGTATTGAGAAAACCACTCGGGTCGATTGTTCCATCAAAATGGTCTAATGAGGGCGTTTTAAGCGTCCTATCGATACGAGCGATCTCAATATCCCTTGAAAGCGGACTTTCAGTTGATGTCACTTGACCCGACTGAGTGCGCATGAATTCTCTCCATGCGGCGAGGTCATCTTGGATTTTGGCGAAGTCCTCGGGTCGGAATGACTCGGTAGACTCGCTATGCCACGACGATTCGCTCGCAGATGATGTTTGTTTCCGTTTGCATGGAGGTGGTCGTGAATAGATTGACTTTGTAGATTCTTCATCATCGTAGTCGTCGTATTCCTTTCTTGGTTCCTCGCCTTCGTCATCGAAATCATCGTCATGAGCTGAGATAGAAGTCTTTCTTAATTCCAATTGTAGACGACGAATCTCTCGTTGTCGGGCTAATTTTTCATCCAGAAGTTTTTTCTGCTTCTCCAACGCGGCAAGCTCTTCTTCAGAATCATAGGGGTTATCCATGCCCTCGTTGGCGGCTGTTTTTTGCTTTTGAACCTTTTGGAGATGCAAACGCATATCGATTGAGATGACCTTTTTTCCTTCAGCTGTTAAGACCCTCATGCGAGTATCATGCTGAGGCTTTTGTCGTCTATGGACTTGTTCTGACTTAGTGGGATGTTGAGATCCACCTTCATGATCTTCTGCCGAGGAGAATAATTGTCTTGGCTGGAGATGGGAAGGAGGTGCCATTTGGTCCCCGACTCGGGGGGCCGTAAGCATCTCGCTTTTCGAACTCATTTTTTCGATTACTGGAACATTATCAGACATTTTTTCGATTGACTCTTCCAGAAAGAAAGCTCCTTCTAGCACCAAATGATAGAGAAAGAATAATATAGAATATGATCTCAAGAAGTTAGATTGAATATAATTGATTATTAATGAACTAATTCTCTCTCTACAAGTTAGGAGATTTCTCTCTCTTTACTCAAATTGCTAACCCCTTTACAAATAGGGTAAAATATATATTTATAGGGGTTCCCTTGTGGGTCCCCCTCCTAACTAATATACTTGCTCACTAAGTTTACATTAATGGACTTCAAGGCCCTAATACAATTACAAGGCTTTTGGGCCTAATACAATCTAAGTAAATACATTCTCTTCTATTCTAGGGCCTAGTTATCTAACATAAACTAAGTGGTTCCTATTTGATTGGGCTTCATGGTCCAATAAATATGTATGATGAATTAGTAGAAAATGGAAATGCTAATCTGCTACAATCATAACCATTTACAATTCACAGTTGAGAATAACACTACGATTAGTAGAAACATGTTTGATGAGAAATTAATAACGCTACTCCTGTTTGTTATTAGAGCTTGAAAGAAATAGTACCATAGTGCTCCTTGTAGATGGCTAGATGAAGTGCAGTATACTTCTTACGTTCACCAGAAAATTGGTAAAACGAGAGACTATCTTCTTCATCAGAAACTAAATTCTTAAGTCGACGGTTAAGAAACTTGAACATTTTTAATTGGTCATATCGGGCAGCAAGAAATATAGGGGTCTCTCCATCATTATTTTCGAGGGTAAGCAAGCTGGGAGACATGAGTCGTGTGTTGCTGCCACATGGAGAACGTTGTTTTTCCTCACATTGACATGGTCCCCTAATTTTTTGCGAAAATCTTGTGGCCAGCGCTAAGTAGCATCATTGAGCAAGTCTAGCAATAAATCTACTTGTCCGGAGTACAAAGCTTTCTGCATCACAGAGTCTCCGAATTGGTTTAGAACCAAAAATGGACACTCTGCATGTTTCCGGCACGTCTTTGACCGTTTCAGCATCCTCTTTGGTAAGAGCAGCATAAATTTCCTTAGTCGCCTCAACAGTATCTGATATGGGCTAAAAGTAAACCCTAAAAATACATTTAATGTGGTATTTAATAAGCCTAGATTGGTCCAAGGTTAAAGCCCTTTACTGAGGCCCATAACCTTATTTATGATAATAAATTCGTAATTAATAAATCAGCCAATTTCAATCTTCAAGATTGAGTCTGAAAAGGAAACTAAATCATACTAGGAGTAGCCTCCAAGGCATACACCTTCAATACTTATCTCCTTATCTCTTGGAAGGCTCTAGAATTGGGCCAACTGAATAACTTGCCCACCAAGTCTCCTATTTCAACTCTAATTCTAGGGTTTTCAACACCTATATAAGGACCTGTTCCTTCACATTCAGAACTACGTTTTTTGGCTTGATTCTTGATATTTGCAAGATACGTAGGCATCTTGTGAGGACCCGAGTTAAGTCACGAAACACTTGATCAGCCATTAAAGCTCGAAGCTCTCATAAACCTTAGCATTAAATACGCAGTAAATACACCCTATATTTCGTTCCACAACATTTGGCGCCGTCTGTGGGAAGAAGATATCAACCATGGTTACCACCCGGAGAACACCAACACTTTCTGAAACCATCACTAACACCACCGCACCCCCGATTGGGGAACAAGTGCCCCCAGGAGCGAATTCTCAATCGCTGATCACTCAGCCACAAGGAATTGAAGCACAACCTCATGAGTCGTTACCCCTGGTCACGAATCCCACCACCCAAGGGACGAATCCCCTTCAGATGGTGGTCGCCCCTCTCGGAGGGCAGTCCGCTCCACCCACCGCTCAGATCTCTACTACAGTGATCCCCGCAAGCACGAACCCGCTATATGGGTTGCCTAATTATCCCCCGTATCAGGCCGGACCGAGTGGTCACGCCCTCAAGATACACGAGCCGTACAATCCACCTTACATCAGGGGTTTAGGACCCAATCAAGGCCAGCAATACTATGACTACTCAGGCCCTTATTCTGATGATTTATCCTCGGAAGAAGATAGGGATGAAGCCCCGAGAAGACGTCGTCCAAGTAAGGAACCTGTTGGACGCCGAAGAACCCATGATCGACCTCCCTTAACGGCTGCTGAAAAAATCAAGGCTCACGAGGCCAAGATCCAAAAATTAAAGGAGGACATAGAAAGGGAACAGCGAAGACAGAATCAAAATCGACCCCCACCAGTGACGGGAGAAGACATTCCTTTTGTTGATTTGGAAAGCACCCCAAGGAGAGAGAGAAGGACCGAAGTCCCTAGAAGTAGAACCACGAGGGTCGAAACCCCCAGAGGCAATCCTGAAGACTTGATGCAACTTGGAGATCCTGATGATCCAACCCCTCCATTCACTGAGGAGGTAATGAATGCGCATATATCACGAAAGTTCAAGATGCCTACCATAAAGGTTTACGATGGAACGGGAGATCCCGCTAATCATGTAAGGACGTTCTCTAACGCATTGCTGTTACAACCCGCCAGTGACGCCTTGAAGTGTAGGGTGTTTCCCCAAACATTAGCGGGCATGGCACAACGTTGGTACAGCCGCCTACCACCAAACTCCATTACCTCCTTCAAAGAACTAAGCAATGCTTTTGTCAGCCAGTTCATAGGAGGAAGAATTCATGAGAAAGATTCCGCATCTCTCATGACTGTGATACAAGGGAAGAATGAAAATCTCAGAGACTATCTCAAGCGATTCACAAAGGAAACACTCAACATTACAAACTTGGAAAACAAGGTAGCCATGGTGGCATTGCAGAATGGAACTTCAAATGTTTATTTCAAAATGTCATTGGCTAAGCATCCCCCTGAAAATATGGTTGAGCTCCAGCAAAGGGCGAGCAAGTACATCAAGGCGGAGGATAGTCTGAAGAAAGATCCAGGAACGGGGAACACCGGAAACGGTGACAACTCTAAGAAGCGGAAGTCGGAACAGGAATATGATGCTAAAGATAAGTACCCGCGCACGAGCAGGGATTCTGATTCAGCCCCTAAAAAGGGAAGTCCCGGGCAAAGGTTTGCGGAATACGCAAGGCTGAATACTCCGAGAAGTCAAATCCTGATGGAGATAGAAAAAGACAGGGATGTGAGATGGCCGAAGCCACTAAGGACTGATCTTGAGAAAAGAAACAAGAATCAGTACTGTCGGTTCCATAAGGATGTGGGTCACGATACCGACGATTGTAGACAATTGAAGGATGAAATTGAGTTCTTGATCCGCAGGGGAAAATTGAATAAATTCTACAAAGACGGGGATCGGGGAAACCAAAGGCGGGATTATGATAGGAAAGATGAGGATCGTAATCACAATCAGCAGCCCCGGGGGCCAGTAATCAACATGATCTTCGGTGGCCCGACAGCGGCCGCGACAAGTAGAAATTCTAGAAAGGCGTATGCGCGAGAAGTAATGCACATTGTAGGGGAAGCACCAAAACGTGCAAAGACAGAAGTCTCGATTGGATTCGATGATTCAGACCTTGAAGGGGTGAAGTTTCCCCTTGAGGGTCTTGATCGATAATGGAGCATCGGTGGACATCTTGTTTCATGATGCCTTCTTAAAAATGGGATATGCCGAGTCTCAGTTGACGCCGTCAAACATCCCCATATATGGATTCAATGGAGTAGAGTCGAAGGTCGAGGGAACAATTCAGCTACCCATGACTATAGGGCAGGAGCCACGGGAGGCAACTCAGATGTTAAATTTCTTGGTTATCAAAGCTACATCCACGTACAATGCTATCCTAGGCAGGACGGGACTACATGCTTTCAAGGCGGTTGCCTCTACCTATCATTTAAAGGTTAAGTTCCCAACCATAAATGGAGTAGGAGAAGAGAAAGGGGATCAAAAGATGGCAAGGAGTTGTTATGTGGCCGCACTGAGGCCGGATGGAACCGGGGGGCAGGTTCTCCCAATCGAAGATATGGATGTTCGGGAGAATGAAGAGCGTAGAGGAAAACCAGCAGAGGAATTGCTTCCCATACCTTTGGAGCTGGGAGATTCTGAGAAGGTTACTTACATCGGGGCATCTTTGAAAGACCCCTTGAAGAGCAAATTGATCTCCTTTTTGCAAGACAATAGTGATGTCTTCGCATGGACAACAGCTGACATGCCAGGGATAGATCCCCAATTGATAACACACAGCCTGAATGTGGATCCAAACCGGAAGACAGTGAAACAAAAGAAGAGAAATTTTGCACCTGAGAGGCAAGAAGCCATAAAACAGGAGGTTGACAAACTCCTAGAGGCAGGGTTCATTGAGGAAATCCAGTTCCCGGAATGGTTGGCCAATCCTGTAATGGTCAAGAAGGCTAATGGAAAGTGGAGGATGTGCATAGACTTCACTGATTTGAACGACGCATGCCCAAAGGACTGTTTTCCCTTGCCAAGGATCGATACGCTGATAGATGCCACGGCTGGGCATGAGATGTTAAGCTTCATGGATGGCTTTAGTGGCTATAATCAAATCAAGATGCATAAGGATGATATTCCAAAGGTATCGTTCATCACCGACTTCGGTGTGTATTGTTACTTGGTCATGGCTTTCGGACTGAAAAATGCAGGAGCTACCTATCAGAGGTTGGTAAACAAGATCTTCGCTCATCTCATTGGAAAGACTATGGAGGTTTATGTGGATGATATGCTGGTGAAAAGCCTACACATGGCAGATCACATTGAACACCTATGCGAGTCATTTGAAGTGCTAAGGCACCATAAGATGATGTTGAATCCGGCCAAGTGTGCCTTTGGTGTTGGGTCTGGAAAATTTTTGGGTCTTATGGTCTCAAAACGGGGAATTGAGGCCAACCCCGACAAAATCAAGGCTATTTTGGACATGGAACCACCACGTTCTATAAGGGATGTACAGAAGTTAATTGGGAGGATTGCTGCGTTAGGGAGGTTCATCTCCAAATCCGGGGACAAGTGTTTGCCGTTCTTTAAAACTTTGAAGAAGGTAAAAAACTTTGAATGGACTGAAGAAAGCCAAGAGGCCTTTGAGCAGGTGAAGAAGTATATGACTGAGGCCCCGCTGTTGGCGAAGCCAAGTACGGGAGAAATCCTTTATCTTTACTTGGCTATTTCAGGTCAAGCTGTGAGTGCGGTGCTGGTAAAGGAGGAAAACAACGTTCAGAAACCCGTATACTATGTGAGTAAAGTTTTACACGGAGCAGAGTTGAACTACTCCACTATTGAGAAGTTTGCTTTAGCATTGGTAACTACCTCTAGGAAGCTAAGGCCCTATTTTCAGGCACATGAGATTGAGGTCCTTACAGGACAGCCGTTGAGAAATATTTTGCACAGCCCTAAGGCCAGTGGTAGGCTCATCAAGTGGGCAATTGAGTTGGGAGAATTCGATATTAAGTACAAGCCAAGGACGACCATCAAAGCTCAGGCACTTTCTGACTTCGTGGTTGAATGTACCATTGACAACCAAGAAGTCGGGGGGCAGGAGATACCTCAGGAAGGCAATAAGAAAGACAAGGAACCCATAATAGAGGAGAAGGAATTCTGGATGCTCTATTTTGATGGGGCATCAAAAACGAAAACAAGTGGCGCAGGTCTTGTCTTACAAAGTCCCGATGGATTCATGATTGAATACGCCCTGAAGTTAGACTTTCCAACAACCAATAATGAGGCAGAATATGAAGCTCTGATAGCTAGACTTGGCTTAGGAGGAGCCCTAAGGGTCAAAAATCTTAAAGTTTGTGGAGATTCAAGGTTGGTTGTGGCTCAAGTCAATGGAGAGTTTGAGGCGAGGGATGAAACCATGGCTAAATACTTAAGGCTTGTGAAGGCAATAATAACTCAATTTGATGAGTGCTACATTGAGCACATTCCGAGGGAGGAGAACACTAAGGCTGATGCCTTATCCAAGTTTGCCTCCTCTGAGATAGAGAATTACTCTGAAAGTGTCTACTTCCAAGTTCTAAGAACCCCTACCATCGACTCAAAGTTAATCGCACCTATTGGAGTGAGGGAATGTTGGATAGATCCCATAAAAGCACACCTCGAGACTGGTTGGCTCCCGACTAATGCCATTGAGGCACGCAAATTATCTGTGAGAGCGTTGAGGTATGCTCTGATTGAGGGGATACTCTACAAAAAATCTTTTGTAATTCCGTATCTAAAGTGTTTAAGGCCCGAAGAGGCCAAATCAGCTATTGAGGAGGTCCATGAGGGAATTTGCGGACAACACCTGGGGGCCAGGGCCCTAGCTCACAAGATAGTCAGGCTTGGATTCTATTGGCCTGAGATGATGGCTGATGCCAAAGAGTATGTGAAAAAGTGTGATCGGTGCCAGAAACATGCACCAGTAGTTAGACAACCACCAGAGATGTTGACATCCATTAGCTCCCCCATCCCATTTGCTATGTGGGGGATGGATATTCTTGGGCCCTTTCCTATGGCCACTGCTCAAAGGAAGTTTCTAGTCGTAGCCATTGACTACTTCACGAAGTGGATTGAGGCCAAACCTTTGGCTAAAATCACAACCAAGAAAATCATGCAATTCTTCTGGGAGAATGTCATGTGCAGATACGGAATACCACGAATCCTCGTTACGGACAACGGTTTACAATTTAACAACAAAGAGTTCAAAGACTATTGTGAAGAGAATGGGATTGAGCTTCGATTCACCTCAGTTGCCCACCCTCAAGCTAATGGTCAAGCTGAGGTTGCCAACCGAATCATCCTCGATGGACTGAAGAAAAGAGTAGAACGCTCCAGAAGTACTTGGGTGGATGAGTTACTACCCATACTCTGGGCATACCGAACCACATGCAAGGTGACTACTGGAGCAACTCCATTCATGTTAGCCTACGGGGCTGAAGCTGTGGTACCCGTGGAAATCATGCATGTATCTCCACGGGTGGAGGCCTTTGAACCAGACACCAATGAGGAAGGGATGAGATTAGCCCTCGACCTAATCGACGAAGTAAGGGATGAAGCCCATGCTAGGAATACGGAGCATCAGAAGAAAGCTTCCTTCTACTACAACCTAAGGGTGAAAGAAAGGTTCTTCCGTCAAGGAGACTTAGTGCTCAGAAAGATTGAAGCATCCGGGGTTGGACAAAAAGGAAAACTGGCACCAAATTGGGAAGGCCCATATCGGGTCAAAAGCACACTGGGTCGAGGATCATACAAGTTGGAGACTCTGGAAGGAATCGATGTGCCTCGCACTTGGCATGCATCGAATCTCAAGGTCTATTATGTTTGATTATCCTATGAAGGACGTAGCTTATATCTATTAGGAAAGTAGAAATAAGGTCGACGAAACCATTTTGGAGTTTTTTAAACTTTGAGTAGGAAGTAGAGTATTATGTAAGGGCTAAGCCATTTCAAGTTTTAATGCAATTTGGTTTTCTCCTCCTTTAGTTGTTGTTTTATGTCTGTTATGTGTCAAAAGCATATTTAGAATTGCTAGCTAAAGTAAGCCAAAACACAAAAGGCAAAGCAACCAAATAGAAGGAAAAACCAGAAAATGCATAAATAAGCAAAGCCCGGAGGCTATAGTTTCAAGGTTGCTAATTTAAAAGCAAAACATCAAAAGACATGCCACGCAGGGCCAACATAAATAAAATCAAGGTGCCTTAGTCTTCCCAGTACTCCTAGCAGGAGATTCTCTGTCAGTGCTGGTATGGGTAGTCGAATCCCCAGCAACTGAACCGCCAGATTTAGCACGGAGAGGGGAGCGAGCAGGGTTCAAAATCCTGTCAGTAGCATCCTCCCCTTCCTCCTCTTCCTCCTCATCCTCCTCCATGGGGGTGATTCTCTGAGACTCCAGCAACTTGGCCAGCTCCAACGGGGCCTCAGGGCAAGGAATATCACCGATCTGGAACAGCCCGGGGTGCCACTCAGAAACAGCATCTAGTGCCCCCTTCCAGCCACTAAAGTAGTTGGCTGGATAGATAAGATAATCATGCTTAGCCATAAGCCTTTGAAAGTCCTCGGAGTCCATATAATCATCTATGATATCCTCCTTGCCCTGGCGAAGCTCAGCAATGCTGCCATAGGCCTTCTCTAGCTCCTCCTCATTCGCCTTCAACTTCTCTTCCAAGCCTGTAACTTGGGCCCTCGACTGGTCAAGATCTTTCTTGTGAGTCCCAGCCTGAGTTCGCCAAGACTTGGCATGATGCATGGCTGCCTGGAAATAGGTGTTGCCCTGAAAAACAACAAGTTAAAAACAGGCGAGAAGTAAAAATCTAAAATAACGAGGTAAAAACAAATACTTACGGTGGCAAGAGCCTGGGCACCCATTAGCTCAACACCCTCCAAATCGCGGGAAACGACAATATCTCGATAATCAGCAGGGGTGATTGAGTGGTAGGACCAATCCTTGGAGTGTTTGGTGCTACCTACAACCGAGTCCTGTTTTCTGATGCCCCAAGCGGGACGGAAAACAGAAGTCTTAGCAGAGGAGGCAGCCCCACTGACCTCTTCTACATCAGCAGCATCATGGGGCCTTAGAAAGGTAGGCTCTCCGGGCTGTCCCCTAGGGTCCTTTGTAGCTCTTCTCCTCTTCATACGGGGAGTTTCCCCAGCCAAATGTTCCTGGAGCTCATTAATGGCCCTCGCAACTGAAAAATCAAAAGACAAGATTAGTAACAAATGAAACGTAACATGCAAAATGAATGAAAAACTAGGTAAAAGAATGGGGGGTTTACCCTTATCAGTAACAGAAGAAAGACCCACAGACTTGAGGGAAAATTCCTCAAGGAGAGTGAAGAAGTGAGTTTCCCCTTTGTCGGCAGTAAGGGTGTTGAAAGCAGCTTTTTCGGCATCAGTTAGCTCGATGTCATCTGAATTCCCATCAGTTACCTTCCCAAAGGAGCTGCGAAAGAGGGTGCCCCAATCACCCCCCTCCCACACAAGGTACATGAACTCCTCTTTCCATTTAGGGTTACTATCGGGAATTGAAGAGGGATCGTAGATATTTGGGATCGTAGCACGAAGGCTGGTATATACCCAGCCAGGATAAGTGATTGCACTATTCTTAAATTGAAAAATCTTCCTAAAAAGAGAAACAGATAGTGGAAAGTTTTTTTTTAAACAAAGGACCATGAAGCAAAGAATGGCCCTCCAAGCGTTTGGAACTAGCTGACAAGGGTTTATTTGAACATCCGCCAATAAAGTGGGAATGAAATCATGAAAAGGAAAACGAAGCCCAGCCATGATAGCATCCTTGTATATGCACAAGGCATGGGGCTTCCAATGACAAGAACGATCCCCTGGTTCAGCTGGGACTAATTTAAAGGGGGAACGAACGTTGAAGAGTTTGTTGAATTTTTTAATTTTCTCAGCATCAAAAAATCTAGAATGATGATTATAAGAATCTAATGCAGAAACAGAGGGATATTCATCCCCCCTTTGATTAATCATGTCAATCAACGAGGTGTATTTTGAACGAATAGGAGGGAAAGAGGTACCTCGCGAAGAAGAGCTCATCTTGCTAAGTCTCCTGGCTTCTCTGTCATCCGCCATTGAAATGCTTGGGAAGGAGGCTTTGAAGAATGATCTTCAAGAGAGACCCAGAAAACCACTTGATGGAATAACTTTGGTCGGAAATTTGTTGCCGGAAATCGCTTGAGACTAAGAGCTCTAGAGAGAAATTTTAGTGAACTATTTGAGTGAAGTGAGAATTGAGTTCACTTCTCACCCCTTTTTATACAAAAAACAGCCAGTCATTTAACCGGTTAAGTTGCTATGGCAACCGGCTATAACCAGTTAAGGCCCATTGGCCCAATCCTAGGCCCATGATCTAGAACATTCTAGAAGGATCGATAAAAACTTGCAAAATATCTCTAACGAACTCAATCTAGATCGTAGATTGAGATCGTAGACTTCACGAGCTGTTAATATATTGGTCTATCCACGACCTCAGTCTAGTTCGTGATTTGAGATCGTAAAACCCACGAAGAGGCCCATTAGTGTTCCTAACACGAACTCAATTCAGTTCGTATGCAGAGATCGTAAAAATAACGAGCAATAAAAGCAAAGGTCCCTATACGACCTCAATCTACCTCGTGATTTGAGGTCAAAATGATTACGACCTGAGCTACACAAAAACCTTACACGAACTCGAATCAATTCGTAGGACGAGATCGTAAGATTCACGACCTGCTCTATTATGAGCCTATAGGCGATCTCAACCCACCTCGTGAATCGAGGTCGAGAGTCCCACGATCTACCACCTTATGCGTCCCTATACGACCTGGATCCACCTCATGGATCGAGGTCGCCAGTTTCACGATCAGGTTGTTTAAGAGGCCATACACGACCTCAAACCAGTTCGTAGAATGAGTTCGTGAGTCTCGCGAGGAGGTCCGTTTGGTGCCCTTGTACGACCTCAAACCAGATCGACAGCTGAGGTCGTAGATCTCACGACCTGCTTGTTTTGGTCCCTTCCCACGACCTCAATTCAGGTCAAAAAAAAAAGAGAAAAAATAATAATATTTTTTCTGAGAAAAGTTGGAGATTAAAATTCCAGAAATATGGAAAAATAATTTTATGCTCGAAGCGCAATTTAATATTTTCAAATTAGTGGTAATTAGTGCCGTTTAGCGCCGTTTAGTGCCGTTTAGCGCCGTTTAACGCCGTTTAGCGTCGTTTAACATCGTTTAAACGTCGTTTAAGGCTGTTTAGTAACGTTTAGTGCCGTTTAGCGCCGTTTAACGCCGTTTAGCGTCGTTTAACATCGTTTAAACGTCGTTTAAGGCTGTTTAGTAACGTTTAGTGCCGTTTAGTGCCGTTTAACGCCGTTTAGCGTCGTTTAACATCGTTTAAACGTCGTTTAAGGCTGTTTAGTAGCGTTTAGTGCCGTCTAGCACCGTTCAATATTGTTGGAATAATCTAACATCGTTGTATACGCGTCGGTCGCTCCACGCTTTACATCAAAACGATATCAAAGATAAACCCTGACCCAAGTCTCGAACAAGGCCGTGATAACTTCAAGGAAAACCTGATCAGTTTTCCTAGAAGTTGGGGGGCGAATGATATGGGCTAAAAGTAAACCCTAAAAATACATTTAATGTGGTATTTAATAAGCCTAGATTGGTCCAAGGTTAAAGCCCTTTACTGAGGCCCAAAACCTTATTTATGATAATAAATTCGTAATTAATAAATCAGCCAATTTCAATCTTCAAGATTGAGTCTGAAAAGGAAACTAAATCATACTAGGAGTAGCCTCCAAGGCATACACCTTCAATACTTATCTCCTTATCTATTGGAAGGCTCTAGAATTGGGCCAACTGAATAACTTGCCCACCAAGTCTCCTATTTCAACTCTAATTCTAGGGTTTTCAGCACCTATATAAGGACCTGTTCCTTCACATTCAGAACTACGTTTTTTGGCTTGATTCTTGATATCTGCAAGATACGTAGGCATCTTGTGAGGACCCGAGTTAAGTCACGAAACACTTGATCAGCCAATAAAGCTCGAAGCTCTCATAAACCTTAGCATTAAATACGCAGTAAATACACCCAATATTTCGTTCCACAACAGTATCATAGTCACTATCCATGATAGATCTTATTTATAATATAAAGAAAATTTATTATAGAACAAGTTTAGTTTGTATAGCTTGCAAATGATTAGCTGCCCACCCGTGGAACCATATATGTACTTATACATGTCTCTGTTTGTCGAATGAAGCTCACAATGTGTATTGCATGCGTTGGAATGTTAGATTACAATAACTTTGTACCTTGTTAAAGTATTGATTCTTAAGTTACTGTATACACAAACACAGGTTGACGTTGTGGTATGTGAGTGTGTGTGTCAAAATTGAAGTATTCATGTTGTGTTTAGGTGACATAGGAATTAGGAAGTGGGAATAAGTAGTCTAGTACAATGCTCCACGGCCACCCAGTAAAGATTAATGTGTTCTGCTTTAGAATAAGTAGTGTTTTGCTTTCTTTATTTGTAAGACGACGGGATTCCTATCCTTTGCTTGGCAATTTCAAGAGAACGGAAAGCTTACATGTAGTACTCTTCAGCTCCTCTAATCCTCAATTTTTTTTTTCAAGTCACTTACCCCTTGGCAATTTTGACAGAATGGAAAGCTACTTATAACATGTAGTACTCTAGGCTCTTTTGATCCTCATTTTTCGTTTCCCAAGTCACTTCCAGAATAATTCCACTCTTACAACCAACAGAACATTGCTCATTTCAATTTATAACGAAGTAGAGAATCAAGGAGTGTAGAGGTGCTTCTACTTTTGAGTGTTAGAAGAGGTTTAGATTCGATTTTCACCTCCCCTCTCCGTAAGCTTAAAAAATTGGCATGGAAACTCAATGTGTCAACTGTGCCGGTCTAGACAACCGCATAGAGCCCCATATTTGAAATGTCATGTATATTTAGTACATCAATTTTGGAATCCTTTTCTTCTTCTTCAATACTTTTTAAAGAAATTTACGCTTCTAATTTCTTCTCCTTACAACAAGCATTGTTTCTCTCACGCATTCAAAACTTTTAGCTTTTCCAGTTTCTGATTATATCAGGGATCCTGTTATATAATTTTGTCTTGTGCATTAACGTTCACAAGGCCTTGATGCCGGTCCGTACAGTTACGGCATTGATTTGTTACACTTGGACTCAGAAGTACAAATATAGCTAAGCAAAAGGAAAAAAATGAAAAGGTACAAATTCTATATAAATAGTTATAATGCCATCCATTAGAAGATGGAAAGGTTTCTGACGTTATGTGTGTGTACATATGGAAACTCAACATATTTTGATCAATTGCAAATCCGAGGAAAAAAAATCAATCTGTACAACGATCTCCTCTTTATGCTTAAAAAGGTGTAAGATGCATATGTTGTGTTGTTTCTAAAATAAAATAAAATTAAAGTGCCTAAAAAACCTAAAAAGAAGCATCTATATCATATCTACTGGATACGATCCTAGGTTTCTTGCCAGACAGCAAGCTATCTATTACCAAATGACACTTGACATGTACAGTAAACTCCCTCAATTGAAGACTTCCCAGAACAATATTTACAGGCGCCTTAACTGTCACAAGCAAGGGAATCTGTCCATTTTTTTGGTTTTCTTCGAGTGCATCTTGAAGCTCTGCTCCAAATCCATTCTTCCCACTCATCTGAATATTCATAATGGTGATGTTTTTATGCCCTTGTTCGAAAGTTGGGAGCTTCCCCGAGCATAGGTTGGTGCTTCTGAAGTAAACTTCCACATCGCTATCTTGATTATACTTGAAGGACATATGCGAGTTAGGATTGTTGGCCTCCACATAGACATTAAAGTTTACATTGATGCTAAAATCTTTCTGATCAATAGAAAATGATTTAACCTCAAAATTAATAACCTTGTAAGAAGGTATTTGGGGCTTGTATTCCATGTACAAATAAAACGTAAGTCCCGCAATAATAATGAGCACTACTATAAGGAAGCAATAGCAGCAACATATACATTTAAAGCAAGCATTTCCTGACTTCTTCTTATAAGGCTTGCCATACGGAGGAAGCCTTTGATGATGAACTCCATTTCCATATTTAGGTGAAGCTGCACCCATGTTTGCTAGATACTATTTCTTTAAGGCGGTGATCTGATTAATTAATCAATCTTACGAGAACATATTTGAAAAGTAGAAGATGAATAGGAGGGAAAAGAATTGATTAACAGAGGTGTGTTTGATTCAGGGCCTATATCAGGTCCACAGAATGATTAAAGATAGAGATTTGCTTACTTTAGAGATATGCTTGCTTCTGGTTTATGGGGTTATTGTTACATGCATCTGTGTGGCCAAAGAGGAGGCTGCTAATTTAATTTCTTTACATGCACTCATCTGATCCAACTTTTTACGGATTTCTTATGCTATTTATAGCAAAATGTTTTATGTTGAAAAGATTTTATTGTCAAGTGACCTAGTATCATCATATATCTCACAGTAGTGCACATTCATCCCACAGAGCACATTCATATGATTATATATTGATTTCAGATACTTAAAAACTTATGGCTACTTATTAAGAATAACCCTATATTAGGATTCGGGTTACTTGATATTACATATTTATAAAGATGATTTCATTTTATTGTTCTTGACCTTGAGGAAATAGATGAGACAGACCTTTACATTCATCAATACACCTGAAATTTGAAAAGGAGCACACGAACCCGTATTTAATCTATTCCAATTCAAGGATATCTTGAATCTAAATTACTGGAAACCGAAGAAATATCAGAAGGAGCTTGAGTTCGCGTTCGGAAAAAGGTACGGACAGTAAATCTGGACTTATCAGACCTTAACGAGCTTATCCTCATGAAAGACACAACTGAGACTGCAACAGATTTCACCTTTTCAGCAGCTTTTTTGAGTTTCTTCGACTTGCGATTCTTATCTGAAACAGATGAAGTATCCTCTGATGATGAGGATCCGCTAAGGTTGTAACTTTGAAGAAATATCTGCCTTTTCCTCGCCCTGTCACGCCTATAGCTAAGTGAAGTTCTTAACTTTGAGACATTGATTACTTTTCGCCTTGAATTAATTCTAAAAAATTTGCCATCTTCTCCGATTTTTTCACAATTTTGATCCACCTGAGCATGGAAGAATCCATGATCATGCCTCTTGCTACGGCGCAAAGTGGAATTTTTTGCTAGAGTATTCATCTCTAACATTAAGTTTTACATTTTCTTTTGGATCTGTGTAATGTTTTCTCTGGTTGGTTGATGCAAAAGATCACGAGGTGGTGTTTTTATATAGAACCACAAAGCAGAGTATTAGATCAAGATATTTTCTTGAAAAAACGTACAGTGTATTTAAAGGTGGCCAAGCAAGCATGGAACTAATTTTCTCAGACGGTGAGCTAGCGTGCGTAAGTATGGTATGGATCACATCATACTTGTTCTTATAGTATCAAAGTCAGCAGTTTAGCTCATTAAACAGGAATTTAATCCACTGTGAAACATTGTGGAGTGGTTTTTAATTAAATTACGCCGAGTAATTAAATCAAAATTTGACAACTTTGTTTTGATGCACAACTATTAATGTTCAATGTTGTTTAACAACAAAATGTGTTAATTGATAATTTAGTCTGTCATTTGCTCGAAGAAACAAGTACACATCTACATCACAAGCTAGTAACACAAGTTCAGCAACTAACAGGCCGTTTGGCTAGGGCTTAAAGCCCGGGCTTAAAGTGATTTTTGACTTTAAATTGTAAAATATCTTTTTGTATAATAAGTCAGAAAATGACTTAAAATTAAAAAAACAACTTAAAGCCAAAAGTTGATAGGAGGTATTTTTTTGAACTATTTATTTTATTTTGATGTTTTTATTTGATAAAAGTTAAGAACATCATTCAAATTAGTTTTTTATCAAATTTATTTTTATTTAAATATTTTTAATAATTCGTAAGTTACCAATAATATAAAATTACCCAAACAGATATTAACTTAAAATTTTTACTTTTCACTTATCTATTTAAACAACTTTAAGTTATAAATAATAATTTTAAGCTTAACCAAACGAACTCTAAAACTCGTATAAGACATTTTAGGACTTCAAATTTTATCATTCTAAATAGATTTTTTTTTATGTTAACTCTTATAAATAACTATGTTATCTTTGATTTAAGAGTATTCTTTTTTTTTTTATAGTTGAACACACGCATACGTCAGAAGTCGAACTCTTGACCTTTCTTAGTGAAGTCAAGACCTCAATCACTGCACCAATCTTTTGTTGGCATTTAAGAGTATTCTTCCGGATCGTATGCATTTGCTCAACTTGCTTGACTGCCCATGATTTCGAGAATAATATGCGGATATTTGAGAGGGGCTAGTATAAATCCCAGATGAATTTTTAAAATCAAAATATTCAATTTCCCAAACCTTAATTTTAATCCGACTGAGTTCTAATAATTAACAGCATAGTATATTTTTAGTTTCGATCTTTTCGAATTCCCTGTTCCGACACGCTAAAATGAAAAAATTAATACCGAGATGAGATGATCACGCGCAGAATATAATAGTTACTGCACCTTCGGAATGAAACAAAAACATGGTGTACAGTGTGCTAGAAGACATGGCCAGATAAGAAAGCGAAAGACATACCACAGCAAAAAAAAACGAGAATAACGGAGACATGAAGATGAAGCACTCGGTTATTGACTATCATCGCTGGATGGACCACCTACTTTAAGGTAGAGCACGGATCGGATCAGATTTATGGTAAAATCGAAACCAAAACCAAAACTGAAATTTTTCGGATTTTAAAATTTAAAATCGAAACTGCAATCGAAACCGGCGATCCGATTTTGGATTCAAAATTGTCGAATCGGTTGCAATCGGTTCGGTTTCGGTTTTAAAACCGACTCAAATAAAAATGATTCATATCCATATCCTAACACATGCTTATATGATATAAAAAAATTTAATTCAGAGCAAGTGATATTATGAGAAATTAAATACAATTGTTAACTGAAGAAGGAACACTCCTAAACAGTTTTACACAAACTATATAAATGAAAATAAAGTATTTTGCATCGCAACATCTCTCTGCTTCAAACAGAAAACAGGCCTAACAAATAACGACGACAACAATCTGTTTCTATTGCTTCAAGTAGGTCCTACTTGATTAAATTTATATTTACACACTAATTTATATTACTAGTTCGCACGGATCGTGATAAATTATCTTAAATTTATATATTTATCATATTATTTTGATTAAATAATTTAATAACATTTACTTATTTTGATACTAATATTTTTTTTTAAAACCCATGTTTCACTTGACCGTAATATAATTTTTAATAATACTTATAGGATCTAGATCAAGAGAGAACCAAACATTAAAAGAGAGCTAGAGAATCATTATTAGTCGTTGGATTACTACTAAATCAACTATCTAGATTTAATTCATTTTTAAATAAATTTTTAAGGTTATTATTGGAAATAAAAACTACACTATTAGTTATATTAACTGAAATAAGGAAATTTAATAAGTAACTCATTTATTAAAATCTTTTATTTTTATTAATATTTTTTATCTCACATAATGTTTTGCTGATTTTTTTAATTTTTTCAATCTTCTTTCTCTAAAAATTTAAATTTATTTTAGTAAACTTATTTAAAAAATTATCCTCCAGATAATACGGTTATACTGCAGAACCAATTTTGTTTCGTAGTAAAAATACAATGTTTTGTTACTGAATTTCAAAGTTATGCACACAAATTTAAAATTTTTACAACTGGCCTTGCTTTTTTTTATAAAGTTTTACAACTGAACTTACCTTTTTAACAACATTATGCTGCTGAATTTTGTTACTGAATTTCAAAGTTTGCACACAAATTTAAAATTTTTACAACTAGCCTTGCTTTTTTTCAAAGTTTTACAGCTGAACTTACCTTTTTAACAACATTTTACTTTTGAACACTATTATCTCATATTATATTTATACCACAGTTTTAATGTTTTATAGCCAAATCTAAAAGTTATGCAACCGAATTCTGAAGTCAAGCACATGAATTCTAAAGTTTTGCAACTAAACTTACTTGTATGTGAATGTTCTATTGTTGAACATTTAATCTCATATTGTGTTTATATCAAAATCTTGAATATTCTCATAAAAATTGTGAAAATATTGGAAAATTTTGTGATGTTAATGAAGGATTTTTTGATTGATGTTGGTATATGATTATAATTTTTAATCAAATATGAATTATTTCTAAATTAAATATCTTGTATTTTTGGATAATTTTGTCCTTGATTATATATATATATATATATATATATATATATATATATATATATATATATATATATATATATATATATATATATATATATATATATGTAAGAGTTCTTAGGTTCTCCATTTAAGGATATATTATTATGAAATATATGTAAGAGTTCTTAGGTTCCCGTTTAAGGATTCTTCAAAGATCATGATTCATGATCCCATTATAAAATATTTATTATTATGAAATATATGTGAGAGTTCTTAGGTTCTCCGATTAAGGGTTTTCCAACGAACATGACCCGTTATTTATAATTGATTATAATATATGTCAATCACCTTAAAAGTATAGTGGTGGGGTAATATAAAAGTAGTTATATTATTAATTGTATCTATTATTATTATTCTATTATAGATACTTTTTAAATCTTAATTAATGAAGTCCCAAGTTGTATATAATATTATATTCTCGATTAAATTAAATTAATATTTAATATTATTATTTTCATTATTTATAATTGATTATAATATATGTCAACTACCTTAAAATTATAGAGATCTCATAATATAAGAGTAATATATAACTTCGTCATTAAATTGAAATAATATTTAAATTAAATTAATTTAATAGTTAGTGGCATACCGTTGTATACATAGCTTACCATATCATTAAAAGGGAGTTTATACTTTTAATAAAGAGTTTTGTCTCTGATTATATATAATAAAATATATATTATTATGAAATATATTTAAGAGTTCTTAGGTTCTCCGTTTTAAGGATTCTCCAAGGATCATTTCCCTTATAAAATATTTATTATGTGTTATGAAATTTATGTAAGGGTTCTTATGTTCTCGGTTTAGGGTTCTCTAAGAATATGACCCCTTATTTATAACTGATTGTAATATTAATATTACAATCAGTATAGAGATCTCATATTAATTTAATATTAATTAATAAATATTAATATTTAATATTAAAAATTTTAATCAACTACCTTAAAAGTATAGAGACCTCATAATATAATAGTAATATATAACTTCATTATTAAATTAAATTAATATTTAATATTAATACTTTAATTAATTAAATTAATTTAATATTTAGTGGCATACTGCGGTATACATGGCATACCGTGATATACATGGCATACCATTAACAAGGAATTTATGTTTTTAATATATGTCAACTACCTTAAAAGTATAGAGATCTCATAATATATATAAAAGTAATATATAACTTCATTATTAAATTACATTAATATTTAATATTAAAAATTTTAATCAACTACCTTAAAAGTATAGAGATCTCATAATATAAGAGTAATATACAACTTCATTATTAAATTAAAATAATATTTATTATTAATATTTTAATTAATTAAATTAATTTAATATTTAGTGATATACCGCGGCATATTTGGCATTAAAGGGTTTATGCTTTTAATAAAAAGTATAGTTATGTCTGCGAGATGACACGACTTATACCATAGTAATGCAAGAAATTGTTGTGTGACATATCATTCTCTCGTCATTTCTCTTTCTAAAGTGAGAAATCATCTTCGGAAATAAATTGTTAAAAATTTATATATGAGTAGTGCTAGATTTCTCAAAAGTTTTCCCAAAATTTATCCTAAATGACGTGGCACGATAAATGAAAGGTTTTGATTGGGGGCGAATATGTATGCACGATGTGCTTATAGTATTAAGTATATTATCAATTATAAGTATGACACATCAATTTTTGGGGAAAATTTTGGGAATAATTTTGGGACATTTAGCATTTTCCTTTATATATATGTATATTTATATATATATATATATATAGAAAGAGAAATATGTTCTGTTAGAGAAATATGTTTTGTTAAGTAAAAAATATAGAAATGATTAAGAACTATATATGGGAACATTTTAATTAGCATTCAAATTTTAAAGGGCTCTTCTTCTTCATCATCTCTCTCAACTTTCAAAATTTCCAAATTTCTTGCAAAGGCGTTTTTTATTGAGTCCATGGCCGCATAGCTTTCCTCTTCTTTGCCAACCATGTCGATTTGCGTTACAAATGAAGAACTAACAAGTAAGATATCCTAGCTATACATGTTTATTCTCTATGGCCGTTTATTTGTATGTACGTACCATGCATCTGGGTTTTGTCACCTTTATCAGTTTGTTATGTACACAGGACATACGTTTCTTTTAATCCAACTTTTTAATGGTTGCTTCTTTTAACCTTCACTTTTCATCTTATTATGTTCAAAAGTATTTTTAAATCTAATGCAGGTCGTAAATGAGTCAAACTTAGCTTTGAGATCGATTATTTGACTTGGCAGATCAAAGGTTGCGAGCGACTTCAGATATAGGCTCGTCCACAATATAATGAGCATATTCTTATTTGCATATGTGATTAATTTTTTAAATTATCATTTTTATGGAACATCAAACTTATACTTTTCAATTTTAAAAATGGTGAGTTCGCGTTCGTGAATATAGTAAATAAGATGTTCACAAATATTGTTAATTGAACGAGCAGCTTACAAACATCCCGTTTACCTTCTTTCATTTTATTGACCTGACAGGCCGAGCTTGGACAACATATTGAGCTTGCACCAGATTAGGACCTGAGCTTCAGTTCGCCTATTTGTTGACAAACCAAACTTGACTGATTTTAAAGTCATCGGCTCAATTGCAAGCCGACTAATGGATTTCTCATCTTTCCTATTCACTTACTATTAGCTAAATATGCATATTAATATCTGTTTGTGTGTCGTTCAAATAGGGACCGTTAAATTATCAACTCTCTTATAATCTTAAGCATCGGAAGAAACTACTTAAAACTCATCTTTTTCATGATTGAAGAGCATATACGAGTGCCAAGACCTCATGGGACAAGTGAGCAGTGATTCCATTTTGTATGGCCAACTCTTCCAACCCTTACACTTAAATGTTTAACAAGAACCCTCCTTTCTCTGTATGGCCATCTATTACAACCCTTAAATGTTTAACAAGTCGTTTTCTTTCCTTTTTTTAACCATTTAGTGAAAAGGGTTTAGAAAATCTTTCTAGTCAACATTCTTCTTTTTGCACCATCATTTGTCATGCATTAAAGAGTAAACCGTAATGAATTCAAGTGAACCGACCCAAGAGCAAGGTGGACAGGCCCAAGAGCAAGGTGGACTCATAATGTACAAAAGTGAAAAATATAGACACAAGAAGTAATGGGTTGGCCCAAAAGGAGGTAAGGGCAAAAAGGGGAAAACAGGCAGCAAGTGAATAAAAGATGGGGGAAGACGGAATTAGGGTTTTATTTATCGAAGAGTTGTATTTTCATTTTGTTGTATTGGGAGAAGCTGGTATCTCGAAGCCAGTACCTATCTTGTAATCCAGTTCATTCTGTTAATTAAACCTTGCAATTTCAGTTAATTGAGATTAATTTAGCCAGTTCTTATCAAGTGGTATCAGAGCCATAGATCCAAGGGTCCTCCAATGGTGACGCAACGGATTGAGCAGTTGGAAGAGAAGGCAACGACCGTCGAAGAGACCTTGGCAGATCTGGTGGATTCAAGGTTGGTGAGAGCCATTGAAACGATGCGGCATTCGTTGGCGGAGTTAGTAATGGAGAGCCAAGTCACGATGACTAAGAAGTTAGGGGTGGAAATTGAAGCGATGGCAGGACAAATTTGAAGGTCGAATCGCACGAAGTATAGAGTACTAGGAGACACTGTTGATTGCGATAAGGAGTGAGCTGTTGAATTTCCAAGCCGAAATGAAGTCAACCCTCACTGGGCTTCATCTATCTCAGATTTCGATGGCTGATAAAGCGACCGGAAGTGTGAATCAGCCTGGATCTGCTTCGCCAGGTATAGGCCCACCCATAATTGGTAACAATGAGATGATGAAAGGCATGGGGCAAGGGTTTTTGGGGAGTGGGTCAGGAGGAGTTCCTGGTATTTGGCGGTATAAGAAGTTGGATATGCCTATCTTTGATGCTACGGACCCTGATGGGTGGGTGTTACGGATGGATCGGTACTTTGTTTTTAATAAGATGACAGAGGTTGAGATGATGGAGGCTGTGGTCGTCGCGACGAAAGGAGATGCCTTTCGGTGGTTCCAATGGAAAAACAAGAGGAGACCAATTAGGGCTTGGGCGGAGTTGAAAGAGTTGGTGTTACGGAGATTTCGCTCACAATCAAGGGGTTTCTTGTATGAACAATGGTTAGCAACGACCCATACCACCTCTGTACAAGAGTACCAACGACGTTTCATAGAAACAGCATCACCCCTCGAACGCATTTCAGAAAATATACTATTGGGACAGTTTCTTAATGGCCTTAAGGAGGAGATTCAGGTGGAGGTACGATTATTGGGCCGAGTAACGTTGGAACAAGATATGGAGTTTGCAATTAAAGTGAAGGATCGAAACAGAGCCAATGGGACTTGGAAATTTGGGAGTTTCTTGACAAAACCAGGACCGTTGGTTACAAGTCCCAGAAGCCAGAACTTACCAATTGAAGTAGGGGGTAGTGGTTATTCAACTCGGAGCTGGACTTCTGGAGGGAGTGACTCACAATCTACAGTCAGTCTCCAAGGTCTGTTGCTGGTTACGTATCAACCAAGAGTGTAGGAGAGGTGCGGAGGCTGTCTGACCGAGAGTTGTAGGAGAAAAGGGCCAAGGGCCTCTATTTCCGTTGTGATGCTAAGTGGAACATTGGCCATCGCTACAAACATCGGGAGTTAAGTGTACTATTGTTGGAAGAAGAGGAGGATACGGAATCTGAATGGGGAAACAGTGAGGCTCCAACATCGCCAATAGAAGAAATTCCTACAGAAGTGTCCTTAAATTCAGACATTGGGCTGACCAACCCAAAAACTATGAAGCTGAAGGGGTTAATTGGTCACGAAGAGGTGGTGGTTTTGATAGATCCCGGGACCACACACAATTTCTTGTCGATAGGAGTAGTTCGAAAATTAGGAATTGAGGTCACACCATCTGGACCATTTGGGATATCCTTAGGGAATGGAGAGTCTATACTAGGCATGGGAGTTTGTAAGGGCGTGACACTACAATTAGATGGAGGGGTGGAGGTATATGAGGACTTCCTTCCACTGGCGTTAGGCAATTCAGATGCTATTTTAGGGGTGTAGTAATTGGAAAAAATTGGGACGGTGACGACTAATTGGAAAACACGGGAGATGGTCTTTGAGTGTGGAGGTCGGATTTTTAAGATTGAGGGTGATCCCTCACTGGTGAGAGCACAAATTTCTTTAAAAGCCATGATGAAGACCTTACGCAAGGAGAAGATGGGAATCATGATTGAATGTAACCACCTGGGCATAGCTAGGGCAGAACAGGGTATAAAGCAACGAGAAGAAGGATATGTTCCAAAAATTTTGGAAGCAACCCTAAGGAGCCATGGGAGGGTATTTCAGGAACCACAAGGGCTACCACCATCACGGGGATGAGAGCATTCAATATTGCTCAAGTCTGGGAGTAATCCAGTTAGCGTGAGACCATATCGGTACCCGTAATGCCAAAAAGACGAGATAGAGAAACTTATTCAGGAGATGCTCATGGCAGTTATCATCAAACGTTCCCGTAGTTCATTTTCAAGTCCAGATTTACTTGTTAAAAAGAAGGATGGGTCTTGGCACTTTTGCATCGATTATCGTGTACTTAATAAGGATACTATACCGGATAAGTATTCCATTCCGGTGATTGAGCAGTTATTGGACGAGCTACATGGGGCAAAATGGTTTTCTAAGTTGGACCTTAAGGCCGGATACCACCAGATTCTAATCAATCCCGAGGACACCCATAAGACTGCGTTTCGCACACACGATGGCCACTATAAGTTTTTGGTCATGCCATTCGGCTTGACCAACGCTCTGGCTACATTTCAGTCGTTGATGAACGATGTGTTTAGACCTTTTTTGAGGCGATTCATCTTGGTTTTCTTCGACGATATCTTAGTATACAGCCAAAGTGAGGAGGAACATATAGGGCATTTAAACACGGTCTTGGAGATGTTAGAAAGCACAGCCTATATGCTAATAAAAAGAAATGCGAATCTGGGAGGACTTAAGTTGCTTACCTTGGATATGTGATTTCAAATGAAGGGGTAGTTATTGATTGTGACAAGGTTCAAGATGTCAAGGAGTGGCCTCAGCCTCGAAACCTCAGGGACCTTCGTGGGTTTTTGGGTTGTTCATCATGCAGTATGCTCAAATAGCTCAACCGTTGACAGAGCAGTTAAAGAAAGACAATTTTGGCTGGACAGAAGCATCAACGAGGGCTTTTAATTCATTAAAGGCCGCCTTAATGAGCCCATCTGTCTTGGCAATGCCGGATTTTAACAAGGTCTCTGTGGTAGAAAGTGACGCATCGGGGCAAGGCTTGGGGGCAGTGCTAATGCAAGATCAGAGGCCCATTGCTTATTTTATTAAACTATTGGGGGTTCAAGCTCAGCACAAAGCCATATACGAAAAGGAATTAATGGCAGTATGTCTTGCAGTGCAAAAATGGAAACATTTTCTGTTGGGGAGGCATTTTATTATTCGCACGGACCAACAGAGCATCAAATACATTACTCAACAGCGAGAAATCGTGACAAACTACCAAAAATGGGTGCGGAAACTGACTTGGTTCGATTTTGACATTCAGTACAAACCGGGAGTGGTTAATAACACTACAGATGCGCTATCCCGAAGAGCAGTGACACAGGTAACTTTGCAAACTATGCTCTTATCTCACATCATTGACTGGTCCCAATTACATAAGGAGGTGGAACAGGACCCATTCTTGCAGCAACTCAAACTCGAAGTGCAGAACCAAATTAAGAACCACCAGGGGTTCATTGTGGTGAATAATAAATTGCTATACAAGTCTCGATATGTTATACCCCGAAGTTCAAAGCTGATTCCAACATTGTTGCATCACTACCACGACTCAGTAATTGGAGGACATTTCGGGGAGGTCAAAACTTACTTGAGAGTGGCAGCGGAGTGGTTTTGGGCCGGAATGAGAAAAGATATTTCACTGTATGTGTAGTAGTGCTTGGTCTTCCAGCGATAAAAGTACTCTCAGCAAGCTCCATCGGGGCTATTGCAGCCTTTGCCCATACCTGAGCAGGTATTTGAGGATTTGTCTATGGATTTCGTGGAAGGTCTTCCGGTTTCTAAATGTAAGAATGCCATAATAGTAGTGGTAGACCGTCTATCCAAATATGCTCACTTCCTAGACTTAAAACATCCTTTCACAGCGGCTAGTGTGGCGGAGCTATTTGTGAAGGAAATAGTAAAATTACATGGGTTTCCCGCTACAATTGCCTCTAACCGAGATAAAGTGTTCCTTAGCAATTTCTAGACTAAGCTATTCCGTTTGCAAGGGACATAATTGAAAAGGAGTACCGCGTACCATCCCCAGATGGATGGGCAAACGAAAATTGTAAATAAGGTGGTGGAATCATATTATCGATGTTTTGTGGGTGATAAACCAAACTCCTGGGTGCACTGGTTGCCATGGGCGGAATACTCGTATAACACGTCCTTCCACTTGGCTTCTAAAATTCACCCATTTTTAAGTTGTGTATGGGAGAGAACCACCTAAACTGATTAAAATTCGACAAGGACAAATGATGGTGGAAGACATTGATGCAATGTTGAAAGAGCGAGACTCATTATTAGATGAACTACGATTCAACTTGCTTCGAGCCCAGAATGTAATGAATAAAATAGCAGATAAAAAAAGAAGGGATGTGGAATTTCAGATTAGGGAGCTGGTTTTTCTGCATTTACAGCCCTATCGATAGCAATCGTTTTCCAGGAAACCTTTCTACGGGCCATTTAAGGTACTGCAGCGCATTGGGAAAGTTGCTTACAGGTTGGAGTTACCGAATACCAGTAGGATTCACCCCATCTTCCATGTTTCACAACTTAAACGTTGGATTGGCACCCTCCAGGCCAGCCCCACTATTCCAATACAGTTAAACTCTGACATGGAGCTGCGTTTGGAACCTGAGCAATTGTTGGCTGTTCGTCCAATGCAAGGAGAACCACTGGGAACAACAGAGGTGATAATTCTTTGGCAAGGGTTACCCAGCTGTGAGGATACTTGGGAGGAGGCAGAGTTGATTAAGTAGAGATTTACGAGTTTTCACCTTGTGGACAAGGTGCGTCTGTGGCAGGCAGGTAATGTAATGAATTCAAGTGGACCAACCCAAGAGCAAGGTGGACAGGCCCAAGAGCAAGGTGGACTCATAATGTACAAAAGGGAAAAATATAGACATAGAAGTAATGGGCTGGCCCAAAAGGAGGTAAGGGAAAAAAAGGGGAAAATAGGCAGCAAGTGAATAAAAGATGGGGGAATACGGAATTAGGGTTTTCTTTATCAAAGAGTTGTATTTTCATTTTGTTGTAGTGGGAGAAGCTGGTATCTCGAAGCCGGTACCTATCTTGTAATCCAGTTTATTCTGTTAATTAAACCTTACAATTTCGGTTAATTGAGATTAATTTAGCCAGTTCTTATCATAAACCACATATACTTTCTTCTTTCTTGGGACTTCTTTCTCCGTCTCTACTTATTCTGCCTTTCAGTTCTCCATGTAGTGAACATCATAAGCCATAATCATAATAATAACTTCTTGTTTTGTTCTAACAATAATTTACAACATTACTTCTTTATTCATGTAATCTTGATACAGTTAGAATAATAGGAGAAGACAAAAGTTTTTCCCATTATAAGTAGACCCTGTGCAAATCAATGTGTTTTGTTTTGTTAGCCCCATTCCTATGATTTTATGATTGCAGAATGTCTATGCACTTAGAGTTGCAATGTATTTTACATAAAGTGAATTCATAGCTTACTCACATGTGCCATAAGGTACGGTACATTGGAAGGGGATCTAGTACTGCTTGCTCCATGTTTTAATTCTTTCAATCAAGATGCTAATTTGGTTTGACTTGGACCTTGTAAAGTTTATTTTAGTCTTGAATCATACACATTAGCTTAGTTGTATCTCACCAATTTTCATTTCTATCAAGTATCTAATTATGGTGGCATTTTCCAGATTGATGAAGATGACATAATGTGGTGAGAAAGAAGAAAAATAATGTATCAGCACGGATACGGCATTTTAAGTGTATGAAAGCATAGGTTCCTCAGCAGTTAGTATACTTGTGAGTCTAAATTGTCTGACACATGCACTTGTTTTACTTGCTGCTGTATATTTTTGGTTCCCCTTCTAAAGCACTCATTTAAGCATTTGGCTGTGACCTTGTTTCTGCAAGTATGTTATTTGGTTGTATACTTGTTTGTGCACAAGTATGTTATTTGTGCATCTAAACTACAAGTATGTTACTTGTTTCATTTAAGTATGTTATTTGGCAAAGGCTGCATCATTAAAATGTGTCCCCTCACAACTGAGAATTGATCATTCAGTTTCATAAGAAATTGAAGCAATCTCTGTTCTTGCTGTTTCTGCAAAATTTTATTGTTAACTTCACAAGTGCATTTACCACAAGAACAGTACACCAAAGGATTAACCTCATCAATGTTATCCCAGACTGACTTAATGTGTGTTTAAAACTCAGATATACTTTGAGTGCCTTGATTCACTTCAGAAAGTTTTTGTTCAAGAGAGTACACTTGAGTGATAGAAGTAAATCCAAAATGCTCTTCTAAATACTTCAAAATTGCACTTGCAGTATATAGAAGCAGATCACTTCTTGCAATATTTTCATTTAGATTAAACAATAACCAAGATATCACCAAATTGGTACATCGTTCTCAAGCAACATAATCAGGAGAAGAACATAAGGCTTAGTTATTGTTCCATTAATAAATCCAAACTTGTTCTTACCAGATAACGTCAACATCATTGACCGTTTCCAGTTTGTGAAACCGTTTCCATTGAATTTAACAGAAACGAGTTGAGAATTAGAAGAATCTGAAGGATGTATATAGTAAACACTTGAAGGATCATGATTTGTAACAAGTTGAGAAGAATTTGAGGAAGTAGCCAGAAGAAAATCGAGAATTTACAGAGTTTTAGCAGCGTTTATACCAGAATGAACAATTTGTTTAAGATTTTCTAGAAAAAGAAACACTATCTCAATCGATATGAACAGATTTATGTATAGATGTATCTATACATACAGAATAATTCAAGAAACAATCAAACACACAGAGATTATATTGAATCACTACTGTATGAAGATCGATATGAATCAGATTCACAAAAATTCAATAAACTTTGCAGAAAACGTTGAAGAAAACAACAAGAACAAAGCACAAACGAGATCACCTGAAAGATTCTGAGAAACACTGTGATCATTTCATCAAATCTTGTTATGATATCATGTTATTTGTGCATCTAAACTACAGAAATGTAACTTGCGTGCTCCATTTTCAATATATGAGAACTCAAACTGTAATACCCCATAATTTCATAGGTGAAATTATATTATTTTATTAACCAAATTTTCATTATATTAAATTACATTTTTGTTATTATTTTTGAATCGTGAAATTATGATTTATTTTATGTGTCAAATAATTCACTTTATTTGATTGACTTTACTTAAGATAAGTTTTCGGTTAGATATTGTTAAAAGGGATTAGCATTACTATTGAGTTACGTAACTTAGATAGGACTCCAGTCCTACACCTATATTATAAACTAGAGACACCTAAATTTTACTGTACAGGGATCTTTTTAGAAATACAATTTGACGGGTACGGTTCTTAATAAATTGATGTTATTATATTTCATTTCATACTCCTATCATTTATTGTTAGAGCATTGATAGTCTGATTTCGTAAATTTTGTACTCCAGGCTAGTTTTGTGTTATATGTCCAGGAATACCATTTTTATTAACTTACAAAAGGAGAAAGATTATTTGCTTCGTCTATTATAATTGTACGATATGTTTGACTTGGTTATAATTAGAATATTTTTTGTAAAATTAATAGACATGTTTAATAATTATTTTCATGTACATAATTACATAATGTGTTGTCTTGTTTTTTTGGTTAATTTTATTTCATTTATTTATTTTATAGTACAAATCTTTTAATAAAATTTGTTTATTGATTTTGTTATGCTAGGTTGTACATTTTTTTTTGTGCTAATCATATGCGTCAATTTTGGTATTTTCACTAAAATTTATGATTGTATTATTAGATTGTTGGTTTTTAAAAGGTGAAGTGGTGTACTGGTGGTACATGTAAACATGCAGCATGTTTGGCTATATTATATTAACATAAAATAAGCTTACTATAATGTTCCGTGTGTTGTAATATGCTAGTTATAATAATATTACAAGTAGCAACTAATTAGCAGAAGTGAAAGTAAGAGAACAAGAGAGATAGAGATATGAGCATAGAAATGAAGCTCGGTGCAAGTTTTCCATTAACTGATGCAAGCTATTTATAGCTAAAGGAAGGGAACAAGTAATTAATGCAAGGTAACAATTTCTTTACATTTATTCATAGCCCAACTATTCTAGTATTGACTACTGTATGACAATCAATTTACAACACTCCCCTTTGATTGTCATTATAGTATGGATCCACTACGTCAAATTTGGGCTTTCGCCACTCGTTTGTACATCGCAACACTTGCCTTATCTCAAAAGGCTAATGAGACCTTGATAGGCATCGTCAAAGATCTTGTAAAGAAGGTTTCATTGAAGGATGTATGTTCCACATTACCTTTATCTTTATTAATTATATATAAAGTCACATGTGTCCAAGATTTGTCTCACCATAGCCCCCGCTCCTTGTAATTCAGGAAGGACAAGGATCGCAACATGGCGCGCCGAAATAATATTATTGTAACTATTGGTGCTTCAAATGAGTGGACAGCATTTAGAGACAATCTTGCTAATTCAATGTTTAATGAGTGGAATTAGATAGTTATGTTTAGTTCTGAATTGTACTTGATTAAGCTTATCTCGATTGGATTTTAGAGTTATCTTTCTGGTTTGTTCTTAAACTAATGTAATAGAACTTATGTTATTCTTTGTAATTCTGATGTCAAATGATTGGCCAGGAGGTAGTCTCAAAATATTTTGTACATTTTCAAGTAATTTACAGGCATGGAATCAGGAGTTGATACCGTTGAACGGGGTGGTGCAGGAAAAAATAAGAGAAAGTGGACTGAAGTTGAAGATGAGAAGTTGATTGAATCTCTTTTAAAACTGGTGAACAATGGAACATATAAAGCAGACAATGGTTTCAAGTCAGGATATCTAACTGTTTCGGAAAGCTCGTTAAGTACCAAACTCCCTGCTTCAGGCTTAAAAGGAAGGCCGCATATTGAATCTCGACTAAAAACACTCAAGAAGGACTTCACCGCTGTTTATGACCTTAGATTTGGAAGCACATCTGGCTTTGGTTGGGACCCTGAAAGTCAAGTTGTTACGGCATCAAAAGATGTATGGGATTCGTACGCTAAGGTACTATATTTACAGTTCATGTTAATATGTCGTCCTTGTCTGCTTGATAATTCTTTTCTTTTATTTTCCTTGATGTTCTGGCTACACTTCTGAGCTATTTAACTACATTTCATTTGTTTTAATGAGTTCCTTTCTAGAATCTGTAAATGTTTACTATTGTGCCCACTAGACTATGTTGTAGTTATAACTATGCATTTTACCTTTTATAATGTCGTGGTCATAGATGTCTACTGGTAATGATATAGCCAGTCACATGTTTGGGATTTATTGCCCTTTTTTGTGTGAATGGTCAAAACTCAAAACTTATTGAGTGATTTATTAAGTGAGGAATATTCTTAAAGTTGGTTTATATATAGTTTGAGTCTCTGTTTAGTGTGACGTATGTGAGGTACAAAAAGAAATGTTCTGTATGATGTGGAGAAAACTGGTCTATGAAATTGAAATTATTTTGTTACAGTGAAATTCATAAGTTCATTTTTAATAGTATTGTACTGATTTACACATTGTATTGTATTGATTCTGTTAGTTGGTTCAACTTGTTACTCGTTGAAGAACCTGAGTTGTGTCTAGGCTTGGACTAAAAGTTATAGTTATGTACTTGTTCTCAGATTTTGTTAATGATCCTTGTTTAAGTATGTATAGCCTGTTGTTAGGTATTTAATGTGATTGTTGTGTAATTATATGTTGTTGAGTATTGAATACACGAATAGAATACAGAGGGGGGTGAATGGATTCTTGAACTTTTCTTGTTCTTGAATCTTTTTGGTGTATGTAGCAAGCTATGTAAAATGTGTGTGTAGAACTATAAGTGCGGATAGTGAACAACACAAGACACAATATTCAATTTAATCTAATATTTTATTATATAAAGATTTGCTACAAACTATGAATACAAATGATAGTATTCTCAGCTTCGTTTTCTCAGAGAGATGTATTTTCTAAATGTGAATCTTAAAACTTCTCTCTAACTAAAGAAGTGAGGTTGTATTCTTATAGAATATGAATACAACCTACTTACTACAAATAAGGTTACAGGATAAATTACTTTCTAGTATGTCTATCCTATTTGAGTAAGCATCCAAACGGCTACAGGTTTGACTTCTTGAAGTTCTGTTCAGATCCACTTCTTTAGCTCTTTGTCTCTTGTACATCTCTCTAAGCTTCTTTGTAGGCTTTCCAAAGTACCTTACAGTTTGTGATCCATAAAGTGCTTTGGCTTGTTGCAGGTTTCTGACTTGTACAATTTCTCCAGTATTTTGTCTCCAAGATTGTATTCAAGAAGTAACTTAGTGATTGATTCGAGAACTAGAATTGACTTGATAGATAACTTTGAGTTCTCGAATACTGCAAAGCTGACATATCGAATCACTTCTCGAATAGCTCTTTTCTTCAGGAATCCTTGAGTTGTCGAATAGAGCATTTAACTTATTGAATCCCTGAGATATCGAATAGCTTTCTGAGTCTTTGAGATATCTAATACAACTTTGACTTGTTGACTCTCAGAGAACTCGAATACCACTTGACTTGTTGACTTGTTGAGTTCTCGAATAGAGTAATAGACATGTCGAATCTCTGAGTTATCGAATGACACTTTGACTTGTTGACTCTCAGAGATGTCGAACAGTGTTTTTACAGATATCGAATCCTTGACTTGTCGAATGCTATATTTCTCGAATAGAACAAAACACTTCTCGAATTGGTACTTAGGCAAATCTTCATTCTTCGAATTCCAACTGTGTTTATTTTGACAGTCTTGATCTTCAAGCTTGAGGCATGATCCTTGGAACTTCTTTCAAGCATTATTCTCTGACTTTTAATTACAGTTACTGTTATCACAAAATCACGCAAGCGTACGTGGTCACAAGTAATATATGAATAAGTCGAGTTCGTTCGCACAGAGATCTGGGTAAGGTTTTAATTCAGTTATTGTACCTATGCAACAATGTATGGTTATTACTCACTGCTAAGACAAATAACAAATTTGACTTTTAATTAACTAAACTAACTAAGATGCAAATTATCAACTAAGAATTAACTAACTAACGATAATTAAAATCAAATTACTTACGCAATATGAACCATGGAATCCTAACTTCAATACAAACTTCCTTTAGAGATCATGCCCTTTTATCAATACATGTGGTGGTTACGATAACTAATCAGACAACACGAAATAAGTATACGTTACCTTTCAGTACACGCACACCAATCTACACAATATCCACATAAGATAGAAATCATGCAGGCACCAATTATGCTTAGACCCTATATGTCTATAGAATTTGAAAACATAATGGTTGAAGATCAAGTATCCATAAGATTACATAAGGTAGTATGAGACGGTTAGAAACACACCACAAACATGAATAACATTCGTGGACTTATGCTAGCATGGCAAGTTCTAAATCTAAAGATCCACTGTCGCTTCACTAAAGATTAACAAGATAGATGTTAGCTACGCATCTATATGAATTAAATACAACCCTGCAAGGATATCGCAAATTCACCACACATATATCAAGTTAAGCAATCAACATCTAAATTCCATAAGTAAATCCGTTAGAATCCCATGACAACGATTAGTTCATAATCGAACCTCTCGTCATCATGGGATCTGATGAAACCATGATAAAAACAAAGTATGAAAAGATACAAATAAAACTAAGTAATTGATATGTAATGGTGTGTGTGTTTTCTGTCCCCCAAGATGTGTATTTATAGCCCCAAATGTCCTCTTCTCCAAGTAATTGCCTTCTTTGAGTTGGAATAGAAGATTGGCAAATTCCATCTTTGAATGAAATAGAATTGCAAATTCCATGTATAAGTCTGATTCTGGAAGTTTCTGATCGCTCCAAGCAATTACCATAATGATTAGAAGTAGAATTTGTGGTAATTTCCTTGTTAAAATTGAATTTTGCAGGTTCTGGAAATTTTCTGGCGTTGTCCGGCGCGGCCGCGCTACATTTTAGTGTAATTCGAGCGCCCCCGCGCTATAAACAATTTCTGAAATTTATCCAAGCGCGACCGCGCTGCTTAAAATTCTGACCATTCTGCCAAATTCAAGAAAATTCTCCAAGCTTCGCATGGACAGCTTACGGGCCTCAAACGGACATGTAGAACTCCAGATATGACCAAAACAGTGGAGACTGCGCAACCTACCCGAAAATCCGAATTTTCCACAATTTGCTCATTTCTCGTCCGTTTTCTCTTCCGATTCTTTTGCCACTTCCCGTTCTTCAATTCTTGAATTATGAATCCTCATGGTAGCCTAGGGAAATTCACCACCCTTCATTCCAAAGCTCAATTTAAACTCCAAGACCAACGAAAATCAACAATCATAGCTGGCATTTTGCTAACCTGCATAGCTACACAAAACATATTAAAACACACAAATACTTGAGATACAAGCGATCAATTTAAGCCAAAATGAAGCGATCCAAGTGGATAAAAATCCACTTATCACACCCCCAAACTTAAACCGATGCTTGTCCTCAAGCATAAACATAAAAATCTATCTACACTAACTAGTACCACTTCCGTAGGTGATCACGGTTGCATTTGGCATATGCAACAAGCCCTTTAAACCCCTAGACAGCCCTAGTGGACGAGTAAGGTCTCGTGAGGGCCTATAGCGAATGTACCCACAAAATCCAATGCAATGCAATGCATGAATGCAACTAAATGAAATGCAATTAATATCCTACCATACCTTCAGATCCTCTCATGCCATATCAACTTAAGAATCAAAGTAAATACGCAATGTCTTGGTGTCGAAAGTGCAAGTATTCACATAGTCTACTCAATGAACATGCATAAGTTCTCACAAGTCCATGTCAAGTGTAAGAATAAGTTAGTAACCATGCTAAGCCTACAAGAGCACATCTTTGAGACAAAACTCGGGATCTCATACGCAAAAACAAGCAAACACTCACAATCCACTCATAAAAGAATATTCACTCAAGAACAAGGGTATGTGTATCACTCAATTCCAACAAAATCATAAGCATGCTTGACAATTGGTATCAATCTAACTCTTAACACAATATACATCAATGACGATAATCAAAAGGTCTTTATTTTGGTTGTAACGGGGCTAGGGACATGGTATGTCAGATAAGCCAAAACAGGTGAAGTGTCAAAAGCTAGTAGGAACTTATAATAAATCATACACAACCACCTATTTTCCCCCCACATACTTTATTATTTTTCTTCCAACAAAAACACTCGACTAGTCGACTAAAGTAGGATCACAACAAACACAAACATGCTCTCATAATATAATTTTTTTTCTTTTTTTTTCTTTTTCTTTTTTTCTATTTTTTTTCGAGAGCTAAAGCAACAATAATATAGACAATAACAATGATCCTACGATTTTATTACACATTCCGACTATCAAGCAACAACCAAACCCAAATTTCAATATTTCCCCAAAATTATGACCAACAACAAACCCCTCCTTGCACACCTTATTACTCCCTTAAGCACCCTACTAGCCTTTGACAATGTGGGTTCAAATTAATGTAAGGCCAATACAAGAAAAAGTCTAGGCAAGTAATGTGGTATGTCACCGAAAAAATAGGATTAAGCTCAACGGATTAACTAATTGATCATGTAAACATGGTGTGGTAATATGGGAAAATATCCGGTTATTCCTAAATGCCTTTATCATTTTAATCGTCAAATAATGTCATGCGTTTCAAAAAAAAACCTCAAACAACTGCTAGCAATGCAAACAATCCGTGGACACTCAAGCAAACGAATAAAATTGCAACAAATGCAATATGGCTCAAAAGCTTACTTGGCAGGAAAAACATACTCAATCCCAAGCAAAAATCTCTCTAATGCACCTACTTGTATCAAAGCATGCAAACTAAATCATCTTGCACATATTCATGTCCTTCTAATTACTCACAACATTCAATAAGTCTACTAGCTTCAACTTACTAGTGTATGTGTGTACAAGAACAAAGCATATCACTTCTCAATCAAAAAGCGTCAATAACACAAAATTCCTATCAAGCATGGATGCAAATGCAAACTACTATGGACTCACATGATATACGAATATAAAGACAGAATGTCCTATATGAAACAAACGTAGATATCACGAACATAAATGCATAATTTACTACTAATATGCAAAGCATGAAATCCTACATGAACACAATGACTAACAATCACATATATATACACTACTTATCCCTCAAACCACCCCCAAACTTAAAATATTCAATGTCCTCATTGAATGGAAGTAAATACGAGGGAAAGTAAAAGAAAACATACCAGTATACAACAATGCTTGGGTTGCCTCCCAAGAAGCGCTTCTTTAACGTCAATAGCTTGACGTTACTTCCAAGCCTCCATTAAGGATGATAATAGTTTGCCCGGTCCTCTCTTCGCGAGACTTCATCATCATCACGACGGCACACTTTCTGCCCCTTCTCCTCGCTTGGCCTATTCGTATAACAACTATGTCCTATTCCAATGCCTTCTTCTGTTGACCCAAAATCTGTCAATTTGTACAACAACACACATCCGCGGGCTTCGCTTGAATATAATGGAGGCTGGTAAATGTAAGTTACTGAAGCCTTTGGTTCCTCAAAGAGAACTTCCTCCATTGGCTCTAATGCGCTACCTCCATCTTTAAACTCTGAGTCAAGTAGAAGACCTGCATCTTTCCCATGTTCTTCAGCCTCTTGGTACACACATACCAATTCTCGAAATTTGTGCAGCTCAACAGTGTCTGTCCCAAATAGTGCCCTTTCCAAATCATCCACCATCCTAACATGATCAAATTCCTCACATGGCTTGCGAATGCTCACCTCACCTTGAAATTTGTCTTCCTCAAGAAAAGACTCAATTGTACTATCCTCAAGATTTGACCATGAAACAACCTCATCAATCAACACCATAGAATCCCAGAGATCAGCCAAGCCGAGCGACTCACACTCTTCCTCCTCATCACTATCCACCACATGTTCTGACAAAACAGAATTTTCCTCTTTTTCTATAGGATCCCGATCATGAATTTCTTCTTCATCCTCAATTGCTGAATTCTGATCGTTCGTAACTTTTCCAGATCTGAGTGTTATGGCATTAACCTCCTCCATGCCATCTTGTTTTCCTGGATTCACCTCTGTGTCACTATGAAGAACTCCCTGCGGTCCGTTGAGAAAGGCACTTGCAATTTGCCCAATCTGATTCTCCAATGTCTTGAGAGATACCGCCTGACTTTCAATCATCAACCTCAATTCATCCAATTCAGATTTTTCATTCGAAGATTGACCATCATCCCCATGAAACTGTTGCTGCTGAAAATCTTGACTGTTGCTCCAGCCGAAATTCAGATGATAGGTGGCTGGAGCTGGTTGCGAAGGTTGCTGGAAATTGCTCACAAACTATGCCGATTCAGAAGATATGGCACATTGACTCATCTCATGCGCACCCTCACATAGCTCACAAACACTAGCAACTTGAGGCACCCCATGCTTTGACATAGAATCCAGTTTCTTATTAAGTGCCTCTAGCTGAGCTGCTAGAGTTGTGACTGTATGAACTTCCAGAATTCCTGCTAATTTGCCTTGTGAAAATCTCTGAGTTGGATTCTGGTATTCATTCGTAGCCATCATCTCAATTAGCTCATAAGCTTCCGCATAGCTCTTAGCCCATAAAGCTCCACCTGATGCTGTATCTAGCATGGGTCTTGACTGTGCACCCAAGCCATTATAAAAGCAGTTAATCACCATCCAATCAGGCATCCCATGATGTGGACACTTCCTTAGCATCTCCTTATATCGCTCCCAAGCCTCGCACAAAGATTCTTCAAACTGCTGTGCAAACTGAGTTATAGCATTCCTGATTGCTACGGTCTTTGCCATGGGAAAAAATTTAGTGAGAAATTTCTGAGCAAGATCCTCCCATGTCAAAATAGAACCTGCTGGTAGAGAGTGCAACCAGCCCTTAGCTTTATCCCTCAAAGAGAATGGGAAAAGTCTCAATTTGATAGCATCTTCCGACACCCCGTTGATCTTGAAAGTGTCGCAGATCTCAATGAAATTCTGGATGTGCATGTTAGGATCTTCAATCGGATCACCCCCAAACTGAACTGAGTTCTGCACCATCTGAATTATGCTAGGCTTGATTTCGAAAGTATTAGCTGTAATAGCTGGCATGACAATGCTAAATTGGATGTCCTTGATCTTTGGTTGAGAATAATACATCAATACTTTCGCTACTGCTGCTGGTTCTTCCATTGCTACCTGCAACACATAAAACTAAAAAACTATGTAAGAAACAATCCGAGTCAGTGAACTCTAACGACCACTATTGACAAGCACATAAACTAAAAATAAAACACCGATGATCCCCGGCAGCGGCGCCAAAAACTTGTTATCACAAAATCACGCAAGCGTACGTGGTCACAAGTAATATATGAATAAGTCGAGTTCGTTCCCACAGAGATCTGGTTAAGGTTTTAATTCAGTTATTGTACCTATGCAACAATGTATGGTTATTACTCACTGCTAAGACAAATAACAAATTTGACTTTTAATTAACTAAACTAACTAAGATGCAAATTATCAACTAAGAATTAACTAACTAACGATAATTAAAGTCAAATTACTTACGCAATATGAACCATGGAATCCTAACTTCAATACAAACTTCCTTTAGAGATCATGCCCTTTTATCAATACATGTGGTGGTTACGATAACTAATCAGACAACACGAAATAAGTATACGTTACCTTTCAGTACACGCACACCAATCTACACAATATCCACATAAGATAGAAATCATGCAGGCACCAATTATGCTTAGACCCTATATGTCTATAGAATTTGAAAACATAATGGTTGAAGATCAAGTATCCATAAGATTACATAAGGTAGTATGAGACGGTTAGAAACACACCACAAACATGAATAACATTCATGGACTTATGCTAGCATGGCAAGTTCTAAATCTAAAGATCCACTGTCGCTTCACTAAAGATTAACAAGATAGATGTTAGCTACGCATCTATATGAATTAAATACAACCCTACAAGGATATCGCAAATTCACCACACATATATCAAGTTAAGCAATCAACATCTAAATTCCATAAGTAAATCCGTTAGAATCCCATGACAACGATTAGTTCATAATCGAACCTCTCGTCATCATGGGATCTGATGAAACCATGATAAAAACAAAGTATGAAAAGATACAAATAAAACTAAGTAATTGATATGTAATGGTGTGTGTGTTTTCTGTCCCCCCAAGATGTGTATTTATAGCCCCAAATGTCCTCTTCTCCAAGTAATTGCCTTCTTTGAGTTGGAATAGAAGATTGGCAAATTCCATCTTTGAATGAAATAGAATTGCAAATTCCATGTATAAGTCTGATTCTGGAAGTTTCTGATCGCTCCAAGCAATTACCATAATGATTAGAAGTAGAATTTGTGGTAATTTCCTTGTTAAAATTGAATTTTGCAGGTTCTGGAAATTTTCTGGCGTTGTCCGGCGCGGCCGCGCTACATTTTAGTGTAATTCGAGCGCCCCCGCGCTATAAACAATTTCTGAAATTTATCCAAGCGCGATCGCGCTGCTTTTTAGTCTATTTCAGGTGCGACCGCGCTGCTTAAAATTCTGACCATTCTGCCAAATTCAAGAAAATTCTCCAAGCTTCGCATGGACAGCTTACGGGCCTCAAACGGACATGTAGAACTCCAGATATGACCAAAACAGTGGAGACTGCGCAGCCTACCCGAAAATCCGAATTTTCCACAATTTGCTCATTTCTCGTCCGTTTTCTCTTCCGATTCTTTTGCCACTTCCCGTTCTTCAATTCTTGAATTATGAATCCTCATGGTAGCCTAGGGAAATTCACCACCCTTCATTCCAAAGCTCAATTTAAACTCCAAGACCAACGAAAATCAACAATCATAGCTGGCATTTTGCTAACCTGCATAGCTACACAAAACATATTAAAACACACAAATACTTGAGATACAAGCGATCAATTTAAGCCAAAATGAAGCGATCCAAATGGATAAAAATCCACTTATCAGTTACACAGATAGAAATTGATGCCTATTATAAGTACTACAACAAGTAGAAACTCTACAACTAGAGGTTCCCTCAGTTAAGAGGTCATGTAAGTAATGCAAAGCATTACAAACAATTAGGCTTGTTATTAGATGTATTTAGGCATGCCTCTGTGACTAACAATCTCCCCCAAATTGTGAGTGAGAGCCTTAGTCACAATTTCATGACTGATAACAAGCCTAACATACATAAAGATAAAACCTGACAGTACATGTATGAAATTGAATAACAACATGGATAGAACTACAATGAGTGATTTTACAGATTATGATGAAATACTAGCCTTTGTCATTTGATTCCATCTCCTTTGCCTTGGCTTGTAGATCATCATATGCCTTCTGTTTCCTTTCTTTCTCCTTTCTTGCATTCTCATCCATAGCTTTTATGATCTCTGCCATAGCATCTAGTTCTTCAAGCAGAATAGAGTTCTTGAAGTCTTCAAGTACTGGCTTCAGAATGTTGGCAGGATAGTGATTGAGTAGGTTCATTCTTATATTGACCTGATCTTTATTTCTTCTCCTATACTTCACAACATAGGGATTGAATTGAACTTTACACAATCCTTTTGCCCTTAGCTTTTCTGTTTTAACTTCCGGCCTATCAATCTCCTTCTCCCTTTCTAGCCATTTCTCAAAGCACCCCTTTCTTATCTTCTCAGCATAGTCTCTCTTCATCTTCACAAAATCAATCAACTCCAGCTTCCATACTCTCTCCACTTTGTCTTCAGAATCCAATAATGTAATAATTCTTTCTATCTCATGTAGCTTGCCCCAATTTTGACAACCCCCTTGTTTGAATTTCATCTGTCTTTCATCAGTGTATTTGATTTTAAGGCAGTCATTCACAATTGCAGCATAGTAGATTTTTTGAGCTCTTAGAAATTGCAATTGGTCTTCATCAAAATCTTCATCTAGTGGTTGGAGTTTTAATCCTGGAATGATTGTTAGGGCCCTTGATTTAGATGGCTTCACTTTTCTTGCATCTTGTTTGAATTTGATTATTTTCACTTGGTTGCTTGGCAGAAACTTGTGACCCTTGCTTGTAGACCATTGTAGTACACCATTAGCAGTTTGCTTTTGGAAACATACACATGGTTTCTTGAGTTGAATTTTCTTCTCTTCTTGAGGTGGCAAGACAGTTGCAGAAGCCATAGATGTAGATTTTGGTAGGTCATTACTAGCTGTAATCACCCTAGACATAGAGTCTTGTGTTATGGTGAGGTTACTGTTAGTAATGCCTAGGGCTTGCTGTTTTCCACTTTTCCTCTCATAGACTTTTCCTTGGTCATCATCACCCTTCCTATCTTTGTTGTCCTTCTTCTTCTTCTTCTTGTCTTCATCATCCTTATCACTCCTGTGATGTCCTCTCCTCCCATCACTCTTATCCTCATCTTTATCATCCTTCTTTCTCCTTGCTTTAAACATCTCTGGGACAGAGCCAGTTGCTATGAAAGATCTGAGAATATGCAATGCTTCCAACTCTTCAGCAGTTCTTATCCCATTCTTCTTTTGTAGTTGATCAATGATGTCAATTATAAGTCTGTGATTTCTAATAGTGAGATCCTTGGGAATGACAAGCTGATTGACATCTTCTATCTTTGTACCAGACTGATAGAGAATGGTTCTTGGATTAATGCACACTTCAGGCAATCTAGGTTGTTGACCATTCCTAAGTTCAGAGTATAGGCTCTTGTTGTTTTCTCCCTTCTTTTCAATCAGTTCCAAGATAGTATCAATCTCTGTGAATTTTAGAACCTTCAAGGTATCATAAGATAGATGCCATATTTTGCAATTTGACACCATCATAATCTCCTTGAGAAAGATTTGATTTAGCTTTCTTGGTATCACTATCAGATATTTGATTTGATCTTAAGGCTCCTTCTGTACAACAATGTATCTCCTCCAACCTTTGCCTTTGAGGCTTGCAGAAACTTCAAGAAAGCATCATCATGATAAATCTCTGAGTTTGATACTTCTATCAGCTTGGCCTCTGTAACCACATCCACTTCAACTGGTTGATCTTCTTTATTTCTGGAGGTTCTGGCTTGATTAGTTGGGGCACTTGGCATGGAGCCTGCTACCACTGTAGTAGTGATAGTTTGCTTTTGGCCAGTTAGAGTAGTGATATGCACAGGTGATAGAGTAACAACTGGCAGAGAAGATGAAGGTTCATCAAGCTTTCCCTTTACCTTGAACATTTGTTGTAGATTTTGAAATTCTTGGTTGGCCACCCTCAGTTATGACAATGCCTTTCTCCTTAGGTTTCTCCTCCTTAGGCTTCTCCCCTTTAGGTTTTGAGTTCCTTAAGGTCCTCTTCTCTCCCTTAGGCTTGTTGTCAGGCACAGAGGCTTTGGTAGAGGCCTTTGGGTTGGAAGAGGTGGGATTGATAGATTCATTAGGCAGAGGGAGTCCCATGTGCTTCATCATAGCAGACAGCATCAGTTGTTGGTGAAGAAGAACCTCAGTTGTGGTGGTGTCTTGAGTGTCCAACTTTTCAGTAAGAGTTGCAACTGTGTCTGTAAGATGAGCATTTGACTGTTTGAGGGAGCTCATTTCCTGTTCAAGAGTAGCCACCTTGGTGAACAACTCAGAATCTTTAAATCCAGAAAGAGATTGGTCCTTGATTCTTTGCACTTCAAACTTGGTCATGTCATGGAGAGGGACTTCAGTCACCAATTTATCACCATATTGATTGGCAAAGAGAGTCCTAAGTACTGCATTGGCTTCCATCTGAGTAGCCATATTGTTGACAGCACTTTGAAGCAATATCAATGAATTATCCATTGTAGTGCAGGTGGCTTTGCATCCCTGAATGTCCTTGATGACAGAGTTGAGAGAAGGGAACTTAGAGGCAAAGTCCCTTTTGATTTCATTTACTTCCTTGATTGTGGCTGCACACACTTCATTAATTTCTGTCTTAAGGCCCTTGCCAAGATAGTGTGCAGCTTTCAAAATTCCCTTGTAGGTGTCATTGACAGCTTCATACACCTCACCAGGAGTTAGAGATTTGGCATTGGACCCTAATGAGGTGATGTACTCTTCTCTGAGGAATTGAAGACCTTCTGAGAGAGCAATGTCATACTTTCCTTGTAACCAGGCATCTACATTGCCATCTCTTTCAGCATCATCTATTATCTTTTCCTTCTGCAGCTCCACATCATCTCTGTGACATAGGAGAATAGCCTCATAGTCTGGATCTGGCATGTCTGCAGTGAGTAGGTTTTAAGCAATCTTTGTGAACTCAGGAATCTGATCCACAATTAAGTTTTGAAGAGCTTCAATCGTCAATTTTTGTGGAACAGACAATGATCCTGAAGCACTGTCATGTTGCATAGGCTTCAGCCATTTGGACATGAAGTTAGAGCTAGGCAAGCTAGACTCCTTAGTTACAGATGCAACTTCTGCAACCGGGTGAATTTACTCTACTACTGTTGTCTCCACAGGAATGAGATGAGTTACAACAGTAATTGACATAGGCACAGAGTCTTTATTGAAAATTAGTAAATCCTCTGTGTTTGTGATGCTGTCATTAGGATATGCCCTAGCTTGCATTCCCTCACCATCTAAATGTGGTTCCTGGGTGGTGAGCAAAGTGTCATGCACTAAGTCACTTGAATCCATTGGCTCACCAAGAGGAGAGAATTCTTGGTGATCAATGCCTTGCTCCTCAATTGCTTGAGTTGCAGGTTCCAAAGAAATTTGAGATGTAGATTCTGAAAGAGAAGTGTCTTTTAGAGTAGATTTTGGAAACTCCCCCTGAGAAATAGAGGGAGTTTCAAGTGTGATGTGCTCTCCACTCAGTGTAGTGCCAGCCTTATCACTCCTTGGTGCTGACTCTTTACTAGAAAGTGCATTGGGGAGGATGTTTGATTCTATAGATGCACCCTGTTGAGAGGATACATCTAGGGAACTGTGTGCCCTTGATTTTACAACTTCAGCCATTTGTGTGACTGAAGAGGTGGTTTGTGATTTCTTCTTCTTTGGTCTCTGTAAGGGTGACCCAGGTTCCTCACTTTATAGACCTAATTCTACAGCCAATGCTGCTTCTGTCAAGATATTCAAGGGCTCAGATCTAATCTGTTTTCTCTTCTTCTTCTCCTTTTTACTAACACCACCCTATTGAGAGGATGATGCAGGTGGCTCTGTGTTTGGTAGAGTGTTTGTTTGAGGGGTTGGTTAGCAGGCCCTGGGTTAGCATTTTGTTCTACTTGCTTGGGCTGTGCTAACTGTGATTTAGACTCAACTATTGGCATGTTGTGGGGGTAAGTCCTAAATAAACTCTCCATATGGGGAGTTATTTTAAGTCTTACATCCACATCATTCCTAGTCTCCAAGTTACCAAAAATGAGTTTGGTCATGGATCTAGGATAGCCTATTCTACTCTTATTTATTCCAGACAATTCAATCAATTTCTTATTTACAAAATTAAGTGCAGATTGAATAAAGCGAGGGAAGAAAATTTCAGTACCTCTCTTGGCTGAGTAATTCTTACCAAGCCTCTCATACAGCTCCTGCATAACAAGTTGGCCAACATTGATCTTTTTCCCATAAGCTAAGGCATAGCCTATTTGCTGTACTGGTGCACTGATTTGGTCAAAGATTGACTTTCTTCCTGTGAAGACTTGAAGAATGGTGGCAAAGACGTAACTCCATTCCTTCCTCAAGAACTTCCTATTCAAATGTCCAAGTTTGATTTCATCTGAATAGTGAATGAAATCAAAGAAGTCCTCCAATTCACCATTTGTGGCTGGACTGTCATACACCTCCTGTTGTAAGCCCAGTGCTTGATTCATGTCTTCAGTGGTGATAGTGATTTCCTTGTCCTGAATTTTGCAGTAGACTATGTATGACGTTATTGCATTCTCTAGGGCCACAACTTCCACAGTAGCAGTCCTCCAAAACTGTTCCAGTAGGTCTAGATACAGAGTTGGGTTGGCTGAGAGTGCATCCTTGATGTATGACTGTGACATCCATCGAACAAAGCACTTGAAGTTCATATTGGGTGCTTCAACATCGTTGGTTATTGCGATGAAGTTTGTTTGTTTGGGTATGGTGAGTTGAGTGTTTTCCATTGATACAGAGAGAGAGAGAGAGAGAGAGAGAGAGAGAGAGAACGAAGATTGAAGAGGAAATTTAGCTTCGGAAGTTAGGGTTTTCAGAGGTTTTGGAGAGTTAGATGCTTGAGAAATCGAATGAAATGAATCGAATAGATGTTGAATTGTATAAGTGTGAAGTACTTGAATTGTCGAATCGATATATGTTTTGTATCGACAAGTCAGGCATTCAAGAAGTAGAAATTAACTATTCGATAAGTCAAGAGAGGCTTATTCGATAACTCAAGCAGGTTGTAACTCACAGCTGGCAGTTATCTAACTTAGAAATAATTCTAAATTAAATAAAATATGTTTTTATGAGTGATTTAAAATTCTGAATAAAAATCCAAAAACGTTTAAGATTCAGCGAGAATTCAGCCTTTTAAAATGATTCGAGAACTCCAATACAGTATTCGAGAACTCAGTCATTAGAGAACTCAATTACCATATTCGAGAAGTCAATCATGTCTTTGTTCGATATCTCCAAAAAGGCACTATTCGAGAACTCGAGAGTGTTCCAAATAGACTTGTTAGAGAAGTCGGCCATTGACATGAAAGTCATTAGAGAAGTCTGACTTATCGAACTGTTCTTTTCACTCATAAAATTCAATTTTCACTATCTTTTAAAATTTACCAGTAATATTCAATGGAGAATAATTCTAATAAATTAAATAGTGATTTTCTCAAAATTTCATAGAAATTTCAAGTTGATATAATATGATTTTTCAACATATGCAACAAATTTGAAATATTTATAAATCATATTTCAGCCAACACTTACTTCAAAAATATTGAGAATTTAGATAAAGTAAGTGTTTACTGATGCAACAATCTAGTTGATATTTTCACTTAGCCATATATTGAAGAATTCAGCATTCCAATCTCACTAACCAACCTGGTGAAGGTGGCTTCATCCAATGGCTTAGTGAATATATCAGCTAATTGTTTATCTGTGGAGAGATAATGTAACTCAATGGTTCCATTAGTTGCATGCTCCCTAATGAAATGGTATCTGATGTCAATGTGCTTTGTCCTAGAATGATTGACAGGATTGGCAACTATAGAGATTGCACTTGTGTTGTCACACATGATTGGAATTCTTTCCAACACAAGTCTATAATCTCTAAGTTGATTTCTAATCCAAAGCACTTGAGCACAGCAACTTCCAGCAGCTATGTATTCAGCCTCAGCTGTGGAAGTTGACAAAGATTGTTATTTTTTGCTGTACCAAGAGACTAACCTTTGTCCAAGAAACTGGCAGCTGCCTGAAGTACTTTTCCTATCCACTCTGCATCCAGCATAATCGGCATCAGAATAACCAACCAGACTGAACCCTGTGTCCTTAGGATACCACAAACCCAAGTTTGGAGTGCCCTTCAGATATCTAAAGATCCTCTTTATAGCAATCAAATATGACTCTTTTGGATTTGATTGAAACCTTGCACACAGCATGTAGCAAACATGATGTCTGGCCTACTTGTAGTGAGATAGAGTAGAGAACCAACCTTGCCTCTGTAGACTGAGGTATCTACTTTCTTGCCTTTAGCATCTTCATCCAATTTGGTGGCAGTGGCCATGGGTGTCTTTGCAGGTGAGCAGTCTTCTAAGTCAAACTTCTTCAATAAATCCTTGATGTACTTGGTTTGACTGATAAAGATACCATCCTTCCTTTGACTAACTTGTAACCCAAGAAAGAATGCCAACTCTCCTATCATGCCCATCTCATATCTGCTCTACATGAGCTTAGAGAATTTCTCACACAGCTTCTCATTTGTAGAGCCAAATATGATATCATCCACATAGATCTGAACTAGGATAATATCATTACCATGCTTCTTGTAAAATAGTGTCTTGTCCAATGTGCCTCTAGTGAATTGATTTTCAAGAAGAAATTGTGATAAAGTATCATACCATGCCCTTGGAGTCTGCTTAAGTCCATACAATGCCTTAAGAAATCTGTAGACAAATTCTGGGAAATGTGGATCCTCAAAGCCAGGTGGTTGTTACACATAAACTTCTTCTTCCAACTCTCAATTCAGAAATGCACTCTTGACATCCATTTGATAGACTTTAAAGTTTGAATGAGCAACAAATGCCAAGAAGATTCTGATGACTTCCAATCTAGCAACAGGGGTAAATGTCTCATCATAATCAATGCCTTCCTGTTAAGAGTATCCTTTTGCAACCAACCTTGCTTTGTTTCTTACTATTACACCATCTTCATCCATCTTATTTTTCAGAACCCATTTAGTTCCAACAATGGTTCTGTTCTTTGGTGCAGGCACAAGCTCCCATACTTTGTTTCTTTCAAATTGATTCAGCTCCTCTTGCATAGCAATAATCCAATCTGGATCCAACAGTGCATAATCAAGTTTCTTAGGCTCAATCTGAGATAGAAAGCAACCATAGAGACACTCATTTTGAGTAGCTCTCCTAGTCTTTACTCCTGCATTTGGATCTCCAATAATTTGCTCTGCAGTGTGTGATCTATCCCATTTCCTTGAATGCTCAGTCTGATTTCTCAACCTTGATGTTGCTTCATCATCCAAGTCATGATCATTTTCATTTCCTCCCCCTGTGAAGTTCCCACTATTCATAGGTGTGTCTTGGATGCTTGTCTCTTTACTGTTGATTGGCACAAATTCTTCCCTTGCTTCATCATTCACTGGAATTGGTTGAATTGTAGTATCAACTTCTATTTCAATCTCTTCATCAGAATCATCTAGATTTTCAAACCTTAATGGATCTTTATCTTCATCATTGGCTTCTTCTAATCCAGGTAGTTTGCTGTCATCAAAAGTCACATCTATGCTTTCCATAACTTTCTTTTGACTGATGACATAAACTTTGTATGCAATTCTCTCCATAGAATAGCCAATAAAAATTCCTTCAAATGTCTTTGCATCAAACTTTCCAACATATTCTGAATTATCCTTCAACACAAAGAATTTGCTTCCAAAAGTATGAACATACTTTAGAGTAGGGTTCTTTCCAGTCATCAAATTGTAAGGTGTTTTTCCAGTGTTTTTGTTGATGAGAGTTCTGTTCTGGATATAGCATGCAGTGCTCACAGCCTCAGCCCAAAAACATGTAGGCATCTTTGCATCAAGAAACATTGCTCTAGCAGCCTCAATTAGAGTTCTATTATTTCTCTCAACTACTCCATTTTGTTGTGGAGTCCTTGGAGCTGAGAATTGTTGTGAAATGCCATTCTCTTTGCAAAATGCTTCAAGTAAGGCATTTCTGAACTCTGTTCCATTATCACTTCTCAATGTAATCACACTTGCATTGTTGGCCTTTGCTTCCTTATCAACTTTCTTTATGTGCTCAATGATTACTTGTGAAGTCTCATCCTTTGATTCTAGAAATTTCACCCATGTATACCTTGTGTAGTCATCAACCATCACTAGGGCATACTTCTTTCTTAAGAGTGACATAATATTGACATGCCCAAACAAGTCCATATGAATTAGTTGCAGGGGCTTGGTTATTGATGTCACTGTCTTTGACTTGTGGCTTGACCTTTTCATCTTTCCTTTTTGACAAGCCTCACACACTCCTTATTGACAGAATTCAAGTGTGGGCATGCCTCTCACTAATTCTCTTTTAACTAGAGAATTAATGGCCTTGAAGTTCAGGTGTGATAACTTCTTGTGCCACATCCAACAGTCTTCATTTGATGCTTTTGAATAGAAGAAACAAACTTTGTCCTTGCTTGCAGAATCCATATTGGCTAAAAATAGGCTTCCTTTCCTTACTCCAGATAGAGCAAAGTCGCCAGTCTTCTTGTGGGTGATTAAACATTCATCTTTTTCAAAATTTACCTTGAATCCTCTATCAGTAAACTGACCAACACTTAGCAGATTATGCTTGAGTCCCTTGACTAATGCTACATCTTCAATGATGACATTTCCAACTTTCAACTTGCCATATCTCAATGTGTTACCCATGCTGTCATCTCCAAAAGCAACTATTGGGCCAGCCTTCTCCTCATATTGTGATAGCAGGGCCATATCACCAGTCATGTGATTTGAGCATCCATTGTCCAAAATCCACATGACATTCTTTTCATTTTCTTTGCCCTGCAAACACAAAGGTATTACTTCTCCTTTGGTACCCAAACAAGTTTGGGTCCACTTTGCTTAGAAACAGATTTATCAAAAATAGCAAGCTTATCAACTTTCTTAGGACTAGTCTTCTTGCCACTGTTAGAAGTTTTAGAAACTGAGTTCTCAGACTTAGGTGACGGAGGTACCTTCCTAGCTGTAGGAGGACTTGAAGACTCTGGCCTTGTGTAGTGTGTGTGAATGTTGTGACTGATGCAACCATCCATGAATTGTCTTCTCAAATTAAAACAGCTAGTCATAACATTCATATTCCATGGCATACAGTCAAGTTTATCACAAAAAGGTGGATCTCTATGTCTTAAAGGCACAGAGCAATCATAGAATGGTTTAGCTACACTACCAGTTGGTTTCTTGCATGCATGTGTTAAGTGATTAGTACTAAAACAGTTTTGATAAGTTTTCCTAGGGGCATTAGGCACATAAGCATAATTATTATCCTTGTTTATCCCTAGCCTGCCATTCCTGTCATGTTTCTTATTAGCCAATTTCTTCTCAGATTCATTTTTCCCAGCTGAAACAAACTTCTCAGGTCTAGGTCTACCTCTTACTGGCTTCTTCGCTTTTGCCTTGACACTCTCACTCTTGGAAGATGCTGGTTGTTCACTAGACTGTGCCTCATCCTCATCATTCAATATTTGCTTAATGAGTAAGGCATCCTCATCAACTTCAATTGTTGGTTCTTCAAAAATTGGAGACTCAGTCTTTTTCAAAATGTGAGGCACTTCCTCCTGAACAATTATGTCATCTTCAATGACAGCATAGCCTTTCCTCTGTTTAAAAGTGTCATAGTCAAGTCCAATGGTAGCCTTGGGTTTAGCTTGGTTTCTCTCATGGTAGGACTACAATAGACTAGAGGAGTTCTTAAAAGTTTTCAGTCTGAATTCATTTTCAGCTAGTTCATCCCTAAGAGACTTCTCAACCTGACTAGCACAAAGAACCTTATTCTGCAGATATTCAACTTCTTTCTTAAGGTTATCTACTTGTATAGCAGTTAGCTCAAGTTCCTCATTTTTCTTGTTTAACAGTTCATTTCTAGTAGACAGTTTAACAATCTCTTCATTAGCAGCAGTCATACTAGTATGAATATTAAACATTTCAATAGACAGTTGTTCAACCATACATTTATATTCAGAAACAGACATATCTATGGTAGTAAGAGATGGTACCTGAGAGTCAGATGGAGATTGTTCATCCTTGGAATCAGCCATCAAGGCATAGTTGCAAAATTCTTGCTCTTCTCCATCACTATCAGAGTCATCCCAACACTTCTCTTCAGCTATGTAGGCCTTGCCTTGTGTTTGATTTTTCAGAAGGGCCTCATACTTAGCTTCAAGCTCTAGAAACTCCTTATCCTTCTTTTTAGGATTCTTGCATTCACTGGCAAAATGCCCTAGGTCATTGCATCTATAACACCTTACAGATGACCTATCCACATGGCTGGTTTTGAATTTATTCTTGTTTGCTTTCACAGGTGTCTTGCTCTTGTTGAATGAATGGTTTTGGGGTCTAGGTTTGAAGGGTTGGTTCCTCTTGAATCTGATGTTTGGAAATTTCCTGGCCATGAAAGCATATGAGGTATTCTCCATGCCATCTAGTTCTTCAAGAGTATAGAACTCATCTTCTTCCTTCTCTTCAACAGGTTCAGTCACTTCAACTTCGGTTTCTTCATCATCTACTATCTCCTCTATCCTCAGCTGACTTGTAGATGCTTCTAGGTCTTGAACAGGTTTGCTGACAATCAAGGCACATGATGTGTTTATCATTCTGCCTTGGTTGGCTTGTATAGCCCTCTTCTGAAGCAACTCAAGCTCATGAGTCTTTAAAACCCTATAGAGCACATCATATGTGATTTTGTTTAAATCTCTTTCCCTTAGAGAAATGACCCTCTGCTCTAGGTGGTTTGGAGAAGACAATATAAACTTCATGTTCAACTCTTTAGTGCTGTAAACCTTCCCATTCATCTATAGCTCAGTTACCAGCTTGTGAAACCTTTCAAACATGTCAGTAATACTTTCCTTGGTCTGTGCCATGAAAGCTTCATACTGTGTGACCAGTATCTGTTTCTTGTTCTCTCTAACCTCCTATGTCCCTTCACATAATACCTCAATGTGATCCCACATCTCTTTTGCTGATTTGCATGAGGCTATGTTGGTAAACATTGACATCTCCATAGAATCTATTATCAGCAGCATGTGACGACTATCCAGGGCAACTTTATCTTTCTCTGAGTCTGTCCACTTGGATGGTTCCTTGGCCACATAGGTTCGTGGATAGGTTGTGGTTCCAACTATCTTTTCAGGGATCTCTTGTTGTGGAACAAAGGGACCATTCTTGAGGATATCAGGATATAGAGGGTTAGCAGCTTTAATGAACAACAACATTTTAATCTTCCAGAGGTTGTAATTCTCTTTGTCGAACTTAGGGACCTTCACCGTTCCTGTAGTCTTTGGTGTATTCATGATCGTTTTCTGTTTTTGAATAAACAACCTGCTTTGATACCACTTGTTGAGTATTGAACACATGAATAGAATACAAAGGGGGGGTGAATGGATTCTTGAACTTTTCTTGTTCTTGAATCTGTTTGGTGTATGTAGCAAGCTATGTGTTATGTGTGTGTAGAATTATAAGCGCGGATAGTGAACAACACAAGACACAATATTTACTTTAATCTAATATTTTATTAGATAAAGATTTGCTACAAACTGTGAATACAAATGATAGTATTCTCAGCTTCGTTTTCTCAGAGAGATGTATTTTCTAAATGTGAATCTTAAAACTTCTCTCTAACTAAAGAAGTGAGGTTGTATTTTATAGAACATGAATACAACCTACTTACTACAAATAAGGTTACAGGATAAATTACTTTCTAGTATGTCTATCCTATTTGAGTAAGCATCCAAATGGCTACAGGTTTAACTTCTTGAAGTTCTGTTCAGATCCACTTCTTTAGCTCTTTGTCTCTTGTACATCTCTCTAAGCTTCTTTGTAGGCTTTCCAAAGTACCTTACCATTTGTGGTCCATAAAGTGCTTTGGCATGTTGCAGGTTTCTGACTTGTACAATTTCTCCAGTATTTTGTCTACAAGATTGTATTTAAGAAGTAACTTAGTGATTGATTTGAGAACTAGAATTGACTTGATAGATAACTCTGAGTTCTCGAATACTGCAAAGCTGACATATCGAATCACTTCTCGAATAGCTCTTTTCTTCAGGAATCCTCGAGTTGTCGAATAGAGCATTTAACTTATCGAATCCGTGAGATATCGAATACCTTTTTGAGTCTTAGAGATATCGAATACAACTTTGACTTGTTGACACTCAGAGAACTCGAATACCACTTGACTTGTTGACTTGTTGAGTTCTCGAATAGAGTAATAGACATGTCGAATCTCTGAGTTATCGAATGACACTTTGACTTGTTGACTCTCAGAGATGTCGAACAATGTTTTTACAGATATCGAATCCTTGACTTGTCGAATGCTAGACTTCTCGAATAGAACAAAACACTTCTCGAATTGGTACTTAGGCAAATCTTCATTCTTCGAATTCCAACTGTGTTTATTTTGAAAGTCTTGATCTTCAAGCTTGAGGCATGATCCTTGGAACTTCTTTCAATAATTATTCTATGACTTTTAATAACAGTTACACAGATAGAAATTGATGCCTATTATAAGTACTACAACAAGTAGAAACTCTACAACTAGAGGTTCCTCGGTTAAGAGGTCATGTAAGTAATGCAAAGCATTACAAACAATTAGACTTGTTATTAGATGTACTCAGGCATGCCTCTATGACTAACATATGTTGCAGTAGTTAGTTTATTTTACATGGTCCGAGTTATAAGTATTGATACCACTTGTGCCTTTCGATAAAGAGCTATAGATATCTTCCATTGATGCTATCGAGTTTCTCCTGCCTTTTCTCGGACTTAGTATTGGGCTGCTGATGAAGTCATTGAAATCGTTTATAAAACTTGAGGGTGAAGATGAGTCCGACTAACACTGAGTACAAGATTACTGGTCTTAGTGATAAAATCTGCAAACAGCTCATGTATACTTCCAGTACTCTAAATGTACCCCTGTGTAGTTCCATTGCCACTGTTTATTATTTTAACTTGATTATTTTACCCATGCTTGCGAATGGCCTTCCTCAGCTGCAGCAGTTCAACTCAATGTATTCAACAATTCACCGAATTATTGTTTTTAGTTGATTAATCAGAATGTCATAATAGGTTGGGTTCGATTGACATACCGGTAGTCATACGATTTAAAGCTAATATGATAATATAAATTGTTCTAATATGGAAATCAATATGTCATATTGAATGTCATATTGGTTCAATTGATTGTCATAGTAGCTTAACTAATTGTCATAGTAGCTCAATCCTAATTGTCATAGTGGATTAAAAAGGAGACACAGGTGGCAGTGGTCATTTGTTATAAATAGAAGGTGGCGGCCAGACTACTTGAACAAACATAACATTTCATCAAAAAGAAAAGCTTCCCTAGTCTATATCTCGAAAAGCTTTATCGCCGTATTATTGGGTGTGAATAGGCTTATTTATAACAGGGAACTACCATCGGCGAACACAACTAAAACAAACATATATTCTAACGGGCTAGGTTATTCTGGCTTGCTTCAATCGGCTTAACATCAAGCTTTAGATTTGGGTCCTTCTTTCGCTGCTCGAGTTGCTGAATCAGTCTTGTATGATTCGGATCCAAGAACCACCTCCAGTCCTTCCACTCTTTCAAACCTTCCAAGTTTTCCGTCTCCAAAATGACATTATTTTCTTTCTCATAATAAGCACTCCTTAAACCAGCAAGCAGACTCCATAACTCATTACCCCTGTTTGTCACATTCCTTATAGTGCCTGAGACCATCTTAAGTATCTTACCTGAATGATCACGTATGACAATACCAATGCCAGAATCATTGCCATTGGGTAAGGCAGTCTTCTTTTCGACTAGCCACCCTTTTTCCTAACTCCTGAATACGGGCTTGAATGAGGAAGAGGGAGAATTAGTGAACAACTCGAGCTTTCCTTCCATCCCTCTATCAGTCTAGCTACGAGTATTCCTCTCATCCCCCTATGCATTTCTTGATTTGACAAAAATTCCTATCTTTTTTGCCCAGTATATGGGAGGAGAATATCCAGTAGTGGTAAATTTATTACCGCTATTGTCCCAGTAGTGGTAAATTTATTACCGCTACTGTCCAGTAGTGGTAAATTACTTACCCTTTCTGTCCAGTAGTGGTAAATAATTTACCACTACTAGACAGTAGTGGTAGTAAGTTTACCACTACTGGGACAAAAAGGTCATGAGTTATCTTTTTAGGGGACATCATCATTCCCACAACTAATGAAAGCCTATAGCTTTTGATAATTAGACATGCTTCGATAATCAGACATATGTTATGTTTAAGTGCTTGAGGGCAAACGAGTGATATCCACTGATAACAACATTTTGGGTGAATTTACCATAGATACACAAACAATATTTACCACTACTGTCCTAGTACCATAAGTACACAAACAATATTTACACAACTAATAATATTTTCTTTGAATGAAATTACCACTACTGTCCTCGCATTGCCAGAATGTAAAAATTTTCTACTTTATCTTGACTAATTATCACACATGGATTCTCAACATCATTATTGAAATGTTTAACGATATCTATGAGGTCTTCTTTTCGACTGGCCACCCTTTTTCCTAACTCCTGAATACGGGCCAGTGGTAAATTTATTACCGCTACTGTCCAGTAGTGGTAAATTATTTACCCCTTCTATCCAGTAGTGGTAAATAATTTACCACTACTAGGACAGAAAGGTCAGGAGTTATCTTCTTAGGGGACATCATCGTTCCCACAACTAATGAAAGCCTATAGCTTTTGATAATCAGACATGTTTCGATAATCAAACATATGTTAGGTTTAAGTCCTTGAGGGCGAACGAGTGATATCCACTGATAACAACATTTTGGGTGAATTTACCATAGATACACAAACAATATTTACCACTACTGTCCTAGTACCATAAGTACACAAACAATATTTACACAATTAATAATATTTTCTTTGAATGAAATTAGCACTACTGTCCTCGCATTGCCAGAATGTAAAAATTTTCTACTTTTATCTTGACTCATTATCACACATGGATTCTCAACATCAATATTGAAATGTTCAACGATATCTATGAGGTCTTCTTTTCGACTGGCCACCCTTTTTCCTAACTCCTGAATACGGGCCTGAATGAGGAAGAGAGAAAATTAGTGAACAACTCGAGCTCTGCTTCCATCCCTCTATCAATCTAGCTACGAGTATTCCTCTCATCCCCCTATGCATTTCTTGATTTGACAAAAATTCATGTCTTTTTTGCCCAGTATATGGGAGGCGAATATCCAGTAGTGGTAAATTTATTACCGCTATTGTCCCAGTAGTGGTAAATTTATTACCGTTACTGTCCAGTAGTGGTAATAAGTTTACCACTACTAGGATAGAAAGGTCAGGAGTTGTCTTCTTAAGGGGCATCATCATTCCCACAACTAATGAAAGCCTACAGCTTTTGATAATCAGACATACTTCGATAATCAGACATATGTTAGGTTTAAAGTCCTTGAGGGCAAACGAGTGATATCCACTGATAACAACATTTTGGGCCCATGTATATGACATAGATGATCAAATTCAGCAAGAAGATGAAAGAATTGAAAAACTTAAAGGTCGGATACCTTACTGTAAAGACATAATAGAACGACAAACTATCAAGATAGAGAGTTTGGAATATCTCTTGTCCAAGAATCGACTGGCCACTCTTTTTCCTTGGTGGTCCTTTAAAATAGTTGAACTGGTTGATTCAGAAATCCTACGCTTTATAATAATGTTGTCACCATAAGTTTCTGGGTTAAATGCATCCTCCCCTCTGTTTTTCAATTCCCTAAATAGATAATTATTCTCTGGATCACTCCCATTCTGTCCGGTGACGAGATTGACAAAATCTCAAAAAATATTATTTTATCGATAACGTAATACTCCCTTCGTCCCATCAATTTTTTTACATTTTTTGAATAAAAATTTAAACATCAAAGTTGTTGTCGAAATTGTTGTTTGAAAAGCAATGGAATTAAACTGAACTGAAGAGTAAACAAAAGTTAGGCTGAAGAACATGTGGCAGACAAAACAGATAGAGCAACACAGGAAGCTGTCGGGTGAACCTTCAACGCGCCTCTCCGCTCGTGCGCTACACGCGCCCGTATATAGCCTGTCATGTGATAGGCGAGTGCAGTGCACCGTCCATGCTTGCGAATGGCCTTCCTCAGCTGCAGCAGTTCAACTCAGTGTATTCAAAAATTCACCGAAATATTGTTTTTAATTGATTAATCAGAATGTCATAATAGGCTGGGTTCGATTGACATACCGGTAGTCATATTTATTTAAAGCGAATATGACAATATAAATTGTTCTAATATAGAAATCAATATGTCATATTGAATGTCATATTGGTTCAATTGATTGTCATAGTAGCTTAACTGATTATCATAGTAGCTCAATCCTAATTGTCATAGTGGATTAAAAAGGAGACACATGTGGCAGTGGTCATTTGTTATAAATAGAAGGTGGCGGCCAGACTACTTGAACAAACATAACATTTCATCAAAAAGAAAAGTTTCCCTAGTCTATATCTCGAAAAGCTTTATCGCCGTATTTTTGGGTGTGAATATGCTTATTTATAACAGGGAACTACCATCGGCTAACACAACTAAAACAAACTGTAAGAACCCAAATTTTTGGTAGAATTAAAACTTTTTATTAAGTATTGATAAAATGAGGAACAATGATTCCGACAACAAGGTCACCAGCTCTAATGAATGAATGGAATGGATATGGATTCAAATACTTATATGTCATGAAGAATGCTAATGGCTGACAACTTAGGTAAGAATAATCTATCTCCTAGGGGAATAAGATATGGCAATTCCAAGCAGGAGAATATTCTCATGTCATCCAGATCGATAACGATTAGTCCAGTGGTTCCGTGAAAGGGTTAAGGAACGCCCGAGAAGGAACAAGGACATTGTCATAAATATAGGGAATAAAGGAAGAATAAAGTATGAATAGGGTTTTTGGTGGAAATGAGAATATTATGAGACGACATTATATAGAAGTACCCGGAACGAAATTCTGAGTTCGTATTAGTGATCCAGGGGGAAAAAGAATGTATGTAAAAGCTGTCGGATTCTGAAAAATAGCACTTTTATTTTCCGCGAGATTTCCCTAGACACTGAAAGACTTAAAGAATTATTGAAGGGATTTAAGGAATATAGGTTCAAGAATTATTAAAGAGAATAGAGGATGATAGTATAAATATTAAGACGGATTCCGGTAAAACCCTAACTAGAAACGAATGAGCCATTCCTCTGAACGATCAATGAATTGATCAATAAACGGACAAAGAAACAAGCAGGGAACCAAGATACATGCATGTAGTGGTGGAAAATATCTAGTAACCAATCTAGTTACATTACAAACTACAACCATTAGAGATTAACTAGTACTTAGCATCCTTTTCTCATCCAACCACAAAAACAAGACACATGTCCCTCAAAATTCATCATCCATGACATAATAGCTTTAATAAAGCTACTTTAAGAGATAATATCTCAAAGACACAAGATGAGAATAAGAGATTAGCAAGCAAACAAACAACCAACTCCATTCCTCTCCAAAGAGAAGCATTCGCCTTCTCCTTTAATTCCAAATCCAAAATCAACCTTCCAACCATCAATTGATCTCCAAATTTTTATGGTAGATCTTATATTTCATAAAAATGATACCCTAGAAATTTTATCCTCAAACACCACTTTTTACATTTTCAATAAAATCATCAAAGTCTAGGGTGAATAGTAACTTTCAAGAACAAATCTTGGTTTTCTTGACTTCTTGGATGATCTAAGCTTGGTTAAGGATATACAAGGACAATACAAGGCTTAGCAAGGTCTTTACCCACTCCATGGAAGGTATATCTCACCAAAACCCTAGCTCTTACTTTGAGTTTAATGATGTTCTTGATGAGTTTTTAGATTAGTATGATTATGGTGATAATTAAAGCATGCTTATGTAGTGATTTGTTGATATAAGAGGATAAAATAGTTAGATGAACGGAAAGGCATTGCTTGGACTGAGTTCATGGTTATAAATCATGAATATATGTTGTTTGGAGTGGAAATTATGATTATTGGAAAGTTTGGAATTTGGAAATATTCGATTTATAGCCGTCGTAATGCCCGATTTTTGATAACCTTAAAGAATTCGTGCATCACAGTAGGGTTAATTGTCTTAAATGGTCATGAAAATGACATGTCCTCGTAGATCTCGAGTCATAGATTGTTTTGGCGAAAGAATCGAAACATTCCGACTTACGGTTTAGGAGTTATGGTCAAATTACTAAAATTTGTTCGAAACCGTAAGTAAAAGTTCGTAACTTCAATTGAACCCTCGTAAAGCATGTTACTCAGTGGCGAATCTTGGTAAATAAATACTAGGGGTCATAAGGAAGGTATGAAAGAAAACCACATATCAAACGGATCGTTTTCCGATTTTTTAAAAATGTTGGAATCGAAGTTAAACGCGAACGAACCCCTAAAAACCCGCTTGGTTATAACTTTGGTAAAACCCTTAGAAAACGAATGATAAAACTCGAGGTATAATCTCGGTTCGTAATCGATCGACTTTAGAACTTATACGACTTAAGTATATACCGTGTGTGGGTATGATGACATGTCGTAATAACGAACAAATGTCGGATCGTATCAGTAATAAAAAGAGTTACACTAAAAGGTGTATAACGAGATAATTCGAAAACGTGTTTCGATTTAAGTGAAGTTTATACCTAGACTTTTAAAAGGTGTTAAGTGGTTAATCTCGAATGTTCAGATTGTTTATAGATCATCGAGCAGACCCAGGGCACGCTATCTCTACCCAAACCGATTACCAGGCAAGTGTTCAAAACTTTGAACCTGTTGTTGTGATAATATATATATATATATATATATATATATATATATATATATATATATATATGTGATTGCCATTTTACATATGCCATAGCATGCATGCCTATTGTCAAATTATATTATGGTACCTGTTCCCTGAATTGATATTGGCTTATAGACTAGATACGAATTATCAGTTATAAGCCGGATTGTTTTGATAAGACCCTTAGCGAAGGGCATATGATATTCATTCTTAAATATAGATCGGGAGTCGGTATTTTGAGATGTAGATAGTCGTGGAAACCTGGAGGGATTCCAACGGCAGATTATTATTTATTTTAAGGAATGTTATTATTAAACGTTATTTATACTTCCATAAAGTATCAATTACTTGAAAATATTTCGAGGAATGTTATTCGAGTATTATCTCAGTTGAGAGATATTAAATGAATGTTAGTTTCGAATATTCATTTAGAGTTGATTATTTAATGAATATTATTTTGATATTCATTAGAATGTTATTTATTAAATGAATATTACTTTCGAATATTCATTTAAGGTTTTATGTACTTGATGAATATTATTTTAAAATATTCATTGGAAGTTCTATTTACTTAAGGAATATTATTTCGATTATTCCTTTAAAGTTTTAATTACTAAATGAATATTATTTGGATATTCATTTAGAAGATTATTTATTAAATGAATATTATTTTCAAATATTCATTTAAGGTTTGACTTATTTATTGAATATTATTTTAAATATTTATTGGAGTTTAATTATTTAATGAATATTATTTCGAATATTCATTTAAGGAGGGATTTATTTAGTAAATAATTCCATATATTCATTCGAGGATTACTTACGAGCAATATTATGATTTAATAATATTCTGTAATTATTATTGAGTTAATAAATATTTTTGGAATATTTATTTAATTCTTTTAAATTCTTTTTAAAATGATTTATATTATTCGGAGATTATCTTTCACCTCCAGATATTATGTAAAATATTTTGGAGTCTTGTTACGACTATTTTATCAAGGAAAGGTTCCCAACTCTTTATTTTTCATTTAAATCTATCTTAAAAGGATTTAAATGCTCACTCAAACTTCCATATTATAGGGGAACCTACTTGAGCAATGTTATTTATCTTGTTGACTTCCCGGTCATAAATCTTGTAAAACTATTCATTTCACTCGCAACTTGGTTACTGTTTATCAATTGAATCTTTGAGTAACCTTCTCATCATTCGAGGGGTAAGATTATTGAAACAAGATGGTATCCTCTACCAAGTAGCAGCTTGAGAGATATGTTGTTGAATTTTCCTTTCCAACTAGATACGACTACTTTGTGGAGTCTTATCAACAAGTATCATACTTGGGGAAAGGGAGATGAACTTTACGTTCAGAGTCAAGAACTTCTTTTCGAACTTGGAGTCGTGTAAGAGGCCGAGTAGCGCCGGTCCATCCCAATTGGCCCAACCGTTGGCCGGGGAGATCTAACAGGGCGGTAGACAAGTAAATCCGTCAGCTCTTCCTTCTACCGGTAGTAAATCTAAATTGAGCTGTACAATCTGCGACTGATCATCGTAAGGATTGGAACAGTGGGCGCGGTGAATACTCCAGCAAAAGTTCATCATTTAAATTCATTTATTTTCTGCAACATTATCATTGTTGGCAGTATTGGAAAGTATTTATAATTGGAAATGCAATATTTTCCTGCAAGTTCCTCTTCTATGATAAATGATAATATCTTGCTTATCTTCGACATAGCAGATATTCCCACATATATTTGCATTTTGACTTACCTTGTAAATTCATCGTTCATATTATACTGGTATCATTTCCGTAAATGCATGGCATATGGTTTGAAAGAAACTTTTGAACTGTTATATATTATCATTCAGTTATACATTATTGTTGGTGGGCTATTGGTCACCCTTGCTTTATTATTATATCACAACAACAGCTAGACCAGATGACTCGCACAAGGCGCACTCGACGCAGATGAGACTACTAGAGCCGAAGAGAAAGCTATTGGTAGGATAGATTCATTCTTTCAGTACCAAGTATATGGGCTGGTATGACTTATGAAAATAGATGGCAAAGAGTATGTATTCATATTGTAATTCTTTTGGATTGTAAGAACTCATAATGTGATTAATAAAATTTGATGGTTACTCTGATTTCATCTCTGGGACTATAACGGGTATGTTTTATATTGTTGTGTTGAGTCATAAAGATGTAATTTATTTTATGTTGAAGAAAGTTCAAGTATTGTGGACAGAAATGGAGACCGTAACGACCGGATCCCGGACCCTGGATCTGGGGGTGTTACACAAACATATATTCTAACGGGCTAGGTTATTCTGGCTTGCTTCAATCGGCTTAACATCAAGCTTTAGATTTGGGTCCTTCTTTCGCTGCTCGAGTTGCTGAATCAGTTTTGCCAAGGTCTCTATGGATGCCCTTTATTTCGGCTCCTCTAACGGATAATCGTTTGATTCTAAAGCTATTCTTTCCACGCACACCCTAAGGTGCTCAATACTTACGTCATTGCCGACTCATAATAGTCGCTAAGGATTCTATCATCGACATTTGCAATCGCAGGGAGTTCTACTCGACTAGGCGCAAGCATATCAAGCAAGCGTTCCATTTTATAAGAAGACTTTGATACCGGTGTCACCCATAGTAACGACGAATTCCACATGTCGAATGGGTGGTACTTCGGAAGATCGTTAAAAACTACATGCTTAAACCAAATTACTATTATAACCATCTTCATACCAAACATTCCTTTTCTCGTATCAATCCCGTGTGCTACATAAGCTCAACACTTGTGGCATAACAGCCTTCTTATTTAAGTCTTTCCCAAACTTTCTTAGTCCGTCTTGGTTCTTAAAATATATCTCGTCTTAGCGCACTCGTGTTACAATAACTCTATGCGTAATACGTTCATATAAAATCTTGCTCGAGGTAATAAAATTCCTCAGTACCGTAGTAACACCGTCCTTGGTGGAATCGCTGATCGTGGGGATTTAAACCCCATAGATAAGGTAATGCCTCTATTAGTTAAGGTAACTAAGTATCCTTAATAATACACGAAGTCCGAACGTCTCAGTTCTTACGTGTTATAACCCGGATTTTTCAAGAAATGATTTATTATTATTTCAATAATAATAATGTTTTTCCTAAAATGAGGAGGAATTTTTTTTTATTATTATTTTATTATTTAATTATTTTCGGTTAAGTGGAACCGGGACCCTTTTTAAAATTTTATAGATCGAGTAGATAGCTCGAGTCAATAAAATTATTTGGATAAAGATTTAATTTTGGAGTGTGGAATTATTCAGTAGAGTTTTTTTTTATTTTAAATTATTGAATGATTTGGAGATTTTAAAATCCTTAGAAAATGATTATTTTAATTATTTGAGGAATTGCAGAAATTACTCGATTAATATATATAATCGAGAATTCAAGGTTTTACTAAATCATTAGTGTTTGTAGTATTTTTATAAAACCCGGTAAATTGTGAATTATGAATCATAATTATTATTTTTATGATTTGTTTTTATAAATTATTATTAAATTGTAAAATGTATATCAATTTAGAAAATTTAGATTTAATTCTACTTCTTTCTTCGAAAATCTTTAAAAATATTCTAGTATTTAATTATGCTAGAAACTTTATTTTTACAAATTAGATTTATTTACTCCAAATATTATTTATATAGTGTGTAGTAATTAATTGGGTGTTTTAATTTGTTATTGGGCCTAAGCCCATTAGGGTAGAACACAGCACACGGCATGGTATATACACAGAGACACATACACGCAGCCGCAGGAGGAAATAAACGGGGAAAGAGATATTAAGGAGAAGAAAAGGGGAAAAAGAAAAGAGATGGGGAGAGAAATTGAGAGAGATGGGTGTATATACATATATATGCGTGTGTAAGTGTGTGGGTGTGTGTGTAATTCGCGTGTGTAAGTGTGTGGGTGTGTGTGTAATTCGCGTGTGTAGTGTGCGGGGTGAAGAGGACAGCGGGGAAGGGGGAGGCAGGCCGCGCGGTGGCTGTGCAGAGGCGGCGACGGGGCGGTGCTGTGGTGGAAGTCGCGTGAGAGAGAGAGAGAGAGAGAGAGAGAGAGAGAGAGAGAGAGAGAGAGAGAGAGAGAGAGAGAGATGGTGGAGATTTTCGTGGTGGTCATCGGAACGAAAATGGTATAATTTCGCATATTAATTATTTAATTCTTTCTTTTTTTATTTATTATTAAATTAGTTGTAAATTCGTTATAGTTTAATTGTTGTAATTAATTTAGAGATGAATTGCGAGATTATTGTTGTGATTTAGTTAGTTTAAATTACGAGTTAAGGTGTTAATTGTCGTATTAGATTAATGTGGTAAATTATGAATATTGTGAATTTCCGAGATTCGATTCGGAAAGTATGTTGGTAATTATAATCATTGAGTTTAATTATGAGTCCGATTAAATGTTCGAGTTAATAATTGTTAATTGTCAAATTGTTAGTTGCTAATTGGAATTGTGAGATAAGTTGTGGTCTTGTTAATATTCGAGTTTAATAGTCGGAGTGGATGTTAGATTTAAAGATTATTATGATTCGTGTTAAATGAATAAAATGATTAAGTGGCTATATGAAATTGCTATACTTAATTGATTAAATGATAATCGAGTTAGTCAACAATCGAGTTTGACCATGGTATTTGATAAATGTCTTATATGCGAGAATTAAATTTAATCGAGTCGATAATTAAGGTTTATATGACTTACTTGTAACATATGGTTATCAATAAATGTTTACGTGCTAAGTGCTATAAGTCGAGTCGTGGTATTTGATGGCCTTACTAATTATGAATGTTATATGTTAAATGTTAGAATTTTATAATAATTAGAACTGTGCTAGGGGTTATGAGAAGATCACAAGTTTTCAAATGTCAATATTTAAAGGACTTGTGTAATTCTTTTCGACTAATCCCTAGGGCTTACGAATATCCATGATTAGCTATCACGGGTATAATTAATATACTTGAGTGGTGTGATCATCGATATAGCGTAAGTAATAGTTAGTGCTAGGGGTTGTTCCCTAGGGCTTACGAACATCAATGATTGATTGTCACGTGTATCATTAAAATACGTGAGAAATACGATCATTGGTGTAGCGTAAGTAGTAGTGTAATATAAATCATTATGTGCTATGTGCTGCATGTCCGGGCGGATACTTTCTTATGTGTTTATTTTATGTTGCTGCAAGTTGAGGTAGCTTTATTTTTGCTAAAACAGGGTTGTATTGTATTTGAGGGTCTGTGCCCATAGTCCGATAAACGAATACTTCATGCCAAAATTTTCTGAAAATCCCCTGCGATTAATTATATTTAATTTATTAAATTTCCGTGGTCTAGAGGCATGAAGTGGATGTTAACTGATTATGTGTATATGTGTTAAGTGGGTGATTTGAGGATTAATTGATTTGAGGATTAATTGTTGTCTCGAGGATTTATGTGCTAAGCTAAGTATTAAAAACGGTATTGAGGATCAATGATGCTTTGAGGATTAAGTATATATTAAATTGGTTTAAGTCTATTAAATGGATATAAATGTGTTATGTGCATTAAGTGGTATTAGAATAGTTAACTATGGGGAAGACGCCTATGGTTTTTTTCTTTAAGTGACTTAGTAGTAACTCTGAGTCGGGACTACTCGAGATACGAGGGAGGACTGACACGTACTCGTAACCATTTCAGTACTATTAGGGCGTAAACAAATTGGAGCGACGTGCATCCAAAAAGGAAGATCGAGACGTCAGGTAAAGTCCATGGAATTACTTGGAAGAGGTGCGAAGGATTTGTCCGCGGTTTCTATTTTCTGCTAAGGACCAGAGGCAAGTTTACTGCATTCTCTATTGTTCAGAGTATATTTATTTTAAATATATGAAATGTGTTAAATAAGTTTTCAATCCGTATTCGCGAGTTTTCCAACCTTGTACTTCTTCTTCCAAATCATTGTATTCCTGGTTTTGCCAACAATATTAAATTCTGCTCGTGTAATAACCGAAACCCCATGGCTTAAAATACTGTTGACGGGCAGTGATATTTTTATGGCTCTATATCTTGATTTATACGGTATATATATATATATCTATAAACTTTTCGTACTATGGTAGTGGACTATATGTTATGAGGTATGTATTTATGTATCGGAATAAGAGGGGCTCAGAGGGTAGAGCATGTATTGAGTTTTAGGACTTAGCCGCGTGTCGGGGCTATTTTGTATTGTATGTTTTCGAAAACCCGGGCAAAGCTTTTAAAAAGAATTTCGCAATAACTAACCTAAAGGCAACATCACCAATAAACCAGTGTTTTAATTAATAGATGCCTCTGAAAGCATTCACTAATTAAATAAACCTCATTCGCCTAATTAAATTTATTTAATTAGATGAATATCGTTTTCAAAACGCTTTCTTAAAATCACTTTGTCCCGGAGAAATAATAAAATAATTTAATGGAGTGATTCTATCTAGTATATTATTTATCGGAGATAGTTTATTTTCAATACGGATTAAAGATATTCCAAGGGTTATAAATTGGTTATTTTCAGCTTAAAACAGCTAGATTGATATCGATATATGTTATTTGAATGATTATTTAAATTCATGAATATTAATTATAATATTCATTAACAAAAAGGGAGAAAGAGAAAAAAAAAGATTTTCAGGCTTATTAATTATTTCTTACTGACCGAGAGTCAGTAGTAGTTATTTGATAAAGTGGCTAAAGTTTGGAGACTGCCGGAGAGATTGTGTCTTGATTTTTATTAGAAACATTCCAAGGGTTGTATTTGGGTGTTTTGAGGTTATTAAATATTTCAGTATTAGTAGTAAATATTATTTGAATATTATTTAATAAATGAATATTATTTTGAGTATTCTTTTAAAAAGGGATTATTGAACATTTATTATTTGTTGCATATTAGTCAAATATTTATTAAATACTTTGAGTGTTTTGAAGATTATAAAACACTATTCAAAGGATGTCTAAGGACTTTCATAGTCATTTAAAATATTCTATTTTGATTCTATCTAGGTAAGTTACTTTTCAAGAACTCCTATATATATGGAATTACCCTGTTGTGTTACAAGCTTATTGCGTACCATTTTCCATATGTGAACACAAAACCCTGTGTCGGGATTGATATAAGTATAAGTGTATACCTATACTCGAACACTTTCGAACTCAAAACATTTTCGAAAACCCCGGTCTGGTTTTACTTCCTTGCACATTTTTTTTTCAAGAATTATCGGTGGACTGATGTCGGGCCTCAACTACTCGATTTTCAATCAAAACAAGTTTTGAAAGGAAAAGAAAAAGGGGACTCTGGCAGGTGTGGGAATCGTTGACGAACGATTCCCGGGATGTGTAAGCGGCCGTGAGCCAGGCGGTCCATCAATTATTATTCCGGCCCAGGTGTTGTCGAAGGATGATTACGGATGTAGTTTTAATCGAGGGTGATTACGGATGTAGTTTTCACCCGAGGATAGTTACGGATGTAGTTTCTATCCTTCTACCGGTAGAGAAGACCCGCGGATTATTGGACATGGATGTGGCGACTGATCATCGTCAATCCTGGTCAGGTTTTTATGTTTTCTTTAAGCCCCATCCTCCACTTTGGAAAAATACTCAAAAACTGCTTCTAAGGCCGAAGTGCCAAGTAGCCGATAGTGTTGTTTTCAATTATGAAAGATGATGATGAATTCATGCAGTATCTAGAACTGCAAGAATATTCTAACAATAATGGCACGTGTTTGTGCACTTTTGCATTTATTCAAAGATGAAAGATGGTTCATCGGTTTTTGATGTCAAGTCTCAAATGTTTTGCTTCAAGAGCTTTGACTTGCTTCCTATCAGTTATTTCTGAGTTTAGATTTATCAAGTGGTTAAAGAACTTATACCCGGTACATGATGTTGATCTGTAAGGGTTCGATGGAAATGACATACTTATATGTATATACTTTCAGACTTGAGAAACACTAAAAATGAAACCTTCTAATGGTTTGGTTTGTAAACGATGAGAAACAACGGTATTAGCAGCATATTGAACTGCGTATTTTGGAAAAGCTTTCTAAAAGATTAGCAATACTGTAGTGTATACTATTTCGCTAAGATATGAGGATTACTATGGTTATTATAAATTTATCTGTTCATTAGATGTTGCGTTAAACGTCATATTTTCCTTATTGAAGTTTCATAGTTATAAATGTTTCGGAAATGATGTTAAGTATTGTTGGATTTTTAAACCCCCGTGTATATTGAATTATATATTGTTAAACTCTATTAATACTTGCTGGGCAATTCCTCCGCTCATACTTGTTTGTTTTAAATATTAACCTTTCAGAGAAAGATAGGCGGATGATGCTTATATGCATAGCTCGGAAGAAGCAGGTAGTATGCCCTTATGAAGACGATATGATCCAGAAAATCCATAGCTGGAGTAAGTTATATGTAATCATATTGATGTGTAATAATTATATTACTTTGTACAAGATAGCACCAGTTGCTGGTGTACTTCTCATCGAAGCTATGCTAGTAGTATAGGATTTGTAATACACGATGTGATGTAATTTAATGGCTGTAATGAATCGAGTAATGTAAGGATTTTAGTTCTTGTTTCTAGCCCTATAACCCAAAAGATGCTTGGTAGTTGGGGTCTCAATTGTTGTATTTCTGTTAGTAAGTGACTACAAATGGTTTAATATTGATAAACAGGTGATTTGTCATTGAGGATTTCCGCGTGACGACCAAATCCCTGACCCCGGATTTGGGGCGTTACAGAAATGGTATCAGAGCTGAGGTTATAGTAAACTAGAAACGAGAGTGAGTAGGAGTGTGTATAGTTATGTGAGAACGTCAGAACTCATGTAGAGTTCATGTTGGACTACTGGACGTAGTGCCAATGATTAAGTTAAGATTGGAATGCCATAACTGAGGAATGTGTTGGGATAGAATTCACTTCTGGTGGCGATGGATGTCTACTAAAGAATTCTCAGAGACGAGTATTGGTCGGCAGGGGCATAAATCGCCCGAGACCAAAGATTAAGATGAGTCTAGGGGATTCATGGACGCAGTTATGTATTCTCCGAACTATAGGAAATTTCAATATGATGATGAAGGACAGAAAGTTGGCCTCGGGGTCTGGTATCTTAGAATCCCATCTATCTATAACTCGAACGAATCGAGGTGACTTACCATGAAGTCCTAAGTATGGTTTCCTAGAAGAAGTCCAGTCTCGGGCTTCGTCTCAAACAGTCAGGGTCATGTCCTCTAACCCGAGTACAAACTCGATTTGAACTCTAGTTATTGTCATCATTCTTAAGGGTATTGTAAGACTCGATGTCCTATCGTTTCTGAGGACGGTAACCTGACGCTCTGATACCATTTCTGTAACAACCCCAAATTCGGGGTCAGGGATTTCGAGTAGTCATGATCCATTTACTCCTTGACTTACCTGTATTACTTGCAATGTACACAATTCAACTGCTTGCGACCCCACAATATATATATCTCTCTCTCACACACAGAGGTTAGAGTCTCAGAAACGACACAATACAACAACTGCGGAATAATTAATTTTTATTACAATACCCAAATGTCTTTTGAATCTGTCACTGATACAACTTCTAAGTAATGTTACATTACCAACTTATCCTTCTGAGGCTCACAATCCTCTCATACCATTCATATCTATACATAGGATGAATACCAAAAGCTGCCGCCTGATTCGACTGGTTCGAACTATTCTCGGGATCACTGCTAGAAACTGTTTATGGAAATGCCTTGCGGGGCATGTGCCATCGCATTGACATCTTGCTTCGCTTATATAATATTTATAAACAATAGCAAGAGTGAGCGATAGCTCAACAAGGTAATGAAAGTATGGCATAATTCTGCCTTTAATTTAAACACAAAATAAAGCGGGTACAAGACAATAATTGCCCAAAATATCATACTGAAATTATTCCCTTAACGGAATATATTCAAAATCAGTACTATCATAGTACTTCAAATATCAATATCATAATATTTCTGCAAACTTTTATTATTCATACTATGAACAAAGTTTTAGTATAATATAAAAGATGAAGTTACAAGGTAATTCAATATAACCTTTCCGTAAAATATGTGCTATATAAAATATAAGCAGAATATCAACATATATCATAAGGAAGAAATTGCAGGAAAATATTGCAATTCTAGTTTGAACACATTTCAACCCTGCCAACACTGATAATGTTGCAGAAAATTTCCAACTTTAAAAGATGAACTAATACTGGAGCGTTGACGCGCAGAAGCCATAACGTTTACGATGATCAGTCGTATGTTGTGCATCTCATGATTATTCTCTACATGTAGATGGAAGAATAGACGGATTTACTTGTCCACCGCCCCCTGGAACTCCCCGACCAACGGTTGGGCAATTGATGGATCGGCGCCACTCGGCCACTTACACGGCTCCTAGTTCGAGTAACATCCATGACTCTGAAACGTAAAGTTCATCCCCCTTTCCCCAAGTATAATACTTGTTGATAGAACTCCACAAAGTAGTCGTATCTAATTGGAAAGGGAAATTCACCAATATTTCCCAAGCTGTTGCTTGTTAATGGATATCGACTTGTTCCATCAATCTTACCCCTCGAACAATGAGGAAGTAACAAAAGATTCAATTTGATGAATAGCAACCAAGTTGCGAGTGAAAAGAATAGTTTCAAAAGATTTATGACCGGGCAGTCAAAAAAAATAAATAACAGCTCTCAAGTAAGGTTCCCTTATAATTTGGAAGATAGATTTAAATGAAAAATAGAGTTTTGGGAACATCCCCTTGATAAAAATAATCATAATAAGACTCATAAATATTTTACACCTTTGAAGGTCGAAGATAATATTTGAAAAAAATAAATCATTTTTAAAACTAGTTAAAAGAATTAAATAAATATTCAAAGAATATGTATTAAATCATAATTATTTAAAGAATATTCTTAATTTAAAATATTTCTCATAAATAACCCTCGAATGAATATATAAAAATATTTACTAAATAAATAAATCCTCGAATAAATATTCAAAATAATATCCATTAAATAAATCAACCTTAAATGAATATTCAAAATAATATTCGTTAAATAATTAAAGCTCAAATGAATATTCAAAATAATATTCATTAAATAAATAAAACTCAAATGAATATTCAAAACAATATTCATTAAAGAAATAATGAAAAATATTTATTTAAATATTTTCCTCAAAAAATAATCACGATATATACAAAAATATTGACTCCCGGTCTATACTTGAGGAATGAAATCATATGTCCTTCACTAAGAGTCTTAGCGAAACATCCGGATTATAACTAATATATCTTATATCTAGCTTATAAGCCAATATCAATTCATAAAACAAGTATCACAATATATTTTCTTGAAAACAGTTATGTCTTCCAATAGCATATTTAACAGAAATAACATTCGTATAGTATTTCTAAACTGAGATAATACTCAAATAACATTCCTCGAAAGATATAGTATGCAAATACAATTTCTCGAATGATATCATATTCAAATAACAATCCTCGAATGATTTCCAAGTAATTAATACTTAATGGAAATATAATTAACGTTTATAAATAACATTCCTCAAAATAAATAATAATCTGCCGCTGGAATCCCTTCGGGTTTCCACGACTATCTCTATATCTCAAAATACCGACTCCCGGTTTAGAGTCGAAAACAATGAATATGCTCTTATCTCTAGAGCTACAAGGTATAACGGTTTATAACTACTTATCTCAAAGCTAGTATATAAACCAAAATCAAATTCAAAGTCAACACGATATGACACTTATCGCAAAACACTATAATACTATATATGGCAAAAAGCAGTATTATACAACAATACTTCAAAAGTACATGTTTAGAAAACTTGCCTGATGCTTAAGAAGTGATAGGGGCTCGTGACGATGTCGGACAATCTAGACAAAGTCAAAAACATATGGTTAATCCCCTAGACGATCCACTTATAACTCAATGCTTAAACATGTAAGTGAATCACAATCAAAGCACTTAATGGCTTAATCTAGACTCATACTGAGTCCAAGTTACTCATCAAATACTTAAGTCGTAAGTTTGGTTCGAAACCGGTCCTCGAATTCAAGTTATACTAAACCATTTAGAACTTTGGTTTCTAAGTCGCGTCCGTAGGGGTTTTCACTTGCGCAACCTCTGCTGTTTCAATTTTATAAAATCGGAAAATAATCTTTTGGACTCGAAACCACCTCTCATACTTTTCTAACTGACCTTATCATTTATCCTCAGAATATTACACTCCAATTCCATTTTTAAGGGTCTCAAACTTAATCTCAAAGTTGATGCATTTCTACGATAGGGTTTCTCAAATCGCTTTCACTAAAATGATCATAACTCACAAACCTTAAACTCTTTTGACACGATTCTTGCGGCCATGTAAACTAGAAACCAAAAGCTACATAACCATATGCAGTGGTTAACCTTTACATAATTTTATGGTCTCGGGCTTCAACTGTTAAAGAGGTTTACAAAAATCGGGCATTACGATGGCTCTAAATCGAACATTTCCATTTTATTTCATTACAACCAAGCCACACCGGGCATACCATACATCCACAACCTCAACAAACAACCTTTTTATTTCTCTAAGGTCAGTGGTGTGGCTACAATCCAACACCCACCATTTTTCATATTTTACAAAGTTAAATAACCACTAAAACACTTAAACATGATCTCTTAAGCATATAACATCAAAACAATCATCAAAACTCATATGAACTCAAAGGGTGGGTTAGGGTTTTACCTCCTTGGATGCTCTGACAACACTATCAAGTATTTATAAATCTTTAACAAGCTTTAGATGGTCCTTAAAGTGCTAAATCCTTAATATCAAAACAAGAAAACAACTTGAAGTTACTATTCATCCTCATCTTGTAAAATTCATAACAAATCGAAAAATAAGAGTTTGGTGCTAAAAATTTTACCACACCTTGTGCTCTTCATAAGATTTATTTTGAGCTATAGATCATCAAATTTAAAGCTTCCTAGCTAGGATTTTGAGCCCCATCTTTCCTATGGACAGAAACTAGACAGAATGGGTTCTCCAACTTGGAGGAGGGATTTGACTAGGCTATACTCATTTGTTGGCTATGAAATTTTGAACGAATGTTACCCATGAAGTGGAGAAGCTATGGTTAAAATTTGATGATTTAATCATGGATAGAAGTGTAGATATGAATTTTTCTTTGAGTGGTGTTTCTGCTGGGCAGTTTGTGAGCTTTTGTGTTTGTTTTGATTAATGCCTTATGCCTTGTATCTAAGCCTTATCTATCAGCTCTCTTACCTTTTAATAAGAGTGTTTGAAGTCCACCAATGAGAAAAGGCCACTTGTTGGCTCCTTGTTAATGCTTATCCTTGAATTTTTCAAGCAAGTCCTTAGCTTTATGTAAATTGCATCCAACATCCTTTAAGTCTTATAATTCTTCCACTTTGGTACTTCCTTTCTTAATCCACTTAAAATCAGCCCTTGAATGTGGTTGGGCCAATGGTAAGGCCCATATCTTGGTATTGGTTTTATACTTGGGCCTTGTCCAATAGTTTCTAGTTGTTGGATTCATCGAAGGATTTCTGTGATCGTTTCAGTGGTTTCTCCTCTGTAAATCTCTTGGATATATTTTATCTTTTCCCACATCATATATTAGTGTGTTAGGGTGGTTCTAATCCTCAAGTAGACATTAAATCCAATATCCTTTGTATATTCTTTTTATCTCAAAATTTGTTTTCCCGGTTTCTCAAGCGTTCTCAAACTCGTTTGCATTCTCTTTGCTCTAGGATTATATTCTCAATCCTATTTCCTTCTCATAGTATATATTTCCTTGGACTTCTAATATTTAATATCCTCCATTAATAATCCAATTATTATATTCCTGACTCCTCTGTCAATTATGTAATAAAATAAAGTTTGGATTCTCTGAATTCTGTCCTCGTTTACATACACTCATTCTCTATGTACTTCCCTAGTACATACTTGGTTTTCTCATTTCTCAATTCCTCAAATTTAATATCTCACTAGCTTAAAACCCGTCCGATGCAAGAAATTGTTTTAATATTATAAGGTTTATTTTCATTAATTTGAATTAATTTTTTTAAAACATGAATTTTGAAAGCTTAAATTCTTAAATGAGATGATTTGATAATAATTATATAAATGCTATAAGTGATATTTCTAGAAAAGGAGGAATTTAGTTAGAAAATATAAAAAAGATGATAGGTTTTAGTTGAAAAAAAAATTAGTTAATGATTAGTAATTATAAATTATCATTTTATTTTATTAAATAGAATGTCCGTGATATAATTGGAAAAAGAGAGGAATTAGTAACAGAAAATTAAAAAGATAACATGTTTTATGTGAAAAAGGTAATTGATTAGAGTAATTATAATTTAATTATCTTAATTTACTAAATAAAATTGCTCGTGATGTTTTTAGAAAAGGAGAAATTAATGTTGTCCATGATATTTCTAGAAGAAGAGGGATTTTAGTTAGAAATTATAGAAAAGATGATACGTTTTAACTGAAAAAGATAATAGGTTAATTATTAGTATTATAATATTATTATTTTAATGTATTAAAAAGAATCGCCCGTAATATAATTGGAAAAAGAGATATTTTAGTTAGAGAAAATAGAAACGGTAACGTGAAAAATTAAGAAGGTGACATGCTTTAGATAAAAAAGGTAATTGATTAATTTATAGTAATTATAGTTTAATTATGTTATTTTACTATATAAAATTGCTCGTTGTGTTTTTAGAAATTGAGAAATTAATGTTGACCGTGATATTTCTAGAAAAAAAGGAATTTAATTAGATATAATAGAAAAGATGATACGTTTTAACTGAAAAAGTAATCGGTTAATTATTAGTATTATAATATTATTATTTTTTTATTAAATAGAACCGCCCTAAATATAATTGGAAAAATATATATTTTAGGCCCCGTTTGGTATTGCTGTTGCTGACAGCAACAACAGCTTATTTCTAAAAAGCAGGTAAAATGTTGTTTGTTAAATTTTAAAAGCAGCTTTTCTGAAAAGTGCTTTTGGCTGAAAAGCTGCTTTTAGAGAAAGCATGTCCCCCATGCTTTTGAAAAAAACTGCTTTTCAGCTTTTATAGGAAGCAGTTATTGATATCAATATCAAATCTCACCAAAAACATTATTTTTTAAAAAATAATATGCAAAACGTGCATATATCAAAAAAATTACCAAATAATTATCTGATTTTCGCAACAACACTTATTTTAACAGCACAACAATTTTTAACAGCAATCCCAAACAAAGCCTTAGTTAGAGAAAATAGAAACGGTAACGTGAAAATTAAGAAGGTGACGTGCTTTAGATAAAAAAGGTAATTGATTAGTTTATAGTAATTGTAATTTAATTATGTTATTTTACTATATACAATTGCTCGTAGTGTTTTTAGAAAATGAGAAATTAATGTTGACCGTGATATTTCTAGATAAAAAGGAATTAATTAGATAAAATAGAAAAGATGATACGTTTTAACTGAAAAAGTAATCGGTTAATTATTAGTATTATAATATTATTATTTTTATTATTAAATAGAACCGCTCGTGATATAATTGGAAGAAGAGAAGTTTTAGTTAGAGAAAAGAAAAAAGATAACGCTGAAAAAGGTACGTAACTGCCCGTGATATAATTGGAAAAGGAGAGAGATTTGGCTGAAAAAGGTAACCGCCCGTGATATAATTGAAAAAAGAGAGATTTTAGTTAGAGAAAAGGTAACGTGTTTTGGCTAAAAAAGGTAATTGATTAGTTAATAGTAATTAGAATATAATTATGTTACCTGAAAAAGGAAATTGATTAGTGAAGGAGAAATTTTAGTATGATAAAATATAAAAGATATTGTATGTTACCTGAAAAAGAAATTATTTAGTAAAAAATAGAAAAGGTAACATGTTTAACCTGAAAAAGTAAATTGATTAGTTCGTAGGACGTAATATAATTGGAAAAATAGATATTTTAGTTAGAGAAAATAGAAACGGTAACGTAAAAATTAAGAAGGTGACATGCTTTAGATAAAAAAGGTAATTGATTAGTTTATAGTAATTACAATTTAATTATGTTATTTTACTATATGAAATTGCTCGTAGTGTTAGTTATTAAAAAATAGAAAAGGTAATATGTGTAACCTGAAAAAGGAAATTGATTAATTAGTAGGATGGATTTTATCTATAATTAAGTAAGGGTAAATAAGTAAAATCAACAGGTACCGTACCGACCAACCAAACTTTTAATGTTTCGGCTTTAATATAATAGTATAGATTTCTTGATAATACTAATATATAATTCACTGCCCGGTCAAATATTACACCGAAATAGAAATTGGAAGTTCTGAATTCCGATCGCCTTTGCATACACTTATTTACTCCGTAGGTCACTAATATGACTTCGGAATATCCACACTACGTCTCGTACATAGGTGGCATGAAAAATTTCTTAACCCTCAAAATCACTATTCATTCACCAAAATCACTATTTACTAATGCACTTCATCATAATAAGAAAAGTTTTAATTCTACCTAAAATTTGGGTTCTTACAGTCTCCCCTCCTTAAAAGGATTCTGTCCCGGAATCAATTTAGGAATAGCAGGGGGTACTTTCCTCCCATTGCACTTTCTAATTCCCAGGTGGATTCTTCCACTTCTTGATGTTCCACAAATCTCTCATTAGCTTGACAACCTTGTCTCTTAGCACTTGCTCTTTTCTATCCGTGATTTCCACAGGTTGTTATTTGTAAGTCAGACCAGGTTGTATATTTACCTGCTCGTACTCTATCATATGTCAGGCATCTATAGTATATTGACGTAGCGTTGCCACATGAGACATGTTATGAACCGGCTATAAGTTTCGGGGGTAACGCTAGCTCGTATGCCACCTTCTGAACGCTTTTAAACTCCCAGATGGCCCAGTGAATCTCGGGCTCAACTGCTCTTCATTTCCAAATCTCGTGAATTCTTTTCACAGAGATACCTTTCAGCATCACGAATCTCCAACCTCATATTTTGTATCTTGTTTGCACAGAAATACACCAACATAAACTTGCTTGTCATTCATCAATATGCCATTTAGCTTATCCCTAGCAGTACTATCTCTATACCTTTTGGTGCCGCCTAGGTGCATAGAATATCTCGATCTATGGGTCTCGTGTAAAATCTCATCCTTTAATTCCTGAACATTCGGAATCCATCTCTTTGTTTTTGATTAAGGGTATCGGCCACCACATTGGTCTTCCCTGGATGGTAGTGTATCTCACAGTCATAATCCTATATCAATTCTAGCCATTTTCTATATCTCATGTTTGGCTCTTTCTGGGTAGATATATACATATCCCTCCAGTTCTTGCGATCAATATAGATCTCATACTTTTCTCCATATTAATACGGTCTCCAAATCTTTTAGGGCGAAAACTATCGTGACTAGCTCTAAACCAATTCATTAAATCCATAAAAGTTGCGGGTGCATTAGTCAACCCAAATGACATCTCTAAAATTCATAGTGTTTGTACCTAGTGCGAAACGCAGTTTTGGGTATATCCTCGGGTTTATCCTTCAACTGGTGATATCCAGTCCTTAAATAAGTTTGAACCAAAATACACATCATCCTTCATCTGATCAATCAATCATCTACACAGGTACCTATTCTCAATGTTGAACTCATTCAACTCTCGAGGTTCGATGCACAATCTCGTGCTAACATCTTTTTCTCTTACAACAACACCGGGCTCTCCACGGTGGTATACTGGGTCTTATCATATTCTTGCCCAACAATTCTTGTAACTGAGTCGCTAATTCTTACATTCCCACTAGGGCTAACAGGAGATGCGGCACTGTACCCTGAATACTCGGTATTCATTCTCATGTCATCCAAATCGATATCTGGTAGCTCATGTCATCCAAATCAATATCTGATAGCTCATCAAAACCTTGTACAGCCTCCCAAAATCGCTGTAATTTCCTTTATACTCGGCGTCAACTATAAGAGCTAATTAAGCTTCATATCTCTGGCGTAATAATTTCTTAGTCTTAACTATATTCATGAATCTCTGAATCTGACTCCGTCCCTTAATTATTACTCTTTTCCCTTACAATTAATTTGGTTCCATTGGTGCCAACCAATCCATTCTTATTATAATATCAATTTCTCCCAACTCAAAAAGAATCAAATCTATTAAAAGTGTCGACCCCCTATTTCTGGTTCACAACCTGGATGTGCTAATTTTACGGGAAAATTTTTCGATTGACCATCTTTACTTGCAATCTCCCCCTTAGAGTCCAACCTTAGGGTCTAATTATCATGCAAATCTTGAGATGTAAAGTACTTAGCAGCTTTGGGTCAAATAAAATGTTGATACTAACTGAGTTTAAGTAGGAGGGTATCTGCTATTTGAAGGTCCGGGTAGTGGGCTGCCTACTGGAGGTAGTCTCATTACCTATTAGTATAGTTGGTCCAGTAGATGGACATTCCTTAGTCGTGTGTCCAAGCTTTCCACAATCGATGCCTTTTGCACTAATGTAGCATAATCTGTTAACTCCAACATCGCCACGCGATTCTGGATCCATTGTTTCATCCCGAATTAATCCTACGGCTCATTTCACATCTGTAATTACAAACTCCAGACAAACCTCAACAACTCGGATAACTTGGCTTCACACTCTGCCACATTCATGGTTTCTTGTTTTATCTCTAGAAACTTTATTTCAATCTGGGTCTTCATATATTTTGGAAAATATTTCCCTAAAATAACCAGCTGAATCTCTCCCAAGTCACGACAGTGGTTCACCTCTCCCTTCAGGTAGGCGGCAAACATTGTTTTCTGATTCTCTGCAATACTCAGTATCTCATATGATTTCTCTATCTCTTTAAGCCAAGCTCTGGCCTCCACTGGGTCAGTGGTTCCACGGAATTTTGTGGGTTTCTACCTGACTCCGTTATCATTGGAGTTTCACGATACGTCGTTATTCCTTTCACATATATCATTTGACCAACTTTCCATTATCATAATATCCTTGAGAGAGAATAAACTAATTTCATTGATATGTCAATGATATTCTACTCGTCTTAGGGATCCGCTCTTGTCATAGGCTATTTCGTTGTGAATCTAATTCCTTTCAGCGAATTTTTACTTATTCGACCTGGTTGGTCTCCCCTTGGAATTCAATGAAGATAACAAGAATCATGGAGCTTTGAAAAGATAGCTCCCATATCAAGGAAGACGTCACACTTTGTTGATCATAAGGTTATGGGTTTTAAGGTAACCTTATTTGAGATGAGAGAATGTACTGAGAGATCAATATGATCATAAGAACTCAATGTTGCATGTCTCAATTAAGACATTACTAAAGGTAATTAGCCTTCTTGTATTTCACAACTCACAAGTGACGGCGTCCCGTCAGACTTCCATCACACAGACAGATAGTCCTTGTGGCCCCTATAAATAGAGGGTTTTTCGTCTCAGTAGAAGTTGAGAAGTATGAAAGCAATTCAAAGTCAAATTATTAATTATCATCTTTGGACAAATAATTCTCAAATGGACACCTTGGATAAAAAATTGAACAGATTCCAAGGTGCGATTTACAAGAAAAGGATAGCCAGAAAGATACTGGTATTCAACAAGCAAGTGGTGAGGTATCACCATAGGGTCATTCATTATTTGAAGAAAAGTGAAATCTTGAATAACATCATTTGACAGGGCTTTGAAAACCTGAAAGTAGGTATCGTGACGGCCTCTGGCACAATTGAAACTAAATGTGGTTTAACACAAGTGTTATAAAACAACTTCGAAGAAGGAATATATCTTTTATCGAAATTCTCTCTAAGATGACGCCAAGATAGATTACAGATTGGGGAGGTTTTGCCAAGGTCTCTATGGAAGCCTTTTATGTCGGCTCCTATGATAGATAATCGTTCGATTCTAAAGCTTTTCTTTCCACGCACACCCTAAGGTGCTCGATACTTACGTCATTGTCGACTCATCTCAAGCAAGCGTTCCGTTTTATAAGAAGACTTTGATACCGATGTCACCCATAGTAACGACGAATTCCACATATCGAATGGGCGGTACTCCAGAAGATCGTTAGAAACTACATGCTTAAACCCAATTACCATTATAACCGTCTTCATGCCAAGCATTCCTTTTCTCGTATCAATCCTGTGTGCTACATAAGCTCAACACTTCTAGCATAACAGCCTTCTTATTTAAGTTTTCCCAAACTTTCTTAGTCCGTCTTGGTTCTTAAAATATATCTCGTCTTAGCGCACTCGTGTTACAATAACTCTATGCGTAATACGTACATATAAAATCTTGCTCGAGGTAATAAAATTCCTTAGTACCGTAGTAACATCGTCCTTGGTGGAATCGCTGATCGTGGGGATTTAAACCCCATAGATAAGGTAATGCCTCTATTAGTTAAGGTAACTAAGTATCCTTAGTAATACACGAAGTCCGAACGTCTCAGTTCTTATGCATGCTGCCTCCCTAGACACTGCAACAGACTACGAGTAACAGGTCTCGTTCAAGTCGAATCAATCCACCAGTATTGGCTATACTGCCTCTACCTCCTCTGCTTTGGAGACTCTACTCCATTTTATTCGTCATATCTCTTGATGAATCATAAACGATTCTAAACTCTCTTCTCGTCACTTATTTGAACTCTGAAGGTTCGTCCGGACTTATTATAAGACCTCAAGTAACATACCACATTTTTATCAATCGGCACGTTCTCTACAAGATTCTTTCCTTGACCCACCATGGGGTCCTCCTCTAGATCCTCCTATGGATCTTCCTTTATCGGGTCTCCGTTCATCACAAGGAGCGCATTATCAAATGCTTACTCAAAGGCCTCGGGGTCTGGTATCTTAGAATCCCATCTATCTATAACTCATACGAATCGAGGTGACTTACCATGAAGTCCTAAGTATGGTTTCCCAGAAGAAGTCCCCTCTCGGGCTTCGTCTCAAACAGTCAGGGTCATGTCCTCTAACCCGACTACGAACTCGATTTGAACTCTAGTTATTGTCATCATTCTTAAGGGTATTGTAAGACTCGATGTCCTATCGTTTCTGAGGATGGTAACCTGACGCTCTGATACCATTTCTGTAACAGTCCCAAATTCGGGGTCAGGGATTTGGAGTAGTCACGATCCATTTACTCCTTGCCTTACCTGTATTACTTGAAATGTACACAATTCAACTGCTTGCGACCCAACAATATATATCTCTCACACACACACACACAGAGGTTAGAGTCTCAGAAACGATATAATACAACAATTGCGGAATAATTAATTTTTATTACAATACCTAAATGTCTTTTGAATCTGTCACTGATACAACTTCTAAGTAATGTTACATTACCAACTTAGCCTTCTGAGGCTCACAATCCTCTCATACCATTCATATATATACATAGGATGAATACCAAAATCTACCGCCTGATTCGATTGGTTCGTACTATTCTCGGGATCACTGCTAGAAACTGTTTATGGAAATGCCTTGCGGGGTATGTGCCATTGCATTGGCATCCTGCTTCGCTTATATAATATATATAAAACAATAGCAAGAGTGAGCGATAGCTCAGCAAGGTAAAGAAAGTATGGCATAATTCTGCCTTTAATTTAAACCCAAAATAAAGCGGGTACAAGACAATAATTGCCCAAAATATCTTGATACTGAAATTATTCCCTTAACGGAATATATTCAAAATCAGTACTATCATAGTACTTCAAATATCAATATCATAATATTTCTGCAAACTTTTATTATTCATACTATGAACAAAGTTCTAGTATAATATAAAAGATGAAGTTACAAGGTAATTCAATATAACCTTTTCGTAAAATATATGCTATATAAAATATAAGCAGAATATCAACATATATCATAAAGAAGAAATTGCAGGAAAATATTTCAATTCCAGTTTGAACACTTTGCAACCCTGCCAACACTGATAATGTTGCAGAAAATTTTCAACTTTGCAAGATGAACTAATACTGGAGCATTGACGCGCAGAAGCCATAACGTTTACGATGATCAGTCGTATGTTGTAAGAACCCCAAATTTTGGATATAATTAAAACTTTTTATTATGTACTGAGGTAATGGTGAATAGTGATTATGACTACGATGTAACGATTGAGATAATGAATTAAAGGGATAGGTTTGGATTCAAATGTTTATATGCCATGAAGAATACTATTGGTTGACACTTTAGATAAGAATTATCTATCTCCTAGGGAATTGAGAATCGATAATTCTAAAGGAGAAGATTATTCTTATGTCATCCAAATCGATATCTGTTATTGGTACAGTGGGTCCATAAAAAGGTTAAGGAACGATCGAAAGAGATCAGGGACAATTGTACAACCCTAAGAGGATGAGTAAAGAAAAATGGATGAATAGTGATTTTGGTGGACATAGGAATATTATTAGACGACGCTATATAGAAGTACCCCGAACGAAATTCTGAGTTCGAATTAGTGATCCTGGGGGAAAAAGAGTGTACGTAAAAGCTGTCAGATTCTGAAAAATAGCACTTTTATTTTTCCCGAGATTTCCCTGGACACTGAAAGACTTAAAGAATTATTGAAGGGATTTAAGGAATATAGGTTCAAGAATTATTAAAGAGAATGGAGGATGATAGTATAAATATTAATACGGATTCCGATAAAGCCCTAACTAGAAACGAATGTATTCCTCCGAACGATCAAAGAATTGAGCAATAACCGGACAAAGAAACAAGCAGGGAATCAAGATACATGCATGTAGTGGTGGAAAATATCTAGCAAACCAAGTGATGACTCATGCAACTAGCATATTTAGAGATGAAACTAGTACTTAGCAAAGCAAACTACTTGGTTAGCCTTAACACCATCCAATCTTCAACAATTGTCCTTACAAATTCATCATCCATGACATCACCACTTTAATAAAGCTACTTTAACATCAAGATACTATCAAGGCAAGATCATTTTATGCTTTATTCTCAAAAAAAATCAACCAAGCAAAAACTCCACCCTCTCTTACAAGCACCATTCGACTTTGCTCTTAATTCCAAGATCAAAGTCCAAGCTCCCACCATTGGTTGATCTCCAAATTTTTATGGTAGATCTTATATTTCATAAAAAAGATACCCTAGAAATTTTAGCCTCAAACACCACTTTTTCCATTTTCAATAAAATCATCAAAGTCTTGGGTGAATAGTAACTTTCAAGAACAAATCTTGGTTTTCTTGATTTATTGGATGATCTAAGCTTGGTTAAGGATATACAAGGACTATACAAGGCTTAGCAAGGTCTTTACCCACTCCATGGAAGGTATATCTCACCAAAACCCTAGCTCTTACTTTGAGTTTAATGATGTTCTTGATGAGTTTTTAGATTAGTATGATTATGGTGATGATTAAAGCATGCTTATGTAGTTGATTTGTTGATGTAAGAGGATAAAATAGTTTAGATGAATGGAAAGGCATTGATTGGCCTTAGGTCATGGTTAAATAACATGTATATATTGTTTGGAGTGGAAACTACGATTATTGGAAAGTTTGGAATTTGGAAAAGCGTGTAAACATAGCCGTCGTAATGCCTAATTTTTGTTAACACTTAGAAACCAAGCATGTCAGTTAATATTATTTCCTGAACTTGGTGATATTATGACTGGTCCTTGTAGATCTCGAGCCATAGATCGTTTTGGAGCGAGAATCGAAACATTCCGACTTACGGTTTAGGAGTTATGGTCAAATTACTAAAATTGGTTCGGAACCGTAAGTAAAAGTTCGTAACTTCAATTGAACCCTCGTAAAGCATGTTACTCAGTGGCGAATCTTGGTAAATAAATACTAGGGGTCATGAGGAAGGTATGAAATAAAACCACATATCAAACGGATCATTTTCCGATTTTATAAAAATGTTTGAATCGAAATTAAATGCGAACGAACCCCTAAAAACCCGCTTGGTTATAACTTTGGTAAAACACTTAGAAAACGAACGTTAAAACTCGAGGTATAATCTCGGTTCTTAATCGATCGATTTTAGAACTTATACGACTTAAGTATATACCGAGTGTGGGTATGATGACATGTCGTAATAATGAACAAATGTCTGATCGTATCAGTAATAAAAAGAGTTACACTAAAAGGTGTATAACGAGATAATTCGAAAACGTGTTTCGACTTAAGTGAAGTTTATACTTAGACTTTTAAAAGGTGTTAAGTGGTTAATCTCGAATGTTCTGATTGTTTATAGATCATCGAGCAGACCCAGGACACGCTATCTCTACCCACACCCGATTACCAGGCAAGTGTTTAAAACTTTGAACCTGTTGTTGTGATAATATATATATATGTGATTGCCATTTTACATATGCCATAGCATGCATGCCTATTGTCAAATTATGTTATAATACCTTCCCTAAATTGATATTGACTTATAGACTAGATAGAATTATCAATTATAAGTCGGATAGACCCTTAGCGAAGGGCATATGATATTCATTCTTAAATATAGACCGGGAGTCGGTATTTTTAGATATAGATAGTCGTGGAAACCCGGAGGGATTCCAACGGCAGATTACTATTTATCTTGAGGAATGTTATTACTAAACATTATTTATATTTCCATAAGGTATCAATTACTTGGGAATCTTTCGAAGAATGTTATTTGAGTATTATCTCATCCGAGAAATATTAAGTGAATATTATTTTTGAATATTCACTTAGAGTTGATTATTTAATGAATAATTACTTTGATATTCATGGGAATTTTATTTATTAAATGAATATTACTTTCGAATATTCATTTAAGGTTTTATGTACTTGATGAATATTATTTTAAATATTCGTTGGAAGTTCTATTTACTTAAGGGATATTATTTCGAATATTCCTTTAAAGTTTTGATTACTAAATGAATATTATTTGCATATTCATTTAGAAGATTATTAATTAAATGAATATTATTTTCAAATATTCATTTAAGGTTTGACTTAGTTATTGAACATTATTTTAAATATTTATTGGAGTTAAATTAATTAATGAATATTATTTTGAATATTCATTTAAAGAGGGATTTATTTAGTAAATAATTCTATATATTCATTCGAGGATTACTTACGAGCAATATTATGATTTAATAATATTCCGTAATTAGTATTGAGTTAATAAATATTCTTAGAATTTTTATTTAATTCTTTTAAATTCTTTTTAAAATGATTTATATTATTCGGAGTCTTTTTACGACTATTTTATCAAGGAAAGGTTCCTAACTCCTTATTTTTCATTTAAATCTATCTTAAAAGGATTTAAATGCTCGTTCAAACTTCCATATTATAGGGGAACCTACTTGAGCAATGGTATTTATCTTGTTGACTTCCCGGTCATAAATCTTGTAAAACTATTCTTTTCCCTCGCAACTTGGTTGCTGTTTATCAATTGTATCTTTGAGTAACCTTCTCATCATTCGAGGGGTAAGATTATTGGAACAAGATGGCATCCTCTAACTAGCAGCAGCTTGGGAGATATGATGTTGAATTTTCCTTTCCAACTAGATACGACTACTTTGTGGAGTCTTATCAACAAGTATCATACTTGGGGAAAGGGGGACGAACTTTACGTTTAGAGTCAAGAACTTCTTTTCGAACTTGGAGTCATGTAAGAGGCCGAGTAGCGCCGGTCCATCCCAATTGGCCCAACCGTTGGGCGGGGAGAACTAACAGGGCGGTAGACAAGTAAATCCGTCAGCTCTTCCTTCTACCGGTAGTAAATCTAAATTGAGCTGTACAATCTGTGACTGATCATCGTAAGGATTGGAACAGTGGGCGCGGTGAATACTCCAGCAAAAGTTCATAATTTAAATTCATTTATTTTTTTGCAACATTATCATTGTTGGCAGTATTGGAAAAGTATTCATAATCGGAATTGCAATAATTTCCTGCAAGTTCCTCTTTTATGATAAATGATAATATCTGGCTTATCTTTGACATAGCAGATATTCCCACCTATATATGCATTTTGAGTTACCTTGTAACTTCATCGTTCATGTTATGCTGGCATCATTTCCGTAAATGCATGGCATATGGTTTGAAAGATACTTTTGAACTGTTTTATATTATCGTTCAGTTATACATTATTGTTGGTGGGCTATTGCTCACCCTTGCTTTATTATTATATCACAACAACAGCTAGACCAGATGACTCGCGCAAGGCGCACTCGACGCTGGCGAGGACGATGAGACTACTAGAGCCGAAGAGAAAGCTATTGGTAGGATAGATTCATTCTTCCAGTACCAAGTATATGGGCTGGTATGACTTATGAAAATGGATGGCAAAGAGCATGTATTCACATTGTAATTCTTTTGGATTGTAAGAACTCATAATGTGATTAATAAAATTTGATGGTTACTCTGATTTCGTCTCTGGGACTATAACGGGTGTGTTTATATTGTTGTGTTGGGTCATAGAGATGTAATTTATTTTATGTTGAAGTAAGTTCAAGTATTGTGGACAGAAATGGAGACCGTAACGACCGGATCCCGGACCCTGGATCTGGGGGTGTTACAGAAATGGTATCAGAGCGTATGTTATAAACCCCAGAGATGAGGCGACGTTAAAACAATAAATTCACTAAGATAATAAGAACTCTTGCCAAGTTCATAGTCGGACTACTTAATGTAGTAATGACCTATAAAACCCTTATGGGAACTCTTAAGTATCATGATAGTAACTTATCTCGATATCGTATCGACGGGTAAGGCGACAGACCTTGAGGCATACGAGCAGCAGCGCGATGATGCTTTATATGCTGAAGATCAGCGGGTAATTCGATGGAGTACCCTATTGGAGACCCAGAAGAGGTTCCAGAAGATAAGGAAAATCCTGTTAGGATTAGGAACTTACCCTTGAGGAATGAAGGCTGCAGCCAGAAAGATTGTGATGATTAAGGTATAATGCTCAGAAAAGGGAGCATAAAGAACTGAGTTATTAGCAAGAGAACTGAAGATTCATGTTGGATTCGTAGCCGAACTACTGGATGTAGTACCAGCAAGTAAGACGGATTGGAATAATCAGTTGAGATCTTATACGGGAATAGATAAGAATCCTTAGAGACTTTCATATTAACGAAGAAAGAGTTAGAGAGATGTATGATTATCAATGACATCGATATAGGACGAGGAACAGAGTCCCTAGGAATAGTTGAGAAGGAGGCAGTAAGTGCCATATCATTTGGTAAATGAATTAGTATGAATATTGTCAGTAATAATTCGCCATGAGAAGGCAGATGTCATATGTTGTAACTTATGGAACCAAATTGAGGTTAATGAGGTGGTTTTATTCAAGGAAATGTTCATTTTACGAATGAATCAGTTATAAAGTAAAGACATTGGGAAGTGACAGCATGATTGAATAAAGTTATATAAGGAAGTAGTAGGCAAGACAATGATCTAAGAACCCACCGGAAGATAAGACCAGTGAGTCAAGATGAATTCGTAATGAGACTACTGTCAGAGACTGATTATAGGGTTATTTCAACTCAGTTAAATGATGAACCAGAAACGTTAGATGCATGTGATTCAGAGGAATATTAAATTCCTTCTTTTCTTTGAATGGATTATAGTAGTTACCTTAAATTTACTCCGACGCGGAATTATAATGGATCAAGTAATACGATCAGCAGTTAAAGAGAAAAATGTGAGAAAATCTTCCTGGAGCTAAAAGATGAAAGTGGTAATGACCAAGAGTTGGCATTGCTTAATGAAAAAAGGAGACTTTGTGCTTCCAATGATGTTTCGCATAAAGGATTAGGATGTGTGCTTGCGCAGCACGACAAAGTACTTGCGGATGCATTCGGACCGCACGGTTCACCAGGTTCAGATGGCCTTAGTAGTGCCAATTTTGTGGAACAACCAACTCCGACGGTAATGTTCCTTCTGAGACTAGTGGTCAGGTAGACTGACATTTGGTAATATTGAATCTCAGGATGTATAGGTATCAGGACGTTGTGACAGGTTTCAGTTTGAAACTGTTCATTCCCTTCTAAGGGATGTATAATTGGTTCCTCTCCAGTGGTTAAACTTCCAACCTGATGACGATTATTTCGTTAACTAGGACTGCTTATGGTTCTACCTGCTTGGAGGTTCATAGAACTATTCTTCAGGTTTCGAAACTGGTCTCCTTAATGTTACCAGTAGGTGGATAGATTGACCAAAATTTCCCTGATTCTGGAAAGGAATCCGGAGAATTTTGGCAAACCTTGTCTTTCTGATTATCAGAGAACATCATTGAAAAGAATGGAAACTGGAGCGAACCCTGTGGATTGGGTAAGGTTGCTGTCATATGGGTTAGTAGACGGACCCTGAGTATTACAATCGATGGTAGAGATAAAATGATGAAGTGAAATTGGACGGAAACAGGAAATTTAAGTAAGAAACCAGCCGGACTGAGAAATTCCGGGATTGACTTAAATGAAAAGGCTGTTATGCCAGGAATGGTAAGCCTATGTGGCACGCGGGATTGATAAGAATAGTTGAAAAGATAAAAGTAGAGGGAAGGTGACCGGAGACGGTGTCGAGTAGTCGATTAAGACTTATATGAAATAAAGTTTTGGAAAGGTAGAAAGGTATCAAAGAAGAAGACACTATGCCGGCAATTGCTAGAAAAGTAATGTTAATTAGCCAACCCCTAAAATCATATATTTTTATTTTAGTGTGGCCAGTTGAGGCCAAGTCACAAAGGATTATCAAGTGACTAGACCTGCAATGAAAGGACAAAGCAGGGTTGCTTCTAAGTAAGCACCGACTGCAAGGGCTTCTAATATAAAGGAAACATTAATGAGATCGTAGGAATCTTCTACTAAACCATTTGCAACCCATGTTTTGATGGGGAATTTACTAGATTCTTTAGAATGGGGTCACCCGTACTAAAGTGATTCATGTGTATACGATTGTCCAAGATTACGAGTAAAAATAGAAGTATAGTGACTTGAGATGTATGATGTTAGGGTATTATGAATACCATGAATATATTATGACGGAGGAAAGTAAACAATGAAGGTATATGAAGAGAGTATAGAAATGGTCAGGGATTGATCAGTATGCTGTAGAAATTTTGCCTAAGGTAAGTACCTTTGAGAAGAACGGTAAGCACTAAGAGATTCACGTTGAACTCGACCAATATCTTCCAGAACATCCTTGCTACCATTATAAAGTTCTGTAAGAGAGCAGATAAACATATGCTGTCTTTTGGAAGGTCAAATAGGCTGGCAACTATCTGAAAGAAGAGGTTAGCATTAAGCCACCGATCGATTATCAAATGAGAATGATTGAAAAGAGACCCTTATTAAGGATACATGATCTGATTGTCAATTATAGGATGCAAGAATTCCTTGGAAGTTGAATTAAGGATAGGATATCCATAAATTAAGACAAACCCTGGGGAATGCATAAGGGATGGCATTAACCCTAATAAAGACATTGTGAATTCAGATGATATGAGTTGGATTTGCTAAGGCAACAATGACCTGTAAGGATTATTAAAAAGAGTTCTGGAAAGAAAATAGATAGAATTATTAGAGTATTGATCAATGACGTTTTGATATACCCTGTACCTAGAAAATACAGGAGGAATGATGAGGATGACCTAAGAAACTTTACAAGGAAAAAGTTAACATTCTGAGTTTCAAAATAGAAGTTTGGCAGAGAATGTAAGACACAATAACAATAATGCCAGATGAGGCATGTATGAAACCGTGATGAGGTATGGATGGAACCAAAGAAGGTTGAGATTATCCTAGAACAAGAAAGAACTAAGAGAACAAATATCCTAGTATGATCGAGAGTAACTTTGATAAAGTTCCCACGGGAAGGTGGAAGCAATGACTTATGGAAAAAGACTGATAGGTATATTTTTCCCCTTCAACAGAGCTTAAAGGAGGATGCTTTCACCCAACAGTGATGGGAATGAGGTAGAAAAAAAAAGATTTGAGTTGGAATGTATCCAGAGAACATGGATTACAAGAAATTATTATTATCAGGAAAGGCCAATGAGGTGGCCGACACTCTAAGTATAGAGGAATAATTACAAATGTGCATACCGAGGGAACAAAATGATATTTGGAAGGACCTTGAAAGTCATATCGGAGTGGAGGAATTTACATTCCTTCTAACGATTGTGCAAGAATCGATGGTAATGATAGTTTAAGTAAAGATTAGATTCCTGATGGAGTCTTAAGCATATTACATACCTTAGAAGGTCCCGTTTTGAGGCAAACCAGGACCATGATGCAAAATTGACGAAGTAAACCTTTAAGTTTCCAGTCTTTTATGGAAGATGCATGAGTGATAGTTTCATCAACCGGACCTAGCTGCGATGCTGGAAACTCTTCTGCAATTTTATCCACTTCATGTAATATCTACATCAAGTTCAGGAAGTGTTCCTTATGGATAAGGAATAGTGATTACTCTGTCTCCCTAAAGGATTTGAAACCTGTATGGTTAGCTATTAATGCACTACGTAAACAACAAGCGATGTTGATTCTTCTAAGAAAGTAAATGATAATGTAAAGATAAAGAAAGTGCTGCTATTGATAAGCTAAATGGCATGTTGATGAATGACAAGCAAGTTTGTGTTAGTGTACTTCTGCGCAAACAAGATAGAGAATATGAGGATTGATGATTCACGATGCTAAATGTATTCCCGTAGAAAGAATTAAGGGCAGTTGAGCCCGAGATTTGTTGGGCCATCTGAGAGTTTAAAAGTGTTCGGAAGGTGGCATTCGAGCTAGCTCTACCCCCAAAACTTATAGCATGATCGTAACGTGTTTCATGTGGCAAGGCTATGCCAGTAAAATGCAGATGCTCGATAGATGATAAGAGTACGAGCAGGTCGATATACGACCTGGTCTGACTTACGAAGAACAACCTGTGGAAAATCACGGATAGAAAATAGCAAGTGATGAGAAACAAGGTTGGCAGAAGTAGATTATATTGAATCTAAGTTAAAGGGATCGGCCAGATTCATTTCAGAGAGTTTAAATTGGAATAACATGATGATTATAGAGTAAATGTGACGGAATACCGATAAGGAGGTACCAAGTGCAAAAGGTGTCTCAATAAAGAGATGAAGGTGAAAGTAAATAACAGAAGTAAATAAGAATCAGATAATAAGAAGGATATGATTGATAAAGAAAAGACTGAGAAAGCAACTAGGGAATGTGAAGCAAGGAATGTTATGAATGGATTAATAAATGGGTTTTCTGATGAATTCTCGGGATGACAACCTGATAGTGTTAATATTATAGATATGAAAAAGCTAGTAGCGTGACATGGAATGTCAGTAACAATGGTGTCAAGCGAGAAACTAAGATTTAACTTGAGAGGTTGGAAAGATTTTCCAAAAGTAAGTGTTGCTAAGGTTGAACCAGAGTATAAGTCGATAGAATAATGGACAAAGCAGCAAGATATGTTGACTCATGAGATTGCGATCAAATAGTATTGGATATAATTATGATTAATTTCTTCTTTGATGAACCTCTATAGTTCAGAGGTAAATTCTGAGTATGATATTTTACAATCATGAAAGCTTTCTATAATCCTTTAGAACTCTTTTCTTTTCTTCTCTCTTATTCATCTTCTTTATGAATTGATATGAACAACCCTTTAAGGAGGGAAGGTACTGCTACATGACTATCTGTCTATGTGATAGAAGTCTAAGTGGAATACCATAACTTGTTTAATTGCTTGTCAAGTACTAAAGGCTGGCCCCCTTCTGTACTAACTATGCAATATAACAAATGTTCATTTGATCATAGTGATCTCTCAATAAATCTTTCCACTTCTCTATATTGATCGAGATTGCGAAGATTAAAGCGATCAGGTAATGCATAGTGCGAGCGAGGTTACCTCCGAATTCGCAGTGTGATAGTGATACCAAAGTTACTGCAGGTATCAATAAGGATAATAGTATAGGACTGAGTAAGAGCATAACTCGGATAATGTGTTGTACGAAAAGTAGCAAAGTGGATGGAAAAAGGATAAAGTATGGATTGTAGCACTAGAAGATGTGCTGAGAAAGGGTAGAACGACTAAGAATTGATCGGGAAGCTAAAAAGTGAACGACAGACAAACGACTCTTTGCTTCCTACCTGATTCCAGGACGGAATTCTTTTAAGGAGGGGAGACTGTAAGAAACCCAAATTTTGGATATAATTAAAACTTTTTATTATGTACTGAGGTAATGGTGAATAGTGATTATGACTACGATGTCACGATTGAGATAATGAATGAAAGGAATAGGTTTGGATTCAAATGTTTATATGCCATGAAGAATACTATTGGTTGACACTTTAGATAAGAATTATCTATCTCCTAGGGAATTGAGATTCAATAATTTTAAAGGAGAAGATTATTCTTATGTCATCCAAATCGATATCTGTTATTGGTACAGTGGGTCCGTAAAAAGGTTAAGGAACGATCGAAAGAGATCAGGGACAATTGTACAACCCTAAGAGGATGAGTAAAGAAAAAAGGATGAATAGTGATTTTGGTGGACATAGGAATATTATTAGACGACGCTATATAGAAGTACCCGGAACGAAATTCTGAGTTCGAATTAGTGATCCAGGGGGAAAAAATGTGTACGTAAAAGCTGTCAGATTCTGAAAAATAGCACTTTTATTTTTCCCGAGATTTCCCTTGACACTGAAAGACTTAAAGAATTATTGAAGGGATTTAAGGAATATAGGTTCAAGAATTATTAAAGAGAATGGAGGATGATAGTATAAATATTAATACGGATTCCGGTAAAGCCCTAACTAGAAACGAATGAGTTATTCCTCCGAACGATCAAAGAATTGAGCAATAACCGGACAAAGAAACAAGCAGGGAATCAAGATACATGCATGTAGTGGTGGAAAATATCTAGCAAATCAAGTGATGACTCATGCAACTAGCATATTTAGAGATGAAACTAGTACTTAGCAAAGCAAACTACTTGGTTAGCCTTAACACCATCCAATCTTCAACACTTGTCCTTACAAATTCATCATCCATGACATCACCACTTTAATAAAGCTACTTTAACATTAAGATACTATCAAGGCAAGATCATTTTATGCTTTATTCTCAAAAAAAATCAACCAAGCAAAAACTCCACCCTCTCTTACAAGCACCATTCGACTTTGCTCTTAATTCCAAATCAAAGTCCAAGCTCCCACCATTGGTTGATCTCCAAATTTTTATGGTAGATCTTATATTTCATAAAAATGATACCCTAGAAATTTTAGCCTCAAACACCACTTTTTCCATTTACAATAAAATCATCAAAGTCTAGGGTGAATAGTAATTTTCAAGAACAAATCTTGGTTTTCTTGATTTCTTGGATGATCTAAGCTTGGTTAAGGATATACAAGGACTATACAAGGCTTAGCAAGGTCTTTACCCACTCCATGGAAGGTATATCTCACCAAAACCCTAGCTCTTACTTTGAGTTTAATGATGTTCTTGATGAGTTTTTAGATTAGTATGATTATGGTGATGATTAAAGCATGCTTATGTAATTGATTTGTTGATGTAAGAGGATAAAATAGTTTAAATGAACGGAAAGACATTGCTTGGCCTTAGTTCATGGTTAAGTAACATGTATATATTGTTTGGAGTGGAAACTACGATTATTGGAAAGTTTGGAATTTGGAAAAGCGTGTAAACATAGCCGTCGTAATGCCGAATTTTTGTTAACACTTAGAAACCAAGCATGTTAGTTAATTTTAATTCCTGACCTTGGTGATATTATGACTGTTCCTTGTAGATCTCGAGCCATAGATCGTTTTGGTGCGAGAATCGAAACATTCCGACTTACGGTTTAGGAGTTATGGTCAAATTACTAAAATTGGTTCGGAACCGTAAGTAAAAGCATGTTACTCAGTGGCGAATCTTGGTAAATAAATACTAGGGGTCATGAGGAAGGTATGAAAGAAAACCACATATCAAACGGATCGTTTTCCGATTTTATAAAAATGTTTGAATCGAAGTTAAACGCGAACGAACCCCTAAAAACCCGCTTGGTTATAACTTTGGTAAAACACTTAGAAAATGAACTTTAAAACTCGAGGTATAATCTCGGTTCGTAATCGATCGACTTTAGAACTTATATGACTTAAGTATATACCGAGTGTGGGTATGATGACATGTCGTAATAACGAACAAATGTCGGATCGTATCAGTAATAAAAAGAGTTACACTAAAAGGTGTATAACGAGATAATTCGAAAACGTGTTTCGACTTAAGTGAAGTTTATACCTAGACTTTTAAAAGGTGTTAAGTGGTTAATATCGAATGTTCTGATTGTTTATAGATCATCGAGCAGACCCAGGACACGCTATCTCTACCCACACCCGATTACCAGGCAAGTGTTCAAAACTTTGAACCTGTTGTTGTGATAATATATATATGTGATTGCCATTTTACATATGCCATAGCATGCATGCCTATTGTCAAATTATGTTATGATACCTGTTCCATGAATTGATATTGGCTTATAGACTAGATACGAATTATCAGTTATAAGCTGGATTGTTTTGATAAGACCCTTAGCGAAGGGCATATGATATTCATTCTTAAATATAGACCCGGAGTCGGTATTTTGAGATATAGATAGTCGTGGAAACCCGGAGGGATTCCAACGGCAGATTACTATTTATCTTGAGGAATGTTATTACTAAACATTATTTATATTTTCATAAGGTATCAATTACTTGGGAATCTTTCGAAGAATGTTATTTGAGTATTATCTCATCCGAGAAATATTAAGTGAATATTATTTTTGAATATTCACTTAGAGTTGATTATTTAATGAATAATTACTTTGATATTCATGGGAATTTTATTTATTAAATGAATATTACTTTCGAATATTCATTTAAGGTTTTATGTACTTGATGAATATTATTTTAAATATTCGTTGGAAGTTCTATTTACTTAAGGGATATTATTTCGAATATTCCTTTAAAGTTTTGATTACTAAATGAATATTATTTGCATATTCATTTAGAAGATTATTAATTAAATGAATATTATTTTCAAATATTCATTTAAGGTTTGACTTAGTTATTGAACATTATTTTAAATATTTATTGGAGTTAAATTAATTAATGAATATTATTTTGAATATTCATTTAAAGAGGGATTTATTTAGTAAATAATTCTATATATTCATTCGAGGATTACTTACGAGCAATATTATAATTTAATAAAATTCCGTAATTAGTATTGAGTTAATAAATATTCTTAGAATATTTATTTAATTCTTTTAAATTCTTTTTAAAATGATTTATATTATTCGGAGTCTTTTTACGACTATTTTATCAAGGAAAGGTTCTTAACTCCTTATTTTTCATTTAAATCTATCTTAAAAGGATTTAAATGCTCGTTCAAACTTCCATATTATAGGGGAACCTACTTGAGCAATGGTATTTATCTTGTTGACTTCCCGGTCATAAATCTTGTAAAACTATTCTTTTCCCTCGCAACTTGGTTGCTGTTTATCAATTGTATCTTTGAGTAACCTTCTCATCATTCGAGGGGTAAGATTATTGGAACAAGATGGCATCCTCTAACTAGCAGCAGCTTGGGAGATATGATGTTGAATTTTCCTTTCCAACTAGATACGACTACTTTGTGGAGTCTTATCAACAAGTATCATACTTGGGGAAAGGGGGACGAACTTTACGTTTAGAGTCAAGAACTTCTTTTCGAACTTGGAGTCATGTAAGAGGCCGAGTAGCGCCGGTCCATCCCAATTGGCCCAACCGTTGGACGGGGAGAACTAACAGGGCGGTAGACAAGTAAATCCGTCAGCTCTTCCTTCTACCGGTAGTAAATCTAAATTGAGCTGTACAATCTGTGACTGATCATCGTAAGGATTGGAACAGTGGGCGCGGTGAATACTCCAGCAAAAGTTCATAATTTAAATTCATTTATTTTTTTGCAACATTATCATTGTTGGCAGTATTGGAAAAGTATTCATAATCGGAATTGCAATAATTTCCTGCAAGTTCCTCTTTTATGATAAATGATAATATCTGGCTTATCTTTGACATAACAGATATTCCCACCTATATATGCATTTTGAGTTACCTTGTAACTTCATCGTTCATGTTATACTTGCATCATTTCCGCAAATGCATGACATATGGTTTGAAAGATACTTTTGAACTGTTATATATTATCATTCAGTTATACATTATTGTTGGTGGGCTATTGCTCACCCTTGCTTTATTATTATATCACAACAACAGCTAGACCAGATGACTCGCGCAAGGCGCACTCGACGCTGGCGAGGACGATAAGACTACCAGAGCCGAAGAGAAAGCTATTGGTAGGATAGATTCATTCTTCCAGTATCAAGTATATGGGCTGGTATGACTTATGAAAATGGATGGCAAAGAGCATGTATTCACATTGTAATTCTTTTGGATTGTAAGAACTCATAATGTGATTAATAAAATTTGATGGTTACTCTGATTTCGTCTCTGGGACTATAACGGGTGTGTTTTATATTGTTGTGTTGGGTCATAGAGATGTAATTTATTTTATGTTTAAGTAAGTTCAAGTATTGTGGACAGAAATGGAGACCGTAACGACTGGATCCCGGACCCTGGATCTGGGGGTGTTACATATGTTATGCATCTCATGATTATTCTCTACATGTAGATGGAAGAATAGACCGATTTACTTGTCCACCGCCCCCTGGAACTCCCCGGCCAACGGTTGGGCCATTGATGGATCGGTGCCACTCGGCCACTTACACGACTCCTAGTTCGAGTAACATCCATGACTCTGAAACGTAAAGTTCGTCCCCCTTTCCCCAAGTATAATACTTGTTGATAGGACTCCACAAAGTAGTCGTATCTAATTGGAAAGGGAAAGTCACCAATATTTCCCAAGCTATTGCTTGTTAATGGATATCAACTTGTTCCATCAATCTTAACCCTCGAACAATGAGGAAGTAACAAAAGATTCAATTTGATGAATAGCAACCAAGTTGCGAGTGAAAAGAATAGTTTCAAAAGATTTATGACCGGGCAGTCAAACAAAATAAATAACAGCTCTCAAGTAAGGTTCCCTTATAATTTGGAAGATAGATTTAAATGAAAAAATACTGACTCCCGGTCTATACTTGAAGAATGAAATCATATGCCCTTCACTAAGGGTCTTAGCGAAACATCCGGCTTATAACTAATATATCTCATATCTAGCTTATAAGCCAATATCAATTCGTAAAAACAGTATCAAAATATATTTTCTTGAAAACAGTTATGTCTTCCAATAGCATATTTAACAGAAATAATATTCATATAGTATTTCTCAACTGAGATAATACTCAAATAACATTCCTCGAAAGATATAATAAGCAAATACAATTCCTTGAATGATATCATATTCAAATAACAGTCCTCGAATGATTTCCAAGTAATTAATACTTAATGGAAATATAATTAACGTTTATAAATAACATTCCTCAAAATAAATAATAATCTGCTGCTGGAATTCCTCCGGGTTTCCACGACTATCTCTATATCTCAAAATACCGACTCCCGGTTTAGAGTCGAAAACAATGAATATGCTCTTATCTCTAGAGCTACATGGTATACCGGTTTATAACTACTTATCTCAAAGCTAGTATATAAACCAAAATCAAATTCAAAGTCAACATGATATAACATTTATCGCAAAACAGTATAATACTATATATGGCAAAAAGCAGTATTATACAACAATACTTCAAAAGTACAAGTTTAGAAAACTTGCCTGATGCTCGAGAAGTGATAGGGGCTCGTGACGATGTCGGACAATCTAGACAAAGTCAAAAACATATGGTTAATCCCCTAGACGATCCACTTATAACTCAATGCTTAAACACGTAAGCGAATCACAATCAAAGCACTTAGTGGCTTAATCTAGACTCATACTGAGTCCAAGTTACTCATCAAATACTTAAGTCGTAAGATTGGTTCGAAACCGGTCCTCGAATTCAAGTTATACTAAACCATTTAGAACTTTGGTTTCTAAGTCGCGTCCTTATGGGTTTTCACTTGCGCAACCTCTGCTGTTTCAATTTTATAAAATCGGAAAATAATCTTTTGGACTCGAAACCACCTCTCATACTTTTCTAACTGACCTTATCATTTATCCTCAGAATATTACACTCCATTTCCATTTTTAAGGGTCTCAAACTTAATCTCAAAGTTGATGCATTTCTACGATAGGGTTTCTCGAATCGCTTTCACTAAAATGATCATAACTCACAAACCGTAAACTCTTTTGACACGATTTTTGTGGCCATGTAAACTAGAAACCAAAAGCTACACAACCATATGCAGTGGTTAACCTTTACACAATTTTATGGTCTCAGGCTTCAACTGTTAAAGAAGTTTACAAAAATCGGGCAATACGACAGCTCTAAATCGAACATTTCCATTTTGTTTCATTACAACCAAGCCACACCGGGCATACCATACATCCACAACCTTTTTACTTCTCTAAGGTCAGTGGTGTGGCTACAATCCAGCACCCACCATTTTTCATATTTTACAAAGTTAAATATCCACTAAAACACTTAAACATGATCTCTTAAGCATATAACATCAAAACAATCATCAAAACTCATATGAACTCAAAGGGTGGGTTAGGGTTTTACCTCCTTAGATGCTCTAACAACACTATAAAGTGTTTATAAATCTTTAACAAGCTTTAGATGGTCCTTAGAGTGCTAAATCCTTAAGATCAAAACAAGAAAACAACTTGAAGTTACTATTCATCCTCATCTTGTAAAATTCATAACAAATCGAAAAATAAGAGTTTGGTGCTAAATTTTTTAACACACCTTGTACTCTTCATAAGATTTATTTTGAGCTATAGATCATCAAATTTGAAGCTTCCTAGCTAGGGTTTTGATCCCCATCTTTCCTCTGGACAGAAATTGGACAGATTGGGTTCTCCAACTTGGAGGAGGGATTTGACTAGGCTATACTCCTTTGCTGGCTATGAAATTTTGAACAAATGTTACCCATGAAGTGGAGAAGCTATGGTTAAAATTTGGTGATTTAATCATGGATAGAAGTGGAGATATGAATTTTTCTTTGAGTGGTGTTTCTGCTGGGCAGTTTGTGAGCTTTTGTGTTTGTTTTGATTAATGCCTTATGCCTTGTATCTAAGCCTTATCTATCAGCTCTCTTACCTTTTAATAAGAGTGTTTGAAGTCCACCAATGAGAAGAGGCCACTTGTTGGCTCCTTGTTAATGCTTATCCTTGAATTTTGCAAGCAAGTCCTTAGCTTTATGTAAATTGCATCCAACATCCTTTAAGTCTTATAATTCTTCCACTTTGGTACTTCCCTTCTTAATGCACTTAAAATCAGCCCTTGAATGTGGTTGGGCCAATGGTAAGGCCCATATCTTGGTATTGGTTTTATACTTGGGCCTTGTCCAAGAGTTTATAGTTGTTGGATTCATCGAAGGATTTCTGTGATCGTTTCAGTGGTTTCTCCTCTGTAAATCTCTTGGATATATTTTATCCTTTCCCACATCATATATTAGTGTGTTAGGGTGGTTCTAATCCTCAAGTAGACATTAAATCCAATATCCTTGGTATATTCTCTTTATCTCAGAATTTGCTCTCCCGGTTTCTCTCCCGGTTTCTCAAGCGTTCTCAAACTCGTTTGCATTCTCTTTGCTCTAGGATTATATTCTCAATCATATTTCCTTCTCATAGTATATATTTCCTTGGACTTCTAATATTTAATATCCTCCATTAATAATCCAATTATTATATTCATGACTCCTCTGTCAATTATGGAATAAAATAAAGTTTGGATTCTCTGAATTCTGTCATCGTTTACATACACTCATTCTATATGTACTTCCCTAGTACATACTTGGTTTTCTCATTTCTCAATTCCTCAAATTTAATATCTCATTTCTTGATAATACTTATATATAATTCACTGCCCGGTCAAATATTACACCGAAATAGAAATTGGAATTTTTGAATTCCGATCGTCTTTGCATACACTTATTTACTCCGTAGGTCACTAATATGACTTCGGAATTTCCACACTACGTCTCGTTCATAGGTGGCATGAAAAATTTCTTAACCCTCAAAATCACTATTCATCCACCAAAATCACTATTCACTGATGCACTTCATCATAATAAGAAAAGTTTTAATTCTACCAAAAATTTGGGTTCTTACAGTCTCCCCTCCTTAAAAGGATTCTGTCCCGGAATTTAACAGTATGTATGTGTTAATCAGTTGTTTTTTGAAAGAAATGGTATGTATGTGTTAATCACTTGCGTGGCCTCCTTGTCTTTTGCTTCTCCTCTTGAATCTTCTTGATCCCAACTTGCTCCTGTATATAGGCCGATCTGATCCTCGCTAAAATCAACCTCATATTTGATGAGGTTTTCAAGCAGCTTCCAGCGGTTGCGTAAAGCGATGTAGGGGATACCCAAGGGCATCCGGCCCAAAGCAAATCGCACCAAAACTATTAGGTATATTATCTTATTTAGGCACACCAAAACTTCATTGCTATATCTCTGTTTTCAGATTGATTAATCCCGCACTCGGAATTTTAACTATTGATTTCTTTTGGCTAGGGCAGATTGGTTATGGTGCTTTGCGTTGGATCTCTCCTGTGTTGAGCAGTTTGTTGTTTGCTCCTGTGTTGAGCAGTTTGTTGTTTGTAATTTATGTTTGTTGTTTGTAATGAACATTTTAGTTGATTGTTGTTTGTAATGGTGTTTGTAATGAACTTGTGTTTGGGATAACACAAGTCACAGGACATGCATTAGTTACTTGTGTTTGTAATGAACTTGTGGTATTTCTTTCTTATTTCAGCAATAATTCTTTTATTTTATTTCCCATGCTGTAGTTACTTGTTTCAGAGCCATTTATAAAGCCACTGCTGTCTGGAAAGTTACTTGTTGGAAGATATGAGCACACCTAAGGTTCCTATCATCTGGAAAGTGAAATGCACGGTATTGCATATGATTTCCTTTGCTCAAGTCCTTATATACAGATAAAAAGTATGACTACATACTAATTTGGTATCTTTATTGTTGCTTGATCATGTTTTGCAATGAACCTCATTTACGAGGCATGCTAACAAGTATAAGAGCTGCACAGTTTGGGGACCTCAGAGAAAAGGCTAGGATCTATGTTTCTTCAGGAAGGTGGTCAATGGGATGTTTGGATGAGCTAGCAATACTTGAACAAGGGCAATGCTTTCTCCAAGTGTCTAATCCTTCACTTGAAAACTGCTTTGTGAAACATGGCATAGAGTTTTCGGAGATAAAAAGAGATTTACAAGTAATTAAGGGCCTTGTGGTGGTGGCAAAGAACCCCTGTTTACACCCTGGAGATGTCGCATTCTAGAAGCAGTAGATGTTCCCAGCTTGCATCATCTTTATGATTGCCTGGTATTTCTTTACGAGTCTGTGTAACACTGAGTACAAGATTACTGGTCTTAGTGATAAAATCTGCAAACAGCTCATGTATACTTCCAAGAGTTGTCTCACCATAGCCCCCGCTCCTTGTAATTCAGGAAGGACAAGGATCGCAGCATGGCACACCGAAATAATAGTATTGTAACTATTGGTGCTTCAAATGAGTGGACAGCGTTTAGAGACAATCTTGCTAATTCAATGTTTAGTGAGTGGAATTAGATAGTTATGTTTAGTTCTGAATTGTACTTGATTAAGCTTATCTCGCTTGGATTTTAGAGTTATCTTTCTGGTTTGTTCTTAAACTAATGTAATAGAACTTATGTTATTAACAGAGGGAACATATTAAGAGATATCTTTTAGGACTTAAACCAAAAATATCTCACCATATTAAAAGAAATATTATAACTAGTTATATGTCTAGTCCAAATCAGACATGATATAATAGGATTCATATGATATATATAAATTTTAATATGATTATAAAATGATTTGGATATATATAATATATCATAGTATCATATATAATATGATAATATTATATATGATAATATGATAGGCTTTTGTTAATATTATCATATGAACCATCCAAAAGCTATAGGCTTTTGTTAACTATATATATTATATATGATTATATAATAGTTGTTATAATATAAGAGTCATATTTTTGTTAATATGATATGTTTACCCGGACCGGCTTGTTTATATAAACGAGCCTGAAATCGCTACCGAACTCGACTCGTTTACAAGCTCGAGTCGAGCCGGGTTCAGTTAAACGAGTTTGAGCCGGGTAGGCTCGCGAGCTACCCGACTCGAATTACAGCCCTAGGTTAAGCTCTTGTTTCCTTTGGAGGAGGCCAAGAGTTCGATCTCGAGTGTCTTTCGACCAGATCCCCCTAAAAACCGCACGTGCGGGTCTCCCCGCATGCGGGTGTGTGAGTTTAATTAGCAAAATAAAACTTTAATTTTTATTTTATTTTTACATTTTTTTTTTCATAGTTTCTAAAATTTGCTGATTTGTGATGAAATTTTATTTAGTTGTGAATATAATTTGAACAAATATAATTACAATTATTTGAGAAATATGTACCTATAATTAAATTATAAACATGTTTATAAATTTTACTATTTTGAACTTAACCAAATAATACAAAAACATTATGCTAGAAAACTTGAGAAGATATAAAATATCCAAGTTTAATATTGAGTAATTCTTGAATTTACACTATTTCTCTGAATACCTCCATAAAGAATTCGAACACATAGAATAATCAAAAATATTTTTACGTATTATAAATAACATTATTATTCAAAGAACAAAATTCAAACAAATTCACCTAATCACCTTACGTATAACTTGCAAAAGCATAATATAGTACGGTCAAGCATAGTTGCAGTTGCACAGACAGATAAAGAAAATGTAGTGAGCAGGCCTGTCTTAAACTTTACGGGATCCTGTGCTAATTATAAATTGGGCCTTTAATTTATTTAAAATTTAAACAAGTTTTATAAAATAATTATATTTTCCAACATTTTTACAAGAGAATTATTTTATTAAAATAAAGCATTAAAATTGATTGACACAAAAGATGCAGATATATACGTATGTATGACACAAAAAATGTAGATATACACATATATACATAGCTAATGCAATTTCCTAAGAAATAGGCGTGATATTTGAAGAGACATTAGAGGAGGTTTTGATTTTAGATGTGTGTGACTGAAGTTGAAGTCTGAATATGTCAAGGTTTGGTGTAATTTTGCTGACAATTAAATGGACATATATAACATATGTATATGGATTTCTCTGATTTGGGAGCCCTAATAATTTTGGGGCCCTGTGCTGTTGGGCTCCTTGCACACCCTCCTAAACGGGCCTGGTAGTGAGTATAGTACTAGTAGTTTCATATAAGTATTTACTGCTCCCTCCGTCACAAAAAACTTTTCCTATTTGCTGAATGACACGGGTTTTAGATAGTGGGTAATGAATACTATTTTTTTATGGAGCAGTGGGTATTGAATATTGTTTTTAAGCAGTAGTGAGTATTAAATATTGTTTTTTTGGAATAGTGGGTATTGAATATTATTTTTAAGGAGTAGTGAGTATTGAATATTATTTTTTATGACTTAAAATAAAAACAGGAAAATTTATTTGAATTACCTTAAAAGGAAAGTAGGAAAAATATTAAGAGATCGAGGGAGTATTGATTATTGTTAGGGACTTGGGGTCATGTCATGCACGATATGATATTTGAGTTTAGAATTTACAATCTAAGTACACAAGATGCAACACATGCAACCAATGGAATTGTAAATTGAGAGAAATATTTCTAAATAAAATATGATTTAATAACATAAAAAAACTAAATAGAAAATATTTTGAAATAAAATTGTTTTCAACGAAAATAGATTTCTCTAAATTGTAAAAGCTGAGAAAAATATTTTGAGAGAAAATAAATTAGTTTAAAATATGTAAACTAACAAGCTTAAATAAAATAAAAAAATAAAAAAATATATAAAAATTAAAAAGTTAACTCAGTGAAAGGTGGGCTCAGTCTTCCTCTCAAAAAAAGGATAGGCTCAGTCTTATAACATGTACTCCTATATGAATAAGAACGAAGCCCTATTAAGCTAGTCGTAAAAAAGGCTTTGACTAAGAATCAAAGTAGCCGGAAGTGAAACTAGTCATCTGCATCAATTCGGTTTTTTATTTTAATATTCGGTTTTAATCGAAATATTAAATTTAATTCAATAAAATAATCAAAATTATTTCAATTCTTAATTCAATTATGATTTTTGAGCTTATTTAGTATTAATATTTCAATTATTTTGGTATTCGATATTTCGGTTCAGTTAAAACCGAATAAACCGAATAATCGACCATAGGAGGGAGTTTTACTTTATTAGCATTTGCAGTTGTACTAACATAAATGCTTGAATTTAATTTCTAGCCCATAACTTCATTTCCCGATGTCACCATCCCTAACTTCTTCAATGAAGGCATTGATATCTTTTACCTTCCCCAAACTAAACCAACTTCTTTTTATGGAACCAATTTCTCCCATTTCTGCCCCAATTCCGATTTCTTCCCCAATTCCTCATTCCGAAGGTACAATATTGTTGACTGAGTTTAATATATACCTGCATATACCTGTATGGAGTTTTGTGTGTATATATATGTTGTATGTATATGTATATGTATATGATAAAATTAGGGTTTGGATTTTAAGAATTGGGGAATTGTGTATATGTATATGTATATGTATATGTATACATATATGTATATGTATATGTTTAATGTCTATTTGGGAAACCAGGTTCATTTGTAATATGCAAGAGTATATGGACTAGATGGCATAATCCCACAATCTGCCCAAATAGCATATACTGGAGTGTTCATTTCATCTTAGTTGCTGCTAAACAGAGGGTTAAGCAAGATACCCCTAACCCCAGCAATGTGTAGTTGGACAGTGCATGGTGAAACCCCAAAAAAATCAGTTGAGGCTGGGTATCTTTCAAATCGAGAATCAAGCAAAGGGAAATTTCCAAGTGAGGAATTGGTAAGTGGTGGGGCATGTTATCTTTTGAAAGCATAAGTGTAGAGCAGAAGTAGGAGAAGAATAGTAAGCATTGACATATGGAAAGAAGTAAGTGTAGAGCAACAGGAAAGAAGAGCAGACAAAAAATGGGTAAGCATTGTGAGGATGAGAAAATAAGAAGACAATGATTACCTAGTTCCAACAAGTGAAGCCCCTGAGAAATTACCTCATAAGTTTCTGTCGTGCTTTGACTAAATATTGCTAATCGTGTTTCAGCGAGAATAAATATTTTGGATGTAATCTTGTTTTGAACCTAGCAATGAATTTGATGAACTTAGCAATGAATTTGAGATTTAAAAAGAAAAAAAAGAGCATATTAGTAGAGATTTGATGAACTTAGCAATGAATTTGATGAACTTAGCAATGAATAAATGTGTAGTATATTCTTTAAATTTTCGCATATTTTCCAAATGTAAATATCTTTAAGATTTGTGTATAAGATTTGGTTATGTAGTTTATTTTTCATGGAATTTCATATTTTTTGCTGCTATTTGACATTATGTGTTTTGTTTTTAATTCAGAACTTTCAAGAATTATTAATGTATATTTATAACTCTTATTTGTGTAATGGCTGACAAGTAAACTTATTCTGATTTAGCCAAACCTGTGCAAGATGGTGTATAAATTTGAACAAATCTTACTACACATTAATTAATATCTCAAATATTAGGCTTAGAGAGTATAACCGTACAGGTTGAGAAAGCTTGCTACTGATTTCACTGGTACATTTACACAAACTATGTTCTTGTCATCAATAACTTAGGTGAGTTACTTATATTTTTCTGATCAGCTGAAAACCTGGGTTTCACTACGTACCCACCTGCGTATTTGAGTAAGCAAGCCAGAGGGAAGAACCTCTTACTTGGAGCTAACTTTGCCTCCGGTTCTTCTGGATACTTTGAAAATACAGCTAAATTATATGTAAGAAAACACACACACGGTAGATTTACAGACCATGTTCCAATACAACCAGCTACAAATCACCAGTCAGTCACAGTACTATTTCACAAGTCTTAGTAATACATTTTTACAGTATGTAGGTTGAAGGCTAAATTTAGTGTTTTAAAATACATGTTTGTGCGCTATGTAGTGATCTTTGCATACATATACAAACATTGATGAATTTATCCTGGTAAAACATAATTTAAGCTTTGCGTAAAATTGAGTTACACATTATGAACAATGTAAAACAATTTAATTATAAAATTATAATATATATTTAGGTAACTACTTAGCAAGAATTAGTGGGTAATGTATTTGACATTATGGGTTTTGGGGTTGCGGTCTATAATATAAACGCTGTTGGTGGAGCTAAGGTCTCCTGGACAACTTATAGAAGCCAGTAATGCAAATTGTTGGTAAATCTTGATGTAGTAATCAAAATCTGAGGAGACTAATAATGAAATTAAGAATCTTAAAAGCAAGTAGAGGATAACACAAATACAAAGGATGAAACAAACGTAGGCATATTGCCATCGGGCTGAATGCCATGTTCAAGACAATAGAGTTCCCAACATGAATTACCCACTTGAATCCCGGCTGACCTATGTGTATGCTTATTATCTCTCTCATTCCTCTACCTCTCTGTCTCTCTGTCTAGTGTCTAGGTCTCTCTCTCTTTCTCTCTCAACTTTTACAGCACAAATATCTTTGTATAGCCCTGCCTGTTTTAATTTATAGTTAAAAAGTATGAACTAGATAATAAACCAAGTGATGCATCTACATTAGTGGGTAATCATCAGTCTCACCAAAAGAATCTATCATGTAGATATTAAAAAGCCAACGCGTGGGGAATTTGAAAGTGATTGAGAGTGTTGGAGATAATTTTAAATGTTTTTTTAAGCATGAAATTGATCTAAAGTTTAGTTATTAATATTTGTTCTCTTTTCGACATATACATCCAGTCAATTTTTTTAATTGTTTTTAACTGTATTTTCTTTTTTCTAGATGAACGGTCGTGCTTCTGCTTCCACATCTGCGCATCTTCCTACTTTGTTCACTTTCTGTTGGACAGACCATCGGTTGGAACTCCTAATAGACCATTACCATGCTTATCTGGTGGGCAATGAATGCGGCGCAGTACGCGACTCTGATTCTCGCGAACGCTGTTTGAGAATGTTGAAAAAAGTCTTAAATGTGAAATGCATTGAGGTTGATGATAATTGTCCTGAAATAGAAGCCGATGATGATGATATTTCAAGGAAACTGAATGAACTTGCTGAAATTTGTAAATCTAAAAATGAGGTAACATGTTTTGTTAGTTTTCATTGTCAAATGTAGTTGATATTCAATTTTTAATGGAAATAAAAGACATCCTTTACAGGAGTTTTCATGTCAAATTTAGTTGCTATTCACCTTTTATTGACTATAAAATACATCCTTTCCAGGGAGGTAGGCTGAGATATGAAGAGTTAAAGCAAATTCTTGGTAAAGACAAGTGCAATAAACTTAAGATACTGGTTCGACAAGAAAAATTTGATTATTATAGTCCACTGAATGAATCATCCAGACGTGTTGCACCTGCAACTTATGTAGAGGTTAGTGAACTGTTGAAAGTTGTATGATTCACAAAACTTATTGAGTGATTTATTAAGTGAGGAATGCTTAAAGTTGGTTTATATATAGTTTGAGTCTCTGTTTAGTGTGACGTATGTGTGGTACAGAAAGAAATGTTCTGTATGATGTGGAGAAAACTGGTCTATGAAATTGAAATTGTTTTGTTACAGTGAAGTTCATAAGTTCATTTTTAATAGTATTGTACTGATTTACACATTGTATTGTACTGATTCTGTTAGTTGGTTCAACTTGTTACTCGTTGAAGAACCTGAGTTGTGTCTAGGCTTGGACTAAAAGTTATAGTTATGTACTTGTTCTCAGATTTTTTTAATGATCCTTGTTTAAGTATGTATAGCCTGCTGTTAGGTATTTAATGTGATTGTTGTGTAATTATATGTTGCAGCAGTTAGTTTACTTTACATGGTCCTAGTTATAAGTGTTGATACCACTTGTGCCTTTCGATAAAGAGCTATAGATATCTTCCATTGATGCTACCGAGTTTCTCCTGCCTTTTCTCGGACTTAGTATTGGGCTGCTGATGAAGTCATTGAAATCGTTTATAAAAGTTGAGGGTGAAGATGAGTCCGACTAACACTGAGTACAAGATTACTGGTCTTAGTGATAAAATCTGCAAACAGCTCATGTATACTTCCAGTACTCTTAATGTACCCCTGTGTAGTTCCATTGCCACTGTTTATTATTTTAACTTGATGGATTATGTTTATCTGTGTCCTGTAGGTTTTCAATGAAGCAGAGAGGCAAAAAAGATGAGAATGGGGAACCACTGACAACTGAATTATCTGTTTATGATTATTTTGTGAACATTCGTAATATTCCCCTGCGGTACTCTGGTGATCCCTGCATCAATGTTGGAAAATTTGGCTAAAGGTGCATTCATATAAGAGATATATGGATATATGGGGAAAACCCAAGCGTCCAACTTATATTCCTCTAGAGGTAAATCTTGGACCCCAGTAGTTATTTGTGCAGTTTCAGTTCTCAATTTAATTTTAGAGCCTCCATGTACTGAGTATGATTTATTTACATTATACTTGTTTGCAACATTTTTGTAGCTTTGTTCGCTGGTTTCCTTGCAATGTTATACCAAAGCTCTGACCACTCTTCATCGATCGTCGTTGGTGGAAAAATCAAGGCAAAAACCACAAGATAGGATGAAAATTTAACAAATGTAATTCCTTTCTTACTAACCTTTTGAGAAAAGATCATTTTGGTGCTGGTTTTTAACTTGTTCCATGGTGTTTGCAGGCTTTAAAAGTCAACAATTATGCTGATGAGCCGTTGCTGCGTGCTTGTAGTGTTTTAGTTGGCAATAACTTCACTCAAGTCGAAGGGTGCGTTCTGTCCGCACCAAGGGTACACACTTTACTCTCAGATCTCCCCATTCTTCTACTGGTAGTTATGAACTATTTTTGTACATTATAAGTATCTGTTGCTTTATATTCCTCTAAAGTTTGTTAAACCCGAAGTGGCAACATTTAAGTTCTAGTTGGCCACAGGCACTAGCACAGGAGGTCAATATGTGAGATAGTTTAAGATTGAATTATTAGAATTATATCCACATTGTCGTTAGTACTATGTAAGTCACATGTTCTTCTTGAGAAAAGTCAAAAGCTTTACTGTGTATAAAATATGCAAGTCAAGTAGCCTGTAGCCATATATGAATACCCGACAAACCCTTGATTATTGAGCTAGCAGTTGCAGCAATGGAGGAGAACAGACAGTTGTGGATTCCAAGCACGGACAGTGGTATTGAATGTCTCAGTGAAGATCTCAGTGAAGATGAGTACTTGCGTAATTTCCCTAGAGGTATTCGACCAAAACCCATGGGAGTATGGACTGAAATCTGAGGCATCTAGAGAATCCGCAGTTATCATGAATCATATCAACCTTGTGGAAATCTTGATGGATGTGGTATGCACCATAACTTCATATCTTTATTGTTGCAATTTGGAATGTTTGTATATGCTAAATTAATTAGCTTTCTGATTATTGAAAATCTGCTCGATCATCAGAACCTGTTGGAAACGTGATGGACTTGTAATCTCAAATTACAACTACCTGCCTGGTATATTATTCTTAGAAATAAAAACTACAACTTTTATTACAAAGAGACACAGGAAGGCTTCAGCCTTTTACATTAACACGTACAAGAGCTTCAGCTCTGTTTCCTTTCTCCATACACAGCCGTAGTCCATATTTCATTTCTTCCTATATGCAGCCTTCTAGGTCTTCACATGCTTGCAGCATCGACCATTGACGTTCTTTCAACTGGTGTGGCTGGAAATTATAATGGAGCCTTAAGAGTGGTATGTTTTATTTTTATTTTACCATATATAAGCAGCGCTTTGAAGATTAATTATAAGCTAGCTATACGCATCACCAATACCTGTGCATGCATTGATTGTATAATATAGATTTGCTAAATAAAGTATTATCGTTCATGTACTAACATGATACCTCCATATCCTGATGCAGAAGAAGGCCATCGGCCGGGTTGTTTGATCCAGTAATTTCCTCAAGTCTATTTAAACTGTTAAGTACTTATCGTCTAATATTGCACACTAGCCATCTAAGTAATATATATCATCATCATAATAGGTCTGGTCCATATGTTAACATATTCAAACAAGTATTCTCGAGAGACCAGTTACTCGGCTGTTAACATATATGTACAATATATTTTAAATATACAACTATATATTTTTAAGAATTCAAAGATTAATATAATTTTTATATAAATAACAAAATAAAAATAATTAAAAGCACGGAATTCGTGGGCAATGGATAATATCCAAAATAATAAATAATTTAAAACTCAAAATTGGTGGGTAATAGATAATACTCGCTCCTATTCGCAAGTGGGTAATGGATAATTTTTTTTGTAAGAAGATAGAATCCGAAATTCGCGGGCAATGGATAATATACAAAATAATAAATAATTTAAAACTCAAAATTGGTAGGTAATGGATAATACTCGCTCCTATTCGCGAGTGGGTAATGGATAATTTTTTTTGTAAGAAGATAGAATCAACATATTGTCTGATGATCTGATTTAAAAAATAATATCATTTTCAGATGCAGAAGTAGTTCAAACCAGTATTTCTCTCGAAACAATGGGAATTTAAAAATACTAGAAATTATTTTTGATTTTTAATTATTTCACTTTATATAGATATATTCCATATTTTTCCTTTAAATTTTAAAAAATTCGAAACAATGGGAATTTAAAAATACTAGAAATTATTTTTGATTTTTAATTATTTCACTTTATATAGATATATTCCATATTTTTCCTTTAAATTTTAAAAAATTTGATCTACTTATTTATTATTTTCAAATATTTCACCTTGTATTATCCCAATTACGTGTGTCTCTTCCAATGCTGACAACTCTTGGAAATCTAAACATCTATTACTGCTTATATTACCCAAACGTTTAACTACATACTTCTATCATATACGTATACATTCATTCAATAGTTTGCATTGATCAATGATAATAACCTGTTCGCTTTATCATACATTCAGCTAATTGGGGCTCGTAGATTCAGCAAGAGGGGCACGTATATTCATCAATTTGGAGTACGTATTATATTTGTTAAACATGTGAATTGACGACCACGATCCCTGATTTGTAGCCGAAAATATTTAGCACTAATTGCTCGATGGATCAAACCCGTCAGATTATAAGAGAAAAAAAAATTTAGCACCAAAAGAATGACGCCGTTCTTTGAAGACCAACCTGCCTGGGGCACATAATTTATACAACCTGGGGCACGTATATTCAGCAATTTGGAGCACGTATATTCACTAATTTGGACCACGTACATTCACCTGCCTGGGGCACGTAATGTCTACAACGTGGGGCACGTAGATTCAGCAATTTGGAGCACGTACATTTAACCAGGTTGGAGATGTTCAATTATTTTATTAACAAAAAATAATTATGTATATATATAGGGTTCTCTTACCCGAAAGAATATACTTTAGTTTCTAGCAATTGGGGCACGTACATTCAACAATTTGGAGCACGTACATTCACCTGCCTGGGGCACGTAATGTCTACAACGTGGGTCACGTAGATTCAGCAATTTGGAGCACGTACATTCAACCAGGTTGGAGATGTTCAATTATTTTATTAAGAAAAAATAATTATGAATATATATAGGGTTCTCTTTCCCGAAAGAATATACTTTGGTTTGTGTTCTTCAGCTTATTTGGTATTATGGTTCTGGGGCTACTCAATTGAATATGTGTCATCGTAGGGAAATTTTCCCCTGGGGCACGTACATTCATCTAATTGGGGCGCGTCGATTCAGCAAGTGGGGCACGTATATTCAGCAATTTGGAGCACGTATATTCACAATTTGGAGCACGTACATTCACCTGACTTGGGCACGTAATGTCTACAACGTGGGGCACGTACATTCATCTAATTGGGACACGTCGATTCAGCACGTAATAATTGATGAATGTACATGCTCCAAATTGCTGAATCTACGTGCCCCACGTTGTAGACATTACGTGCCCCAAACAGGTGAATGTATGTGCTCCAAATTGGTGAATATACGTGCTTCAAATTGCTGAATATACGTGCCCCACTTGCTGAATCGACGTGCCCCAATTAGATGAATGTACGTGCCCCACGTTGTAGACATTACGTGCCCCAGACAGGTGAATGTACGTGCTCCAAATTGGTGAATATACGTGCTCCAAATTGCTGAATATACGTGCCACACTTGCTGAATCGACGTGCCCCAATTAGATGAATGTACGTGCCCCAGGGGAAAATTTCTCTAGGATGACACATATTCAATTGAGTAGCCCCAGAACCATAATACCAAGTAAGCTGAAGAACACAAACCAAAGTATATTCTTTCGGGGAAGAGAACCCTATATATATTCATAATTATTTTTTCTTAATAAAATAATTGAACATCTCCAACCTGGTTGAATGTACGTGCTCCAAATTGCTGAATTTACGTGCAATTTGGAGCACGTATATTCACTAATTTGGACCACGTACATTCACCTGCCTGGGGCACGTAATGTCTACAACGTGGGGCACGTAGATTCAGCAATTTGGAGCACGTACATTTAACCAGGTTGGAGATGTTCAATTATTTTATTAACAAAAAATAATTATGTATATATATAGGGTTCTCTTACCCGAAAGAATATACTTTAGTTTCTAGCAATTGGGGCACGTACATTCAACAATTTGGAGCACGTACATTCACCTGCCTGGGGCACGTAATGTCTACAACGTGGGGCACGTAGATTCAGCAATTTGGAGCACGTACATTCAACCAGGTTGGAGATGTTCAATTATTTTATTAAGAAAAAATAATTATGAATATATATAGGGTTCTCTTCCCCGAAAGAATATACTTTGGTTTGTGTTCTTCAGCTTATTTGGTATTATGGTTCTGGGGCTACTCAATTGAATATGTGTCATCGTAGGGAAATTTTCCCCTGGGGCACGTACATTCATCTAATTGGGGCGCGTCGATTCAGCAAGTGGGGCACGTATATTCAGCAATTTGGAGCACGTATATTCACAATTTGGAGCACGTACATTCACCTGACTGGGGCACGTAATGTCTACAACGTGGGGCACGTACATTCATCTAATTGGGACACGTCGATTCAGCACGTAATAATTGATGAATGTACATGCTCCAAATTGCTGAATCTACGTGCCCCACGTTGTAGACATTACGTGCCCCAAACAGGTGAATGTATGTGCTCCAAATTGGTGAATATACGTGCTTCAAATTGCTGAATATACGTGCCCCACTTGCTGAATCGACGTGCCCCAATTAGATGAATGTACGTGCCCCACGTTGTAGACATTACGTGCCCCAGGCAGGTGAATGTACGTGCTCCAAATTGGTGAATATACGTGCTCCAAATTGCTGAATATACGTGCCACACTTGCTGAATCGACGTGCCCCAATTAGATGAATGTACGTGCCCCAGGGGAAAATTTCTCTAGGATGACACATATTCAATTGAGTAGCCCCAGAACCATAATACCAAGTAAGCTGAAGAACACAAACCAAAGTATATTCTTTCGGGGAAGAGAACCCTATATATATTCATAATTATTTTTTCTTAATAAAATAATTGAACATCTCCAACCTGGTTGAATGTATGTGCTCCAAATTGCTGAATTTACGTGCCCCACGTTGTAGACATTACGTGCCCCAGGCAGGTGAATGTACATGCTCCAAATTGTTGAATGTACGTGCCCCAACTGCTAGAAACCAAAGTATATTTTTTCGGGAAAGAGAACTCTATATATATATACGTAATTATTTTTTGTTAATAAAATAACTGAACATCTCCAACCTGGTTGAATGTACGTGCTCCAAATTGCTGAATCTACGTGCCCCACGTTGTGGACATTACGTGCCCCAGGCAGGTGAATGTACGTGCTCCAAATTGGTGAATATACGTGCTCCAAATTGCTGAATATACATGCCCAGGTTGTATAAATTACGTGCCCCAGGCAGGTTGGTCTTCAAAGAACGGCGTCATTCTTTTGGTGCTAAATTTTTTTTCTCTTATAATCTGACGGGTTTGATGCATCGAGCAATTAGTGCTAAATATTTTCGGATACAGATCAGGGATCGTGATCGTCAATTCACATGTTTAATAAATATAATACGTGCTCCAAATTGGTGAATATACGTGCCCCTCTTGCTGAATCTACGAGCCCCAATTAGCTGAATGTATGATAAAGCGAACAGGTTATTATCATTGATCAATGCAAACTATTGAATGAATGTATACGTATATGATAGAAGTATGTAGTTAAACGTTTTGGTAATATAAGCAGTAATAGGTGTTTAGATTTCCAAGAGTTGTCAGCATCGGAAGAGACACACGTAATTGATCTGTTGAATGAGAACTTTGTTATGTATATTCTACAAAACCTGTTTGAATTCTTCAATGCATATGACAAATACAATGAATTTATTTTCGAATGAATAGAGACTTGGAATATCTAAACCGTTGTATTTCAATTGATATGCAAGTTTTGTTTAAACACTTAGTAGAAAGAGCACTTTTTTTATCACATCTTTCAGAGTATAACAAATGTTGCATAAGAATAACCAAAACAGAAATTGACTAATTACTATCAATAGATCATGAAATAAAAAATGCGTCACAGCAAACTAAGTTGTCGTGACAAAAAAAAGGGTATTGCTAAATGTACTTCATTTTTACTGAATGCAGTTTTAAGATAAACTTAGTAATGCTAAATTTGTGAATTTGTATGTAGCCTTTTTTAATTAATATGTACGACTAGTTTAATAGGGCTTCGTTCAACAAAAATCACATCAACATTAAAATCACAGTATTCCACATAACAAAAATTATGAAAACAAAAATTGTAAGCTAAAATTTATTTTCAAAACAAATAAACTATGCTAGAGAAATCAGTATTAACCCTAGATAACAAAACTCTGGTCGGGGTGGTTCCCGCAAATAGGCAGTCTATGTCAAATAGATAATTGTTCTCATGATCAATCTCGACATCGAATGTCCTCCTCAATTTTTCGATATACTCGATCACGGCGGCACCAGAAGGAATAAAATCCCATGATCCAATAGTCATCCGTTCTTTGCAATACGAAAAACCTGAAGAGATACAATGCACTTGCACAATAATCTTTTGGCAACATTTTAAATTATAAAGAGTCTGACTAAATCTTGATTATTGATGTATCTAGGCATTTTTTTTTTCTCGATAATTGTGCCTTATATAATTGCAGGCCAACTATTATCACAATTACTCTCAAACTTCAAATAAAGGTCAAACTGTATAAACACTTTATAAGATTCACTAATCCACAATATCCTTCTTTATTTTATTCATGAAAACTACTTTATCATTGTTATTTTTAAGTGCAATTTTATCATCAAAACGATGTAATAATAAATTTTCCTTTTAGGAGTTAATAAAGTTGATAATATGTAAAAGGATCTTCATTTTGTTTATACATTTAGATTAAACGACTTGGTGTTTATTCTTTTAAAATAAAAATGAATTTAAAAATCATTGGAATCTATATATCTATCTATATCTATATATATTATAATGCCAGATCGGAAAGTTACCAAAAGCGTTTAAGATATTTTTCTTAAATTTTCGTTATTTTGACTTTTTTATTAAGATTATTTTCATGCATTAAACATATTAGTTGGTCATTAATTATACCTAATAAATGTGTAATAAATTTATTTTATTTTACTTAATTAAAAAATTGTAAAATTTATTTGAGTATTGTAACTATTATTTCAAAATTAAATACTAATTACATATATTATTATGTTTTTTTAGGTAAAATGATGACTAAAAATCGTTTAAATTGCGTCCATTTTTATTTACTATTGAATACCACTCCAACTTCTTTTCGGACAATTGTAGTACAGACGGCCCTTAACTTCTCAAACAATCTTTATTATTAGTGATTATGAAAATTGCAACAAATTATAGAAGGTTTTAAATCTTCGCTTAACACCCGTAATAAAAATAATACAAATTTTTTTTATTTTTACACATGAATAAATTACACATGGGTTATGACCAAACCGATTAAATTCAAAAAACCCAATTTTATCGGTAGATAACGTTTCCTTATCGAACCAAAAAATATTTTGGGGTATTATTTATCTCAAAGACATAAATACTTGCTGAAACAAATTTAGGGTTAGCTAAAATATAAAAGTATTTAAATTTTAAATAAAATATAATTTATTTTTTATTTTTATATCTCACTAAGCCCGTTTGGGTTAACTTAAAATTATTGCTTACGACTTAAAGTTGCTTAAAGTGATAAGTAAGTAGTGAAAATTTTAAGTTAATATGTGTTTGGATAATTTTGTATAACACATAACTTATTATTTATTAAAATTATAAAAATTAAAATATAATTATTCAGTTGAAAACGTGAATGACGTTATTAATTTTCATCGAATAAAAATATAAAAGTATCCATACTAGCGACGATCCATAGGAGTCTGCCACATTTAGGGTTTGCCACGGTTTTAGTTTAATACAATTAAACTCCAAAATTGTATTAAAACAACAAAAAAATTGGGGGCTTCGTACTTACTGTTTTAACCCCCAATTTTGGAATTGTAGAAGCAAAACAGAGTTTGTTTAAATTAGGGGTTTAATTGGGTTTATATTACTAATGGGTCCTGCTTCGGTATTACAATTTTGCTCCACTATCAGAATCCTGCTCTACTTTCAGAATTTTGCTCCAGTATCGCAATTTTGCTCCACTATCAGAATCTGCTCCAGTATCGCAATTTTGCTCCACTTTCACAATATTTGCTCCACTATTACAATTTTAATTTTGCTCCAGTATCACAATTTTGCTTTATCTATTGTATACTCTATTCTAAAAGTCGACGATTAATCGGGATTAATCGCTGTTCGGTGGGCAACCGTACTAATTTTACAAAAATCGGCTAAAGAATCGTTTTTTTCGAAAATTGCTCAAAAGTCGGTCAAAATCAGATTTATCGGTCAAAAATCGGATTAATCGATAAATTCGATTTTAAATCAATATGACATAGGTATAAAATCAATTAATTACTTCTTTTGCTTCTGCTTCTTCAGACGTCTCCTTTCATATGCTCTATAGAAAGGTAATACAGCCTTCTCCAATGGAGGTTCTACATCTTTCTGCGACACAGATACTTAAGAGTAAAGGTTAATTAGACACTGGGACAAACTTCAATTACATAAGTTGCATATCAATACATAGCCATAAGTTCACCTAAAAATACATAGAAAGCAAATATATACCACCTTTATAAAAACTTCCCAATCAGAAAGTTATTATAGAAATTCATACATTCCAAAAGTTATCATACAACAGTTAATTAGAAGTTTGGGGGTACAAAAATTGGATACATACAAAATTCCTAACAAAAGTCATAACTAATCCCCACGGTTAACAACCCCCTAAAAGTTGATCTATTAACCAACAACCACATCAATGGTTGTTGGCTATTGGATCAAACAACCTCCATATCCCACGGTGCCTGCCTCTCCCACTCGGCCTCAATATTCCACGGTGTCTGCCTCTCCCACTCAACATCCAAGGCCGCTTCCCTCTCCGCTGCCCTCCTCTCCCACTCAAGCTCCAAGGCGGCTTCCCTCTCTGCCGTTGCCTCCAAGGCGGCTTCCCTCTCTGCCGCTGCACTCTCTAGTTCTCATAAGCAGCGAAGTTGTGGCTGGTCGTCCACCATCTGTTACATTTATTAAAAAAAATGGTAATGTGTGTCATATTCCAACTTTTGTCGTAAGAGCAGGTAAGTTGAAATCGAAATCAAATACACAGGTAAGTTGCATTGAGGAATGCTAAAGACAGAAGGTTCTTGGCATAGTAATAAACCATGCAACAAATGTTTGTGTGCGCGTCACGCAAACATAATATGTTTGTGACTACCAGTATCAACAAACATAATAACATATAGCAAAAAACAATCAGTATCAGGGATATACCTCAACCCATTCCTGTCTCTGACTTGCAGGGAACAGATTACCATTACCATATAGCAAAAAACAATCAGTATCAGGAATATGACACATTACCATTTTTTTTAATAAATGTAACATATGGTGGACGACCTGCCACAACTTCGCTGCTTATGGGAACTAGAGAAGGCAGCGGCAGAGAGGGAAGCCGTCTTGGAGGCAGCGGCAGAGAGGGAAGCCGCCTTGGAGCTTGAGTGGGAGAGGAGGGCAGCGGAGAGGGAAGCGGCCTTGGATGTTGAGTGGGAGAGGCAGGCACCGTGGAATATTGAGGCCGAGTGGGAGAGGCAGGCACCGTGGGATATGGAGGTTGTTTGATCCAATAGCCAACAACCATTGATGTGGTTGTTGGTTAATAGATCAACTTTTAGGGGGTTGTTAACCGTGGGGATTAGTTATGACTTTTGTTAGGAATTTTGTATGTATCCAATTTTTATACCCCCAAACTTCTAATTAACTGTTGTATGATAACTTTTGGAATGTATGAATTTCTATAATAACTTTCTGATTGGGAAGTTTTTATAAAGCTGGTATATATTTGCTTTTTATGTATTTTTAGGTAAACTTATGGCTATGTATTGATATGCAACTTATGTAATTGAAGTTTGTCCCAGTGTCTAATTAACCTTTACTCTAAGTATCTTTGTCGCAAAAAGATGTAGAACCTCCATTGGAGAAGGCTGTGTTACCTTTCTATAGAGCATATGAAAGGAGACGTCTGAAGAAGCAGAAGCAAAAGGTAGCTTAGCTGCCGTTAATAAGTAATTAATTGATTTTATACCTATGTCATATTGGGTTGTGGTTTATTGATTTTATACCTATGTCTTGACTAGTCGAGATCCTGAAGTACTTGAAGCTCTGGAGATTTATGAGGGCCTCCAGAATCTCCTTGATAAAGAAACTTATGAACGTGTGTACCCTCGGTTGGGACCTGAACCAGATATTGCGATATCAAGTGAGTGGTGTACCGAGTGAAATGTCATCTGATAAAGATTTTCTCGAACAAATGATGGTGTTGGGCCTCAATATTCTGGACTGGCAAGTAGAGCCCATGTACAGAGAAAAAGGAAAGAAAACCTCGATACCTCAATTCCAACATTTGGTGCTAGAAGGAGGTTTCCTTTCGCAAAATTAATCCTCGCATCGTCAAATCTTCTAATTAGGTGCCGAAACACTGTGAAAATCAATTGATCTACAACTTTACAAAAGTAATTTTAGAATTGGATTGGCTTACTAGAATTTGACAGATCTAATTGGGTGAATCGCAGGGTAAGCCAATAGTATTAAGTGTAGTTGTATGCAGGTTAAATTTGATAAAGTAAATCATGCAAGAAGTTATATGCGCGTAAACTAGCATAATGCAAGCAATGAGATACAAAGATGACCCATCTCCAAAGATGACCCATCAGTAATTTTCTTGGTTGCCTTTTGTTTCTGTAGCGCAACCTATTACCACAAACATGTGAGCAAATATCCAAGTAACTAGGATAGATTTACGAGAAAATTCATATCTAATTGTGGTTTCTGCTGATTTCATGGATTGATTTTAGGTATCTTCAATGGATTTGGAATCAGACGAACAGAAATATCCTTGTCCATGTGGACAAGGTAACCTTACTATCAAAACAACACAAAAACAGGGGAAGAACCACAAGAGGAAGTATCTTACATGTCCTGCTTCTGTAAGATCAGTCATCTTATTCTTGTTCTTTTTGTGTTTCATCTTATAATATTTTACATGTTAAATCTTGTATTTGACAGAAATCTGGAGGTGAAGATTGTGGTTTCTACTCAATTCTTAGATGAACTCATGTGGTGTAGGTGTGGTAAGGGATACTGCCGCAACTTGTTCAAGAATAAGAATAAATACTGGTGTTGCCCTTTGAAGGTGAGTATAATTTAATAGTGAGTTGTTAATGCTCATTTGTGATTATATTTTATTTTCTTTTTTCTTTTTGAGTCTAATCACTAATCAGTTGATTTAGCAGGATACGAATGATTGTGGATTTCGAGCACTGGTTAGTCAGCCGTCTACGGGTTCCCCGCCTGCAACCCCCATCCATCCTTCTACAGTTACCTCGCCTACAACACCCTGCAACTCTTCTACTCCCACATGCTCCGAAGAAAAGCTTATTAAAGCACTTGCACTTGCTAACAAGACCTTGATGGACATTATCAAAGATCTTTCTAAGCTTCCTCTTAATGATGTATGTGCCACATTACCTTCATCTTAGTGCAATTAGCTTTATATGCATATGAAGTCACATGTGCCAAACTTTGTCCATTATCCTAAATTTGTCACACCCCCTGCTTAATGCAATTCAGGAAGGACAAGGATCGCAAGGATCTCTGTGATGCTGTTGCTCTATTGCCCCTCCTGCTGTTTGTTGTCATTGCTGCCTGTTTCAAGTTGAACTCTACTAGTAGTAACATTGTCTGACTTATTGTAGTTCCCTCTTATTAACACTTCTGCTATGGCATTTTCCACAGCAGCATCAGAAAATGATCTCTCTGAGTAAGTTGATTGATCTTCAAATATGTTATAATTATACACTTTAGTGGGTTTAGTAGCTGAGTGCCTATGGTGGAAATGTTATGGTACCAATGATGGTAATGTTATCGTACTTATGATGTTTAAGTTATGGTGTATATGGTCTCAACGATTTTATGGTGTTAAGATTATGGGACTTATGGTACAAAACGTTTTTCCAATTTTTTTTTTTGTTTTTTGCTTTTTTTTATTCGCATGAACAGACTTAAATACTGTTTTAGTGGCTTCTATAATCTTAGTGTTCTAGTCCATTTTTCATAATGGTCTTCTGTTTCTTGTCTCTAAAAATGCTCTCATGCCTGCAAATATGTCCGATAAGCGAACATATCTTGTGGTGGTGGCAAAGAACCCCTGTTTACACCCTGGAGATGTGCGCATTCTAGAAGCAGTAGATGTTCCCAGCTTGCATCATCTTTATGATTGCCTGGTATTTCTTTACGAGTCTGTGTAACACTGAGTACAAGATTACTGGTCTTGGTGATAAAATCTGCAAACAGCTCATGTATACTTCCAGTACTCTTAATGTACCCCTGTGTAGTTCCATTGCCACTGTTTATTATTTTAACTTGATGTATTATGTTGATCTGTGTCCTGTAGGTTTTCAATGAAGCAGAGAGGCGAAATAGATGAGAATGGGGAACATTCGTAATATTCCCTTGCGGTACTCTGGTGATCTTCCCTGCATCAATGTTGGAAAACCCAAGCGTCCAACTTATATTCCTCTAGAGGTAAATCTTGGACCCCAGTAGTTATTTGTGCAGTTTCAGTTCTCAATTTAATTTTATAGCCTCCATGTACTGAGTATGATTTATTTACATTATACTTGTTTGCAACATTTTTGTAGCTTTGTTCGCTGGTTTCCTTGCAACGTTATACAAAAGCTCTGACCACTCTTCAACGATCGTCGTTGGTGGAAAAATCAAGGCAAAAACCACAAGATAGGATGAAAATTTAACAAATGTAATTCCTTTCTTACTAACCTTTTGAGAAAAGATCCTTTTGAGAAGAGATGGCAGTTAATATCTCGGCTCTTACCGCGAGAGTGCAAAACCAGGAGGAGGTGTCTGGAAGGACATGGAATGATATTATCTCTATGATTCGAAGCAATATGGAAGAAATTCAGATCATAGAGATAATTCCACGTTCTTTCATAATGATGTGAATAACTTCACTGATGTTGGTGGTGGAGTTCTTGGTTGTCGTGGATTTCATTCGAGTTTCCGTACCACCCAGGGTGCTTTGTCTCTGAATATAGGTATGTTTGATTATGTTCATATATAAATATATAGATTTTCAAATTATATTGCTTAACTCCCTTTGTTTCGTGACTATCAGATGTATCTACAACAATGATTATTCAGCTGGGACCTGTTGTTGATTTTCTGATAGCCAATCAGAATGCCAAGGATCCATTCTCTCTAGACTGGGTAAAGGTAACCCAATGATCACTACAATACTTAGTTCCTCGACTAATCAATTGTATGTTCTCATTTGCCTCCTCTATGCAGGCTAAGCATGTGCTGAAAAACTTGAGGGTGAAGACGAGTCCGACTAACACTGAGTACAAGATTACTGGTCTTAGTGATAAAATCTGCAAACAGCTCATGTATACTTCCAGTACTCTTAATGTACCCCTGTGTAGTTCCATTGCCACTGTTTATTATTTTAACTTGATGGATTATGTTTATCTGTGTCCTGTAGGTTTTCAATGAAGCAGAGAGGCGAAAAAGATGAGAATGGGGAACCACTGACAACTGAATTATCTGTTTATGATTATTTTGTGAACATTCGTAATATTCCCCTGCGGTACTCTGGTGTTCTTCCCTGCATCAATGTTGGAAAACCCAAGCGTAACTTATATTCCTCTAGAGGTAAATCTTGGACCCCATTAGTTATTTGCAGTTTCAGTTCTCAATTTAATTTTTTATTAGATGTATAATTGCAGTTGTATGATGCTAAATAACGATTTATATGTTACTAATTTGATTATATTTCTGCTTTTGGGAGAATTGCTTGTTCTTGAGGTTGTACGTTGATTGCTAGCTTTTAAAATTCGTATTAAATTATCTGTTCATTGGATTGTTCTGATTTTGGACTTGTTGGAAGCTATTTGAATTATCTGCAACATTCGTTCTTTGTGTTTTGTGAAATTCTTCTTGTAAATATGCTAAAACCTGTCCTTTTTGTAATCTGGTGGGTTAATTTTTGTTAGATACAACTAAATGATCAATCCTTTAGTCGCCGTACAAAGAGGGAAATCTTTCTATTTCTGCTTATTTCACAAAATTCAGATCACTTAATGATGAGTTAGAGGAACTTTCTGATGCACCTAGATGTGATTGTGGGAAATGTACATGTGAGAGTAATGCCAAACTGGATGTTTATCTTCAGAAGAGGAACTTTCTGATGCATCTAGATGTGATTGTGGGAAATGTGTACACGTGAGAGTAATGCCAAACTGGATGTTTATCTTCCTGCATCCTGTTCAGACTTTGGATATAATAGGTAAGAGGATGATCACAAATTGCTATTGCAGGGTTGGCATACATTCATATTTTTAATGATTATGCATAACTGAATCATCAATAGGCCAATGATATATTTTTTCTGCTATTAGGCATGCTGAATTACGTCAATGGTTGTGTAGGATGTTCAGTAAGACATTGGTTGTTGATCTTTGCAGCTGCTGGACCGGTGTGCCAGTTTGTTTCTTCAATATCAGTCTTCATAGTACTTTCCCAGTTTTACTTATGTTATATATCAGTTCTAAGGTTTCAGACGTAGTGGAAGGAGATAATGCATAAGGAGATTTGTCTGCTTTGTTGACTTCTGCTGGAATCAACATAGCCTTGTGTCTAGTGCTCTCCTCACTGTATTCTATATTAAGAAAACAACCAAGCAACGCAAGCGTGCACTTTGGGCAAAGGTTCGCTCAAGTACAATTACATGATCTATTCTGCTTAGACAGAATTGTTCCTTCGGCTGGCTGGATAGTTAAAGCTTGGGAGACAACTGAAGAAGATTTATTGACGGTTGGGGGTCTAGATGCAGTTGTAGTTTTGCGGATAGTTGTTTTCTGGTAAGTATACACTTTCTTTAAATTTTTGTCACCGATACTAATTTACTACTATTTTAAATGGGTGGTTTTTTTTTTATTTATTATTTATTATTTTTTTATCATTATAAGTCAAAAGTTCCATAGGTGGAAGGAAGGTCTTAAATATGTGTTCATGAGCCATTCTGATGCGTTAGAATATTAAGATTCATGATGTGTTCAAATAGATTTTTATGTTAAGGTCTCTGCAATCTTGAAATGAGCAATTTATTTAGTTTAAAGTTTGTTAAATGAGCTGTTTTATTATATAACAGCTTTTATTCATTTAAGTCAAACAATCTAATTAATTCTTATTATTTAGAAAGCAATACAAGAAACAACTGCCGCTATGGAAATCATCACGGTGGTGGTGATGCTGGAGGTGGAGGTGGCTCTGGGACGGAGAATGGGCTATCGTTTTGTAAGAAGTGTGGACATATATTGAAGAAGCAACGAGCCAAGTTTTATATTCTCCGACGTTGTGTAGCTATGCTTTTATGTTGGCATGAGCATAGGCTAGCTAGCTACTTATAACGTTTTTACAAAGCTCACTTGTTCAAGTAATACCATTTGCGTGCCTACTCATGATTTGTCTATGTTTTAAAGAGATTTGTTTCTACTTGTTTCTTTTTAAAGCTTTTAGATATATGTAGTGGTTTTATTAATGACAGTTGTGAAGTATTCTTAATCTTTGGTAAGTAATGTATATATGAAATATACAAGTTTTATTAATCTAGATCTTGCCATCTGCGTTGTTAATGTATATTGAATAATTTACTTCTTCGTTCATATACGTGCTACTCTAATAACAATCCTACTCCCCTATTAAGTCTTAATTCAAAATTGAAAGTACTTGGATTTCAAATGAAAATGAGATCAGAAAAGCACGTTGGATTTGTTCCTTTTCTTGTTATTGTTGTTTCTTTCCCTTCCTGGCAAATAAAAAGTGGAACTTCATTCTTCTTTTTAAAATTCTCACACGTCTGGTCCATAATTAACATAAAAACAAATTTGATAACATGTTTAAAATGAATATTGAAATGTGGAATGACTAGGGACTGCTATGGATGCATATATCTTGAAGGTAAAACAAGAATGAGTGCTTCGAGTAGAGTGTCCTAATGTGCAAATGTGGAGTGTCCTAATGTGCAAATGAGTGTGCATTGTTGAATATGAACCCGAAGCTCTTACTCTATGATTTGTACTCAAATGATCTTCCATAAATAAGTGGAAATGTAAATAATAAAACTATTTAGTTGTCGTCCTCGTACTAAAATAAGAATGAGAGCTTAATATAATTTATAAATAATATAATAATTTAGTTGACTTTTGATTTGATGTTTGACTTCAAGAATACATGGACGCCTTTTGGTGAATACGGTTCAACAAAAAATTGCAATGGTTTCATATAGTTACATAAAAATATTGAGGCACTAATTAGCAATGGTTTCATATAATTACATAAACTTATTAGATAAGCGTTATAGTTTTTGACAATATAAAGCACCTTGTTCTAAGAGTTTTTTTTCTCTGTTTTACATAAACAAGCACCTTTGTTTTTCTCTATGCAATTTTTATTCTTGTTTCATTCTTGTCTTGTGTTTCTTTTCTCTATGTGTTTCTTTTCCTACAACTACTGCCAACGATTATAATTTACAATTTACAATTTACAAGTGATACTACAAGTCTAAAATTTTAAAATAAGCAAAAAAAAATTGATAAAAAAAAAACTCGTTACCGACTCGACTCGGTAGATTACTTTGGAGTTAATCCGGACTCGATAGGTTACTTTGGAGTTAATCCGGAATCGGCTGGCCGAAGTTCATGCATAACATCTTGACAGGGGATGCAAACTGACACCGAAGTTTCGCATGGAATCAAGTCCATCTGTCTTGTACTAGAATGTTCTGGTTGTAATAATACATTTGAGGTTTTAAGACTGAGGAAGGCTTCCTATTGATCGTGCTGCTCGTGGGTCTTTAGGTTTCAACTACATGAGAAAGTGATTCTTTATTTTAGATTAAAAAATTTAACCTTATGGGTAATTATTTTATATGTATACAAGTTTGCTCCTTAAACTGACTAGAACTCCACAAATAGCAAAATATCACTTGCACTGATTTGCATTCAAAACACTGTTTTGCATTCAAATTTCTAATAGCAATAAGTAGAACTCAACAAATCCAACCATTACACAGACAAAATATTAGAATAGTGACATGTAAAGCTAAAGCTAAATTAGACATAATAGTAGAATCCGTTTACCTTAATCGAACTGAAAAATCATAAAACACAGCAAAGCAAACATTCTATGAGACTCCAATGAAACATTCAATAAAAAAGTGAGACAAAATTCAACATTAGTATCTGGCAGAAGTTCAGTAATTCAACATTAGACTCCAAAATTCTAAAACAAACATTTCAAGAGAGTTAATATTAAACATAATCACAGTACTTGGTAGGCTTTTTCCTTTCTCTCGCGGGCCGTACCATGGGCTCTCTCTCTTTCCCTTGGCCTCCTCTACCTCCCCTTCCCCTACCTCTCCTTCTCCATCGGGCTCCTCTTTCTCTGCTTCCATCGCCTTCCTCTGCATACAGCTTTAAAGTTGAAAGACCCACATCTACAGCCTCATAACCCTCCTCCAAGGGAGGGCTCAAAGGAGGAATGGGGGATGCGGTGGAGTAGAGGGAGGAGCATCGCCATGTGGAGTTGAGATATGAATGGGGGGTATCCGAAAGACCCATATCTACAGCCTCATAAGCCTCCTCCAAGGGAGGGCTCAAAGGAGGAATGAGGGTATGCGATGGAGTAGAGCGAGGAGCATCGCCATATGGAGTGAAGAGAGGAATGGGGGTATGCGGTGGAGTAGAGGGAAGAGCATCGCCATGTGGAGTGGAGAGAGGAGCATCGGCAGGGCTAGGGTAGCAATGCTCGCATGCATTGACCTCACATTGTAGAATTTTGACTTTCCACTCTTCAACATTCTTTCGCTGGGCATTGTAACTCTGGACTAGGGGTAAGTCAGAGCTCTTACTCCCGTTATATAATGTGGGCAGCCGCTCAAAGAGGATCGCCTGCCATAACAAAAAATCATAAACAAATTAAGGTGTGTACCTAAAATTCATTTGCTGCAAAAAGTGTACCTAAACATTCTAAAAGGCTGCAAATTGTGTACTCCGCTAGATTGAAGTTAACAGAGTTAACAGAAGTTGTAATAAAGCAGATAAGGTATGAGCTTTCGTGTATGTAAAAATATGACTCCGGCAACAATTTCAAAGCATAAACTTTACACTAGACAAGGCAAGTGGAAAGAGTTATAAAAAAAACTACATTTAGCAATGATAAAGGAACTTCTTGATGTCCTTTCTTTTTCAGGATTAGCAAAGTGTTCTATGCTCATTTTTGCAATTTCGCTGGTTACAGCGGATATATTGGCCAGGTGGTATTCGTTAGCGGTTTGCTTCTGGTACTTTGTCCGTGAGGTTCTTACAATGCTAATAAGAATTACATTGCTAACATGTAAATAGTTACGTTATCAGGGTGCTGGTACTGCACTTGATGAAATTCTCTCCAAGTAGCAGTAACAAAAAATATTAAAGAGGTGATTTTGCATTGAAAGTAAACAAGTAGATTATAATTACACTAGACAAGGCAAGTGGCCACTATTAATATACATCTAGGCAGCAATGGAGACATATATGTTGACATACCTCAAGTATGGGGGCACAACCTCTGAAGGTGTATTGCCCCCCCTGCCTCCACTAACAAATCCATGTGCCTCAGAGATTGACGCCAATCCACTTTATTGAATTCTTCCATATCCGACACATATTTCCACAATTTTTGGCGAGGATTATTTAGCTTTGTACCACATAGAGCAAATTGCTCAATGTAGTAGTAGCTGAGCAACTGCACAAATGGTTGCTTTTTCTCGTCCTTCTCCATTTCCATTTTTTCAAAAATATTTTTCAGATCTTGAGCAGATAAATCCATTTCTGGCTTCACATTTTCAATTAGTTCTTTCGAAGCTCAAAAAGAGAGTTCGGAAAGTGACTTGATTTTAAGAGTTTCCAATTAAAAGTGGCAAAGTCCAGATTTCCCATTGGGATACCTAGGACTGCCGCCACCTCATGGGGGCAAAAAGAAAATGAATTTTCATTAAAACAAAAAATTTTCGAATCATTATCGTAAAAAAAAGACAGTGCCTCTATAAGAGTCGCACTGCTTTCTTTGCCATTTGTAATAGAAACAAGAGATGAAAAAATAGATTTTTCTGAAAAAAATCTTTTTTTCGGGAGTTAGATTTAAAGAAGATATTTTCTTCAACCCGGTTACTAGTTTTATAGGTTGTTTAACCTGCATACACAAGCAATTACCATGATAAGCACAATATACACAAGCAACACATTATAATCAATTACCATGATATGCACAATATACAGAAACAATGACATATTTACCAGTTTTTTACATAATTATACTAAAATAATATTTTCCAAAAGTATGGCCAATAATACCAGCTCAATACCCTGTTATATTTGCTTATCAGATCCAAAGAACTTTCAAGGATTATGGAGGAATTATGTAAGAATCAAGGTAGCTATTAACGTGCACAAGCCGCTTAAAAGTCAAATGAGAATTGAAAAAACAGGGGGTGAATGGATGTGGATCAAGTTCAAATATGAGCGACTACTATCTTTTTGTTTCTACTGTGGTCTCATTGGGCACTCTGAGAAATTCTGTGAAAATGTTTGATGATGAGGGAAAGCGTCCTTCCATTCCACACTTATGGCATGTATTATCCATTTTCCCTCCCTGTGGTGCCTTTCTTTTGCTCTGTTCAGATTGCCACTTTCGGTGACCAGAGCTGTTATAAGGACGAAAGTCCCCGTGACCTCGATCTCGTCCATGGTATCGACCTTGGCCTCGTCCACCTCTATGCCCTTTTCCACGTACATTCTACGGGAATGACATGTTATTTACTTCAGATAAAGGGGCAGATCCCGTTGGACGGGATTGATGATTCTTAATCACCAATTCATGATTCTATTCAGCAACAACGAGAGTTGATAGAAGATCCCCAAACTTGGTGAATTTGCGCTCCCTATACATCTCAGCTAAGTTGATATTATTGGGGTAAAAAGTTGATAGTGTTTTATCGATTTTTCTTTTCTCAGTAACTTTCTCACCGCACATAATGAGCCTAGAACTTATCTTGAATAAAGCAGAACTATATGCCCGAACACTGTTAAAATCCTGAAGTCTTAGATTAGCCCAATCATTTTCAGCTGCAGGCAGATAAACTAGTTTCTGGTGGTCAAACCTATCTTTTAGATTTTTCCATAAAATATAAGGATCCTCGACTTCTAGGTATTCAGATTTTAAATCTTCATGCATGTGGTGTCGGAGAAAAATAATAGAGGTAAAGTTTTCTTCAGTCGTGGCTTATTTCCTGCCTTTATCGTATCGCTTAATTTCTTTGAACCAAGATGCAGTTTTACATCTTGTACCCATGACAAATAATTATCTCCAGAAATGTACAATGCAACGAACGATAAGCTTGTAAGGTTTGTCATACTAAATCTGAATTTAACACACAAATTATTAAACTTAAATCATCAATATAAATATTACATAAATACTAGTTAATCGGGTGCGTTAACAAATACGCAATAATAAATGTATATATCATTATTATCATTGATATTATAGACAGATCTATGTATAGAACAACAAATGGATTTTCACCCGCCATACGAACGTCGGCGTATACAGGTTATCTCAAACTGATAAATATATTTAGGTAGAAAATCCTGCATAAGTTAGTTCGTGCTCAAAGATTATTTTACGATAAATGATAATCATAAAAAATGTTCCCACACTATCTTTCGATGAATGGTACCATTTTAATAACAGTGTAGATAAAGGTCAGTTAATATATAACAACAATTTATATATCAATGACATTATAATTAAAAGGTTCCCACATTATTTCGGTATTACCCAAAATTAGATGGTACCATTTTATTAGGCGGTTCTCCGGCCATATATTTTTAGTTAATAGTAGGCGGTGCTCCGGCCATATATATATATTTTTTTAGTAGACGGCAATATATATATATATATATATATATATATATATATATTAAAATAAAATTATGCCTTCTCAGTTCCGGCAGTACTTTGTGCTGATAACGTGTTGTAATATGCTAGTTATAATAATATTACAAGTGGCAACTAATTAGTAGAAGTTAAAGTAAGAGAACGAGAGAGATAGAGATATGAGCATAGAAATGAAGCTCGATGTAAGTTTTCCATTAACTGATGCAAGATATTTATAGCTAAAGGAAGGGAACAAGTAATTAATGCAAGGTAACAATTTCTTTACATCTATGCATAGCCCAACTATTCTAGTATTGACTACTGTATGACAATCAATTTACAACACCATGTATATTATTGATGGTAGCTAATGAATTATTCAGGTCAGGGACCATGTATATGATGATAGGTTCCTGTGTGTATTATATTTTTATAGTTGAGTTGGCATTTAATTAGTATAGAATTTGTATGCATATATGAATCAGTATGTATGTCCTCTATGTTTCCTTCTTCCTGTAGAATTGTCACAATAATTTTGGTTTAATATTTTGTATAGGCTTAACTGTATCCTTTTGTTGAAGTCCGTCAAGCGTGAGGTAAGTTAACTTTTCGTGCTCTTCGATATATTTTGAAAATGTTTTTATATTTAAAAAATGTTTTATATTTCTAATATTTTTATTGTGAAAATTTGGATCAAGTATGAATTTTTAGATATAAGAATTCCAAGCTAGCTATGACTTATGAACTCGTTAGTAATTGCGTATAGTTCTGGTACTACCCTACGAGACCTTACTAGGGCGTGCTTTTTATGATACCTTCGGGAGTGCATACTTTATGATACCTTAGTAAGGGACGCATTATTGACAATTATGAATCTATGATACTGTGTTACCAGGTATTTGTGACCTTAGCGAACTGTGGAATTTATTTTACGTTTTTAAGTTTTGATTTTGAAATTGTGATTTACGAACTATGAATTTGTGAACTTTGATTTATGAAAATTTGTAAAATATTTTTATGAAACTTACTTGATCCACTGGTTCAATTAGTTTTCTTGATGGGCTGTGTAACTCATTATTTGTGAAATTTCAGGTACTTAACGAATGGGCTTGCTTGGAGATTGGATTAGAGTTGAACCGGTGTCACTTAATAATGTTCTAGTTTCTAGCTGTTTCATTTAAGGACCTGTGTCTCTATGGATTTTAGTTTCGCAAAGGAACATATTACTTATCGTTATGTCTAGATTATAGAATTTCACGATTTTTGGGTTTTGGTAAAAGTATATATGAAGTTTACTTTTAAATTTTATTAGTTGCTCTTTATGATAATAGTCCGAAAAGTCGGGCTGTTACACAAACAATGTATTTACAGTTGATTCTATACATCTGAACTAAAGGAGAATATACAGAACAAGAGAGAATGAAAGAGAGATTTGGCAGAGAGAAAAGAGCGCGGAAGAAGAGAGAGAGTGAAGAATGATCTAGCTAACTATATACAAGACAAAATAACTAACTGGTAGTTAGTTACGCTGAGCTGTCATTCTACCAAATAATTTAGCCAGGATGCTGTATAAACGAACTGAACTTGGACTGTTGCATTGATGTATTGGGCTGCCTACTAACTGGACTTGAATCAGTAATGTTAATAAAGTACATGCTTGTTTTCATGATAACTTTCTGGTGTATAGCTTCATCATGCATTCAGTTTTTTATAATTTCTGTCGTAGCTTGTTGCATTTTTCTTTGCAATCACCATGGTAAGTGATGTCTTCAAACACTCTAATATGCTCTCATGATCTTACTAGAAGCGCTTAGCTGATGCAACAGGAAAAGAAAATGGGAAAGATTAAAGAGAGGGTTTTACTGAGTATTGTCATTAGCTTGGTGTTCCAAGTAGGTCAGATTTATTTGTAATGTGTGTACAGCATTTGAGGTGTTGTAGTAGCTATAATTGTGTTTTCTGATATTATCTGTCCATTTTAGAACTATATATTTTGATTACTCTAGTTGATTTAATGTGAATATGTTATGCATATGTCCTCTATTTTTATCAATTGTTTAATCTTTGCAAATTTCGTGGTGATCCTGTATGAAATATATAATCTGCACGCAGCATATGTATACATATTCTTCTGGGTTCAGATTCTTTTTTTCTAGCTATAGAATTATAAGTTCAATTACTCTGTGTCTAGTGGCATTGATTTTATTTAGTGCATATAACCGAGTAATATGTACATATTTCTGTGATTCCAATGTTAGATGGCATAGCCCATTACCAAATACCTGCAGTAGTACGTGGCATCATTGGATCACGAAAATAGGTAAGAGGAATGTTTAGCCGTACAGGCCATAAACACATTGAAGTTGACAACCTTCTTGATCATCATTTAGGTCCTATTGAGGTAAAGGTGAAATTTGAATCATCATTGTCTCTCTGCTTTGCATATTATCATGTCAATATTGTACCAAACCAACTGTTTGCCATACGCGGAGTCGATAATTGCTAAGCCTCACAATTCTTTTGTTGTTGTCATGTTCCTTCCAAATTTCAACCAGGAAGAAAGACTTCAAAATCTTCAAAAACGTCTGCATGTACCTTTTCACGAAACTCGTCTAGATCATCAAGTATATAACCTCTCACCCCCTCTCATTTATGTAGCACATTATTTTGTAGGGTCCTGGTCCCTGACAATCGATTGTCAGGACTATTTTGTTAGAAAATGGAGTATTGAGAGCATAACTATTTTATGTTCTTGATGTTAATTCCGGATTTTAACGATTGGAAATTGTTCCTTGCTATGAGGACTTAAATTTTCATATATGGGTCTAAGTAATTTTCTTAGTGAAATCCATAGATAAATAGAGTTGAAGTGGGTAGCTTGAAAGAGCTTGAAAAAGAGAATGTGTATTTGTCCCACATTGAAATAAATAAAAGGGGTTGTTGGCTTTATATATAATCACACACATGGGTAGTGTACAACTACTAAGGTGTATGATGGTGCATGGTGTTACCGTGTGCTTCACGCGCACACACACGCGCGCCGCCGCTGCCGCCCGCCTCGCCACGCCACGTCTCGTCTCGACTCGACTCGGGTCGGCTCGGTCGAAGGGCGAATGTCTCGGCGTCTCGCGTACGCGAGGCGACCTGGGCGAGGGATTTTATTTATGTGTTTAAATAATATTTTAATTAGAATGAATATATATTAATTGGGATCAGTACATGGAATAAATCATGTGGAACTGGTGAGACATTTAATACTGATGGGCCAGATCCTAATTATGATCAAATACTGATGGACATCAGATCCTGACGGTACCAGATCCTGATGATGATCAAATGCTGATGGACATTAAATCCTGACGGATGAAAATCCTGATAGATCAGATCCTGATGTTGGGTCCTGGTCCTGGTCAGAATTTGATAATATATATTCTGATTAATTTAAAAAAAACTGAAATGTGTAGATAAAATATAACGTAACTTTTACGATTTATTTAATTGAAAATCAGTTGTTACAGCCGTTTTGATTATATTAAATCGACCGTTTCATTCTTATTAAATGGAATGGGGGTTACAATATTTATGAGGGTGGTATCAGTTACGTTTTGCCTCTCCTATAAATAGAGAGCTAAGCTGCTGATTTTAGGAGTACCACACCTTACATTCTCTTCACCTCTCTACACTCTTTTCACCCTCTTGTCCGTAGCTTCTCTGCTTATGAGTTGTGGTTTTTTTTTTTTGGCGACTGAGGTGCTAGTCGAAGTTGAGCTTTCTGATTACTGTGATCATATAGCTTGGAGCTGTTTTATCCTGGAAGAATATTGCCAGCATCCTGACATAGTGTAAGTGGGGGCAATTATCTCTTAAAGAGCAGTTAGGACTTCGAGCAAGGCCTGACGACGCAGCTGGTTTTTCTACTTGATTGATATACTGTTATAGTTATGGCTACTAGTATGTCTTCTATCTTTTCTTCGTTCTTACAGTTACTGATATGCATGTTTTATACCTTCGTGTTTTGTTCCGTTGATTGTTTGCTTGGCCTTGATTTGTTAAATACGATATATAACTGCCTCTATGTTGCTGTTTTAGTCATATTTTCCAACAGAGAATGTAGGGTGTGGTACAACTAAAATCAGCAGCTTAGCTCTCTATTTATAGGAGAGGACAAACGTAACTGATACCACCCTCATCAATATTGTAACCCCCATTCCATTTAATAAAAATGAAACGGTCGATTTAATATAATCAAAACGGCTGTAACAGCTGATTTTCAATTAAATAAATCGTAACAGTTACGTTATATTTTATCCACACATTTCAGTTTTTTTAAAATTAATCAGAATATATATATTATCAAATTCTGACCAGGACCAGGACCCAACATCAGGATCTGATCTATCAGGATTTTCATCCGTCAGGATTTAATGTCCATCAGCATTTGATCATCATCAGGATCTGGTACCGTCAGGATCTGATGTCCATCAGTATTTGATCATAATTAGGATCTGGCCCATCAGTATTAAATGTCTCACCAGTTCCACATGATTTATTCAATGTACTGATCCCAATTAATATATATTCATTCTTATTAAAATATTATTTAAACACATAAATAAAATCCCTCGCCCAGGTCGCCTCGCGTACGCGAGACGCCGAGACATTCGCCCTTCGACCGAGCCGACCCGAGTCGAGTCGAGACGAGACGTGGCGTGGCGAGGCGGGCGGCAGCGGCGGCGCGCGTATGTGTGCGTGAAGCACACAGTAACACCATGCACCATCATACACCTTAGTAGTTGTACACTACCCATGTGTGTGATTCTATATAAAGACAACAACCCCTTTTATTTATTTCAATGTGGGACAAATACACATTCTCTTTTTCAAGCTCTTTCAAGCTACCCACTTCAACTCTATTTATCTATGGATTTCACTAAGAAAATTACTTAGACCCATATATGAAAATTTAAGTCCTCATAGCAAGGAACAGTTTCCAATCGTTAAAATCCAGAATTAACATCAAGAACATAAAATACTTATGCTCTCAAAACTCCATTTTCTAACAACTCCCCACAAATCCATACAGAAATGCTTCAGGTTTTTTTCCATCATGACTTGTTTTTCAGAGTCGGTACCCTTCTGGGTTTGAACCCTCCTGAGTCCCCTTCTTCGATGGCTACCGGATTCAGATGGAATGTTTCACCTTGAATCTTAATCCATTTGGTGTAACCATGTTCCATAGACGACGACAAGTCAAAGGCTATGGTGCCAATCTACGGCTTTGTGACATTAATGGTCTTGTCTCGATCCTGTTCATCGAATGCTTCGAGGAATAACCCTTTCCTCTAATTGTGACCACACAATTACATTCACTTAGCTGGGCATCTCCAGAGATGTACTGCTACCATCTCGTCGAATGACTTGACCCCATTCAGAGTTATAATAACTCTTGCTTACTAGCAGCGTCAGTACCTTCTAGGTCTACAGGGGATAGACTCAGATACAACAGTATCATCTATGTAGCAAAGGTACTACCAATTCATCCTTACAGCTTGTTATTACCACATTGAATACACTTCAAGGGATCTCCTCTCATGTGCATTGGGTTCCCACTGATGATGAACTATTATGGGTTGACAGCCCCATCCCCAACCTTGACTTAAGGACCATTGCAGGTTCCAGTCCTTTAGTCAAAGGATCAGCTATATTATTCTGAGTTCCTATGAACTCTACAGCTATAATCCTATCAGACACTAAACCCCTTATAGAATTTAGTCTAACTTGGATGTGCCTCTTTGTCTTAGCATTATACTTTTTACTGCTAATCTTGTCGATAATTATTTTACTATCACAATGAAAAGCAATCGCAGGAAGCGGTCTGCTTACTACAGGTATCACGGACATAAGTCCGTGTAATCATTCAGCCTCCGTCCCCGTGGCATCAAGTGCACACAACTCAGCCTCAAAAGTAGACCAAGTTACTATAGTCTGTTTGGTCGACTTCTAGGATACTGCTCCACCTGCTAAGGTGAACACGTATCCATTCACTCAATTGGAACCATACTTCTTAGCTATCCAACTTCATCACTGTACCCCTCAAGTACACTAGGAAATCTTCTATAGTGTAAACTAAGGTACATTGTGCCCTTTAGATATCTAAGTACTCTATCAAGAGCATCCCAATAAGTTCTGTTTGGACAGCTTGTATATCTAGCCAACTTAGACATAGAGCATGAAATATCTGGTCTAGTACAGCTAGCAAGATACTGCAAGCTCCCTATAATCTGAGAATACCTTAACTGAGACACAGGTACTCCTGAAGTATTCTTAACAAGGGCAACTTTAGGATCATAGGGTGTACTAGCGATTATACACTGTGAATAACCATATTTCTCAAGTATAGTTTCTCTATATAATGAGACTGTGATAACGTTATTCCCTCAGCTGACTGAGTCAGCTTGAGACCAAGAATCACACTAGCCTCGCCCATATCCTTCATTTCAAAATGCCTTTTCAAGAAAGCTTTTGTCTCGTTAATAATCTGAATATTGGTTCCAAACAGTAATATGTCATTTACATATAGGCACAAGATGACACACTCACTACCATTAACTTTGGTGTAGACACACTTGTTACTTTCATTAATATCATAACTGAACGGCAACACAGTTTCATCAAACGTTTTATGCCAATCCCTAGGAGCTTGTTTCAAGCCATAGATGGATTTGATCAACTTACATACTTTCCTTTCATTACCAGATGCAACAAATCCCTCAGGCTGATCCATATAAATCTCTTCTTCAAGTTCACCATGAAGAAAAGCTGTCTTTACATCATTTGATGGATGATAAGACCATGTATGGAAGCCAATGTTACAAGCATTCGGATTGTTGTCATTCTAGCTACAGGAGAGTATGTATCAAAGTAATCAATGCCCTCCTTTTGCTTAAAACCCTTAGCTACCAGTCTAGCTTTATACTTATCTATTGTGCCGTCAGGGTTCAACTTCCTTTTAAAGATCCATCTGCACCCGATATTAGAACACCCAGGAGAGAGATCAACTAACTCCCATGTTCCGTTTGAAACAATAGAGTCAATTTCACTCTTTACAACGCCCTTCCAGTGCCTAGACTCGGAAGAATCCATAGCTTGTCGGAAAGTTAAAGGTTCGTCCTCGACATTGTAAGTGATAAAATCACTTCCAAACTCCTTGACTACCTTTGCACGCTTACTTCTTCGTGGTTCCTCTATCTCCTTAGGAGTAGAGCTATTACTAGGTTTCGCCCCCACATTTGTCATCTTTTCCACATGATCAGGAATAGAACTCGATGTGTGAGTAGGATCTTCATTAGAAGTATCTTGAGGCATACCAGTCTTCATAGGGTAAACATCCTCAAAGAATGTAGCATCACGAAATTCAACTATCGTGTTTGCTACATACCATCTATGTCAGGTTTTAACACTAAAAATCTCATAGCTGTAATAGTCTCAAAATAGCCCAGAAAGATACAAACAACAGTCTTCGGACCTAGTTTCTTTCTCTTGTGTTCAGGGACAAGTACCTTAGCAAGGCACCCCCACACACGAAGATACTTAAGACTAGTCTTCTTGCTCTTCCATAACTCATAGGGTGTCTTATCCATGTGTTTCAGAGGGACTCTATTTAGAATATGGCAAGCCGTATTCAGAGCCTCTCCGCACATGTATTTAGGCAACCCAGAATTAAAAAGAATACTATTAATCATATCTTTAAAAGTTCTGTTCTTTCGCTCAACAACCCCATTAGACTCAGGTGTGTATGGTGGGGTAACTTCATGAACTATTCCATTGCTTGCACAAAATTCATTAAAGGAGTTACTCGTATACTCACCACCTCTATCAGATCTCAACCTTTAAATACCTTACTAGTTTGTTTTTCTACTTCAGTTTTATATATAATGAATTTACTAAGTGCTTCATCCTTATGTCTAAGTAAATAGACATAACAGTATCTACTACTATCATCTATAAAGGTAATGAAGTATATAAACTGGTCCTTAGTCAACACACCGCCAAATTCATAAATATCAGTGTGTACTAAATCTAACAAACCTGAATCCCTAACAATATAATGAAAAGGTTTCCTTATTTGTTTAGCAAACACACATACTTGACATTTAGAATTCTTTTCTATGGTATGTCTTGGAATCAACTCTAAGTTCATCATATTTTTAAGAGCACCAAAGTTTAAGTGACCAAGTCTAGCATGCCATAAATTTGAAGATTCAACACAGTTAATGGAAGGAGTAATATTATTAATCAACGCACCCAAAACGGGCTCAGCATTTATTACAAATAAACCATTTGACAAGTAACCCTTGCCAAAAAATGTACCAGTATGAATAAGAACTACTTCATTACATTTGAAAGAGACTTCAAAACCGTTAGCTACTAAACATCTTCCATTTATTATATTTCTACGCATGTCGGAAACATGATGCACACTCGTCAGGGGTAGAACATGACCTGAAGGAAACTTCAGGTCCACGTTTCCTACTCCATGTACTTGAGCAGCACTTGCATTCCCCATCGTCACTGTTAAGCTATGACTCTGTTGATAAGATACAAATAAACTAATGTCAGCAAAAATATGCACATTAGCTCCAGTATCAATCAACCATTCATTTAACAGATAAGTGGAAAATAGTACAGGGTTGTAGGTAACATACCGGTCCACGTTGGTTTCAGAAGCAGTAGCCTCACCAATAACCATGTTCACTACAGGCCCACTTGAGGTTCCAAGCACAGCATTCGCTTGAGCTACCACCTCGGCTTTCTTCGCTTTCTTTGTCGGGCAGTCCTTACTCCAGTGCCCAACCTGCCCACAAGAACAACATGGTTTGTTTGCCTTTGGTTTCTTGGCCTTATCCTTGTCATTCTTAGGTTTATTACTATTACCCTTTTTAGAGACAGCCTTCCTTTTCTGTCCTACAGTTGCTACAGTCACCTTCGAGCTTCCGTGCTCAGTTGGCATCCTATGTCCCTGTTTGGACTTGTGTTGTTCTTGCACCGAGATGTCCAGCATAAGGTTGGTCCAGGTGATCTCTCCTTTCTATCTTTTCAGGGATAGAGAAAACTCTTCCCAAGACTTTGGGAGTTTTTCAATCACACTCATCACCTTAAACTTTTCTGGGAGGTCCATTCCGGACTCCTTCAAATCATGCACTATAATCTCGAACTCATGCACCTGCTCAGTCATGGACTTATTGTCCACCAGCTTGAAATCAAGGAACCTAGCCACAGAATACTTTTCCAGACCTTGTGAGTTAGTATTATGTGTCTAGTCCAGCTTTTCCCATAAGAGTTTTGCGGTGTAGGCATCAGAGGAGTACACATCAAACAAGGTGTTTGTTAGAGCAGCCAAAATGGCCGCCCTAGCCACACCATCCTTCACAGCCCACTTCGTAAAACCCTTAACTGATTCAGCCTTTACTTGATCCACAACCGTCTTCTCATATTCCACAACAGGCCATAGACCCTTTACAATCAACCACAACTTCATCCTTTTATGCCAACGAGAAAAGCCAACGCCCCCATTGAACTTTTCCGGCAAGCCATTTAATTCAACGGGTTGTGGAAAACTATAAGTGGTCCAATCCATGACCCCAGCAGATGCAACAGAACTACCACTAGGAGGAACTACAGTTTCATTAACCATTATGCTAAATACTATATAACAGGTTATCTCTTCAAGAATGTTGGAAGTAATAACTAAAACAGCAACATAGAGGCAGTTATATATCGTATTTAACAAGTCAAGGCCAAGCAAACAATCAACGAAACAAAACACGAAGGTATAAAACATGCATATCAGTAACTGTAAGAACGAAGGAAAGATAGAAGACATACCAGTAGCCATAGCTATAACAGTATATCAATCAAGTAGTAAAACCAGCTGAGTCGTCAGGCCTTGCTCGAAGTCCTGACTGCTCTTGAAGAGATAATTGCCCCCACTTACACTGTGTCAGGATTCTGGCAATATTCTTCCAGGATAAAACAGCTCCGAGCTATATGATCACAGTAATCAGAAAGCTCAACTTCGACTAGCACCTCAGTCGCCAAAAAAAAAACCACAACTCACAAGCAGAGAAGCTACGGACAGGAGGGTGAAAAGAGTGTAGAGAGGTAAAGAGAATGTAAGGTGTGGTACTCCTAAAATCAGCAGCTTAGCTCTCTATTTATAAGAGAGGCCAAACGTAACTAATACCACCCTCATAAATATTGTAACCCCCATTCCATTTAATAAGAATGAAGCGGTCAATTTAATATAATCAAAACGGTTAACAACTGATTTTTAATTAAATAAATCGTAACAGTTACGTTATGTTTTATCCACACATTTCAGTTTTATTTAAATTAATCAGAATATATATTATCAAATTCTGACCAGGACCAGGACCCAACATCAGGATCTGATTTATCAGGATTTTCATCCGTCAGGATCTGATGTCCATCAGTATTTGATCATCATTAGGATCTGGTACCGTCAGGATCTGATGTCCATCAGCGGAGAAGTTACTTTTGGTGACTCGTCAAAAATTCCAGTCAAGGGGAAAGGTACTGTTACGATTGTGACAAAGAGAGGTGATAAAAAGTATATAAATGATGTTTATTATATACCTACTTTGAAAAGTAATATCATCAGTCTTGTCCAACTTGTGGAGAAAGGATACAATATTCAGATGCTGGATAATTCTCTTACTATCAGAAATCAAGTTCGAGAATTGATTTCCAATGTAAAGATGTCAAAGAATCGTCTATTCACACTTGATATGCAGACAAATGTGCAGAAGTGCTTAAAGTCAGTCATTAAAAATGACTCATGGTTATGGCACTTGAGGTTCGGTCATCTTGCATTTTATGGCTTGAAGTTATTGTCAAAGACAAAGATGGTGGACGGTTTGCCAGCAATCAACGAACGAAATCAGTTGTGTGAAGCTTGTGTTAAAGGAAAGCAATATCGACAAAGCTTTCCAGTTGGAAAATCATGGCGAGCTAGAAGGCCATTGGAGATTGTTCACACTGATATTGTTGGTCCATTTGATATTGCATCACTTGGCGGAAATAGGTATTACCTAACTTTTATTGATGATTTTAGCAGGAAAAGTTGGGTGTATATCCTTAAAGAAAAGGCGGAGGCTCTTGATAAATTCAAGGAGTTCAAAGCACTGGCGGAGAAACAAAGAGGCCATTATTTGAAGATACTTCGATCAGATAGAGGAGGCGAGTATACTTCAAACCTGTTCAGAAGTTTTTGCAAAGCACATGGAATAAATCATCAGTTGACAACGACATATACTCCACAACAAAATGGCATTGCAGAATGAAAGAATTGCACCATTCTAGACATGGCAAGGAGCATGGTGAAAGCAAAGCACATGCCAAGAACTTTCTGGGCTGAAGCTGTTCTATGTGCAGTTTATTTGTTGAATCGCTGTCCAACAAAAAGTGTCAGGAACAAAACTCCAAATGAAGCATGGAGTGGTAGCAAACCATCAGTTGGACATCTCAAACTTTTTGGGTGCATTGCATATGCACATGTTCCCGACCAGAAAAGGAAGAAGCTGGATGATAAAGGCGAGAAGTGCATCTTTACCGGATATGATAAAAGGAGCAAGGCGTACAGACTCTATAATCCCCTCACGAAGAAATTAATCATTTCTTGAGATGTTGAGTTCGATGAATCTGATTACTGGAGATGGAGCGAGGAAGAAAAAAAAGTTACTGGTTTATTTTTCAATGATGATGATGATGATGGTGGTGATGACTCCAACATAGAAGATGGTGGAGATGATGATCCAACTCCTCCCCAAAGTCCAAATCACCAAACTCCTGCCTCGACACCATCGAGTTCAGGAAGCAGCAGTAGCAGTAGTTCAAGGGGAGCACCCAGAAAAATGCGGAGTCTGGATAGTATTTATGAGGCAACAAGTCCGGTACAAACAACTTTTGATTATTCATTATTCTGTTTAATGGCTGAATGCGATTGAGTGACATTTGAGGAAGCTTCTGAAGAAAGCAAATGGAATAAGGCTATGGATGAAGAAATTGGTGCAATCAAGAAGATTGATACTTGGGAGCTTACAAGTCTTCCAGAAGGACACAAAGCTATTGGTGTCAAATGGGTCTATAAGACCAAGACAAATAAAAAAGGCAAAGTTGAAAAGCACAAGGCAAGGCTAGTGGCTAAAGGCTACAAGCAGAGATACGGGATTGACTACGATGAGGTATTTGATCCAGTTGCAAGAGTTGATACCATAAGACTTCTTACAGCAATTGCAGCTCAGAACCAGTGAAAGATTTATCAGATGGATGTCAAATCAGCATTTCTAAATGGTCCTCCCGGATATGTTCAAAAAGGCAAAGAAAACATAGTCTATCGGCTAAATAAAGCACTGTACGGGTTGAAACAAGCCCCGAGAGCGTGGAACACAAGGGTTGATGAATACTTTCAGAAAAATGGTTTTGTGAAGAGTCCGTACGAACATGCACCCTACACAAAAACAAATCAAGGGGAGATATTATGATCGTGTGCTTGTACGTGGATGACATGATCTTTACCGGAAACAACCCTGGTATGTTCAATGATTTTAAGAAAGTTATGACTAATGAATATTTGAGATGACAGATATTGGTCAAATGTCATACTTTCTTGGAGTCGAGGTGAAGCAAAGCAAAGATGGGATTTTTATGTCTCAGAAAAAATATGCCGAGCAGATTTTAAACAAGTTCAGAATGGATGAATGCAAGCCAGTGAACACGCCCGTAGAAGCAAGCATAAAACTGAGAATTGATTCAACAAGGGAGTCAGTAAATTTGACATTGTTTAAAAGTTTGGTTGGAAGTCTGAGGTACCCAACTTTTACTCGTCCAGATATTATGTATGCAGTTGGATTGGTAAGTAGGTACATGGAGAAGCCGGAGCAAGATCACTTCATGGCAGCTAAAAGGATTTTGAGATATATTAAAGGTATACTTGATCATGGTTTATTTTACACTCATTCTCAAGATTCGAAATTAGTTGGCTATTCAGATAGTGATTATGGTGGAGATTTGGATGACGGGAAAAACACTTCAAGTTATGATTTTCATATCGGTTCAGCGATATTTTCGTGGTCATCAAAGAAGCAACAAACGGTTGCTCTGTCAACATGTGAGGCGGAGTATATGGCAGCAGCAGCGTGTGCATGTCAAGCTATGTGGCTAGGCTACATACTAAGTGAGTTAAATCTTTCAAAGGAAGATCCGTTACTATTTATGTGGATAACAAATCTGCTATACTCGCGAAAAATCCAGTGTCACATAGTCGAAGCAAGCACATCAAGATCAAATATCATTTCATTCGAGAGCAGGGAATGAAAAAATTGTGAATTTGCTGCACTGCAGGACCGAAGAAAATTTAGCAGATATTTTCACGAAGCCGTTGAAGCCGAAGTTATTTCACAACATGAAGATAATGCTTGGAATGCAAAGTCGAGTTTGAGGGGGAGTGTTAGAATTCAAACTCTTCTTGAAGTCAAATAAGAAGGCTAGCCAATAGTCAAAAATGGAATGGTATTCTTGAAATAAATAATAGTGATGTAAGCAATGATGTTAGCTTGTATTTTGAAGTTTATAAATAGGCTCATTGTATTGCCATTGTAGAAACACACCGAAGTGTAAGAGAACAGAGAGACAGAAAGAAAGAGCTGAAGCTCTTGTGTGAGAGAAAGAAAAGAAATTGTAATTTCTTCCTATATATATATATATATATATATATATATATATATATAGTTTGTTGTTTGAGTTAAAAATATTTGGTATAAACCCATACACGTTTCCAACAAAGACTTAATGGTATTGATGGAAATATTCTTATAACCACTTTATCTATGCAAGGGCTTTCTAGATTCAAGTTAAGATGTCTTCAAGACGTGCAACGCTGAATCTATCTGTCACAGTTAAACGTGTGCACTGGATTAGTTGATGCCTGACGGAGTTTAATGAAACCAAAGTTTTAAATTGTATATAAAGCAATAGTTATTTGTTGATGTCCCTTGTTATGACTCTTCTTCATCTGTTATCCCTTGGTACTGAGAGATGTATTAAAGAAGAACAAACAAAAGTGTTGTTACATTAAATGTATGCTCTGGTGCAGAAAATGATATGTAATATTCATTTGCAGCATGATGTAGTTAGCGTCACATTGTAATATTTTGATCCTGTGTCATTCACTGTAGGAGGTTCTATGTAGGACACAAATGCAACTGGGGAGAGAACTTTCGTTAGAAGACATTTGAGCAATACAAGATTTTCCGGCTTAGAGCATACTATTCATTTAGAGATGACAAATTATTTGGCCATGCTCTAAGATCCTCATCTTCTTTATAGCAAATTTTGATTGATGATCGCATGATGTTATAATTCCAACCGTATTTTAGAGAAGGTTGAGTGCACATATTCTCGTATTATTGTTTCAGGGTTTAAACTGTTAAATTATTGAAGTGTAAAGGGTTGTGTTATCTTGGCTTTACTACTGCTTACTTTTTGATTTATCTAGAGGACGGTTCTGTTAACAAAGACTATTTTGCCAAGTGCTCATTTTATCCACTATTGTAAAATGATATATTCATTTTAACGGTTCTGTTACGAATTACGATGCTTGGAGGCTGGATCTGATGAAGCTGTTATATTGCATAATTTGCATTATTTGGAACACCGATAACTTGTATTATAGTATTGCTCTCAGGAAGGAATGGTATCGTTTTGCTATATGGTTGAGGTGTCGTATTGTTGGAGGCCCACCTCCTTAATGGGCCGGACCGAAGGCCCAACACCATGAATCTGAGCGAAGTCCATGATCGTCCGACCCACTTATCTGCAACGGTCATATGGTTACATACTCCTCAGGACGTGGGACACGTTATAACGCCTTAGAAATTTCGTAATTATAAATATTATTGTTTGATATTAAATGTGGAATATATGGTGTGAATTTTTTTTTTTAAAGTTATATATATGTGACATCATGTTTACGTGCTTATATGATGATGTATATGTGAAATGTGGGTCCTTGTAATTTTATTTGAACCTTTTGTGATTAAAAATCTATTTATATATGCATTATCGATCTTCTGAAAATTTTATAAAATCATCGGAGTTATTAAAAATCACGAAATCTTTTGTGTTACCCTCTTTATAAAATTATTGAGAGAAATATTTTTGGTGTTTAAGTATTTCAAATTTATTTTAAGAGTTTTATTGTATTTAAAGGATCAAAACTTGTCAAATTCATATTTAATTCAATTTTGATCCTAAAAATATTTTAAAAATATATGGGCATTCATAATTTTGTACCCTTTATTTTAAAAACGTAAAGTTTAATTTTCACCAATTTTCCATTTAGATTCAATTTTAAAAGCTATTTAATTGATTTTATAATTGTTTTTCAACATTTTTAAGTTACCACTTTGTTTTGTTTTTTTTCATTCTTAACCACAGCTTCTCGAGTCTTCTCTGCTCTTCTAGGAAGCTCTCAATTTGTCTTTCTCCCACAACATCTCGCCCAATCTCTTTTCCTCTGAACTCTCTCTCGAAAATCTCTCAATCTCTCGGATTCTCTCTCTTTCCCTCAAGAATCTCTCCCCTCCCTCTTCCCTTCGTTCTCCTTCAGAGCAGAGTGTGTGCAGAGGTTGTGTGTATGTGCTGATGTGTGTGTGGGTATAGGGGATTGTTCGAAATTTGGGGTTTGGGTAAGTGTATGGAGGCGAGTTTATGCCATGAGTGTGTGTACAGAAGGTGTATGTGTGAAAACAACGATGGGTTTGTGTCAACTGCGTGATCATATATAGTTCAGTGTATGTGGGTTTTGTTGGTTCGGTGGAAAACACCGTGTGAATTATCCCTCTTCCCTCTGTGTTGCTGCATTTTGGTGGCCGCGTATGTATTGCTACGAGTATGTTTGTGGTCGAATCACTGTGATTATGATTTGGGTGTGTGTAAATGATGTACGGGTGTGTGTAAATCAGCTGTGTACGTGTGTTAATCGCTGTTATGTGTTCGAGTGTGTGAAGTTTGAGATAGTACGAAGCAGGGGAGGCAGGTATGAGGAGACAAGGGAGATGGGGGAGGTGGTGTTGGGTCGTATGTGAGTGTGGTTGGTACTGTCAGGCTGTGATAATCGGAGGAGACGGAGGAGATGGATAGAAGTATTGGAAGGTAGTGAATGTGCTGTATGTGGGAGTGTGATAGGTGAAGAGCAAGAAAAAGCTAGGGGGATTGAGAGATGGTGAGTAAGAGAGGAAGGGACTGTATAAGAGTGAGTATGTCTCGGTAGAGTTTCTGTTGGAGGGTGATTATTCTAGCTGTTTGAAGCTATGTTCAGTTCTGAATGGTTGTGTTTGTGTAGGAGGGTCGAAGTTGGGTTCATGGTCCCCAAAATATGCGCTTGATTTCCGGGTTATGGTATGTTACTGGTTGTGTGTGTGTGCCTCTGGTAAGTGACTAGGAGTATGTTTGTGTGAAATGTAATATATTTAAAGAACAGGGCAGATGGGTGTGTGTAAGGGTTGGGGTGTGATGTTTTGGGGCTGCAATCATAGGAGATGGAGATGGAGTGGAGTGAAAAAGAAGGTGGTGCAAATTTGTATGTGATTGGGGATGCTAGGCGTGATCTTGGTGTCGTATTAATCGAAGGGAGAAGAGGCGGTAAGGAGGGTGACTATGTCTATGTGTGTTTATCGCAAAGTGTGTTGTGTGAGTAGTATGTGAGCTGTTGTGTGTTGAGAGATGGGTTGACGGGCCGAAAGTGAGTAGAGAAGGAAAACAAGGGTAGAAAAGAATAAGAGAAAGAAACAAGGAATAATTGGTATGGTTCAAAATTGGTACGAAATGGAAATTCATTTGTCAGTTGTTTGTGTGTGTGTGTGTGTGTATATATATATATATATATATATATATATATATATATATATATATATATATAATGTGCAAGACAGTGATTGTATTACGGTTGTTAAGAGAGTGACAGTTTGTTAATAAATGGTAAGCCTAAAGGTATACGTGGTAATTGTTATTATTAAGGACAATGTACTTAGCAGAGTCCGAAGTTGTAGTCCAAGTTCTTGATTATGTTCGAATAGAGATAAAAAAGGAAAAACAAGATAGTGATCGTTGGTGGGTTGTAAGGTAAATAAACTTGTCAAGTTGGGATCAAAGTAATGTAATCAATATAGTGATTGGAATTTGTTTAAAGGAAGTATATATGGTGTTGATCATAATATGAATTCAAGAATGGTTCAAGTCAGTAAGTATTTGCTTACTTTCATTGTGGTTAAGATTTCAATTTGGTAAGGTGTAAAAAAGAGGATATGTTTTGTTTCATATATGTGTAACCCTACAAAAGGGGCACTTATGTGAGCTACTTGGTTTCGTCATTATTATTGATATGTATATATGCTAAATGTTATTGCTTTTACATGAGCTAGGAAACGTATGGGTAGACTCGAATAAATCGTGAGGTTTTGGGTTGGTTATGTGTTGAAATAGTGTTTTACTTTCGTATAGGTACAAGTAGGAGACCCGACTAGGAGCCAGTGTACGTAAGGATGGAGTCTAAAGAAGGAACTATGTATCGAGGTTGACGAGTGTGCTCAATTAGATTGACGAATTATGGAAGAAGGATGAATAGATAGCCGAGCAGAGGCCAATGTATAGAAAAGCAAATACGGATATAAGTGAATAACGAGTTGATGAGTTGATATAGGAACTTCATGTACTGAGGCAAGTTTACTATCCCTCACTTATTGTTCAAGTGATTTGAAACCTTTTGTAGTATTTATTGTTCTTTCGAAATTCCTTCTTGCAAGCAACTGTATTCTTCATATTTATTCTGAATAATTACGCACCTGTTCTGTTAAATATACAATGTTTCTTTCAGATCTTTTTGCTAGTGCCTATACCTTTCATTTTTATTTCCAGTGACATTTTTCTTCTATTAATTTACAAACACTCATTCTCAAATTATTCTGTCATTTTTTATTTTCCTCACCTGTTGCTCAGGTGTTGAATTCTTTCAAAATTAATTTATTTCAATATTCCTCGTCTTTACTAATAGTTTTCAAAGAGCATTTTTCTTCAAATTATTGTAAACTAATTCGAGGTTTATACTGTTGTTGAGGCATGTGTTGCTTAGTGATGGTTAAACCGAGAATGAATTGAGATCTTCTTAATTATACAAACTCATTATTGTCATGCCAGTTCTGGCAGCTAAAGCCTATGAGTGCTTAGCCGACAGGAGTGAGACCTTGAGTAATTTAGAATTTCTAAAATCTTCACTTTAAGCTACTTAAATCTATTCTGGTTGTTCAAACTTTACAGCATAATTTCATAAATTAATAATCCTTGAAATAAGTGGTTTGCCAGTGCAGTAACTTAAATCTTCTGTTGAACTTCGAATTTTCTTTATTCCATGCTTTCTTATAATTGTTGTTCCATTTCTAGAATCTAAATAATTGCTCAGTTATTTAATTTATCATGTTCTTCGTTGATATATGATTCTGTTTTGCTGAACTATACCTTGCTTAGTTTAATCTTACTGCCTTGTTATTTATGATTCCTTATATCGAATGCTTCACTGTCCCTACATCTTTTATTTTTGCTCATCACAATGGCTTAATTAATTAAAGATGTTTTTAAAATTCCTTACACTGGGCTGATCTGTTATCAGTGAGTATAAAGGACTGAAAAATGAAATGTTTTAAAGATTTTATTTTAGGGGATTCCGTTAAAATGTTTTCTACGGATTCCTTCAGATTGGAGGCGTAAGAGGCCGGGTGACGCCGGTCCAGCATGTTTTATTTTTGTGTTGTAGTTCTGGTGGGATCAGTCCAGCACCTTTTAAAGGCCAATGTGTTGCCTAATTGGGAACCCAATTTATGTCCAGACGGATCGAGTGTCCGGGCTGGGGACTTTACGTGGTTGATCACCAATCAACTTAAATGATTTTAAAATTTTTTTTTATGGAAAGTATGTTTTAATGATGAAATGGTTTTAAGAAAAGAAATGTTTTCATGAAAGATGATTTGAAGAAAATGGAAAGTTTAATCCTATGATGAAAATTGAATTACTCCTTTGAGAAATATTGATCATTGATATTGTTCATCAATGAATTATTGAGATATTATTGTTTCACTATATTATTAACTTGCTGAGCATTGTTGGCTCACTCTTGCTTTATTTTCCCTAACCTTTCAGTTAGGATTAAGGGTGGATGTCTACATCTTATAAATCATATGAGAGCAATGAGGCAGCCTATTCAGGATAGATCTCGAAGTCAGTGTTAGTCACAGAGGCATGCCTGAATACATCTAATAACAAGCCTAAGTTATTTGTAAGCTATGCATTACTTACATGACCTCTTAACTGAGGGAACCTCTAGTTGTAGAGTTTCTACCTGTTTTGTACTTTTAATAGGCATCAAATTCTAGCTGTGTAACTGTACCTATTAAGTCAAGAATAATGCTTGAAAGAAGTTCCAAGGTTCATGCCTCAAGCAAGGAGATAAAGGCTGCCAAATAATCACAGTTGGGATTTGAAGAAATGAAGAATTTGCCTAAGTACCAATTCGAGAAGTACATTTGTCTATTCGAGAAGTCAAGGTTTCGATATCTCAGAAGACACTATTCGATATCTCTGAATACACTGTTCGATTTCTCATTCGATATCTTAGAGATTCGATATGTCTATTACTCTGTTCGAGAACTCAAGGAGTCAACAAGTCAAAGCTACATTCGATATCTCAAAGACTCAAGATGCTATTCGACATCTCGGGGATTCGATATGTCAAAATTCTCTATTCGATATCTCAAGGACTCCCAGAGAAAAGAGCTATTCGAGAAGTGATTCGATATGTCAATATAACACTATTCGAGAACTCAGAGTTATCGATTAAGTCAATTCTAGTTCTCGAATCACTCACTTAGCCACTTCTTGAATACATTCTTGAAGACAAAATACTGAAGAATTGTACAAGTCAGAAACCTGCAACAAGCCAAGACACTTTATTTGACTATGTACTATAAAGCACGTTGGAAAGCCTACAAAGAAGCTTGGAGAGATAAGACAGGGGACAAGGAGCTAAAGAAGTGGATCTGAACAGGCTTTGCAAAGTCAAATCTGTAACCGTTTGGACTCTTACTCAAATAAGATAGACAGACTGGAAAGTAATTTGTTTACCTACCTTATTTTGTTGTAAGTAGGTGTATCCATGTCTATAAGGATACAGCCTCACTTCCTTAGCAGATAAGTTTTTCAAGATACATCACAAGAAATATCTCTCTGAGAAAAACGTAGCTGAGAATACTATCATTTGTATTCACAGATTGTAGCAAAATCTTTATCTAATAAAATATTAGATTAAAGTAATATTGTGTTGTGTTTGTTTTTGTTATCCGCACTTACATTTCTCACACACTCAACACATGTCTTGCTGCAAAGATTCAAGAACGAAGAAAAGTTCAAGAACCATTCACCCCCCCTGTATTCTTTTACTGTATTCAATACTCAACAAGTGGTATCAGAGCAGGCTGTTTAATCAAAACAGAAAATGATCATGAGTTCGAATACATCAAAGACTACAGGTACGGTAAAGGTCCCTAAGTTCGACAAAGAGAATTACAACCTCTGGAAAATAAAAATGCTTTTGTTCATCAAAGCTGCCAATCCTCTCTACCCTGACATCCTCAAGAATGGTCCATTTGTACCATAACAAGAAATTGCTAAATCTACAGTGGGCACAATAATCATTCCTAGATCATATGTTGCAAAAGAGCCATCCAAATGGACGGATTCAGAGAAGGAAAAGGTTGCCCTAGACAGTCATCTCATGTTGCTAATCATAGACTCCATGGATATGTCGATGTTTGCCAACATAGCATCATGCACATCAGCCAAGGACATGTGGAACCACATCGAGGTGTTATGTGAAGGGACAGAGGAGGTAAGAGAGAATAGGAAACAGATACTGGTCACACAGTATGAGGCTTTCATGGCACAGTCCAAAGAAAGTATTACTGATATGTTTGAGAGATTTCACAAGCTGGTGATTGAGCTTCAAATGAATGGGAAGGTTTACAGTACTAAGGAATTAAACATGAAGTTTCTACTATCTGCACCAAACCATCTAGAGCAAAGGGTCATATCTCTAAGAGAAAGAGATTTGAACAAAGTCACATATGATGTGCTCTATGGGGTTTTAAAGACTCATGAGCTTGAGCTGCTTCAGAAGAGGGCTATCCAAGCCAACCAAGGCAGAATGATAAACACATCCTGTGCCTTGATTGTCAACAAATCTGTTCAAGACCTGGAAGCATCTATAAGTCAGCTGAGAATAGAAGAGATAGTAGATGATGAAGAAACTGAAGAAGAAGTGACTGAACCTGTTGATGAAAAGGAAGAAGATGAGTTCTACACTCTTGAAGAGTTGGATGCCATGGAAAACACTTCATATGCTTTTATGGCTAGAAAATTCCCAAACATCAGATTTAAGAGGAATCAGCCCTTCAAGCCTAGATCTCAAAATCATTCATTCAACAAGAGCAAGGCACCTGTGAAAGCAAACAAAAACAAATTCAAAACCAGCTATGTGGATAGGTCATCTGTGAGATGTTATAGATGCAATGACCTAGGGCATTTTGCCAGTGAATGCAAGAAGCCTAAAAAGAAGGATAAGGAGTTTCTTGAGCTTGAAGCTAAGTATGAGGCTCTGCTAAAGAAGCATACATCAGGTAAGGCCTACATAGCTGAAGGGAAGTGTTGGGATGATTCTGATAGTGATGGAGAAGAACAAGAATTCTGCAACTATGCCTTGATGGCCAACTCCAAGGAAGAACCATCTGCATCAGACTCTCAGGTACCATCCCTCACTACCATAGACATGTCTATTTCTGAATACAAATCTATGGTTGAACAACTATCTGTTGAGATGTTTAATATTCATACTAGTATGACTGCTGCTAATGAAGAAATTTCTAAACTGTCTACTAAGAATGAACTGTTGAACAAAAGAAATGAGGAACTAGAACTAACTGCTATGCAAGTAGAAAACCTTAAACAAGAAATTGAATATCTAGAGAATAAGGTTCTATATGCTAGTGAAGTTAAGAAAGCTCTTAGGGATGAACTAGCTGAAAATGAATTTAAATTGAAAACATTTAAGAATTCCTCTAGTCTATTGCAGTCCTACCATGAGAAAAATCTAGCTAGACCTAAGGCTGCCATTGGACTTGATTATGACACTCTTAAACAGAGGAAAGGCTATGCAGTCATTGAAGATGACATTGTTGTTCAAGAGGAAGTGCCTCAGGTTTTGAAAAAGACTGAGAACCCAATATTTAAAACTCCAACACTTGAGATTGATGAGGATACCTTACTCATTAAGCAAATGCTGGATGATGAAGATAAGGCGAAATCAAATGAACAACAAGCATCCTCTAAGAGTGAGAATGTCAAAATCAAAGCCAAGGAGCCAGTAGGAGGTAGACCTAGACCTGAGAAATTTGTGAAGTTTGTTTCAGCTGGGAATAATGAGTTTGAGAAGAAAGTGGCTAAAAAGAAACAAAACAGGAATGGCAAATTGGGGATTAACAAGGACAACAATTATGCTTATGTGCCAAATGCCCCTAGGAAAGTTTGTCAAAACTGTTTTAGCACTAATCATTTAACTCATGCATGCAAGAAACCATCTGGTAATGTTGCTAAACCATTTTATGATTGCTCTGTGCCTTTAAGACATAGAGACTCTCCTTTCTGTGATAAATTTGATTGTATGCCATGTAACATGAATGTAATGACTAGTTGTTTTAATTTGAGAAGACAATTCATGGAAGGTTGCATCAGTCAAAATGTTCACACACACTACACAAGAACAAAGTCTTCAAGTCCTCGTAAAGTTAGGAAGGTACCTCTGTCACCTAAGTCTAAGAACTCTGATTCTAAGACTTCTAACAGTGACAAGAAGACTAACATCAAGAAAATTGATAAGCATGCTGTTTATGATAAAACTGTTGCTAAGCCACATGGACCCAAACTTGTTTGGATACCAAAGGAGAAGTAATACCTTTGTGTTTGCAGGGCAAAGAAAGTGAAAAGAAGGTCATGTGGATTTTGGACAGTGGATGCTTAAACCATATGACTAGTGATATGGCCCTGCTATCACAGTATGAGGAGAAGGCTGGCCCAATGGTTGCTTTTGGAGATGACAGCATTGGAAACACATTAGGATATGGCAAGTTGGAAATTGGAAATGTCATCATTGAAAATGTAGCACTGGTCAAGGGGCTCAAGCACAATCTACTGAGTGTTGGTCAATTTACTGACAGAGGCTTCAAAGTGAATTTTGATAAAGATGAATGTTTGATCACCCACAAGAAGACTGGTGACTTTGCTCTATCTGGAGTAAGGAAAGGAAGCATGTTTGTAGCCAATATGAACTCCGCAAACAAGGACAAAATTTGTTGCTTTTACTCAAAAGCATCAAATGAAGATAGTTGGCTGTGGCACAAGAAGCTATCACACTTGAACTTCAAAGGCATTAATTCTCTAGTCAAAAGGGAGTTAGTGAGAGGCATGCCCACACTTGAATTCTATCAAGAAGGAGTGTGTGAGGCTTGTCAAAAATGAAAAATGAAAAGATCAAGCCACAATTCAAAGACAGTGACATCAATAACCAAGCCCCTACAACTAATTCATATGGACTTGATTGGGCCTGTCAATATTATGTCACTAGGAAGGAAGAAGTATGCTCTAGTGATGATTGATGATTTCACAAGGTATACATGGGTAGAATTTCTGGCATCAAAGGATGAGGCTCCACAAGTAATCATTGAGCATATAAAGAAAATTGACGAGGAAGCAAAGGCCAACAATGCAAGTGTGATTGCATTAAGAAGTGATAATGGAACAGAGTTCAGAAATGCCATGCTTGAAGCATTCTGCAAAGAGAATGGTATTTCTCAACGATTCTCAGCTCCAAGGACTCCACAACAAAATGGAGTTGTTGAGAGAAAGAATAGAACTCTGATTGAGGCTGCTAGAACAATGTTACTAGATGAAAAAATGCCTACATGTTTTTGGGCTGAGGCTGTGAGCACTGCATGCTATATCCAAAACAGAACCCTCATCAACAAAAACACTAGAAAGACACCTTACAACTTGATGACTGGAAAGAAGCCTACTCTAAAGTATGTTCATACTTTTGGAAGCAAATGCTTTGTGTTAAAAGACAATTTAGAATATGTTGGAAAGTTTGATGCAAAAGCATTTGAAGGAATTTTTCTTGGCTACTCTGTGGAAAGAATTGCATACAAAGTTTATGTCATCATTCAAAAGAAAGTTATGGAAAGCACAGATGTGACATTTGATGATAGCAAACTACCTGGATTAGAAGAAGACAATGATGAAGATAAAGATCCTTTGAAGTTTGACAATCTAGATGATTCTGATGAGGAGATTGAAACTGAATTTGAGCCCACAATTCAACAAACTCAAGTGAATGAAGAACCTGTGTCAATCAACAATGAAGAAACAAGCATCCAAGACACACCTGTGATTAGTGGCAACTTCACAGGGGGAGGAAAATGTAAATGATCATGATCTGGATGATGAAGCAACATCAAGGCTGAGAAATCAATCTGAACATACAAGGAAATGGGATAGATCACATACTGCAGATCAGATAATTGGAGATCCAAATACAGGAGTGAGGACAAGGAAAGCAACTCTAAATGAATGTCTCTATGGTTGCTTTCTATCCCAAGTTGAGCCTAAGAAACTTGATGATGCATTGTTGGATCCTGATTGGATAATTGCTATACAAGAGGAGTTAAATCAATTTGAAAGAAGCAAAGTATGGGAACTTGTGCCTGCACCAAAGGATAGAACCATTGTTGGAATAAAATGGGTTCTAAGGAATACGATGGATGAAAATGGTGTAGTCATAAGAAACAAAGCAAGGTTGGTTGCAAAAGGATACTCTCAACAGGAAGGCATTGACTATGATGAGACTTTTGCTCCTGTTGCTGGACTAGAGGCCATCAGAATTTTCTTGGCATTTGCTGCACATTCTAATTTCAAGGTTTATCAAATGGATGTCAAGAGTGCATTTCTGAATGGGGAGTTGGAAGAAGAAGTATATGTGCAATAGCCACCTGGCTTTGAAGATCCACAATTCCCTCACTTTGTCTACAGATTGCTTAAAGCATTGTATGGACTTAAGCAAGCTCCTAGGGCATGGTATGACACACTATCACAATTTTTACTGGAGAATCAATTCAATAGAGGCACACTGGACAAGACACTGTTTTACAAGAAACATGGTGATGATCTTATCTTAGTTCAAATCTATGTGGATGATATCATATTTGGCTCTACAAATGAGAAGCTGTGTGAGAAATTCTCTAAGCTCATGTAGAGCAGATATGAGATGAGTATGATGGGAGAATTAACATTCTTTCTTGGGCTGCAAGTTAATCAAAGGAAGGATGACATTTTTATAAGTCAAACCAAATACATCAAGGACCTATTGAAGAAATTTGACTTGGAAGAATGCTCACCTGCAAAGACACCCATGGCCACTGCCACTAAGTTAGATGAAGATGTTAAGGGCAAGAAGGTAGATATTTCAATCTACAGAGGCATGGTTGGTTCTCTACTCTACCTCACTGCTAGTAGGCCAGACATCATGTTTGCAACATGCTTGTGTGCAAGGTTTCAATCAAATCCAAAGGAATCACATATGACAGCAATAAAGAGGATTTTTAAATATCTGAAGGGCACACCAAACTTGGGGTTATGGTATCCTAAGGACACAGGGTTCAATCTGGTTGGTTATTCTGATGCTGATTATGCTGGATGCAGAGTGGATAGGAAAAACACCTCAGGTAGCTGCCAGTTTCTTGGACAAAGGTTAGTCTCTTAGTACAGCAAGGAACAACAATCTGTGTCAACTTCCACAGCTGAAGCTGAGTACATAACTGCTGGAAGTTGCTGTGCTCAAGTGCTTTGGATCAGAAACCAACTTAGAGATTATGGACTTGTGTTGGAAAGAATTCCAATCATGTGTGACAACACAAGTGCAATCTCTATAGTTTCCAATCTTATCAATCATTCTAGGACAAAGCACATTGACATCAGATATCACTTCATAAGGGAGCATGCAACTAATGGAACCATTGAGTTACATTATGTTCCCACAGAAAAACAACTAGCTGACATATTCACTAAGCCATTAGATGAAGCCACCTTCACAAGGTTAGTTAGTGAAATTGGAATGCTGAATTCTTCAAATTCTTGCTAAGTGAATATATCAACTAGATTGTTGCAGCAGTAAATACTTACTTTATCAAATGCTCAATATTTTTGAAGTAAGTATTTGCTGGAGTATGATTTATAAATATTCCACAATGCTGCATATGTTGAAAATCATACATCTTTAGCTTGAAATTTCTGTGAAATTTTGAGAGAATCACTATTTAATTTGGTAGAATATTCTTCAGAGAATATTTCTGGTAAATTTTAAAAGATAGTGAAAATTGAATTTTATGAGTGAAAAGTATAGTTTGATAAGTCAGACTTCTCGAATGGTTCATTGTTATGTCATGGCTCGAGTTCTCGAATAGGCCTATCTAGAACCCTCTTGAGTTCACGAATAGTGTCTTTTGGAGAAATCGAATAGCACACTCTGAGTTCTCGAATAGAGTATTTTAGTTCTCTAATGATGGAGTTCTCGAATACTGTATTTGAGTTATCGAATCATTTGAAAAGGCTGATTTTTCGCTGACACTTAATCGCTTTTTGGATTTATATTCAAAATTTCATTTCGCTCATAAAAACATATTTTATTTAGCTTAGAATTATTTTCTGAGTTAAATAACTGCCAGCTGTGAGTTACAAACTGCCTGAGATATCGAATAAGCCATTCTTGACTTATCGAATAGTTGTTTTATACTTCTCGAATAACTTGTCGATACAGATCATATATCTAATCGATAACTCAAGTTATTCATATATATACAATTTCACAACTATTCAACTCATTTCGTTCGATTTCTCAAGCATCTAAACTCCCAAAACCTCTGAAAACCCTAACTGCAAAATTCTTCTTCAACCTTAATTCTCTTTTCCTCTCTACCCAAATGGCAAACACTCAACTCACCATACCATCTCAAACCAATTTCATCGCAATTACCAGTGATGTGGAAGCACCAAATGCTAATTTCAAGTGCTTTGTTCGATGGTTGTCTGAATCTTACATCAAGGGTGCACTCTCAGCCAACCCAACCCTGTACGTAGACTTATTAGAACAATTCTGGAGGACAGCTACTGTGGAGGTCATCGCCCTTGAGAATGCTATCACCTCATATGTTGTCTACTGCAAGATTCAAGGCGAGGATATTTCTATCACTACTGCAGACATGAATCAAGCCTTGGATTTGCAGCAAGAGGCATATGACTCCCTGGCCACCGATGCTGAGTTGGAAGAATTCTTTGAATTTATCAACTACTTAGATGCTATTAAACTTGGGAAGCTGAATAGGAAGTACTTGAGAAAGGAATGGAGCTATGTTTTTGCTACACTCCTTCATGTATTCACTGCATGGAAATCGAGCTTTGATCAGATTAGTACACCTGTGCAGCAGCTTGCCTATGCCTTGGCTCATGGGAGAAAGATAGATGTTGGACATCTCATTTTACAGGAGCTATATGGGAGACTTGGTAAGAACACAGCCAAGAGAGGTACTGAAATTTTCTTTCCTCGTTTTATTCAATCAGTACTTAATTTTAAAAATGCTTCATTGATTGAATTGCCTGGATTAGATAAAAGTAAAATAGGCTATCCTAGGTCCACGACCAAACTAATTTTTGGTAACTTGGAGACTAGGAATGATGTGGATGTAAGGCTTAAGATAACTCCCCACATGGAGGGTTTGTTTAGGTCTTACCCCCACAACATGCCAATATTTGAATCTAAGTTCCAGTTAGCACAGCCTAAGCAAGAAGAACAAAATGCTAACCCAAGGCTTGCTAACCAACCCTCTCAGACAAACACTCTACCAAACAAAGAGCCAACTGCATCATCCTCTCAAAAGGGTGATGTTAGTAAAAAGAAGAGAAAACAGGTTGCTTCTGAACCTTTAACCATCTTAACTGAAGCAGCCTTGGCTGTGGAACTAGGTTTAGAAGGTGAGGAACCTGAGTCACCTATCATTAGCCTAAAGAAGAAGAAGAAGTCTAAAACCACCTCTTCAGTCACCCAAATGGCTGAAGTTGTAAAATCAGGGGCACACAGCTCACTAGATGTATCCTCTCAACAGGGTGCATCTATAGAATCAAGCATCCTCCCCAATGCACCTACCTGTAAAGAGTCAGCACAAGGGAGTGATAAGGCTGGCATAACACTGAGTGGAGAGCACATCACAATTGAAACTCCCTCTATCTCTCAGGGGGAGTTGCCAAAATCTAATCTACAACACACTTCTCTTCCAGAATCTACCACTCATATTTCTTTGGAGCCAATGTATTCAAGTGACTTGGTGCATGACACCTTGCTCACCACCCAGGTACCACACTTAGATGGTCAGGGAATGCATGCTGGGGCAAATCCTAATGACACCATCACAAACACAGAGGATTCACTAGTTTTCACTAGAGACTCTGTGCCTGTGTCACCTACTGTTGTAACTCATCCCACTCCTGTGGAGACAACAGTAGTAGAGTCTTTCCATCCGGTTACAGAAGTTGCATCTGTAACTGAGGAGTCTAGCTTACCTAGCTCTAGCTCTAACTATATGTCTCAATGGCTGAAGCCTGTGCAACATGACAGTGCTTCAGGATCAGGGTCTGTTCCACCACAATTGACGGTTGAAGCACTCCAAAGCTTAATGGTGGATCAGATCCTTGAGTTCACAAAGATTGCTCAGCACCTTCTCACTGCAGACATGCCCAATCCAGACTATGAAGCTATCCTCTTATGCCACAGAGATGATGTAGAACAACAGAAGGCAAAGATCATAGATGAAACTGAGAGAGATGGAAATATAGATGCTTGGCTACAAGGAACAAATGACATCCCTCTCTCAAAAGGTCTCCAGTATCTCAGAGAAGAGTACATCACTTCACTAGGGTCCAATGCCAAATCTCTCACCCCTACTGATGTGTATGAAGCAGTGAATGACAGCTACAAGGGCATTCTCAAGGCTGCACACTACCTTGGAAAAGGTCTAAAGACAGAAGTTAATGAAGTGTGTTCAGCCACAACCAAGGAGGTGCATGAGATAAAGAGGACTTTTGATTCCAAATTCCCTCAATTGGAGACTGTAGTCAAGGATATTCTAGCCTGTAAGTCTACCTGCACCAAGATGGACAATGGTTTAGCCATTCTCAAAGATGCTGTCACAGGACTGGGGCACAAATTCCAAAATCTCACTGATCAGACAACTGTGGCCAATGCCATGCTCAGGACCCTCTTTGAAAATCAATATGGAGACAAGCTGGTCACTGAGGTCCCTGTGCATGAGATGTCAAGGTTTGAATGCAGAGACTGAAGGATCAATCCCTATCTGGTTTTAAGGCCAATGAGCTCTTCACTAAAGTGGATACTCTTGAAAAGGAGGTAGCTTCTCTCCAACAGTCTAATGCTCATCCTACAGACACTGTAACCACTCTGACTGAGCAGTTGAACACTCAAGCCACCACCACAGCTGATGTTCTTCTGCATCAATAATCAATGTTGTCTGCAATGATGAAGCACATTGGTCTCCCTCTACCTGAAGAATATTCAACCCCAAAGGTCACTCCTACAGCCTCTATGCCTGACAACAAGCCTAAGGGGGAGAAGAGGACATCAAGAAACTCAAATCCAAAGGGGGAGAGACCACTAGAAAAGGGCATCAAGTTCAATGAGGGTGGCCATCAAAGAACTTCAAAATCTTTAACTCATGTGCCTGGCAAAGGAAAAGACAAAGTTGATGAGCCTCCTACTTCTCTGCCAGTTGTCACTCTACCAACTGTGCACATTACTACTCCCAGTGGTCAAAAGCAATCTATCACAACCACAGTGGTTGCAGGGAGTATGCCATCTGACAAACCTCCGTTCTCCATATCTAAAGGTGCCAAGCCAGTAGAAGTGAAGGTGGTCACTGAGGCCAAGCTACAAGAAATTGCAAACTCAAATGTCTATCATGATGATGCATTCTTGGAGTTTCTGAAAGTCTCAAGAGAACAGGCTGGTGATGCTTTATCATATCATAGGAGTTTGAAGAGTCAGATTGACTATATCACTGTAGTACCAAGGAGAGTTAATGGCCTATGGATCAAAGAGATAATGATGGTAGGAAAGAATAAGATATGGCACTTAACCATCAACACTCTACAGGGTCTAAAGCACTCAGAAGTGGATGTGTTCCTTGCACTAATTGAAAGAAGGAATGTGAACAACAAGAGTCTCTATGATGAGTTAAGGGATGGTGAACCAGCAAGGCTACCTGAAGTATTCACAAATCCTAGAACCATCATCTATCAGGCTGCAACAAGAATTGATGATATCAAGCAGCTGGTCATTCCTAAGCATCTAACTCCTCAGAACAAATCTCTCATTATTGCCATCATTGAGCAGCTGAACAAGAAGAAGGGTTTAAGAACAGGAGAAGAATTGGAAGCTATATCTTATCTCAGGTCATACATTGCAACTGGCATTGTACCTGAATCTGCTAAGTTCAACCCAAGCAAGGATGGTGATCAAGATAAGGATGGAGATAGAAGTGATGGAAGGAGAAGACATCACAAGAGTGATAAGGGTGATGAAGATTAGAAGAAGAAGAAGGATGACAAGGATAAGAAAAATGATGATGATCAAGGTAAAGTCTCTGAGAGGAAAAGTGGAAGACAGCAAGCCTTAGGCATTGCTAACAGTAACCTCAACACAAGACTCTAAGTCTAGGGTGAATACTGTTAGTAGTGACCTACCAAAATCTAAATCTATGGCTTCTGCAACTGTCTTGCCACCTCAAGAAGAGAAGAAGATTCAATGCAAGAAACCATTTGTATATTTCAAAAAACAAACTGCTAATGGAATACTACAATGGTCTACAAACAAAGGTCACATGCTACTGCTAGGCAACCATGTAAAAAGGATCAAATTCAAACAAGCTGCAAGGAAACCAATGCTATCCAAATCAAGGACTCTGACACTCTATCCAGGCTTAAAACTCCAACCACTAGATGAAGATTTTGATGAAGACCAACTGCAATTCTTACAAGCTCAAAGAATCTACCATGTTGCCATTGTTGATAACTGCCTTGAGATCAAATATACTGATGGAAGGGAGGAGAAATTCAAACAAGGAGGATGTCAACACTGGGGCAAGCTACATGACATAGAAAGAATCATTGCATTGTTGAGCTCAGAAGATAAAGTGGAAAGAGTGTGGAAGCTGGAGCTAATTGATTTTGTGAAGATGAAGAGAGATCATGAGGAGAGAATCAGAAAAGAGTGTCTTGAGAAATGGCTAGCAAGGGAGAAAGAAATTGAGAGACTGAAGATTGAAGCAGAAAAGCTAAGGGCAAAGGGATTGTGTAGAGTTCAGTTTAATCCCTATGTGGTGAAGTATAGGAGGAGAAATGGGGATCAGGTCCACATCAGAATGAATCTACTCAACCACTATCCTGCAAACATTCTGAAACCAGTACTTGAAGATTTCAAAGACTCAATTTTGCTTGAAGAATTGGATGCTATGGCAGAAATAATAAAAGCTATAGATGAGAATACAAGGAAGGAGAAAGAAAGAAGACAGAAAGCATATGATGATTTGCAAGCCAAAGCTATGGAAAGGGAAACAAATGACAATGGCTAGTACTTCATCATAGGCTGTAAGATTACTCACCCTGTAGTTCTATCCACATTGCTAATCAAAATTCATACATGTACTGTCAAGTTTTATCTTTATGTATGTTAGGCTTGTTATCAGACATGAAATTGTGACTAAGGGTCTTACTCACAATTTGGGGGAGATTGTTAGTCACAGAGGCATGCCTGAATACATCTAATAACAAGCCTAAGTTATTTGTAATGCTATGCATTACTTACATGACCTCTTAACTGAGGGAACCTCTAGTTGTAGAGTTTCTACCTGTTTTGTACTTTTAATAGGCATCAAATTCTAGCTGTGTAACTATACATATTAAGTCAAGAATAATGCTTGAAAGAAGTTCCAAGGTTCATGCCTCAAGCAATGAGATAAAGGCTGCCAAATAATCACAGTTGGGATTTGAAGAAATGAAGAATTTGCCTAAGTACCAATTCGAGAAGTACATTTGTCTATTCGAGAAGTCTAGCATTCGAGAAGTCAAGGGTTCGATATCTCAGAAGACACTATTCGATATCTCTGAAGACACTGTTCGATATCTCATTCGATATCTCAGAGATTCGATATGTCTATTACTCTGTTCGAGAACTCAAGGAGTCAACAGGTCAAAGGTGATATTCGAGTTCTCAAAAGGGTCAACAAGTCAAAGCTACATTCGATATCTCAAAGACTCAAGATGCTATTCGACATCTCAGGGATTCCATATGTCAAAATGATCTATTCGATATCTCAAGGACTCCCAGAGAAAAGGGCTATTCGAGAAGTGATTCGATATGTCAATGTAACACTATTCGAGAACTCAGAGTTATCGATTAAGTCAATTCTAGTTCTCGAATCACTCACTTAGCCACTTCTCGAATACATTCTTGAAGACAAAATACTGAAGAATTGTACAAGTCAAAAACCTGCAACAAGCCAAGACGCTTTATTTGACTATGTACTATAAAGCACGTTGGAAAGCCTACAAAGAAGCTTGGAGAGATAAGACAGGGGACAAGGAGCTAAAGAAGTGGATCTGAACAGGCTTTGCAAAGTCAAATCTGTAACCGTTTGGACTCTTACTCAAATAAGATAGACAGACTGGAAAGTAATTTGTTTACCTACCTTATTTTGTTGTAAGTAGGTGTATCCATGTCTATAAGGATACAGCCTTACTTCCTTAGCAGATAAGTTTTTCAAGATACATCACAAGAAATATCTCTCTGAGAAAAACGTAGCTGAGAATACTATCATTTGTATTCACAGATTGTAGAAAAATCTTTATCTAATAAAATATTAGAATAAAGTAATGTTGTGTTGTGTTTGTTTTTGTTATCCGCACTTACATTTCTCACACACTCAATACATATCTTGCTGCAAAGATTCAAGAACGAAGAAAAGTTCAAGAATCCATTCACTCCCCCTCTGTATTCTTTTACTGTATTCAATACTCAACAGTCAGAGCAGGTAAGCACGGATTGGAACTAAGCTTTAGATTAGATGGTATATTGATTATTTTCAGGGTAGTGAAAGAAATTGTAATAATTTGTATAGTTTAGTTTCTTGTTTCATACCATAACTTGGAATCGATCCTCGGTGAGGAGTCGTTGGTGTATTAAGTTTTAATTGTATTTATTAAATTGGAATTTGGTTGGGTTGAAATACAGGTGGATAGTCCGATTTACGAATACTTCATGCCGAAATTTTCAAAAATTCCCCTGTATCAAAGTCTATTTTATTATTAAAAGTATATTTTTAGTATTGGGAAGTTGGGGCGTTACAGGTTGGTATCAGAGCAAAAGGTTATGGTCACTGAAACAAGATAGGATAATTAGGTACACGTATTTAGGTTAGACGTTAGATAGAATGATTTAGGGTAAGGTTCACCTTAGGCTATTACGACGAGTGTTGCGACGTTATTAGGTATCCCGACATATCGCGCGAGCAGGAGATCGATTCATCGGAAGATTCGGTTTTGGACGAGGCAGTTAACTCGAAGCCTCCTAAGCAAATTAGATGACTGGAACTATCATTTTGGAAGACACCACCTAGATATCCGCAAGTACCTTCTAGAGTTTCTTCTATGAACTTAGCTATTTAGCGAACGTTATAGAGAGTATGAAAAGGCTGTAAACAAGATGTGAAATGCGATTGCTGGCATGTGTTGGAGTAAGGGTGTGGTTATTCACTACCAGCCGCTGAATTCATTTAATTTATCATTTAAGGAGATTTAACCTTCGTTTCTGTTCCTTTTTATTTTGCAAGTACCCTATCACCTTTGATAATCAATTATACTTCAATTGATGAGGAACTTCGTATGTCAAATTCAATTACACACATTCCTATTTTTCATAGATACCTCTATTTTCCAGGGGATCACTTGATTCAACATGATGCATGTAAATTATTGAGATCCTTGAATTCTTTCTATTTTCCCCGAATATTTGCTATTCCTTATTCGACATTGTATATATATAAACTTTTGAATTCTTTTTGTTTCTCTCTGAATACCTGACCTTATTTATTCTTACTGGGATGAACAACCCTATGTATATAGGGGATTCAGGGACATCTTATCTATGTGATAGAAGTCTGGTGGGACGCCACTAATTGTGTTTGTCATGAAAGTATAGAAGGCTGGCCCCCTTCTTGTGCTATGGTGGTTGACCTAAGTGACAAATGCAACCTGAAATTAGTTCAATGATCATATTGATCTCTCGATTAAATCCTTTTACAAAAATTCCTTTTTCAAACAAAACGCATCTTATATTCATGCCTGCTAACACCTGTCCATTTTATTGATTTCTTTCATTATAAACCCTTATGATTTCTTGAAGTGATCAGTGATTGAAAGTGGTAAAGATGGAGGCAATTCATTTTGAGTGGTTCAAGCTACATTTATGTCGATACAGAATTGGCTGATCGGGTTTGAGAATTGAGGTTAAAGCAGATATTTAATATCAAGTTAGATTACGCAATGGATTGACAGCACACGTACAAGATTCGATAATACGGAGTTTTAACGATCACGCAGGCCAAGAGATTATTACGACAAGATTCTAAAGTTTATCATATGCACGTGGGAGATACCAGTAAGAAGACAATTAGAGTGCAGCATATTCCAGTATTAAATTTTTTGGATGTATGTATGGATGAATTACTAGGAATTTCCCCAGACAGGGATATAAAGTCGGTTAATTATTTACTACTAGATAGGTGATCAGTTTCATGGAGTCAAGGTCGGATGACATCTCAAGAAATTTAGGAACATGAGAAGAACATATGTACGATTTCTAAGTACGAGCTTTGTAATTGGAAGAACTATAATTTTCTGGATATGACGAAAGGATCGAGGTGAAGGCCGTGACGACGAAGCAGTAATGAATCAGGAAAGGCCTAAGACGCTAGTCGAGATCGAAAACTTTAAAGGACCGGCTAGGAATTATGGAAGGTTGTCAAAGGTATTACCAAGATAGCTACATCAGTAAACAAGTCTACAAATCAGGAAACGAAGGGATAAAAGTGGAGAAAGCTTTTAGAAGTCAGAGAAGAGATCGAAAACCGCTCAAGTGTCAGTGCAACCGGATGAACCAGGAAAGATTAAATAGGCAAACAATACTCAAAGAAAATGTCCACAGAATTTGGGAAGTTATAGATGGAAGATCCAAAGGTCTAGATTACTGCGAATGAATTGTTAGAGGAAAGTATGAAGTACCAAGCGGAGTTGACGGAAGCTAAAGGTGAAGCTGACGAGTGTAGAAGATGAAATAGTTCAAGGAAATGAGTTATTGATAAATATGGGAGTTATAATCTGTAGAGTTAAATTTTGACGATTTGTAAGATATGTAGGGTAATGGTTCGGAAGTCAAGTTGTAAGAACCCAGATTTTGGGTAGAATTAAAACTTTTATTTATTTAATGATGTAAGAATGAATAGTGGTTACGGCTACAATGTAATAGATGATATTTTGAAAGAATGAATGGAATTCGATTTTACTATTTCTATGTCTTGAAGAATGCTAAAGGGTGACAACATAGGTAAGAATAATCTATCTCCTAAGGGAATAAGATATGGCAATTCCAAGCAGGAGAATATTCTCATGTCATCCAGATCGATAACGATTAATCCAGTGGTTCCGTAAAAAGGTTAAGGAACGATCGAAAGAGAATACGGACAATTGTACAACCATAAGAGAATAAGTAAAGAATAAAGAATGAATAGTGATTTGGTGGAAGTAAGAATAATATGAGACGACACTATATAGAAGTATTCGGAACGGATTTCCGAGTTCGTATTAGTGATCCAGGGGGAAAATAAGTGTATGTAAAAGCTATCGGATTCTGAAAAACCGCACATTTATTTTCTCCGAGAGTTTCCTGGACACTGATAGCCTTAAGTATTTAACGAATGGATTTAAGGAATATAAATTGGAAAGTTAGAAAGAAAGATGGAGAATGATAGTATTGATATTAGGAAGATTCCCGGTAAACCCTAATTAGAAATCCGTGAAATATTCCTACGAACGATCAATCGAAACGAGCAATAACCGGACACAGAATCAAGCAGTGAAAGCAAGAGTCATGCATAAGCTACTAGATAAATATCTAGCAACCAAGTGGGCTAAGTGTAACACCCCCAGATCCGGGGTCCGGGATCCGGTGGTTACGGTTTCCAATTCTGTCCACAAGAATTGAACTTTCCTTAACATAAAATAAATTACGTCTCTATGACCCTACACAACAATATAAAACACACCCGTTATAGTCCTAGAGATGAAATCAGAGTAACAATCAAATTTTTATTAATCACATTATGAGTTCTTACAATCCAAAAGAATTTCAATATAAATACATACTCTTTGCCATCCATTTACATAAGTCATACTAGACCATATTCTTGGTACTGAAAGAATAAATATATCCTACCAATAGCTTCTTCTTCAGCTCTGGTAGTCTCATCGTCCTCGCCCGCGTCGAGTGCGCCTTGTGCGAGTCATCCGGTCTAGCTGTTGTTGTGATATAATAATAAAGCAAGGGTGAGCAATAGCCCACCAACAATAATATATAACTGAACGATAATGTATAACAGTTCAAAAGTATCTTTCAAACCATATGCCACGCATTTACGGAAATGATGCCAGTATAATATGAACGATGAAATTACAAGGTAACTTAAAGTATTTGTTTGTAGAAATATCTGCTACATCAAAAGTAAGCGAGATATTCTCATTGTTATTAAGAAGAGGAACTTGCATAAAAAGGTTGCAATTCCAGTTATGAACACTTTTCCAGCTCTGCCAACAGTAATCATGTTGCAGGAAATAAATAAGTTTGGATGATGAACCAATGATGGAGTATTCACCGCGCCCGCTGTTCCAATCTTGATGATCAGTCGAGATCGTACATCTCAATTTAGATTTACTACCGGTAGAAGGAAGAACTGACGGCTTTACTTGTATACCGCCTTACTAGCTCTCCCCGGCCAACGGTTGGGCCAAAGGGGATGGACCGGCGCTACTCGGCCTCTTACACGACTCCTAGTTCAAATAGAATTCATGATTCTGAATGTAACGTTCGTCCCCCTTTCCCCAAGTATAATACTTGTTGATAAGACTCCACAAGGTAGTCGTATCTAGTTGGAAAGGAAAATTTACCAATAACTCCCAAGCTATTACTTGGTAACGGATATCAACTTGTTCCAACAACTTACCCCTCGGAAGATGAGAAGGTAAACAATGACTTAATAAGTCAATAGCACCCGAGTTGCGAGTGAAGAGAATACTTTATGACCGGGAAGTCGACAAGATAAATAACATTTTCCAAGTAAGGTTCCCTTATTTTTAGGGAGATAGACTCAAGAAGAATGATGTCTGAGAACCTTTCTTGATATAAGATTAATAATAATATGTCTCCGAAATATTTTCCGTAATAATCGAAGAAGATAAACCTTATCGAGGTTATTCTAAGTATGGAATAAATATTCAGAGAATATTTATTGAATTAAAATATTTTACAGAATATTTAGGAATATGAAAGAATATCTTTAATCAGAGTATTTCTCAAATAATCCTTGAAGAAATATCGAGAGAATATTTATTGCATAATTAAATATTCAAATGAATATTCAAAATAATATCCATTAATTATTAAGACCTGAAAGGAATATTTAAAATATTTAAAATAATATTCGATGATTAAATAGAACCCTGGATGAATATTCAAAATAATATTCATAATTAATTAGGAATTTAAATGAATATTGAAAAAGTAATATTCATTTAATGAATAATATTCTAAATGAATATCAAGTAATATTCATTTAGTAATCCAAGCTTTAAAGGAATATTCGAGATAAGACTCGATAAATAAATCAAGCTTCAGATGAACATTAAAATAATATTCGTCAGGTAATTACTATCTTAAATGAATATTCAAAAGTAATATTCATTTAATGAATAATATTCTAAATGAATATCCAAATAATATTCATTTAGTAGTCCAACCTTTAGAAGAATATTTGAAATAATAATCGATAAATAATTCGACTCTGAATGAATATTAAAAATATTATTCATCGAATAGTTATGTTCAAATAATTATTTGAAGTAAGGATCGTTAAATAAATAATCTCGAACGAATAGTCAAATAATATTAGTCGCCCGAATAATGGAAAATATTTACTTAAATATTTTCCTCCGAGGTAATCTCGATATGTCAAGAAATATTGACTCCCGGTCTATATTTGATGAATAAGATGTATACACCCTTCTCTAAGGGTCTTACAATAACCGGCTTATAATTGATACGATAGCTATCTAATTTATAAGCCAATAACAATCAGGGAACAAGCATAATGATATAACTTGAAAGTAGGCATGCATGCTATGGCATATGTATAACAGAAAACATTTTTATATATATTCAATCACAACAACAGCCTAAAAGAAGGGAATTGAAACTTGCCTGGTAGTCGAGTACGGTAAGGGGTAGTGGTAGCGGGTCCCGGTTCAGCTTGGTGATCTATAAATAGCCAAGGCATTCGGGATTAATCACTTAACATCTTAAAAGTTAAGTTATACTTAAATCGAAACACGTTCTCGAGTTATCTCGTTATACCCCTTTTAGTGGATTCCTTTTATCATCGATCCGACCCGACATTCGTTCGTTAATACGACATGTCATTGTACTTACACTTGGGACATACTTAAGTCATACAAGTTCTAAAGTCGATCGTTACAAATCAATATTATGCTCCGAGTTTTATCGCCCGTTTTCTAAGTGTTTTACCGAAGTTATAATCAAGCGGGTTTTTAGGGGTTCGTTTGCGATTAACTTTGATTCGAACATTTTTATAAAATCGGAAAACGATCCATTTCACATGAGGTTTTCTCTCACACCTTCCTTTTTACCTCTAGTATTTAATTACCAAGATTCGCCACTGACTTACGTATTTTACGAGGGTTCAATTTTAATAACGAACTCGTACTTACGGTTTCGAACGTCTTTTAGTGAATCGGCCATAATTCCTAAACCGTAAGTCCGTTTCATATGATCTTTATATCAAAACAAAGCTTATAACATGATCTATCTTTCCATGTCAGAACATGATACTGGACAGTGACTTATGGCTACTGTCAAACACGAGGTCTTAAGGTTAACAAAAATCGGGCATTACGACGGCTATAAATCGGACGTTCCATAAATCGTAATCAACAACCCAAGCCACACCGGGCATCTAAACAACTTATACACATAATAAGCATCTCAAAAATTCCAGAAGCCACTGATCTTAGTATCAAAATCATCATGTTAATCAAATCACTAAATCACTAACTAAACATGCTTATAGCATGAACATAATCATAACTAAGCTAGATCCATCAAGAACATGCTTAAAACTCAAAGTAGGTCTAGGGTTTTCAAGTCTTATACCTTCCTTGTAGTATGTACTAGCCTCAAAAAGCTTGGTATTGCCCTTGGATAGCCTTAACTTAGCTAGGATCAACCATGAAAACAAGAAAAACAAGGATTAGTTCTTGAAAACACTATTCATCATCACCTTTGATGATTTATTTGAAAATGAAAGAAAGTGAATTTGAGGCTAAAATTTTTAGGGGATCTAAGTTATGATATGAAGTACTCACCATAAATATTTCAAGATCAAATGATGGTTGGAAGCCTTACTTCTAGCACCTTGGTAGAATTTTTCAAGGAAGAAAGGAAAATGGAGAGTTCTTTGTGTTTGCTTGGTTGTTTTGATAATAATTCATAAAGTGATGAGCCTTGGATGATATCTCATCTCTTTTTACTTTATTAAAGTGCTTTTGGAATGAATGGTGAGATTTGAAAGCATGTGTAGCACTTGGATTGATTTATGGCTAACTAGAGTTTGATTTGGCTAACTACTAGTTCAATCCTTAACATGCTAGTTACTTAGCCCACTTGGTTGCTAGATATTTATCTAGTAGCTTATGCATGACTCTTGCTTCCATTGCTTGTTTCTTTTGTCCGGTTATTGCTCGTTTCGATTGATCGTTCGGGCGAATAACTAAGTAGTTTCACCTCTAGGGTTTACCGGGAAATTTCTCGATATTCATAATACCTTCCCCAATCCTTAATATAATCCTCGTGATGACCATGTAGGATATTTAATCTCGATACGAACTTAATCCGTAATCTAGGATTCGTTCGCTTTATTGATTAATCACGTTATAACGTTTTAGCGGTTTCTAGAACGCTTGTTTCACTGCCTCAGTGGTTTCCTACCTTCATTCTTAAATCAAATATAATAACATTCCAAAATATCAAATTCTCAAAGTTAATATCTCAATTCTTGGATTATAATAATATTTAATCCACTGTCTGGTCAAATATTATACCGAAAAAGAATTTGGAATTTCTGAATTCCGATCGTCTCTGCATTCACTTATTTCCTCCGCGTATTACTAATATGACTTCGAAACATCCATATCACGTCCCGTACATAGGGTGGCGTGAAAAGTTTTCCAACTTACAAAATCACTATTCATCCACCAAATTACTATGCACGTACAGGAAACACTATGCACGTACGGGAAACACTATGCACGTACGGGAAATACTATGCACGTATAGGAAACACTATGCACGTACGGGAAACACTATGCACGTATGGGAAACACTATGCACGTACTCATTTCCCTTCAAGGATCCATTAGCTCCTTCCTGGATGGTAGATTATTCTTAACTAGGTCCTCAACCATCGAATTACTCTATTCTGACAATATACCAATGCATCAGGATCATTGTCCAAAGCAATATCCATTCATTACAATCATTGTTCTTTGAAACCACCATTCATTAGAGCTGGTGACCTTGTTGTCGGAATCATTGTTCCTCATTTTATCATTACTTAATAAAAAGTTTTAATTATATCCAAAATTTGGGGTTCTTACAGTCTCCCCTCCTTAAAAGGATTCCGTCCCGGAATCAGGTAGGAAACAAAGAGTCGTTTGCCTGTCGTTCACTTTTTTTTAGCTTCCCGGTCAATTCTTAGTCGTTCTACCCTTCCTCAGCACATCTTCTAGTGCTACAATCCATACTGTATCCTTTTTCCATCAACGTTGCTACTTTTCGTACAACTCACTATCCGGGTTATACTCTTACTCAGTCTTATCCTTATTGATACCTGCAGTAACATTGGTATCACTATCACCCTACGAATTCGGAGGTAACCTCGCTCGTACTGTGCATTTCCTGATCGCTTTAATCTTCGCAATCTCGATCAATATAGAGAAGTGGAAAGATTTATTGAGAGATCACTATGATCAATTGAACATTTGTTATATTGCATAGTTAGTACAGAAGGGGCCAGCCTTTAGTACTTGACAAGCAATTAAACAAGTTATGGTATTCCACTTAGACTTCTATCACATAGACAGATAGTCACGTAGCAGTACCTCCCCTCCTAAAAGGGTTGTTCTTCTCAATTCATAAAGAAGATGAATAAGAGAGAAGAAGAGAACAGAGTTCTAAAGGATTATAGAAAGCTTTCATGATTGTAGAATATCATACTCAGAATTTACCTCTGAACTATAGAGGTTTATCAAAGAAGAAATTAATCATAATTATATCCAATACTATTTGATCGCAATCTCACGTGACAACATATCTTGCTGCTTTGTCCATTATTCTATGGACAAATACTCTTGTTTAATCTTAGCGATACTCACATTCGGGAAATCCTTCAACCTTTCAGGTTAAATCTTAGATTTCTCACTTGACATCATTATTACTGACATCATATATCATGTTACTAGCTTTTTCATAACTATAATATTGACACTATCAGGTTGTCATCCTGAGAATTCATTTGAAAACCCATTCATAACATTCCTTGCTTCTCATTCCATAGTTGCTTTCCCAGCCTTTTCTTTATCAATCACATCCTTCTTATTATCTGATTCTTACTCATTTCTATTATTTACTTTCACTTTCACCTCTTTATTGAGACACCTTTTTGCACTTGGTACCTCCTTATCGGTATTCCGTCACATTTATTCTATAATCATCACGTTATTCCAATTTAAACTTTCCGAAATGAATCTGGCCCGATCCCTTTAACTTAGATTCATATAATCTACTTCTGCCAACCTTGTTTCTCATCACTTGTTCTTTTCTATCCGTGGTTTTCCACAAGTTGTCTTTCGTAAGTCAGACCAGGTCGTATATCTACATGCTCGTACTCCTATCATCTGTTGAACATCTGCATTTTACTGGCGTAACCTTGCCACATGAAAACCCGTTATGACCGTGCTATAAGTTTTGGGGGTAAGGCTGGCTCGAGAACACTTTTGAACTCTCAAATGGCCCAATAAGTCTCGGGCTCAACTGCCCTTCCCTCCAAGTCTCATTAATTCTTTCTACGGGAATATATTTGGCATCATGAATCATCAACCTCATATTCTCTATCTGGTTTGCGCAGAAATACACTAACACAAACTTGCTTGTCATTCATCCACATGCCATTTAGTTTATCAATAGCAGCACTTTCTTTATCTTTACGTTGTCATCTACTTTCTTAGAAGAATCACCATCGCTTGTTGTTTACGTAGTGCGTTAATAGCTAGCCCTACGGGTTTCAAATCCCTTAGGGAGACAAAGTAATCACTATTCCTTATCCATAAGGAACACTTCCTGAACTTGATGTAGATATAACATGAAGTAGATAGAATTGCAGAAGAGTTTCAAGCATCGCAGCTAGGTCTGGTTGATGAAACTATCACTTATGCAGCTTCCATAAAAGACTGGAAACCTAACGGTTTACTTCATCAATTTTTGTACCATGGTCCTGGTTTGCCTCAAAACGGGACCTTCTAAGGTACGTAATATGCTTAAGACTCCATCAGGAATCGAATCTTTACTTAAACTATTATTACCGTCAATTCTTGCACAGTCATCAGAAGGAATGTAAATTCCTCCATTCCGATATGACCTTCAAGGTCCTTCCAAATATCATTCTGTTTCTTCGGTATGAACATTTGTAATTATTCCTTTATACTTAGATTGTCAGCCACCTCATTGGCCTTTCCTAATACTAACAATTTCTTGTAATCCATGTTCTCTGGATACATTCCAACTCAAACTTTTCTACCTCATTCCCATCACTGTTGGGTTAAAGCATTCTCCATTAAGCTCTGCTGAAGGAGAAAATATAACTATCAGTCTTTTTTTTCCATAAGTCATTGCTTCCACCTTCCCGTGGGAACTTTATCAAAGTTACTCTCGATCATACCTAGGATATTTGTTCTCTTAGTTCTTTCTTGTTCTAGGATAATCTCAACCTTTGTTGGTTCAATCCATACTTTCCCATGGTTTCACACATGCCTCGTCTGGCATAATTATTTCTATGTCATATATTCCCTACCAAACTTCCATTTTGAACTTCAGAATATTACCTTTTTCCTTGTAAGGTTTCTTAGGTAATCCTCATCATTCTTCCTGTATTTTCTGGGTACAGGGCACATCAAAATATCAGTAATTAATCGTATAATAATTCTGTCTATATACCTTTCAAAACTGCTTATTTTTTTTTATAAATCCTCAAAGTTTGATGTCGCCTTAATCAATTCAATTTATATCATCCAAATTCACAATGTCATTTATTAGGGGTAATGCCATCCCTTGTCCATTCCCCAGGGTTTGCCTTACTCTATGGATATCTTATCCTTAATTCAACTGCCAAGGAATTCGTGCATCCTATAATTGGCAATCAAATCATGTATCCTTAATAAGGGTCTCTTTTCAATCATTCTTATTTGATAATCGATCGGTAGCTTACTGCTAATTTCTTCTTTCAGATAGTGGTCAACCTATTTGAACTTCCAAAAGACAACGTATGTCTATCTACTCTCTTACAAAACTTGTTAATGGTAGCAAGGATGTTCTAAAAGATATTGGTCGAGTTCAACGTGAATTTCCTAGTGCTTATCGTTCTTCGCAAAGGTACTTGCCTCAGAGAAAATTCCTACAGCATATTGTTCAATTTCTGACCATTTCTATACTCTCTTCATATACCTTCATTGTTTACTTTCCTCCGTCATAATATATTCATGGTATTCATGATACCCTAACATCATACATCTCAAGTCATTATACTCCCATTTTACTCGTAATCTTGAACAACCATATACACATGAGACACTTTAGTACGGGTGACCCCATCCCAAAAAGGTCTAGTGAATTCCCAATCAAAACATGGGCTGTTCAGTAGAAGATTCCTACGATCTCATTAATGTTTCCTTTATATCAGAAGGCCTTGCAGTCGGTGCTTTCTTAGAAGCAACCCTGCTTTGTCCTTTCATTGCTGGTCTAGTCACTTGATAATCCTTTGTGACTTGGCCTCAACTGGCCACAAAATATATATATATATATATATGATTTTAGGGGTTGGCTAATAGCATTACTTTTCTAGCAATTGCCGGCATAGTGCCTTCTTCTTTGATACCTTTCTACCTTTCCAAAACTTTACTCCATATAAGTCTTAATCGACTACTCGGCACCGTCTCTGGTCACCTTTCCTCTATTTTTGTCTTTTCACTATTCTTATCACTACCACATGCCACGCAAGCTTACCATTCCTGGCATAACAGCCTTTTCACTTATGTCAATCTCGGAGTTTCTCAGTCCGGCTGGTTTCTTACTTACATTTCCTGTTTTCGTCCAATCTCACTTCATCATTGTATTTCTACAATCAATCGCGATAACCGGGGTCTGTCCACCAACCCATGTAGCGGCTACCTTACCCAATTCACGGGGTTTGCCCCAGTTTCTACTCTCTTCCATGATGTTCTCTGATAATCAGAAAGACAAGGTTTACCAAAATTCGTTGAAGTTCTTCCCAGAATTAGGGAAATTTTGGTCAATCTATCCATCGACCAGTAACACTAAGGAGACCAGTTTCGACACCTGAAGAATAGTTCTATGAACCTCCTAGTAGGTAGAACCGTAAGCAGTCATAATTAACGAAATAATCGTCATCGGGTTGGAAATTTAACCCCTGGAGAGGAACCAATTATATACATCCCTTAGAAGGGAATTAACAGTTTTAAACTGAAACTTGTCACAACGTCCTGATACCTATGCGTCCTGATATTCGATATTACCAAATGTCAGTCTACCTGACTACCAGTCTCAGAAGGAACATTACCGTCGGAGTTGGTTGTTCCATAAAAATTGGCACTACTAAGGCCATCCGAACCTGGTGAACCATGCTGTCCGAATGCATCCGCAAGTACTTTGTCGTGTTGCGCAAGCACACATCCTAATCTTTTATGCGAAGCGTCGTTGGAAGCACAAAGTCTCCCTTTTTCCATTAAACAATGCCAATTCTTGGTCATTACCAATTTCATCTTTTAGCTCCAGGAAGATTTTCTCACATTTTTCTCTTTAACTGCTGATCGTATTACTTGATCCGTTATAATTCCGCGTCGGAGTAAACTTAAGGTAACTACTATAATCCATTCAAAGAAAAGAAAGAATTTAATATTCCTCTGAATCACATGCATCTAACGTTTCTGGTTCATCATTTCACTGAGTTAAATTAACCCTATACTTAGTCTGTGACAATAGTCTCATTACGAGTTCATCTTGACTCACTGGTCTTATCTTCCTGTAGGTTCTGAGATAATCGTCTTGCTTACTACTTCCTTATATAACTTTATCCAATCATGCTGTCACTTCCCAATGTTTTCACTTTCTTACTGATTCATTCCTAAAATGGACATTTTCCTGAATAAAACAACTTCATCAACCTCAATTTGGTTCCATAAATTACAACCTATGACATCTGCCTTCTCATGGCAAATTATTACTGACAATATTCATACTTATTCATTTATCAAATGATATGGCACTTACTACCTCTTCTCAACTATTCCTAGGGACTCTGCTCCTCGCCTTATATCGATGCCTTTGATAATCATACATCCTTCTAGCACTCTTTTCGTTAATATGATCTCAAGTAATTCTTCCAATCCGTCTTACTTGCTGGTACTACCTCCAGTAGTCTAGCCACGAATCCCACATGAATCTTCAGTTCTCTAGCTAATAGCTTAGTTCTTTATGCCCACTTTTCTGAGCACTATACCTTAATCATCTCAGTCTTTCTGGCTACAGCCCTCATTCCTCGAGGGTAAGCTCCTTATCCTAACAAGATTTTCCTTATCTGCTGGAACCTCTTCCGGGTCTCCAGTAGGGTACTCTATTGAATTTACCCGCTGATCTTCAGCATATAATAAAGCATCATCGCGCTGCTGCTCATATGCCTCAAGGTCTGTTGCCTTACTCGTCAATACGATATCGAGCTAAGTTACTATCACGATATTTAAGAGTTCCCATAAGGGTTTTATATGTCATCACTACATTAAGTAGTCCGACTATGAACTTGGCAAGAGTTCTTATAATCTTAGTGAATTTATTGTTTTAACATCACCTCATCTCTGGGGTTTATAACGTACGCTCTGATACCACTTCTGTAACACCCCCAGATCCGGGGTCCGGGATCCGGTGGTTACGGTTTCCAATTCTGTCCACAACAATTGAACTTTCCTTAACATAAAATAAATTACGTCTCTATGACCCTACATAACAATATAAAACACACCCGTTATAGTCCCAGAGATGAAATCAGAGTAAAAATCAAATTTTTATTAATCACATTATGAGTTCTTACAATCCAAAAGAATTTCAATATAAATACATACTCTTTGCCATCCATTTACATAAGTCATACTAGACCATATTCTTGGTACTGAAAGAATAAATATATCCTACCAATAGCTTCTTCTTCAGTTCTGGTAGTCTCATCGTCCTCGCCCGCGTCGAGTGCGCCTTGTGCGAGTCATCCGGTCTAGCTGTTGTTGTGATATAATAATAAAGCAAGGGTGAGCAATAGCCCACCAACAATAATATATAACTGAACGATAATGTATAACAGTTCAAAAGTATCTTTCAAACCATATGCCATGCATTTACGGAAATGATGCCAGTATAATATGAACGATGAAGTTACAAGGTAACTTAAAGTATTTGTTTGTAGAAATATCTGCTACATCAAAAGTAAGCGAGATATTCTCATTGTTATTAAGAAGAGGAACTTGCATAAAAAGGTTGCAATTCCAGTTATGAACACTTTTCCAGCTCTGCCAACAGTAATCATGATGCAGGAAATAAATAAGTTTGGATGATGAACCAATGATGGAGTATTCACCGCGCCCGCTGTTCCAATCTTGATGATCAGTCGAGATCGTACAGCTCAATTTAGATTTACTACCGGTAGAAGGAAGAACTGACGGCTTTACTTGTATACCGCCTTACTAGCTCTCCCCGGCCAACGGTTGGGCCAAAGGGGATGGACCGGCGCTACTCGGCCTCTTACACGACTCCTAGTTCAAATAGAATTCATGATTCTGAATGTAACGTTCGTCCCCCTTTCCCCAAGTATAATACTTGTTGATAAGACTCCACAAGGTAGTCGTATCTAGTTGGAAAGGAAAATTTACCAATAACTCCCAAGCTATTACTTGGTAACGGATATCAACTTGTTCCAACAACTTACCCCTCGGAAGATGAGAAGGTAAACAATGACTTAATAAGTCAATAGCACCCGAGTTGCGAGTGAAGAGAATACTTTATGACCGGGAAGTCGACAAGATAAATAACATTTTCCAAGTAAGGTTCCCTTATTTTTAGGGAGATAGACTCAAGAAGAATGATGTCTGAGAACCTTTCTTGATATAAGATTAATAATAATATGTCTCCGAAATATTTTCCGTAATAATCGAAGAAGATAAACCTTATCGAGGTTATTCTACGTATGGAATAAATATTCAGAGAATATTTATTGAATTAAAATATTTTACAGAATATTTAGGAATATGAAAGAATATCTTTAATCAGAATATTTCTCAAATAATCCTTGAAGAAATATCGAGAGAATATTTATTGCATAATTAAATATTCAAATGAATATTCAAAATAATATCCATTAATTATTAAGACCTGAAAGGAATATTTAAAATATTTAAAATAATATTCGATGATTAAATAGAACCCTGGATGAATATTCAAAATAATATTCATAATTAATTAGGAATTTAAATGAATATTGAAAAAGTAATATTCATTTAATGAATAATATTCTAAATGAATATCAAGTAATATTCATTTAGTAATCCAAGCTTTAAAGGAATATTCGAGATAAGACTCGATAAATAAATCAAGCTTCAGATGAACATTAAAATAATATTCGTCAGGTAATTACTATCTTAAATGAATATTCAAAAGTAATATTCATTTAATGAATAATATTCTAAATGAATATCCAAATAATATTCATTTAGTAGTCCAACCTTTAGAAGAATATTTGAAATAATAATCGATAAATAATTCGACTCTGAATGAATATTAAAAATATTATTCATCGAATAGTTATATTCAAATAATTATTTGAAGTAAGGATCGTTAAATAAATAATCTCGAACGAATAGTCAAATAATATTAGTCGCCCGAATAATGGAAAATATTTACTTAAATATTTTCCTCCGAGGTAATCTCGATATGTCAAGAAATATTGACTCCCGGTCTATATTTGATGAATAAGATGTATACACCCTTCTCTAAGGGTCTTACAATAACCGGCTTATAATTGATACGATAGCTATCTAATTTATAAGCCAATAACAATCAGGGACCAAGCATAATGATATAACTTGAAAGTAGGCATGCATGCTATGGCATATGTATAACAGAAAACAATTTTATATATATTCAATCACAACAACAGCCTAAAAGAAGGGAATTGAAACTTGCCTGGTAGTCGAGTACGGTAAGGGGTAGTGGTAGCGGGTCCCGGTTCAGCTTGGTGATCTATAAATAGCCAAGGCATTCGGGATTAATCACTTAACATCTTAAAAGTTAAGTTATACTTAAATCGAAACACGTTCTCGAGTTATCTCGTTATACCCCTTTTAGTGGATTCCTTTTATCATCGATCCGACCCGACATTCGTTCATTAATACGACATGTCATTGTACTTACACTTGGGACATACTTAAGTCATACAAGTTCTAAAGTCGATCGTTACAAATCAATATTATGCTCCGAGTTTTATCGCCCGTTTTCTAAGTGTTTTACCGAAGTTATAATCAAGCGGGTTTTTAGGGGTTCGTTTGCGATTAACTTTGATTCGAACATTTTTATAAAATCGGAAAACGATCCATTTCACATGAGGTTTTCTCTCACACCTTCCTTTTTACCTCTAGTATTTAATTACCAAGATTCGCCACTGACTTACGTATTTTACGAGGGTTCAATTTTAATAACGAACTCGTACTTACGGTTTCGAACGTCTTTTAGTGAATCGGCCATAATTCCTAAACCGTAAGTCCGTTTCACATGATCTTTATATCAAAACGAAGCTTGTTACATGATCTATCTTGCCATGGCAGAACATGATACTGGACAGTGATTTATGGCTACTGTCAAACACGAGTTCTTAAGGTTAACAAAAATCGGGCATTACGACGGCTATAAATCGGACGTTCCATAAATCGTAATCAACAACCCAAGCCACACCGGGCATCTAAACAACTTATACACATAATAAGCATCTCAAAAATTCCAGAAGCCACTGATCTTAGTATCAAAATCATCATGTTAATCAAATCACTAAATCACTAACTAAACATGCTTATAGCATGAACATAATCATAACTAAGCTAGATCCATCAAGAACATGCTTAAAACTCAAAGTAGGTCTAGGGTTTTCAAGTCTTATACCTTCCTTGTAGTATGTACTAGCCTCAAAAAGCTTGGTATTGCCCTTGGATAGCCTTAACTTAGCTAGGATCAACCATGAAAACAAGAAAAACAAGGATTAGTTCTTGAAAACACTATTCATCATCACCTTTGATGATTTATTTGAAAATGAAAGAAAGTGAATTTGAGGCTGAAATTTTTAGGGGATCTAAGTTATGATATGAAGTACTCACCATAAATATTTCAAGATCAAATGATGGTTGGAAGCCTTACTTCTAGCACCTTGGTAGAATTTTTCAAGGAAGAAAGGAAAATGGAGAGTTCTTTGTGTTTGCTTGGTTGTTTTGATAATAATTCATAAAGTGATGAGCCTTGGATGATATCTCATCTCTTTTTACTTTATTAAAGTGCTTTTGGAATGAATGGTGAGATTTGAAAGCATGTGTAGCACTTGGATTGATTTATGGCTAACTAGAGTTTGATTTGGCTAACTACTAGTTCAATCCTTAACATGCTAGTTACTTAGGCCACTTGGTTGCTAGATATTTATCTAGTAGCTTATGCATGACTCTTGCTTCCACTGCTTGTTTCTTTTGTCCGGTTATTGCTCGTTTCGATTGATCGTTCGGGCGAATAACTAAGTAGTTTCACCTCTAGGGTTTACCGGGAAATTTCTCGATATTCATAATACCTTCCCCAATCCTTAATATAATCCTCGTGATGACCATAGTGTTTCTAGAACGCTTGTTTCACTGCCTCAGTGGTTTCCTACCTTCATTCTTAAATCAAATATAATAACATTCCAAAATATCAAATTCTCAAAGTTAATATCTCAATTCTTGGATTATAATAATATTTAATCCACTGTCCGGTCAAATATTATACCGAAAAAGAATTTGGAATTTCTGAATTCCGATCGTCTCTGCATTCACTTATTTCCTCCGCGTATTACTAATATGACTTCGAAACATCCATATCACGTCCCGTACATAGGGTGGCGTGAAAAGTTTTCCAACTTACAAAATCACTATTCATCCACCAAATTACTATGCACGTACAGGAAACACTATGCACGTACGGGAAATACTATGCACGTACGGGAAATACTATGCACGTATAGGAAACACTATGCACGTACGGGAAACACTATGCATGTATGGGAAACACTATGCACGTACTCATTTCCCTTCAAGGATCCATTAGCTCCTTCCTGGATGGTAGATTATTCTTAACTAGGTCCTCAACCATCGAATTACTCTATTCTGACAATATACCAATGCATCAGGATCATTGTCCAAAGCAATATCCATTCATTACAATCATTGTTCTTTGAAACCACCATTCATTAGAGCTGGTGACCTTGTTGTCGGAATCATTGTTCCTCATTTTATCATTACTTAATAAAAAGTTTTAATTATATCCAAAATTTGTGGTTCTTACACTAAGTAACTAGCATGTTATGGATTGAACTAGTAGTTAGCCAAATCAAACTCTAGTTAGCCATAAATCAATCCAAGTGCTACACATGCTTTCAAATCTCACCCTTCATTCCAAAAGCACTTTAATAAAGTAAAAAGAAATGAGATATCATTCTAGGCTCATCACTTTATTCATTATTCAAGCAACCAACACAAAATATCAAATACTCCTCCAAGAACAAAGCATTCGGCCCTTTCCTAATTCCAAATCCAAAATCCAACTTCTAACCATTGTTTGCTCTTGAAAATTTTATGTGAGTCTTATATTTCATAAAACTAATCTCCTCAAAATCTTAGCTCCAAATTCCTTTGTTTGCATTTTCAAAAAAATCAAGAAAGGTGAGGATGAATAGTGTTTCTTATGACTAATCTTTGTTTTTCTTATTTTCATGGTTGATCCTAGCTAAGTTAAGGCTATCCAAGGACCATACCAAGCTTTGTGAGGCTAGTACATACTCCAAGGAAGGTATAAGACTTGAAAACCCTAGATCTACTTTGAGTTTTAAGCATGTTCTTGATGGATCTAGCTTAGTTATGATTATGTTCATGTTATAAGCATGCTTAGTTAATGATTTAGGGATTTATGAAGCATGATGATTTTGATGCTAAGATCAGTAGCTTATGGACTTGTTGAGATGGTTATTATGTGTATAAGTTGTTTAGATGCCCGGTGTGGCTTGAGTTGTTGATTGTGATTTTTAGAACGTTCGTATTATAGCCGTTATAATGCCGAAATTTCGTTAATCATTGAAAACCAAAGTAGGTCTACTTGCCGAAACTGGACAAGTATCTAACATGCCCTTGTATATCTTGAGTCGTAGATCATTTTGGAAAAAGAATCGAATCAAACTGACTTACGGTTTAGGATTTATGGCCGATTTACTAAAAGTAGTTCGAAACCATAAACGAAAGTTCGTAACTGAAATTGAACCCTCGTAAAATACGTAAGTCAGTGGCGAATCTTGGTAATTAAATACTAGAGGTAAAAAGGAAGGTGTGATAGAAAACCTCATGTGAATCGGATCATTTTTCGATTTTATAAAAATGTTTGAATCTAGGTTAAACGCGAACGAACCCCTTAAAAGTATAACTTTTGTTATAACTTAGAAAACGAGCGATAAAACTCGAGATATAATCTTGGTTCGTAATCGATCGAATTTAGAACTTATACGACTTAAGTATACACTAACTGTGAGTACGATGACATGTCTTAAGGACGAACAAATGTCGAATCGTATTGGTAATAAAAAGAGTTACACTAAAAAGGGGTATAACGAGATAATTCGAAAACATGTTTCGACTTAAGTTAATACTTAACCTTTCTAAAAAGTGTTAAGCGATTAACCTCGAATCTCTTGACTATTTATAGATCGCCGAGCTGACCCGGGATACCCTACCACTACCCCTACTCGTGCTCAATTACCAGGCAAGTTTCAACTTTTCCTTTTTAGGCTGTTGTTGTGAATATACATGCTTTCTGTTATACATATGCCATAGCATGCATGCCTACTTTCAAGTAATATTGATATACTTGTTCCCTGATTGTTCTTTTGCTTATAAGTAGATAGATAATATATCGATTATAAGCCGGATGTTGTTAAGACCCTTAGAGAAGGGCATATGAATCCTATTTGTTGAATATAGACCGGGAGTCAGTACTTCTTGATATATCGTAATTACTTTCGAAGGAAATATTTAAGTAAATAATTTTCATTATTTGGTTGACGAATATTATTTGAATATTTGTCCGAGATTATTTAATTAACGATCATTACTTCAAATATTTATTTGAGCGTTATCTATTTAATGTATAATATTTTTCAATATTCTTTCAAAGACGAACCATTTATCGTATATTATTTCAAATATTTCTTTAAAACCTTCGATTATTAAATAAATATCATTCGGACATTCATTTAGAACATCATGTATTAAGGGAATATTATTCTCGAATATTCCTTTAAGGTTTAATTTATTAAATGAATATCACTTGGATATTCATTTAAATTATTAATTATTATATGAATACTATTTTTGAATATTAATTTGAAGTCTTATTTATTTAACAAATATTATTCCAAACAGTCCTTTCAAAATTATTAATTAAATGAATATTATTTTAATATTCATTTAAGTAATTATTTATTCAATAAATATTGTCTTAATATTCCTTCAAGGATTATTTTGAGAAATACTCTGATTAAAAATATTCTTTCATTCATTAAATACTTCCGACTCAATAAATATTATATAAATATTTATTCAATACTTGGAAACAACTTCAAGGTTGTTTATTTTTCTTCAAATATTATTTTCGACCTTCGATCATTCTGAAAATTCTTCGGAGTCATACGATTAATATTATATTAAGAAAGGTCCTCTAGATTCCATTCTTCACTCGAATCTATCTCTTAAATTATAAGGGAACCTTACTTGAGAAAGGTTCTTTATCTTGTCGACTTCCCGGTCATAATTTATTCTTTTCACTCGCAACTTGGTTGCTACGGACTCATTAAGTCTGTGTGTACCTTCTCATCATTCGAGGGGTAAGATCGTTGGAACAAGTTGATATCCATTAACAAGCAAGAGCTTGGGAAATGTTAGTGAATTTTCCTTTCCAACTAGATACGACTACTTTGTGGAGTCTTGTCAACAAGTATTTCACTTGGGAAAAAGAAGATAAACTATACGTTTCAACGCTATGGATTTACTCGAACTAGGAGTCGTGTGTAAGAGGCCGAGTCGCGCGGTCCATCACAAGGCCTAATAATTGGCCAGGGAGTTACTATTAAAGGCAATTTACAAGTGGAGCCGTCAGCTCTTCCTTCTACCGATAGTAAACTATATTGGACTGTACCATCCCAGACTGATCATCAGGGAGTGGAACAGCTGGCGCGTGATAACTCCAATATTGGATCATCTCCCAAATTGGGAATTCCCTACAACACGTATCGAAGATACTTCTTTCAGGTTGATGGTGTCTTCCGCAACACGTATCGAAGAGACTTCTTTCAGGTTGTAGAACTTCGAAAAATGTTAATAACTGGAATTGCAATATTTTCCTTGCAAGTTCCTCTTTATATGATAAATGAAAATATCTTGCTTATTTTGACTTAGCAGATATTTCCACAAAATAAACACTTTAAGTTACCTTGTAACTTCATCGTTCATATTATACTGGCACTAACTTCGTTAATGCATGGCATATGGGAATAATGATACTTCGAACTGTTATATACTATCACTGTCCTGTTATATATTTTATTGGTTGGCAATTGCTCACCCTTGCTTATTTATCATGTCACAACAACAGCTAGGACAGATGGCTCGCGTCATGCGCACTCGGCGCAAGCGGGTTACCCGACCCACCGGACTCCCCGCTGAGATGCTAGTCACCATTGCTGAGGTAGCATAGTTAGACAGCTTTTGTTTCCTGTTTAACTATATGTATAATTAATGTAATCAACGACAAAACTTTTAAACTTATGATGTTATCCTTTTGGATTGTAATAACTTTTATTCGCAAACCCTTTTATGTAAGACTTATTTCAATTTCATCTCTGGGACTATAACTGTGTGTGTGTGAGTGGATATTATTGTGGGGTCAAAGCATGCTACTTATTGATTTTGGACTCAAGTCAAGTATTATTTATGAGTTATGAGACCGTACCGACCCGATCCCTGACCCCGGATCTGGGGGTGTTACAGAGATGGTATCAGAGCGAGAGTTATATATCCCAAGAGATGATACGACGTTATATAATAATAAATTCACTAATATAATAAGAACCCTTGCTAGGTTCACCTAAAACCCTTACGGGAACTTTTTAAGTATCATGATAGTAACATAGTTCGTCTTGTGTAGGCGAGCGACATGTCGGCCCAGGAGACAGCTGCGAGATAGCATGATGAGGATATGTTTCGGACTAGGGACCCGTACTATGAGCACTTGCCTGATGAGGATACTGAGCCTGAGGAGAAGGACCCTGAGGAGGTCTAGGTTGATGTTGATACTGATGTAATTGAGTCTGAGGAGGAGGACCCTGAGGAGGTCCAGGTTGATGCTGATACAGATGTTGTTGAGACCGAGGGGGAGGAGGACCCGGAGGGGATCCAGTCAGGACAGGGCGCTGAGTTAGTTGCTGAGGATGAGGATTATTGGGTTGTATCTGAGATTACGACCATGGATGAGGATACTGATATGACCACTGAGCAGGTCATGGCTGCTGTTGTTGGACAAGCTGTAGATGAGGATGAGCCAGTGGATGATGCAGTAGGGAGTTCCGGACTACGAGTGCCACCCCTCCCTGTGGAGAGAGCCCCTACCCCACCACCACTACCTGTGAGCCCATTCCCCGATGAGTTTGTTGGGATGTGATCACGATTTTATTAGCATATGTACTATTTTTCGATTAAGTTACCATGAGATATAAAACTGTGGGATCTTAAATCCAATCATGTAACGAATGGGCACTAGGGCTAACCCCCGTGAATCTACTGACCAAGAGAGTCACAACCAACACGAGGAAAACCATGAAAGTAGTGAAGAACAAGATCAGGACTATAATGAGCAAGAATATTCCCAGTATGGAGCAAAGGATGAACCCATGTACTCTGAAGACTTTGAGGGGGAAATAGAGGGTGGAGAAACTGAAGTAGAGCAGGAAGGGGAGAACCAGGGCGGAGACCCCATGGGCCAATTTATGGATCTAATTAGGCAGAATTTGAACCAATACCCTCAACCACCACCAGGAAACAACACTTCAGTGGCAAATTCCTTTAGGGCCTTTAAGTCCCTTAAGCCCCCAGAGTTCCAAGGATCGGCTGATTCCGTTGAGGCGAGGGCCTGGATCAAGGAAATGGAAAAATCTTTCGAGATTCTGAGTATCAATGAGGCTCAGAAGACTGTTTTTACTACTTACCTACTAAAGGGAGAGGCCAATTATTGGTGGGAAGCCAAGAAGAACATGGAGACTGATGCTGTCATAGCCTGGGAAAGGTTAAAACAATTATTCCTGGAGAAGTACTTCCCGAAGTTCATGAAAAGTCAGATGGAACTTAAGTTTTTGGAACTGAAACAGAACAGTATGTCAGTGGCTGACTATGAGGCCAAATTTAATGAGCTGTCGAGATTTGTGCCAGAATTTGTGGATACCGAAGAAAAGAAAGCTAACAGGTTTCAACAAGGGCTGAAACAGTGGATCCAAAATAGAGTGGCGATTTTAGAGATTACGAATTATGCCACCTTGGTGCAAAAGGCCACCATTGTGGAAGCTGGAAGCGATCAGATGCAGAGAGATAAAGAGAAGGGGGGATTAAAGAGAAAACATGTCAGTATGGGCGGAGGGTCCGCAGGAGGAAAGCCCCCGAACAAGTTTAACCGAGGAGCAGTCTCTCTACCTAGCAGGGGTATGGGATTCAAACCACCTGTGAGCATGAGTGTGAGCCAGGGCGGCCAACATACAGGAGTGTCCCGTTCCCATCAGTTTAGACCTCCCTTTCCAGCATGTGCAACGTGTGGAAAAAGACATTCCGGAGTGTGCAACCAGAAGCAGCCAACCTGTTATAAGTGTGGACGAGTGGGCCACTACTCTAACAACTGCACTGCGGTTATCCCTAGTACCAACAAAAGCACCACTTGTTTCCAGTGCGAACAGCTAGGGCACATGAGGAAGGACCACCCAAGGAACAAACCTGCAGCATCAGGGGCAAGCAGGGCTGCCTCAAATAGGCCACCAACTGCTAGGACTTTTAATATGCCAGTACAAGATACCGTGAGGGACACGGATGTGATAGCAGGTACATTTTCTCTCAATTCAGTCAGTGCAAATGTCGAGCAACTAAGTCTTTTATATCTAAAGATTTTGTGCATAAATTGAAACTTAAAACCCAGCAACTAAGAGATTCCTTACAAGTAGAGATAGCTAATCAGGAAATCGTACCGGTTAATCAAATTCACCCTGTAAGAACCCAAAATTTCGGTAGAATTAAAACTTTTTCTATTATGATGAAGTGCATCAATGAATAGTGATTTGGTGGATGAATATTGATTTTGAGTGTAAGAACCCTAATTTTTGTAATGTTTTCTTTTATATAATATCATATGACATTGTCAATTTGGAACCTGTTTAGTCATCCCTATTGTTTAATGGAATTGATTGTCTGAGAAATTATGTTGTTACATTCACCCTGTAAGATAAAGGGAAGGTTGTTCAAGGCAAGAGTCTTATTGTTAGTAAGATTTATAAAACTTGGGATTTGAGGGTTATTGGAGTATTAAAAGATTTATTAGGAATTATGACGAGGAGTTATGGATATTCGAGGAATTTACACAATTAAGTACTTAAGGAATTACAACGGAAATCTCTACGTGACAAAATATTATTACGAGAAATTAATTAAGTTACGATACGAATTAAAGATTAAGTGACAAGCATTGGTGGAAGAATAATGATACAAGGAAAGATATTGCATGCAAGTCCCATGCAACTAAGTAGTTAGGAAAACAAACTAGCAATGCAAAGATAGCAAGAGGAATAGTAACTAGTTGGAACATTGTCCAAGGAGACAAGGAGGTATGGTGGTCTAGACACTAGACTTGCAACATGTGATACATATACATACACCTAATACATATCAACCACACAATTTACTTTATTCAACCAACACCAAAAGCAAAACAAAAACTCTCTCCCCCCCTGGCCATTGTTGCTCTCGGCCAAACACAAAAACAAGGGGAAGAAGAATTCTTTCTTCCACTTCTCTTCACTCTTAATTCAAGGCAAAAATCCTAGGTACTCTACATCATATAAGGAAGGTATACTATGAATTCCAACCCTTTTCATCCATTAGTTTTCAAGTTATAAATTGTTAAAGTTTTGATGAATAGTAACAATGTTGAGTTTTCATTTAGATCTTGAGTTGTAAGGATTGTAGGAGCTCATCCAAGGTATTCTTGAGACTTGTAAGGCATACCCAAGGCTCCTAGATACTCAAGAAGGTATAAAAACCCTAACCCCTCTTGGCCATGTAGTATTTGTGATGTTTAATGTTAGATCCATGGATATTAGTGTAAATCTTGGACATATAAGTTATGGATGATGTAGATCTTGAGTTTAAATGTTGTGGTTGTGATTTTTAAGCTTGTGGTTAGTGTATGTAACTCCATGTATGCTATAGAGTATGATCTTGGTGGTTTAGATGGTGGTTGTGATGTTTATATAAGATTCTTGAATGGTTAAGTGGTAAAAGCATGCTGAGTATTTTTCCAGGAACTTGTACTGTCTTGTAGGAGGGTTTTGAACCCCTAAATCTTGTCCCCTGAAGTCCTAATATATATTTTTCGAAAGGTATTTGAATGTAGTTTCCAGAAATATAAGGTTCATGACTAGGTGACGTATAGATTTTGAGTTATGGCCTGAGAAGTGAAATGTGTTTCTGGAATCCGGACTGCACTAAATGGTCCCCTTGTGAACCTTGTTTAAACCCCTAAAAATTTATGTAGGATCCTGGAAAAATGATAGGAGCTAGAAAATGCAGTGGTGAAGGCTACCCAAAAAGAATTGGATTAAAATGTGTATTTTTCAATTTTATAAAAATGTTAGAGTAAAATTCGCATAAGTGAAAAAGTCGTAAGTGGAGTGTGATTTAAGGGGTAATGAATATGATTCGGATATGGTAACCAAATTAAGTCGAATAAGTGACGAGCGTAATCGAGTGATGACATGAACCTATAGTGGGGCTAGAGGGTCATAAGACGAAGTCATTAAGTTAATTTTGTACCCCCTAAAACCTCACAATTAAAAGAGATATTGTTAAGGTACTAACGATCGGCTATTGATTATGTATAGATCGTTCCACTCCGCAAGCTCGACCACCCCAACCTCACCAAAGCAAGTTTACTTTTCAAAACTTACATATATAAGGACTTTCACTGTTGTGTTTGTAGTTTTCAATCGTATCAAATGTTTATGCTTATCGAAGTATTGATGAAATTGAGATGTATAAGCACATATATGTTTGCACCCCTTGAACTTAGAACGAAATGTTTCCTTCGGACAACGACTCTAGCAATAGAGGTCGTAGCGGTCCATATATACTATTGACCGGGGAGCGGTATACTATTATATCGTAATTAAATTGCGAAAACCCGAAAGGTCATTCGGGAAGTATCGTATACTCAAGTAATTATTTTTATATCTTCATAAATACTCAAAATACCTATCTTGGATTAAAAAGTTAATTTAATTTAATTATTAATTATTAATATTAAATCTTAAAATACCATTTAGTAATTATTGTTCATTATTTTAAAGACAAATCTAATCCAAGATACCTTTTATATTTTCAAACTCGAACTCTTTCGAACTCAAAACATTTTTGAAAACCCCCGGTCAGGTTTGCTTCTTGTATGATTTCAAGAATCATCGGTCGACTGATGTCGGACCTCAACTACTCAGTTTTCAATCAAAATCAAGTTTTTAAAAGAAAAAGAAAAAAGGACTCTGGCAGGTGTGGGAACCATTGACGAACGATTCCCGGGATGTGTAAGCGGCCGTGAGCAGGGCGGTCCATCAATTATTATTCCGGCCCAGGTGTTGCCGAAGGATGATTACGGATGTAGTTTTCATCGAGGGTGATTACGGATGTAGTTTTCACCCGGGGATAGTTACGGATGTAGTTTCTATCCTTCTACCGGTAGAGAAGACCCGCGGATTATTGGACTTGGATGTGGCGACTGATCATCGTCAATCCCTGTCAGGTTTTATGTTTTCTTTAAGTCCCATTCCTCCACTTTGGAAAATGCTCTGACACTGCTTCTTAGGCTTATGTGCCAAGTTGCTGATAGTGTTCTATTTTGATGAGAAAGATGTTGACTCTATGCAGTATCTAGAACTGCAAGTTTATTTTGAAAACAAGGGCACGTATTGGTGCACCTTTGAAATTCATCAACGATGACAAATGATTTTATAACTGATTGATATAAACGAGTTTAATAACTACTAAACACATGTAATGTTATATTGCTTACCTTATACATATATTTCTTGCTGAGCTATAGTTGCTCACTCTTGCTTGTTTTCAAATTTACAAACACAACAGCTAAAGGAAATGGCAAGACCCAGACAGACTGCCCGAAAGCAGGTGACTAGACCCGAGGCAGCAGTTGAGATTCCACCGGTAGGCCCCATTAGCCGGATTGGTTGGCAACTTTTGTTACTACGTTTTATTTATAAGTATGACCTGTGCAAAGCAGTGTATCATAACAAACTTTCAAGCCGCCAACTCCGCTTCATATCGAAGTGTTGCTGGTAGCATAAATGCTATTTAATTCGGTCTGTAATAACTCTGAAACTTTTACTTTTGCTTAATCAAGTGCATGACGTTTCTGAGACTCTAACCTGTGTGTGTGTGTGTGGTGTGAGTTTTATTGTGGGGTCGATGGCTGTTTTATATATTATGTGCAAGAACAGGTATATTATTAATGGAAAATGGACCGTGAGCTCCTAGGTCTCCGACCCCGGATCTAGGGGCGTCACATTGAGGATTAAGAAAATTTTTCATGCCACCTATGTTCGTGTGGATATTCCGAAGTTATACTAGTAATCTACGGAGTAAATAAGTGTATGTAAATGCGATCGGAATTCAGAAATTTCAAATTCTATTTTCGTGTAATATTTGACCGGGTAGTGAATTATATATCAGTAATATCAAGAAATTAGATATTTAATTTGAGGAATTGAGGAGTTAATATTTTGGAATTTTACAATGAGACTTTACAATGAGAATTTGGAACGGAAACCACTGAGGAAGTGAAACAAACGTTCTAGAAACCGCTGAAACTTTACAATGAGATTAAGCGATTGAGCGAACGAAGCATAGATTAAGGATATGGTATATTAAGAGTCCAACGAAGGATATATTATGAGAAAGAAAGAGGATTGAGAATAAACTCCTAGAATTGAGAAATAGAGAATGCTTGAGAAATCGGGAGAACGTTTTCTGAGATAAAGAGAAATAAACAAGGGATGTTGGAATTAATATTCATTCGAGGTATTGTGCCATATTAGAGCAATAATATGCAAAGTATAAGTTGTAACGTATTAATTTTATTCACAAGACAACAAGGAAATCAAATTGTTGGAAAAGGAAACAAACCAAGGGACTAATATGAAAGAAACAAAAGATGAGGACTTTGTTGCAGTTGTTGTGGATAAGGAAATCCAAGTGAGCCAAAGAGATGTTGACAACACATTACAAGAAGATGCATCCAAATGAGATAGATATATAATACATGTATTAGTCATTTAGCAAACAAAACAAAACAAACACAAGAAAACACCCATTCTGCCCAGCAGAACAGCAGCTCAGTAAAACGGGCCTAGAGCCTTCGTTACTCAATGGAATTTCGTGTTCTTTATATGGTTAGAAATCTGTGAAGATGCTCTACAACTCTCATTTAGAAGCCTCGATCAGAAAAGATCGGTAAGGGCCTCGTTTTCCATGATCTTTCAGTCGGATTCTAATAACTCCGAATTACTAACTTTGTTTTCTTCATTTCTTTTGATCATCCAAGATTACCCAAGGCTATACAAGGATTATATAAGGTTTAGAAAGCTATTACACACATCAAGGAAGGTATAAACTCTCTCAACCCTTGGCATGACTTGTTTATAGGTTATAATGTTAGATCTAAGAGTTTTAGTGCATATCTTGGTTACATGAGTTATGGATGATGAAAATCTTGAGGTTATATGTTGTTGATGTGATTTTAAAGCTTGTACTTGGAGTATGTAACCCCATGTATGCTAGAGAGTCAAGTCTTGGTGGTTTTGATGATAGATGTGATGTATAAAGTGAGTCCTTGAATGTTTGAGAAAGAATGTGTGCTGTGTAAAAATTCTGGGAGCATGTACTGTCTTGTGAGAGGGTTTTGAACCCCTAAATCTTGTCACCTGAGGACCTAATTTATATGGTTGGAAAGATAATTGAATGTAGTTTCTAGAAATATAAGGTTCATACCCAGGAGATGTGTAGGTCTTGAGTTATGGCCGGATTAGTGCAGTGTGGTTCTGGAATTCGGACTGCACTGTGTTGTCCACTTGTGAACTGAGTTAGGACCCCTTAAAATTATGCTAGTGTTATGAAAATTTGAAGGTAGTCAGATTATACAGTTGTGAAGGCTGTCCAAAAAGAATTGGAGTAAAATTTGTATTTTTCAATTTTATAAAAATGTTAAAGCGAAGTGCGCGCGAGTGAAAAATCACCTAGGAGGTTAGTTTAACGTAGTTTTAAGAGTACTCACTTGTGTTTCAAGTTTGAGGAATGGATTCGAGTCGAATGGGTAACGAATGTGATAAAGTGATGACATGGTCATATGGGAGGGTTAGTTATCACAAATTGGAGTCGTTAAGTTGGTCTAACATCCTTTAAAACCTTACGATTAAGTAGTGTTGTTAAGGTACTAACTTACGAATATTGATTATGTATAGATCTTCGTTCCACGTCGCAAGCTCGACCACCCCACCCTAACCAAGGCAAGTTTACTTTTCAAAACTTATATATAAGGATTTTCACTATTGTGTTTATGGCTTTCAAACGTATTATATGCTTATGCTTTATGAGGTTATGTTGAAGTTTGAGATATATGCACATATGTGTTTGTACACCCTTGAACTTAGAATGAAATTGTTTTTTCGGACAACGACTCTAGAAATAGAGGTCGTAGCGGTCCAAATATACTATTGACCGGGGAGCGGTATATTATTGTGTCGTGATTAAATTGCGAAAACCAGAAGGGTCATTCGGGAAGTATCGTATACTTAAGTATTTATTATTTTTACATTATTATAAATACTCAAAAATATCTATCTTGGATTAAAAGCTTATTTTAATTAAATAATTATTTTATTAATTGTTTATATTAAATCTCAAAATATCATTTATTAATTATTGTTCATTATTTTAAAGACAAAACTAATCCAAGATACCTTCATCGTTCTCAAACTTGAACTCTTTCGAACCCAAAACATTTTCGAAAACCCCCGGTCAGGTTTTGCTTCTTGTACACTTTTCAAGAATTATTGGTCGACAGAGGTCGAACTACAACTACTCGAATTTTCTATCAAAATGATTTTTGACAAGAAAGAAAAAAAAGGGGGGGGACTCTGGCAGGTGTGGGAATCGTTGACGAACGATTCCCGGGATGTGTAAGCGGCCGTGAGCCAGGCGGTCCATCAATTATTATTCCAGCCCAGGTGTTGCCGAAGGATGATTACGGATGTAGTTTTCATCGAGGGTGATTACGGATGTAGTTTTCACCCGAGGATAGTTACGGATATAGTTTCTATCCTTCTACCGGTAGAGAAGACCCGCGGATTATTGGACTTGGATGTGGCGACTGATCATCGTCAATCCCTGTCAGGTTTTATGTTTTCTTCAAGTGCCATCCTCCACTTTGGAAAAATACTCAGACACTGCTTCTTGGGCCTAAGTGCCAAGTTGCCGATAGTGTGGTTTTTAATAAGAAAAATATGGACATCGTGCAGTATCTAGAACTGCAAGATTTTCTATAAAGATTGGCACGTGTTAGTGCACTCTTGCAATTATTTCAAAGAATGAAATGTTTTTGAATGAGAAACCTTCTAAGCTAATGGAAGGAAAGAGGTTTGCAATGATGTATTCCCTGTACAGTATGTTAACCGTAGAGTGTTTTGCCGAAAATGATATACTCATATGTATATATATTTTCAAACTTGAGATATATTGAAATGGGAACCTTATAAAGGGTTCATATGTTATTCTTAAAGCTCCTTAGTGAGTATAAATGTTTTATTCAAACTCAGACATATATATTGTCCAATTATGTTTTGAAATCTGAGATTTATACCCATACAGTTGGGAATGTTTTCGAAATAAACCACATTATTTTTCAAAATGGTGAACTTGCTGAGCATTATGTAGCTCATTCTTGCTTTATAAAAACTTTTCAGAAAGAGAAGAATTTGGTCGGTTAACTCCGCACCAGCAGAAGAGGAGTAGAAGATTTACCCCGGAGATGATTTAGTTCCTGATAAATACTACAGAGTAAGTCTGATAGGTTTTCAACTGTAATAGTAAGACTTGTCTTCAAGTGTAGTTGTATAAGTGGAAGTGCGTAAGATTCTGGATTGTACAGATGAATTGTAATATTTAGTGTTACTTTTGATTATCGTTTCTGAGGCTCTAACTTGTTTGTGTGTAAGATTGAGGTCTGGATGGATGTATTGTTGAGTTGTAAAGTTAATACAGGTATGATATGGTTGAATGGTGATGTGACGACCTGAATCTTTGACCTCAGATTTGGGGGCGCCACACACCCCGACTGTAAACTAGAAATAGGAGGATGATCCTTCTATGTCGATTTAATTCCTTTTAAGCTAGGGGAATTTGATGTTATCTTGGGTATGGATTGGTTGTCTCGCAATAATACGCAGATAGATTGTAAAGGGAAAAAGGTTAAGTTGAAAACCCCAAGAAAGAAAGAAATAGTGTTTAAGGGGATGCGACAGACCCAGAAAATTCTGACCATGGCGCAAACCAAGAGATTGTTACGAAAAGGGAACGAGGCTTATTTAGCTTACGTTATCGACACTCAGAAGGAAGCGCCAAGATTGCAAGATATTCCGGTAATTAATGAGTTCGAGGACGTGTTCCCACAAGATCTTCCCGGACTACCACCTGATAGGGTAATTGAGTTTGCCATCGAGTTAGCCCCGGGGACGGCGCCGGTTTCGAAGGCCCTGTACCGATTAGCCCCAGTAGAAATGAAGGAGCTAGCTAAACAGTTACAGGAATTGTTGGATAAGGGCATGATAAGGACCAGTGTGTCGCCTTGGGGAGCACCAGTGTTGTTTGTTAAGAAAAAGGATGGGAGTATGAGGTTATGCATCGACTACAGAGAGTTGAACAAGCTAAACAGGATAGACGATTTGTTTGACCAGCTAAGAGGCGCTGAATACTTCTCTAAGATTGACCTGAGAACGGGATATCACCAACTAAAGATCAAACCTGAAGATATCCCGAAGACTGCATTCCGTACCAGATATGGACATTATGAGTTCTTGGTAATGTCATTTGGATTGACCAACGCCCCAGCAGCCTTCATGGACCTAATGAATAGAGTGTTCAAGGAATATTTGGACAAATTCGTGATAGTCTTCATTAATGATATTCTCATCTACTCAAAGACAGAGGCAGAACACGCTGAACATTTAAGGATAACTTTAGAAATACTCAGGAAAAAGCAGTTATGTGCCAAGTTCTCCAAGTGTGAGTTTTGGAAAAATGAAGTACAATTCTTAGGGCACGTAATCAATAGAGAAGGAGTGTTGGTTGACCCCTCCAAGATAGAAGCAGTTTCAAACTGGGAACGGCCAACTACTCCAACCGAGGTGAGGAGTTTCATCGGACTGTCCGGATATTACAGAAGATTTGTCCAAGACTTTGCGAAAATCGCAGCTCCATTAACTCGCCTTACCCGTAAAACTGAGAAATTTGAATGGACTGAAAAATGCGAGAAGAGTTTCAAAGAGTTAAAGAAGAGGTTGGCGACAACCCCAGTGCTGGCATTACCTGATGGAAAAGGAGATTTCGTGATTTACAGTGATGCTTCGCATAAAGGACTGGGATGCGTGCTTATGCAACACGGCAAGGTAATAGCATATGCGTCTAGGAAATTGAAGGATTATGAGGTCAGATATCCCACGCATGATCTAGAACTAGCAGCCATAGTCTTCGCTCTAAAGATTTGGAGACACTACTTGTATGGGGAAAAGTGCGAGATTTACACTGACCATAAGAGCCTCAAGTACATTTTCACTCAGAAAGAGCTTAACATGCGCCAGAGGAGATGGTTAGAGTTAATCAAGGATTACGACTATGAAATTCGTTATCACCCGGGCAAAGCCAATGTGGTGGCTGATGCCCTTAGTAGGAAAGAAAAGCTCAAGATGATAACTTCAGAGGAAGAGTTAGTGAAAGATTTTGAGAAATTGGAAATTGAGATTAAGTTACCCGAGGAGGGCCAAGAAAAGTTGATGGAATTTAGAATCCAACCTCTATTGTTAGAAAAGATTAGACTGTGCCAAGAGCGGATAATGGAGGAAGAAAAGAACTTCACGGAGGAGATAATGACCGGGGAGGAAATTAAGTGTGAAAGAGGCAAGGAAGGGATCATGAGGTACACGTACAGGATATGGATTCCAAACGTTCAGGAACTCAAGGATGAGATTTTAAACGAGGCACACAACTCAAGATACTCAGTGCACCCCGGTAGCACCAAAATGTATAGGGATTTGAAGGAGTATTACTGGTGGCCCAATATGAAAAAAGACATAGCAGAGTGGGTAAGTAGATGCTTGACCTGCCAGCGAGTGAAAGTAGAGCACCAGAAGCCCAACGGACTTCTACATCCCTTAGAGATTCCAGAATGGAAATGGGAACACATAGCCATGGATTTTGTAGTAGGTTTACCAAGGACCAAGGCTAATCATGACACCATATGGGTAATTGTAGATCGACTGACGAAGTCAGCTCACTTTCTCCCGATCAACGAAAGATACACGGTCGACAGATTAGTGGACATCTACTTAAAAGAGATAGTGGCACGACATGGAGTCCCAGTCGCAATAGTATCCGACTGAGATCCTAGATTTAACTCCAGGTTTTGGAGAAGTTTTCAAGAATGTGTAGAGACCCGGCTGAACATGAGCACAGCCTACCACCCCCAGACAAATGGGAAAAGTGAAAGGACCATCCAAACGCTAGAGGATATGTTGAGAGTCTGCGCGATAGACTTCAAAGGAAATTGGGATGATCACTTGCCATTGATCGAGTTTTCCTACAATAACAGTTTCCATTCAAGTATAGGAATGCCACCTTATGAGGCCCTTTATGGAAGGAAATGTCGATCTCCCTTGTATTGGTATGAAGTCGGAGAGCGAAAGATGCTCGGGCCCGAAGTGGTCCAACGAACTAAAGATGCAGTAGATCTAATCAGAGGACGGTTGGTAGCAGCCCAGGATCGACAAAAGAAATATGCCGACTTAGCTCGGAAAGACAAAGAATACGAAGTAGGAGACCTAGTGTTCTTAAAAGTGTCACCTTGGAAAGGTTTAATGAGATTTGGAAAGAAAGGGAAGCTGAGTCCCAGATACATTGGACCATTTAAGATCTTGAGACAGATTGGGGAACTAGCTTATGAGCTGGCATTGCCCCCGAATCTACAGCAGGTGCACAATGTGTTCCATGTTTCAATGCTGAGGAAGTATAATCCGGATGCCAAGCATATTGTAGAGTATGAGCAAGTGGACATGCAACCAGACTTGACTAATGTAGAGCAACCTGTGGAAATCATAGACCGGAAAGAACAAGTGCTCCGAAACAAGGTCATTCAGCTAGTCACAGTTTTGTGGCAGAACCACAATGTAGAAGAATCAACCTGGGAACTTGAAAGCGCAATGCAAGAGAAGTACCCCCACTTGTTTTCAAACTGATTCTAGGACGGAATCCTTTTAAGGAGGGGAGACTGTAAGAACCCAGATTTTGGGTAGAATTAAAACTTTTATTTATTTAATGATGTAAGAATGAATAGTGGTTACGGCTACAATGTAATAGATGATATTTTGAAAGAATGAATGGAATTTGATTTTACTATTTCTATGTCTTGAAGAATGCTAAAGGGTGACAACATAGGTAAGAATAATCTATCTCCTAAGGGAATAAGATATGGCAATTCCAAGCAGGAAAATATTCTCATGTCATCCAGATCGATAACGATTAATCCAGTGGTTCCGTAAAAAGGTTAAGGAACGATCGAAAGAGAATACGGACAATTGTACAACCCTAAGAGAATAAGTAAAAAATAAAGAATGAATAGTGATTTGGTGGAAGTAAGAATAATATGAGACGACACTATATAGAAGTATTCGGAACGGATTTCCGAGTTCGTATTAGTGATCCAGGGGGAAAATAAGTGTATGTAAAAGCTGTCAAATTCTGAAAAACTGCACTTTTATTTTCTCCGAGAGTTCCCTGGACACTGATAGCCTTAAGTATTTAACGAATGGATTTAAGGAATATAAATTGGAAAGTTAGAAAGAAAGATGGAGAATGATAGTATTGATATTAGGAAGATTCCAGGTAAACCCTAATTAGAAATCCGTGAAATATTCCTACGAACGATCAATCGAAACGAGCAATAACCGGATACAGAATCAAGCAGTGAAAGCAACAGTCATGCATAAGCTACTAGATAAATATCTAGCAACCAAGTGGGCTAAGTAACTTGCATGTTATGGATTGAACTAGTAGTTAGCCAAATCAAACTCTAGTTAGCCATAAATCAATCCAAGTGCTACACATGCTTTCAAATCTCACCCTTCATTCCAAAAGCACTTTAATAAAGTAAAAAGAGATGAGATATCATTCTCGGCTCATCACTTTATTCATTATTCAAGCAACCAACACAAAATATCAAATACTCCTCCAAGAACAAAGCATTCGGCCCTTTCCTAATTCCAAATCCAAAATCCAACTTCCAACCATTGTTTGCTCTTGAAACTTTTATGGTGAGTCTTACATTTCATAAAACTAATTTCCTCAAAATCTTAGCTCCAAATTCCTTTGTTTGCATTTTCAAAAAAATCAAGAAATGTGAGGATGAATAGTGTTTCTTATAACTAATCTTTGTTTTTCTTGTTTTCATGGTTGATCCTAGCTAAGTTAAGGCTATCCAAGGACCATACCAAGCTTTGTGAGGCTAGTACATACTCCAAGGAAGGTATAAGACTTGAAAACCCTAGATCTACTTTGAGTTTTAAGCATGTTCTTGATGGATCTAGCTTAGTTATGATTATGTTCATGTTATAAGCATGCTTAGTTAATGATTTAGGGATTTATGAAGCATGATGATTTTGATGCTAAGATCAGTAGCTTATGGACTTGTTGAGATGGTTATTATGTGTATAAGTTGTTTAGATGCCCGGTGTGGCTTTGGTTGTTGATTGTGATTTTTAGAAAGTTCGTATTATAGCCGTTATAATGCCGAAATTTCGTTAATCATTGAAAACCGAGCATCACAGTAGGTCTAATGGCTGAAACTGGACAATTATCTAACATACCCTTGTATATCTTGAGTCGTAGATCATTTTGGAAAAAGAATCGAATCAAACCAACTTACGGTTTAGGATTTATGGCCGATTTACTAAAAGTAGTTCGAAACCATAAACGAAAGTTCGTAACTGAAATTGAACCCTCGTAAATACGTAAATCAGTGGCGAATCTTGGTAATTAAATACTAGAGGTAAAAATTAAGGTGTGAGAGAAAACCTCATGTGAATCGGATCATTTTTCGATTTTATAAAAATGTTTGAATCTAGGTTAAACGCGAACGAACCCCTTAAAAGTATAACTTTGGTTATAACTTAGAAAACGAGCGATAAAACTCGAGATATAATATTGGTTCGTAATCGATCGAATTTAGAACTTATATGACTTAAGTATACATTAAGTGTGAGTACGATGACATGTCTTAAGGACGAACAAATGTCGAATCGTATTGGTAATAAAAAGAGTTACACTAAAAAGGGGTATAACGAGATAATTCGAAAACATGTTTCGACTTAAGTTAATACTTAACCTTTCTAAAAAGTGTTAAGCGATTAACCTCGAATCTCTTGACTATTTATAGATCGCCGAGCTGACCCGGGATACCCTACCACTACCCCTACTCGTGCTAAATTACCAGGCAAGTTTCAACTTTCCCTTTTTAGGCTGTTGTTATGAATATACATGCTTTCTGTTATACATATGCCATAGCATGCATGCCTACTTTCAAGTCATATTGATATACTTGTTCCCAGATTGTTCTTTGGCTTATAAGTAGATAGATAATATATCGATTATAAGCCGGATGTTGTTAAGACCCTTAGAGAAGGGCATATGAATCCTATTTGTTGAATATAGACCGGGAGTCAGTACTTCTTGATATATCGTAATTACTTTCGAAGGAAATATTTAAATAAATAATTTCAATTATTTGGTTGACGAATATTATTTGAATATTCGTCCGAGATTATTTAATTAATTATCATTACTTCAAATATTTATTTGAGCGTTATCTATTCAATGAATATTATTTTTCAATATTCATTCAAAGACGAACCATTTATCGTATATTATTTCAAATATTTCTTTAAAACCTTCGATTATTAAATAAATATCATTCGGACATTCATTTAGAACATCATGTATTAAGGGAATATTATTCTCGAATATTCCTTTAAGGTTTAATTTATTAAATGAATATCACTTGGATATTCATTTAAATTATTAATTATTATATGAATACTATTTTTGAATATTAATTTGAAGTCTTATTTATTTAACAAATATTATTCCAAACAGTCCTTTCAAAATTATTTATTAAATGAATATTATTTTAATATTTATTTAAGTAATTATTTATTCAACAAATATTGTCTTAATATTCCTTCAAGGATTATTTTGAGAAATACTCTGATTAAAAATATTCTTTCATTCATTAAATACTTCCGACTCAATAAATATTCTATAAATATTTATTCAATACTTGGAAACAACTTCAAAGTTGTTTATTTTTCTTCAAATATTATTTTCGACCTTCGATCATTCTGAAAATTCTTTGGAGTCATACGATTAATATTATATTAAGAAAGGTCCTCTAGATTCCATTCTTCACTCGAATCTATCTCTTAAATTATAAGGGAACCTTACTTGAGAAAGGTTCTTTATCTTGTCGACTTCCCGGTCATAATTTATTCTTTTCACTCGCAACTTGGTTGCTACGGACTCATTAAGTCTGTGTGTACCTTCTCATCATTCGAGGGGTAAGATCGTTGGAACAAGTTGATATCCATTAACAAGCAAGAGCTTGGGAAATGTTAGTGAATTTTCCTTTCCAACTAGATATGACTACTTTGTGGAGTCTTGTCAACAAGTATTTTACTTGGGGAAGGGAAGATAAACTATACGTTTCAACGCTGTGGATTTACTCGAACTAGGAGTCATGTGTAAGAGGCCGAGTCGCGCGGTCCATCACAAGGCCTAATCATTGGACAGGGAGTTACTATTAAAGGCAATTTACAAGTGGAGCCGTCAGTTCTTCCTTCTACCGGTAGTAAACTATATTGGGTTGTACCATCCCCGACTGATCATCAGGGAGTGGAACAGCTGGCGACTCCAATATTGGTTCATCTCCCAAATTGGGAATTCCCTGCAACACGTATCGAAGATACTTCTTTCAGGTTGACGGTGTCTTCCGCAACACGTATCGAAGAGACTTCTTTCAGGTTGTAGAACTTCGAAAAATGTTAATAACTCGAATTGCAATATTTTCCTTGCAAGTTCCTCTTTATATGATAAATGATAATATCTTGCTTATTTTGACTTAGCAGATATTTCCACAAAATAAACAATTTAAGTTACCTTGTAACTTCATCGTTCATATTATACTGGCACTAACTTCGTTAATGCATGGCATATGGGAATAATGATACTTCGAACTGTTATATACTATCACTGTCCTATTATATATTTTATTGGTGGGCTGTTGCTCACCCTTGCTTATTTATCATGTCACAACAACAGCTAGGACAGATAGCTCGTGTCAGGCGCACTCGGCGCAAGCGGGTTACCCGACCCACCGGACTCCCCGCTGAGATGCTAGCCGCCATTGCTGAGGTAGCATAGTTAGACAGCTTTTGTTTCCTGTTTAACTATATGTATAATTAATGTAATCATTGGCAAAACTTTTAAACTTATGATGTTATCCTTTTGGATTGTAATAACTTTTATTCGCAAACCCTTTTATGTAAGACTTATTTCAATTTCATCTCCGGGACTATAACTGTGTGTGTGTGAGTGGATATTATTGTGGGGTCATAGCATGCTACTTATTGATTTTGGACTCAAGTCAAGTATTATGTATGAGTTATGAGACCGTAACGACCCGATCCCTGACCCCGGATCTGGGGGTGTTACACAAGTTTTAATATTAGGGGATATTAGAGTTGGAGTTTAATTGAGTTGAAAGTTTGATTTTGGATGGTATTGAGGGGCAGTGACTTGAGGATAGTTTGTATGGCGAGTAAGATATATACTTTTCAAGGCAAATGATTATTGGTATCGAAAGGGATACTCAGTAAAACAATGGGATTAAGGATGGATAGAAGTTTCTCAGTTATCCCCTCCTCGAGTAACATTGTACGTGAAAGGGGAGTAAGAATGATTGGGGAATTTCTTGATATTATTTTTCTCAAAGTTTTATCTGGGGCAATCTGAATTATGAGTAAGAGCGTGAAAGTGGTATCAATTGTTTTAGTCACGTGGAATTCGTCTTAAAGATTTAATTATTTACCCGTTTACTTCAAGTTAAGGCAGATTTCTTCGTTTATAGGTTTGCTGCAGGTTTTATTTTAGAATTGTATATGAATGAATTATTATCGATGATTGGGTCGGAGGCATTGTGTACAGGACATAGTCCACTATACGAATAGGTCATGTCCGATTTTCGGTAGAATGGACCTTCACTGCGAGTGGTAAGTGAATAGAGTTAACGAGACATGTAAACCAAAGGTTTAAGTTTATGTTGGAATCTGCTGGCTTACAGGACGAGCCTAGCAAGATATGAATTGATATAAAGGAATTCTAGAATGAAAGAAATGACTTTGAAATTGGAAGACAATGTTTGAGAATACCGCCATATGTTTTCTTACGGTCGATTCTGAGGACAGAATCCTATTAAGGGGGGAAGGATATAACGCCTTAAAAATTTCGTAATTATAAATATTATTGTTTGATATTAAATGTGGAATATATGGTGTGAATTTTTTTTTTAAAGTTATATATATGTGACATCATGTTTACGTGCTTATATGATGATGTATATGTGAAATGCGGGTCCGTGTAATTTTATTTGAACCTTTTGTAATTAAAAATCTATTTTATATATGCATTATCGATCTTCTGAAAATTTTATAAAATCATCGGAGTTATTAAAAATCACGAAATCTTTTATGTTACCCTCTTTATAAAATTATTTAGTTTTTAAAATTATTGAGAGAAATATTTTGGATGTTTAAGTATTTCAAATTTATTTTAAGAGTTTTATTGTATTTAAAGGATCAAAACTTGTCAAATTCATATTTAATTCAATTTTGATCCTAAAAATATTTTAAAAATATGTGGGCATTCATAATTTTGTACCCTTTATTTTAAAAACGTAAAGTCTTATTTTCACCAATTTTCCATTTAGATTCAATTTTAAAAGCTATTTAATTGATTTTATAATTGTTTTTCAGCATTTTTAAGTTACCACTTTGTTTTGTTTTTTTTCATTCTTAACTATAGCTTCTCGAGTCTTCTCTGCTCTTCTGGGAAGCTCTCAACTTGTCTCTCTCCCACAATATCTCGCCCAATCTCTTTTCCTCTGAACTCTCTCTCGAAAATCTCTCAATCTCTCGGATTCTCTCTCTTTCCCTCAAGAATCTCTCCCCTCCCTCTTCCCTTCGTTCTCCTTCAGATCAGAATGTGTGCAGAGGTTGTGTGTATGTGCTGATGTGTGTGTGGGTATAGGGGATTGTTCAAAATTGGGGGTTTGGGTAAGTGTATGGAGGCGAGTTTATGTCATGAGTGTGTGTACAGAAGGTGTATGCGTGAAAACAACGGTGGGTTTGTGTCAACTGCGTGATCATATATAGTTCAGTGTATGTGGGTTTTGTTGGTTCGGTGGAAAACACCGTGTGAATTATCCCTCTTCCCTCTGTGTTGCTGCGTTTTGGTGGCCGCGTATGTGTTGCTACGAGTATGTTTGTGGTCGAATCACTGTGATTATGATTTGGGTGTGTGTAAATGATGTACGAGTGTGTGTAAATCAGTTGTGTACGTGTGTTAATCGCTGTTATGTGTTCGAGTGTGTGAAGTTTGAGATAGTACGAAGCAGGGGAGGCAGGTATAAGGAGACAAGGGAGATGGGGGAGGTGGTGTTGGGTCGTATGTGAGTGTGGTTGGTACTGTCAGGCTGTGATAATCGGAGGAGATGGATAGAAGTATTGGGAGGTAGTGAATGTGCTGTATGTGGGAGTGTGATAGGTGAAGAGCAAGAAAAAGCTAGGGGGATTGAGAGATGGTGAGTAAGAGAGGAAGGGGCTGTATAAGAGTGAGTATGTCTCGGTAGAGTTTCTATTGGAGGGTGATTATTCTAGATATTTGAAGCTATGTTCAGTTCTGAATGGTTGTGTTTGTGTAGGAGGGTCGAAGTTTGGTTCATGGTCGCCAAAATATGCATTTGATTTCCGGGTTATGGTATGTTACTGGTTGTGTGTGTATGCCTCTAGTAAGTGACTAGGAGTATGTTTGTGTGCAATGTAATATATTTAAAGAACAGGGCAGATGGGTGTGTGTAAGGGTTCGGGTGTGATGTTTTGGGGCTGCAATCATAGGAGATGGAGATGGAGTGGAGTGAAAAAGAAGGTGGTGCAAATCTGTATGTGATTGGGGATGCTAGGCGTGATCTTGGTGTCGTATTAATCGAAGGGAGAAGAGGCGGTAAGGAGGGTGGCTATGTCTATGTGTGTGTATCACAAAGTGTGTTGTGTGAGTAGTATGTGAGCTGTTGTGTGTTGAGAGATGGGTTAAAGGGCCGAAAGTGAGTAAAGAAGGAAAACAAGGGTAGAAAAGAATAAGAGAAAGAAACAAGGAATAATCGGAATGGTTCAAAATTGGTACGAAATGGAAATTCATTTGTCAGTTGTTTGTATATATATATATAATGTGCAAGACAGTGATTGTATTACGGTTGTTAAGAAAGTGACAGTTTGTTAACAAATGGTAAGCCTAAAGGTATACGTGGTAATTGTTATTATTAAGGACAATGTACTTAGCAGAGTCCGAAGTTGTAGTCCAAGTTCTTGATTATGTTCGAATAGAGATAAAAAAGGAAAAACAAGATAGTGATCGCTGGTGGGTTGTAAGGTAAATAAACTTGTTAAGTTGGGATCACAGTAATGTAATCAATATAGTGATTGGAATTTGTTTAAAGGAAGTATATGTGGTGTTGATCATAATATGAATTCAAGAATGGTTCAAGTCAGTAAGTATTTGCTTACTTTCATTGTGGTTAAGATTTCAATTTAGTAAGGTGTAAAAAGAGGATATGTTTTGTTTCATATATGTGTAACCCTACAAAAGGGGCACTTATGTGAGCTACTTGGTTTCGTCAGTATTATTGATATGTATATATGCTAAAAGTTATTGCTTTTACACGAGCTAGGAAACGTATGGGTAGACTCGAATAAACCGTGAGGTTTTGGGTTGGTTATGTGTTGAAATAGTGTTTTACTTTCGTATAGGTACAAGTAGGAGACCCGACTAGGAGCCAGTGTGCGTAAGAATGGAGTCTAAAGAAGGAACTATGTATCGAGGTTGACGAGTGTGCTCAATTAGATTGACGAATTATGGAGGAAGGACGAATAGATAGCCGAGCAGAGGCCAATGTATAGAAAAGCAGAGACGGATATAAGTGAATGACGAGTTGATGAGTTGATATAGGAACTTCATGTACTGAGGCAAGTTTACTATCCCTCACTTATTGTTCAAGTGATGTGAAACCTTTTGTAGTATTTATTGTTCTTTCGAAATTCCTTCTTGCAAGCAACTATATTCTTCATATTTATTCTGAATAATTACGCAGCTGTTCTGTTAAATATACAATGTTCCTTTCAGATCTTTTTGCTAATGCCTATACCTTTCATTTTTATTTCCAGTGAAATTTTTCTTCTATTAATTTACAAACACTCATTCTCAAATTATTCTATCATTGTTTATTTTCCTCACCTATTGTTCAGGTGTTGAATTCTTTCAAAATTAATTTATTTCAATATTCCTCGTCTTTACTAATAGTTTTCAATGAGCATTTTTCTTCAAATTATTGTAAACTAATTCGAGGTTTATACTGTTGTTGAGGCATGTGTTGCTCAGTGACGGTTAAAACGAGAATGAATTGAGATCTTCTTAATTATTCAAACTCATTATTGTCATGCCGGTTCTGGCAGCTAAAGCCTATGAGTGCTTAGCCGACAGGAGTGAGAACTTGAGTAATTTAGAATTTCTTAAATATTCACTTTAAGCTACTCAAATCTATTCTGGTTGTTCAAACTTTACAGCATAATTTCATAAATTAATAATCCTTGAAATAAGTGGTTTGCCAGTGCAGTAACTTAAATCTTCTGTTGAACTTCGAATTTTCTTTATTCCCTGCTTTCTTATAATTGTTGTTCCATTTCTAGAATCTAAATAATTGCTCAGTTATTTAATTTATCATGTTCTTCGTTGATATATGATTCTGTTTTGCTGAACTATACCCTGCTTAGTTTAATCTTACTGCCTTGTTATTTATGATTCCTTATATCGAATGCTTCACTGTCCCTACATCTTTTATTTTTGCTCATTACAATGGGTTAATTAATTAAAGATGTTTTTAAAATTCCTTATACTGGGCTGATCTGTTATCAGTGAGTATAAAGGACTGAAAAATGAAATGTTTTAAAGGTTTTAAAGATTTTATTTTAGGGAATTCCGTTAAAATGTTTTCTACGGATTCCTTCAGATTGGAGGCGTAAGAGGCCGGGTGATGCCGGTCCAGCATGTTTTATTTTTGTGCTGTAGTTCTGGTGGGACCAGTCCAGCACCTTTTAAAGGCCAATGTGTTGCCTAATTGGGAACCCAATTTATGTCAAGACGGATCGAGTGTCCGGGCTGGGGACTTTACGTGGCTGATCACCCGTATTGTCCGGAGTCGTGGAAAAACTCCAATCAACTTAAATGATTTTTAAAAAAAAATTATGGAAAGTATGTTTTAATGATGAAATGGTTTTAAGAAAAGAAATGTTTTCATGAAATATGATTTGAAGAAAATGGAAAGTTTAATCCTATGATGGAAATTGAATTACTCCTTTGAGAAATACTGATCATTGATATTATTCATCAATGAATTATTGAGATATTATTGTTTCACTATATTATTAACTTGCTGAGCATTGGTTGCTCACTCTTGCTTTATTTTCCCTAACCTTTCAGTTAGGATTAAGGGTGGATGTCTACATCTTACAAATCATATGAGAGCAATGAGGCAGCTTATTCAGGATAGATCTCGAAGTCAGAGCGGGTAAGCACGGATTGGAACTAAGCTTTAGATTAGATGGTATATTGATTGTATTCAAGGTAGTGAAAGAAATTGTAATAATTTGTATAGTTTAGTTTCTTGTTTCATACCATAACCTGGAATCGATCCTCGGTGAGGAGTCGTTGGTGTATTAAGTTTTAATTTTATTTATTAAATTGGAATTTGGTTGGGTTGAAATACAGGTGGATAGTCCGATTTACGAATAATTCATGCCGAAATTTTCTAAAATTCCCCTGTATCAAAGTCTATTTTATTATTAAAAGTATATTTTTAGTATTGGGAAGTTGGGGCATTACACACGTTCTCCCATGACATCCACTCTCTGGGTAACCGCCTGAAGAAAGGAGAATAAGGTTTGGTCAGGTTTGATCTCTCATTCATTCACAACTGACACATAAAAAACACATACTCTCTACGTTCATAATACCTTCCCAAAACCGATTGACTTATTCTCACACCGGAGGTGAATCGGGGGGCCAAACCCTCGTATTCTTCTTCATTACAGGTCTGACTGGACTAAGGTCCGAGAGAAATCCAGTCGTAACATTTGGCGTCGTCTGTGGGAATGTAGAGATACGTTTGTGTTGACATCTACCAGCAATTATGACGAACGAAAATACACCTATAACCGATGACATTACTGTGGCTGGAGGCAGCCGCACTCCTCCTGTTATCCCAAAGCTACTGAACTTTGATGAAGAAGGGGAAATACCGACTTCTGAAGAACAGCAGCAAATGATCTTGAAATGGCGAGAGGAACAAAGGGCCAAAGGGAAGTAGAAGGAGAGGGAGAAAGAAAGGAGCAATAGGGACGCAGAAAGATTAGCTAAGCAGAGAGAGGCCGATCATTTGAGGCTGCAAGCCCTAAAGCTCCAGAGAGAAAAATTTGAACTCCAGGAGAAGGTGCTGCGGGAGGCCCTAGAGGCCGAAGACTCGGAGCCCGAGAACCAAAGAGAGAAGAGGCCCAGAGACGATGAAGATGAGTCGTGGAACTATGAATCGTACTCTAAGCGATCCCGATCGAAGGTAGTTTATTCCTCCGATTCGAAAGAAGAAGACCCTTATAATGATTACCGAATCCGAAGGATCGAGAAAGTCATGTTTGGGGAAAGAAGGATTAGCCATGAGCCCGTGGTAACTAAAGACGTTGAGCAATTTCGACCACCTCCGGGAAGGCAGTTCCCGAAAATGCATGAGTTTAATGGAAAGGGTGACCCTGAAGACCATTGTGAGAAGTATGAATCACTCATGACTGGCATGGGGCACTATGATGTGATGCTCTGCAAGATGTTCAAGACCTACCTCAAAGGGCCAGCGTCAATATGGTATCGATCGCTGAGGCCCAGGTCAATTGGCTCATACGAGCAAATTAAGAAGAAGTTCCTGAGGAACTATTCTCACTTGTGCCAAAGAGAGAAAGACACTGAGGCCCTGATTCACTGTAGACAGAGTCCGAATGAAGAACTTGGTGACTATCTGGCAAGCTTTAAGGAAGAAGCTGGCATGGTGACGAATTTGGACAAGGTCAAAGCTGCTAGATTCCTCTCTGTCGGGCTTGACCCTATTAAAGGTAAGAAGCTTCGATCTTCTCTTTACGATATGCCTCCAAAGTCTTTAAATGATATATATTTGCAGGGGGGAGGCTATTAGAAGGAAGATGGAGTCTATTGGGGGGTATAAGGATAGTAAGAAAAGTGATAGAGATGATAGAAGGGATGATCGAAGAGGTCGTGGTGATATTAAAAGTAGGCTGAATGACACCAGGCCTGACAAAGGGGCCGAACGTAGGAGGGATAGAGATAGCACGGTGTTCACACCTTTAAACACCCTTATCTCGAAGATTCTACATGAGATTAAGGGTAAGCCTGGGTTCGTTCGACCGGCCAAGCTAAAGACCCCTGAACACAAGAGGAATGAGAACAAGTATTGTGATTACCATCGAGATAAAGGACACAACACGGATGAATGCTACCATCTGAAGAAGTTGATTGAGAGGATGATCAAGGATGGAGAATTGACCCAATTTGTGGGGGACTTGAGAGACAAGCTTGAGTCTATAGAGAAAAAGGAGGCCGAGGGTTCAAATAAGTACAGAGGCGAAGTTAGGACAATATCCGGAGGAACTATACTGGATCGAGACATCAAGATAGCCCGAAAGAAGTACGCCAGGAAAATCTACAGCCTCTATCAGTCGAGCGCAGCTAAGCAACCGTTGCCTATCTCCTTCACCGAGGATGATTTTGAAGATGTGATATGGCCGCACGAAGACCCACTTGTTATAAACCCAGTGATTGGGGAAAACAAGATTTGGAAAGTGCTGGTAAATGAAGGGAGTTCGGTAAACATTTTGTATCGCCGGATATATTGCAAGATGAACTTGGGAGGCGAACAACTGGAGCCATGCCATGAGGCACCATTATATGGCTTCGGTAATCAGCCTGTATCGATAGAAGGAACCATCACACTGTTTGTTTTGTTGGGTAAATCGCCATATACTGTGGCGAAGGAAGCAAAGTTTTATGTGGTTCGGGTTGACAACCCGTACAATGGAATCCTAGGAAGGCCAGCCTTATCTTTGTTCCAGGCTATGTCCTCTATCCCATATTTAAAGTTGAAGTTCCCGACATAGCACGGAGTTGGGGAGAAGAGAGGCGACTAGAAGGCCGCCCGAATCATAATGTTAGAAGATTTGGAGAAAGATAAAGATGTTGAGATGGTCGAAGCTGGCAAGAGAAAGAAAAGTGAGAACGAAGATGGGGGCAGCCATCAACTGCTGAATATTGAGTTGGAAAAATTTGGGGCTGGAAAAATTTGGGGCTAATTTGTCTAGCCCGATTGCCGAACCAACGGCTGAGACTGAAGAAGTAGAGCTGTACGTAGGCCAGTCCGGGAAGATGATGCAGATTGGGAAGAGCATGGAGCCTGAGTTGAAAAAGAAAGTTATTGAGGTCATTAGGGAATTCCATGATGTGTTTGCTTGGGGTCCCGAAGATATGCCAGGGTTGGATTCATCGGTCGCAAAGCATTGCCTTAATGTCAAGCCCGATGCCCAGCCAGTGAAGCAGAAGAAGAGGAATTTTTCCATGGAAAGGAAGAAAGTCATTCAAGCCGAAGTGGAAAAGTTACTAGAGGCGAAGTTCATTGAGGAGATCGACTACCCCAATTGGTTGGCGAACGTGGTGGTGGTCAAAAAATCAAACGGCAAATGGAGAATGTGTGTGGATTACACCGATTTGAACAAAAACTGTCCGAAGGATCACTATCCTTTGCCGAACATCGACCAGCTGATAGATGCTACTTCGGGGCATCAAATACTCAGCTTCTTGGATGCCTTCTCCGGATACCATCAGTTTGCCATGAATGCCGAGGATATACCTAAGACAGCATTCATCACCCCGAATGGCACTTATGCCTACATCAAGATGTCCTTCGGACTGAAGAATGCGGGGGCAACATTTCAGAATATGATTAACAAGGTCTTCAATGTGCAGATAGGCCGAAATATAGAATGCTATGTGGATGATATGATTGTTAACTCCCTCTTCAGGGATCATATAGAAGATTTGAGGGAATGTTTTGAAACACTCAGGAAGAACAACATAAGAATCAACCCGAACAAGTGCACGTTCGGCGTAAACAGTGGAAAATTTTTGGGTTACATGGTCAGCGCCCGAGGGATAGAGGCGAACCCAGAAAAAATCAAAGCCGTAATCTATATGGAGGCACCGAAGATGATCAGGGACATTCAGAAGCTGACCGGACGGTTAGCAGCCCTGAGGAGGTTCATTTCCAGGTCAACCGAAAAAGCTTTACCATTTTTCGAAGTACTTCGGGGGTCAAAGAATTTCAAGTGGGGGTCGAACTGCCAAAAAACGTTTGAGGAGGTCAAAGAATACTTAGTAAAAGCCCCACTCTTAATGAGGCCTGATCCGAAGGAAACTTTGCAGTTATATCTAGCTGTGAACTTGAACGCTTGGAGTTGTACTTGTCAAAGAGCATGAGGGGAATCAGCATCCGGCCTTCTATGTTTCTTATATTCTTAAGGATGCGGAGACTAGATATCCGAACGCAGAGAAGTTCGCCTATGGGTTGGTAATGGTCGCCAGAAAGTTGAGGCACTATTTCTAGGGAAGGACAATCAATGTAATAATAAACCAACCTTTGAAGAAAATTTTACAAAGGCCAGAGGCGTCGGGTAGAGTAGTAGCTTGGGCGATCGAACTGGGGGAACATGATTTGGAATACACACCGAGAACTTCGATCAAAGCCCAAGCACTTACAGATTTTATGGTAGAATGCCCCTTCTCGGGGCCGAAGGACTGGGTCCCATAAGAACAATTGATTCAGGCACCAGTAAAATGGAAGTTGTTTGTTGATGGTTCAGTTGCAGGAGAAAAATGTGGAGCAGGGTTAATCTTGACAAGTCCGGAGGGATTTGAAATATGTTTAGCAATCAGGTTCACTTTCCCTCTGACAAATAATGAGTCCGAGTACGAAGCTCTACTAACAGGATTGGACTTAGCACGAAGCTTGGAAGTCAAACAATTAGGGCTTTCAGTGACTCAATTCTAGTTGTCAAAAAATTCACAGGGGAGTACGGACAAAAGGATCCCCAAACGAAGGCTTATGCTTTAAAGGTACGCCAGAACACTCAGTCTTTTGAATCGTTTGAACTAAGTCAGGTGGCAAGAGAAATAATAGCTGAGCAGATGCTCTATCTAGGCTAGCTTCGGCAAAGACCCAAAGCCTCACAAGGTCAATATATCTGACTGAAGTAAAGACGCCTTCGATAGACAAAAAACAGTGTATGGAAATTCACCAAGGGGTTAATTGGATGACCCCAATCAGAGCATTTTTGGAAAAAGGAACTCTACCCCTCGATCGAAGGAAATCACAGAAAGTAAGACATCGATCGGCGAGCTACACTTTGGTCGGAGGTCGTTTGTTCAGAAGATCAGCAACCCAACCACTCCTCCGATGCCTAGACGGAGAGGAATAGCAGTTAGCCCTCGAAACGGTTCATGAGGGGATTTGTAGAGAACACTTGGCGGGAAGATCTTTGGCCTTCAAGATCCTTAGTCAAGGGTTTTTCTGGCCGAAAATGAAAGAGGATGCAGCTGAATATGCTAAGAAGTGCAGGTAGTGCCAGCTATTCAGCAAAGTACCGAAGCAACCTCCCGAGGAGATGTCTTCAGTTCTCAGCCCTATTCCATTTGCTATGTGGGCAATTGACATCGTGGGGATCTTACCCACCAGCACCAAACAAGCAAAGTACTGCATTGTGGCGATTGACTACATGACTAAATGGATAAAATCTAGACCCCTCTCAGCCATCACCGAAGAAGCAGCAAAGAAATTCATGTTGGAGCATGTGATTTTAAGGTTTGGCATTCCTATGGTATGTGTATCAGATAATGGGACTCAGTTTATTGGAAGCAAGTTCAAAAAGTTTTTGGCCAAGTTCGGAATTCAGTAGAAGTTCAGTTCAGTCGGGCACCCCCAAGGAAATGGGGCCATCGAAGCGGCCAACAAAATTATTTTTTATGAGATAAAAAAGAGGCTGGGCGAAGCTAAAGGACTTTGGGCAGAAGAACTATCTTGGGTTTTATGGGCATACCGAACAACAACAAGATCATCGACAGGAGAAACACCTTTTAAGCTAGCCTTTGGACCAGATGCTCTTCTGCCTGTCGAAGTTGGCCTAGAGTCTTATCGATCACAGATTTTCAATGCGGAGATGGATGAATGGGGACTCCGGGCAAACGTGGACTTGCTGGTGGAAGAAAGGGCAGCAGCTCATCAAAGAAATCTAAGGTATCAGCTTCAAGCAACACAGTATTATGATTCGGGCGTGAAGAAGCGATCATTTCAAGTTGGGGACCTAGTACTTCGGGAATTGGCTACTTCAATGCCAGCCAAGAAGGGTAAACTTATGCCCAACTGGGAAGGTCCCTACGTGGTAATAGAAGTGGTTCGACCGGGCACTTACAAATTGGCTCATTCGGACGACAGCCCAATCAAGAATACATGGCACGCCGCTCGTCTTCGCCATTTCTACCAGTAAGCTTACTGGATGCATTTTATAATCTTTTTAATTTAGTATTTTGATTTATGCAAGTTGATTTTAATTTCCCTAAGTGTGCACCAGTCTGTAAGTTGAAATTGTGTACAAGTTATTTACATAATCAATGAAAGATTGTTTGGCCTATTTGTATGTCTATTGTTATTAGCTAAGTACAATGAAAACCAAGAGGTTAGGTACACAAAATCAAGCTGGACCCATATTTGGGGCCGACCGAACAAAACATGCGTCCTTTCACTTGTTTCAGTATTTAAGTACACCGTGATTTAAGTACATTGGCAAAGGCTTAACGGACCCGTATTTGGGGCCGACTGAATAAAATATGGATCCTTATAAGTGTCTTAGTATTTAAGTTGTTTTGACATTAATTAAGGCCGGGAGGAAATATTTTTCATCGACCGAATGGGACCTTAATCATTTACAAAACCCCTTAAATACTGGGGGGCAGCTAGGTTATGACCGAAAATGCAAAAATTATGCTAAGGCAAATAAAGCCGAAGATGCATAAAATTAAAAGAAATTATGCTAAGGCAAAAAGGAGCCGAAGATGCATAAAAATGTAAGAAATTATGCTAAGACAAATAACGTCGAAGAAGCATAAAGACAAACAAAATTTATGCTAAGGTAAAATAATACCGAAGATGCATAAAAATAAATATAAATTATGCTAAGGCAACAAACGACCGAAGAAGCATAAAGGAAAGCACAAAATAAAATAAAAGCCCGAAGGCGACAATAGTTAATAAGCCCGAAGGCACAAATGTAAAGCCTGAAGGTAGAGTTAAATATTACAAAGCCCGAAGGCTACCAGAATAGAGAAATCAAAGATACAAGGAAACTAATCGGAAAGAGCCTCATCTTCACCCGAAGAGATTGCCAAGGATTCGTCTACATCTCCCCGACCGACTGGATCGGACATACCCACGTCAAGCAGTCGAGTATGATCGAAACTAGCGGCGTGGGCCTTCAGCACTGCATCATCATAGCCCATTTGGTAGCATCTTTCTTCGGTCAGGTTGAGAGTCTTCTTCAGCTTCTGAATATTCTTCCTTGAGGCCTTAAGCTGTTCATTTCTCCAGGCAACACGGTTCTTCAGAGTGGTCACTTCTTCCAGCTGTTGCTTCAGGGCATCCCGCTCGGTTGTCAGCACGGTTGCCTGGCCGGTCACTCTCTCCAGCTGAGTAGTAGACTTTCGGAGATCCTCCTCGGCCTTGACCGTCCGAACCTCAAGCTGGTTAACTTTCTTCAGCTTGCCTTGCACCCCCTCCTTCCGATCGGTGACCACAACAACCCAAGGAACAGCCTGAAAATAGACAAGGAAAATTATCAAATACCGAACGGATAAATAAAAATAACATAAAGAAAAAAAACTTACCATAGAAAGGAGCGATAGCAGCTCGGTACAGGCTCCCAAGTCGTCCACCTTTGCATAGTTGGGCCTATCGGCCGGAAGAATGAGACCCCTGCAAAGATCGGGAACTAGGTCCCTAGCAGGAGATGGAGCCGAAGACACCAAGCCGTCATTCTCCAGAATTCCCCACTGGGAGACATAGGTCTTAACCATAGATTCTTCCGTCCGGGACCTTTTCCGAGGATCAATAGGAGAGGGAGAATGTTGAACTTCTTGCACGTGCGGAGGGGAGGCAGAAGGAGTCTCCTCCGTTATCTCCTGCTCATCCCCTTGTTCGGGGGCAACCTTGCCCGAAGCCTCGGCAGCAGCTGCAGCGGCCGCTGCCTTCACCTCGTCCTTTTGGGGCCTTCGTTCTACAAGCTCTTGACGAGAAGACACTGTACAATAAAAAGCAAAGTCAAAATTGTGATAAAGGCAACCAAATACCGGCCGAAGATAAAGTTAAATGACAAGCAAATTTGAAGTAAAAATGGTTAAGGAGGCTAAGAGATACCGTTACCCCAGAGGGTGAACAACCAGTCTTTATCCCGACTAACGGACATGGGAACCCTATCCATCTCCAACTCACAAAGCATCCTGTAATCATGCTTCTCTACATCGATGAAAGAAGGCAGGACGACCTTCTTCGCCGGGTCGATCTCCACCCACACTGAGTACTTGGCAATTTTAGGCCCCGAAATGAAAAACCACTTGTCGTGGGTCCCCTTATTGCTCGAATTGTTCTCCACCCAATCGGCCCGATTGGATCGGCGGGCGATTGTATAAAACTCGTTGCTCTTCGGGTTGCGGTGAAATCGTAGTGATGCCAGAATAACGAAGTCCGGGGATGGACCTTAGCCGCCATGCAGCGAGCTTGAAAGGTATTCACATGTATGAAGCTGTTCGGGTCAAGCTGGCCAAATGCCACACCCATTTCCTTCAGTAATTTCTTCAGGATGGGCAATATTGGCACCCGAAAGCCACATTTGAAGGCCGCCTCAAAAATGCACGTACAAGCACTTCCGCAAGTATCAGGAACCAGAGGGTTGTGATAGATTCGTTCCCTCTTCCCAGGAGCATACACGAACCAGTGCTGATGGTAGATGTTATACGTGTCGGCCATATGGGCGAGTTTCTCTTCGTCCAGCTTCGATCGGAGATTCGTCGTGGGGTATTTGGTGACGTCACTGAAAGGAGAAGGGGCCGAAGGACCCGCACCTTCGGTTGACCGATCCATGTCCCTGCATTCGAAAATGAAGTGACATTAGCCTTGTACTCGGAAAGATTAAGGAAGAAGGAGCAGAAAAAGAAAAGGCCGAGCACAGCGGGCCAAGATCGGTTGGGGATATCCTAAGGCCAAGGGCGAAGCGATGAAAGACGATCTAAAAGCTACAAGTTGGGGATCGGGACAGTCCGAAGAGTGTTCATAGGACTTGAAGATCCCGAAGGATGTTCTTGCCCAGAAAACTTCCAAACGGTCCCAAAGTCCTAGCAAGCATCAAAGAAAGGTAAAATTTCTAGACCTGGCTATCCAATATGCCCAAAAGAAGACCCCCGCATGCATATGCTTTACTCAAAAACCCAAAACATTCCTTACACCTATATATACAGTCAAGCAAACCTGCATGCAAACATACGAAATGCCGAATTGTAACAAACAGAGACATGAACAAGCATATTATACACATACGAACAACAAAAAAGAAAAGAGGGAAACTTACTGATTTGCCAATGGGTGATAAGATCAAGTTCTTGGGGATAGATTTCTTGAAGGTGAACCTCTACTGGGATTGGAGAACGAGGAGTTGCCGGAGACGATGCGACGTTTCCAATTGCTGCTGCTTGTGAAATGTTCTTGTGAAAAAGGTTTTTTGCTCTGAGAATTCGATGGTATTGTAAAAGTAAAGAATAAAAATGAAAGGGTTTTGGGGGTTTAAGTACAGGGACGTGACGTTTGGACAAGAAATGTTTCAAATTCAACGGATGTGATTAAAGCGCAGATCTCGAGGCCAGACAGCTGTCAGCCTTAAAGGGACATGCCTTCCCATGAGTTGTCTTATCACTATACGCTATCATCCTTATCCGAAGAAGACGTCCGAGGAGTAAACTCCGAAGATGGGCCTAGGCTTTGGCCTCCGTCCTGAGGATAACTCCGAACAAAGCCCAGGGACATGTTGGAGGCCCACCTCCTTAATGGGCCGGACCGAAGGCCCAACACCATGAATCTGAGCGAAACCCATGATCGTCTGGCCCACTTATCTACAACGGTCATATGGTTACATACTCCTCAGGACGTGGAACACGTTCTCCCATGACATCCACTCTCTGGGTAACCGCCTGAAGAAAGGAGAATAAGGTTTGGTCAAGTTTGATCTCTCATTTATTCACAATTGACACACAAAAAACACATATTTCCTATGTTCATAATACCTTACCAAAACCGACTAACTTATTCTCACATCGGGGATGAATCGGGGGGCCAAACCCTCGCATTTTTTTTTCATTGCAGGTCCGACCGAACCAAGGTGCAAGAGAAATCCAGCATAACACGCATAATGGTCAAATCAGTATTCGCAAAAGTTACCAATTATAAATTACAAATGTTCTAATTTAGGAATAAACAGTTTCAAGTTTCTATAGTTCTAACTTCTACGTTACCAATTACCTCCGAGTCCGGGACATTGTCAAAGACAATATGGGACGAATAATTTTTATGAACTGCTAAAAAGTAGTACTACCGAGTCTACAATTTTGGAATAACATATCACATATGGCTTTCCTTAGTATTATTTTTTGGTCAATTTAAAGTGAAAACAAGTTATGCTTGTGGACTTAAAATAAATTTTAGTTCAAAAATTTTAAGTAATTTCGAAAGTATTTTTTTTCTAACTTATTTTTTTCTCAAATCAATTTTTATATATTTGAGTCACCTTTTAACTCGTATTATATTCTTTGAAAATATTTATATTTTATATTTTTATATTATGTTTAAAAAATATAAATTTCTTATTTTTTAGTCAACTTTTTTAAAATAATTTATTCTAAATAAACTTAATCAAACAAATACACCTAACTTAAACAGTTAAACACTTAATTTAAAGTTAAAATTATCACATTTCAGGATTAAAGGGTAGTGGTGTGGAGGTCCTTGTTTTGATGATGGACCAACTAATACCATGGGTAGTGGGCCAAGAGATGCATGCGGATAGAGGGCCACAAGGTTTGATTAATTAGGATCTCTGGGGTAGAGAATGGACCGGGTTCCTAACAACTTAATTAATAATACTATAAACATTAATGACCAAAAAAGAAGGAAAAAGATATCAATGCATGATGCATAGCCAAGTGGATGTATGAATTATCTGCACATATGCGTAGGGATATGGAACCGATAAGAATGAAACAAAAATTGAGTCACGCGATTAAAAACGCTTCCGAATTGTCAAACGAATTGTGATGGTGTCCACACTCATGTTCGTATATATGTTGCGCACTTCATATCTATCTTTTATTTCTTCAATAATTCATGTATACGTGCTTCTAGGCTTGTGGCTGCGGAAGGGGGGAGGGACATTATTCTAAAAATTTTCGATTCAATTAATTAATTTTGATTAATTCTTTACAAAGTGTACAGTCAATTTTAAAAATTCTTGATTAAGTTTTACGACTACTTCTTGATCGGAGTGTTTATAATAAATTAATATTATTAAAATTATATATTAATCAAATATTAATTATTACATATTTTATGATATAATAAATACATATTACTTAATAAATAATTAATAGAATCATAATAATATACTAAATAATATTATAATATTAATATACATCTGATTTTTATTCCGATTAATTCTTCCCAAATCCTTGTAAGGTCTCCTTACCGATCTTGTCCGATATCCGATTTCTGTAACACTGCTCTTGCCCATTTAAAAATATAATTTAAATTTAAACGAATTTGTTTTACAAAGTTTTTAATTATTTTTTTTGTGAGGAAAAAGTTTTAAATATTTAAAATATAATAAAAATGCTAGATTTTTATGTTGTCATGTAAACTCTGCAACAACATGTAGCAGAAGACAGACTAGATGCAGTGGATAGCGTTAATTATATGGACATTCATTAAGACTCTCCTCCAAGTTTTTAAAATTGAAAAGCAAATGAAAATGATAGCCTGATAGGGAAGGAAAGTACTTTTATGAGCCTATTAAACATTCGAGAGCAAAAATATAAATATGAATGAAAATGAACATATTTTACATACATTTTATTTGCTTTCCATCCTTTTAAAACTCAACTCAGGAGCAAGTCGTAAGCCCTCCAATGACACTTGCACAATCTAGGGTTATACAAGCATTTGCATTCCTAAAACTATTTGAATGCAAAAACCATGTACTCACAAATAAGTAAAACAATCGATGAGGTCTAGCCTAGTGACAAAGACTGAGATCGTATTAATAATAGATCAAATGTTCGATTTCCAATTCTCCTTTATAATTTGTAGTGTACTTTTGACTCATTTGATTAAAATAAAAAATAATAAATCAAACAACCCTTCACATTCCTTTTTTTTCCCCCCTGAAACAACCCTTCACCTACCTAATCTACAAAAATGCAAGGACGCGTTCAACTTCATCAATAGGTTGATGTCAAGTGTCTTTTGTCAAGGTTTTGATAAGGAATCTAACTTTCCCGGCAAAATGTCCCACACCAACTTCTTACGGTTGAAACTTTCTCAGTGTCGTATATATAATAATAGCACACAACCAGATGAATTACTTGTGTAGCTGTGTGCTGCAACAATTTAACGGACTGCATTAATTAGTGTAAAACTACTCCATTACAATTTACGTCAACTAAAATAGATACATAACAGAAACCACAAAAGAGATTTCTTACCTAATGGATCCTCTCTATCTACATAAACACATCATAGGTACAAAGAGCCAACTGTAAATTGCAAAAAGAGTGTTCTCGTGATCTTAGGCTAATACATTCCCATATATCCCTAGACGATCGAAATACTTTTAACTCTTAACCGTAAAACAACCTTCAACTCTTAACGGTAAAACTCAACGAAGAGGAAGATTCAAAATATACAGTTTTCTCATCCAACCAAAGATAAACGGGATTAAGGGTTACACAAGCTGATTAGTATATTGCTGTTCAGTCCAAAAGATATACGAAGTCATCAGACATGACGATTCCTGGTGAAAAAGATGAAGTCGTTGTGTTGTACCCTCAATTGTTTAAGCCAAGAATCTGCTACACTCTCCAGTGAAATCAACTTCTCTTGATCTCGGCTACTCTTGCTGGAGACCCACACATGCTCTTGCATCTTATGAGTGACTGCCCCAAAAGGAGCCAGAGAGATGCCTTTCACATTTTCTTGTTTCCTTTTAGTACTGCACATTTCATCTTCAAGATCCAAATCTGCAAATTGATAAACGGATCAGAAATTCTTTCACATAGCACAGATTACTACAAGATTAAGAAAGAAATGGAACAAAAAATAATGTACATGAAGCAGGTTAACACCTTGAAATGAAGATGAGAGGGTGTGATACGTGAGGAAACATGTAGATAGATCCTTTAAGGTTCTCCCCATGGGAATATGATAAATTGGATACCTGCAAATATCATTTTCAATATGCATTCACAACCAGCAACGTATGAATGAAATTTGGGAAAGCAATTTTTTTCCCATTAAAAAACAGAGTCAGTATAACATTATTCTGTTTGTTGATTTGTTTAACAATAACAAACATTAACTGGAAAGCAAGATGGAACCAGAGCTATAAAAATAAAATCAGAAGAGAAAAAAAGTTACCATGCCACCGCGAGCCAACTAGCTGGTGAGAGATCCACGCTCCTTAAGGACATTAATCCTGGGTATCTTTCCGCTAATTCAGTTATCTGAAAGCAAAACAAAGTGAATCAATCAGAATAATCTGTCATCCCTACTTGCCAGTTTTAGATCAACCTTTTCTTGGAACCAAGTTCTAAATCCTTGTAAACCATCGTAACTTTTGATGGCTCCTATTGAATTATATATGTTACGTTACAATACAGAAAGGAGAAAGCAGCAAAGACAAGGGAATAGATATAATATGGTAATTGAACATAGGACATGAAAAGATACCTTATCCATGAGAGGAACCCTTCCAACCCTTCCATAAGGATTGGAGTTCTCGAAGTGTTGAAAATAAAGGTTCCCCAATCTATTATTATGATGCCAGAGGAACTCTTGTTCGAAGCCCTCCTCAGAGGAACACCCATCCCATCTCGACAGTTTTTCACTCTCACTCTCATCACTGAATGAATCGCTAAAAGAGTCCCTCGTCCCACTCACTGAATCAGCATCATCCCTATACAATATTATGCTGAATTCATTAGAGCAATCTTAACTCACAACAGGTCAAAAAGAAAACAAGGTAAATGCTTCGTATAAAATCCCAGAGTACCAAACTCACAATTAAGTCTATGTTGCATACAAGACACTGAGTAATCCCCAAAACTTATATACATGGGTCAGGTACTAGATCATTTCGATATAATAACAAATAAACAACTGACAACCTCTAATCAATAGCACCATATATTGTGTTAAAAATTACAGAACAGTAAAAAACCCTGAAAAACATTATATGATCCCCCATCACCTTGCCCTCCACACACAGACATAAAGACATTCAAGGTGAATTGGCAGAAAATAAGTACTGCAAAACTCGAAAGAAAAATTGAATGAATTACCGTAAAGAGTTTAAAGACAGATTACTGGTAAAAATCTGAATTGCAGAGAGATAAGGGACATAGTACTGCACAACATTATCTCCATTATCCAAGCTGATTGGGACTCCGGCCCCATAAGCACTCCATTCATCATAACAATTCCACAAATCACTCAAAGTGAAAAATTCCACATTATCTCTCTCCCATGGATGCCAAAGACTATTAAGCTTCATGATCTCACTCTGATTTCATTAAATCAATAAACAACGTAACCCTCAATAATCACAATCCACTGTGCATAAAAATCACAAACCAAGCCCTATAATAATTAATAACCACATAAAACAAGGTAAAAAAACAAAACAAACCTTGGGTAGGAATTGAGATGGCACTACAGGTGTTGTGCTATTGAGAAAACAGTCCAGGTTTGATTGTGATGATCCTTTCTCCATAATCTAACTTGTACAATCACACTATTTTTTTCCTGTAAGCAAATGAATTTATCAGAGAAGAAAAACAAGAAATGAGAGAAATATCAACAGGGTTTTAACTTTCTATAGGGACAAAAGAAAAGGAGACAACTTGGTCCACAATTAACTCAATTTATAAACGTGTAGAGCTCTATATTATATAAGACAAGACTGTTTCTTGATAGCTAAAAGCACCCTCTTTGTTTTTTTGATGCATAGTATGATTTAGGAAGCCTCCTTGTATAAGGCACTAACCTTGAAGAAAACTCCAACGCAATCCAAATATCAAACTTTCACTTCAACCAAGTTTCAAAGTGTAATCAAAACCACAAATTTAAAGAGAGAAAACATAAAAAATATTTCAAGAAAATGATATGTTTTCCCGAATCTTGTGCAAGAAAATGTTAGGATATTATGGGGAACAGTTTTAAACTTTTATAGACCCCATGATATTGCAATCACTACTAAATCAATCCATATCATAACATTTCTCAACGTTACCATTAAAAAAACAAACAAATAGTATTAGTATCACTTAAAGTTTTCTGTTGAAAAACAAACTAACTTTTTCCTATAAGAAAAATATATATGCAAGGGAAAGATTAATGGGCTTTACTTTTGGATGGTTGTTCAAGGAGACGAAACAGTTCGAGAGAGGAGAAGCAGCAAAGGGAAGTATAGAGTATCAATCAGTGTTACACCAATCGGATATCGGACAAGATTGGTAATACGATTTTGAAAGAATTAATCATTGGGAATTAATTGTTACTAAAAATTGGATGTTTTTTTTAATATTATAATATTTTTATTGCCAAAAAAAAATTATAATATTTTGTAATATATTATTTTGATTTTATTAGTTATTTATTAAATAATATGTATTTATCATATCATAAAGTATATAATAATCACATTTGATTAATATATTATTTTAGTTCTATTAATTTATTATAAATATTTCAATTAAGAAATGGTCGGCAAAATTATTGAAAATTTTATAAATTGAATCAGTTGGACATCTTATAGAGAATTAATCGACTGAATTCGAAATTTTTAGAATAATGGCATGAATTGAGGTTCTGAAATTAAAGCAATTACGTAAGGCGTTTCACAGTTGTTACGGTAACTTGGCCTTTTCTATATCTGGATATGTATTACCACTTTACGCAGTGTACTCCCTCCGTTTCGAAATATTTTGTTTGTTTTGATTTTTGATATTGTTCACTGTAAGCGATTGATTACTAATTTACGCATAATTTATAAGACAAAATATAGTTATGAGTGATTTTGTTTGATTCGTATTTATGAGTACTTTAATACAGTGAAGTTTTTATATTTAAAACTAATACGAAATTGAAGATATTAACGATCAAAAATGTGTGTTGACAAACGTGTCCAAAGTAAACAGGAAAAGTATTATGGAACAGGGGGAATAGTATTGTACTAGTATTGAAAATTCAAAATTAAAGATATATCCCAATATGCCATATTTTTTGTTAAGTTTATTTGAGATATATAAGGAGAAAGAGAATTAAGTTTTATCTTATCTTACCATTTTTTTTTTTTTTTGTCAGGATTATCTTATCATATTAAACATGAAAATGTTAGAGTTCTTGAAAGCGTTTTCGAAATCGTTTTCAAATGCTAAGTTGTCATTTTTTGATTGGTTGTCTTTTCATTAATGAGATAGATCCCTTGCGTATTAATATGAATCCCACCAATAAAACCTTTAAATTTTTGTTTTGAGGTACGTAGCACTACTCATTAAACATATGGGATAAATTTGTGAATGGAGTTTATCTGCACAAACATTGTGCAAAACTGTGAAGTAGGTGTTGGATCGGGGATCCGATCCGTAGCTAAATAAGTGGAGATGGATTTTTAAAAAAAAAATTGATTCATTAAATATTTGATTTGACAAGAATTCGATCCAAAAACAAATGAATTCGAATTAGTATGATCTTATTCGTTAATTATTTGATTCGATCCGAATATATTATATTTATTATTTATTTATTATTTATTATATGGATATTATATCTATATTATATTATAATGGCCGAAACATTAAAAGTTTTGGTACCTCTTTTTTATATATTATAATAACCGAAACATTAAAAGTTTGATAAATGTTTTTTAGTACCTATTTTTTGGTAATTCGTATTTTTACTTAATTATTCTTACTTATATATTAGTAATTTTTTTGATATTTTAACTTAAATACCCTTACTTACATCTATCTATACTATTATATTAAAACCAAAATAATGAAATGAAAAAGAAATCTATACTATTATATAAATTTCGAAACATTAAAAGTTTGGTTAGTCGATCGGTCGGTCGGTCAGTCGGTCGGTCGGTACTGTTGATTTTACTTATTTACCCTTACTTAATTACAGATAAGCTAAATAATCAATTTCCTTATTGAGTTTAAACATATTATCTTTTTTATTTTTCAAGAACTAACTAATTTCCTAAAATATAATATCCTTTTATATTTTATCTAACTAAAATTTCTACTTTATTAATCAATTACCTTTTTCAAATTAGACATATTATCTTTTCTACTAACTAATCAATTAGGGTTAAACATATTATCTTTTCTCTTTTTCAAAAACTAAATAACTTCCTTTTTATGATAAAATATAATATCCCTTTATATTTTACCTAACTAACTAATTTCCTAAAATACAATATCCTTTTATATTTTATCTAACTAAAATTTCTCCTTTATTAATCAATTTCCTTTTTGAGGTTAGACATATTACCTTTTCTACTAACTAATAAATCATTACAGATAAACTAACTAATAAATTTCCTTCTTGAGTTTAAACATATTATCTTTTCTATTTTTCAAGAACTAACTAATTTCCTAAAATATAATATCCTTTTATATTTTATCTAACTAAAATTTCTACTTTATTAATCAATTTCCTTTTTCAGGTTAGACATATTACCTTTTCTTTAAACATATTATCTTTTCTCTTTTTCAAAAATTAATAATTTCCTTTTTATCCATTTATATTTTATCTAACTAACTAATTTCCTAAAATACAATATCTTTTTATATTTTATCTAACTAAAATTTCTCCTTTATTAATCAATTTCCTTTTTCAGGTTAGACATATTACATTTTCTACTAACTAATAAATTTCCTTCTTGAGGTTAAACATATTATATTTTCTATTTTTCAAAAACTAAATAATTTTCTTTTTATAATAAAATATAATATCCCTTTATATTTTATCTAACTAAAATTTCTCCTTTATTAATTAATTTCCTTTTTCAAGTTAAACATATTACCTTTTATATTTTTCAATAACTAAACAATTTTCTTTTTCAAGTGAAATAGAATATCTTTCACATTTTATTTAACTAAAATATCTCTTTTTTTAAAAATAGTACGAGCAGTTTTGTTTAATAAAATAACGTAATTATATTATAATTATTATTAACTAATCAATTACCTTTTTCACCCAAAACACGTTACCTTTTCTTTTTTCTCTAATTAACATCTCTCTTTTTCCAATTATATCATGAACGGTTACCTTTTTCAACCAAAACACGGTACCTTTTTTCTTTTCTCTTACTAAAATCTCTCTTTTTCCAATTATATCACAGATGTTTCTATTTAATAAAATAAAATAATAATATTATAATACTAATAATTAACCGATTACCTTTTCAGCTAAAATGTATCATCTTTTCTATTTTTTCTAATTAAACTCTCTTTTTTTCTAGAAATATCATAGACAACATTAATTTCTCATTTTCTAAAAAACTATGAGCAATTTTATTTAGTAAAATGACATAATTAAATTATAATTATATAAGCTAATCAATTACCTTTTTCACATAAATCATGTCATTTTTTTAATTTTCACATTACCTTTCTATTTTCTCTAACTAAAATCTCTCTTTTTCCAATTATATCAAGGGAGGTTTTATTTAATAAAATAAACTAATAATATTTTAATATTAATAATTAACCGATTACCTTTTTCAACTAAAACGTATCATCTTTCCTATATTTTTTTAACTAAAATCCTTCTTTTAATAGATATATATATATATATATATATATATATATATATCACGGACAATATTAATTTCACCTTTTCTAAAAATATTTCGTACAATTGTATTTAGTAAATAAGGTAATTAAATTATAATTGCTATAAACTAATCAATTATATTTTTCACCTATAACATGTTTCCTTTTTAATTTTCTCTAACTAAATCCTATCTTTTTATAATCATATCACATGCATTCTATTTAATAAAAATAATAATTTTATAATTACCAATAATTAATCCATTACCTTTTTCAACTAAAACCTATCATCTTTTCTATATTTTCTAACTAAAATCCTTCCATTTCTAGAAATCTCACGGATAACATCTGTATAATTATTATCAAATCAATAATGTAAGCCTCCAAAATTCATCTTTTAAAAAGTTAATTTAAATAAATGAAAAAATTTATATAATATTAAAATAAAAAAATCCGTGCATCGCACGGGCTTTAAGCTAATATAGTTATAAGTAGCTAATCATTTTTCTTTTTTATGTAGAGCATATTACCTTTTTTATTTTTTCAATAACTAATCAATTTACTTTTTCATGTAAAACTTACTAGTTCTATTTAATAAATATTGTATTACTAATAAATTAAAATATCACGGACACTATATATATATATACTTATTATAATTTAATTATATTATTTAAAATATAAGTCTTTTTTAATAAATACTCAAGTCCAGAAACTTTTTTGCAAAAGTACTTTTTTTAAAAAAGAATACGTTGCGAAAGGATACCAACTAATTTGCAAAAATACGATCTGCAACCAATCAACCAAATGTAACCATTTGCAACCACATATGCAACTGCATGCAACCTGCTGCGCAACCATATATGCAACTAGATGCATCTAGTTGATTTGGCAGACCGTATTTTTGCAATAAGTTGGTTTTTTTTGCAAAATGTTTGTTTTTGAAAATGGTATTTTTGTAAATATTTTGAGAATATGGTAAAATCACATCGAAAACTTAGAAAAAGTAATATTTTTGGTATATATTCTAAAAAATTTTGAACCTGCAAAATTCATAACTTAAAATTATAATTACAAATTAAAAAAAATTATGTAATACTAAAACAATTCGTGCATTGTATGAGTTTTAAGCTAACACCATATGTACATTATTATATATTATATGAATTATAATTTTATTTTGAAATTTAAATTTGGATTTGTTAATGTGTATTTCATAATTTTTAGATTTTCTAAAATTAAATTTTTATTTAGCCAATTTTTTTTACTTGTTAAACAAGTTGGACTTCCGATCTTATAACCCGAATAACTAACGGATTAGATATGGATCACATTGGAAAAAATTCGACTCCTTATCCAATTCGATTCGAATTTGAAAAAAAATGGATTTGGATATATATATATATATATATATATATATATATATATATATATCAATAAATTGAGTAAAATAAATTGAGTTCACAATCTCTATCCAATTTTTATGTGATTTAACGTGAGTGTTTATTTTGTAGTCCACGTATGAAATGTGTTTATAGTATAAATGATTAATTGTGTTTGTTCTGTTAATTAAAATTCTAGGATTTGCTCGTGTTAATTTACAATTTCCAGTCGCGGTCGAGGTAAGTGACTTTTCGTTGCTCATTATTATTATAAAATCTGTTTTATTCTGTTTCAAAATATCTGTTTGATTTGGTTATCGAAATTGTGATATCGAAAATTGATTTAGAAAAGAATTATTTTAGAATTCCCCAGTTTTAATTGCGCATCGAATCATAGAATCCGGTCACTGGATAGTGTGGCATATAGAATTATAGAACTAGTTTACGCGCGTTCCGGAACACTTAGATACCGTAAACTGGCCCCCATCGAATATAGAACCGTGTCACTGGTTTAGTGTAACCGTAATTTAGAACTGTGGGAATAAAATATGATTTATTTGTTTAGATTCTTTTATCGATTTAAAGTTTCAGAAATTTTGTTCACTTTTGAGAGTATTATTTTGAGCCGTTGGGCGATAGTTACTTGCTGGGCTTTGCAGCTCATTGTTTTAATATGTTTCAGGTTCGGACTTTTGGAAGCTTATTAAGATTAAGGATTTGAACTGTGTGGATTTCGTTCTACTTGATTAGATGCTATTATTGGAAAGGACTTATCGCATTATTGAATAAATTTTCAGTACTTTATTAGATATTGAATATTGGAATTGTGAAGCTGCGTCTCCGATTTGATGATTTTAGAATATTGAATTTGACCGCTGCATTTGACTTTTGTTAATTTTGGATTATTTGAATAAAGAATTTCATTTATTTAATTTTCGTATTTAGAATTAATATTCCGAAAAGTCGGGATGTTACAGTTATATATATACATATATATATATATATATATATATATATATATATATATATATATATATATATATATATATGATCTGATCCGAAGATATCATGTATTTTCCTTAATTGTGATGTAAATATTATATAGGATCGGGATTAAATACAATTTTTTTCTTAACTACAAACTTACAAACTTTTTTTTAACACATTCATAATTTCGGTTCAACATCAATTATCAAATAATAACTAAAATTTATTAAATACACATTATTTAATTCTTGAATATTATTTTGGGGTTTCACCAACACCAAAATAGGATATAAAAATTAAATTGTATCTGTTTAATACAGGATATGTTAAACCGTAGTTAATTTTTTGGAATAAAATATTATATAATTATGAATTATCCTTCTTCGATTCATCAATACCAAATAAGATTACAAAAATATGAAATATTATTAATTTTATACAATATTCTTTATCATAAAAACTTAAAATTATTTTATATATTTAAATTGAACACAAGTATACTATGTTCAACATATAACATATGTTGAACTTAAATTATATATCTGTTGAATACTCATTATAAAAAATTAAAAAATATTTTTAAAATTTAAAATTTTATTATTTTTAAGGTTTAATATTTATTATCTATTATTGATTTTTAATATTTAAATTTTTGGTAGGATGTGCGGTATAATAAAATGAGATCAATGGTATTAAAACCATATACCTTTCTTATAATAAGTCATATAAATTTTTATTTATATTATGTAGTTGATTCAAATCTGAAATCTTTCTTACTATTTTAGATTTTTTTTTATTTTTACAATTATCAATTCCAACTATTTATTTTATAATTTAATGATTCTTAAAAATATATGTATAACAAAATTAAAAATAAAAAAAGTTTTGTTTATAATAATATAATATAGATATTGCATAATTTTAATATTTTAAGCAAAAAATGGTTATAATTTACAAACAGTAATGCTACATATCCCGAAAAAAATTCCGAAAATGTTCCCGAATGGTGGGATTAATATTAATACACGAGCGACCCATCTAATTAATGAAAACATAACCAATAATATGTTGACAACTCAGCATTCGGAAAAGGTTTTGGGAACGTTTTCAGGAAATCTAATATTTCTTATTACAAAATTAAAGTTTCATGCTCCTTTTTTCTTTTTTTTTTGAAAAAAAGGTTCATGCTCCAGTTAATACGAGTACACAGATAATTTATTGTAAGCATAAATGCAGGTTGCTGCAACTTTAATAAACCAATAACCGTTTGCAGTTTATGGAAAGATATGGGTAATTCATATTTTGTTGGAAAAGCCATGATCAAAGGAGTTTTTAGCATGTGTACATATGTTAACGAAAAGAAAGCCACTTCACATTTGATCACATAGATTAGAGTTATATTCTCTTTGTCCCAAATTATTTGTTTTGTTTTGTTAAGTGCGATTGGATAGCCCAAGTGGTAAAGGGTATATCTTTTGTCGTTTCAGGTCGTGGATTCGACTCTCGTTCACCCCGAGAATTATCTTAGAACAGAGACTTTCGTTCATCCCGAGAATTATCTTAGAACAGATACTTTATTGTAATACATATAAGCCTACATAGTCAAAAAAAAAAATTTTTATTTGTTTTGTTTGACTTTTTATGATTAAATTGATTAAATTTTGACTTAAAATTTCATACATATTTTATAATCAAAAAATTATAAAAATTATACCATTATAAAGTACATTTAATCTACTTTAAAATGTATATTTAAATTTTTCAAAATTATGAATAATTTTTAATTTACTGTTAAAGTTATGAGAAAAGGCCCTCAATATTACATTTCCAACACAATTGGTCCCAAATATCACAACTCAAAAACTTAGACTCAAATATCACTCCAAGACACGGTATCGTGTAGCGTTTAATTTTTCAACAAAAAACGCTACTTCGTGTAGCGTTTTATATTTTTTTTAATTTTTTTTTTTTATAAATGCTACATTAAGTTGTGTTTTGGTGGGGGGAAGACGCTAGATTAAACTGTGTTTTGGAGAAAACGCTAGTTTAAGTTGTGTTTTGGGTGGGGGAAAGACCAAAGATTAAGTTGTGTTTTGGGGTAACGCTACACGAAGTAGCGTTTAAGCTAAAAAAATTAAAACGCTATATTATATTGTGTCTTGGAGTGATATTTGGGGCCAAGTGTTGATGAGTGGATTTCGTAACAACTTTTGAGAGGTTTATGGTGAGTTGTAAAGACTAACGATCAACTAATCTATGGAGAATGGAGGTTTTTTTATGGGGGTTGAACTGAGCTCGAGAGCGTTTACAAGAATCTCGCGAGTTCCTTTGAGGCTTGTGTCGTGTGTTCTCAAGAATCTCGTAGGTGTATTGCGAGGCTTGTAAAAACATGTTCTCAAGGTGCCTACGTACCCTTGTATATATAGGGATCAAGTTCACGTAGTTCTTTTTAGACTAGAAGTCTGGTTAGGCGGCAATATGGTTCCTAATTCGTGGGGACCTCCTTTTCTCCAGAATCAACCACGAATAGGCGACCTAAGTCGAATAGAACTCGAGTTCTAGTCCGACTAGGAGTGTATTTACTAGTTGTAGTTCAATTAGAAGTATTCAAGGATCATCTGCGCCCAAGGAATACATTCCAATAAGGAGTTGACATTCATAACATACTCCTAAAGAATAGGAGGCTTAATCATACTAGAATTCTGCTGGAATAAATCTGTTCTCGTACAGGAAGCTCTCTCTCAGGAACCTGTCTGCAGGAACCTGTCTCTCGGGAAGCGGTCTGCAGGAAGCTGTCTTTCGGGAACCTGTCTCTTCGGGAACCTAAACCTTTCCAGATCCATTTCACATGCTATTTGGCCCCATTTATCTTAAGGGACCTCAATCATAACCCATATTAATCATACGGATTGGATCCTTAAGCCCAATGGACCCAAATCTAGCCCATGGAGATTTTGGGCACAACAACTACCCCCCGGTTCCTCAAAGTCATAGGATGCGAGAGGAACCTAAATATCCTGATATTTTAAGGTCCAATCCCTTCAGTGCTCCCATATTTCTTCTGAGTGAACCGTGCAGGTCTTTATCTTCTTCCTTGAATTGTGACAAGGGCACAAAGTGAATCCAATTAGGCGCTGAGTGAATCCTTTGACGAGGGCACAAAGCGAATCTAATTGGGCACTAAGTGAGCCTTAAGAATGCCAAGGGAACCAAGTGAATCCAAATAATTAAGGGCATAAAGTGAACCTAGTTGGGCGTTATGTGAACCTATGCTGAGGGCACAAAACGAATCCAATAGGGCACTAGATGAATCCTTAAAAGGGATAAGGCGAATCTTAAGATTGTCAAGGGAACCACGTGGATCCAAATAAAGGCATAAAGTGAACCTAGTTGGGCGTTATGTGAACCTATACTGAGGGCACAAAACGAATCCAATAGGGCACTAGATGAATCCTTAAAAGGGATAAGGCGAATCTTAAGATTGTCAAGGGAACCACGTGAATCCAAATAAAGGCATAAAGTGAACCTAGTTGGGCGTTATGTGAACCTATGCTGAGGGCACAAAACGAATCCAATAGGGCACTGGATGAATCCTTAAAAGCGCACGAGGTTAACCTTGAAAATCATAACTTGATTGCTCGAGACGTTTCTTCATCTCTAAGCTGCTTTTTGCTTGACTATCTAATGTCCGTCTATTAGAGGTAATCTAGGATCAACTGCATCCTAGGAGTACTCTTCCAGTAATAAGTCTGCTTCTTTCTGGCTGGCTTCTAGATCTCTCTGTTGTCTATACTCAGGAACCTGGTGCTCAGGAACCTTTCTACAGGAAACTGTACCTGCACAAATAACAAATTTGTTAATTTGGGGAGCCTTTCTGTGGTTCCCATGTACTTCTTGTTGTCCTCATTGTTGCTGCTAGGCTGACTCGGGCTCTTCTGCGGGAAGGAACCTGGTCCATTCGTAATCTGCTCAACTACTGCTTCATCAGGAACGTCTTGATACTCATAACCTTTTGATTGTCTTCTCAACTAATGCTTATTTCTCCGCGTTTGGTCTTCATATCGAGTACTGGATTTGTCTCCTGACTTATACACTACTTGTGGATTGGAACCTATGACTTAATAGGTCTAAATCGAGCCCTGGTAATTTTGGGCACAACACTAAGAAAACTAAGAAATATAGATTAGTAATACGAGCTGACTAGCTCACATATAAGTGATGCATGTATGCAAGTATGAATGATTATCTACGTTATATATGTTGCTACCTTCTCAAGTGGCATATCAATTAACTACTTGGCTGATTCAACTAACAAGTTTGAGATCATAAACTAAGCATATATGTTGCGTAAACTGTAAACCTATAGGGCATGATAACATCCTAAGTACAAGTTCACATAAATTTCATTTCTAAAGATAATGCAATATACGCATTAAAAGCTACATGTATCTAAGCATGACAGAATATAAGCTCTCATTAACAGGAAATGTGCATGATAGTTAAGGATATAAAGGCATGAAAGTAGAACTTATCTGTGCTTCATCGTGCCGATATGGATTGAGGTTCCGTTACTGAACCTGGAAGATGGAATCTCTTCTCTATGCAAGCTTACATAGGGGAATTGAGGTACCCCCCGAGCCATCATGACGCGCGAACCTCCTATAGCTTGTTGAAGCGGTGGACTGAAAGCTGCTTGTTTCGGCTGAATATCACTAAACTTGGAAGCTGTAGCTATAAACTATGGGTCGAAAACCGGAAGCTGGAAGCTATTAACTAAAAGCTTCTGATGATCATCAAGGATGCTGCAAGCTGCTTTATCAAGAACCTGTTAGTAGTACGGTACATGTTTCGATCATACACAAGCTTTATAAGTGGCAGTATTCATCGATGTATCACTTTGATGAGGGCACAAGGCGAATCCAATTGAGCTCTAGGTGAATCCTGGGAAGGGCACTTAGAGAATTCAATTGGGCGCAAAGTGAATCCTTAGTAGGGCATAAGACGAATACAGTTGAGCTTTAAGTGAATCCTGAGAAGGGTACTTAAAGAATTCGACTGGGCGTCAAATGAATCCTTTTGGCTTTAGGGAGCACGAAGTGAATCCATCCGGGCTCTAGGTGAATCATGGAAAGAGCACGAAGAGAATCCGGTTGGGCACTAAGTTAATTCCTTTCTGGCATCAAGTGAATCCTTATATGCTCTAAGTGAATCCTGAAGAGGGCATAAAGAGAATCTATAGGGCACATGATGAGTCATTTCAAATTCTAGGGGCACCAAGTGAATCCGTACGGGCACAAGATGAATCCCTTTGAAGGCTTTTCAAGTACAAGCAAAGTTTAGGTTAGGTTACCCATGATTAGGTTCCCAAAACCTTTAACTAGGTGCCCACATGCTTATGGGACTTTTGAATGCGTGCCTACGATTCATAGGGCTTTTCGAAGTAAATCTTTCGTGCTTGCAAATCTTTTTTAGCTATCAAGTGCCTGCGGCTAACAGGGCTTTCAAAGTGAATCTTTCTGGGCTCTATGCAAATCCTTATAAGGGCATAAGGTGAATCCAAATGGTCGTTATGTGAACCTCTGCTAAGGGAAAAAACCAAAACCAATTGGGCACCGAATGAATCCATAGAAGGGTATAAAGAGAATCCATCAAGATACTAAACAAATTCGCGTCGATGCATGAAGCACCAAGTGAATCCTTTTGGGCTCTAAGTGAACCTATATGGGCACATTGAGAATCCATAAGGGCACTAGGTGAATTCATGGATATGCTTAGGGAACCTAGTGAGTCCTTCTGGGCTCTAATTGAATCCTTGAATAGAGCACAAAGAGAATCCAGAAGGGCACTAGATTAATCCTCTAAAGGCATGGAGCTCTTGCTGTAAGTACACTCTCTTCTATTCAGGTATCAGCTGGCTGGGAACTTCAAGTAGGAAGCTGCTAATCAGAAACTATCAACAATTGGCTTCTAATAAATGTCAATGAACCTGGAAGCTATTACATACAAGCTTCAGGTATATATCAATGAACCTGCAATATGTCAGTTACAAGAGAATAACGAGTAATCTACTAGACACATATAAATACAACTAGACCTGGAAGCCGTTACTTTTGAGCTTCAGGTGAGTAACACGAAACTTGTTAACTAAAGGTAAATACATGGAACCTGTATACTGCAAGTAAATATCAAGGAACCTGCAAGCTACAAATAAATATCAAGGAACCTACGAATTACAGGTAAATAACAAGGAACCTGCAAGGTATAGGTAAATATCAAGGAACCTGTGAGCTACAAGTAAATATCTAGGAACCTGTGAGATGCAGGTAAATATCTAGGAACCTATAATCTGTTAGGTACATGTGCATTCTAACATCAAGAAACATAATCAAGACATGATCATAGCTTTATCGCATATAAGAGCTCAACAACATTAATATTTAAGCATGCTTTATGAATAGTAAGAGTTTGCAAAGCGTACCTGGGAGGTTTTCTACGAATATGTAAGCATAAAAGGAGAGGAAACACCTGGATCTTTCTGTAGACTGATCAGATGTGAAGTGGAAGCCTCCGTTAGATTTGAAAACTCATTGACGTATTCATGATGCAAGCATGCTGATCTTCAAGATACTAGACCAAATCAATCCGTAAGTTCCTGAACCAAATCGTGAGCTTCCTAAACCTGATGGTGAGGTTCCTGGACCTGAATTCTTAAAGTTTTGAAATCCTCAATTTTCAAAGTACCATGTGCTATAGTAATTTTACTACCCCCCAGTTCTTTAGGGAAGCTTGTCTTTGATGAAGAACTAACTCCAAGAAGCTTCATAATTCTTCGATAATCTCTAATAAGTCGTTGAATATTCATCCATGAAGTTGAGTACTGTGTATTTTCTTCAAAATACTCATATCAGATTCATGTAGCTACTCTTCCTCAAAATCCTCAACCATTTCGAATTCTCCTTAACGCCCGAATAGATACTATAATTTCTTCACATCATTCTTGCTTGTAGCTTTAACATGTCTTCCCTTTTCTTCTTTAACCTCTTACGAAACACGCTGAGATCGAATGAACCTCTATATCTAATACAAATATCCCAATACAGTACCTCTAAGCTTACGCGAGCTAACTCATTGTAAGAAACAAGAGATACTTAAAGAGATTACTTGTGAGGTATTTCTAGCAGGTCACTGAATTGAATGAGGTACGTTCCTTGTTTTATTAGCTAAATATTAGCTCATGTATGACGTAATACAAGGAAAAGAACTACTCATAATTTCGTTGAAAACTACTCGAAAGAAATAGGTTTGCTTTCTAGGGAGGTATACATGCACTACCCCCCAGTTCTAAGAAGGAAATACATATATAAATAAAGGTCTCTTAACTCTACTTTAAGGAAGCTCTCAAACTTTCAGCAAATGGTCACCTCGAGCTATCCATTCCGTGAGCTTCCCAGCTTTAAGCAATTCCTCAATTTGGTCTTTTAGTGCTCTACATTCGGAAGTATCATGGCAATTATCCTCATGGAAGTCACAATATTTCTTCAGATCTTTCCTTGCTCCTATAGGTAAAGGTGCAGGCTTCACAAATATTCCTTCTTTCCCATAAACCGTAAAGATGTGGTCTACTGGAGCAACCAAAGAGGTATAACTATCGCACTTTGTCTTCAATTTTGCTTTACTTCTTTTGGAGGGAGCTCGATCCCCAATAACATATGCTTGCGGGCTTGGAGACCTCTCTCGCTTGCTTCCTTTGTGACTAACTTCATCTCCAAGATCTTCTATTTCTCTCAACTTTAACAAGGATTCTTCCACACACTTATATAGTTCAGCTTGTTTGTAGAAATCAGCTAGTGTACCAGGTTCACGTACTTGTAACTCCTTCCATAAGTCTGAACCAGCTCTAACTCCAGCAATCAGGAAGCTCGTAATGACCTCGTCAGGAGCTTTCTTAACTCTGGGAACCTCTGCATTGAAACGTTTGAGGTACTCTATCAAGGTTTCATCTGCTCTCTGTTTGATGTTGGCCAAGGTATTGGTTGGGGGTGCAAAAGTCACGGAAGCTCTAAATTGAGTAACGAAGAGCTTCCCCATATTCTCCCAAGAATCTATAGAATCTGATAGTAACCTCTTGAACCATTGATGGGCTCCACCATGAAGGGTTGAAGCCAGTAATCTACACCGTGTTGGCTCTTTAACTTGATAAACTTCCATCTCGGTATTGAAACGACCCAGATACTCCACAGGATCCGTAGTGCCATCAAATTTAAACTCATTTGACATACGACAGGATTTAGGTAACGAGGATTTTCTAACCTTCTTGGTGAATGGAGATGAGGTTATTGCATCTGTCATTGACTGCTTTTTTCCTTGAGTTTTACCAGAATCTTCTTGAGGTCTTCAGTATTCAAATCACCGGCTCTATCATCCTTTGCTTCCTTATCTTTGTCGTCGACTTCCTGTGAATCTACCAGGCTCAAATCGTTCGTGGTCTCTTCTGAACTTGAATCATCTTTAATTATCTCGATGGAAGGTTCCTTCGCTTTTTTCTTTTTCTGAGAAGATGCTCCTGATTTCGTAGTCTTCTTACTCTTAAGTCCTGCCAAGATCTGTAATCGAGTTTTCTTAACAGAAGGCTGTTCATCATTGGGTTCACCATCTTCTTCACCTTCAGCATCTTTCTTTGGGTCTTCGATCTCTTCCTCAGCCTTTTCTTCACGTTCTTCTTCGTCAATGTCCAACTTCTTTAAAGAACTCTTAGCTTTCTTACCCTTCTTTCTTGATGCCAACTTCGACTTCTTCTTCTTCTTTTGTGTTGCATGTTCGAGGGTTGTGAGTCTTTCTCCTTGGGGTTCCTTCTCTACAGATTTTGCTGCTTCGCTATCTGAACTGCCTGCCATCTTTCTACTCTTAAGATGATAACTCTGCCCTCCTTCTAGCGCCAATGTTGATGAGTGGATTTCGTAACAACTTTTGAGAGGTTTATGGTGAGTTGTAAAGGCTAACGATCAACTAATCTACGGAGAATGGAGGTTTTTTTATGGGGGTTGAACTGAGCTCGAGAGCGTTTACAAGAATCTCGCGAGTTCCTTTGAGGCTTGTGTCGTGTGTTCTCAAGAATCTCGTAGGTGTATTGCGAGGCTTGTAAAAACATGTTCTCAAGGTGCCTACGTACCCTTGTATATATAGGGATCAAGTTCACGTAGTTCTTTTTAGACTAGAAGTCTGGTTAGGCAGCAAGATGGTTCCTAATTCGTGGGGACCTCCTTTTCTCCAGAATCAACCATGAATAGGCGACCTAAGTCGAATAGAACTCGAGTTCTAGTCCGACTAGGAGTGTATTTACTAGTTGTAGTTCAATTAGAAGTATTCAAGGATCATCTGCGCCCAAGGAATACATTCCAATAAGGAGTTGACATTCATAACTTGCTCCTAAAGAATAGGAGGCTTAATCATACTAGAATTCTGCTGGAATAAATCTGTTCTCATACAGGAATCTCTCTCTCAGGAACCTGTCTGCAGGAACCTGTCTCTCGGGAAGCTGTCTTTCGGGAACCTGAACCTGTCCAGATCCATTTCACATGCTATTTGGCCCCATTTATCTTAAGGGACCTCAATCATAACCCATATTAATCATACGGATTGGATCCTTAAGCCCAATGGACCCAAATCTAGCCCATGGAGATTTTGGGCACAACAACTACCCCCCGGTTCCTCGAAGTCATAGGATGCGAGAGGAACCTAAATATCCTGATATTTTAAGGTCCAATCCCTTCAGTGCTCCCATATTTCTTCTGAGTGAACCGTGCAGGTCTTTATCTTCTTCCTTGAATTGTGACAAGGGCACAAAGTGAATCCAATTAGGCGCTGAGTGAATCCTTTGACGAGGGCACAAAGCGAATCTAATTGGGCACTAAGTGAGCCTTAAGAATGCCAAGGGAACCAAGTGAATCCAAATAATTAAGGGCATAAAGTGAACCTAGTTGGGCGTTATGTGAACCTATGCTGAGGGCACAAAACGAATCCAATAGGGCACTAGATGAATCCTTAAAAGGGATAAGGCGAATCTTAAGATTGTCAAGGGAACCACGTGAATCCAAATAAAGGCATAAAGTGAACCTAGTTGGGCGTTATGTGAACCTATACTGAGGGCACAAAACGAATCCAATAGGGCACTAGATGAATCCTTAAAAGGGATAAGGCGAATCTTAAGATTGTCAAGGGAACCACGTGAATCCAAATAAAGGCATAAAGTGAACCTAGTTGGGCGTTATGTGAACCTATGCTGAGGGCAAAAAACGAATCCAATAGGGCACTGGATGAATCCTTAAAAGCGCACGAGGTTAACCTTGAAAATCATAACTTGATTGCTCGAGACGTTTCTTCATCTCTAAGCTGCTTTTTGCTTGACTATCTACTGTCCGTCTATTAGAGGTAATCTAGGATCAACTGCGTCCTAGGAGTACTCTTCCAGTAATAAGTCTGCTTCTTTCTGCCTGAGTAAGCGTGTTGCTAGTAGTAATCACACGAGGAGCAGACCACACAATTGGATGTAGAGGTGAAAATTTGAAAATGGAAATTTCGTTCGATCTCGTAAAAAAATTAAAGAAATGGGGAGAATTTAAATCCGATCCTCCTACGAACATAAACAGATCATGTGCTTTCACAAAAGCAAAACTATAAACAAGACAAAGATTTCGAGATCCTTGGTATAGATAAGTCTTAAATACGGGTTAAATTCTTGACGGTTCTATAAGTTTGGACAGTGAATTTGTAGAGAATTTTGTTAGAAAGAAAGTATTAAAATTTGTAGAGTTTATGGATTTGTTGTGCAAAAAATTCACACAACACCTCGAGAAAGTCTCGCTGGAATAACAGAAATTATCCTTTGTTTTCGGATAATTAAACAAACTGAACAGCTGTAACAAAACAGGACAGCTGAACCTGATAATGGTGTTTATTGTTTAAAGGGCTGGATTAGAAAGGTCACCGGACAACAATGGCGTATATCTCCGGCCAAATATGCCCTGAATATGATTACATAGGGTACACGTGCCTTGTGTATCGAAAAAGTAAAAACCGAACCCCTTGCTAATTGCCTACATATCCTATTTATAGGAATCAAGCCCTAATGTAGTTCTTTTAGATTAGGAATCCTTTCCTTGTGGATTAAGCCACGAAATAAAAGAGTTTTAATTAGATATATTACTTATCTCTAATTTAGCTAGCCACCTAGTAGAGTCCTAGTCGAAGTAGAACTCCCAAATCCCACTCCTATAATAACTCCATGTATATATCACAAATATTCAATAATTATCATGTTAGGAACGTGTCTTTCAATGAAATAGACCATTAAAAGGACTCAATTCGCAGCCCCTAAAAATTAGGAGATAATCCTTATCCATTCGACAACCAGAGGTGGAGCCTGTAAGTACACCTGCGCAGCTTCCCTCCAAAATGGCACTTACGCAGCTTCCCTCCAAAATGGCACCTGCACAGCTTCCCTCCAAAATGACACCTGCCTACCAAATAACTTAACAGGCCTCCACTTCTATGGGCCTAAAATTAAGCCCATTACAAATTTTGGGCACAACAACTACCCCCCGGTTCCTTGCAGCCATAAAATGCAAAAGGAACCTTGCCATCTCTTCTTAGGCTCAGCTTTGCTTTTTTATCCAACTCTAGCATAACACCCTAATATTCTGTATTTTTAATAATGAACTTGCCTCAACTAAGACAACAAAACACAAAAAATCCCGTGAGTTTTCCCCTAATTACAATCCGCACCATTCCTACTTGTTAAAAAATTCGAAAAGAAATCCGTTTTTTACAAAACCTATATTCAACCAATTGATCCTTTTATAAAAAAAAAACTCCTTTTCTTTCAAAATTAAATTCGTCATTTCCCAAATAGATTCCTAAAACAATTCTAAAGAGAAAAGAAAGTTCCACCAATTGAAATCATATCGGAACTCTCATATGTCCCCTCGAAAACCGTGTCCTCCATTCACACAGCTTCCACCGTTTCATACTCCAAGGCAACAATAACTCTTTTTTTTACATGCTACAACCTTTTTATATATATTCAAACCCTTCCATCCTCTTTTATTTTTCTTTTATCTCCAAAACTTATTCTCTCCCAAAATCCCATCGGTTCATCTCCTCACCGGAAGCTCCAAACAGGCGAACCAGTCCGGTGATACTCTCCGGTTCCAGCAACTTAAACCTTCCACACCCTCTCAAGGTATGACATCCTTTCTTGCTCTCTATTCTTTACATATGTTCACTGCTATTTGCTTAATAACATGTTCCAATTTTCCCTCGATTCGCACCTATACATGCATAATTAGATACACACACAAAAATAATCGTATTATGTCTGTTTGCTTTTTAGATCACCATTAGACCAAGTATTCCCCTTCTATGACCACGATATCCTTTGGAAATCAAAACCCTAGAACCCGGATCTTGCTGATCTATATTCGTAAACCCATCAGTATTATATGTTATTATAAAAAACCCATATGTGATTCCCATTTTCCAGAAATCAATTGCTATTGGCTGTTATAATGCATGTACCAATTCTTATCTTTAATTGAATCCGTATAAATAATGTATGCATTATGTAGAAATATCCAATTCACAAAGAGTGGTTAAGGTTCCTTGATGGGCGTACCTGTGTTCAGCTAGCTATTTATGCGAACCTTTTTTTTTTTTACTACTCCTGGCCTTTAGCATGGACTTTTTCACATGTGTCTGTTAAGACACTTCACTCGGGAAGACTCACTGGTCACCTACTCATCCTGCTTCACTTTGTATAGATGTCTAGAGGATCAGTTGCAGCTAGCTCCCAGCACTCTACCTCTGAGGAGATTGCTCACTCCCCAGAACTCCCAAGCACAAACCAACTTCCCTTTATCACTCCAGCTTCTAAAATTAATCCGTCTTCTTCTATAAGCACCAGGACCCGTTCAAAAATTAGATCACTTGGTCCCGTAAAAACCTATCCATTAAGTACCAACCTCTTTGATCATAAAACCAGAGACACTCGACCAGCTATCCTTGTAACCTCATCAAATGAACAAATGTCATTAGAATCAACAACACCAAACCTTCCTCAAGAACTTACTGCTGATGAAGCTTCCTCCATAAAAGCTACCCCCTCACATACTATCTCGACAGCTCTTCCCAAAACAGACTCTTTAACAGATGAATTAGAAAGCAGCACCTTGGAAAAACCTCCTGCCAACCTGTCCTGTGAGAATTTAAGTACTTCCATGACTGCTCCCTTATTAAAGAAACTGACCCAATCACACCATATAGGTTGCTCCTTGGTCATTCCCTCCCCCGAAGAGAGATGCCATAGGTTTGACATGTTCGAGCCTGGACAATTATTACCTCGAGATGTTTTGTCAGCTCAATTTTTCAAATTAGGGTTATCTCTACCCTTACACCATTTCATCCGAGAGATCCTTGAATTTTTTGACATAGCTCCTATCCAACTCACTATCAACTCATATCGCATGGCGATGTGTATGTATATTCTATACCATAATAAATTTAACAAAACCCTTTCTGCTCGAGAGCTAGGGTATTTTTACCAGCTAAAGTCAACCGGAAAAAATTCAGGTTTTTTTTATTTAACTGCCTGGAATGTCCATGAAGGCCAGTGCTTCAAAAGTTGTAAAAGAGGAATGAACGACTGGCTCAAATAGTTTCTTTACTGTTACGATTGCCCCCAGTTAAGAACAGATTTTAATCTTTCACCAAATATTCCTGCCAAGACCACTTTAAGAGGCCTAACTCTCTAACGTGCTGTAGAAGCATTGAATTTGTCAGCTGGACTAGGAAATGTCCTCAGCCTATTAACTCGTGATAACCTCATGAGTTGTAGTTTCATACCTGGGAAAGGTACCCTAGCTCCAACTAGCTGAAGCTGTTTATTACCTCATCCATATCATTAATATGCATTTTTATGACAGTTTTTCCTTGTCTATTTCGTAGTTTATGACTTACTAACCAGTATCCATATTGTTTAATTCTTGCAGACATGGCTTCAGGAATTCCTTCTTTCATTAAGAAGTCGACCAAATACGAAGAGATGTTTGAAGATGATGAGGATACGATCACCCCTATTGCAGCCACTCCGATTTCGAAAATTGAAGCTCCTTCTCCCCACCTGGAAAAATCGTCTACTTCACCGAAGAGGAAACTGCCTCCACCTGTCACAGAGCGAGCTCGTGCTCCTGGATGTCCTACTAAGAGAACCAGAATGTCATCTTCTCTAGAGATTGAAAGTTTCGGTCCCCATATGCAATATTTCTTTGAGATGACAGCGAATCAGATCCCTGAAGAAAGTGTAGCTGCCTTGGACAAGATGTCGCTAGCTGAGGGTGCAAAAGCTGCCCTTCATGCCAATGCCCAGAGTCTTTTCCATTACCTCAAACATGGTGAGAAAATTATGGAGACAGCCAGAGGCGATCAGAAGCTTGCTGAAGAGGTGAAACAACTTAAGTCATCCATCAAAGCCAAGGATGAAGAAAAGAAAAAATACCTTGATGCTAACAAGAAGCTCAAATCTGCTAAAACTAAGTTGTTAAAAGAACGTGACCAACTATACAACTCAGTTTCCAGCCTAGATGCAGAGAAAGAAGAGTTGGTTTCTTCTCATGCCAAAAAGATCCATGGGCTAGAGCTAAAGATGGAAGCTCTAAATACCGGGCTTGCTCAAGAAAGGTCTGCCCAGAAGGGGAAAAGGAAGGAAGCCTATGGTACTGGGTATGAAGCTGCCATTAACGACTATATTGAATCCACCTACCTCAGGTTTCCTGACCTCGATTGGTCCCAGCTTGGTGAGGATACTGTTAAAGCAGTGGAGGATATCAAAAAGAAGGAAGCTACCGCAGCCAAGGTGGGTGCCGTCGAACCAGCTGTTAAAGATAATGAGGTGGAGGTTCCTTCGGGAGAGGTAGCTGATGCTCAGACAGATGCCTCCAACCAGGCTGCCCCCACTCCTCCTGCTCCAACAACTTAGGTATCCCCTGACACTCCTACTCCTTAATCCTCCTATTATTAAAGAACTGTTCTACCCCTGCGTGGGTTTAAACTTTTTTAAATCATTTTGAATGGCTTTGGTAGCCATTAACTTTGAATCTTATGAGGTCGTGGGCTCCTCGTATTGCCTCACAAGATGTAATCCATAACTTTGGTTTTCCTTTTAATTTATGCATCTTTGCTTTCCATATATCCATGTTCCTATCATTCATATAAGGTTAACATGCTGAGTGCATGTATTCTTATTGACAGAGCACATACCTAAACCTGGATGTAAACTGTGGCTAGATTAATTAAACCAGATTCGTAAAAATGTCAAGCTCACCATGAATTACAAATCCATGTCTTAACATTTTCTGTTACCAAAACCAAAAACATCCTTTCAATACACATATCATGAAGCTTCCCTTAACATGATTTAATATGCTTGGTGGTCATAACAGTTTAACACCCAACCGATCCCTTTTCCATGTTTAAGATATTTCATTCCATTCATCATAAAATCCTTATGGATAATAGTCCTTAAATAACGATACGCATTGATGTGTAAAATTCCAAATTGAGGTAGAGCTTCCCATTCGCTCGCACCTAATCTTTCCATGTAAAGAGTTATCATATGGCCAATGTTCTGGTTCCCATATGACTTTATTTTATTTTGTAAAATGAATCCATAAAACCGTTTTCCAGAAGTATGAACATAAGGTTCTTTATATGCGAGCTTCACCTTTTCAACCAGCTGAAGCTCATTGTAAATTTTTATATAAATTATTCCACTTCATGTAGCCTGCATTCCGGCTCCTACATGATATATCCTTATCCATTGGCTCTTCATGCGCCCAGATTCCCTAGGATCCACATGAACCTGATACCATAATTCCAAAACAGCTTCCATATTGGAAGAACCTCATAGGTGGGTCCATTTTGAGAACCTCTTTCCATGGAGTCCCCCACATGCCATAATCCATTCCAAAATCAATTTCCTTAACAAATTTTATATTCCAAGATTTTTTTATATTTTCTAGATTTTTTTATATTTCCTAAAATCATCCAAATAACTAAGGGAATGTGGCATAACCTACTACCCCTAGTTCTTGAACATACTAACAGCTATGATGAAGAACTAAAAACCACATATTTATGCATGCCATTCCATACTTGCACCACGAAGCACATAAAGAAACAAAGCATAATATAAGAACAAAACATGTTTTATATAAAGGAAAGCAACAACTTTATTAGCCTCATAGAAGCAAAATTTCATGATATTTCCTATCGGTGAGGTGTACACACACTACCCCCCGAGCATAGCAAGACAAAATCAAATCATCTATGTGTCCTAAAGATGGCAGCTACAACTAATAAGCTACCTTTATTAATCCTATACCTGAAAGAGGTCTACTTGAAAGCGTTACCTGCAAAACGCACCTACTGGTAATATTTCCTCAAATGTTCGGCATTCCATGCCCTAGGGATCAACTTCCCATCCAAATCAGTTAAATGATAAGTACCTTCCCAAAGAACCGTCTTTATAAGGTATGGTCCTTCCCAATTGACTCCAAACGCACCATGACCAGGTACCCTAATATTGGGTAGCACCCTCCTTAAGACCAAATCACCCACCTTCAGAGGTCGGGCTCGAACCTTCTTATCAAAATACTTCAGAGTTTCTTGCTGATATGCAGCCAGCTTCAGCTGTGAATTCATGCGTACCTCTTCAACAAGGTCCAGGTACAAGCGATGATTCACCTCATTATCTTCAGGGTTATAATTTTCCCTCCTAAATGAGCCAGCTCCTATCTCAACGGGCACCATTGCCTCACATCCATATGCCAAAGTGAATGGAGATTCACCTGTTGTAGTTCTTGGAGTGGTATTATAGGACCACAACACCATTGGAAGCTCCTCCGGCCAGCTTCCCTTTCGCTCCTCCAGTTTGGCCTTCAGAGTATGTTTTATTATCTTGTTCAAAGCCTCTGTTTGACCATTACTTTGAGGATGACAAACAGCTGAAAACCCCTTTTGAATTCCAAGATCCTCACACAAACCTCGCATCTCCTTGCTGTCAAACTGCTTCCCATTGTTTGAGATGAGCTTATAAGGTACTCCATACCTACAAATTAAAGTTCGAAACACAAATTCCTTCAACTTTACAGCAGTTATTGTGGCCAAAGGTTCTGCCTCAGCCCACTTTGTAAAGTAATCCACTGTAACAACCGCATATTTTACTCTTCCTTTGCCTTTGGGAAGCTCCCCAATTAAATCTATTCCCCAAACCGCGAAAGGCCAAGGACTAGTGAGAGGTTTAAGAGGTACGGCTGGGCTGACACCCAACTTCGCGAACCTCTGACAGCGATCACATGCTCGAGTGTACCTGTGAGCATCTCCTTACAAAGTCGGCCAATAATACCCTTATCGGAGTATTTTGTGTGCCAAAGAGGTTCCTCCAGAGTGGTTACCACAAATCCCTTCATGCAACTCCCGCATGATATACTCGCACTCATCTCCGGAAATACATCTTAGCAAAGGCTTATTAAAACCCCTCTTATACAAGACTCCTTTATAAATTACATACCTTGCCGCCTTGTATTTCAACTTCCGAGCTTCATCCTTATCTGAAGGCAAAACTCCTTTAGTGATATACTCCACAATTGGAGTCACCCAGTGATCTTTCACCGTAGCTTCCACATTCAATGCTTCAACTTTTGAAATACTTGGCTGAAGCTGAACCTCTAGGGGAATGACTCCCAGCAAAGTAGCTTCCCTTTGAGAGCCTAGCTTAGCCAGTGCATCTGCATCAGCATTCTCCGACCTAGGAATCTGTTCCAAATTTACCTTCTGAAACCCTCCTTTAACATGCCAAACCACCAACATTGAATCACTGAAGACTGTCAAATTTTCCACCTTCATTTCCAAAGCCAACTTCAAGCCGGCAATTAGTGCCTCATACTCAGCATCATTATTAGTTGCATAGAATGAAAAATGAACAGCACTCTGCAACTTATGTCCTTCAGGGTTTACCAAAACTATGCCGGCACTTGCTCCATTAGAGTTAGCTGCCCCATCCACATACAAAGTCCACCACGGAGCACAATTTTCCAGAGGCACCTCTGCCACAGGTAGCTCACCAATAGGTACACATTCATCTCCATTTACCTCAAATGATGGAGGAAATTCCAAAAGAAAATTAACCAATGCCTACCCTTTTATTGTGGACCTCGGCTTATATTCAACATCAAACTGCCCTAACTCAATAGCCCACTTCATCAACCTTCCAGAAGCTTCAGGTTTATGCAGCACCTGCCTTAGCGGGAAAGAAGTCCGTACCTCGATCTTGTGAGACTGAAAGTAAGGCCGAAGTTTCCTTGAAGCAAGAATTAATGCATAGGCTAACTTCTCCATGTTAGTGTACCGGGTTTCTGCATCCAGCAACCTCTTGCTTACATAATACACCGAAAATTGCACCTTCCCCTCCTCTCAAACCAATACCGCACTAATAGAATACTCAGAAACTGCTAGGTAAAGTATCAGAGCCTCACCATCGACCGGTTTAGAAAGGAGCGGGGGACTACCCAGCTGTTCCTTTAGCTTCTTAAAAGCAGCTTCACATTCAGCCGTCCACTCAAAGTTCTTTCCTTTCTTAATTGCCGAAAAGAATTCCTTACACCTGTCTGAAGATTTTGAGACGAACCTGTTCAGAGCTGCAACCCTTCCTGTTAATGACTGAACCTCCTTAATGCTCCTGGGTGACTTCATTTCCAACAAAGCTTTAATCTTTGCAGGGTTAGCCTCAATACCCCAGTGATTAACCATGAACCCGAGAAAATTACCAGATTCTACCCCAAATACACATTTCTGAGGATTGAGCTTCATTCTATATTTCCTCAAGATGTCAAACATTTCTGCCAAGTGCGAAACATGATCAGCTGCCTTTTTTGACTTTACCAACATATCGTCAACATATACTTCCATTGTTTTCCCAATTTGATCCTTGAACATTATGTTTACTAGACGCTGATATGTAGCTCCCGCATTGATTAAACCAAAAGGCATCCCAATGTAGCAATACAACCCCTATCTATTATAAAGGAGGTGTGTTCTTGGTCTGGGCCATACATAGGAATCTGATTATATCCTGAATATGCGTCCATAAAGCTTAGCAGAGCATGCCCAGCAGTTGCATCCACCAGCTGGTCAATACGAGGAAGCGGGAAGCTATCCTTTGGGCACGCATTATTCAAGTCTGTAAAATCCACACAAGTACGCCATTTTCCATAAGGCTTTTTAACCAGCACCGAATTTGCCAACCACATGGGGTAAAAAGACTCCCTCACCAGACCAACTGCAAATAATCTGTCCACCTCTTCTCTCAAAGTAGAAGCTCTTTCACCACCTATGGCCCTTCTTTTCTGCCTTACCGTTTTCACTTCTGGATCAATATTAAGACGATGACACATTATCTTTGGGTCTATCCCAATCATGTCCGAATGATCCCAAGCAAATACATCCACATTCTTTCTAAGGAAGTTTATTAGAGCTTCCCTCATATTCGGATCCAGCTGTTTTCCAACTTTCAGCTCTTTGCCAAAATCAGTGTTATCCACCATAAAAGATACAGTGTCTCGTGCAGCACCAGCTTTTTCTTTGGATTCGGGCATCCTAGGATCCAAATCAATTTCCACCAGGTTCCCTTTATCCTCCACCTGGACAGATTCAGGTACCTCTACTTGCGATCGCTCTAAAATTTCCACCTCTTTAAAGTCACTATCATTGACTTCTTCCACGATGCCTTCAACAAAATAATCATTGCCGTTTCCATTTTTCAGTTGAGGTGCCTCCAGCATGAGCACCTCCCTTCCAGTACCTACCCCCAAAAACAAAGCTACATCCACGTAAAGGTCTTCATCTGGATGTTGCACAATCATACTTGCATTGCATGATTCTTTCTCACATACCCCTCCTTTCTATTGAGAAGACTCTTCAGCCGAAGTATTTGGGAGTCCAAGATAACGATAACAGTTGTCAGTTGTTCCGCCATCTACCAATTGCAAGTGTTTTGAAGCCTGCTTAGCAGTACGCAAGGCCTTACTGTGACGCCCCCAAATCTGAGGTCAAAGATTCAGGTCGTCACATCATCATCCAACCATATCATACCTGTATTAACTTTACAACTCAACAATACATACGTTCGGACCTCAATCTTACGCACAAACAAGTTAGAGCCTCAGAAACGATAATCAAAAGTATCACTAAATATTACAATTCATCTGTACAATCCAGAGTCTTACGCACTTCCACTTATACAACTATACTTGAAGACAAGTCTTACTATTACAGTTGAAAACCTATCAGACTTACTCTGTAGTATTTATCAGGAACTAAATCATCTCCGGGGTAATTCTTCTACTCCTCTTCTGCTGGTGCAGAGTTAATCGGCCAAATTCTTCTCTTGCTGAAAAGTTTTTATAAAGCAAGAATGAGCTACATAATGCTCAGCAAGTTCACCATTTTATAAAATAATAATGTGGTTTATTTCGAAAACATTCCCAACTATATTGGTATATATCTCAGATTTCAAAATATAATTGGACAATGTATATGTCCGAGTTTGAATAAAACATCTATACTCACTAAGGAGCTTTAAGAATAACATATGAACCCTTTATAAGGTCCCCATTTCAATATATCTGAAGTTTGAAAATATATCCATATGAGTATATCATTTTCGGCAAAACACTCTACGATTAACATACTGTACAGGGAATACATCATTGCAAACTTCTTTCCTTCCATTAGCTTAGAAGGTTTCCCATACAAAAACATTTCATTCTTTGAAACAATTGCAAGAGTGCACTAACACGTGCCAATCTTTATAGAAAATCTTGCAGTTCTAGATACTACACGATGTCAATATTTTTCTTATCAAAAACCACACTATCGGCAACTTGGCACTTAGGCCCAAGAAGCAGTGTTTGAGTATTTTTCCAAAGTGGAGGATGGGACTGGAAGAAAACATAAAAACCTGACAAGGATTGACGATGATCAGTCGCCACATCCAAGTCCAATAATCCGCGGGTCTTCTCTACCGGTAGAAGGATAGAAACTACATCCGTAACTATCCCCGGGTGAAAACTACATCCGTAATCACCCTCGATGAAAACTACATCCGTAATCATCCTTCGCCAACACCTGGGCCGGAATAATAATTGATGGACCGCCTGGCTCACGGCCGCTTACACATCCCGGGAATCGTTCGTCAACGGTTTCCACACCTGCCAGAGTCCCTTTTTCTTTTTCTTTAAAACTTGATTTTGATTGAAAACTGAGTAATTGAGGTCCGACATCAGTCGACCGATGATTCTTGAAATCATACAAGAAGCAAACCTGACCGGGGGTTTTCAAAAATGTTTTAAGTTCGAAAGAGTTCGAGTTTGAAAGTGCTAAAGGTATCTTGGATTAGCTTTGTCTTTAAAATAATGAACAATAATTAATAAATGATATTTTAAGATTTAATATTAATAATTAATAAAATAATTATTTAATTAAATAAGCTTTTAATCCAAGATAGGTATTTTGAGTATTTACGAAGATATAAAAATAATTACTTGAGTATACGATACTCCCCGAATGACCCTTCAGGTTTTCGCAATTTAATTACGATATAATAATATACCGCTCCCCGGTCAATAGTATATATGGACCGCTACGACCTCTATTGCTAGAGTCGTTGTCCGAAGAAAACATTTCATTCTAAGTTCAAGGGGTGCAAACATATATGTACTTATACATCTCAATTTCATCGATACTTCGATAAACATAAACATTTGATATGATTGAAAACTACAAACACAACAGTGAAAGTCCTTGTATATGTAAGTTTTGAAAAGTAAACTTGCCTTGGGGTGGTTGGGGTGGTCGAACGTGCGGAGTGGAATGATCTATACATAAGCAATAACCGTTCGTTAGTACCTTAATCAATATCTCTTTAATTGCGGGGTTTTAGGGGGTACAAAATTAACTTAATGACTTCGTCTTATGACACTCTAGCCCCACTATAGGTTCATGTCATCACTCGATTACGCTCGTCACTTATTCGACTTAATTTGGTTACCATATCCGAATCATATCCATTACCCCTAAAATTACACTCCACTTACGACTTTTTCCCTTGCGCGAATTTTACTCTAGCATTTTTATAAAATTGAAAAATACATATTTTAATCCAATTCTTTTTGGATAGCCTTCACCACTGCATTTTCTAGCTTCTCTAATTTTTCCATGATCCTACATAAATTTTTAGGGGTTTAAACAAGGTTCACAAGGGGACCATTTGGTGCAGCCCGGAATCCAGAAACACATTTCACTTCTCAGGCCATAACTCAAAATCTATACATCACCTAGTCATGAACCTTATATTTATGGAAACTACATTCAAATACCTTTCAAAAAAGATATATTAGGACCTCAGGGGACAAGATTTGGGGGTTCAAAACCCTCTTACAAGACAGTTCAAGTTCTTGGAAAAATCTCAGCATGCTTATACAACTTCACTAACCAAGAATCTTACATACACATCACAACCATCATCTAAACCACCAAGATCATACTTTAAAACATACATGGAGTTACATATAATAACCACAAGCTCCAAATCACAACCACAACACTTAAACTCAAGATCTACATCATCCACCACTCATATGTCCAAGATTCATACAAACAATCATGGATCTAACATTAAACATCACAAATACTACATGGCCAAGAGGGGTTAGGGTTTTTATACCTTCTTGATGTTCTTACAATCTCAAACAAGCTTGGTTAACCTTGGGGAAGCCTTACTCTATGCTCACCATCTTCAATCTCACCAAAGAAATCAAGAACATGGAAGTGGGTTTCCTGACTGGAAAAACACGCCCCAAAGATCAGCCAAAACGAAGCCCTTGCACTCGTTTCCTGGCCGAGGCTCCTGAATGAAAGTTGTAGAGCGTCTTAACAGCTTTCTAACCATATAAAGAACAAAAAATTTCATTGAGTAATGAAGGCTCTAGGCCCGTTTTACTGAGAGGTGTTCTGCTGGGCAGAATGGTTTTGTTCTTGGTTTCTTGTTCTAATAATGCCATACACTTGATATATATCTATTTTTGGTTGGATGCATCTCATCCTTGCTAGGTGGCAACCTCTCATTGGCTCCTCTAGATTTCTTATCCACTTAAATTGCAACCAAGCCCTTTGCTAATTGCAACCAAGTCCTTGTCTCTTGTTTCTTGCACTTAAGTCCTTTTGTTTTGTTTTCTTTTCCACCGTCTTGATTTCCTTGTCGTTTCTTGAATAAAATAAATACGTTACAACTTATACGTTGCATATTATTGCTCTAATATAGCACAATACCTCGAACGAATATTAATTCCAACATCCCTTGTTTATTTCTCTTTATCTCAGAAAACGTTCTCCCGATTTCTCAAGCATTCTCTTTTCTCAATTCTAGGAGTTTATTCTCAATCCCTTTTTCCCTCTCGTAATATATCCTTCCTTGGACTCTTAATATACCATATCCTTAATCCATGATTCGTTCGCTCAATCGCTTAATCTCATTGTAAAGTTTCAGCGGTTTCTCAGAACGTTTGTTTCACTTCCTTAGTGGTTTTCGTTCCAAATTCTCAAATCACTTATAATAAAATTCCAAAATATTAACTCCTCAATTCCTCAAATTAAATATCTCATTTCTTGATATTACTGATATATAATTCACTGATCGGTCAAAGATTACACGAAAATAGAATTTGGAATTTCTGAATTCCGATCGCATTTACATACACTTATTTACTCCGTAGATTACTAGTATAACTTCGGAATATCCACACTACGTCTCGTACATAGGTGGCATGAAAAATTTTCTTAATCCTCAAAATCACTATTCATCCACCAAATCACTATTCATTGATGCACTTCATCATAATAGGAAAAGTTTTAATTCTACCGAGATTTTGGGTTCTTACAGTCTCCCCTCCTTAAAAGGATTCCGTCCCGGAATCAGTTTAGGAATCCTGATTGGGAGCTTCACTCGTCCCACAATCTAACTGGACCTCCAGTAAATCCATATAAGTCGTTGTATGAGGGGAACATCTCCTTATCCAGGAGCCCCATTTTCTGATAGGTGTCATAAGCTATTATATTGCATGAGCTTCCATTATCCATTAAGATCCGGTGTACATTCATCCCCCCGATGGAGAACATGACCACCAGGGCATTATTATTTGGATGATGTACATGTTTAGCATCCTCCTCAGTAAAGGTAATGTCTGCAGCTTCCCCCTTAAATAGCTTTGGGGGCCTTTCAGCTAGGTGGAAGACATTAGTGAGGGGAGCTCCTCTAGCCTCCCGTGCAAAGTTTTTAATAGAGTTCCTGCTCGTACCTCCAATATATGGACCTCCTATTATGGTGCGGATACTATTCGCCCTTGCCATACGATCAGGTATCGTTTTTTCTGCCTCCTTTCTTTCTTTCTTTCTTTCTCATCTTTATATTTTTTCGCCTCTTTTGCCACAAACTCCGTAAGGTATCCCTTCCTGATTAAATCTTCAACATGATCCTTCAAGTGACGACAGACCTCCTTGAACCAATTGCATTCATAGTTAGAGGTGCTGTCCTTTCCTTGCGACCAGCTTCCCTTTCGGTGGAAGCTGAAGCTCCATGATAGGAAGCACGCCTATCCACATTTCTTCTCCTAGGACTGTAGGACCTGCTTCTTTTTCTCCCATTCCAACCAGTTGGGTTGTTATCTTTCCTCAATTTAGCCATAGATTCCTCAACTACTTTATGAGCTTCAGTTCGTGCATAAAAATCAGCTAGCATGACAGGTTCCTCTTTTTGAAGCTCCTTCCAGAAATCACTTCTAGGCCATATCCCAGCTATCAGAAAATTTTTATAGGTTTCATCTGTAGCCTTCCTCACTTTGGGCACCTCTGCGTTAAAATGCTTGAAATACTCTCTGAGAGTTTCCTTCTCCCTCAGCTTGATATTTGCCAAAGTGTTAGCAGGAGGTGCAAATGCCACAGTAGCCCGAAATTGAGTCACAAAGAGCTCGCTCATTTGCCTCCAGGAACGAATTGAATTAGATGGCAGCCTCTTGAACCACTGATGAGCATTATCCCTTAGCGTAGCTGCCAACAGCCGGCATTTTGTGCGATCCCTAACTTGATACACCTCCATCTCAGTACTAAAATGGCTGAGATATTCCACTGGATCCGTGGTGCCATCAAACTTCAGATCTCCTACCCCCCTGTATCTAGGTTGAATGGGTGAATCTCGGACCTTTTTAGTGAATGGTGAAGCTACAGCTAGGCTTGATGTCGACCTCTTCTCAGCTTTAATTTTTTCCAGAGCTTTCCTTAAATCAGCCACCTTATAGTTTGCATCCTCTCCATCTGAGAGGTATTCCTCACTCTCATCCATGTCTTCATTCGAGTCTCCATTCTGCTTATGAGCTGAACTGTCTCGGGAGCTGGAGCTGTCTTCACTCCCGACGGCTGATTGGAGCTTGGTGGACTTAGACCTCCTGTCATGAGTCCGCTCCTCATCTTTAGATTTTTCCTTCCTATAGCTCTTAGAACCCCTCGACTGAGACTTGTCAAGGTTGTCATTTCCATCCACCTTCTCCTTCGTTCCATCCAACACATGCCGTAAATCTTTGTTATTGAGCTTCTTCCCGACTCGATCAAATACACTCACACTCCTAGTTGGGGAATCCACAGGACCTTCCTTCCAATCCACATTCTCTTGATCCGTTTCAACATCAGAGAAATTATTTTTTCGAGCCTCCTGTTCGGGCTCTTCTTCACTCCCAAAATCCAAATTTCTTGGTGTCATTTCACGCCGTCTAAAGCGCCTTTCCGAGGACCTATGCTTTCTTTGTCCTTTCTTTTTCTGTGATGATTTCCTTTCCAACTGGTCAATCCTACCATCCATAGCTTGAAGATGGTTGAGGATATCCTTAGCAGTTACTTCACCATCAGGATTGGTTTTACGCCTACCATCCTCACCGCTTGGCGTCCGAACAGGTTCGGAATTTTCCGACATTGATTCACCAACTAATTTTTTTAAGAGAGAAAGCCCCCTCCTTCTAGCGCCAAAAATGTTGTGCAAAAAATTCACACAACACCCCGAGAAAGCCTCGCTGGAATAACAGAAATATACTAACCACAAGCTCAAAATCACAACCACAACACTTAAACTCAAGATCTACATCATCCACCACTCATATGTCCAAGATTCATACAAACAATCATGGATCTAACATTAAACATCACAAATACTACATGGCTAAGAGGGGTTAGGGTTTTTATACCTTCTTCATGTTATTACAATCTCAAACAAGCTTGGTTAACCTTGGGGAAGCCTTACTCTATGCTCACCATCTTCAATCTCACCAAAGAAATCAAGAACATGGAAGTGGGTTTCCTGACTGGAAAAACACGCCCCAAAGATCAGCCAAAACGAAGCCCTTGCACTCGTTTCCTGGTCGAGGCTCCTGAATGAAAGTTGTGGAGAGTCTTAACAGCTTTCTAACCATATAAAGAACAAAAAATTTCATTGAGTAACGAAGGCTCTAGGCCCGTTTTACTGAGAGGTGTTCTGCTGGGCAGAATGGTTTTGTTCTTGGTTTCTTGTTCTAATAATGCCATACACTTGATATATATCTATTTTTGGTTGGATGCATCTCATCCTTGCTAGGTGGCAACCTCTCATTGGCTCCTCTAGATTTCTTATCCATTTAAATTGCAACCAAGCCCTTTGCTAATTGCAACCAAGTCCTTGTCTCTTGTTTCTTGCACTTAAGTCCTTTTGTTTTGTTTTCTTTTCCACCGCCTTGATTTCCTTGTCATTTCTTGAATAAAATAAATACGTTACAACTTATACGTTGCATATTATTGCTCTAATATAGCACAATACCTCGAACGAATATTAATTCCAACATCCCTTGTTATTTCTCTTTATCTCAGAAAACGTTCTCCCGATTTCTCAAGCATTCTCTTTTCTCAATTCTAGGAGTTTATTCTCAATCCCTTTTCCCTCTCATAATATATCCTTCCTTGGACTCTTAATATACCATATCCTTAATCCATGATTCGTTCGCTCAATCGCTTAATCTCATTGTAAAGTTTCAGCGGTTTCTAGAACGTTTGTTTCACTTCCTCAGTGGTTTTCGTTCCAAATTCTCAAATCACTTATAATAAAATTCCAAAATATTAACTCCTCAATTCCTCAAATTAAATATCTCATTTCTTGATATTACTGATATATAATTCACTGATCGGTCAAATATTACAGGAAAATAGAATTGGAATTTCTGAATTCCGATCGCATTTACATACACTTATTTACTCCGTAGATTACTAGTATAACTTCGGAATATCCACACTACGTCTCGTACATAGGTGGCATGAAAAATTTTCTTAATCCTCAAAACCACTATTCATCCACCAAATCACTATTCATTGATGCACTTCATCATAATAGGAAAAGTTTTAATTCTACTGAAATTTTGGGTTCTTACAGTCTCCCCTCCTTAAAAGGATTCCGTCCCGGAATTAGTTTAGGAATCACTGGGGTTACTCCTTCTTTGTTTCACTCTTTCAACTTCCAGGTGGATTCTTCCACATCTTGATTTTCTCACAATTCCTTATTAGTTTGAAAACCTTGTTCCTCAGCACTTGTTCTTCTCTATCCATGATTTCCACGGGTTGCTCCACATAGGTCAAGTCTGGTCGTAGGTCCACTTGGTCGTACTCTATCCCATGCCGAAAGTCCGGGTGGTAGGGTCGTAGCATGGTCACATGAAACGCATTATGCACTTGCTGCAAGCTCGGGGGCAAGGCTAGTTCAAAGGCTAACTTTCCAACACGCCTAAAAATCTCAAAAGGTCCTATAAACCTCAGACTTAGCTTCCCTTTCTTTCCAAATCTCATCAATCCTTTTCGAGGGGATACCTTTAGCATCACGAAGTCTCCCACCTCATACTCCTTCGATATCTCATAAAATTTGACCATACGAAATAATGGGTTTCGTAAAAAAAAACTAATGACTTTTACATACACTCGTCTGTACCGTAAGGACGTAATATGAATTCGAAATCTTCATTTAATAATTCGTACATATCGCGATTGCAAAAATTTCTCATCCACCCATAAAATTACTATTCGTCCAGGTTTCGAATATTCCCAAAAATTAGGATTAATGCAGTCTCCTCTCCTTAAAAGGATTCTATCTTAAGAACCTAAGGATAATAGTTGTGGATACAATTCCAACCTTACCCTTTCCAACTCTCAGGTTGACACTTCAACCCTATTGTTCTCTCCCTTTGTCTCACCAACGCCTTAATGTTGTTCCTCAACGCATACTCTCCTCGACCTGTATTCCTTATCGGTTGTGCTATGAATGAAAATTTCTATCCCACTACTTATACGTTCCTCTTCTACATTGTTCATAGTATCCGTGTTGAGTCCTTGTATCGTTGGCCCGTGAATACTTTGTGGTCGCGTTTTATAATCTGAGACAACGTCAATACGCATGGTATTCCTCACATTCCTTGGCTTGATCAGCACGCATGTGTTGCCTCCCGTCAGCCGTTACCACTTGCTATGGATACTGTATAGTCTTCGGTATATGTCGAACCAGTTCAGCTACTATATCCCTCGTTTATTGACTTCTTCGTAGCGCAAGAAAAGCGAAACTTCTTCGTTCACAGTACGCTTTACAAGAGACGTCCTTACGCTCGCAGGGTGATGATCGTGATAACAACATTCATTTCATGGATAAGTTTTTATTCTCGATTTCCCCGTGAAATCTAAGGCACGACACTAAATACAAATTCGATCGTCTGGATAATTCTTCTTCCATGTCCGTTAGCCACAGGTCAAATTAGTACATACGCTCAATCCCTTTGTTAAATATACCTGAAATCACCTTCAATATTAGAAGTTTAACCTTAAGTCTTTATCTGACGTAATCGCTGCAGAAGTTTTATATTGCACCACCATCTCTTCCGTATATAATTCGATAATCTTCTAAATGGAAAGTCTCTCGTAGGTAAATAACTTGGTCCAACAATTATAGCTCAACTAGGGCCATCTCTTGGCTCGGTCTTCGGTGACCTACTTCTGAAATTCATTATAATTTTGTCCACGTTCAAGATTTTCTACAGGCGGAATTAATCCACTAGATCTCTATCATTTTGCTTTTGACATGTCACGTTTGTACTTAATAGTTTGCCAATACCATTCTTCATATCCGTTTGCTAAACATTCTCTTAATTCTCTATACATCTTTGTCCTTCCCCATAATTTATTTATTTTCCGCTAACATTATTCTTTATGGTATATACTCTATTTTCTTGGTCAATACTGACTGAATTCCAATTTCGAATAAGCCCTTCTATAGGTATCAGCCACCACACAGGCCTTTCCCGGGTAATAACAAATTTCTCCATTATACCCCCTGCTCCCTTTCGTCACCTTCTCTTTCTTATGTTTGGTTCTAATATGAAGATATATTTATGGCACTTGTGGAGAAATTTTCACACTTTTCTCATAAGGTTAACGTCTCAGTTTTATGCGTGAACGCCATTATGACTAATCCCAGACTCACGGTTAGTATATCCTATCCCGTAGCCTTTATGTTGTTTAGAAGTATAGGCTATCATCCCCTTTCTACTGCATCAGCACACCTCTTAAACTCTTGAAAGACGCATCATCGTGACTCTCAAAGTCCTCTTTTTATCATCAAGTATGGCTAACAACGAGGTTGTTGCTAATATCTCATTTCATCCCAAAACTTTGTTCATTAATCCATAAAGGCTTCTGACTCATTAGTCCATTCAAACGATACCACCACAATTTTATAACGTTTACATTAGTGTGAAATGCCAACTTTGGCACAGTACAGAGGTCGATCTTGAGTTGGTGAAACCTTCTCTTTAACCTTATCTTTGAAAAACAACTACGCGTTTTAACTGGTCAACAATTCCTACATCTCCGGTTAGGGATATCGGTTCTCGATGGTATATGTAAGATGTCATACGCTCGTCCTCTTTCACAACTGGTGCCAATCAGTCTGAGGCCTGCATGCTGCTGCGATTCCCAATAAAATTGATTAGGTGGTAATCTCGAAGGATCGTTGGTATATATCCATGCATCCATTTGCTATTAGGGGCCTGTTAAACTTTATGTCTCTCTATGTGCATCAATCCCTTTAAGTTGAGTAAAGCTTCACATTCTTGCCACGATATTTCTTCCTTTCTCGTCCATCTCACTTCCATGTTAGTTTCCTCCAAGGATATGTTTTACATCGCAATCGATTTGCATTTCCTGGATCAGGAAAAGGCTTGGTAACTCCAGAATTCATTAATATAACATCCTGACAACGGTTGGTAGAAGCGTACTCCCAACCACCTCATCATTTCTTATAACTTTCCCCACACTAATATTAAAGGTCTTGTGGTATGCCCCGATATGTTATTTCTACTTTAATAATTACTCGGCATAACGCTCTGGCTGCACAATTACAACATTTGATTTTTGATCTCATATTGGTGTAACGGTTCATAATTGTACCTCCCGTTCACCTTAGAGTAATCACTTTGAAAGGAATGGTTTCAAAATAACAAGGTCCAATAGATAATTTCAATAAGAATTCCACATTGGATGTTTCAAGAATGTTGATGGTTCCAAATACTAGGAGTCTCGATTTTTGGAGATGTAAGGATGGACAGAAAGAATACAACAGGGTTTATTCCTTCCCGTCCTGATAATTCTGTAATATGATACCATAGAGAATGTTGCACAAGGGCAATGATTGTTGGATACAAAAGTCATAAAGACGGTCTTTATACAATTCTTACATCGGGTGGATACTTTTCCTCCTGAATAATAAGAGGAAATCTAAAGTCGCATTGATGAAGGTCAGCCAATAGAAAGCAATTCTATTCCATGAAAATTAAAGAATGAAGTAGTTTATCATTCAAGTAATCAGTGGTTTCAAATGAATTCTCATTGTGTGAATGAAAGAATAAAATATTCAAGTGATATAAAGTCTGATACGAAGATGGGTAGAATTCGAGTTGAGTGGGCGACCTCATTAGGTCTCAATCAAGTTATTCGTCAAAACTTTCATCATCATAATTTACCACATGCAAAATGCATTGCAGAATGAATTAAATTGGGAGTTGGACCAGTGAAACAATAACTAGTCCTTTTCAAGAAACACTAGCAACTAGCTAGACAAAATTTGCTAGTTCACCTGTTTGAGACATCACCACCAGCTAGGACAATTAGCTAGGTGTTCTTCACAACATTACAATTTTGAGTAGTTAGAACAATCAACTAGTCATTCATATTGACATAACGACTAGCCAGTTTCAATTGGATAGAACGGAATTTCAACATCGTAGCCACTGAAGAAACTTTAGGCTTCTCGGACAACGAATGAAAAGAAGAAGTTATTAAGTTTGAAAAAGAAAACTATAAAATCTGAAGAGAATGTTCTAGGTATCGGAATAATCGATAACCTCTCATCAAATATTACTTATCAGTGAAACGGTTCACCCAAGGGTGCCTCCGTACACATGTTTTATCAGATCCGACAATAGAATTAAATTCGGAATACCAATATCATTATGATATCCTTACTATGATTTCAATGTACGATGTACAATCTCATCTTGAATAGAAGAGAAGAAGAAGAAGAAAAGAATTCATGAGGGATGTCTGGACATTAGATCATCCATGTCCTCAGTAATTCGTTGAATATTTATGAGCTCAACTGAAGAGTGCAAGTATGAAAGAAGCAATCAAATATCGATATTCGTAAAGTAGTATTCGTCGATTAATTAAGGAAATATTTTTTGAACATTCCTTGGATAATTGAAAGAGAGTGTAAATAGTCCTGAGCAGAAATAATTATAAACTTCAAATAGAATGCTCGGGGATCAATTAAGATACTTTGGATGAGTCCCGGTTTAGAGAAAGTATATCACTGGTTGTTATTCCACAAGTTTGAAGTAGAAAGCTAGGAGGGTTACCTGATATAAACTAATCGAGGTAACATGGTTAGTGAAAAGTTTAAAATGAAGTAGTGCACCAGCCGGTAGTTACCAAAATAAGTTAATAATCATTCGTGCATCTCATTATCACCATTATGAGGGTAACTCTATCTCTTCGTCTTCATAATACAAGACACCAACCAGTGCGTCTCTCATTCATCATCTTAAAGTCATTTATCGAGTTGGGGTTTCACAAATATATATGTCATTTCCGTGCTTTATCTTGAAGACCAAGCTTCACATCATTCCGGGGACACCTGCTAAGTCCATAGGGTCCTACTTCATGCCTTCCGACATGAATCACAAGTGGCCAGTTCCCCCTGGGAACAGATCAAAGAGATCTCTCAGGGATCTCAGTGCAGTCCATAGGTTCGATGGCGGGTGTGTGTATGTGAACATATACCAAAAATATTGAGGTCTACAATACATATATACGTAGTCCCTGATAACATCCCCGCTGGTCTTTTCTTTTGGTAGACTCTGAGATCACTGTATCGCTCGTTGCAACCATATTCAACTTCTCTTGAGTCACTTTGTTAATTCTACTTGTTTGTTCTCTAAGTTGAACTACCATGCTCTAGCGTCCGAATCATGCGTGGAATTATCTAGCACGCTCGTCTTATGATAACATTCTCGTATAACACATGTAAAATTCACCATCAAGGGTAATGAATTCCACAACGGCATAGTGACCAACTTTCAGGTAAACCCGTTACTTATCGAAAATCAGATCTTATAGCCAAAGTAAAAGACTTTCATTATTCCAAGTACTAAGTACCCTTAATTATATAGGGAAGTCTAAACTTCTTGATTCTTAAAATGCCGCCTCCTAAACTGTGGAGGACTATGGGCCACAAAATTTATGCCAGCCTAGTCATCCGATCGTATTGGCAATATCGCCTCTACCTCAGTCGTTCTTGAGATTTCGATCTGCTTCCTATATCCTTACCTATGATAGGTCATGTACGACTCTCAAACCTCTATTCATCATTCTGAAGGTCTATAAGGATTCTATCGACCCTAGTATAATACCTCTAGTAAACACTCCAGTCCATTCTACTCACCGGTACCTCTTCCGGAAGTCCAATAATAAGTTTACTACGATCTCTTATGTCATTCTCCTACTTAGACTCAACTCTCAACACTCTCGTTTCTGAGTACTGTAACTTATCGCTCTGATACCATTTCTGTGACACCCCCAAATCTGAGGTCAAAGATTCAGGTTGTCACATCACCATCCAACCATATCATACCTGTATTAACTTTACAACTCAACAATACATACGTCCAGACCTCAATCTTGCGCACAAACAAGTTAGAGCCTCAGAAACGATAACCAAAAGTAACACTAAATATTACAATTCATCTGTACAATCCAGAGTCTTACGCACTTCCACTTATACAACTATACTTGAAGACAAGTCTTACTATTACAGTTGAAAACCTATCAGACTTACTCTGTAGTATTTATCAGGAACTAAATCATCTCCGGGGTAATTCTTCTACTCCTCTTCTGCTGGTGCGGAGTTAATCGGCCAAATTCTTCTCTTTCTGAAAAGTTTTTATAAAGCAAGAATGAGCTACATAATGCTCAGCAAGTTCACCATTTTGTAAAGTAATAATGTGGTTTATTTCGAAAACATTCCCAACTACATGGGTATATATCTCAGATTTCAAAACATAATTGGACAATATATATATGTCCGAGTTTGAATAAAACATCTATACTCACTAAGGAGCTTTAAGAATAACATATGAACCCTTTATAAGGTTCCCATTTCAATATATCTCAAGTTTGAAAATATATACATATGAGTATATCATTTTCGGCAAAACACTCTACGGTTAACATACTGTTCCGGGAATACATCTTTGCAAACCTCTTTTCTTCCATTAGCTTGGAAGGTTTCTCATTCAAAAACATTTCGTTCTTTGAAATAATTGCAAGAGTGCACTAACACGTGCCAATCTTTATAGAAAATCTTGCAGTTCTAGATACTGCACGATGTCAATATTTTTCTTATCAAAAGCCACACTATCGGCAACTTGGCACTTAGGCCCAAGAAGCAGTGTTTGAGTATTTTTCCAAAGTGGAGGATGGGACTAGAAGAAAACATAAAAACCTGACAGGGATTGACGATGATCAGTCGCCACATCCAAGTCCAATAATCCGCGGGTCTTCTCTACCGGTAGAAGGATAGAAACTACATCTGTAACTATCCTCGGGTGAAAACTACATCCGTAATCACCCTCGATGAAAACTACATCCGTAATCATCCTTCGGCAACACCTGGGCCGGAAAAATAATTGATGGACCGCCTGGCTCACGGCCGCTTACACATCCCGGGAATCGTTCGTCAACGGTTCCCACACCTGCCAGAGTCCCTTTTTCTTTTCTTTTAAAAACTTGATTTTGATTGAAAACTGAGTAATTGAGGTCCGACATCAGTCGACCGATGATTCTTGAAATCACACAAGAAGCAAACCTGACCGGGGGTTTTCGAAAATGTTTGAGTTCGAAAGAGTTCGAGTTTGAAAGTGCTAAAGGTATTTTGGATTAGCTTTGTCTTTAAAATAATGAACAATAATTAATAAATGATATTTTAAGATTTAATATTAATAATTAATAAAATAATTATTTAATTAAATAAGCTCGTAATCCAAGATAGGTATTTTGAGTATTTACGAAGATATAACAATAATTACTTGAGTATACGATACTCCCCGAATGACCCTTCGGGTTTTCGCAATTTAATTACGATATAATAATATACCGCTCCCCGGTCAATAGCATATACGGACCTTTACGACCTCTATTGCTAGAGTCGATGTCGAAGAAAACATTTCATTCTAAGTTCAAGGGGTGCAAACATATATGTACTTATACATCTCAATTTCATCGATACTTCGATAAACATAAACATTTGATATGATTGAAAACTACAAACACAACAATGAAAGTCCTTGTATATGTAAGTTTTGAAAAGTAAACTTGCCTTGGTGAGGTTGGGGTGGTCGAGCGTGCGGAGTGGAATGATCTATACATAAGCAATAGCCGTTCGTTAGTACCTTAACAATATCTCTTTAATTGCGGGATTTTAGGGGATACAAAATTAACTTAATGAATTCGTCTTGTGACACTCTAGCCCCACTATAGGTTCATGTCACCACTCGATTACGCTCGTCACTTATTCGACTTAATTTGGTTACCATATCCGAATCACATCCATTACCCCTAAAACTACACTCCACTTACGACTTTTTCCCTTGCGCGAATTTTACTCTAGCATTTTTATAAAATTGAAAAATACATATTTTAATCCAATTCTTTTTGGGTATCCTTCACCACTGTATTTACTAGCTCCTCTAATTTTTCCATGATCCTACATAATTTTTTTAGGGGTTTAAACAAGGTTCACAAAGGGACCATTTAGTGCAGTCCGGAATCCAGAAACACATTTCACTTCTCAGGCCATAACTCAAAATCTATACATCACCTAGTCATGAACCTTATATTTCTGGACACTACATTCAAATATCTTTCCAACAATATATATTAGGACCTCAGGGGACAAGATTTGGGGGTTCAAAACCCTCTTACAAGACAGTTCAAGTTTCTGGAAAAATCTCAGTATGCTTATACAACTTCACTAACCAAGAATCTTACATACACATCACAACCATCATCTAAACCACCAAGATCATACTTTAAAACATACATGGAGTTACATATACTAACCACAAGCTCAAAATCAAAACCACAACACTTAAACTCAAGATCTACATCATCCACCACTCATATGTCCAAGATTCATACAAACAATCATGGATCTAACATTAAACATCACAAATACTACATGGCCAAGAGGGGTTAGGGTTTTTATACCTTCTTCATGTTCTTACAATCTCAAACAAGCTTGGTTAACCTTGGGGAAGCCTTACTCTATGCTCACCATCTTCAATCTCACCAAAGAAATCAAGAACATGGAAGTGGGTTTCCTGACTGGAAAAACACGCCCCAAAGATCAGCTAAAACGAAGCCCTTGCACTCGTTTCCTGGTCGAGGCTCCTGAATGAAAGTTGTAGAGAGTCTTAACAGCTTTCTAACCATATAAAGAACAATAAATTTCACTGAGTAACGAAGGCTCTAGGCCCGTTTTACTGAGAGGTGTTCTGCTGGGCAGAATGGTTTTGTTCTTGGTTTCTTGTTCTAATAATGCCATACACTTGATATATATCTATTTTTGGTTGGATGCATCTCATCCTTGCTAGGTGGCAACCTCTCATTGGCTCCTCTAGATTTCTTATCCACTTAAATTGCAACCAAGCCCTTTGCTAATTGCAACCAAGTCCTTGTCTCTTGTTTCTTGCACTTAAGTCCTTTTGTTTTGTTTTCTTTTCCACCGCCTTGATTTCCTTGTCGTTTCTTGAATAAAATAAATACGTTACAACTTATACGTTGCATATTATTGCTCTAATATAGCACAATACCTCGAACGAATATTAATTCCAACATCCCTTGTTTATTTCTCTTTATCTCAGAAAACGTTCTCCCGATTTCTCAAGCATTCTCTTTTCTCAATTCTAGGAGTTTATTCTCAATCCCTTTTCCCTCTCATAATATATCCTTCCTTGGACTCTTAATATACCATATCCTTAATCCATGATTCGTTCGCTCAATCGCTTAATCTCATTGTAAAGTTTCAGCGGTTTCTAGAACGTTTGTTTCACTTCCTCAGTGGTTTTCGTTCCAAATTCTCAAATCACTTATAATAAAATTCCAAAATATTAACTCCTCAATTCCTCAAATTAAATATCTCATTTCTTGATATTACTGATATATAATTCACTGATCGGTCAAATATTACACGAAAATAGAATTTGGAATTTCTGAATTCCGATCGCATTTACATACACTTATTTACTCCGTAAATTACTAGTATAACTTCGGAATATCCACACTACGTCTCGTACATAGGTGGCATGAAAATTTTTCTTAATCCTCAAAACCACTATTCATCCACCAAATCACTATTCATTGATGCACTTCATCATAATAGGAAAAGTTTTAATTCTACCGAAATTTTGGGTTCTTACAGTTTTAATCAGATATATTACTTATCTCTAATTTAGCTAGCCACCTAGTAGAGTCCTATTCGAAGTAGAACTCCCAAATCCCACTCCTATAATAACTCCATGTATATATCACAAATATTCAATAATTATCATGTTAGAAACGTGTCTTTCAATGAAATAGACCATTAAAAGGACTCAATTCGCAGCCTCTAAAAATTAGGAGATAATCCTTATCCATTCAACAACCAGAGGTGGAGCCTGTAAGTACACCTGCGTAACTTCCCTCCAAAATGGCACCTACGCAGCTTCCCTCCAAAATGGCACCTGCACAGCTTCGCTCCAAAATGACACATGCCTACCAAATAACTTAACAGGCCTCCACTTCTATGGGCCTAAAATTAAGCCCATTACAAATTTTGGGCACAACAGGATTCATTGGAGCAACTTAATAATATTTAATGTGAATTTATTTTACTTACGACTTGTATGGGACTAAATAAACTTTATTATATTTTGTTCACCTATCCATTACAGTTTTTTGAGAAGTCTTTTGTTCAATTTGACAAAGCATTGAGGAAGACAATAAATAATATTGTAACGTTAGAAGGGCCAGGATTTGGTGACTTTAAATGGAGATTAGTGACTTTACCTATCCGTTTTGGTAGATTGGTTGTGTATACTGCAGGTAATGCTAGACTTTTTGCATTTGTGGTTTCGCGAATCCAATTTATTGACTTGTAGTATCATGACTATGTGATGTGGTTCCAGCCGGGGATCATTTTGGTTTAGCACTAAAAATTCTGCAAGTAGTACTCTCAGGTGTGGATTTGGTAAAATTATCCAGTAAAGGGCCTGACCCTCCAAAATTAGTCCACTACTTCTTAATTTGATTCAGTGATATTTGCGAGAATCTACCTTCTAAATTGATTTTTCAGAGAGACACGTAGCAATTTTCCAATACTTGCAGCTAACCATACTTAAGATTTTTTATTTGCCAAGCCCATAGAGGGATTAGGACATCATATGACACAAAGGAAATATCAGATAATTTTGCAAAATGGGTTCATGATTCTTTTATTTTCAGATGAAGCGCATTGTCCTTTGTGCCTGAACCATATGGATGTATTTGGGGAGCACGTTGTCCATTGTCAAAAGCAACCTGGATTCAAATATCAACATGATATGGTAAGAGATGTATTTTATGATGTTTTATGAGGAGTTATTGGAGCCAGATCAATTCTTAGACTAACTGATTTGTTAGTTATTGGAATGAAGGGAAATATACTTGTGTTGATCTTACCGGAGTTTCTTCATTGAATGAATTTGACAATGAAGTGTTTATAATTGGTCAGGTGTGTTGAGTCCCAACAATACAACCTAGATTGTAGAAGAAGGGTTGAATACAATATAGTTAAATTTTCACTTTTCTTTCGAACTATGAAAATATTACTAGACACAAGGGTAGAGATTTATGTGTATATTCTTAGGCGAGAACAAAATAATAGCAAGTAAGTTTAAAAATAGTATATGGACACACAATCTTTAAAACTTTCAGTTGGACTTGAGTCGATCCACCTGAGGTATATATTGAAGAAAATATGTGTTACAAAAACACAGCTGCGAATTATAAAGTTTGATACAAGAAACCTACAGATTTATCTCAATCAGCTTGGTATTTCTCGATATCTCACTATGTTGCTCATGCAGTCTATTTATACTGCATGAAGACAAGAAGGCTACAAAGAATGGAAATACATTTATGGTATTGCTTGTCATATGCTCAAGCTTGAAGGGTATCCATTTTTGGAATAACTTCTCTTCTTGATTAGGACAATTCCAGCATGCTTCAAGTCCGTACATGTTGCTTTCTTCATAAGTTACTAAGTTCGAATGACTTAGCTTCCAAGCCCACGTGATGCTTTATGCAAAAGTAGCTGTTTGATTTGAATCTTCATTTTTGAAAAATTGCTTTAGCTAAAGATGTGAACTTTTAGCAAGTCAATAAGCTTTTCTACTTATTGAGCTATCCTTGAACTTCTCAGACAAACAGGGTAGTCCTTATGCACTTATCGAGTTATCCTTTGAGTTCTTCAATTAAAAGGTAATCATGTTGGAGGTTGCTTCCACTCTTATTCTTGCCTTCGAAACAGGATAAACAATGATTGATTTCATATTTCATCTATAAGAGTTTGAGCCTTCGAATATCTACAATTTGACTTCCTACTCGTTATATCCTTTATGTGATTGACCGCTGCTTAAAAGTCAAGGGTTGCTTAAGTGATTATGTGTCTGCTTTTCATTCGATATGTTCCATTAGAGAACTCTGGTACCACTCATTCAATCAAGAGATCTCGAATGGCACATTTCTGGACTTCTTGATTCCAATGTCTGAGCTCTCGAACTGATGTAGCTTGACTTCTCAAATGAATAAGTTAGCACTTATCGAATTAACCATTTCCTAGAGTTCTCGAATGACTTCTTGAATAGGCTACTTTGTAGACTTCTCGAATGCATGAATTCTAGACTTCTCAAATTGGTCAGATTGTAGACTTCTCAAATCCATACTTCTCGAATCACTTGCTTGAGTTGTTTTTAGCAATACATCTCCTTAGATTACTGATACTCGACAAAAACATCTAATGGCTTGCTGCAGAAATAATTTCTAACCAATTGCTGAATTTCATTCACAAGATATAACTTCAGTTGATCTGCATTTCAGTTAGCTTCCTGATTTATTTATCAGCTTAGGTTCCTTGATTCTTTTCTTACCTTGCGGTATTTGTTATAATCAGCTCTAAACATATATATCTCAACAAGGTGCTACAAAGGTAGCCGAGGCAATGGTACATAATCATGATTAAACTTGTAGAGACAATCAACACATGTTTTTGTCGTTTACTTTTGACACATTTGAATTCCTAGTTTCGGACGTCGTTGAGTTTCTTAGGAAAGTACAGAAGGTCATAAATAAGAATGTAATGATCACGGAACTCACCAGAATATGTATTCTGTGGGATGGAATTTTCTATTTAACGAGATATTGCGGCACAGTTAGTTACAAAATTTTCGATAGATTCCTTCTACGTTTATTAGAAATAAGTGTATAATAGACAATTTAATACGATTGTATGTACATTTTGTTTAAAAAGTTTTTGTAGCTTTGAATTTTACTCTTTCACAATTTGTAATATGAAAATCATTCTCTACCCTAGTAACTTGTTAGACTAAAGTTTTATATCGTATAAGTATTGAAAATAATTATAAATATTTTTGACATGTTTATTCACTTATGAATATAATTTAGAGTGTAGCAGATATTTTATCTTTATATATAATAAGCGTAAGGGAGATCTTATCATGTTTTTTTTGTAGCACGGTCGTCAACCAAAATATTATGGACCATTGGGTCTTAGAATAGATAAATATGATCTGTTAGATCTAATATTAAAAATTTTATTTGATTGATAGTAGGATTATATTAAAATATCAAAAGTAAATTTAATAATTTAAACCAAATATAAGTAGGTCTTCTAAATTGAATAAAATTAGATGTAATATTGGAAAGCACGTCTATTTGATTGATAATAGAATAGAATTTAAAATATGAAAAAAAATATTTGACAGAGTCATAGCTTTCGCTCTTTTAGGTTTTGGAATTTGTCAAAATAAAAGTGAAATTAAATTAGATTTAGGATTCCACTTACAATCCTCCCCCGGAGACTACATTTTCCGGTATCAAGTCAAAGTGGTCAAAATGGTCAAAGCTAACCAAAAATGTTTTCCAACACATTTTAAACATTGACTTAGAATGGAAATATCAAGTTGATGGTATTTTATATTTTAGGTTATTTATGTCAAAAGATTTAGGCATCGGCAAAAGGCACGAATATCGAGAATTTTGAAACACTGCTTTTACGAACCAAAATTGCCCAAATTATTTAAAAGCGTGTCATTCTTAAATGTTTTACTCTCAGATATTCTTGATACATTTGTCAAATATTTATAATCAAATTGCCTTTCCAAAAACAATGCCAAAAGACAAAAAAGAGATTTTATTCCAAAATACCCGTAATTCCTTATTTATCCAGATAAAATCTTTTAAAATCAAACTTAAATACTCCTTGGACCTTATAGTCATTATATCATAAGGAATATTATATATGAATATTTTTCAAGTCAAAACTTTTGTCTAAGTTGTCGGTAAAGACAAAAGAATTTTTCGGTCGCTCCGGAAGGCCATTTTTACATTCGAAAAATTGGTAAAAATACTTTCACATATCATTTTGACTTGAAACCTTGGATATGTCCTTAGTTTCTCCATAGGACATTGTAGAATAAGTTTCGTAAATTTTGGATGACTTTTTTTCGGGACCCCTTAAATCGATACGTAATTGATTTAATGGTCACTTAAAAGTCATAGAACGTCAACTCATCTCAAGGTGAAATTTTGACCATAATCCTATGGGTACATTTCTAGGGGATTCCCAAAATTTCATAATTTTTGAATGATTTTTTGATTTATTGTGATTAAACCAATTTCGTCTCGTCGGTACGCGCGTTTTATATTTTTATTGATTCGTAAATTAATAAAAACGTGTGGGCACTATTTTCCACAAAAATTTGAATTGTTATACAGCTGGTAGAGCTCTAGGAATATTTCTCCCACTTGCCTTTTAGCCATGTGCTTATATGTCATTTAATTAAATCAAAAATGCTTGATTTTTGGCTATAAATAAACCCTTACCCCCCCCCCCCACTTCTTTCCCAAGCTTTGAGAGCCAACACAGTGCTGAAGAAAACACTTCCCAAACACTCTCGCTACTGCCCCCTTTGTGCCAAAAACGTAACTTTGGGTTTAGCCATTTTTACACCTTGATATTTCATCATTTTGGCTTATTTTTCTTCACTAATCTTGCTCTCCTTCACACACCTTTGGTCATCCACAATTTTCCACCTTCCAGTCCTTGTTTAGGCAGCTTGTAAATGACCTTTTGAGCCCAAGAAAAGTCCCCCTTGAACCTCAAATTCTGGCCATTTTCCGGCGAGTGTTTTTGTGTGTTAAAGCTTCAAAACTAGCTTTTTCTCTTGTTTTCTCTTTAAATCTCAAGGGTTATAAGTTGGTTTCATATTGTTATATATATTTATATATATAGCCGAATATATAGGTGATATATTGTGCTTGTTTGGTTGATTTTTGCATATATTAACTTATATTCACTTAATCTTGCATTTTGCTCTTATATACACTTGTTCTTGAAGTTGATTCGTTTAGTGTATATTTTACCATCTTGTAAGTTCTTGGAAGCAACTAAAAGATTATCCTAAGCTTCCCCCAAGTCCTTTGAAAAATCCATTTTGGGTGTGAAAGGCCATTTAGCTATCTTTTGGTTTGGTCAAAAAAATTATAATCTAGTTTTACCTTAAGTGGTAAAAACTTGATTCTTTAAGTAACCAAAAGTATTAGCTCCCTTGTCTTTGCTCAACCAAGTCCTTAATCTTTATCTTGAGCTCAAAAATATTTTAAAGGACTTAAAAGAGCAAGACCACTTGAATTTGTTTTTAAAACAAATTCATTATATTCGGCCATTTCGGTTAAAATATTCGACCGAATATTTCTTGTATATATTCGTACATCTTCTTGCTTGCTTGCTTGTTTGTGTGCTCTTACGTGTTTATATATTTTACGCACTATTTTAACGCATAATAGCGGCCCTCGTTATTTTATAACGAGCTACTTTTACGCACGTGTGAGTTGTGTTTATATGCTTGTGTGTGGTGTTTATAATTATTGTGCTTGTTTTTCTTTTGGTCCTCGCACTTGCGAGTTGAATATTTTTCTTTCTTGGTCCTCGCACTTGCGAGTTGAATTTTTCTTTATTGGTCCTCGCACTTGCGAGTCGAATATTTTTCTTTCTTGGTCCTCGCACTTGCGAGTTGAATATATACTTATATATATATATATATAAATTAATCACCACTTGCACACACCACTAAAGTACGTAGTTTTTCCGATTGGCGTCGTGAAGAACTTGACTTTAACTAATAACAAATAAATTACTTTAATGCATAATAGCGTCCCCGTGGCTAGTACCGTAACATACTAGTTTTGCACGGATTTAATATGTATCTCATTTATTATATATTGTTTGTTTTTTAGACTTGTATTCTAATCTTTGCAGTGAGGTGAAGTGAAGTGCGGTGACTCTTGTTCTAAGACCCAAGTCTTAGGTGTACTAACGGGGAGTTAGTAGCCTTTGCACCGTGAAAAAAAAGGAAGACCCAAGATCTAAGACCTAAGATCCAAGACCGGCAAAGTTGTAGAAGTACATAGTATTGTAAAGGGTTACTACAAAGTATCTGAGGAGGTAACGGGGAGTTACGCTCCAAGATAATTCTTGTAGTGGGTATTTTCTATTTATTGTGAGGAGGATACGTGTGTGTATTGCTCCAAGATAAATAAATAGTGGTTTAGGCGTTGTAAAGGCTTCTCCGCCTACTATAAAGGAGTCTCTTTATAGTGGAAGAAATCTCGAGTCCGGGGAGGAGCTCGGGGACTGGAGTAGGGGTGTTCGAATCCATTAGGGGTTGCGGGCATCGCGAACCAGGATAAAATCGACCGTGTTATTTTTCTTTTCTTCTTTATTTTTCCGCACTCGATTTACTTGCTTACAAGTAACGAATTTTAAAAGAGGAAAGAAACTTCGAAAAAGGCAAGCACTAAATTTTAAAAAGGTGATAAGCTATTCAACCCCCCCTTCTAGCTTATCTAACCCATATACGGGACCTATCAATTGGTATCAAAACAGTGCTTTTAACCGTGTTTTACGATTGTTGTGATAATTGGAAAATACAACAAAAGTAGATCCTTATCGGGTTTATCGACTGTTACGAAAGTCGCTATATAAAACCGTTAAAAAGACATCTTTTTGATGGCTTATTTGAATACTATTAGTTACGAAGAAGGACTTTCTAGTTCTCGACCACCACTTTTTGATGGCACTAATTTTGCTACTTGGAAAACAAGATTTAGAATTTATGCTAGATCTCAAGGAGTCAAAGTTTGGATGGCCATAGAAGATGGAGTCACTATACCTACTAAAAAGGTAGGCGACTTTATCATCGAAAAGAAAGTGGGTGAATATACTCCGGATGAGGAAATTCAACTGAATATTGCCGCGAAAGCGGAAATGGTTCTCACTAGTGCACTTGCGGAAAAAGAATATAAACGTGTTAACAATTGCAAGTCGGCACAAGAAATGTGGAACAAATTGGTTATTACCTACGAAGGTACAAAAGATATTAAAGAATCCCAGATGGATAATTTAATACAAGAATATGAAAATTTTAAACTCCTCGAAGGTGAAACCATCATCGATATGGAAACGAGGTTTACTCGTATAATCGATGAACTTGCACAACTTGGAAAGGTTTATACTATAAATGAGAAAAATCGTAGGATTTTAAAAGCCTTACCTCCAAGTTGGAAAGTTAAAGTTACCACAATAAAAGAAATGCATAACTTGAATTCATACTCCATCGATAGCTTATTCGAAAATCTTCATGCTTACAAGGAAGATAACATTTCGGAAAAGGCCCTTCCAAAAGTGAAAGATAAAAGAAAAAGCATGGCCTTAAAATCAATACTTATCGATGAAGATGAAAATGACGATGAGTTAAACGAAGAATTGCAAAATCTAGATGAACAAGAGATTGCACTTCTTTCGAGACAACTACGTTGGGTTTTGAAAAGTAAAGCTCAAAGGTACGGAAAAGGATTTCTTAAGTCGAGTAACCAACAATGTGTATTTAACTCGAAAGGAAGGTCTAATTATAAAAATAACAAAAATTTTCCGACCACGAGTTTTAACAAAGGGAAAGGTGTTCAACAAGGGAATAATTCTTATAATAATTAGAATTATTCAAATAATTATTTTCCACCTAAGCTGAAGGAATCTCCAAACGAAGAAGCACATGATGTGTGTTTTGAATGTAAACAACCCGGTCACTTTAAACGGGAATGTCCAAAATTGGCTAAAGGTCGAAGTCTTGTAGCCGAAAATGAATGGGATTTAAGCGAGGATGAAGAAGCTCCTGAACAAAGTGAAGAAGTTGTTAACTTGTGCTTGATGGCGATCAGTGATGAAGCTACACCAACGGATATCTCCACTACTAATCAAGAGGTAACCCTAAACCCTACTAATAATGTGGCATCTTGTAGTAGTGATAATTTAAGTATAGATTTATTTAAAATAGATCATGCAAATTTGGGTGTCTCGGAGCTTATTAATCTTTTTAAGATGTTGAAAACGAGTCATGATGAAATTAGCTAAAAATACATCACGGTTAGTTTCGAAAGGAATAAAATACATGATGTGAATGTTGAGCTACAAAAAGAGGTCACTCGTTTGACCGATATCCATGTCAAGGATGTGGAATATTACGAATTCATTTCATCTAAAAATGAGCTCTTGAAACTTGAAAATATTAATAAGGAAAATATTCGAAATCCTGAGATTGAGAATATATCCTTGATACTTCAAGCCGAAGAGATGGAAAATGAAAAAGTTCAATTATCTACTAACACTAGTGATCTCCATGTTGAGATGTTGAATTTAAAGATTCGAAATGAATCTTTGATTCGTGAAAATGAGACACTAAATGAAAAGATAAAAGAACTCGAACAATCTCTAACGGGAGATATTGAGGAAAAGCTACATGAAGCCCTAAAAGAAAAGATTTGCAAGTTACGTTATCCGTTAAAGATTTCAAACTTCCAAATCTTAATGGTTTACTCGAAACCGAATCAAAAGAACGAGATCATGTAATCTCGGAACTTAAATCGGTTCTCGTGGAAAATCAAAGGCTTCAAAATGAGAATAGCAAGCTCTTGTCTCAAATCTTGGATCAAGCAAATTTCTTTAATAACAGGATTAATGTCTTGTTAGTGGAAAAAGAAAATCTTGAGAAAACCGTTAAGCAATTCACCAAGAGTAGTACTATATTGGAGAATATGGTATTTAACTCAAATGAATCATTTAATCGAGAAGGTTTAGGATATAATGCGAACTCTCCCCCTAAAAGAGAAGTTCCACCTCCTAATACTTCAAGGAATACTCCTCCTAAATCATCCTCACCTAAATGTTCATATTGAAATATTAGTGGACATATAAGTCTTTATTGCAAATCCAAATAAGGTGAAAGAAAGGGGAAGTGTAAATGGATTCCTAAAGGTGAAAGTTCGAAAAATGATAAGAAAACTAAAGTTGCTAAAAGGAAAGAAAACATGGTCAAAAATGATAAAAAGCAACAGAAGTTTACTTATCAACAAAACCAATTAGTTTTCAACAAAGGAACATGCAACATCAAGCTAGTACTAGTACCAACAATGCTAGTTCATCTAAAGTTCCTAAGCAAGGTCATAATGCTAGAAGTCCAAATGGTTATGGTCATGCTCGTAATGTAAATGCTTATTCTATGCCTAGGAATACGAGTCATTTTAATGCTAGATCGAGTCAACATGCTAATGTGAGTCATCATGCTTATCCTAGAAACTATAATGCTCATGTTAGAAATAATCATGTTAATTATCGTGCTAATAATCATTCTAGAGATTCCGTTATCACTATATTTCCCCGTAGTGATAATAGAAATGCTTTTCGTGATAATTCTAGATATGCTCCTAGAAGAAATCTATATCATATCTCTAATAGGAATCAAGCATCTAGAAATGATATTTTTTATGTGAATGATTATCCTATGCCTCGATTTATTTATGAAAGTACTCGTTTGCCTTGTGATGTGCTACCACCCGGACCCTCAAGTAAGAAGGGTACCAAAAGGTTTAATTAATCTTGTATGTAGGTGTGCCTTGCTGCTAAGAAAGATGTGTGGTACCTTGATAGTGGGTGTTCTCGACATATGACCGATAATAAGTCTTTGTTGAACAACATTAAAAAGGTAACTGCCGGAGTTGTAACTTTTGGAGATAGTAGCAAAGGTGACATTGTTGGCATTGGTGACATTGGTAATGAAAGCTTTAAAATATGTGATGTACAATTAGTCACTGGACTAAAGTACAATTTGCTTTCAATAAGTCAACTATGTGATAATGGTTGCAAAGTGATCTTCTTTCCATCTCATTGTGCTATTTATGACAAAGAGTGGAAACTAATTCTAAAATGTCCACGAAGCAAGAATGTTTATTCGTGTGACCTCAATGATTATGAAAATGTGTGTTTGGTATCCATGAATGAGGATCCATGGTTATGGCATTGACGTTTAGGTCATATCAATATGAAACTCATCAAAAATATATGTTCGAATGAACAAGTACGCTGTTTACCAAAACTCAATTTCATAAAAGATCATATATGTGAAGCTTGTGAAATTGGCAAACAAATTCGAGCATCTCATAAAGCCAAATTCATGGTGTCTACTACTAGACCACTAGAGCTTCTACATATGGATCTCATCGGACCCGTGCCCATACAAAGTTTGGGAGGTAGTTCGTATACTCTCGTAGTAGTCGATGACTTTTCACGATATAATTGGACGGAGTTCCTAAAAGCGAAAAGTGATGCTTTTGCATCATTTGTTGCTCTTTGCAAAAGGATACAAACTCAACAAGAAACGTCTATTGTTTATATGAGGACGGATCATGGTAAAAAATTTCAAAATTCCGAGTTTGTTGATTTTTGTGAAGCTAATGGTATTACTCACAACTTCTCTCCTCCTTATACACCTCAATCAAATGGGCTTATTGAAAGGAAGAATAGAACGTTACAAGAAATGGTGAACACGATGCTTAATGAATATCGTCGACCTAAATATTTTTGGCCGAAGCCATGTCAACGGCTTGTTATGTTCTTAATCGAGTTTTACTACGACCAATCAAAATAAAGACTCCCTACGAGCTTTATTTTCGTAAAACTCCTAAGATAAGCTACTTTAAAGCTTTGGAAGTAAATGCTTTATTTTGAATACAAAAGATTATTTAACGAAATTTGACCCAAAATCTAGTGTGGGTGTATTTCTTGGATATTCAAATACAAGCAGAGCTTATCGGGTATTTAATCTTAAAACTTTAATGGTGGAAGAATCATTGAATGTTGTGTTTGATGAATCAAAACCACTATCAAAGCATAAAGATTTGGTTGAAGAGGAAAGTGATCCAAAAGAAGATTGTCATGATAACGTTGAGAATGTTATTAGACAAATCGAAATTTTTGATCAAGGAACTACAACTCCTAATAATCCTCTCGAAATAATTGAGGTCGATAATAAATTACCTTCGGATGTACCTTGGGTTAGAAATCATCCTATCAAGAATATCGTAGGTGAAAGAACTAAAGGTGTCCAAACTCGATCTCAAGTGCAAAACATTGCTAGTCACTTAGCTTTTCTATCAAAAAGAGAACCTAAAACTGCAAAAGAAGCATTATTGGACGAGGATTGGATTCTTGCCATGCAAGAAGAATTAAACCAATTTACTCATAGTAAAGTTTGGGAACTAGTTCCACCTCTACCCGATAGTTCTACTATTGGAACCAAGTGGGTCTTTCGAAATAAGTTAGACGAAAGTGGAACAGTGTTAAGAAATAAAACAAGACTAGTTGCTCAAGGTTATACACAAATGGAAGGTATAGACTATGATGAAACTTATGCTCCCGTGGCTAGACTCGAAGCAATTCGAATGTTCTTAGCTTTCGCTTGTCATAAGGGATTCAAAGTCTATCAAATGGATGTTAAATCGGCTTTCCTAAATAGTGTCTTAGAAGAAGAAGTTTATGTAAGACAACCACCGGGATTTGAAGATTTCGAACATTCGGAATATGTGTAAGCCTTATACGGACTAAAACAAGCTCCTAGAGCTTGGTATGAGCGGTTAAGCAAATTCCTAATTGCTAGTGGTTTTAAAATGGGAATTGCCAAAACTACTCTATTTACGAAGTATGAACGTAATGATATCTTGCTCGTTCAAATTTACGTAGATGATATTATATTTGGATCAACCAAAGAATCACTATGTAACGAATTCTCAAAAATAATGAGTAAAGAATTCGAAATGAGCATGATGGGAGAACTCAATTTCTTCTTAGGTTTGCAAATTAAGCAATCTAACGAAGCCATTCATATATCTCAATCAAAATATTGCAAGGAAATTCTTAAGAAATTTGAGATGGAAAATGCCAAACCCCTTAGTACTCATATGTCTCTCTCGGAGAAATTAGTTGCGGATGCTACCGGAAATTCGGTTGATATAAAGAAATATCGTGGTATGATTAGTAGTTTACTTTATATCACCGCCAGTAGACCAGATATTCAATATAGCGTTTGCAAATGTGCTCGATTTCAAGCGACACCTAAAGAATCTCATTTATCCGTGGTTAAACGGATATTTAGATATCTTAAAGGTGCCACGGAACTCGGTCTTTGGTATCCGAAAGGACTACCATTCGACTTAGTGTGCTATTCCGACTCGGATTATGCGGGTTATTTAATCGATAGAAAAAGCACAAGTGGTACTTGTCAATTCCTCAGTGGATGTTTGGTTTCTTGGTTTTCAAAGAAACAAAACTCCGTATCGTTATCTATCGCGGAAGTCGAATATATAGCGGTGGCAAAATGTTGTGCTCAAATATTATGGATGAAGCAAACATTAGCCGACTATATGATTAAATTTGATGCTATATCTATTTTATGTGATAATACGAGTGCGATTGATTTAAGCAAAAATCCGATATCTCACTCTCGTACTAAACACATAGATATACGACATCACTTCTTACTTGATCATGTCAACAAAGACGATATTTTAATGGATCATATTGATACCGAAAATAATGTTGCCGACATATTCACGAAACCTTTGCATTCCGAAAAATTCACTAAATTACGTTTGCTTTTAGGAATGTTGGAATGCCCACAATAATTAAATATAGTTGATTTCTAAATTTAATTCAAGATTTTATTTGAGATTCAAATCACTTGATTTTTCTAGTCAAGTAAATCAAGCGTATTGTGTGAGCGGATTTTCTGGAGAACTTCGGTACTCGAAGATTCAGATTTCTCTACAATAAATTTGATTAAAAATAGACATTATAGAGTCAATGTTTATGTCTTGGCTAAAAACCATGTTAAAATATTTCAAATAAAATAAAATTTTAATTGGTTTCAGTTTTGCATGGCCTTGAAATACGTAATGTTTCAAAACTCGGACAAAATGATAGAACTAATTAAAATGTGTCTAAAATTGAGATTTAAATTTTAAAATTTTGATCTCATTTTTCTGAGGACTCTAGAATTTTTGTGAAATTTTTATGAATTTATATCTATTTTTATAGATTTATTTTGTAAAATAAGATGTAATTTATATTAGTAAAATTGATTTACAAAAATCAGTTTTATTCTCACAAAAATTGATTTGTGCAGGTCTTATTAGGGCCATTGGATCATTTTTGTTTTAATCTCAGCCATTCAGTTCGAAAATATATATATTTTTGTTCTCCTTATTCCCTAACCATACTGTTCCATCTATCTCTCTCTCGCCTCTTTTCTCTCTCGACCGGCGATTCTCCTTTTCTAGCCTTATCTTTGCTTGTTCACCAAAAATGAGTCCATATTTGAGTTCTACAGCCTCGATTACTTATATTTTCTTACTCATTTCACACTTTCTAGTCCCTGATTAGCTGAGTCACAAACCCTAGAATCGCCTCTCTCAATTCGCGGTGAATCCATCGATTTTTCGATCGATTCTCATTCGATTATTATTGATTATGATATCTCAATCATCATATATCAAAAGCCCCTTGATTGGAGATTGATTTTTCCAAACCATAATTTGGGTCTTTGATTCGATTTTTTAACTTTGTGAATTATATAACCTAATTTGTGTGTTTTGCAGGGTTGGTAAGTTATTTTGTATTAATTTCAATTGTTTTCTTGCTCAACTCGGTGGTGACTCACCGGCCAGTGAGTCAGTCCGGCGAACTCGATAGTCCACTTGGCTGATGCTTTGTGCTCCTCTATGCGTGTGTTTTATGAGTTTTTGGATGTAAACACTATGTGTATTACCACCACAGTCCAGGTTTAATCATTCTTGACCTTCGTATTCACAAAACTCTAATTGTTTATATGCTTAATGATTGTGTAATTGTGATGATGAGTGTCAGTTTTCAAATTGATTAAGAGTTTTATGGACTGTTAAGTGATCTATTTGTGATAATTATGATAAGTACTAATTATCTGTGTTTCTCTGTCATATATTGGATGGGCCCTTGACTGTCATGGTTTTTCGGTGATAAATTGAGTCATATTTGAGTTTAACATGTTCTATGCACTATATGGTTATGAGTCTTAGTCTCCTTAAGCTATTGCCCTGTATGTGCACTTTTATGTGCTGGTCTAGTTAAGTCATTAGTCTGAGTTTAAATCTTGTTTGCCCTATTTGTTGTTTGGTTCGAGTATAGGGTGACTTAGTATCTATGTCACTTGTGGTAATTTGCTTTTGAGAATTGTAGATCTCTCTGTGCCTCGTATTCTCTTGAGTAGAATACAGTTTGGATGGGTGTGTTATCTGTGTGCTTGGTAGGTGATGTCTGATTGGTACTTGATCAATCATGATATCTTTAAGCATGGTCTATTGCTTCTATATGTGTGATTACTTGTGCAGTATGTATAAGCATGGTGATACTGGTATTACATTGTCATGATTATCTAAGATGTATCTCATCTAGTTTGAACTACATTGTCATATAACTTTTAGTTCTTTACTTAGTTCATTTCTGAGCTATGTATATTGTACTTTTAATATACATCTGTGTGCATTGCAAGTGTCACTTAGGTTGTTCAGTTAGGCTCATACATTATATATTGTATATATATTTATCAATGTTTGTCCAAGTCTCGAACTAAATATTGATCATATCTTTAGAAAGATTTGTTGTACATTGCTTATCTGTTTTTAGCATCTTGATATGACCTTCAGTGTTTAAACTATATTTGTTTGAACAAATATCTTGCTTTAGTTGTTCAGCTCTCTTGCTTTGTATTAAATGTGGTTACTACTTTGAGTTATGGAATGTGGCATGTGTGTACTATCTGTTGTGATTTGGTGGCTGACCTTTGTTAGATAAATCGAAAATGCAACTTTTAGAATGTAATTCAATCTGCTTTAGAACTTGTGCTCAGAATTGTACACTGTCTTGGTATTGTGCCTTGTCCTTTGTCAGTGTACCTGTGTACTATTTAGTACTATTATCTACTGTTCATTACAGTTAATTTATGCACTTGATTTTAGCCTTGTGTTGTGCCTTAGTGGTATATGCAGCCTTTGCTTCACTGTCGGATTTGCCTTGGATTTGAGCCTACTCTGTTTTGGTTCTCTATAGCACAAGAGCATTGTTTGCACTTTCTAACTCTATGCACTTTACATTGTATTATTTATATATGGAATTCTAACAGTTTGCCTTGTAGCGAGCAATGATGTGAATCCTGAGCTCAGCCCTCCCCTCCCCTCACAAACTGCATGACTTAGTCACACACAATGCTCCATTGCATTAATTTGAAAATATTGTTTCTAACATGAAATGTCTCTTGCAGGGTATACAAAGTGTTGTTCTTCACTCAACTAGCTCGGATACTCTTCTACAGATTTGATATTCTACTCAGCTAGATGACTTAGTTCTCTTTTATACATTGCAATTCGAATTCCATTTTGTAGTATTCCTTCTAGTAGAACTACTTTGACGTTTGATGCAGAATTTTGTATGGTTGTAAAACTATACACTCGGGTCTGATAGTAGTTGAGGTTTTTGTTATGGTTTGTGATATTATGGTTCATGTTTATATGCACTTAGATCCTCATGCTATACATCACTTATATATCGTAAACATGAATTCTAGTTGCTAAATTAGGCTATTTTTGAAAATGCTTTCTAAATCGTGATTCATGCTACTAACAGGTTCAATTAAGTCTGAAAATCACGATTACATTTTCTAACAACTTCGATTCAATTTTTGCAGAAATATATGGACGAAAGCATGTGGAGTTTTCGAATCATGCTAAAACTCGATCACATTTTTCAAAAATTCGAAATTCATATTTCATTCTCTCACACTCATTCTATTTAAATTGTTACAACTCGAATCATGCTAAAACTCGGTCACATTTCTAGGGGATTCCCAAAATTTCATAATTTTTGAATGATTTTTCGATTTATTGTGATTAAACCTATTTCGTCTCGTCGGTACGAGCGTTTTACGTTTTTATTGATTCGTAAATTAATAAAAAATTGTGGGCACTATTTTTCATGCAAATTTGAATTGTTATACAGCTGGTAGAGCTCTAGAAATATTCCTCCCACTTGTCTTTTGGCCATGTGCTTATATGCCATTTAATTAAATCAAAAATGCTTGATTTTTGGCTATAAATAAACCCTTACCCCCCCCCCAACTTCTTTCCCAAGCTTTGAGAGCCGAAAAAGTGCTGAAGAAAAAACTTCCCAAACACTCTCCCTACTGCCCCCTTTGTGCAAGAAACGTAGCTTTGGGTTTAGCTATTTTACACCTTGATATTTCATCATTTTGGCTTGTTTTTTCTTCACTAATCTTGCTCTCCTTCACACACCTTTGATCACCCACGTTTTTCCACCTTCCAAGCCTTGTTTAGGCAGCTTGTAAGTGACCTTTTGAGCCCAAGAAAATTCCCCCTTGAACCTCAAATTCCGGCCATTTTTCGGCGACTTTTCCGGTGAGTGTTTTTGTGTGTTAAAGCTTCAAAACTAGCTTTTTCTCTTATTTTCTCTTTAGATCTCAAGGGTTATAAGTTGGTTTCATATTGTTATATATATATTTATATATATAGCCGAATATATAGTTAATATATTTTGCTTTGTTGGTTGATTTTTTCATATATTAACTTATATTCACTTAATCTTGCATTTTGCTCTTATATACACTTGTTTTTGAAGTTGATTTGTTTAGTGTATATTTTAGCATTTTGTAAGTTCTTGGAAGCAACTAAAAGATTATCCTAAGCTTCCTCCAAGTCCTTTGAAAACCCCATTTTGGGTGTGAAAGGCCATTTAGTTATCTTTTGGTTTGGTCAAAAAAATTATAATCTAGTTTTACCTTAAGTGGTAAAAACTTGATTCTTTAAGTAACCAAAAGTATTAGCTCCCTTGTCTTTGCTCAACCAAGTCCTTAATCTTTATCGTGAGCTCAAAAATATTTTATATGACTTAAAAGAGCAAGACCACTTGAATTTGTTTTTAAAACAAATTCATTATATTCGGCCATTTCGGTTAAAATATTCGGTCGAATATTTCTTGTATATATTTGTACATCTTCTTGCTTGCTTGCTTACTTGTTTTTGTGCTCTTACGTGTTTATATATTTTACGCACTAATTTAACGCATAATAGTGGCCCTCGTTATTTTATAACGAGCTACTTTTACGCACGTGTGAGTTGTGTTTATATGCTTGTGTGTGGTGTTTATAATTATTGTGCTTGTTTTTCTTTTGATCCTCGCACTTGCGAGTTGAATATTTTTCTTTCTTGGTCCTCGCACTTGCGAGTTGAATTTTTCTTTATTGGTCCTCGTACTTTCGAGTTGAATATTTTTCTTTCTTGGTCCTCGCACTTGCGAGTTGAATATATACTTATATATATATATATATATATATATATATATATATATAAATTAATTACCACTTGCACACACCACTAAAGTACGTAGTTTTTTCGATTGGCGTCGTGAAGAACTCGACTTTAACTAATAACGAATAAATTACTTTAACGCGTAATAGCGTCCCCGTGGCTAGTACCGTAACATACTAGTTTTGCACGGATTTAATATATATCTCACTTATTATATATTGTTTATTTGTTAGACTTGTATTCTATCTTTGCAGTGAGGTGAAGTGAAGTTAGGTTACCGACTTTCGATTTCTCGGTCGATTAATCAACGATTTGTCCGATTTTTAGAACCATGTATCTATTGATCTATTAATTCTTTAAAAGAAAAAAACGTCCCGTACGTGATCCAAATTTTTTTTGGGATATTCTTTATTATATCATTATATTATAAATTTTTGTTATTGGTACAATTATCTTTTTGACTTCTATTTGTGATGTCCTTAGACTTTTGGTTTTTGATATATGGTATCCTTGTGTTGGTAAAACGTTAAAAAAAATGTTAAAAAGTCCTAAATGGTTATTATATCATATTTTAACTTATATATTTTGTCAATTTTTCCAGTTCAATTATATAGTTTCACACAATATCTAAAAAAGTTAGTTTTTGACAAATAATTAATGACAATTTACAAAAGATTTTACATAATGATGGGGTATCTATTATTATTGCGAGTCATTTTGAGTTTTCTTGATTTTTATAATATCGATCCCAAGAAAGACATGTAAGGGATTTGTAATAATCACAATATATTTTAGTAATGTTTTAAAATGCATTAAAGTGGTTGATCGATCTTGCAAAATATATGGACCATTAAGTATTTAAATATTCAAAAACTTTGAATTTGGTGATGGATTTTTTGACACTTTAATTGAGAATTATTTATGTTAGCGAAATAATTTAAAATAGTATTCATTACATTTTGAAAGCTCATAAAATTGAAATTTATATCTTTCTTGGACATTTATTTTTTATTGTTCGCTATGATACTCCTGTTGGCTTTTATCGCTGGTATCACTATCTATTTTATTCTTATTTGTGGTATCCATGTAATTTAATAGTTGTCTAATATTTTACTAATGAAAGGATATCATAGATCGAAAACTTGAAATTCAAGGATAGCAGAGATAGAATATCAACGACAAAAATCAATATTATAATTGAGAATTCTTTTTTTAAAAATATGATTGAATTTCAAATTAAATAAATCAACAATGGAATTAAAGAAGCTTGAAAATTCTAATGTGAAAACATATGTGTATCTGGGATCATATAGACAACTTTGGTGACAATACGGACGTTTATGATTGAAGTGGTTTCACGTTTATGATTGAAGTGGTTTCACGTTTGGGGACCAAATTTTCACTCCGTACGCAGTTATTTCTTGTGTTACCGTGTTCACCACAGGTCAAATATTACAACCTATTTTCTATACTATTCAATTATTTTTTATTATTTAACACATGATTTTTTTTTGCATATACTTTAATTTATAAAACGCGTTGATTAGTTAAGATTATTTTCTAATATTTCTTTAAGAATAAAATTATTTAGTGAATACACTAATTTGTAAAATATAATTAAAAATAATTATTCAAAATATGTGATGAAAATATTTTAAAATTTATGCGTAGAAAAATTAAACAACAAATATTTGAAAACTGTATTAGTTCCCGCCATTAGGGGTGTAAATGAGCCGAGCCGAGCCGAGCCGAACTCTAATATGTTCATGTATCGTTTGTTAAGAAATTATCGAACTCGAACTCGAGCTCGAACTTGATTCGAGCCAAAAAATATGTTTGAGCTCGGTTCGTTAAGATAAAATGTTGTTCGCGAACCGTTCACGAATAGCTCACGAACATGTCTCATGAGCTTATTAACGAACTTTTGCTTTCGAACAACTCATTAAGCTTGTTCACGAGCTTGTTCATGAAATTATGCTCACGAATAATCTTAAATATTGCTCGCGAACTTATGCTCACGAGCTCACTTACGAACAACTCATAAACTTATTTTCTTATTTTTGTATATAAAAATTTAACATTAAAAAAATTGAAAAGTCCAAAATTAAATAATTAAATTTATGTCTCAACACTAAAAAAAAAAAATCATCAACCAATAAAATTCTCACATCTCCTTACATAAAATATCATTAGTCATACAAAATACTAATTTTCTTACATAAAACATATATTATATATATAGAAGATTATCTATCGAATTTGTTTATGAACCACTAATGAACTCGAATACGGAGCATGTTAATGAGCTCAATTATCGAACTTATTCACGAACATGTTCATGAGCTATGTTCACGAGCCTGTTCATGAACTATGTTCACAAACATGTTAATCGATCTTGTTCGCGAGCTATCGAATCGAACTTTATCGTGATCAAGTTCAACTCATTTATAAATCGATCCTTAAAATCATGTTCAAGATCGACTCGTTTGTGAATCGAACCGAACACGAACCGAGCTTTTTTCGAACTGAACGTCGAGCCATCCGCGAGTGTATCAGTTCATTTACAGCCCTACCCGCCATTAATTTTAATATTGATCGTATTATATCAGTTTGTATAGTTAAATGTGAAATTCACAGATGACACGAAAATATAATTTGAGGTATTATTGATGTAAAATACCAAGCCGACACATCTCTGTTGTTTCACACCTCTATTCTATCTGTGTCAATAAGTTTGGACGTGAACAAATGGTACAATATACATACGTTCATATATGTCAGTGCATGTAAAGGGAATTAGCCAGGGAACAAGCCAGAAGTGAAGTCGTTTAGAGCTTAAATTATTATAGCAACAAGCAATGCTCGGGTTTCTAGAAATGGTGCAATTTAAATTATAATTACTAGCAATGGAAAATTAGATGAAATACCAACTGGATCCCGTTAAAAAATTCCTTTTTACATTTCCAGCTATACTCCTTCCTATGTTCGTTATTTGCATCAAAATGAGCATTTTTATGCTTTATATTTATTACACTAGCTCAATGTTCTAAATATTGTCCTAAATTAATATTTAGGACATTTAGTCACTTTTTGTGTTTCAACAATGTCCTAGTGGTGCCTTAAAATACTAGAATATCCATTTCATGCCCTACTTTTAAGGCACATCTATACTTGTCCTAAATCATTTTTAACAATAAAAAATTAACTTCCTTCCTTTTCTACACTTCTCACTCCTCTCTTTTTTCTCCTCCCTCTAATTCTAATTCAATTATATTATTATTTTAATTAGAATGTACAAGTATAAGGTATATTGTTGGAATTGATACACAAAAATTATGATTTAAATCACTAGGACATTATATTTTATTATATTTATAGGGCACCAATTAGGACATTGTTGGACTTGCTCTTACTCCTATTATATAAACACATTTTCTGGAGCCTTATAAGTTATAACTACACCAAGTTGAGATGCATTTCAGGCAAGCTAACTCTAGTCGGCAACATAGGATTCGCCATCGGCTTTCTGGCTACTATTTTTAATATTAATTAGAATTTTTTATATATGACAATTGAAAATCGAAATACATTCAAAATTTTATTTAAGATTTCCGATTGAACTTGACTAGATTTTAAAGTATTTACTATAAAAAATTAATTGAACATCCACAATTTTTTTAAAGTAATTAGAAAATATCTTGAAAATATATATTACCATAGTGAAATTATAAAAATTTAATTAATCAAAATAACAATAATAATATTTATTTAATTTAATAAGGAAGTTACATACTAGAAGTTTATTAACTAACAATCAAAATAAAAGTCGAAAAAAGTGTTATATACAACTTCGGGGCTCCGTTAATTAATATTTAAAAAATATCTATGATAGATTAATATGTATATTATGGTATGCCACTAAATATTAAATTAATTTAATAAATTAAAATAAATTAAAATAATAATATTATATACTCCATTAATTAATATTTTAAAAACATTTATAATAGATTAATAATAAATACAATTAATAATATAGGTACTCTTATATTACCAGAGTGAAATTATAAAAATTTAATTAATCCAAATAACAATAATAATATTTATTTAATTTAATAGTGAAGTTACATTGTAGAAGTCTATTACTAATAATCGAAATAAAAGTTGAGAATATAGTGTTATATACAACTTCGGGGCTCAGTTAATTAATATTTAAAAAATATTTATAATAAATACAATTAATAATATAGCTATTCTCATATTACCGGACCTTTATACTTTTAAGATGGTTAACATATATTATAATCAATTATAAATATTGGGTCATGCTCCTTGGAGAATCCTTAAACGGAGAAATTAAGAACTCTTACATATATTTCATAATCATATATATAAGTAGATCAGGGGCAAAGTTGTCCATAAACACAAAATATATAATTTAGAGATAATTCATATTTGATTGACAATTATAATTATACACCAATATCAATCACAAAATCCTCCAATAACATCATAATTTTTTTCCATTTTCATCAGTTTTTACGTGAATACTCAAGTTTTGGTATAAATACAATATGATATTAAATGTTCAACATCACAAAATCCTCCAATAACATCATAATTTTTTTCCATTTTCATCAGTTTTTACGTGAATACTCAAGTTTTGGTATAAATACAATATGATATTAAATGTTCAACAACAAAATATTCATATACAAATAAGTTCAGTTGCACAATTTTAAAATTCATGTGCTTGACTTCAAAATTCGGATGCATGACTTTTAAGTTTAGTTGTAGAACTTAATAATTATGGTATAAATATAATATGAGATTATAATGTTCACCAGCAGAATGTTGTTAAAAAAGTAAGTTCAGTTGTAGAATTTTGAAAGAAAAGCAATTTCAATTGTAAAAATTTTAAGTTCGTGTGTATAATTTTGAAATTCAGTAGCAAAATACTGTAACTTTACTATGAAACAAAATAGGTTTTATAGTAGAATCTTATAATTTCGGAGATTATTTTTTTGTAAAATAAGATTAATAAAATTAATTAAAATTTTTGAAGAAAGAAGGTTGAAAAAATCAGTCAAAAGTTATGGGAGATAAAAAAATTAATAAAATGAAAAGATTTTAATAAACGAGTCATTGATTAAATTTCCTTATTTTAATTAATTGAACTAATAATGTAGTTTTTATTTTCAACAATATCCTTATAAAAATAATTCAAAAATGAATTGAATCTGGACAGTTTATTTAGAAGTAATCCAACAATTAATAATGGTTCTTCATATCTCTTTTAGTGTTTGGTTCTTTATTGATCTAGACATAATAACTATTATTGATAATTACACGTAGTATCAAAGTAAAAAATGTCATTAAATTATTTAGTTAAAATAATATGATGAATAATTTTATTTAAAAAAAAATAAAAATAGAAATTTAAGATAATTGATTGCTTTGCAGGGATTATGGGCTAGTTTTTATTAATAAAGCGTTGCTTGAACCAAAAAAAAAAAAATAAGTGTTTGGACAAGTGATCTTAAATTGGATTCCGAGAAAGTCCATGTCCTTAGACCTAAACAGATGCATTCTTATTAAATGGGCCGGGCCGATGAGTAATGTCTCGGACTCTTGTCCCTCAACCCAAAACTGTAATTCCCCAAAAGGAAGACCTTCTACATGGCTACATGGTTCCAACTTCCGGTGAGACGGTGACTGGATTTTCCAATGGTTCCACCAGGGCTGTTCCTAGAGATTTGGGTGACCTAGGCAAATTTCTAAAATAGTACCCCTTATGTCATGGTTATACATTTATATTGAACTTTTAAAAGACAGTATCTTAGTATCTTAGTATATATATAAAGCAGCACCTCGAACATTATCAAAAACGTAGTCAAACCATACATATTCTGAAAATGAAATAATAAAGAACAAAAAAATGAAAATGGACTACAGAAAAGAAAACATATAGATAAGGATACCTTTTTTATAACTACTTTGCTGTCTCGATGTGCTAGTCCAATACTGACTACTGCATATCAACTAGACTTTGGAAAGGAATAGTACAAGTTTAATTATTATTTGATAAAATTAAAAAGGAATAAAAATGAACTGGTGGATTATCTTAGATTTAAATTAATTTTGGATAAATTTGTCCGATTCATCAATATTTTTTTATAAAATTAAATTTTTTACATAATAAAATATAAGTATATACAACATATATGGCATATATATAAATTTTGGTGCCCCCCATCGAAGTGAGGCCCTAGGCATATGCCTTGGTCTCCTTACCCACGGACCGACCCAGGGTTCCACTTACATGTCTTTTCATTTGGTTGTTTAAAAATGAGAAATCTTGGCATGTGCCAACAGGCCAGTGTTATAGAAATGACAACATGAGCATTCTTATTAACATGATATAATTGTTATGATGAAGAAAGGTTATTTACATCATATATTGCAGGCCTGTATCTATTTATACATAACATTGTACAAACATGTTGCTTAATCTAAGGAGAGACTACAACAAAATATATATCCTAATAATACAATCTTCTTAACATATTAACAGAAGTTTCTGCTGTAATCATGGGCTTGACTGGTCTGCTGTGATCATGGAGAGCTGGGTAGTTTACTACTACATGCTGTCATGGTCTGTTACGCCCCCGCAAGATGGAGGAGCCATCGGCAACTCCCGGCTTGGAACGAATTAGAAGAAAACTTTGTCGTGGAGAGGTTTGGTAAGGACATTAGCCCACTGATCTTTTGTGTGGACGTGACACACTTTTAACTTGCAAGCAACTACCATTTCACGGACAAAATGAAAATATATGCTTCATTAATTCTTGAATGGAAAACTGGATTGAACTAAGATATTGCGCCCCCGTATTGCCATAGTAGATGATAGGTGTCGAAGGAACAGGAAATTGAAGTTCATGTAACAGATTTTTAATCCATGAAACTTCTGCAGCTGCATTGGCTATAGCTTTATATTCTGCTTCAGACGAAGACCGAGAGACAGACTTCTGTTTGGAACATTTCCAGGAAATTGGATTACAACCTAAGTAAATGATGTAACCAGTAGTAGAGCGTTTAGTGTCACGGTCACCACCCCAATCAGAATCACTGAAAGCAGATATATTGAACTTTGATTTCTTTTGCAGAAACAAGCCATGGAAGATAGTTTCCTTGAGATAGCGTATGACCCTTTTAAGAGCAGTCCAATGTTCCTCCGATGGAGCGTGCATAAATTGTGATAACCGATTCACAGCATAACTAATGTTCAGGACGAGAGATGCACAAGTACTCTAGTCCTCCAACAAGTTGGCGATATGGTACTTGATTAATTTTTTGACTTCCGTCATCAAGAGTGAGAGAGGATGTGGAACACATAGGCGTAGTATTGTACTTTGCACCATCCATATTGTGTTTAGATAGGAGATCAGATATGCGTTTAGATTGAGATAAAAAAAAAGCCCGATTGCAGTTGGAATGACCTCTACACCAAGAAAATGATTTAAGTCTCCGAGATCCTTGAGGGAAAAAGTTTTGTCAAGCTGGCAAACAAATCTATTTAGAGAAGATGTACAATTTTCTGTAAGCACTATATCATCGACATAAACCAAGAATAACATAATCACACTAGACTTATTATAGATTAAAAGCGAGCAATTTGCAAGTGAGTTTTTGAACCCAAACTTTAGCAAGAATTTCTTGATTGCTTTGTACCACGCACGTGGTGCCTGCTTTAGGCCATAAATAGCCTTACGCAAACGACATATGTAATCTGGATGCCAAGAATGCGCGAATCCAGGTAGTTGAAGCATGTATACCTTTTCATCTAAAGTGTCATTCAAAAAGGCATTGTTGATATCCAACTGTCTTAATGGCCAACCCTGTGTCAAAGCAAGAGTTAAAACTATACGAATAGTAACAGGCTTAGTAACCGAACTAAACGTCTCAGAAAAATCAACTCCAGGACGCTATTGAAATCCTTTCGCAACAAGACGAGCTTTGTAATTGTGAATGAAACCATCGGGGTTTCTTTTTACACGAAAAATCCACCTACATGATATAACATTTTGAGACTTTCTGGGAACTAACCAGGTACCATTTTGGAGAAGAGCGTCAAATTCAGTTGACATTGCATCACGCCACTGAGGATCTTTAAGAGCTTGAGTTACAGAAGAAAGTGTAATATGATTTACAAATGATTTGTTGAAATATTTGGGATTGGGATGATGCTGTCTCGGAGGACGCGAAGGAATAGATGTGTCAGGAGAGTTATTGTTGATAGTAGCGGAGGTGATATTTGATGATGGGTAGAAGTTGACACAGGTGAAGAAGGTGGACTAGGGTGGTCTGATGTGGACGATATAGATGGTGAGGATGAAATAGGTGAAGAAGACACATGTTGGTTTTTATCATTGTTGGTTAATAGTTTAGATGGAGTATACAGAGAAGAAACAATAGATTAATAAGAATTATAATCAGAGTTTGAGTTCTGAGAAGTACCTGATGTAGAATCAACATTAGCGGGCTGCTGAGAGGGAGTTTCAATTTGTCCTTGAGTGGGAACTGGTTTTCGATAAAACGCACATGTCAAGAGATTTACACACGATTTGTAGATACATCTAAACACTTATATGCTGATTGGGAACTTGAGTATCCCAAGAATATGTAAGGAACTAAACGTGGATGCAATTTTGATGGAGCATTTGGCCTAATCCATGGATAACAGAGGCAACCAAAGACATTAAGTCTGTGATAATTTGGCTTATGCCTGAATAATGTTTCATAAGGTGTATGAAAATTCAGGTTTTTATTTGGCATTCTATTAATTAGATAGGCAGTTGCTGAAAAGGCACAAGACCAGGACTTTAAGGGAAGTGAAGAATGATGTAATAAGGTGAGACCTGTTTCGACGATATGCATGTGTCTTCTTTCTGCAAAATCATTATGTTCAGGTGTGTGTGGAGGGGTCATGAAGTGAGAGATGCCATGTGATTGAAATATTGATTTTAAGGCAATAAACTCACCACCATTATCAGAGTATATGGGGATAATGGGTTGCTGAAAGAATTTTTGTACGGTTGTTTTAAACTGGCCAAATATATGTTTAACATCATATTTTTGTTTGATCAGATAAAGCCAAATGTAACGAGTAAAATGGTCCATAAAAATGATGTAATAACGAAAACCATCAATAGAATTAGTCGTTCGACCCCAAACATCCGAATACAATAATTCCAAAGGTTTAGAGCTACTCATGGATGAACTACCAAAAGGCATTTTATGCTTAAGGTTTTAGAGCGACTGGTTACTTAACACTTATCACCCTCACATGTAAAACCATCCATTTCCATTTCCAGTTTTATGAACAGTTCAAAAAAGGTCCTACACCCATTGCACACGGTTTCCGCGACATTAGAGTCTTTGTTTTTTTGGAAAGACGCAACATTAGAGTTTGTGTAACATGCTTGGTAAGACTCCAGGGCACCCAGGGCAGCCTAATGTCATTACGGCGTATAAGACATTCTCAGCTGTATTCATCTAACTACTTGTAACGCTAGTTTTAAAGCATGTCTGTATGTGAATTGTGAGATGTTGTACTTGTTCACAAGGTTAAACTTAGTCAGGGTCAAAAAGCAGATGACAGGGGAGTGGTTATGTAGAGCTAAGTGTAAATGCAGCCGTCAAGGATTTGGTAAGAGTTTAATACTGCCCAGGTAAAAAAAAATGTGTGATAGAGTCATAGAATGGTGGGGTTAATTAACAAAGGGGGGCTGTTTCAAACTTTCAATAAAGCTAGCTGTTATTACAAGTAACAAATAAACCATACCAACTATAAATTTTTCCAACAACAATAGAGGCATGTGTTTAACTGAAGATTTAATCATTTACTCCACAACCTTTTTTGCAAGTTCTGTTGTAAAATTAATTGGGGATCCTATTTTAGGCATGTCCTGCTGCTGCTGAACTGAATCAATCCAGACAGAACTTGGTAACTTTAACCAAAAGTGCTTGGGGTTTTTATAATGCAATATCCTCTGATTCACACAGCACATAAGCTTTGATCTCCGTGAAAGAAATGCTAAAAATGTTTTGTGTTGGATGACCAGCTCTACTACAATCTTACCTGAAGGTACTCGTGAAGGTCACTAAATGAATTTACACTTACAAGTTTTAACACATTTCCAGTACTCACAAGTGACTACCATACCAAATTCAACTAATGGAATCAATCTCACTAAAAAAACATTCGACCTTAAAATCTTGCTAAACCTGAGCTTTAATACCATGTTGTCTAACTTACTCGACGGAAACATTTTTGTAGAAGCCACTAACTACTCGATCTTCAAGTAACTACATGTTGCACCCAAAGCTACTGATGAAAAGTTGCAATGCAGACAATGTGTTTTTGTTATTGAAGAATTATTTAGCTAGAGAAATAAATTCTATAGGTGAACAGTAGATTAGTGAATCATACTCCGTGCTGTATTTGACATAGCAGGAAGCATGTATTTAATTAGCCGTCAAAGCAGTTGGCGGGGGTGATTTAGAGCATAACACTACCTATTTACGAAAATGTATTAAATAAAGTTTCACCCGCCTGATCAAAACGTGGAGTATATAAGAATACCTCCTCTACTACTTTCTCTATTACACCAAATTTCACTCTCTTTTGTGAAGAACAAGTAGCAAGTTAGCACAATGGCTATCAAAGCTACCTCAGTTCTCGCCTTCCTTGTAGTCTTCAGCATTCTAGTCTCGTTTGCCATTGGGCGTGACATCCCAAAGGACTCCAAAAATGTTGATGTGAAAAAACCGGAGACTTTCAATCAAGAAGGCAGTGTCCTCATTCCAGGAATCGGGCGTGTCATGATTCCACCAAAGAAGAAGTGTTTTTTCAAAGGGGTTAATCCTTTCACTTACAATCCCGTAACAGGCAAAAATACAGGACCCGGAATCAGCATTCCCACTCTCCCTAACACTGGTTTACCTGGCTACGTTCCCGGAAACGATGACACCTTTATCCCCAACCCAGGTTTTGAGGTCCCCACCGGTTTTCCAGCACCACCTATTCGTAATTAGAAGTTTTCTTCATCGACTACTAGATGTCGTGTGTCAAGTTAATTGCAAGGAATTAAGAGCTTAATCCGAGATTAGTATGAATGACACTTATCCTCTTAGTGGTATGCTTGGCAGTTGTGGACCTTGTAGTGTATGCGTCTCCTCTCTAGCTATTTGATTTTCAGCATTCTGCTGTAATCACCTTCTATCATTTTGTATTTCTGTATTCTATTTCTTGTACTAGTTTAATGTTTTGTATGAATAAAATTTATTAAATTCATTAATGCATGACTTTGGGTTAAATAGCATGAAGATACAATTTGGTGAATATGTAATACTTTTAACTAGCTCTCAAATGGACCATATAAATTATAAAAGAATAGTATGTATCTGCAGAAACACTGACACAAATGTGGGACACTTGATCTTACAAATCTGGAACTTACATTATAAATTTTTGCAGAGGTGATTCTGGGTGCAAAAAAACTGTCACCTGTAATTATTCTTCACTTCATTGAATGCTTCATCCGTACAACCTGCAGTTGTAAAAAGTACTACTTGTTTTACTTGTATAACATTTGAAACGTATTACATGTAGATTTATAGTTTAAAAGTAAATTTTCAATATTACAGTTCACCATCCTACGCAACCTGTAGTTTCTTTTGCAGCAGCTCTTTGTTTGTGTCATAACGTCGTGAACTCGTGATATCCGAACAAAAACTCTTTCTGACTTCATCGGTACTTAATTAGCTCAGATAAAAATTGAGTCTCAACGGAGATATGCGGGTGAATATTGATTAAACTCCCCACTTATCTTGAATAAAAATTAAATATTGTAGTAGTAGTATACTGTTATAAGTGAAAAGCTTATCATATTATCTTTTTGATTAATTAAAATTATTTTTCAAAAGAATGAAGATTAACTAGGTGTCTGGACTCGTGGGTTTGCGGCATGTTACAATTTAAGGGTGATATATATGTTATGTATTGTAAAGTATGCAAAACAAACCTATCCTAAACACACCAAGCTCATAATTAGAAATTTGTATAGATGATTAGGACATCACATAAAAGTTTTGTTTGATTGAAAGCCGCGGGTCGATTTCCTATAATACATCATTAAACCGCTTAACATATCATTTTGTTGCTTAACATCCAAAAGTTTCTATTTTCATAACGACATCAGACGTAACTACAGATAATCAAAGCTAAATAAACACGAGGTGGTGAAATAATGCAATTTGCGTTGTTTCAAGAAATGAAAATCCACTTTGTAGTTGATGTTCTAGCTTAACCAGCTTAACACTTTACAGATGCTAATCGGTAGAATAATTTTACTTGTGTACGCACAAGAGTTGAGAATGGAATAAAGAACACATCGCATGATCACAGAGTGCGGCATTTGGCTAAGTTTTTCATTTGCATTTGAACTGTAGACAGGGACGTGGTTCTGGTTGACGTTGAGCTCGTATTTTACATCCAGATAGTTAAATTTGTGGTAATTAAAATTTTTGATCAGCAAGTTATTTCCCATTGATTAGATCTTGTTCATGCCATTTGAAGGTTTTGTCCTTTTGAATTGTGTCATGAATCAAAATCTGGTTGAAATTATGTCTAAGATCGAGGGTGGTACTTAATCTCTGCTTGAAGGCTAAAATTAAAGGGTGGGGGCGTAAATTCTGCTTATGGCTAGGCCAAAATTTATTAACGGATGTGTATATCTACTTTTTCAGACTTGCATAAATAGAAAAAATAAGTTTACCCCAACAGAGTGATTTGAAATACTTGCTTCTGGCAAAACTGACCGTGCCGTGCTGATAAAAACTTAAATGTAGAAAGAATATGAGGTCAGTACTGGATTTCGCAAGCAGAGATCAGTTCTATTAAGTTTAGGACCGTGTGGTAGAAACATGGTTAGCAGAACTGATGTAGAAAGCTGAAAAATCCACCAAATAAGGAAGCTATTAAAATCTGGTTGATTGGTGGCTTCGGTTTACAATAAATTGAACTACTAAATACCCTATACCCACCAACTTGGAGCTGTCAATTTAATCCCCCTTACATTAGCTCTAATATCCATATTGCTGTTAAGATTGCAGATAGATTTATGCAGTTAACATATGCAGTTAGTCTATTGTTATAACAAGTCAGTTGCTGTCTTAGGTTCTCAAACAGCATCATCGTTGCCGATTGAGCGACAGTAATCCCCACATAATGATTCTTTAAAATTGACTAATAGTCCTTTTCTAATACTATCAGCATCTTTGTTATCAAAAAACAAGATTCAAATCTAACTTAATTGCAGCGTATCAACTTTCTAAACTCTAGACAATACAAAGATGGAGGTGGGGGTCTTGATTATATGCATATCTCTATCAGTGTTAACATCTTTAAGCTACCAAAGAGGCTGTCATTTAGACCTAGTGACCTACCATCTATTGAGTATGCAACAATGAATAAAGCGAATAAACAAGAATAAGAAAATAAACGACAATCACACAATACAAAGATTTACGTGGTTCAGAAATTTCTACTCCACAAGCCGCACTAATTTTGTATTGATCTCTCGCAATTGTTGTAGTGAACTATATTCAAGTCCCGCTAAAGATGACCTATCCTCTACACAAGACAATGTAGCAAACATCTAAATTTTAAAGAAAAACTATACCATATAATATATCACCATGTGTAATTTGCAAATGGAACAACAATTTGACATAGCTCAAACTAATATTCAATTGGCTGTCAAAGCAGTTGGAGGTAATTTGGAGCAAAAGCACTTAAATTTTACGCACATTACTAGATAAAGTTTCACCCGATTAAACTAAAACATGAAGTAGTATATAAGAAGACCACCGCTACCACTTTCTTCATCACGACAAGTTCCTATCTTCTTTTTCATCCACACATATCCTTTCTGCTCACTGAAGTAGTAGTTAGTGCAATGGCTATCAAAGCTACCTCAGTCCTCGCCTTCCTTGTAGTCCTCAACGTTCTAGTCTCGTTTGCCATTGGGCGTGACATCCCAAAGGACTCCAAAAATGTTGATGTGAAAAAACCGGAGACTTTTAATCAAGAAGGCAGTGTCCTCATTCCAGGAATCGGGCGTGTCATGATTCCACCAAAGAAGAAGTGCTTTTTCAAAGGGGTTAATCCTTTCACTTACAATCCCGTAACAGGCAAAAATACAGGACCCGGAATCAGCATTCCCACTGTCCCTAATACTGGTTTACCTGGCTACATTCCCGGAAACGATGACACCTTTATCCCCAACCCAGGTTTTGAGGTACCCACCGGTTTTCCAGCACCACCTATTCGTAATTAGAAGTTCCCTTCATCGACTATGAGGTGTCCTGTGTCAAGTTCAACGGAATCAAGAGCTTAATCAGATATTAGTATGCATGACACTTACCACTGTCGAGAGTACTGGTTGCGTCTCCTTTCTAGCTATTTGTATACCACATTCTTCTGTAATCACTTTCTGTCAATTTGTATTTCAGTATTGTATTTCTTGTAATAGTTCAACGCTTGAAATGAATCAAAAATTGTGTGTTAGAATAAAGCGAACATGCAATGCATCGACCTTTCGTGATCATATGGAAAGCATACACTTGATCATAGATTATACAATTAAACAATGTACGAATCCTGGGTTCTAAAGACCTCCGACAGTGTTTCATAGCACAAACTTGTCAACTTTACGAATCACATTATTTGATCAGGTAAAAAAAAAAAAAAACATAGTATAATGTGCAAGAAGATTAAATTTGGTGAGTAGTACTACTCTTTGTACTTGTTGAATGGAAAAGGAGGAATGTATCTGCAGAAACACTGACACAAATGTGGGGATCTTGAGCTTTGAAATCTGGAAATTACAGCAGAAACAGGGTAATTTTGCTTCGCTTCATTTATTAGTGCTCAGTTGGTACAACCAGGTGCACAAGCACCAAGTACCATTTACTGGTATTTCCCCCATTGTGTAAATTTCACAGTTTAAAAACTAGTAAATTTTATTACTCCCACCGTCCCATAATTTTTGTCTTAATTTGAATTTTCAAAGTTAAATTTATCAATTTTGACCAATAAATTAAACATACTATATAATAATACTTATTTCCTAAAGAATATCATAAAAAAATTTGAGTATTCTATTTTATGAACCAAAAGTATGTAAAATCACAAACTAATATTTTTAAATTGTTGATCAAAGTTAGATAAATTTAAATTTGAAAAATTAAATTGATACAATATTTATGGGACAGAGGGAGTATTAAAATAGTCAAAAGCTACAAATTGTTGTTTCTTTTGTTAAAAACCAGAAACTCCACGTTTGTGTTGTAATATCAGAATCTAATTCTTCTCAATATATTTCAATTCAAAAAGTAGAAATTTCGTATTTTCCTTTTTTTAGTTACTCCTATATATAAAGTAGTACACTCTTAAATATAATAATTGTAGGAATAATAAATCTTGGAGATAATAAATATTGGAATAACTTCGAAAAATTATCCTAAAATTTGCATTGAAATAAGAAAAAAAAACATGTAATATACGTTCTTTTTTCAAAATAATATATATAATGGGACGTGGTAGCTTTATACATGCACAATTATGATTTATGCACAATCAAAATACAATTTATTGAGTTTATTGACCAATCAAAGGCGTGCAAAATATGACTCCCAACCCAAGTTAGTTTTTTTTTTTTTTTTTTTTGATAAAAAAGATGCAGGACAATTTCGCATAACAATCAATAAACCACCTAATTATTCAATTCATTGCATGATTTCCAAATATTCTTTTTATTTTATTTTTGACTCTAAAGTAAGAGCAATCTTCATCATAACCGGAGTAATATTAAAGAATATACCCCTTGTGCAAAGCCAAGCAATGCGTCAAGTTGATTTATGAGTAAATTGGGCCTTCTGTAGAAACATGGTGGTAAAATTATGTTCAAAGCATTTAAATTCACCAAATAATGAAGCTATTAAAATCTAGTGAATAGGCTTTGGTCCACAATGGATGATCTACTTAATAACAATACCAACCAACTTGAAGCTGTCAAGTGTCAACCCGAACATGCTTACATTAGCTTTAGAATATTAGGATAAACACGTATTCTGTACAAAACATATAGAGTAGACCCGTGTTATTAACATATGATGTTAGTCTGAGATTATGGCATACAATGGCTGTCTTAGGTATGCAAACAGCATAGTTCCCGATTGAGCGACAGTAACAGCAACATAAATACATAATGACATTATGATTCTCTAATTGACTAATAGTCGTTTTCTAATTCTATCAGCATCCATGTAATCAAACACAAAATCCAATCCCAACTTAATTGCAGTACTTTAACTTTTTAAACTTCAGAAAACACAAAGGTGGAGGAGGTGGGGATTTATCTTAGTTATTGCCTATCCCATCAGTCTTCATATCTTAAGCTACCAAAATTGGCAGTTGTCACCTAGATGACCTGCAATTTTATGCTGATCACAAATACTATCTTTTCGAGTTTGTTTCCAGATATTAGTAATATCCAAATATGCAATAAGATGTTGAAAATAAGGACAGCCTATCCTATCAATGATCTGGCTATTCTTCTTTCTTTCCTTCTTTTTACCACAAAACCAATTTAAAAAAAAATGGTCAAAAGTATGCAACGCATAACGATCATTTATTTCCTAGTCATGCCAACGAAAGCCTTGGCACTACAGCAGGCAATGTCTTGCAATTGAATACTAAAACTATAAATATAACCCGTATCTTTGGCTTTGATAAAAGGCTAAAAACTTAATATCTGAACTCATGACAACCACAAGCAAGAAATAAATTCCAAACTATCAGCTCTTTAAACTTCTACCCAAGGTCTCCTAGTGAGGTTTTGATGCGTGAATTACTGAATTGCTGTATGTACCAAGTTTATGTATCCTAATTCCTAAAATACTTTGTTCACCTATAGATTTGGCTAACCAACTTCAGAAACCGGCCAAGCTCTGTCAGCTGTGCCAAGATTTTACTTCTTTGTTTCAAGTACACAATTCCTAATACTAGTTATGCCATGAAATTCAGGTCAAAAATCTAAATTGCATCCTTTCTCCTAAGACAACAGTTCTTGGCCTGTCAAGATTGGTACCGCACAAATGGCATCTAGGCATCTAGAACATAGTACTCACACTACTAGAGTCGATGTGCTGAACAATAGTTAGTAGAGAAAGAAGAAAGTGCAACATAGTGGAATCTGGTATTAGTTGACCAGATTATATAAAAGAAAAACCTTGTGCAAATAAAACCACATTTATTTCACAACTCTGCGCCTCTTCTACGAAAATTTACCACTAACAGATAAAGAGAGCCTTTAGAGTTCAGATGAAGGATTAAGGGATCTACAATACAAATAGAAAAGCAAACCCACCTTGTCTAGGTGAGTTAGAATATATTTTTCATTATTCATGAATAACAAGAAGAAAGTGAGGGAACCTAGCCCATGTCAAGCCTGACCCCAACCCCACCCCGCAAAAATTAAAAGGCAGTTAAAATTTTGTTAAAAATAAAAAGCCAAAGTAACAAGTAAAATTTTTAGAATTAGGTTATCTATCACTTCTTCAAATGAAATCCAATGATTCACTAATACAACACAGTACAAGATCCAAACCCTTCTACTTGGAAGCGTATTAAAGGTCTCGATGTCATATTGATTCTATAACATAATTTTGCATTTAACTGCCACAGGAGATGTGATAATCCAGTGTAGACCAATACATCATCTTAATGAAGTAAAAGAAAACTTCTGTACAACTGCAATGGCTACGACATTTCTAAATCAAGATATCTCAGATGGTGAGAAGTACTTTGGCACAATATTGTGTGGAAGCCTACTTTGATATTGAAGATATGTTAGCCGAGATGTGTGACACTCATTCATAATAATTGTCAATGTATTGATGTTGAGGTAACAGTCAATAGTTAAATTGGTAGACACAAAGGCAACATTCTCCAATAGCTGACCACGTGAACATAAATGGAAGTAAAAGCAATTAAAAGTACTACTAGATCTTCTATGAGTACTAAAGAAGAGTGAGTTAGCTTGATTTGCATAAAAAGGTAAAGAATGCATTAGAAAACTATAGCAGAGTAAGATGCTAGACACACTGAAGGCACCTTGAGGATGTACAATGCCATTATTCTTATTTTAAGGTTGACGACAATTGACAGATGATTGGTATATCATTACTGACAAAGATAAGCCAGTTGTCATACTACACCAAAACAGAAAAGCAGAAATCCAATTGCTAGACCTCGATATCTAGAAAAGGGGTCTCTCAACAAGTAGAATTGATCTGCTCCGATTTATCATTAGCCACAGTAAACTCGAGGACTATAAAAGCTAGGAAAACAGGGGAAGTGTACCTCATGTTGAATAAAGGATCATGTTAGACGATAGGTGCAAAGAGGCATGTGGGAATTTGTCCGCCAATGCCTCGAGAAAAAGAATACCAAACTGGGTAACCAAGCAAGTTGGTATTAAGAACCGGCTATAAGTTCCATTAAAGGATGTTATGACCTCCACCAACATTTTATAGTATCTAGGAGTCTAACACACTTCTAATACCATCCTACCACCAAACAAACACTTTAACCGTGCAGTAATGGATTCTTACTTATGGATGAACCCCAAGTAAATTTTTGAAGAGTTTTAAACTTTCATGTACAGCTCAGTGAGCCAAGGAGAAGATCCAGAAAAAAAGAGGAAAAAATAACGCACATGTAGTCTTTATACTATCTCGTGATCAAGTGGATGGATTTAATGCATGCATATACGTGTCGCTATGACTCGTATGGTATCCAACCTCACTTTTTCCCGTAAGCGGGAACTATGTTCTTGCCACTATAACTACATGATATTGCACTAGAAGATGATTTGATATTATCCAACAAAATATATTCTCAAACTAAATCGTGAGCTTAAATGCTTGCAGACTATGCAAGGTTCAGATAAAGCACAGATCCTTCCGATAAGCAAGGACTGTGGTCTTAAAACTATTAATACATGATAATACATTATCATCCAACTATATAGTTTCTCAAACTTATCTGCAAGTTTAAATAGTACCAAGTACGCACCTTACAGAATAAGCAGAGACAGTCGATCTCATAAGACAAATTCTAAGGAACAAAAATAAGAGTGCGGGAAAGTTAATAAAATAGTACTCCATCCGTGTCTAGTATTTGAATTTGTTTTTTGTCATATTAAGTAAATTCTATGCCTAGGGATACATTTTAATAATCGGGAAAACTAATATCCTAGTCAGCCTACGATGTATCAACTTTTTCCCTGTGGTGAAACTGCACAACTATGAATTTCCTTCGTATCAACTACAAAATTTCATTTTTTCTTAAAATGTGTTACTATTAAAGGTATCCTTCCTATCAGTTCCAATTTATGCACAGCAGTTGGACTTGCATTTAGAAAAAATAGACCTAATCATAAATTACATAACAGCCTACAAAGTATATGCAATCAAACAAATATATCAAGTACAAATCCATTTTCCTGTTTTTTATTAGTGCTAGGGCTAAACCACCTCTTTCACATTCAATTACGAAAATAAAAACATAGCTAATAACCAGCTGAAACAACCACATTTGATAAGCAACAAGTTGCGTAAAATGACGATATCCAAAAGACACAATACAATCCAACCTAACAATTCAATCAATCCAAGTCTTTCTTAACTTGAATCCCCATAGATTTAGCGGTCCCAATAATCGACTTGGAAATAGATTCCAACGACATATAAGCGCAAAAGGGGTCAGACTGTTTTACCTTAGCAATCTCATAAACATGTTTAAGGCTAATAGTGGAAGCTTCCACGTGTCCAGGCCTACCACTACCAGACTCAATGCCAGCAGCTTTCTTAAGATACCAAGTCACCGAAGGAGACTTTACGGAGAACTCGAAAGTGTTGTCTTTGAAAGCAGTGATTGTAACAGCCATTGGGGTTTCGGGTTTGTACTTTTGGGTTCTTGCGTTGAAGTCTTTGCAGAATGCCATTAGGTTCAGACGGTATTGACCCAGTGCTGGCCCTACTGGTGGAGCGGGTCGGGCGCCGCCGGCGGGCACGGTCAGCCGTATCGTGGCGGCGACGGGGCGGCGTGTGAGGATCTCTTTCAGGGTTGCCATGAAATGAATTTGGGGATTCAGATTTCAGAGTTGAGGTTTATGACTTGTGATTTTTGTTTGTTTTATCGGGCCGATCATGGATCTCAAAACTACTGGGCCGGAAACATCCTATGTTTAAATATTAATATAAATTTAAATTCAATCATTATTATTATATTTATATATTTTGAATTTTGATTATGGTATCAATAAACTTAAGGTCTCAAAATAATAATTAAAATTACGGGATTTATTTTGATTATTTTTGAGAAAAAAGAGTTGATTTGTTTGACGACTAAATTGATAATCTAATTTTTATTTCATTTTATTTAAATTTATATCATTTGAAATTATCTATATCGTATTATTTTATTTTATTTTTATCAATTTTCAAGTATTTTTAAATTTTATATATATTGAAATTTGTTTCATAATTTATCGTGAATTTTAATTACGTTCCAAACTTAATTAATTATGTTTTATGACATTAACAAAATTAATAACAAAATAATAATAAAAAGATTTAGATTAGTAAATAGTGATTATCCAAATTTAGAGTAATACTATTCATTAATTCAAATTTGGATCATTGTTTAGTTGTTAGAATGGTTTAGGGTATAATTGTCCCAAATTTGAATTTTTATAAGTGCATTTTTACATCAAAATAGTGTAAAAGTTTCCTCCAGCCAACTCATCAAATTTAAATTTGGTGTAACACCTGACCTAACTTTTAGAATTTTTAATTATCCATCACTCTTTCATTTATCAATTAAACAAATTTATATCTTCTATATTCAATGACTTTATTATTTTTTGTACTTTTAACAATAAATTAATATTTAAATACAAAAAAATTTCGTTTAATGTAGGATTTAATGTAAATGAATTGAAATTAATTTTATATATAATATAATTTTTACATTATTTTAGTGTAAAATTTATACCAAAATAATGTGAAAGATTAGTCACCTTTCAAGCCAATACCACTTCAAATCACTTTCTTTTTTCATTCGATTTTGTCCTTTACTGTGCATGTTTTTCCATCTTTTAAACTTGCATTACCCAGTAAATTAATAGATTCATAATTTAATACATTGTTTCAACTGATTAATATCTCTTTTTTAAAAAAAAAAAAATCAATTCATTAATCAAAAGCCATATGCTATCTACAAATACAATCAAAATGGAACATATGTTTTAGCATATCGTCATTGAATCCTTCTTTCTTAGAGGGACAACCAAGCAATTTGAAAATGATTTGAAAGTATCTCTTTTTTCTGATGTGTAAGTGGGACTTCACGGTGTAGATACTCTTACGCATTCATGTTTTTCTTACAACTATAAATAGTAACAAGATTATAAAAAGTTTGTGAAATGAAAAAATAATAGATATAAAAGTTTAAGCTCAATGCTTATTTTAAGATGATTTTTGTTAAAAAGAAAGAAGTAATGTACAATATTTTGCATGAGTTTCAATAAATTAACAATTACTACAGTTAAGTAACGGAAAAAACACGAGAGTCGACTCCCCATCACCATAGTCGTCGCCCGTTTTCTTCATCACAGTTTCGTTTCCCCCATCAATCCAGCCTTCAATTCTCCTCCCAATCATCTAATCTCCACTCTTTTATTTTTGTTTCAGTCTTTTTTAATAAAAATCGAACAAAAGCCAAACATCTAGAATTTATTTCTCAGATCTATATTGGTTTTGAGTCCGATTCCGCAAATAAAAAATACATTTAGATTCAAATTATCCTCTTTAACATCATACCAAAATTTGGTATCATTCCGAGGTTTTGAATTTTTGGTTTTAGTCTCGCCTTTTGGCGTGTGTTACCCTTTTATTGGGATGTTATGGTATGTTTTTTTGATGTTGGTATTTGTTTTGTTCCTGGTTACTTTGAAAATGATTCATGTGGTTTTGTGGGAGATCTGTAATTCGTGCATTGGATTTGGGCTGGTGTCGGATATTGCAAAAGCTTACTTTTCACAACTAAAATTTTTTCATCTTATGAGATCTTTCACTTTCGGCCTGTCTATAGCTGGTTTTCGGCATGTAGATAGCTGGGGTGTTTCTGAACATTGGACTACAGATGATGCGTACGTGAAGGTCATTTGTGATATTACTGGTTCCAGGATTGGTGCAGGATTGATTGATCGGAAAGCCATTTTAATCTTTTTTAATTCAAAGAATTTTGAAATTCATGATGTTAAACAGTCTGAAAACATAAGCGGCTATGTGTGTAGGTCGTTTATTGTTTCTATTCAGATTGTAGTGTCAGTTCAAGGGTTTGTCCTGACAGTGATTTGAGTTGATGCAAGTTTATAAAATTCCTTTGTCAAAAAAAAAAAAGTAACGGAAAACCATGGAAATTAAAAAAAAAAAAAAAAGGTCCAAGAAAGCAAGGATTTTCTTCCCAGAAAAGCACTTTTAAATGTGATAGTAATTGAAATATTATGTTATGCATGATCCTAACACAAAATATATTATATTTCAATTAAATTCATTTTAAATTAGTTCATAAATTTTTGTCATGAAGTTATTATAGCAAGAATTACACAAATATAAGTGTCATTTATGAATATCTTTTTTAAAGAAAGTTAAAGTAGAATACATTTACACCCAATTTAAAATAAATTTTAAGCATACTAAGTGTGTGTTTCGGGTATATTAAATTGAGTAGTTTTTAATTAAAATGAATAAGTGTATATAAGTGATAATTAGCACAAAAAAAAAGTGTATATAAGTGATAATTAAAAAAATACTTATAAGTTATATGGTTGTTTGGATAAATTTATTTATAAGTTATATTTAAAAATTTATTATTTAATTTAATAAAATAATCTCAATACATGCATTTTAAATTAAAAAGATATTTTAAAATATAAATTTTAAAATTTAAATTGTTAAACAAGCACTGAAATGAAACAAGAAATAAGTTAGAAAAAAAGTACATTATTACCAACATTCAATTTATGAGCATTTAAGTTATAAATTAACATAATAAATTGAATTAACAAACACCCTTATAAATTTATACGAGACACATCTGTTGGGATTTATGGGTGATAACTTAGAGACAACTTAACTAGATTTTATCGTACTTAGTCTTTGCTAAGTAGAACATATTGTCACAGCCAGAGTTTGTTCTTGTGACCAAAATAGTTGTTGTAATTCAATAAGTATGTATCTTGGAAGAAGTTCATTCAATTGTTCAAGCCTCAAGATTACATCAGTTCGACAGCAAGAATAAATGTTACTGTCACAAGTATTGACAACAGACTCCATCTGACAGCAACATTGGCGGAAGCATGAGACAACAACATTCTCACAGTTTGACAGCAAGTCTGGAATTCCTGACAGCAACATTGGCGGGGATTCATACTGTCAACCAAGGAACATTCTCTTGACAGCAGACTTGGCGGTTAAAGTTACTGTCTCACTGAATTATTTGAATTGGGGATTTATCTCAGTCAAACGGTTAAAACTATTACTTCGAAAATTAGGCAGTTAATACTATATTGTTATGGAAACAACAGGAGAAGACAAGATTTTAGTAAATTTGTGCGTGGTCAAGGCGCTAAATACTTAAAACCTGCTGTTGACATGCCTATTAGATGGAACTCAACTTACAAAATGTTAAAACGTGCATTTAGACAAAGAGTTGTTTTACTTGATTTTCATAATTCTAGGAATGGTCCGGTTAATAATATAAGTAATGCAGATTGGGCAAGAATTGAGGAGTTAATAAGTATTCTTAAATGTTTTTATAAGTCAACGAAAAGATTGTCCGGGGTTTATTATCCTACAACTCCTCTAGTGTTAGGAGAATTTTACTTGATAACAATGACTTTTATAAATTGGCATAATAATGATTTTTGGGCACCCGTTATTCATACAATGCGTGAATTTTTTTTAAAATATTATGAAGAAATGCCACAAATGTTTTGTTGTGCCGCGGCTTTAGATCCTAAGATTGGAGTTGATGGAGTTGAAAGTCTTATAGAATGTATTAATAGTAACTTAGGAATTGGTAGTGATGTAACAATTGCTAGTATTAAAAAGTTTAATGAAACACTAAATGCATTTTATGACCATTATGAAACGTTATATGGAGCAAAATCGCGCGATATTCCTGTTGAAACTGGTAGTAGTAGAGATGTTGCACTTCAGTTGGCTATTTCACGTAAAAAATCAAAAACCATAAGTTTAACTAGTGAATTAGCAAAATACAAAATGACAGATTTCGTAAGTGAGCAATCAGATATACTAGAATTTTGGAAAACACGATCTTGTCATTATCCTGTTATGGCCATAATGGCCCGTGATATTTTAATTGTCCAAGCTAGCACAGTAGCTTCAGAGTCTGCCTTTTCTTTTAGTGGCAGGATTTTGAATGAAAGAAGAAGTCGTCTAAATCCACAATCGTTAGAAGTCTGCATATGCTATAAGGATCATCTGGATGCGGAAAAAAGGAGACAAGATGTTGTTTCTGCTGAGGATATTTCATCATCGGGTGAAGACATTTCTACAAATGAAGAAGATTCATCTTAGGTCTGGTCAGCACTCTGTGCAGTGTGCAAAAACATCTGGTAATATTCTCAATACATGGTAGAGTTAGTAGAATATGTACCTCTGCAGGCTTCTTTTCTTGTGAGCTGCTTGTTGCAGGAGTCTTTTAGCTTATTAATTGTATCTCCTTAATTTATGCTTGTCTTGTATTCTCAGGTAATCTAAAATTGTCTTATATACCAAACATAACTGTCTTGAATAAATTGATGGCTTTGTCTGATTGCTGCCACTAGTTAGGACATTATCACAAGTGACTTTACACTGAATCACATATGCAAACAAACATATGTCAAGGTCCATCCAGGGCAGCCATTTGTAATTTTTTTTAACATAAAAAATAATATCTTCTGTTGTCTTACTCCTAGTGACAACAATTTCAGGATAAGGTATAAATTATTTCCATTTATTAATGTCATTGCTTAGGGCATCCAAAAGCTTTTGGTATACCCAAGCACTAGCATTATGAGGTTATGCCTGTGAATAAACTTCCGCATCAGGTTGTCCTCTACCTAGATATTGCATATATTAGTTTGTCAAACACAATTAGTCTGTACATTAAGAGGGCAAAGGTTGTGCTAGTAGGCTATTAAAAATTGATTTGTGCACAACGCCCGTACCCGTTATTAAGTTCTTTTTGTAAACGCTGAGGATAACCTTTAAGTTGGTGAGTTTAATGCATTAAAGCTTTACAAAAGACAAGGTTAATTTTCATAAATGAAGGTTATTAAGGTTATTAAGGTTAATTTAATTTGTTGCAGGAGTCTTTTAGCTTATTAAGCATAAATGAATAGGTGATATCTTTGTGCCAGGAAAAAGTTCTTTTAGCTTATTAATTGAAACTCAGTAAAATAATCAAATCATGGCATTGCTTAATTGATTTGCAGGCATTGCTTTACTTTAAGTACTGGGCACTTCCCTGACTATGATGAGCTTACTGGTTTGGGCTTGAACTAGCTGACTGCTGCAGACTGCAATTGAACTACTTAGCCACTTTAATATTCAGATTTAAATTTTTTAGAAGTTGTAATTTGTATTTTTAGTTTTAAGGTTTTAAGTTGTAATTTAAATGAGTACTTCATATGTTTGTTCCATTTTTATTTTCAGTATTCATCATTCATGTTGTAATTTTTAATTAGGACCAGGTTCATTTTTTCATATGTTTGTACACATATTTTACAAAAACATGATTTTTTTTTAAATTAACCAGGCCCAGATAAAGCCCAACCTGGCCTGATCCGGCCCGCGGGCTGAAAACAGGCCTCCTATTTACCTAATAGCCCGGCCCGGCCCGGCCCGGTTTTTCAGGATTAAAGCCCGGGCTTTTTAAGGCCCGGATAAAGCCTGGCCCATCAGGCTTTTTGTGCACCTCTAGTCAAACCCGTGACAGTTTAGATGTTCAAGAAACAGATTTGCTGCGACTTATCAAAGATTGTAGCAGACCTGCAAGACTACGATAGAAGCTTGAGAGATCACAAGACAAAGCTCGTCAATTCAAGAGTATGACAAATCTACATCTACTAGAATTATATTAGCTTGAATTAGAAAGAATCTAGGTTGCTTTTCATATTATGATAACTCTGTTTGTATAGCAATTTAGGAAAGTCACATGGGTGTGAAAATTGTAAGGAGCTGCCACTTGAAAATGACAGCAGCTCCACAACCCATGTGATAGAGACGTTAGAGAAAATTAGTCTACATAGAGTATCATCTCTCATTCTTTCTAAGTATTCATGAATTCATATTCATTGTAATCACTCAAGAAACTGATGCTTGAGTAAACACTTTTTCTCAAGGTTGTAGCAATACTTCGCAAAATAAATAAAACATTTATTTTGTGAGAATATCTTGAGCTATCACTTGTGTTTGAATTTCGTATACTGATAGATTAGAATCTTTATTATTGTTGTTGAAGTAAAGATTTGAATTTATCGGTATTGCATTCAATCCATCCCCCCCTTCTGCAATACTCCGGGACCAACAACTAGTATCAGATCTAACAGATTGATATACTAATCTGAGATCATGACGAGTATACAGAAATCAAGTGGTATCAAGATTCCAGTATTTGATAAAGAGAACTACAACTTTTGGAAAAGAAAGATCTTGTTATTTATCAAAGCTGCACATCCACTGTACTTGGGAATCCTTGAGAATGGCCCCTTCATTCCTAAGAAAGAAGTAGCTACTGCCACTGTGAATGGTGAAGTAATTTCAGCTCACTGGGTTGCTAAGAGACCCTCAGAATACACAGAGTCTGAGAAAGAAAAGGTAACCTTGGATGACTACTTACAACTCATCTTACTTGACACTCTCACCATGGGCAAAGCCATGTGTGGAAATGTTATGGGATGCTCATCTGCTAAAGAGATGTGGAACAAGATAGAGTTGTTGTGTGAAGGAAGTGAAGAGGTCAGAGAAAATCAAAGACAAATTCTTGTGTCACAATATGAAGCCTTTATGGCTAAGCCTGCTAAAGTGCTCACTCAAATGTTTGAAAGATTCAGTAAGCTAATAGTTGAGTTACAAATTCATGGAAAGTTCTATGACAAAAAGGAGATTAATGTCAAGTTTCTGCTCACTCTTCCTTACCACCTTGAGCACAAAATCACTGCCATAAGAGAAGGGAGAAACTTGAATGATGTTTCTCTTGAGACTCTTTATGGTGTACTTAAGTCATATGAACTTGAACTCTTTCAAAGGAGAGCTATTCAAACTGGAGCCAAAGGAAAGATGGCAAACATGTCTGGTGCCCTTGTAGCTCATGAGCCACTTGTCTCTCTACCAATTGAATCCTCACAAAGTTCACAACCAACATAAGTACCATCTTTGAAGATTAAGGAGGTGTTGGATGATGAGGAGAAAGTGGTTCTACAGCTCAAAGATGTTGAAGATGAAGACTTCTATTCATTAGAAGAGATTGAAAGCATGGATAATCCAACCATGGCATATATGGCTAAAAGATTCAAGAATATAAAGTTCAGAAGAGATAAGCCATATAAGCCACAGGGTCAGACATCTAAGTTCAACAATGGAAACTCTTCAAAAGCTGCTGGTAGTGCCACAAGAGGAGGATACATGACAGGGATGGTGGATAGGTCAAAGTTCAGATGTTACAACTGCAATGAGTTAGGTCATTTTGCCACAGAGTGCAGAAGGCCAAAACAGAATCAAAGAATGGAGAAAGGATCTGGAAGTCAGTTTAAAAGAAATCAAGGAAGAGCCTATGTGGCTGAAGGAAAATGCTGGATGATTCCGATGATGAGGAAGAAGAAGAGTTTGTAAATCTAGCTCTCATGGCTAGATCTGATGATGAAGCATCAAGCTCCTCAAATCAGGTACCATCTCTCATTTTACTTGATATGTCTAAAACTGAGTATATGCAAACTATTGAACAATTAAGTGCTAGGATGTGTAACATTCATGTTAGTTTATCTACTGTTAATGAAGAAATTGCTAAGTTAACTAAACAGAATGAAACACTCAAATCTGAGAATGAAATGCTCTTGCTTAAAACCAGTCCATTAGATTCACTAGCTCAAGAAAATGAAAGACTAAAAAATGATGTTGTTTGTGCTAAGGAGATTGAAAAATTTTTAAGAAATCAAATTGCAGAAAATGAATTTAAGCTTAAGGCCTTCAGAAATTCTTCTAAGTTAGTTCAGGAATATCATGAGAATCACACTGAGAACCAAAAGGTTGGAATAGGTTTCGACTATGGTAGGAGGCCTGGAAAGGCAGCTGTGATTGATGATTGTTCAGATGGTGATGCTGTCAAACCTCATATTCTCAAGAGAGTTTGTAAACCTATTTCCAAAACTGTTCAAGCTGATTTTAATGAGAATTCCTTCCTCATCAAATAAGAACTTCGTGATGAAGATGAGTGTATTGACAGCACATCTACTGAAGGGAAAGATACTGTCAAGATCCCTATGACAGAAACTTTACCAAGCAATCAGACAGAATGTTCTAAAGAAGCTGTCAACAAGGATAAGACAGAAACTTTCAAAGATACTATCAAGAGAGTACCTAGGACAGCAACTTTCAAATCTACTGTCAAGACAACAGGTATGAAAGGTACTGTCAAGGGTAACTTGACAGCAACTTCAGGACATACTGTCAACTCAGACGCTTACAAGTCTAAGAATAGAAATGGCAAGTTAGGAATTGATAAGAAAAATGGCTATGCTTATGTCAAGAATGCTCCTAGGAAGCTTTGCAATAATTATGGCTCCTCCCAACACTTAACACATGTTTGTAAACAAGGTTAATGCAACCAAGGTTAAAGGTAACTTACACAGAACTCCCATTATGCAAAGAACAATGAATGTTTCTAGTAACATTGACTGCATGCCATGCAAAATCACTGCCATGAGTACATGTTTTAATCTGCCTATTCTGTCTACTGAAAAATGTTCCTATATGCAAACTGTTGAGACTTCTAAGCCTGCCAATGTTGGTAAAAAGGCAGCGTCCACTAAGAAAAAGACCAAGTCTTATTCTATAACTGAGTGGGTAGCAAAAGAAGTTAAACAAGATGATTCAAGTGTTGATTCAAATGTGATTAACGATGATATAAAGTTTGATACTGTAACTGCAGGACCCAACAAGGATTGGGTACCAGATGCAAATTAAATATCATCTATTTTACAGGGCAAGAAAAAGAAACAAGTCATGTGGATCATCGACAGTGGATGTTCTAGACACATGACAGGTGATAAAGCCCTGCTATCACATTATGTTGAGAAAACTGGCCCAGTCATAACTTTTGGAGACAACAACAAAGGTTACATTGTGGGATATGGCTGTCTGGAAATTGGAAATGTTGTCATTAAAGATATTGCTCTTGTAGATGGATTGAAGCACAACCTACTCAATGTCAGCCAATTCAGTGACAGGGGATTTAAGGTTGATTTTGATATGATGGTTTGCAACATCTATCACAAGAAAAATGGAAGCCTTTCCTTGAAAGGAGTCAGGAAAGGAAGCTTGTTTGTTGCAGATTTAAACTCTGCTAAGAAAGACAAGGTTTACTGTTTCTATAGTAAGGCAACAGTTGGTGATAGCATGCTTTGGCACAAGAAACTCTCTCATCTCAATTTCAAGACCATGAATATACTGATGAAGAAGGAATTGGTGAGTGGACTACCTCAACAGGAATTCTGTCAAGAAGGACTGTGTGAGGACTATCAAATTGGCAAATTGAAAAGATCTGTGCACAAGTCAAAGCAATTAAACGCCAACACTAAGCCACTCAAGTTAATCCACATGGATCTTTTTGGTCCAGTAAATGTTTAATCTTTAGCCAAAAAGAGATATGCACTGGTAATGGTGGATGACTACTCAAGGTACACTTGGGTAAAGTTCTTAGAAACCAAGGATGAAGCAGCTCAAGAAATCATTGATCATATAAGGGTTCTTGACAGAACTCCAAATGCAAAAGTTCAAATTCTAAGAAGTGACAATGATACTGAGTTCAGAAATTCAACTCTCGGGAATTTCTGCAAAGATGAAGGCATTGTGCAACAATTCTCTGCTGCTATGCCAAAAACACAGCAAAATGGTGTTGTAGAAAAAAAGAACAGGACTCTCATTGAAGTTGCTAGAACTATGTTGAATGATGCAAAACTACCAACATACTTCTGGGCAGAAGCTATCAACACATCTTGTTACTCACAGAACAAAATCTTAATCAACAAGACTCATGGGAACACTCCTTACTATCTGTTGACAGGAAAGAAACCTACTATCAAATATTTTCATGTATTTGGGAGTAAGTGTTTCATGATGATAGACAACCATGAAAGAAAAGGAAATTTTGATGGTAAAGCTTATGAAGGCATCTTCATGGGATATGGATTAGAAAGGACTGCCTATAGAGTATTTGTCATTGATCACAAAGTCATTGAAGAAAGTGTGAATGTCACATTTGATAAGACCAAGTTTCCAGGACTGCAAGAAGATGGTCAAATGCAGCCTCTCAGATTTGAAAATCAAGGTTACTTGGAAGAAGAAGAAATTGTTGCTGAAGAACCTACTTGTACTCAGACTATTGAATTTGGAAGAGATGTTGTCAACACCAATGATGCTAACCAAACTCCAGCTCAATCTCAGACAGTAACATCTAATCACCAGAATGAAAATGATTCTGGAGATAATGAAGAGCATGAAGGAGAAAATAACACTGGTGGAGAATAAACCTCTCAAGGAGGAACTAGTCAAGCAAATCAAGATAGAAGCTTGCCAAGGACCACCAAGTGGAAAAAAGATCATACTATAATGATCCCACTACTGGTGTAAGGACAAGGAGAAATGTTTTTGCTGACAGCATGTTTTCCTGTTTTCTATCTCAAACTGAGCAAAATACAATTGATGAAGCATTGTTGGATTCGAATTGGGTGATAGTTATGCAAGAAGAGCTTAACCAATTTGAGAGAGTATGGAAGCTAGTCCCTAGACCAAATGGGAAGTCAGTTGTTGACACAAAGTGGGTTTTCAGAAACAAATTGGATAAAAGTGGAAATGTGACAAGAAATAAGGCAAGGCTAGTAGCTAAAGGTTACTGTCAATAGGAAGGGATAGATTATGATGAAACATTTGCACCTGTTGCCAGACTTGAAGCCATTAGAATATTTCTAGCCTATGCTGCACATTGTAGCTTCAAGGTGTTCCAAATGGATGTCAAAAGTGCCTTTCTCAATAGAGAGCTAGAGGAAGAAGTGTATGTTGAACAGCCACCTGGATTTGAGGATGCTGAGTTGTATGACTTTGTCTACAAACTGTTCAAGGCACTCTATGGACTGAAGCAAGCCCCCAGAGCTTGGTATGAAACTCTTTCTACCTTTCTAATAGAGAATCAATTTACAAGAGGTGTAGTAGATAAGACATTATTTTACAAGCATCATGGCAAGGACATCATTCTGGTACATATATATATTGATGACATAATCTTTGCTTCTACAAATGAAAAGCTGTGTGAGAATTTTTCATCTCTCATGAGAAACAAATATGAGATGGGTATGATGGGAGAACTGTCATTTTTCTTAGGTTTACAAATTCATCAAAAGGATGATGGAATCTTCATAAGTCAAGCTAAATATGTCAAGGAACTTCTCAAAAAGTTCAATTTGGAAGATGCATCACCTGCCAAGACACCTATCTCTATTGTAACCAAACTGGAAAGATAGTGGACTCTAGCACTTATAGAGGCATGGTTGGATATCTGCTATATCTAACTGCTAGCAGACCAGACATCATGTTTGCTACATGTCTCTGTGCAAGGTTTCAGGCTGATCCAAAAGAGTCTCATCTAATTGCCATCAAAAGAATCTTTAGGTATCTGAAAGGCACTCCAAACTTAGGTTTGGTATCCTAAGGCTACTGGATTTGAATTGATTGGATATTCAGATTCAGACTATGCTGGATGCAAGATTGACAGAAAAAGCACAACAGGTAGCTGTCAATTTCTTGTTGGTAGATTAGTGTCATGGTTTAGCAAGAAGCAGCATTCTGTGTCCACATCAACTGCAGAAGCTGAGTATATTGCAGCTGGAAGTTGCTGTGCACAAATTCTTTGGATGAAAAATCAGCGATTGGATTATGGTCTAGAGTTATCCAACATTCCTATCTACTGTGATAACACTAGTGCCATAGCCATCTCAGACAATCTAGTTCAACACTCCAGGACAAAGCACATTGATATCAGACATCATTTCATTAGAGAGCATGTTGAAAAGGGAACTGTGAAGCTGGTTTATGTCCCCACGGATAAGCAACTTGAAGACATTTTCACAAAGCCATTGGATGAGCAACCTTCAACAGGTTGGTAAGTGAATTGGGAATGCTAAATCTGGTATGTTAACTTACTAGTTTTTACATTTTCAATGTGTTAGATGCAGCTCGTGACAGTAGCCTTCAATGTTGCTGTCATGAGAAGTTATTGTCTTATGTGCTACTTGCTTTAACAGCATGTCTACTATGACTATGCTAAAATTGAAATTACATATTTGTCATAATTTATGTAATTCGTAGTCATGTGACATTAACTTAAATCACACGGGTGCTAGGATAATTAGTCTTGTCATTTGAAATGACAGGGTTAATTGTCAGTCTTTTTCTTGTAAAGTTAAATACTTTATTAAAAATCATATGGGAAACTGGAACGTCACTCAGCGTGCTATAAAATGACCTCGAGACTAAAGACCATTTTTCCCATAACACATTCACGCTTTAAGAAAGAGAATAAGAGACAATAATGGAGAACAAGAATGGAGATGAACAGAAGCCCATTATCTGGTGTGAGCCCGGACACGAGGAGGAGATAAAGGAACTCTTCGCTGTCATGGATGATTTACTTGAGGAAGAGAAGGCCAAAGAAGAGAAAGCTGCTAGAGAGAAGGTGGAGAAGGACCTTGAAGCCTGGAAGGAGTTGCTCGACCTCGTTGAAGCACGCCTAAAGGTAGATGGGATAACAGATGAAACAGTTCATGTGGAACTGTATGAACTTGTTTCTGATGATGAATAAAGTTGTAATTTTTTTTTAAAGAATCGTTTCATCTTCTTTACTGTTCATACTTTCTCTGTTAGATTCTCTTACCTATTTACCTGATGGTTAATGTAATGTGTGTGTGTCTGTGCCTTTAACGAATATGTGCCTAAATTGATTAAATGCTAATTGGTAATTTTAATTTAAGCAATGAGCAAAATCAATTTAAAACTTATGACAAAAATTATTTCCGCACAAGTTGCTGTCAGCAATGAAAGTTGCTGTCACGACATGTCTTGACAGCAAGTTTCCTTACAGCAAGGAAAAATTTTCTGTCATGAGAGTTTAAAAGATACTGTCTCTAAATTGCTTAATAGTGACAGCACGTTCTCGCGCTAATGTTAGTGTCAACCGAAACATGTTGTCACACCTTCAAAGTTACTGACGAATTTGTTCTAGCGCACAGGTTACTGTCAAAGTTAGTGGAACGTTATAATTGGGATTTTACCTTCACGATTTACAGCCACTAGAAAGTAACTACCCATGCATGACAGCTCGTGACTGTTTAGTGGGTTAAGACATAAAGTTACTTTCCCCTTTTTCAGTAAAACGTTTGCCATTCTCATGTAAGCAACTGTCAATCACACAAACACATAACTCTCCTCAGAACTCTTTTCTCAAAAGCTTAAATCTTTCTCTCTCTATCTCTAAACCCAAAGCACAAAAATGGCACCCAAACAATCTACTTCGCAAACAAACTTTGCTGGCATTCTCACTACTGGAGATGCTGGTGAAGGCTTCAAAGGACTTGTATCCTTCATGAACAAGTCCTATCTAGGTCATGCTATTACCTCAACCCCATCTTTGGACCTAGACAAACTTGAACAATTTTGGAAAACTGCCATTATTCAAGGAAATGCAGGTAATGAAGCCATTAACTTCAAAATCAACAACATTACCTACATTCTCACTATCAAGGGCATCAATGAAGCCCTGGGAACTGGATTGAAAGCTAATGAATCATACCAGGAGCTTGCAAATGATGAAACCCTAAAGAAGTTCTTCTTGAAAATTGAGTATTCTGGCCCTATTATTGAAGAAGGAACCTCAAGCTGGTACCCAACTGGCGAAATGGACAGGTAATACCTGAGGAAAGAATGGAGCATGGTTTTTGATGTAATGGTGAAAGTCTTCTCAACAAAGACTTCTGGCTGGAATGGTATCCCTACCTACATCAAGAAACTCACTCATTCTCTTATCCATGGTTACAAGGTGGATCTAGGAAAGAGGCTCATGGCATAAATCAAACCTGTCCTGAACAAGAAGGTACATGTCTATCCTAGATTTATTATGTTATGCATAAATTCTTTATGTGGAATTGATGAAAATGCCTCCCTCACAATGGAGTGCAATGTTTTGAAAAGGAACACACACACAACACTCAATTCACAGAATTTAAATGCAGATATTCCACTTTGTTTCACACAACACATGGTTGATCAAGTGCCCAACCTTGATTTTCCATTATCACCAAGTGAGTTTGATACATTCTCACTTCAGAATGAAGCTGAATTAGACACAAATTCAGTTAACCCACATTCTTCTCCATACATACAAATCAGATAGTCTAGACTACCAAAAGCCATGAAATTAGCCTTACAAGAATCCAAGAAAAGACCCTTGGAAATTGGTGATGGAGGTAGTACTAAGAGTGTTGAGGGAGAAACTGCACAAGATGCAGCAAATAAGGATGTTAGTCAAAGTGAACCCACAGTTGTTTCTCTTGAGCCTCCCACAGTTGTTTCTCTTGAGCCTATGAAGAAGAGAGCTAAGAGGGACAAAGCCACTGTCAACCACCCCACAGTCTCACAAAATGTTGTGGAGGATAAAAGGGAAACAAACACATCCCTAGATGTCCCTTCTCAACAAGAGGCATCTATTGAAATTGGCCTGTCTCCCAAGGCACCCTGTAAAAAGTCTGCACAAACTCATGAACTCACTCATGAGGAGCCCCCACTTGCAGATACACACATGGAGTTAGGGCACAGTGAGGATCAAACTTCCACTATTGATGTTCCACAAGTTACCTCTGTGGAATAGCCAACATTCTCTTCTGTACCTTCACCTTCTTTATTCTCTAATCCATCAAATAGAGAGGGGGACAGTCCCAACCCTTTAGGTTTTGATCATCAATCTCCTATTATGGATGAGCCCCCATCTAGTGGTCCACAAGAACCTATTTCTCAAAGTGAAATGGACACCACTCCTTCAAACACTGAGCTAGATCAAGGTGGCACTCTGCCAGAAAATGAAACAACCAACATCTTGGTCGAACTCCAACAAGCAACTAACCCTAGGGAAGTTGCTGTCACAGCTTCAACTGCTGTCAAAGACACCACCAAAGTTGCTGTCACTCCACCTATTGACAGTAACATTTTGGTTGAAGGTGTTGTCACCTCTACACAGCATGATCAGGATGCAGTAATTATTGAAGATGCTTCTGATGATGATCATTTGCCTATCTTTGCTCTAAAGGTAAGATCTAAACACTTTACTTTTTCAACTCAAATACATGTAAGTACTGCTCATACCCATGCATCTAGGATGAGTGAGGGAGAGAAAAAGAAAAGAGAGATAAAAGAAAAGAGAGGTGAGCATAAAAATGAGAGGCAGCCAAATGAGCTGGCAAAAGGTGAGGGACTTGAGCATGTCCAGAGTGAACCTGAGAGATCCCCACAACATAAGGCTCTTGGCCTTGAGAGTTCATCTGTGAGAAGTGATGAGATAACTCAGAAAAACAATGAGAGTGTGAGAACCCCCACAGCCTCATTGCCCCAATCTTTTCCTTTGCCTCCAAAAAGGTTAAGATCTGGTGGTCCTTCTAAACAAGCTGATTCAAAGTTGAAATCCCTTGAGGGCAGATGTGCATCCATGGAAGACAAGATTGACAATCTATCCACTATGGTAGCTGATGGCTTTGCTGAGATTCAACATGCTCTACTATCATTTTCTGCTACTCTTAGTGCTGTCAACTTAACTAAGGGGGAGAAAGTGGTAGATCAGAATAGAGTGGTAGATCCAAATATCTCAGAAAAAGTGGTAGAGAATGAGAAACAAGGGGAAGCTACAAGCAAGGGGGAGTCAAGAAGGGAGGGGGAGCAGGCACAAGTTGAAGATGGAGAAGAGAGTGAGGGGGAGCAAGAGAATAAGGAAGAAAGAAACTTTGGTGAAGAGCTGAAAGCCTCTGGAGATGGTGACTTAATTGAAAATGAAATGGATGGTGAGCCAGTATTGGTAAACAAAGAGGTAATGAAGCAATTACAAGAAACTCAAAAGTCTGAAAGACCAATACTGCCTCCTCTGAAAATTAATGAGCCAACTCCTGAAATCATGAAAACTCCACTGCAAAAACTATGGAGAGAAAAAGAAGAGAAAAATAGACTGGGTAAAGGCAAAGATAAAATGCCTGAGTATATAAATCTGACAACTGGAATCACCTGTCCTGATGGAAGTGAGTATAGCCCAGATGATGCAGGAACAATGATGGTTAGCTACATGGAGAGTACTTTGAACAACAAGGATGAAGAATTCAGTATGTTGGTGGATAACTCAATCACAAAAGCAGGAGGAGTTTACAACAAATTGTCAACAATACTGAAGGATAAAATAATAAGTATCTCTGTGAAAGTTAACTTGGAGAAAAGATGGGCAATTGATGTATATCTAAAAACCGGCGCCTCAATATTCATCACAATGCAGCTACTGCAAAGCTTACAAGCAAGAGTACTAAATTCCTTAGCAACAAAAGTGAAGGCCAACTCAACAACTTTTAATGAAAGTCTGTTGGCACAGATCAAGAGGATTATTGAAGACAAACTCCCAGAAGTGATTGACAATCCATATGGTGTTTGCTATAGGATGACCACATGTGCGGGAGCAAAGAAAATTGGTTTTCTGACTTTGGATAAAGAGTCAAAGTTGAAAACTGACTCAGTGATGATAGTGCTGAGACAGATCCTCAAGTCCAAAATTACCAAGGAAAGAGTCAAGGCTGTCAGGGAAATTCATAAACTTTTGGTGAAAAGAGATGAGAGTCTTAGCTCTCAAATAAAGAATTTAATTTCTGAATCTAATGCCAAAAGAGGTGAAAGAGGTGGAAGCAGCACATTTGATGACACTCTTGATGATGATGAGCTTGATGGAAATGGAGGATCTAGTGCAACTGGAGGTGGGAGTAGAAACAAAACAACTACTGAGAATGTTGAAAATCAAACTCAGGAGAAAGCAAAAGAGGAAGCTCCTAGTACTGAAGAGAAAGATGATGTTACTGAAGAAGGTGAATCAGACATTCTTGAAGCCTTGGAAGAAAATATTTTAAGGTTTGCTGTTGACTGCCTTAATGCTGAAAAGGATGCTGTCAACAAAGAAACTATTAAGAGCTTAAATGAAGATACTGTAATGGAGGACACAGTTGAAAAAGACACTGTCAAGAGCTTGAATGAAGATGTTGTCAAGGACAAGGTTGTCAAGGCATTCAAATCTAAAAGGAAAAAAAGAAAAGTAAGAGCCTGGCGCACAATTCCTACAAAGGGGAAGACAAAGGCTGCAGCTAAGACAAAGAAGCATGGAGTAGTGGTTGATAAGACTCCTATTCAGAAAAGAGAAATGAACAGCTTTAAATGTCAAAAAGCAATTGTTGAAAGAGACATGAAATCTGTCTCTTTGGATTTGGATGACAGTAAGCAACATGCAACCAAATACACCATCTAGCATATAGATGGAAGTAGAATGATGGATGTTGACAAGAATTTCAATATGATAATTGGATCAACAGTGATAGACACGTACAACCTCAAAATGACATCTGAAGCAGTGACACGCAGAGTCGGATTCTTTGTGTTGGCAAGAATGGTGGATCTTATGGTAAGTCATGGCAATGTCCCTGAACCAGCCATGGAACATATCCAGAAATACTATGCTGAATTCTATGAGAAGCATGGTGACTCGATGGATCTTGATGATGCCAACTTTGTGACACCCCTAGATCCGGGATCAAGGATCCAGGTCATCACAGTCCAATTTTCGATCAATATCCATATCTCTTGAATCTTTTTTTTAAAAAATTTAATACTTATGCAATTGACCCCACACTAATACACACACACACACACTTACAGGAAGCATTTCAACAACCAAAAGTTTATTACAAACTTACACACTTAATTTACATAAGTCTACTAAGCCCCTTTCGCTTGTCACTACCTCGGCGATGGTTGCCAGCACTCGCTCAAAAGGTCGTCTTTCCCTTACCCTCTTGCGGGGTGTAGTGCGTAGAATCGACATGGGACCTAGCTGCTATATACATAAGTGGCAAGAGTGAGCTATAATAGCTCAGCAAGATAATATTGTAAACTAGAATTTAAAATGTGAACAGGTATACATATATATTCATATATAAGCAGAAATCAATTATAATCTTTAAGGAAGAATAAAGCTCTTATTTAATAATACATCATCCACTTACTATTATAAGAAGGAAATCTAAAATAATATAATATCAGTTTCTCTTCATCTGTAACCATAATTCCATCATCTCATATCATTATTATGTTTTTAGTATAGAAATCTGAAAACCATTGTCAACACTTTCTTTTCAAAAACATTGGGGATATCTGCTGTAGCCTGATACGTTAGGACGATGATCAGTCGCCTAATCGTACCTGCTCTCTTTTTACTACCGGTAGAAGGAATGAAGATCATCCCTGGAGGAAGGCCACCTGCTAACATCCTCCCTTGGCATCTTCGTGCCGTAATAAAAATAATAAATGCTGGACTGTGTCGCACACAGCCCTGACACAGCCACTTACGCAAGTCTGTTGCAATCCCCTTTTTTGTCAAATCATTATTCCATTTATAAAATATCATTCCACATTTCCATTTTCTCGCTTTCATTTCCACATATCATTCACTCATATCATTTCCATTCTCGCACATTACTTCTATAATATATATATATATATATATATATATATATATATATATATATATATATATAACATAATGCTTTGATTATGATCCAGACATCTCTTTCATATTCAAGAAATCAAATGTACTTTTATATTCATAAAATATTCCGTCTATTTTAAAAGTAGTAAATAATAATCAAATAATATTTATTAAACCACTGATACTCGAAAAGAATATTTTTAATATAGTATTATAAACCATATAACCCTAGATAACAACTGATACCATTCCCTTTCATATCTCTTTTACCATAGAGCATATTCGCTCCATTCGAAATCATCTCTATATCCATATTTCATAAATCATATCCATCTCTCTTTAATTTCCCAAAATCAAGGAAATATATTCTTTGCAACATAGCAACAATAACATCACATATATATATATATATATATTCCATGATATCATTTTTATTCCGAAGATAAATAATTTTCAAAGTAGGGATAGAAGGATCTTGCCTCGATCTCTGTAAGTCGGAAGTATAGCTCGTGGCTCTCCCGAAGTCTCTATAAACACAAAAAGGATCATTATCAGAACATATTCCACTTAACCACCTACACTTATATAATAACACCCTTATAATATCCCATTACTATCTCAAAAGGTCTTGAGGACTTAACCATTCTTATTCCCGATTAAAGTTCTTAACGATTTACATTCTTTCCTTAACAACCACTCTCGACTGTAAAAATCCTCATAATTCATAAATTCCACAATTTGACACAAGGTCAGTTGGTAAGGGTTCTTTGATCACCCTATTATAACATCCCAAAGTTTCATAATTTTTAAAAATGTCTAAGTATGGTAGTTATAGCCTCGAAGTTGGTACAACTACGTTTTCTCGGTTCTCGAACGTCTTTCACTAAAACTGACTTTTCTCCTAAACCGTTCATCAGATTTTAACGTACTTTATATCAAAATGATCTATGAACCAAGCTCTACCCTCTCATGATCAGTGGGTGCTCTGGATAGAAACCTACCATACGAATATGGGAACCAAAAACAGGGTATCTATTTGGTTTAACGAAAATCGGGCATTATAACGGCTATATTTTCATACTTTCCAAAATTCAACACCTCCAAATCCATCATCCACCTTATACACCATCACCTACACCATGTGGTCATCTTACCAACCATGGTTACAAGCACATACTCCTTTCATATACCATAAAAACACTTTTAAACACATATATAATCATGATTTCATCACTTATAACCACTTAACCACTAATACCATTAATATTCATCATAAAACTCAAGAGGGGTGAGGATGTTGTACCTTCTTTGAAGCTTTAACACTCTTAATATATGCTTGTAGTCCTTAATACACCTTGATACAACCTTATACTAGCTTGAATCAACTAAAGAAACCATAAAAAACCAAGTTAGTTTCTTAAAGTTACTATTCACCATCAACTTCCATGATTTTATTACCTTATCAAATGATGCTTGATGGCTATGAAACTTTGTGTATGTCTTTATCTATCCTCAAGTGGCCTCCATGATTTTTTCCTTGAGTTTTAGTTGATTGGAACTAGGGTTTGGAATTTGGTTTTTCTCCTTTTTTTTTCTTGAAAATTCGAATGGGAAGATGATGCAAGGGGAGAGGTTCTTTTGCTTTTTGTTTAATCTTATCTCATCTTGTCTTAATCTCTTGAGAATTCTAGAGTTTCGTGGATAAATCCCATGGTTAATGACTAATTTGCCCTTAAATAAGTGTTAGTGGAATGTGATGTCATTGCTTATGTCACTTGGATGATCCTTTAATCCTTTTCTTGTATTTTCTAAGTAAAATGCTACTAATTTTGGTAAATGATAATGTGGTATGTATCCTTGTTATATTACAAATCTTGGTTTTTTTGTTTCCATACTCGTCTAATCGCGATTCGTTTCGAATATACTTTGTTATCCTAGTGGTTTTGAAATCGTTTAACAATCCAAATTCCCTTGACATTTCCTTGACTTGCTCTCGCCTTGGTTTAACCTAATTTCACTAATTCCTCAAAATATAAATCCTTTAATATTTCTATGCTCCTTAATATCCAATTAAATAGAAGCTCACTCGAACTCAAAATCCTCAAAAATCCGTATTCAGGAATTTCTGAAATCTATCGTCATTTCGAGTCACTTATTTTCCTAGTACAATACTAATATGGTTTCTGTTTACTCGTTTTCCATTTCAAGTATAGAGTACTTACATACCATTTCCCTAAATCCTCAAAATTTACTATTCATATGATCACTGTAGCATTGCTAAAGTTAGGGTTATTACAGTCTTCCCCCCTTAAAAGGATTCCGTCCCGGAATCACGTTGGAAATGTCCATAGGTACCCTTTTTCATTCACACCTCCTAACTTCCACACTACTTCCTCTATCCTTTTCCTTTCATAATATCTCTATCTTGTTTGCGCAAAAATACACCAACATAAACTTTCTTGTCATTCATCAACATGCCATTTAGTTTATCAATAGTAGTACTTTCACTATCTTTTTCTTGCAAATTCCCTCCTGTTTTCAGTCATTCCATATTATCTCGTCTCTCCTTCCACTTTCGACATTCGCCTTTTCTGAATGGTAGTGTATCTTACTATGGTTTGTCTATATTTTGATCTCTATCATGACATAAATATTAACACCTCAATATTCCTATATCTCATCTCTGTAAAATTTTCCAGAAAATAAGCTCTAATAATATTCTTTAAAACAATTGTAAGAAAATACTACCTATAATATATATTTCCTGTTCGTCTCAACGAGTTTGTGTTTTCCCAAAACACTCCTACTTTTCTTTTCATAGCGTTTCCTAGCCCTTAACAGATACTGATTTTCCTTATCTATATTATTACCTTATTTACTCCATTAATTGATTAAGTCGATCCTTAACCAAAGACTTACACACAAAATTTAAATCGAAAAACAAGTACCTGTATCTGCATCTGGTTTCGTCAACACTTCCCCTAAGGTCATGTTGTACACTCTAGTAGTAGGCCTATTTGAAGCAGTCACACTGTGTCCTGGCGCGTATGACCCACCGGAACGGCAATCTCTAGCAATGTGTCCTAATTTCCTACACTGGTAACACTTAACATCTCTTTTAGGGTTTGTATCAGCTGATGGGCACTGGTTAAGGTAGTGTCCTTTTTGTCCACACTTAAAACAAGTTACTCCCAGCACCCTACAGACTCCTATATGCTTCTTACCACACGTGTCACAATCTGGTAATGGTGGTCGTGATTGATTGGACTGAAACGTTGATACGGTATATTTTTATGTTCGTTCACAAGGAGACAGGTTTTATCAATTTTAATTTAATTGTCACGAATTATAAAAATAATTATTGAGAATTTTTGTATAAGTAAATAACGCAAATAAATGTGTTTTAAAATCGATTAACTAAAAGTCTAGGGCGACCGGGTTCACCATGTTTACACCGAAACAAATTACACGGATGTAGTTAATTTAACGGATTTAAATAATTAGGGCATGTGTTAATCTCTCTCAAGCATTAATGCTCTCGAAAATCCAATTATGCTCTCGCACTAAAATTCAATTCCGCTAATCGTATGTATGCCTCTAGTGAATAAAATCTCTCGATCTATTATTCCTATTTGCAAATAATTAATTAATGATACCGGCCGATAACAAAAATTAAATTTCATAACATATCGATTAGAATTATTTTATATCCGTTAAACAACTAATAAGATTAAAGCATTATTGTGGTGTAAACATGGCTCCCCCGTACACCCTAGAAATAAACTACTCACTCATGCTATTAATAAAATTTACAAAAACAATTAAACAAGACATATAAAATATATATTAACAAGCAAAATAAAATTAAGGAGTACCTCAAATTTGCAATAAAATGGAGAATTTAAATCAAGGTGAACATAAAAGAGAAGAAAAACAAGCCCCTAATTTCTTAAAACTATAGCAGCCGAATGAATGTAGATGTGGTGTTGTAGAATGTGCAGTGTACTTTCCCTCATCTAATGCCTAAGCTAGCATAAGATGTCATGTCCCTGGCAAGCTTAGCTAATTTATAGCTTGAAATATTCCTCTTGAATTAAAAAGCCTCCATCATTCTTCTTCATCATTAGCATTCATCATTAGTCCACTTTGGCACATTCTTTTTTCTTTGCCAACCACTCCATTTCAATCAACTTTCGGCTGCATTATTCTCAAAACAACTCATCGACCAAAACAAATGTTTTACATTTTTAATAAACTACAAGAAATTACAACTAAAATTCGGAACTGAATTTGCTCCTCAGATTTTGAGCTGCTCCAATCGGATTTTTGCTTATTTAATCCCTCTGAATTGTAGATAATTTCCTAAGTTTCGCGTGGACTGTAAGATCGTCCAAATCCGACTCCTACAACTCCGGATATGAATTAAATACCGTAGAAAGCGGGTGTAGCTCACTAAATCCGAATTTCTTCCATTTTTAGCTCCAAAATAGCTCTTTAAGCCCAAATTCTTCCAAACTTAGAAATTCTTGTCTTCTACAATAAAACATTAAAATTTATTAAATAAATATCCAAATTAATGCAAAATGTAATTAAATATGGGAATAAAATTATCTAAAATATATATAAAAATATATCTTATCAAACATCCCCACACTAAGCATTTGCACGTCCTCGGGCAAATAAGCGAAATAAAAACTAAATCCTAACTAATATCACTTTCGTAGATGACACGATTGCATTGAGCATATGCAACAAGCCGTTAAACCTCTAGGCAGCCCTAGTAGGACGAGTGTTGTCTCGTGAGGGTTTATAGTGAATATACCCACAAAATTCATTTTTTTTCTCTGCCAAGTCTCAAGTATGCAACCTATCATAGCACTCCACACATGCAAAACTTAATTACACAATATAGAAAAGACAAGTCTTTCAATTTACGCATCATTTGTACAAGACTATCCAAGTAAGCACACAGTCTAGATAGACAAAAAGATCATGAAATATATATCAATGCTGCATTCAGTGAGTAACATGCTATGGATATAAATGAAGCTCACAAAACTCTCAAATCACACAAGTGTATAGGTGAAGTGTATTCGCTCAAGTTCAATCAATTAAGTCATGTGCTACCATATGCTTGGTTGTCCACCAAATCTCCACTACTTTGTATACATGCATGCACAAATCAAAAGGTCTTTGTTAAAGGTTGTAACGTGGCTAAGGTGAAGGGTAGGGAATCAAGAAAAAGGCTAAAAAAAATGGCTAACTCGACAAACTAATAGAGCACAATGTTCATTTCTAATTAAAGCACTCAACATGAAATTTCGATCATGTAACAGCAGATCAGACTCTCACAAGCATTAAACTCCAAGCACATATTACCATGTACTTTTCCACTTTCATATTGCACAAACCAATGAACACAACTCTATTCGATCTTTTTTTTTTCTTTCTGTTTTTTTTTTTCACCAAATTTTCACTCTTTAACAAAGAAATCCCCACACTATGCACTCACCAACCTCCAAATGAATCAAAATGCTCTACTAGTAAATCAAGAGAAGAATAAACAAGTAGGCTCAAGAAATTTAGATTGGTGATACACAAAAATAACGGATAAAAAGCTCAAAGGGGTTCACTAAGGATATATGATTCAAGGGTACTGTTTGGATAAATACGGTTAATCCTAGTGCCTTTATCATTTTCATGCATACAGATATCATGTAATCTCAAAATGGTTTAAAGCAAGTTCTAGAGCAACATGCCAAATGATGAACAACACACAACAATAAAATTCGATTGATATTAGATGTACCAATCATAAATTAGACTCAAGATCTCACAGGGTGAAAGCATGCTTCAGTACTCACTAAATTTGACAAAGATGTATCTCAAGTTTTAAAAATTTTCGCAAGCACGAACAAGGAATCATCAAGTAACAAATGATTTTCTAGAGATATGACATGTCAAATAATCATGCAAAATAAGCTCACAAGATGTGTACCTATCCTTGTTAACACACTATGAGACGAGGCAATTAATTTTCTAATTTTCTGATTTTTTTGGAATTTTTAAATTTTTAATTTTTTTTGGAATTTTTTTTTTAATCATCGAGAACTCATCCCCACAATTAAGTGGTTCATTGTCCTCAATGAACAATTATATAAAAGAAAAGTAAGAAATATAAAGAAAAGTAAGAAATACTCCCCTAATAGCCTGCTCAAATCATTGGGTTGCTTCCCAATAAGCGCTCTTTTACCGTCATTAGCTTGACTTTTGCCTTCGAATCAAGGTTCCATGGAGAGATTGTCGAGCTGAATTGTCTCCATTTTTCCAACAAATGCGCCGTCCATATATAATTTAAGGCGTTGACCGTTTACCTTAAATTTTTCTCCATCTTGCCCCATGATCTCAATAGCGCCATGGATTTTAACTCCAGTTACAGTGAAAGGTCCGGACCATCTGGATTTGAGCTTTCCAGGAAAGAGTCGAAGCCTTGAGTTAAATAACAATACCTTGTCACCAACTTGAAAATCTCTTCGCTTGATCATCTTATCATGCATTTTCTTCGTTCTCTCTTTGTAAATCCGGGAATTATCATAAGCATCAAATCGAAGCTCATCTAATTCATTTAATTGAAGAAGTCTTGCTTGTCCCGCAGCCTTTAAATCCATGTTGAGTTCTTTTATAGCCCAAAAAGCACGATGTTCCAACTCAACTGGCAAGTGACATGCCTTGCCATATACTAACCGATATGGGGTAGTTCCAATCGGGGTCTTATATGATGTCCGATAAGCCCACAAAGCATCATCTAGCTTCAAGTACCAATCTTTTCTAGATTTTGCAACCACCTTCTCTAGAATGCTTTTAATTTGACGATTTGAAACCTCCACTTGGCCACTTGTTTGAGGATGATAAGCAAGACCAACCTTGTGAGTGACACCATACTTCTTCAACAAAGTTTCAAATTGTCGGTGGTGAAAATGAGAACCACCATCACTTATCACGGTTCTTGGAACTCCAAAGCGCGGGAAGATGATTTTTTTGAAGAGATTCATAACAACCTTAGAATCATTGGTGCGCGGTCCAATTGCTTCAACCCATTTGGAAACATAATCAACTGCAACTAAGATGTATTTCATCCCACAAGAAGTTGGGAACGGTCCCATAAAATCAACACCCCATACATCGAATATCTCGACCTCAAGAATACCGGTTTGTGGCATCTCATTGCGTTTAGAAATATTACCCGTTCTTTGACATGCATCACAAGCCAAACAGAAAGCACGAGCATCTTTAAATAGAGAAGGCCAAAAGAAACCGGATTGAAGTACCTTAGCAGCAGTTTTAGAAGGACCATGGTGCCCTCCACATGCAAGAGAATGACAATGCTTGAGAATGTCATTAACTTCAAACTCAGGGACACATTTACGAAAGATCCCATCAGCACACTTTCGATACAAGAAAGGGTCATCCCAAAAATATTGTTTAGCATCATGATGGAACCGCTTTCGTTGTTGATAGGTCAAGTCTGGAGGATGAGAGCCACTCACACAAAAATTTGCAAAGTCTGCATACCATGGAGTTTTAGTGGCAACAGCAAATAAATGATCATCAGGAAAAGAGTCGTTAATAGGAGTATCAGATGCAACATTTAATGTGAAACGCAGTCGTGAAAGATGATCTGCAACCACGTTCTCAGCACCCTTTTTGTCTTTGATTTCCAAGTCAAATTCCTGGAGTAACAGAATCCAGCGAATAAGCCTTGGTTTTGCTTCTTTCTTGCCCAACAGATATTTTAGTGCTGAATGATCTGTGTGAACAATGACTTTGGAGCCAATGAGATAGGTTCGAAACTTGTCAAGAGCATAGACCACAGCTAGAAGCTCCTTCTCAGTAGTAGCATAATTGACCTGAGCTTCATCCAAGGTTTTGCTTGCATAGTAGATGGCATGCAATACCTTGTCTTTCCTTTGACCGAGAACGGCTCCCACAGCATAATCACTTGCATCACACATGATTTCGAATGGAAGGCTCCAATCTGGAGGTTGTATGATTGGTGCACTAATCAAAGCTTCCTTGATCCTGTTAAAAGACTCCAAACAAGCGTTAGTAAACACAAAGGTGGCATCCTTAAGCAACAATTGAGTGAGGGGTTTTGCAATTTTTGAAAAATCTTTTATAAAACGACGATAAAAACCCGCATGACCAAGGAAACTCCTCACTCCCTTGACATTAACAGGAGGAGGAAGCTTCTCAATCACCTCAATTTTTGCTTTGTCAACCTGGATGCCACATTCAGAAATCAAGTGACCAAGTACCACTCCTTCATTTACCATGAAGTGGCACTTTTCCCAATTCAAAACCAAATTCACCTCTTCACAACGTTTAAGCACTTTAGAAAGATTATGCAGACATACATCAAAATCAGACCCATAAACACTGAAATCATCCATAAATACTTCCATGATAGACTCTATGAAATCAGAAAATATGGCAGTCATGCAACGCTGAAAAGTAGCAGGGGCATTGCACAATCCAAAAGGCACTCTACGATATGCAAAAGTACCATATGGGCAAGTAAATGTAGTCTTTTCTTGGTCATCAGGATGTATAGGGATCTGAAAGAACCCTGAATATCCATCTAAATAGCAAAAGTACTTATGCTTAGCAAGTCTTTCAAGCATCTGATCAATAAATGGGAGAGGGTAATGATCTTTTCTAGTAGCAGTGTTTAACTTACGGTAATCAATGCACATTCGCCAACCGGTGACAATTCGAGTGGGAATTAATTCATCTTTATCATTCTTAATTACCGTTGTTCCTCCTTTCTTAGGAACTACCTGAACTGGGCTTACCCATTTAGAATCGGAAATCGGGTAAATGATGCCCGCATCTAACAACTTCAAAACTTCTTTTTTAACAACCTCTTGCATGTTAGGGTTCAAGCGACGTTGTCCCTGTATACAAGGCTTATGGTCATCATCTAAGTGAATTCTATGCATGCAAAAGTCTGGGCTAATCCCTGTAAGATCATCAATACTATACCCAATAGCTTTTTTATGCACACGCAAAACAGTAAGAAGCTTAAAAACCTGGTTATCATCAAGACTAGAGCTAACAATCACAGGACAAGCCTTTTCATCATCAAGAAACACATATTTAAGATTAGATGGCAAAGGCTTTAACTCTAACTTTTTTACCTGAGGTTGACCACAAGAAGTGATAGTGTTGGTTACCACGCAATTCGGATCAGCTACACCATCCAACTCAAGAATCAATGAATCGACTTCAGCATGTCCTTCTCCTTCGTATGCTTCAAGCACGAAACTAACATAAGCGCCTTTCAGCCTTAACTTATATCAAACCATACGAACAGCCATTTAAAAAGATAGAAGTCGCGTGGACACCTTTTATGCTTAGACCCTATATGTCTATAAGATTTGAAAACATAATTGGTTTACGAGTAAATTCCTTTATTATGACTACATAGGGTGATGTGATCCAAAATCCTACCACTTATCGTAAATGTACAAGACAATTACGAACCTATGCTAACATGGCAAATTCTAAATTCCTAAATCCACTTTCGCATCATTAGGAATTAATAATTTAGACGTTAGCTACGCATCTAATAAATTAAGCGCAACCACATTAGGCAATCTGAATTTTTATCATAATACAAATTATTAAGGCATCGAATTACTAAATTACGTAAATAAATCCATTAGAATCCCATGACGGCGATTAGTTCATAATCGAACGAATCGTCATCATGGGATTAAATGAAAACATAATAATAATAATAATAATAATAATAATAATAATAATAATAATAATAATAATAATAATAATAATAATAATAATAATAAAAGCTGAATTAAAAATTGCGATAAATTAAATATGAAAATTACGAGAGTTAGAAAGTAGAACCGAAATAGCTTCCAATGAAAGAAAAGAGCACTCCGAATAATCCCCGTAATTTCTTCAACCGAAATAATACTTATACTAAATTTGCAAAAATTAAAGTGTATAAAAACAAAACTTAAAATTACAAAAAAAAGCTAGAGAGATTACAAGAGAGAATTGTTTCTCTCCAAATTGGTGTGTCCTTACAAGCTTGAGAACTAGGCTATTTATAGCAAAAAATTAGCACACCAATTAATAAAATAAAATTAAAAAGAATTAAAAAGAAATAAAAAAAATAAAACTTCCAGCACACAATTTAATTCACAGCCGAAAGCAATCAACCAGCAAACCCACTGCACTAGGCCGACAGAAGTTCCCCAGTCTCAGGCCACGCGCGTGGCGTCCACACGCGGCAAAATCAGTACTGCCCCAGCGCACGTTAATGACAGCGCTTCATGGGAGGCAACCCATAGGTTTGGTGTTTTTATGTGTGGTTTGATTTTGTGTGATTTTGTTCAGTATTATGTCAAGTTTGCAGGTCATTGGTAAGTTACAGGAGCTGGCTTCACAAAGAAAAAAAAATTCTTCTCTCAAGGTAGATTGGCCTCAGTTTGGAGCGCATTTCCACCACCTGATTCACCGCCCGAGGAGGGCGACGACGCCGATAGTTAGGGGAGTTCTCTTTTATCCTTTATCTATACCTTCAACGAGGACATTGAATATTTTAAGTTTGGGGGTGATTTAGGATAATTGATTAATCGAGTCATACTTAGTCATGTAGTTCATAATATACCATGCTAGTTTTATTTCATATAATTCATATTGTGCCATTAAAAAGAAAAAAAAAGAAAGAAAAAAAAATGCATATTCATGATTAGTTGCATAGCATATTGTCCTTGATCCCGTAGCGCTTGGTGGTTCCGTTTAGTAGTCAATGATGAATTTGAGTGTGATAATGATGGGTAGAGGGCTGATTTAAATACTTTTGAATTGACGTGCATGTTGCAGAAACACAATCTTTCACAACTCATCGTTTGCTTTTGGGCTAGGTTAAGGTCATGCTTGTTTGGTTGTTGAAATTTAATCACCTGATTATATTTGGAATTTTCTTTATTCCCTTGATAGCGTAGAATCACTAAATATAAGTTTGGGGGAAACCAGGGTTCATGCTAGTTTGTGTGTAGTTGTTAATAATGGATAGGTGTCAATTGGCTAGTAGCCAGCTCATATTTATATGAGTAGTCTAGGGTTGGAATTGAGAATTCTCATTCCAGATTGCATTTAAAAAAAAAACAAGAAAAAAAAGAGTGTTTATGAGAGTGTGAGTATGCAGAATTGGCCAGGGTGAGCTCTTTAATACTCGAGCAATTAAGTACGAGGGGACTTTGTGCCTAGTGACCTAAGGCTTTTATAGTCTGGGATCCACTGACCTAACGCTCACTACATGGGTATTATTGTATAAGCCTTTTGGGGTCTCATCCATTGCACGGTCAAATAAGCATGTGTGTTATGTATAGTATTATGCGTCATAGTTGTTAGTAATAAAGCATGAATTCCTGTCTAACTCAAATGATGATTGAGGTGTTTCTAGGTTATGAATTGTCTAGCGTTCATTCTATTTATAAACTTGTGATTGTCTTGGCGAAGAATAGGTATGGTTTTGATCTAACGCTAGGAGTAATTCTGATAAGCAATGCACACGCGCACGTTTCTGTACTTGTAAATGTTAATATGCTGGTATTTAGTCGATCTCTATTAGGAATTTTCACATTCTCTGAGTCACTCTGCTAAATTGGTTATTGCTTTGCCTATGGGATCCTTGCATCAGTTGCATTCATGCATTTAGAGGTAGTCGAGTCTGTTTTTGCTTGAGGACAAGCATCAGTTTAAGTTTGGGGGTGTGATAAGTGGATTTTATATCCACTTATTTTCCGCTAATTGGACCTAAATTGGTGGTTTTTCCTTAAGTATGTTGTGTCTTTTAATTCCTTTTTTGTTAATTAAGTTTTTGTTGTGCAGAACTCGCAACTTTAGGTATTGTGGCGATAAAAGGATAAAAACGGTGGATTTCTATCTCAATTTTATCAAGTGGACTGGCTATGAGGAAAAAGAATTATCATAAAGAAATTCTTGGTGATATATTCTTAAAGAGAAAATCCCGATTGGAATTGATATATTTTTTTCCAAGCAAAAAGAGTCTGGTTTCAGATCCTCAAGAGACCGTAATTTGCACCTGGACGAGCAATGAGAAAATAGAATTATCACAAAAAGATGGAAAGTGATATATTCTTAAAGAGAAAACCCCGGTTGGAATTAATATATTTGTTTCTAAGCAAAAGGAGTCCGGTTTCTGACCCTCAAAATACCGCAACTTAGGATTTAAGGATTTATTTATATTAATAAATATTTTATTTAATTAGAAAATTATATTTTTAAATATCTAATAATATTAGATATTTATTTTTATAATTTCTGAATTAAATTAATTATTTATTAATTAAAGATTATGAGTTGTGCGGGTTAAAAAAATATTTTGACGAAACATTTATTCAAATCAGGACTCAAATTAGTGATTGGTCGGCAGGAATTCAGTTTGTTTAATCAATTAACTAAACAATTGTCACAAATGAACTGGGTTGTGTTGTGGCTGTCAATGTCTGTGTCGGCTGGAAACACGCGACTGGGCCTGCGTGATGGTCACGCGCCCGTGCTGTTGGGGGAAAAAGCCGCGCGTGGCTTGCACGCGCTTTACCTGCGAGTGGAAAAATTCTGAAGAGCCGAACACAGTTGTGGATTGCAGTTGGTGTGATGTACTTTCGGCTCTATAATTAAATTGTGTGCTGTGTTTTTATTTCTTTTGATTTTTTTTATTTTTTTTATTTTTATTTTATTAATTTGGTGTGCTAATTTTTTGCTATAAATAGGTGTATATTCTAAACTTGAAAACACACCAATTTGGAGAACAACAATTCTCTCTTGTAATCTCTCTAGTTCTTGTAATTTTAAGTTTTGTTTTTATACACTTTAATTTTTGCAAATTTAGTATAAGTGTTATTTCGGTTGAAGAAATTACGGGGATTAATTGGAGTGCTCTTTTCTTTCATTGGAAGCTATTTCGGTTCTACGTTCTAAACTCTTGCAATTTCATATTTAATTTATAGCAATTTTTAATTTAGTTTTTATTATTATTATTATTATTATTATTATTATTATTATTATTATTATTATTATTATTATTATTATTATTATGTTTTCATTTAATCCCATGATGACGATCCGTTCGATTATGAACTAATCGCCGTCATGGGATTCTAATGGACTTATTTACGTAATTTAGTAATTCGATGCCTTAATAATTTGTATTATGATAAAAATTCAGATTGCCTAATGTGGTTGCGCTTAATTTATTAGATGTGTAGCTAACGTCTAAATTATTAATTCCTAATGAATGCGAAAGTGGATTTAGGAATTTAGAATTTGCCATGTTAGCATAGGTTCGTAATTGTCATGTACATTTACGATAAGTGGTAGGATTTTGGATCACATCACCCTATGTAGTCATAATAAAGGAATTTATTCGTAAACCAATTATGTTTTCAAATCTTATAGACATATAGGGTCTAAGCATAAAAGGTGTCCTCGCGCCTTCTATCTTTTTAAGTGGATGTTCGTGTGGTTTGATATGAGTTAAGGCTGAGAGGCGCTTATGTTAGTTTCGTGTTCCCGACTAGCTTTCGTAAATTATAAAAATTACTTTGAAATTAAGGCATCAATTCTAAATGAAATAAATAATGAAATTAGAATCCCATGTTTTTCTCACATATAAATTCTCATTTAATTAAATTAATTAGTTTGAATTATTTATTATTAATTTAATTAATCAATTAGAAAAATATAAACAAAACCCCCCTTTGTATTTATTCAAGCAGTTTGTTGTTTAATCATACGTCGTTGCTTAAACATTATTTCTGAACAAACACCAAGTCTTCGTGGGAACGAATTTATTATATTACTTGTGACCGTGTACACTTGCGCAGTTAGTTTTCGAACCAACAAGTTTTTGATGGATAGAGAGCTGATTTAAATACTTTTGAATTGACGTGCATGTTGCAGAAGCACAATCTTACACAACTCATCGGTTGCTTTTGGGCTAGGTTAAGGTCATGCTTGTTTGGTTGTTGAAATTTAATCACCTGATTATATTTGGAATTTTCTTTATTCCCTTGATAGCGTAGAATCACTAAATATAAGTTTGGGGGAAACCAGGGTTCATGCTAGTTTGTGTGTAGTTGTTAATAATTGATAGGTGTCAATTGGCTAGTAGCCAGCTCATATTTATATGAGTAGTCTAGGGTTGGAATTGAGAATTCTCATTCCAGATTGCATATAAAAAAAAAAGTGTTTGTGAGTATGTGTGTGTATGCATAATTGATCAGGGTGAGCTCTTTAATACTCGAGCAATTAAGTTCTAGGGGACTCAAGCCTAGTGACCTAAGACTTTTCAGGTCTGGGATCCACTAACCTAACGCTCGCTACATGGGTATTATTGTATAAGCCTTTTGGGGTCTCATCCATTGCACGGTCAAATAAGCATGTGTGTTGTGTATAGTATTATGCGTCATAATTGTTAATAAAGCTTGAATTCCTGTCTAACTCAAATGATGATGGAAGTGTTTCTAGGTTATGAAGTGTCTAGCGTTCATTCTATTTATAAACTTGTGATTGTCTTGGCGAAAAATAGGTATGGTTTTGATCTAGCGCCAGGAGTAATTCTGATGAGCATTGCACACACGCACGTTTCTGTACTTGTAAATGTTAATATGCTGATATTTAGTCGATCTCTATTTGGAGTTATCACATTCTCTGAGACACTCTGCTAAATTGGTTATTGCTTTGCTTATGGGATCCTTGCATCAGTTGCATTCATGCATTTAGAGGTAGTTGAGTCTGTTTTCGCTTGAGGACAAGCATCAATTTAAGTTTGGGGGTGTGATAAGTGGATTTTATATCCACTTATTATGCGCTAAATGGCCTAGATTGATGGTTTATCCTTAAGTATGTTGTGTCTTTTAATTCATTTTTGTTGTGTTTCAGCATTTGTTGTGCAGAACTCGCAACTTTAGGTATCGTGGCGATAAAAGGTTAAAAACGGTGAAATTTTGAACCAAATTGGAATTAAAAGTTGCCAAAAGAATTATCATAAAGAAATTCTGAGTGATATATTCTTAAAGCAGAAATCCCGGTTGGAATTGATATATTTTCTGTTAAGCAAAAGGAATCCAGTTTCAAATCCTCAACAGGTTACGAAAGCTAGTCGGGAACACGAAAATAACATAAGCGCCTTTCAGTCTTAACTTATATCAAACCACACAAACATCCACTTAAAAAGATAGAAGTCGCGAGGACACCTTTTATGTTTAGACCCTATATGTCTATAAGATTTGAAAACATAATTGGTTTACGAATAAATTCCTTTATTATGACTACATAGGGTGATGTGAAAAATCCTATCACTTATCGTAAATGTACATGACAATTACGAACCTATGCTAACATGGCAAATTCTAAATTCCTAAATCCACTTTCGCATTCATTAGGAATTAATAATTTAGACGTTAGCTACGCATCTAATAAATTAAGCGCAACCACATTAGGCAATCTGAATTTTTATCATAATACAAATTATTAAGGCATCGAATTACTAAATTACGTAAATAAATCCATTAGAATCCCATGACGGCGATTAGTTCGGCGCCAAAATTGATGCGGTATATTTTTGTGTTCGTTCACAGGGAGACAGGTTTTATCAATTTTAATTTAATTGTCACGAATTATAAAAATAATTACTGAGAATTTTTGTATAAGTAAATAACGCAAATAAATGTGTTTTAAAATCGATTAACTAAAAGTCTAGGGCGACCGGGTTCACCATGTTTACACCGAAACAAATTACACGGATGTAGTTAATTTAACGGATTTAAATAATTAGGGCATGTGTTAATCTCTCTCAAGCATTAATGCTCTCGAAAATCCAATTATGCTCTCGCACTAAAATTCAATTCCGCTAATCGTATGTATGCCTCTAGTGAATAAAATCTCTCGATCTATTATTCCTATTTGCAAATAATTAATTAATGATACCGGCCGATAACAAAAATTAAATTTCATAACATATCGATTAGAATTATTTTATATCCGTTAAACAACTAATAAGATTAAAGCATTATTGTGGTGTAAACATGGCTCCCCCGTACACCCTAGAAATAAACTGCTCACTCATGCTATTAATAAAATTTACAAAAACAATTAAACAAGACATATAAAATATATATTAACAAGCAAAATAAAATTAAGGAGTACCTCAAATTTGCAATAAAATGGAGAATTTAAATCAAGGTGAACATAAAAGAGAAGAAAACCAAGCCCCTAATTTCTCAAAACTATAGCAGCCGAATGAATGTAGATGTGGTGTTGTAGAATGTGCAGTGTACTTTCCCTCATCTAATGCCTAAGCTAGCATAAGATGTCATGTCCCTGGCAAGCTTAGCTATTTATAGCTTGAAATATTCCTCTTGAATTAAAAAGCCTCCATCATTCTTCTTCATCATTAGCATTCATCATTAGTCCACTTTGGCACATTCTTTTTTCTTTGCCAACCACTCCATTTCAATCAAATTTCGGCTGCATTATTCTCCAAACAACTCATCAACCAAAACAAATGTTTTACATTTTTAATAAACTACAAGAAATTACAACTAAAATTCGGAACTGAATTTGCTCCTCAGATTTTGAGCTGCTCCAATCGGATTTTTGCTTATTTAATCCATCTGAATTGTAGATAATTTCCTAAGCTTCGCGTGGACTGTAAGATCGTCCAAATCCGACTCCTACAACTCCGGATATGAATTAAATACCGTAGAAAGCGGGTGTAGCTCACTAAATCCGAATTTCTTCCATTTTTAGCTCCAAAATAGCTCTTTAAGCCCAAATTCTTCCAAACTTAGAAATTCTTGTCTTCTACAATAAAATATTAAAATTTATTAAATAAATATCCAAATTAATGCAAAATGTAATTAAATATGGGAATAAAATTATCTAAAATATATATAAAAATATATCTTATCAAACGTTCCTGTGGATTTATCACCCTGATTCACAGTTTCACTAACAGTCCTATTAACTCCTGACTTTCCTACGAACTGAGATTTTCGTCCTTTACCAGCTTTGCCAAAATAACTTCCTTCACTTGAACCTCCTCTCTGACCCTCAAATCTCCTTTTCTTACTTTCTCGACCTATTTGAGCCTGTTCACTCTCGGCCTCTATAATAGATGCCTTTTGAACCACTGCAGCATAATCAGTCAACTCAAATGGTGCCACTCTCGTTCGTAACCAGGGTTTCAATCCAGTAGCACAACTAGGGACCCTATGAAAGCTCAGACCCCAGCCTCTTCTCGATCTAGGAACCTAGAGACATGTTTTACATGTCATGAAGCTGGACATAAGTCATTCGAGTGTCCAAAGAAAAGGTTGAATCTTATTGAGAACTATGGAGAGGATGATGAGTTTTTCGAGGGTGAGCTAGAGAGAGCACATAACACCGATGATGAGGATGCTTTACGAGACTTAGAGGAGACAGACAGACATGTAGGTGTTATGCGATGCTTGTATACCAACTCGAAAGAGGATGATTGGAAGAGGACTTCCATATTTCACACCTTTAGTAGAGTTGACGGGATGACGTCTAAGGTCATTATTGATGGAGGGAGTTGTTTAAATGTAGTTGCACAATCTGCAGTTGCACGGTCAAAGTTAAAAGTAGAACCACATCCCCATCCTTATAGTGTAGCATGGGTAAACAAGACATCTATTCCTGTGACACATAGGTGTCTTGTTCCGATCCATCTCGAGGATTATAAGGAGAGTATATGGTGTGATGTCCTTCCCATGGATGTTTCTCATATTCTCTTAGGACGACCTTGGTTGTATGACTGTAGTGTGACTCACTATGGTAGACACAACACATATGTGTTCACGCACAATGGGAAGAAGATCACATTGCTTCCTAGTAGACCACGTGAGACTGCTAAAAGCGATGCGAAGGCAAATAGTGTTCCTACACAACCAATTAAATCTCTCCATATTTTGAAGAGAAAGGAATTCGAGACATGTGCTTTAGAGTCCAAGGTTGTGTATATGCTAGTTGCTAGAGAGGCGAGAGACAATCATGACAGAAGTGCTATTGAGATTCCTAGTGATGTTCAACAGATTCTTGACGAATTTGTTGATATAATGCCTAGTGAGCTACCTGAGGGATTACCACCTCTCAGGGATATCCAGCATGCTATAGACTTTGTCCCTGGATCCTCTCTACCTAACCTACCAAACTATAGGATGAACCCTACTGAGCAGATGGAGATGAGGCGACAGGTAGATGAGTTACTTAGGAAGGGATTTGTCCGAGAGAGTCTTAGCCCCTGTGTAGTGTCGGCCTTGTTCACTCCTAAGGCTGATGGTAGTTTGAGGATGTGTTGTGACAGTCGAGCTATCAACAAGATCACTGTTAAGTATAGGTTCCCCATTCCTAGACTTGATGACATGTTAGACATGATCGTGGGAGCTTAATATTTTACTAAGATTGACTTACGGAGTGGATATCATCAGATTCGTGTTAGAGAAGGAGATGAGTGGAAAACTGCCTTTAAAACAGCCGATGGACTTTATGAGTGGTTAGTTCTACCTTTTGGGCTATCCAATGCGCCCAGCACGTTCATGAGAGTCATGAACCAAGTGCTTCGTCCAGTTATTGGCAGATTTGTTGTTGTATATTTTGATGATATTCTCATCTATAGTCCCACGCGTGAGGAGCACTTGTCCCACTTGCGTCAGGTTCTAGCACTTCTCTTACAAGAGAAGTTGTATGTGAACCTGAAGAAGTGCTCTTTTGTGCAACATTCAGTGATATTCCTTGGATTTGTGGTCTCCAAGGATGGAGTTTCAGCTGACCCAGAGAAGGTAAAGGCTATTCGAGAATGGCCCGAACCTTCGACTATCCATGAGGTTCGCAGTTTTCATGGTCTAGCCACTTTCTATAGGCGGTTCATTAGAGGTTTCAGTACCATCATGGCTCCCATCACCGATAGTATGAAGAAAGGGGAGTTTATGTGGTCTAAATCGGCTACGAAGGCCTTTGCTGAGATTAAGGAGAGGTTGATACATGCTCCAGTCCTCATATTACCAGATTTTGGTAAGGTGTTTGAGGTCACGTGTGATGCCTCGGGAGTAGGTATAGGCGGAGTATTGAGTCAAGATGGTCATCCTGTAGCTTTCTTTATTGAAAAGCTTAACGAGGCCAAGAGGAAATATACCACCTATGATAGGGAGTTTTATGCTGTAGTACAGGCACTTAGGTATTGGCGACATTATCTATTGGCCAAGGAGTTTGTTCTTTATTCTGATCACCAGGCACTTCAGTACATTAACTCTCAGAAAAAGTTAAATCATCGACACGCCAAGTGGTTTGAGTTTGTTCAGGAGTATACCTTTGTACTTAGGGATTGCAAAGGTACCGAGAACAAGGTTGCTGATGCACTTAGTAGAGTAACCCTTATTCTTAACACTATGAGTGTCGAGGTCGTAGGGTTCACACATATGATTCAGGACTATCCTTTGTGTCGAGATTTTAGGGAGACTTATGCTAGCTTACAAGATCCTAGTTCACCACCTTCGAGGGATTATTGTATTCATGATGGATACTTGTTCCGGGGAATCCGTTTGTGTATCCCTAACACATCTTTGAGAGAGTATCTTGTGAGAGAGTTACATGCGGGAGGATTAGCTGGTCACTTTGGTCGAGATAAGACCATTGTTATTGTCGAGGATAGGTTCTTTTGGCCTAGTTTGAAGAGGGATGTTGCTCGTATAGTCGCGGAGTGCCGTACTTGCCAGACGGCCAAGGGTAGGAAGCAGAATACGGGTTTATACACTCCTCTTCCAGTTCCCCATGTTCCTTGGGAAGATGTTAGCATGGACTTTGTGTTAGGATTGCCTAGAACACATAAGAGTCATGATTCAGTCTTTGTTGTGGTGGATCGTTTTACTAAGATGGCTCATTTCATTCCATGCAGCAAGACTGATAACGCTGCTCGTATTGCCTCGATCTTCTTTAGTGAGATAGTGAGGATACATGGTGTTCCCTTGAGTATAGTTTCTGACAGAGATGTCAAGTTTGTGAGTTATTTCTGGAGGACCCTCTGGAAATTGCTTGGTACTAGCCTTAAGTTCTCTACAGCCTATCATCCCCAGACCGATGGACAGACTGAGGTCGTTAATAGGAGTCTAGGTGATTTGATTAGGTGTCTTGTAGGTGAACATGTGTCTACATGGGATAGGGTCTTGCCTACAGCTGAGTTTGCATATAATAGCTCTGTTAATAGATCTACAGGAGTCAGCCCTTTTCAGGCTTACATTGGTCATCAGCCTAGGAAACCCATAGATTTGGTTCCCCTTCCCCCTGCATATAGGTCTAGCGAGTCTGCAGAGTCCTTTGCACATCACATTCATAAATTGCATGCTGAGATACAACAGAAAATTAATTTAAGCAATGAAAATTATAAGTCTGCTGCAGATGTTCATCGCAGGTTTCGAGAGTATAATGAAGGTGATCATGTCATGTTGCGACACCGCACAGAGAGGCTACCTCCTGGTGCTTGGAAGAAAGTGCATGCTAAACGGATGGGTCCATTTTGGATTCGAAAGAGGGTTGGTACTAATGCTTATGAGTTAGATCTTCCTAGTGATGTGACTATTGGCCCTGTATTTAATGTGGAAGATCTCACTCCTTTTCATGGAACCTCTAATATTTCTTCACCTTCGTCACCTTCTAGTGTTCCTATCCCTTCTAGCCCCAGTCAGCCTATATCTAACCCTCCACTACTTGAACCTCCTACACCTCCTTATGTTTCTGCACAGCCGACAGTAGATGTGCCTGTTGATGTTCTAGATGAGAGATTTATGCCAACTCGGCGCGGTGGTTTTCGACAGTACTTAGTTCATTGGCGTAACAGGTCAGACGATGAGCGTACATGGATTAGTGCTACAGAGTTTCAGCGTCTTGCTCCTGACCTCTTTGAGCATTACACACGGTTCAGTTCGACAGAGCCAAACCTTTCCTAGTCGGGGAGAGTTAATAGGGATCATTAGTAATGTGTATCATGTTTGGGTTTGAGATAGTTATTTCAAATGGTGTGCTTGACTTTGTAGTAGTGTAATTTCAACTATTGTGTGCATGTGCTTGTAATTTCAATTGTGTGCTTGACTTTATTTTGTATTCAGCTGTTTTGGCTTGTAAAACATCCTATTTATACCCTTGTATTGGCTTCTTATTGAGTACCGTTTGATTATATACATAAAACTTTTCTCTAAGTATTGATGATGTATCAATTTGGGGATAGCTTGGGGTAGAGATTGTTCTGCGGTTCAATCTCCCGAGGGTTTATAATCATTGTTCTTGTTGTGTTTATCATAATCTTGTTATCGTTTATCATTAATTGTTATTGTGCTACATCACTTTTCGCTCGTTGTTCTTCAGTACGCACAAACTCGGGAACAAACCTCGACAGTTCTGTAAATTTAGTTTCATACTCTGCCATTGTTAGGTTATCCTGTTTTAACTCCAGAAACTTTATTTCCATTTGGTTTTCCAAATACCTAGGGGAATACTTTTCTAGGAACACCCTAGTGAAACGCTCCCAGGTTATCACTCCCGCTTCTTCTAGGTTCTTCTTAGCTTCCCACCAGTAATTTGCCTCTCCCTTTAAGAGATAGGCTGCAAAAACTGTTTTCTGATCTTCCTCTATCCTCAGTATCTCAAAAGCTTTCTCCATCTCTTTCAGCCATGCCCTGGCTACTACTGGGTTAGTGGTTCCCTCAAATTCTGGGGGTTTTAATGACTTAAAGGCACGAAAGGAATTAGCTGCCTGATTGGGGAGAACAGGTGGTTGTTGGGGATTCTGTGGATTAGCTAAATTCTGCCTTAATAGTTCCATGAATTGGTTAAAGGGATTGCCTCCCGGATTTCCTTGTTGGCCAGTTGATTCCTCTTCTTCTTCTTCATGATTTTCTTCATTATGAGCATTTTCATTCAGTCTATTACCTCCTATATTTTGACTTCTTTCGTCTCCCTCATTTCCCCTTGCATTCGCTCTATTATCACGTCTAGGCGGCATAGTTCTGTACATAACAATAGTCTTTATTAATTACCCGAATTTGGGGTACAATATACATCATTTCTATATACACAATTATATCGTTAATTAACTCATTTGCACATCACAATATTCTTATCTCCACACGGTTTGCATCTAGTTATATTATAACTTTAGTAAGTAAGTGTATCGCCCTTAACACGATAACCTTTTCATTAAGTCAATCACCTTTTATACATCAATATTTTTGAATCTCAACATTTATTATTAAAATGCAGTAAAAATTTAGACAGAATGCACAAACTTCATTAATTTACATAAATATTTTACAACTTGGGTACAACGTCTTTTACTACTAATGTTTTACATCATAGAGTACATAGTTCGAAATCTACAAACATAACTGTACATACTAATCTGCTACAACAAAAGTACTACTAGCTGTCTTCCAATCAGACTGGGATTAAAACAGTAACCAACTAAACTAATCCCCCAAAAAGACATCAGTAAGATGACTAGTCTGATTAGTGACGAAGACTACTACCCCGACTCACAGTCCTGCCCTGATAATGTCTCGGATCTGGACTACCATAGACGTGACTGTATCTAATATCGCAGCCCTCCATGCTGGGTCTCCCCTATCAGCTAACAGTCTCCTAATGTCACCCAGGGCCCGCAGCTCAACACTCACTAATCCCAAGGATATACCATCAGGAATAATACCTCCTCTCCATCTCTCTGACCTCTGCATCAGTGTGTCTATCACCCGGCGGGACTCCTCTAACTGACCCTGTAGGGCAAAGTGCTCTGTCAACAGAATGGCTGGAAGTGAATCACCTGTCGGTAAGGGTGCCTCCTGAGGGGGCATGGCAGCTGGGACAGGTGCATGTACAGGTGGAGGTGCAAATGGTGGGGATGGAGGAATAGACTCGGTATCTGCATCCTCGGACGGGTCCTCCTCTATCTCATCCTCTGAAAAGATAAAATGTCCTGGCGGAGTGAATGGCTCAGCTGGATCCTCTAGAGGGCCAAGACTCGGTAATGGAGATGGGACTGGTGATGGTACTGGAATAGGCAAGGCAGGGGTAGGTATCATATGGATATCGGTCCACTCAGTCTCCTCCTCCTCCTCCTCAGCTATGACTGACAACCTAGGCCTCTTACGTAACGGCCTCTCCTCCTCCGGAATCTCCCATCTCACTCTAGAAGGACCTGCCTCATCAGATCCTGTAGAAGGTCTACCAATGTATGGCACTATGGCTACAACATCTCTCTGTCTACGCTCCTCTGCCTCCTCTCTCAGTCTCTGCTCACATCTCTCTCTGGCTGCCGCTCGACGTCTCTCCCTGAGGTCATCGACCGCATACTCGGGAACCTCTACCCCGGCTAGCTGTAGATCTACAAGCTCTTGCTCTGACAATCCTATCCACTGAGGGTCTCGACTCGGCTCTCCCATCTCTGATCCCTATAATAAAACATAAAATTCTATTAGTAATAATCTATAAAATTATAATCAATGCTTAAAATAAAACTATCTGCGATATACCACCCTTGAACTCGATGGGAGTTCACAATTTATATTATTACTGATACAATTATTATTATTACTCTTGTTCTTGAGCATTATGACTCTTAGCTCTGATACCATCTGTGACACCCTTAGATCCGGGGTCAAGGATCCAGGTCATCACGGTCCAATTTCCGATCAATATCCATATCTCTTGAGTCTTTTTTTTTAAAATTTAATACTTATGCAATTGACCCCACACTAATACACACACACACACACACACACCAGTCATATGCTCATAGAACAACATCCACAATATTAAAAGTTTAGAGTTAAACAGTTATTACAAACCCAGAACCTTACTAAGTACATTGCTGAACAATACTTCTACAGGAAGCATTTCAACAACCAAAAGTTTATTACAAACTTACACACTTAATTTACATAAGTCTACTAAGCCCCTTTCGCTTGCCACTACCTCGGGGATGGTTGCCAGCACTCTCTCAAAAGGTCGCCTTTCCCTTACCCTCTTGCGGGGTGTAGTGCGTAGAATCGGCATGGGACCTAGCTGCTATATACATAAGTGGCAAGAGTGAGCTATAATAGCTCAGCAAGATAATATTGTAGACTAGAATTTAAAATGTGAACAGGTATACATATATATGCATATATAAGCAGAAATCAATTATAATCTTTAAGGAAGAATAAAGCTCTTATTTAATAATACATCATCCACTTACTATTATAAGAAGGAAATCTAAAATAATATAATATCAGTTTCTCTTCATCTGTAACCATAATTCCATCATCTCATATCATTATTCTGTTTTCAGTATAGAAATCTGAAAACCATTGTCAACACTTTCTTTTCAAAAACATTGGGGATATCTGCTGTCGCCTGATACGTTAGGACGATGATCAGTCGCCTAATCGTACCTGCTCTCTTTTTACTACCGGTAGAAGGAATGAAGATCATCCCTGGAGGAAGGCCACCTGCTAACATCCTCCCTTGGCATCTTCGTGCCGTAATAAAAATAATAAATGCTGGACTGTGTCGCACACAGCCCTGACACAGCCACTTACGCAAGTCTGTTGCAATCCCCTTTTTTGTCAAATCATTATTCCATTTATAAAATATCATTCCACATTTCCATTTTCTCGCTTTCATTTCCACATATCATTCACTCATATCATTTCCATTCTCGCACATTACTTCTATAAAATATATATTTATATATATATATATATATATATATATATATATATATAACATAATGCTTTGATTATGATCCAGACATCTCTTTATATTCAAGAAATCAAATGTACTTTTATATTCATAAAATATTCCGTCTATTTTAAAAGTAGTAAATAATAATCAAATAATATTTATTAAACCACTGATACTCAAAAAGAATATTTTTAATATAGTATTATAAACCATATAACCCTAGATAACAACTGATACCATTCCCTTTCATATCTCTTTTACCATAGAGCATATTCGCTCCATTCGAAATCATCTCTATATCCATATTTCATAAATTATATCCATCTCTCTTTAATTTCCCAAAATCAAGGAAATATATTCTTTGCAACATAGCAACAATAACATCACACACACACACACACACACACACATATATATATATATATATATATATATATATATATATATATATATATATATATATATATATATATATTCCATGATATCATTTTTATTCCGAAGATAAATAATTTTCAAAGTAGGGATAGAAGGATCTTGCCTCGATCTCTGTAAGTCGGAAGTATAGCTCGTGGCTCTCTCGAAGTCTCTATAAACACAAAAAGGATCATTATCAGAACATATTCCACTTAACCATCTACGCTTATATAATAACACCCTTATAATATCCCATTACTATCTCAAAAGGTCTTGAGGACTTAACCATTCTTATTCCCGATTAAAGTTCTTAACGATTTACATTCTTTCCTTAACAACCACTCTCGACTGTAAAAATCCTCATAATTCATAAATTCCACAATTTGACACATGGTCAGTTGGTAAGGGTTCTTTGATCACCCTATTATAACATCCCAAAGTTTCATAATTTTTAAAAATGTCTAAGTATGGTAGTTATAGCCTCGAAGTTGGTACAACTACGTTTTCTCGGTTCTCGAACGTCTTTCACTAAAACTGACTTTTCTCCTAAACCGTTCATCAGATTTTAACGTACTTTATATCAAAATGATCTATGAACCAAGCTCTACCCTCTCATGATCAGTGGGTGCTCTGGACAGAAACCTACCGTACGAATATGGGAACCAAAAACAGGGTATCTATTTGGTTTAACGAAAATCGGGCATTATAACGGCTATATTTTCATACTTTCCAAAATTCAACTCCTCCAAATCCATCATCCACCTTATACACCATCACCTACACCATGTGGTCATCTTACCAACCATGGTTACAAGCACATACTCCTTTCATATACCATAAAAACACTTTTAAACACATATATAATCATGATTTCATCACTTATAACCACTTAACCACTAATACCATTAATATTCATCATAAAACTCAAGAGGGGTGAGGATGTTATACCTTCTTTGAAGCTTTAACACTCTTAATATATGCTTGTAGTCCTTAATACACCTTGATACAACCTTATACTAGCTTGAATCAACTAAAGAAACCATAAAAAACCAAGTTAGTTTCTTAAAGTTACTATTCACTACTATCCACCATCAACTTCCATGATTTTATTACCTTATCAAATGATGCTTGATGGCTATGAAACTTTGTGTATGTCTTTATCTATCCTCAAGTGGCCTCCATGATTTTTTTCCTTGAGTTTTAGTTGATTGGAACTAGGGTTTGGAATTTGGTTTTTCTCCTTTTTTTCTTGAAAATTCGAATGGGAAGATGATGCAAGGGGAGAGGTTCTTTTGCTTTTTGTTTAATCTTATCTCATCTTGTCTTAATCACTTGAGAATTCTAGAGTTTCGTGGATAAATCCCATGGTTAATGACTAATTTGCCCTTAAATAAGTGTTAGTGGAATGTGATGTCATTGCTTATGTCACTTGGATGATCCTTTAATCCTTTTCTTGTATTTTCTAAGTAAAATGCTACTAATTTTGGTAAATGATAATGTGGTATGTATCCTTGTTATATTACCAATCTTGGTTGTTTTGTTTCCATACTCGTCTAATCGCGATTCGTTTCGAATATACTTTGTTATCCTAGTGGTTTTGAAATCGTTTAACAATCCAAATTCCCTTGACATTTCCTTGACTTGCTCTCGCCTTGGTTTAACCTAATTTAACTAATTCCTCAAAATATAAAGGGTAATATGTTCCTATAGTTAACTTTAGAAAATTCTCCTAAAGTTAACCATTAAGATTGTGACACATATGCACAATCAATAATGCCCCCTGCGGGGCCCTTTTAAATAAGAAAAGAAATCCATCAAAACTAGCTAGTTTTAATGGGTTAACTTTAGGAAATTTCCTATAGTTAACTATAGGACCATTTTTCTCATATATAAATCCTTTAATATTTCTATGCTCCTTAATATCCAATTAAATAGAAGCTCGCTCGAACTCAAAATCCTCAAAAATCCGTATTCAGGAATTTCTGAAATCTATCGTCATTTCGAGTCACTTATTTTCCTAGTACAATACTAATATGGTTTCTGTTTACTCGTTTTCCATTTCAAGTATAGAGTACTTACATACCATTTCCCTAAATCCTCAAAATTTACTATTCATATGATCACTGTAGCATTGCTAAAGTTAGGGTTATTACAAACTTGACTATAAGTTCAGATGAATTAGAGGTTGCGTGTAAGTATGACTGGGCAGAACGAACGTCATCTTATACACCTGCAGAAGTGTATAAAGCAGCAGAAGCATTCAGGACTATTGAAGAAGAATTCAAAACTGCTGACAAACCACCCAAGTCTGCCAAACAGACTGCTGAAGAGTTGGAAGCTAAATTGAAAGAAAACTGCAAGAAAGTGAACAAGATAAACAGTGAAGAACCAAACTATCAGCCCTGTGTACTTGACAATCCTCTCAGAATAATAGATGGGAAAGAAGAAATATATGTTGATAGCGTTCACAAACTGAGGACCAGTATCTTGAAGAGTCTGTATTGGAAAGTTTTTGGATCACTCCACAAGCTAGAAATGCTTTGTGCTTGGGAGCTAGAGGTGATCTTTGATCAAAGAAGAGATGAAGATCCAAAACTTGACGGAAAAAGGAGAGTAACTCTGAATGCATTTCCTGGTAGAAGATTCAAAGTTGAAGAAGGCATTCTAAAATTCAGAACCTATGTCAAAGATAAGATCCTTTGGTTAGAATTTCAGGATGCATCTAAGACAGTCTCCCCAAACATTTAGAGGTACATTGATGAAATTGAAGATGATGCTAGATCTTCTGAAGAAAAAGCCTTAGTAGAAAACCTCAAGAAGGCTTTGCAAGAAGCTCTCGAAAGAGAGAAAGAAGTCAGAATGAAAAGGAAAGCTCAACAACAAGTTAAGTAAACTTCTATACCTGCTTAATCCAAAGAAGCAACTTGTTTTTGAAACTAGATCATTGTCCTCTGTAATGCTAAATGCTTGGAAATGTTCTAGAATCCATTTTACATTCATCAGAAATAAAGTTTTAACTATTCTGATCTATGATAGTTAAGTTGTCAGCATGCTTTAATTGGAAATTTGTTGTTACTGTCCATAAAAACAAATTGGGGGAGATTGTTGGGATTTATGGGTGATAGCTTAGAGACAACTTAACTAGATTTTATCATACTTGGTTTTTGCTAAGTAGAACATATTGTCACAGTCAGAGTGTGTTCTTGTGAACAAAATAGTTGCTGTAATTCAATAAGTATGTATCTTGGAAGAAGTTCATTCAATTGTTCAAGCCTCAATATTACATCAGTTCGACAGCAAGAATAAATGTTATTGTCACAAGTATTGACAGTAAGGTTATAAGAATACAACATGTTGCAAGTCACGACAATAGACTCCATCTGACAGCAACATTGGCGGAAGCATGAGACAGCAACATTCTCATAGTTTGACAGCAAGTCTGGAATTCCTGACAGCAACATTGGCGGGGATTCATACTGTCAACCAAGGAACATTCTCTTGACAGCAGACTTGGCGGTTAAAGTTACTGTCTCACTGAATTATTTGAATTGGGGATTTATCTCAGTCAAACCCGTGACAGTTTAGATGTTCAAGAAGCAGATTTGCTGCGACTTATCAAAGATTGTAGCAGACCTGCAAGACTACGACAGAAGCTTGAGAGATCACAAGACAAAGCTCGTCAATTCAAGAGTATGACAAATCTACATCTACTAGAATTGTATTAGCTTGAATTAGAAAGAATCTAGGTTGCTTTACATATTATGATAAATCTGTTTGTATAGAAATTTAGGAAAGTCACATGGGTGTGCAAATTATAAGGAGCTGCCACTTGAAAATAACAATAGCTCCACAACCCATGTGATAGAGATGTTAGAGCAAATTAGTCTACATAGAGAATCATCTCTCATTCTTTCTAAGTATTCGTGAATTCATATTCATCGTAATCACTCAAGAAACCGAAACTTGAGAAAACACTTTTTCTCAAGGTTGTAGCAACACTTCGAAAAATAAATAAAACAATTATTTTGTGAGAATATCTTGAGCTATCACTTGTGTTTGCATTTCATATACTGATAGATTAGAATCTTTATTATTGTTGTTGAAGTACAGATTTGAATTTATCAGTATTGCATTCAACCCCCCTTCTGCAATACTCCGGGACCAATAATATCCTAATACACTTTCATAGCTTTTACTTTTGATACCTTCAAATTTTTAGATTGCAAATTTGCCAATGTGTTAACTAATTTAATAATTATAATATAAGTTCAGTTTAGTAGAATTTTTTGAATAGAATATTAATTTAAATATTATATATTATGTAATACACTTTATAACATTTTAAAACAATACATATAAAATACCTTATACTATTTTTCCTTAAAAAATAACTAAAATGTAGTAACTCATGTTTTCCTTAATTTTAATATATTATTGAAAGAATTAGAACCTTACATCTTTATATATAATAACTTTTAGTATTCAATATAAATTAACATGTTGTTGGCGGAAATCGGACCTTAGACCTCTGTACATAACAACTTTTAATATTGTTGTATTTAACGGACATGATTTATTTGAGTTGAAGATCTAGTGTTTGTAAATGAGGGATAACAAAAAAAGAGAAGATAAAAAAATAAGAATTAACCAAACTACAAATTATACCACTTTGCTTATTATAATATAGTATAGTATAGATTACACATTTTATATTCCTAGGTTGTGTTCACTTGAGGAGAATGGAACGAGGTAAAATGGAATGAAAATTGTAAATAAAATTTACGAGGAAATGGAGGATGTTAGGAGAAATAGTGAACAAATACGAGGGAAAAGAAGTTTCGAAGATTGCAAACGAAAATGATGATAATAATATGGATTAAAACTTTAGTTTAAATTATGTGAAAAAAATAAAATAATGAATAAAAATTTAAACACTTTTCACAATTTTCCTCAAATAAGAGTACAAATTTTATTCTATTCACGCCGGTTCCATTCAATTAGTGAACAGCCTAATAGTTTGAAATCCAGTTTTGATTTTTGAGTCCTTAAAAAATCCACCATTTTGTGTTCGTCTCCTTGCGACGAACCGAGTACTTTTATAGAGCAAGTAGTATAAATTAGCAACATTTCTGACTGAGAGCTCCCAGATAAATTTGAAACCTACAGTTGGTGCTGAAATGATGATAAGAAAAACCCTAGTTAAATCTCTAACCTCCCTAAACTCAGAACCTCTATTTTACCATATACACAATCACAAATCCATACTTTCACCAAAGCCCACATGTTCATCTCCAAAACCCAGGTGGCTATCATTCTCTAATTCACCCCCACCACCAGAATGGATACAACCCTTTACTGACCTCTCTGATCTCATCACACATCCCAATAATCTCCAACCCTCTCCCTGGGTTCACCAAATTCTCACTCTTTTAGACAATTCATCAAACATGGAGCTCAATCTTACTGCCTTCTGTCGAAAATATCTCATTAAACTGTCTCCTAGCTTTGTAGCTTTCGTGTTATGTTCCGAAAAGCTCAAAGGACAATGTGATACTGCTTTCAGATTCTTTTGTTGGGCTGGTAAGCAAAAGAGCTTTTCTTTTAATCTTGAATGTTATGTTTCTTTGATTGCTATTTTGTCGGGTTGTGGTGATTTGAGTAGGATTGGGATTGTGTTTAGTGAGTTGAAAGATAAGGGCTTTTTGGTTAATGTTTCGTCTGCCAATTGTTTGATTAAGAGTTTTGGGAATGTGGGTATGGTGGAGCAGTTGTTGTGGGTGTGGAGGCAAATGAAAGAGAATGATATTCAACCTAGTTTGTATACGTATAATTTCTTGATGAATGGGTTGGTGAATTCGCTTTTTATTGAGTCAGCTGAACAGGTGTTTGAGGTTATGGAAAATGGTAAAATTGGACCCGATGTTGTTACGTATAATACGTTGATTAAAGGGTATTGTAAGTCTGGGAAGATACCGAAAGCAATGCAGAAGTTAAGAGATATGGATGATAGGAATGTGGAACCTGATAAGATTACTTACTTAACTTTGATGCAGGCTTGTTATTCGGAATGTGATTATGATTCTTGTTTGCGACTTTATATGGAAATGGAGGAGAAACGGTTGGATATTCCGACCCATGCTTTTAGTTTAGTGATTGGAGGGCTTTGTAAGGATGGGAAAACTATGGAAGCACTTTCTATTTTTGAAAGTATGATTATGAAGGGTTACAAGGCTAACGTCGCAATATTCACGGCTTTGATTGATTCATATACAAAGATTGGGAATATGCAAGAGGCAACCAGGCTCTTTGAGAGGATGAAACATGAAGGGCTTGATCCAGATGAGGTCACATTCGGGGTTATCATCAATGGTTTGTGTAAGAGTGGGAGGTTAGAAGAGGCGATGACATATTTTAGCTACTGCCGAGAAAATAATGTGGCAATTAATGCCATGTACTATTCAAGTATCATAGATGGTCTTGGAAAGGCTGGGAGAGTCGACGAAGCTCAGAAATTATTTGAAGACATGGTTGATAAAGGATGTCCGCAGGATTCTTTTTGTTATAATGCACTTATTGATGCATTACTTAAGAGTGGGAAGGTGGATGAAGCGGTAGCTCTGTTTCAGAGAATGGAAGACGAAGATTGTGATCAAACTGTGTATACGTACACAATATTAATTGATGGATTGTTTAAAGCACATAGAAATGAAGAAGCGTTGAAGCATTGGGATATGATGATCGATAAGGGTATTACTCCCACGTCTGCTTCTTTTAGAGTCCTTTCAACTGGCCTTTGTCTTTCGGGCAAGGTAGTACGAGCTTGTAAGATTTTAGATGAGCTCGCACCCATGGGTATTATTCCAGAGACAGCATTTGAAGATATGATCAATGTCCTGTGCAAAGCAGGCCGTATTGAGCAGGCTTGCAAGCTGGCTGATGGGATCATTGACAGGGGGCGTGAAATACCGGGCAGAGTTCGCACTATTATGATAAATGCCTTGAGAAAAGCAGGAAATGCAGACTTGGCCATGAAGTTGATGCATAGTAAGATTGGGATTGGATATGATAGGATGGGTAGCATAAAAAAACGAGTGAAATTTCGGATGCTCATCAGTAGTTAATATTTTAATGGAGGTTGGAAATATGTTGTTAAAATTTTTGATTGGAAGTGTATCTGTTGCAGCTCGCTTGTTATTTTAAGGATGTAAATATGCCCTTTGAGGTCTCACTGAAATGGCCAAGTGCTAAAATTAGTTCTGCAAGGCTTATATTCTGGGAAGGAGAAAACAGTTATGTGCTTATTTCAGGAAAGAGGTTTTATCAACAGTTTGAGGAGCTGTAGATGAAGTAACATGCATACCTTTCTGCTTGCCTTACGTGTCAACAGGCTGTTTAGGAGAAAATTATCTTTCAAATTTTGAAGTTCTTGCCTGGTGACTATGTTTATGTACATCTGTTCATAAGATTATATATTACCATCGATGACAGCATTGATTGGCTTATGCTAGCATTTTTTTGGTCATTATCTCTGAGTTAGAATTGCTGTAATGCTGGTGTTATTCAGACTACAGGCAGTATGTTGACTTGTGCAACAGCACAAGCAAGCACAAGAGGACTTGGGAGTTTTGATAAAATTCGGTCAACTATGGGCAAGTATGCTGTTGAACACTTGGTGACTGATCTCAACGGGATGCTCGTTTTGACTTTCTCTCTCGTATTTTGGGGATAGTCGGGCACAAGTGTGTTAGAGAATGATCAAGGCAGCCTCAAGGTTAGAATTGTTGAGCATACAACAACGAAAGCAAAACCCAAAGCGAATAAACAAGAACAAGAAAATAACGACAATCACACAAGACAAAGATTTACGTGGTTCGGAAATTCCTACTCCACAAGCCGCACTAATTTTGTATTGATCTCTCACAATTGTGTTGTGTTGTGTTATGTTACAATTACATGAGTATTTATAAGAGAAGAAACTGGGTCAACCAATCAGAGTCTAATTCTGAAATTCCTAACTCTAATCCTAACTCTAATTAGAGTCCAATTCTGGAATTCCTAACTCAAGTCAGAATCCGATTCTTAAACTTGATAGATTCCACAAACCCAACAATCTCCCACTTGGAGTCTGACCACATCTTCACTTCACTCTTGTAAATCTAGTAACAAATAATCCCTCGATCAATAACTCTAACTAGTGCAGCGCCTTCTCATCAATCAGTTCTGAAGGCCAGTTGAAGCTATGCAAAGCTTCAACTTTTCATTAGTAACCACCTTAGTCAACATATCTGCAGGATTCTTTGAACCAAGGATTTTCTTCAAGGACAAAGTACCATTGCTAATCAACTCTCTTGTAAAGTGATATCTCAGCTGAATATGCTTCGTCCTAGCATGAAACACAGGATTCTTCGCAAGATGAATAGCACTCTGACTGTCGCTATACAAAGCACTGTCCGCCTGTTTCTTGCCCAACTCCTCAAGAAAATTCTTCAACCAAATCATCTCCTTGCTAGCTTCAGAGATAGCCATATATTCTGCTTCTGTGGTTGAAAGAGCAACACTCTTTTGAAGTCGAGACATCCAACTAATTGCTGTGCCACCCAACGTGAAAATATATCCCGTAGTACTTTTTCTTGTATCCAAACATCCACCCAAATCTGCATCAGAGAACCCTTCCAAGATAACATCTTTCTTGCTGAAACATAATGCAACCTTGGATGTGCCTTTCAAGTAGCGCAACAACCACTTGACTGCTTCCCAATGCTCTCTTCCTGGATTAGACATGAACCTGCTAACAACTCCCACTGCATGAGCAATATCTGGCCTTGTACACACCATAGCATACGTCAAACTGCCAACTGCAGATGCATACGGAACTTTAGCCATATCTTTCTTGCCTTCATCCGTTTTAGGTGACTGCTTTTTCGTGAGATTAAAGTGAGTCGCCAACGGTGTACTTCTGGTCTTCGCATCCTGGACACTGAATTTCTGCAACAATTTCTCAATATACTTCTCTTGAGATAATTTCAAAGTACCTTCAGATCTATCCCTTTTGATGCTCATACCAAGTATCTGTTTTGCTGCACCCATATCTTTCATCTCAAACTCCTCAGACATCTGTCTCTTTAACCTGCTGATTTCCCTCATGTTTGATCCTGCTATCAACATGTCATCAACATACAACAACAATATGATATAAGATGAATCAAATTGTTTAAAATAACAACAATGATCCATAGCACTCCTAGTGTACCCATTCTTCATCATAAAGCTATCAAACTTCAAGTACCATTGTCTTGGCGCTTGCTTCAAACCATACAAGCTTTTTATAAGCTTACAAACAAGGTTTTCTTTCCCAGCTACCTGAAATCCTTCTGGCTGTACCATGTAGATGTCTTCCTCAAGATCACCATGTAAGAACGCGGTCTTAACAACTAGTTGCTCTAGATGTAACTCCTCTGCAGCCACAATACTTAGCACAATTCTAACAGTAGTCATCTTAACAACCGGAGAAAATATATCAGTATAGTCAATACCCTTTTTCTGTTGATAACCCTTGACTACTAACCTCGCCTTGTATCTCTTGCTGCCATCAGGTTCTTCTTTGATCCAGAACACCCACTTATTCTGTAAAGCCTTCTTTCCTGCTGGTAACTCTGTTAAAGACCAAGTCTCATTCTTCTCAAGAGAACTCATCTCTTCTTCCATGGCTGATTTCCACTGAACTGAATCATCCACCTGAACTGCCTCTGAATAACACTGAGGCTCTCCATCCTCAGTCAATAACATATAATATGCTGAAGGAGAAAATCTTTGTGGTGGCCTCACAATTCTGCTAGATCTTCTTACCTCAGCCTGTGGAGTAACTGGAACCGTGTCATTACCATTCCCCAAACTCCCACTATTTCCTGCAAGATCTTCTTCTGTAATCTCTTCTAGCACTGCTTTCTCTTTCTCATGTTGTTCCTTTGCAAACTCAGAATCGACTGCAAGCTTATCCTTGTACACTGCACTTTCGTTAAAAGTAACATCTCTACTTCTAACGACCTTCTTCGTTAGTTCATCCCAGAAACGGTAACCCATATCATCTGAGCCATAACCAATGAAGATACACTTCTTTGCTTTTGGATCAAGCTTGTCCCTGTCAGAATCTTTAACACGCACATAAGAAACACAACCAAAAACTCGCAAGTGTGAAAGATTTACCTCCTTTTTCTGCCACTCTTCTTCAGGAATCTTGAACCCCAAAGGAACTGAAGGTCCTCTATTTATGAGATACGCTGCTGTGCTAACTGCATCTGCCCAAAAAGTCTTTGGCAGCCCTGCATGCAATCTCATACTCTTGGCCCTCTCATTCAAGGTTCTATTCATGCGCTCTGCAACACCATTCTGCTGCGGTGTCTCTGGAATAGTTTTGATCATTCTAATTCCATATTCTGCGCAATAGCTTTTAAACTCATCACTACTGTACTCACCACCATTATCTGACATCAAACTCTTAACCTTCAAACCGGTCTGATTTTCAACTTTGGTCTTCCACTTCTTGAAAGTAGCAAACACATCTGATTTATTCTTCAAGAAATAAACCCATACCTTTCTAGTGGAATCGTCAATGAAAGTGACATAGTAGCGAGATCCTCCCAACGACGCAACTGCTGTTGGACCATATACATCTGTATGAACTAGCTCTAACCTCTCAGCCTTGGGTGTCCTCCCTGATTTTGCAAAAGTAACTCGTTTCTGCTTTCCAAGAACACATGGCTCACAGAACCCAACTTCCACATTCTTCAGCTCTGGAATCTTACCCTTCGAAGTTAATAGCTTCATACCTTTTTCACTCATATGACCAAGTCTTTGGTGCCACAAAGTTGAAGACCCAATCTCATCAGCAACTGTATTTGCTTCATAGCTAGATTGTTCAACTATGTACAACGTCCCCTTTTTCTCTCCACGAGTAACAACTAGATTCCCCTTTATAACCTTCCACTGTCTGTCTCCGAAAGTAACTCGATACCCTTCCTTATCTAACTGACCCACAGATATCAACATCTTCTTCAGTCCAGGAATGTACCTTACATCTTTCAACGTCCAGCTAGTCCCCAAATAGGTCTTGAGATTAATATCTCCTATGCCCGTAATATCCAGAGTCTCATCATCAGCAAGACGGACTTTACCAAAATTTCCAAGTCTGAAATTTAACATCAAATCCTTGCAAGGGGTAGCATGGAATGATGCACCAGAATCCATAACCCATGATTCAACCGAACATTCAACACAACAAATCAAAGCATCGTCACTCACCACCTCTTCAACTACATTAGCTGAATTATCCTCTTTCTTCTTTCCTTTAGGAGCTGCGGGAGCCGTACACTGATTTCTGAAGTGACCTTTCTTCTGACAATTCCAACAAACAATCTCCTTGCGATCTTTGGACTGTCCTCTCTTCTGTGACTTCGATCTGCTACGCCCCTGATTCTGCCCCCTATCGGACTTTCTGCCTCTACTCTCAGTACTCAACAAGGAACCTGACGACTCTCATGAGTTTCTCCTACGAATATCTTCTCCAAGAATCGCATCTCGAACTCCATCAAAAGTCATCTTACTGCTCCCAGATGAATTACAAATAGCAGTGACAAATCCTGACCAACTGTCAGGTAACGAGGATACCAACAATAAGGCCTGTACTTCATCATCGAATTTAATATCCACTGATGTCAATCTTGATAGGATAGAGTTAAATTCGTTCACATGATCAGCAACACAATCACCTTCATTCAATTTTGTGGCAAACAACAAGCGACACAAATATACCTTATTCGAAGCAGACGGCTTCTCATACATATTTGATAACGCCTTGATCAATCCATAAGTTGTCGTTTCCTTGACGATATTTTAAGCAACGTTCTTCGCCAAAGTCAATCTGACAACACCCAGGGCCTGCCTATCCAATAGCTTCCAATCTTTCTCATCCATCTTTTCTGGCTTCTTCTCCTCCAGCGATTCGTGTAGTTTTTTCTGATACAAATAATCTTCAATTTGCATCTTCCAAAACCCAAAATCTTTGCCATCAAAACCCAAAGCGAATAAACAAGAACAAGAAAATAACGACAATCACACAAGACAAAGATTTACGTGGTTCGGAAATTCCTACTCCACAAGCCGCACTAATTTTGTATTGATCTCTCACAATTGTGTTGTGTTGTGTTATGTTACAATTACATGAGTATTTATAAGAGAAGAAACTGGGTCAACCAATCAGAGTCTAATTCTGAAATTCCTAACTCTAATCCTAACTCTAATTAGAGTGCAATTCTGGAATTCCTAACTCAAGTCAGAATCCGATTCTTAAACATGATAGACTCCACAAACCCAACAAGCACTTGTTGGGCTTGCTAAGTAGACCTTAACTCCACATTAGTATGATATTGTCCGCTTCAGGCCGAGCCCGCACGGATTTGTTTTTGGATCACTCCCAAAAGGCCTCATACTAATGGAGTTTAACTGGATGCTTATAAACTAGCTATATGCCCCTCCCACAACCGATGTGGGACAACTCCTAACAATCTCCCCCTTCACACATCGGGCTCGACACCTGTCGAATCTGCCACCATTCTGTGTGATCTGCTCCCTTTGATCCATACTAGAAGTTCCTGGCCATCTGGCTCCCCCTAGCCCCATACTGGAAAGCCCACCTGCTCCCACTTAAGCCCAATCTGGGATAGCCCATCTGCCTCTTCCTAGATCCATTCTAGAGCCCATTGAGATCGTTACCATGGACCGTTATAACCTGAAGCTCTGATACCACTTGTTGGGCTTGCTAAGTAGACCTTAACTCCACATTAGTATGATATTGTCCGCTTTAGACCGAGCCCGCACGGATTTGTTTTTGGATCACTCCCAAAAGGCCTCATACTAATGGAGTTTAACTGGATGCTTATAAACTAGCTATATGCCCCTCCCACAACCGATGTGGGACAACTCCTAACAAGAATGTGCTCACTTGTAATTTAATAAGCTTGCAATATGTTTGTTAGTTTGTATAACCATATTAATATGTTCTATGCATGCATTGCAGATTGTACACAATGCTGTATGAATGGCCTGCTAGGATGCTCATTAGTAGGAAAGGGCATCACCAAGGTTGTCATTAGAGATCTCTATTGTGGTTGAGGTAATTTATGGGCATCGATGTATTGTCAAATGACCATTATATAGTTGCAGTCATTCCTTTATAACAATAGGGAAGGTGAACATTCTATTAAACTGGGACAGGGAAATGACATTTTGATGTTATGCAAGCAGCTGCTTTTGTATGTTCGAAGCGAACATCAATAATTGTAAAACTTTTAAATTTTCTGAATAACTGTCTGTATTGGATAATATGAGAGGCTAGACTGGGAACTGGGGGGCGCGGGGGGGGGGGGGGGGGGGGGGATTGTAATTTCACATAGGAAGCTGCAAAATAAAATTTTCATCTTGAATTTCACATAGGAAGCTGCAAAATAAAATTTTCATCATGAAAATAATTGCCGGAAGAAGAAATATCCTTTAGCATACCATCATCAAGAAGTTACATAATATCAATTTGATGCCAAAAACAACTGGGATCAACGGAAATACAGAATGCTATCTCCTGTGAACCTGTACATTTAAGATTTATTTTCTAGCCATGCTGAAAATTCTACAAGCTCAGCCTACAGGAAGTCCTATATTGGTAAAGTTAAAAACAAATAAAGAAAATGGGAGAATTAAATAATTATTTTTTATATTTTCATGAATACGCCTCCCCGTGCTTTTTGATATAACCTCACTCTTTTTAAATGTAGATTTGTTGGAGTTTTTTTTTTTTTTTTTTTTTTTTTTTCTAGTCTTCTTTTCCCAAATCAGGCATTCTCAAAATTAAAATCACCTCTTAATAATGATATACAAAACCGTTCTCATTATGAGAGAGGATTCTTTCAGGTGGAGATCAAAACAAATTATACCTATTACACTACTGTATGTTGCTTAAGTTCTTCTGGAATGTCCAGTTTTGTCGTAGTATCCTAATGTTGTTTGACACATCACACATACTCCAAAACTAGGTCTCCATGGAAGTAGCTAATTATTATAATTGTGTACTGCTAAATAGACCATCAAATATTGATCAGAACAGAGATAGAAATATGTCAACCCATTTCCTAGCTCCTAGTAATAAACTCCATTTAGCCTCACTATATTGAATTTTCCCCCCTTGCAACTGACCATCTTAAGCGTTCTCCTTTAGTACATAAACAAGGCAAACATAGATAATATCTCCTGAAACAAAAGACACTTCAACTACACTATTCTCTTTCATCTTCCCTTTCGATACTACCAAAACATTCTTACTTCCATCCCCTTAATTTCTCCGTTTTCCTTCCTCTATATCTCTGCCCTTCATACTGCACCATGTGATTTCTCTATCTCCTTTGTATCTGTGTGTGCTTAACAGCTAACACTGTACATCCTCCACGACGAAACGCTCCCTTCGTCAATATCCAACCTCGCCATGGGTTCAATTTCCACCCAGACGCATGCAAATTCAACCAACAACTATCGTGTTTTAGCATCATTTTGTGGTAAAGATAATTCTGCAGCAACAAGCATGAATATGTCCAATTGGATAGAGAGCTACAACCCTTCAAACAACACCTGGCACCGCATTAGTTCCATCCCAGGACTGATCGAAAACCATACCTTAAAGGGTTTTGCAATGGTCTCTATAGGTGACTCGGTCTACATAATTGGTGGCCGTCTTTGTCAGAAAGAAACATGTCATGAGGCTGATGAAAATATGGAACTTTTTCTTAAAGTGTTACCATCAGTGCTATGTTACAATGTCCGTGCAAATGTTTGGTCCAAGTGTGCACCTTTGTTGCTACCAAGGTACGATTTTGCATGCACGACTTTGGATAATAAGATCTATGTGGCCGGGGGGCAGTATTCACTAGAAAGCGCACGAGGGACGTCATCGGCCGAGGTTTATGATCCGGCGTTGGATCAGTGGAAGCCATTGCCTAGCATGAGCACAATGAGGTACAAGTGTGTGGGAGTCACCTGGCAAGGAAAAATTCATGTGGTAGGGGGATTTGTTGGAGGAGGGGACATGATTGGTAGTCCAGGACCATATATTATGGAGAGAAGCTCTGCAGAGGTATTTGACACGGTAACTGCTAAGTGGGATTTTGTTCCGAGGATGTGGGAGTTAGATGTGCCTCCTAATCAAATCGTGGCCATCAATGAGAGGCTATTTAGTTCAGGGGATTGCTTTAAGGCATGGAAGGGGCACATCGAGGTCTTTGATGGGAAGCTTAATATGTGGAGTGAAGTCCTTGGATCGAATTCGTATAACTTATCAGGTTCCCCCATTGCCACTTCAGACACCAGCGGAGATGATTGGCCACCACTGCAACGTTTATACCTCACCATGGCACCAATCGATAACCAGTTGTACTTCATAGTTGGTTACCGGATGCCAGGTGAGGTGCCAAAAACAAGTTCCAGAGTCCATGTATTCAACACGTTAGCAAACGGGGATGGTTGGAAAAGCTTTGCGCCTTTGGAAGAGGAAGGGGAAAAGGAACTTTGTTGTCACTGCTGTGTTCTTAAACAGGTTTAGCACATAGAGAACCTTATGATAATTATATATTTATGTACTTGGCGGTTTCAAACTATTTCACTCATGGTCTTGGTAGAATAAAGAAATGATATGTAATATACTCTGAAATGAAGCAACCTTTAATACGTCTATCATCCATATCTATAATTAACCCCACCTTTAAACTTTTAAGTGCGACGTAAAAAGCAGCTGCCTGCCATGTTGAATAATTGTTGAGTTTACAATACTAGCATATGTTAGAAAATGGAAAGTTTGAGGCATATTTATAATATATTCTTGATGTAATTTTCAGAAACTAATAAGTGGAGGTTGTTCCTTGTAATGAGGACTTAAACTTTCATGTTTGGATCTAAGACATTTTCTTAGTGAAATCCATAAATAAATTGAGTTGAAAGAAGGATGTTTGAAATGGGTTATGTGGGTTATTTAGTTGAAATAACTTGTATCCCACATAGCATTGGTAATGAAAGGTTGGTGGCTTTATATAGCTCCATGTGCAAGTGTAGTGTATAACTACTAAGGCATGTGGGTGTGCATGGTTGTAGTGTGAACCTCGCGCACACACACGCGCGTCGCCGCCGCACGCCACGCCACGACTCGGGTTGAAGTGCGATTTGGGCGAATGTCTCTGCGTCTCGCGTACGCGAGGCGACCTGGGCGAGGAATTTTATTACCTGGAACATTGATTTATTGGATCAGTACTTGGATTAAATCCTGACGGATCTGGAATATTGATTTATTGGATCAGTACTTGGATTAAATCCTGACGGACATCAGATCCTGATGAGTACCGAATCCTGATCCTGACGGTGGTCAAATCCTGATGCTTCTGTAACTGAAAATAAATCCTGATGCTGCAGTTAATGAAATTAAATCAGAATATTTACTTTCCTTTTATGGAGTATCAGAATATTTACTTTTCTTTTACTGCAGTTATTGCATCTACCATTGACTGGACCACGTACCGTTTCCCACAGCCTATTGATTTATCAGGAATGCCTGATAAATTCAGTGGGGGTGTTGGTTTTTCTCGTTGGCAGAAAAAGATGAAACTGTGGCTAACGGTAAAGGGTCTATGACTAGTGGTGCAGTATGAGAAACCAGTTGTGGTTAAGGAAAAAGCCAAAACTGTTAAGGCTTATGCTATGTGGGAGGAGAATGATGGGGTGGCTAGGGCTGCAATTCTTGCAGCTTTAGCGAACACACTATTCGATGTTTATTCATCTGACTCCTACACTGCTAAGCTCTTATGGGAGAAGCTTGACCAGACACATAATACTGACTCGCAAGGGTTGGAAAAGTATTCTGTGGCTAGGTTCCTTGACTTTAAACTGGTGGATTCTAAATCCATGACTAATCAGGTGCATGAGTTTGAGATGTTGGTACATGCTTTGAAGGAGTCTAGTATGGACCTTCCTGAGAAGTTTCAGGTTATGTCTGTGATTGAAAAACTCCCTAAGTCTTGGGAAGAGTTTGCACTCTCCCTGAAAAGACAGAAAGGAGAGATCACTTGGACAAACCTGATGTTGGACATCTCTGTGCAGGAACAACACAAGTCCAAACAGGGACATGTGATACCTGTTGAACATGCTGGGAGTTCGAAGGTGAATGTAGTGACTGTTGGACAGAAAAGAAAGAATGTCACTAAGAAGGAAAACACTAAGTCTAATAAAGACAAGAACAAGGCTAAGAAACCAAAGGCAAACAAACCATGTTGGTCTTGTGGACAGGTTGGTCATTGGAGCAAGGACTGTCCTGTTAAGAAAGCTAAGAAATCTGTTGTGGGAGCACAAGCTAATACTGTGCTTGGAACCACTGGTGGGCCTGTGGTTAACATGGTTGTTGGTGAGGCTATTACTTCTGAAACTGACAACGGGTATGTAACCTACAATCCTGTACTACTTTCCACTTATTCGTCTCATGAATGGTTGATTGATACTGGAGCTAATGTACATATTTGTACTGATATTACTCTGTTTGTATCTTATCAACAGACTCATGGAATGACTGTGACGATGGGGAATGCGAGTGCAGCTCAAGTTCTTGGAATAGGAAACGTGGACCTGAAGTTTGCTTATGGGCGTGTTCTATCCCTCACTAGAGTGCATCATGTTCCTGACATTCGTAGAAATATAATAAGTGGAAGTTGTTTAGTTAAGAATGGTTTTGAACTTTCTTTGAAATGTAATAAAGTAGTTATTACACATACTGGTGTATTTTTTGGCAAAGGTTACTTGTCTGATGGATTGTTTTTAATAAATGTTGAGCCTGTTTTGGGCAGTTTTATTAATGATAATGTTGCTCCTTCTGTTAATTGTGTTGAATCATCTGATTTGTGGCACGCACGTCTTGGTCACTTGAATTTTGGTGCTCTAAAGAATATGATGAACTTAGAGTTGATTCCAAAATATGCAATTGATAAGAAAACTAAATGTCAAGTATGTGTGACAGCTAAACAAACTAGGAAACCCTTTCATAATGTGGTTAGGGATTCAAATGTGTTAGATTTAGTGCACACAGACATATGTGAATTTGGTGGTGTTTTGACCAAGGAACATAATAGATATTTCATTACCTTTATAGATGATTGTAGTAGATATTGTTATGTTTATTTGCTTAAACATAAAGATGAAGCACTAGAAAAATTCATTATGTTCAAAACTGAAGCTGAAACACAAACTGGTAAAGTACTTAAAAGTTTGAGATCTGATAAAGGTGGTGAGTATACGAGTACCTCGTTTAATGAATTTTGCAAGAGCAATGGTATAGTTCATGAGGTAACTCCACCATACACACCTGAGTCAAATGGGGTGGCAGAACGAAAGAACATAACTTTTAAAGATATGATCAATAGTATGTTGATTAATTCGGGGTTGCCTAAGTACATGTGGGGGGAGGCTCTGAATACGGCTTGCCATATTCTGAACAGAGTTCTCTGAAACATATGGACAAGACACCTTATGAATTATGGACAGAGAAAAGGACTAGTCTAAAGTATCTTCGTGTGTGGGGGTGCCTTGCAAAGGTACTTGTCCCTGAACACAAGAGAAAGAAACTAGGGCCGAAAACTGTTGATTGCATCTTTCTGGGCTATATTGAAACCACTACGGCTATTAGATTTTTAGTATTAAAATCTGACATAGACGGTATAGTGGCTAACACTATAGTTGAATTTCGTGATGCAACATTTTTTGAGAATGTGTTTTCTATGAAGACTGGTATACCTCAGGGTATTTCTAATGATGATCCCACTCACACATCGAGTTCCATTCCCGATCATGTGGAAAGGATGACAAATGTGGGGGCGGATCCTAGTAGTAGCTCTACTCTTGAAGAAGTAGAGGAACCTAGAAGGAGTAAGCGTGCAAAGGTAGTCAAGAATTTTGGAAGTGATTTTATCACTTACAATATCGAGGATGAACCTTTAACTTTTCGACAGGCCATGGATTCTTCTGAATCAAGGTACTGGAAAGGTGCTGTAAAAAGTGAAATTGACTCTATTGTTTCTAACGGAACATGGGAGTTGGTTGATCTACCTCCTGGGTGTTCTACTATAGGATGTAAATGGGTATTCAAAAGGAAGATGAACCCGGATGGCTCAATAGATAAGTATAAAGCTAGGCTGGTAGCTAAGGGCTTTAAGCAAAAGGAAGGCATTGATTACTTTGATACATACTCTCCAGTTGCTAGAATGACAACAATCCGAATGCTTGTAGCATTGGCTTCTGTACATAGTCTTATCATCCATCAAATGGATGTAAAGAAAGCTTTTCTTCATGGTGAACTTGAAGAAGAGATTTATATGGATCAGCCTGAAGGATTTGTTGCCTCTGGTAATGAAAGGAAAGTATGTAAGTTAATCAAGTGTATATATGGCTTAAAACAAGCTCCTAGAGACTGGCATAAAAAGTTTGATGAAACTGTTTTAGAATCAGTATTTGTAGTAAATAAAAGTGACAAGTGTGTCTATTACATGGTTAAAGGAAGTGAATGTATTATTGTGTGCCTATATGTGGATTACATTTTATTGTTTGGAACCAATATTGAGATTATTAACGAGGCAAAAGTGTTCTTGAAAAGGCATTTTGAAATGAAAGATATGGGAGAGGCTAGTGTGATTCTTGGTATCAAGTTGACTCAGTCAACTGATGGAATAACCTTGTCACAATCTCATTATATAGAGAAATCTATACTTGAGAAGTATGGTTATTCAAATTGTAGAATTGCAAGTACTCCGTATGATCCTAAAATTGCCCTTATCAAGAATAGTTCAGGAGTACCTGTGTCTCAGTTAAGGTATTCTCAGATTATTGGGAGTTTGCAGTATCTTGCTAATGGTACTAGGCCGGATATCACATATTCAGTGTCTAAGTTAGCAAGATATACAAGCTGTCCAAACAAGACTCATTGGGATGCTCTTGATAGAGTACTTAGATATCTGAAAGGCACCATATATCTTGGTTTGTATTACAGGAGGTTTCCTGGAGTGCTAGAGGGATATAGTGATGCAAGTTGGATAGCTAAGAAGTCTGGTTCCAATGGAGTTACCGGATACCTGTTTACCCTAGCGGGTGGAGCAGTGTCTTGGAAGTCTTCTAGACAAACTATAATAACTCGGTCTACTTTTGAGGCTGAGTTGTGTGCATTAGATGCCACGGGAACTGGGGCTGAATGGTTACATGGACTGATGTCAATGTTACCTGTAGTAAGTTGACCACTTCCTGCTTTTGTTGTTCATTGTGATAGCCGTACAACTATTGACAAGATTAACAGCAAGAAGTATAATGTGAAAACAAAGAAACATATCCAAGTTAGACTGAAGTCTATAAGGGGTCTAATGTCGGGAAGGATTATTGTTGTTGAGTTTGTTGGAACTCAAGATAAACTAGCTGATCCTTTGACTAAAGGACTTGAGCATGCTGTTGTCCTTAAGTCTAGGTTGGGGATGGGACTGATAGCCCATAATGATTCATCTACAGCGGGAACCCAATACACATGAGAGGAGATCCCTCGAAAGTGTATTCAATGTGGTAATAACAAGTTGTAAGGGTGAATTGGTTGTACCTTTAACTACATAGATTGATACTCACGTATCTGGAGTCTATCCCCTTTAAACCTATAAGGTACTGTAACTGCCAGAAGAGCAAGAGTTATTTGAACTCTGAATGGGGTCAAGTCTTAAGACGAGATGCCAGCAGTACATCTCTGGAGATGCCCAGCTAAGCGAATGTAATTGTGTGGTCGCAATTAGAGGAAAAGGTTATTCCTTGAAGCATTCGACGAACAGGATCGAGACATGACCATCAACGTCTCAAAGTCGTAGAATAGAACCATGGCCTTTGATTTGTCTTCGTCTATGGATCGTGGTTACACCAAACGGATAAAGATTCAAGGTGAAACATTCCATCTGAATCCGGTAGCCATCGAAATAGAGGACTTAGGAGGGTTCAAACCCGGAAGGGTACCTACTCTGAAAAACAAGTCATGATGAGGATAGATATGCATTTCTGTATGGATTTGTGGGGGATTGTTAGAAAATGGAAAGTTTGAGGCATATTTATAATATGTTCTTGATGTAATTTCCGGAAACTAACAAGTGGAGGTTGTTCCTTGTAATGAGGACATAAACTTTCATGTTTGGATCTAAGACATTTTCTTAGTGAAATCCATAAATAAATTGAGTTGAAAGAAGGATGTTTGAAATGGGTTATGTGGGTTATTTAGTTGAAATAACTTGTATCCCACGTAGCATTGGTAATGAAAGGTTGGTGGCTTTATATAGCTCCATGTGCAAGTGTAGTGTATAACTACTAAGGCATGTGGGTGTGCATGGTTGTAGTGTGAGCCTCGCGCGCACACACACACGAGCGCCGCCGCCCGCCTCGGCACGACTCGACTCGGGTCGAAGGGCGATTTGGGCGAATGTCTCGGCGTCTCGCGTACGCGAGGTGACCTGGGTGAGGAATTTTATTACCTGGAATATTGATTTATTTTAACTGATTTTAGATTTATTTGTTTACAGCAGGATATACTGATTGGATCACTATTTGGATAAATCCTGATGGAATGGATGAGTACTTGGATTAAATTCTGATGGACCTGGTCAGACATCAAATACTGATGGGCCAAATCCTGATGAGTACCGAATCCTGATCCTGACGGACATCAGATCCTGATGAGTACCGAATCCTGATCCTGACGGTGGTCAAATCCTGATGCTTCTGTAACTGAAAATAAATCCTGATTCTGCAGTTAATGAAATTAAATAAGAATATTTACTTCCCTTTTATGGAGTATCAATTACGTTTTATTTTTTGGTATTATATACATACAGAATAGAACGCTAACGTACGAGGATACGTCCTAAGGACAAAAATCCTATCTATCTTCTTCTTTCTCTGTTCTCTCACAACACATACAGATTATATACATAAGTCTTAGGCGAATTGAGGTGCTGATCGCTGTTGATCATTGGAGTATTTGTGAACCCGTTGATCTGTGCTGTTTTATCCTGGAAGCAATATTGCTGCAACCCAATCACAACGTAAGTGGGACAATAATCTCTTCAAGAACAGCCAAGTCTTCTCGAAGGGCTTGGTGACTCAGCTGTTCATTATCTTATCAGTATTGCTAAACGCTTCTGTGGAGATAAGTTTGTTTTTACTTTTCTCGTTAATTACAGTCTCTGATTATACTCTTGTTTATGCCTTCGTGATTTGTTTTATTAATTGGTTATATGTCTGTTCTTGTTTAATATATATCACTGCCTCCTCATTGTTGTTATAGTTAATTTCTACCCAACAGCATACGAGTCCTTGTTATTTCAGTTCAGGCATTGGTCTATGTACATTTCGTCGGGGGTTGCTTAGATCGAAATGAGAAGTTTTAATACGCAGCAAATTAAAGTTGGGCTCTTCCCGAGTGTACTTTTGTGAAGTTTTAAGTGGGATGTAAGATTGACGAGGCCAATGGCCAGAGCCCAGAGGCGGTACTAACTAGAAAGCATAAACAATTGAACGTAGTGTTCCGCTTGTATAGTTTTTTTTGTATGTCTCTTGTTCTCACCCAAATTTTGTACTATCCAGCCTTTATCTGGTCAATCGAATATTCTTTTTTGATAAATTGTTTGTGTTATATTATATGATTAATTTAAATTATAATCAATCAATCAATTAATTAATACAATTATTTTTTAATTTATGTAAAGGTGAAGACGGGATCGGTGAAGTGAGGTGAGGTTAGGTGACGCATGTCAAATCGTTTCAATCTATTGTTTTTAATTTTTACAGATTTTTATAAGTTTTAATGTTAATAATTGTTATTTCCTGTATATTTTTCAAATTTTTAGTGTTAATATATACAACTTATATTTTCATATTCAAATTTTTATTATGAATAAATACAACTTCCTTTTCTATGTTTTTAGAGTTTATAAATACAACTTTCCTTTTCATATTCGAATTTTTAGTGTTAATAATTACAACTTTCCTTTTTATGTTTTTAGTGTTAATCAATACAACTTCTCTTTCCTTGGCAAAAAAAAAAAAAAATACAATTTCTCTTTTTATGTTCGAATTTTTAGTGTTCTAATCTATTTTTCCAATTTTTATAGATCTTTGTAACTTTTAATGTTAAAAATGTTGTTTACTTTATATTTTTCGAATTTTTAGTGTTAATAAATACAAGTTCCTTTTTTATGTTCAAATTTTAAGTGTTAATATTTACGACTTCCTTTTTTATGTATTTATAGTTCATAAATACAACTTTCCTTTTTATGTATTTATAGTTAATAAATACAACTTTCATTTTTATTTTCGAATGTTTTGTGTTAATAATTACAACTTTCTTTTTTTTGTTAAAATTTTTATTTTCTTATTATTTTTTGAATTTTTAATATTTTTTGAATTTTTATTGTTAATAATTACAACTTCCTTTTATTTCTAAACAGGATAGAAAAAAGTTTTTGGAGGTGCCAATGAAATACCAAAAAGTGACGTAACTATGTATTTGTATTTATGATATGGTTGGTCTTGTTGTTTTTACTGTTTTCATATTTATATTTTTCTTTCAGACATGTTATTTATTTTTTAAAAATTTGATTTGTAGCAAAATTTGTTTTCCAACCTAAGATTACAATATCTATTACATCATGAAAAGTATTTAATATTTTTAATAGAATAATTATATGTAAAATTGACTTTATTTTGAGGTATAAGAAAATTCTATAAAAGGTATGATCATAGGGTGAACTTGAGAATTCTAAGAATGATTAGGATATGATTTTACGATAGTATGTTAGAAAAAATTGGATCTCAATATGGAGCTCACAATATATCAGTCAAATTTAATTGGAGTCAACTATTAAATTTAAAACATTGGGATAACATTTACTAGAAAGTAGCATTGAAAACTCTTTCATTAAATGATTCAGCTGACTAATTTATATATTATTGAAATTATTTACTAATTATTTGATATTTTCTACATATAAAAATAATTCATACTCCCTCTATCCCTCTCATTTCTTTACACTTTACTTTTTGAAATGTCCCTCTCAATTTGTTACATTCCAAAACTTACCCAAAATTGTAAAATTTTATAATATAAAAAGTAACTACACCCATTACTTTTCTCCACTAAACTCACTTTATTACATAAAATATTGATTGGTTACACCATTTTACTCACATTTCTTTTTTTTTTACTAATATTTTAATTTTTTCTTAACCTTTGTGCCCAACTCACTTGTAAATAAATGAGAGGGACGGAAAAAGTATATTTTTGACGCAGAACGGAAGACTAGGATCAACAAATGTTAATCCTTAAAAACAAAATCGAACCCGCAAACGCGAATTCAATTGATAAACTCTGGAATTCACCAGAAAAGATGAGAAAACTCTCAAGGGTTTTTTATAATTCAAACAAAGATAATAGATAATGATAACTGTTACATCATATGATGTTTATATAGGGATATAAAACCATAAAATAAAATAAAACAAATCCTAATTAAAATAAAATATTTATTGGAAAGCAGCATGATCATGCAGCACTAAGTGTGCTCATGCTTTATTCTTGTTTTCCACGACCAAATTTCCATGCTTTAGCATGATCACGCTGCATGTCAACATGATCGTGCTAATCTTGTAGAAATCAGTCGCTTGCTCCAATTATTTAAGCAGGCTCATGCAACCCAATAGCGTGTTCATGCTGACATGCATCTCAACATCGTGATCACGTCGTCTTCAACCCGATCATGCCGTTATTCTTCCTTACTTCCTTGCAAGCTTTTTCCTGTAAAATATTTCTTCAAAAACCCGGGCCTCTTGTCCTACATCAGTCCCTCCCACCTGTGAAAAACTCGACCCCGAGTTCTCATGTAGATAAAAAAAATTACATCTACTTGCTTCTTATCTCTCCATGATGGTATCTTTGTAGGCAGATGCCCTGTCAGAACCTTGTACTTAACTTTCTCTTCTGAAATATCTTTTAGGCATGAAGGCATCATAAGAATTACCCTAAACCCATCACGATCAACAATTGCAAGCGCAAATTTAGAATCGACATCAAAAAGCTCAAGTGTTGTTCCAAGAAATATCGCACATTCATATGGTGACTTCAAGACACCATTTTTTCTCAATGGATACAAAACATAGTTCCCATCATTATTTATGAAGTACTCAACTTTTTTTTTCATACTACTCCGAAATAAATCCAAATCAGATTGAAACGGTCTCCCCAATACTGAATGACGCACATCCGCTTCAAAATTATGTAAAGCTGTAGTATCCTTGTATTTCAAACTAGCAATGTTGATCACATAATTTTCACTTACGGTAGTGACTGCTACTGGATTGATCCAAACAACATAATGTGATGCTACATGAATATGTGGAGGTAGTCTGAATTCATTAACCATTTCCCATAAATTAAAGTTCATATGATATTCACAATCTATCACATTCTTAAAATTTTTGGGACTCACCTTACACAGTGATTGAATTAAACTTTGAGGTTGCAAATCACCTACCGACTTGTTAATGCTTAAAGACTTTTCCTGCACGCCTTTAACTTGTAGATCATCATCGTTTCCATCATCTTTATTGACATCCTCAAAGCTTTCTTCTAGTTCCTTATCCTTGTCTTCTTGTATAACCATATCAATTTTGTCACAATCCGAAGACGTACAACTTTCTATGCCTACTATCTCACACTCATCTTCAACTATATGCACATCTTTCAAATCTTTCAAATAATTTTCCACATATTCATAACCATGCTCTTTTTTGTCGCCCACATCTAATAAATCGTCATGATTTGGTTGAGGACATTCATCAAACACATTATCGACATGAATTGGTTCATAATTTTGAATTATAACATCCTCTTGCTTACGCTCATTATACATCTTATAATCATAACTCTCTCGTAAAAACCTATCCATCATCAAACGTCTCATCCGTCGCCATATTTTGACTAAACCTTTTCCTTGTCGCTGCCTCTGAAGAACAACTCCTTTCCATCATCTAGAAGCGATGCCCTTTAAACGAATCACCACCATGTTAACTTGCATAATTTCAGGAACCCCCACGACATCGAAAAATTTATCAACATCATCCTTCCAATCTAGGAACTCCTCAACTCCCTTATATCCATAAAATAATGGTATAACAGGTTTTCCGTATAATCGTTGCTATTACGCTGGTTACCCATACTTGTCTCGGAGCTACAACTTTCACCAAAAAGATATTTTTTGTCTCGGTGAATTCGATTTCGAAATTCTCTTTCACCTCTACATTGGTAGTAATTGTTCATGCTTTCTGCCAACGTATTCATCTGGTCTGTCAAAGATTTGAGAGTCACGGTAAAATCCGCCATTACCTCTGCAAAATCTTTTTTGATATTAGTTCTCCCCTAACGAATCAGGTAACGAAAAGACAGGGAAAATCCTGTTCTGATGCCACTTGACGCAGAACGGAAGACTAGGATCAACAAACGTTAATCCTTAAAAACAAAATCGAACCCGCAAACGCAAATTCAATTGATATCTGGAATCCACCAGAAAAGATGAGAAAACTCTCAAGGATTTTTTATAATTCAATCAAAGATAATAGATGATGATAACTGTTACATCATATGATGTTTATATAGGGATATAAAATCCTAAAACAAATCCTAATTAAAATAAAATATTTATTGTAAAGCAGCATGATCATGCAGCACTGAGTGTGCTCATGCTTTATTCTTGTTTCCCACGATTAAATTTCCATATTTTAGCATGATCACGCTGCATGTCAACATGATCGTGCTAATCTTGTAGAATTCAGTTGCTTGCTCCAATTATTTAAGCAGGCTCATGCAACCCAATAGCGTGTTCATGCCGACATGCATCTCAACAATGTCATCTTCAACCCGATCATGCCGTTATTCTTCCTTACTTCCTTGCAAGCCTTTTCCTATAAAATCTTTCTTCAAAAATCCGGACCTCTGATTCTACATCAATTTTTAAAAATATTATCAAAATATTATAATACCGTCGCGAACTTGGTGACTAGTACTATAAAATTCTATCTATTTCGTAAATCAATATAAATATATTTAGTATAATTGATGGTGATGGATCCATCATACAGAAACGATAGGTATTTGGCTAAACTTGCTTGGGAAAATGAAAAAGATAAAGTACTTGGTTTAAAAAAGAGGGGTTCAACACGGGCAAACAATTATTGCAACATATATTTTCACGTGCATAATAAAATTTTTAATGTAAAAATAAGAAAATTCAATTATATATATATTCCGATATATTATTAATAATTGTTTGTTAATGATCAACTATTTTTCAATAAATTAGACATAGATGAAAAGTTTAGCTAGAAAACCACACATGAACAACTGTATTGGTCAATTGCTACAACAGAGAAAGAATTAAAGGGATGAGGCGTCAAAGGTGATCATGGCAATTGTTACAACAAAGAAAGAATACGACGAGGCTATATAGGGGTCAAAGATGGTCGTAATATTCCCGAAAATTATCCTAATTTTAATTTATACTAGCTTATAATCCGTGCAATGTACGGTTTTTTTAAATATCTATAATTATATTAATTTTTTTAATTTTATATGTTATTAATTTACATATCAAATTTTTGTTAAAAAACTAATATATATATATATAAGACTTTACACATTCTATCTAATATTTGTACTCTATCCCGAATTCTTAAAATTTGACTTGACACAACCCACGTAAAATCAACAAAATAATCTTTAATTTAGTGATGGTTTAACAATTATTTTCCAATTAAACCTACGCAGAAAAAAAATAGAGAAGAAATTGACGATTTTTTATGTTGAAAATTCTATTCGATTTATGTATTCTACTTATAATTCGTTTTGATTATCAAAATACCCTTGTTATTATTTCAAGATAATTTTACTAACAACCAAATATATTTTTAATATTAAATGTAGGAGAGATTTTGCCCAAAACTTTGATAATCGGTAGTCTGGTCCTCCGTACGACAAAATAAATAAGAACCGTTAGATCTTAAAATAAATATAAGAAAACCGTTTGATCTAGCATAAAAAAATATAAATATTTTAATATGTTATAAACTAAAAAGTGTATTTATATTAAAATACGAAAAAGTTTATGTCAATGATTTAAATTATATATAATTAGATTTTTTACATGGAATAACATTATCAATGTAGGTCTTCTACATTGAATAGGATTAATATAAAAATTCGTAATTATATTTTCTAATGAGATTCTGAGTGTTTCTATTTCAATAAGAATTATTAAATCATCACTAAATTAAAGATAATTTTATGAGTTTCGCTTGGATTGTAAAATCATCCAAATCAAATTTCTAGATTTCAAGATAGAGCCCAAATAGTAAATATGAATTTTTTTAATACTAATAAAAAAATAAATAAAATTCAATTCTAATACAACCTTTTTTAATTATATCCTTTCAAGATTATAATTTTATTTTTAAAATTCAATTCTAATACAGCCTTTTTAATTATATCCTTTTAGATTATAATTTTATTTTTAAAATTCACTTCTAATGAAACCTTTTCTAATTATATCCTTTTTAGATTATAATTTCCTCTTTTAATATGATACAATCTTGATCGTCTATTTTTAAAGATATTAGATTCGACGGTTGAGATTATTTTGGTAGTACAGTGATAAAATTTATGGATATGATCCCTGCTTATTATATATAACGATATAATGTATTATATTTTTAATTTTTTAATTTTTAATTATATATTGATAAAATTACTCATTTTTAATGTTACACTATACTCACTTTATATATTAAATGTTAATTGACTTTATCATTTTACTCATTTTTTTAATTTTTTTTACTATTCAACATATTTTTTTAATCTTTATACTCAATTCATATATAAAAAAATGAGAATAAAAAATGGAAAAATTAAATAATAGGTCCCTGAACTATTCGTGTTTTATTGTCTAGGTCCCTGAACAAAAGATTCCGTATTTTGGGTCCCTAAACTAATTTTTTTTTTCTGATTCAAGTCCCTCCGTCATCAAGATTCTAACGGACGTTAGAATCTTGATGACGTGTCACTGACGTGGCATAGAAATTTCTAGTTTAAATCCTTGAACTTTTCCATTTTCTGGTTTAGGTCCCTAAACATAAAAATTTCAAATTTCAGATTTCAAATTTCAAATTTCAATTTTAAACATAAAAATTAAAAAAATAAATCTAAACATGATTATCGTTTATTTTAAAAATAAGCATGATTATCGTTTAAAACACTTCAATGGTTGACATACAGTAAAACCTCTATAAATTAATATATTTGGGACCGGAGAATTCTATTAATTTTAGAGTTGTATTAATTAATCGATAAATTAATAATTATTAATTTATAGAAAAATTTTGGCATCAAGGAAAATTAATTTCCAATTATATATATTTAAATAGAATGAATTGTGCAATTTATATTTTATACTTAATTTAATATACATTGTTTTACAAATTTAATGAGTATTTGCGGGATTCAAAGTAAAGATTCATTATATTTAGATAATGTCAAGATAACAACATTTTTGGAACCTTTTGCACGTAAAAAATCACTGAGACATCAAAATTATTGATTAATAACCTTTCAATGCTTTACAAAAGCACCACACGGATGCAACAAAGAGAGTTAAAGATGAGTTTCATATATATTCAAATTTTAAGAATCCTAGAATCATATATTAAAAGAATCATAGAATCATTTTTTGAACTAGCCCAAGTTGGGACCGAAGGAAATTATTAACTTAGAGGGATTATTAATTTAACGAGGTTTTATTGTAGTTATAAAGCGTAAATCCTTATTCATGATTCATTTTTATGTCCAATTTTTATATTTAAAATTTAAATTATTATGTTTAAAATTTAAAATTTTATGTTCATTTTTTATGTTCAATTTCATATATTCAATTTTTGTATTTAAATTTTTATATTCAATTTTTATGTTTAAAGTATAAATTTTTATGTTTAAAATTTAAAAATATTGAATTATTTTGTCTTGAAATTTAAAATTTTAATTTTTAAGGACCTAAATCAGAAAATGGAAAGGTTCAGGGACTTAAACCAAAAATTTGTTTTCCACATCTATGACACGTCATCAAGATTCTAACGTCCGTTAGAATCTTTTTGACGAAGGAACTTGAATAAGAAAAAAAATAGTTCAAGAACCCGAAATATGGAATCTTTTGTTCAAGGACCTAGACAATAAAACATAAATAGTTCAGTGATCTATTATTTAATTTTCCCAGTAAAAAATAAAAGAAACGTAGGGAATAATCATTTAACAAAATCAATTAACATTAGCACAAGCATTAAAGAAAAGGGGATCAATTTTTTTTAAATTTCCATTTAAGTTAATAAAAAGTAACTTTAAGTTCTGATCGGCCTAAAAAAAAATAAGATAACATTTTTTAACCTTGCTGTCTCACATCTGGTTCCATAGCTGAATTTATTATTTTTTTTGAAAACAAAAAATTAACAAAAAATAATTTTTTTTTTCAAAAGCGGCAAGTCTAGAAAGATGAAGAAAGTGGAGAAGGAAAAATGACAATGGGTAGACGACAAACAAAAAAACCATTTCCGTGGTATATAAAACAATAAAACACAGTATAGTGGAACAAGATTTATTATTTCTAGAAAATGGAAGGTGTATCAAACACTGTCAACGTTCTTGAACACTGCGGTGTCTCTCCACCGGCTGACGCTGTCCCGGTGACATCTCTGCCTCTTAATTTTTTCGACTTGATGTGGCTCACTTTCCATCCCCTTGGCCGTGTCATCTTGTATGATTTTCCATACTCCACTGACCACTTCACCAAAAACACACTTCCAAATCTCAAAACATCACTGTCTCTTGCCCTCAAACACTTCACTCCGTTGGCTGGAAATTTGTTAACACCCTGTGATACTAATTCCAACACTGACTACCAAATTCGATACTTGGACGGAGACTCTGTGTCTGTAACATTTGCCGAGTGCACAGATGATTTTAAACATTTCTCTGGAGACCATGTACGTCTTGCAAATATATTCAATCCTCTTGTTCCTCAACTTCCCACCGCTACTTTTACTGAAATTTGCGGGGAAGATTGTTCTGTATCTCCTCTGATTGCTATTCAAGTAACTGTATTTCCAGGCCATGCCATCTGTATTGGAATCACAAACTCACATGTGGTTGCAGATGGAAACACTTTGTTCAACTTTGTACGGGCATGGGCTTCATTTGCTAAACAGCTTAATATCTCTGATGGCAAACTTGATACTGATGATTTAATATCATCAGGATGTTTCCAGATCCCATATTATGATAGGGGTTTAATCAAAGACCCCAATGGCCTAGGTGATATATTTAAGAAATCACGAGTAGCAAGAGGGGTTAGGCAGAAGGAGCAATTAGTGAATCAAAAGGAGGATGCTGCTCAAGATTCTTCCAAGATAAAAGTTAGAGCAACATTTGTAATAACTGAAGCCAATATCCTGGCCTTGAAAAAGATAGTGTTAACTAAACGGCCAACATTAACACACGTGTCATCGTTCACAGTCGTGTGTGCTTATCTCTGGACATGTTTTGCAAAAACACGGGCTACTGTTTGGGAAAGTGTGCACGATCTTGATGAGCGGCAGAATTTCAGTTTTGCTATGGATGCTCGTGCTCGATTGGATCCTCCCTTGCCTGCTGCTTACTTTGGCAATTGTTTGGTTGGATGTCTAGGAGTGCAGACAGGCAGGGTTATGATAGGAGATGAAGGCCTTGTTGCTGCCGCAGAAGTGTTGGGAAATGCAATATCTGCAAAGGTTAAGAATGGTCCCTTGCACGGTTCAGATAAGTGGATGGAGGAGTTTGCTGGAATAATAAGAGGGGAATGGAATATTGGCATGGCTGGTTCCCCAAAGATGGACTACTACAACAATATTGATTTTGGATGGGGTAAACCTCTAAAGTTTGAATTCGCTGAAGAACCGTTATCCTTGTCAAGGTGTAGGGATTCAAAAACAGACCTTGAAATTGGTGTAATCCTACCAAAAATTGAAATGGACGTTTTCTCGACTGTTTTGACGCAGGGGTTGCATAATTTGCACGGCTAACAATTCTGTTCCTGAATGGAACCTCGTTCAGGCAGCTATTTGAATGTGTTGGTGAAAAAATTGCTCAATCATGTCTTTTTCTGAATAAATTTCAATGGCTAAGCCTTTCACAGGATTTTTTTTTATCTAGCCTTTCACAGGATTGTTTCAAGTTAGGTATGTGCACTTGTAGTAATGCCGCAGTCGATACTAATTTAATCTGCAGGAAGTTTGTTTTCTAAAATAGCCTGTTTAATTTAAATCTTTAAAACTGTAGGTACAAAACAATTTAAATTCATATGACTTCATGATAACTTTATGTAATCTATAGCAAATCACAATGAAGAACACAAGACTCAATTATATTGATAGAGAAGTGTTTACAGTTGCTCATCTATGGAGCTACAAACAGAATACAATTTCGAATTTACATTGTGTCTTTTTGTGGTGTCCTTACTACTACAACAAAGATCTTATTTATAGGCCATACTTGCATGTTGAATGCTCTCATCCCTTATATGTGTAGCTTACCATATTTGACAGATGCGACTGCATACATCCGCAATACCCCCCTCAAGTTGGATGTGGGAGAGAAAACGGCAAACATGCAACTTGAAGATTAACAAAAAAAAAAAATTCAAAACTGAGCAAATTTTCAGTGGCTCGAACGGCCAAAACAAACCAAGGCCTGGAATGATCATCAGTCGAAACAAATTTTTAGTAGAAAAACTTTAATTTGGTGGAAACTTTAATTTTGGTGGAATCTTCTCCCCAGTAATTTCTGAATTTGGTGGAATCTTTAATTTCTTGAAGTCCAACACTAGTATTCTCGAACAATGAGTTTCCTAGGAATTCAAGGGAAGAAACTACTTTCACTTTCCTCTTTTTTTTGGTATTGTAATAACAAAAAGAATTACATAGGAAAATTAATCTTTTTCCGCCTTTGCTTTCGGTGTCATTACAACAAAGATAAAGATAAAAGAAAAATTTGGAATCCAAGAGGACAAGAACATTTCTCAGCCCCCACACACAAGTGAAGAATGTGTACAATTTTCCCACATCCTTCCAAACAGCTCCTCTCCGTTACAATACAAAAAAAAAAGAAGTAAAAGCAACACCAAAAGTAAAAGAAGAAAAGTAAAAGTAAAAGAAGAAAGTACCCATCATCACCACCACCAAAGATTGAGAATTGGTTATAAAGCAAGAAAAGAAAAAGAACGAGAAACAAAGCAAACAGCAAACAAAAAGCTCGCGAATTCAGAAACGCAGAAACCAAAATAAACAAACAAAAAGAAAGAACAGGGGAGGAAGAAACAGGGCGAAGCTGGGTGTTTACAGAGAAGAAGAAGAAAACAAAGGGTGTTGTGTTTAATCGAAGAAGGAGAAGAAAATAAGAAGGATATAGGTTTGGTTTGTGTTCTCAACGAAAAAACAAAGGAGCAAACACGGAAAAATGACGCCTCGAAGATCGGAGGCTCTGATACCATGATAACTTTATGTAATCTATAGCAAATCACAATGAAGAACACAAGACTGAATTATATTGGTAGAGAAGTGTTTACAGTTGCTCATCTATGAAGCTACAAACAGAATACAATTTGGAGTATACATTGTGTCTTTTTGTGGTGTCCTTACTACTACAACAAAGACCTTATTTATAGGCCATACTTGCATGTTGAATGCTCTCATCCCTTACATCATTGTCCAGCTATTTGTATTAATGTAGCCACCTTTGTTGAACATGCCTTCTTTGTTTGTAGCCACCTTTGTTGAACCTGCCTTCTCTGTTTATATGTGTAACCTACCATATTTGACAGCTGCGGCTGCATACATCAGCAATACTTCATGATGTCAATTACATTAAAGATATCAGGACAAGCTATAAATTTTGGCAAGTCAAGTATTGTGTTTAGTCCGAATACAAGTACTGCAAATAGAAGTCTGGTTTGTAGCACAATGCAGGTAACTGAAGTGAGTACACCAGGAAGATACTTAGGCTTTCCAATGTATGTTGGGCGAAGAAAAACAGTGTGTTTAAATTTTTATTGGACCGTATAAGCCAGAAGTTACAGGGGTGGAGGAAAAAATCAATGTCAAAGGCAGGCAAATTCATTTTGCTGAAGACCGCAGCCCAATCGATTCCAAACTTTTGGATGAACTTGTTTTGTAATGGGATTCAAAAACAGATGAACAGAGTTTGGTGGGGCAATGAAGGAAGTGGTATAGGTATTAACTGGATTTCGTGGGAAAGGTTATGTATTGCAAAAGAAGGTTGGGGATTAGGGTTTCGGGAACTAAAGAAGTTCAATATCGCTATGCTTGCGAAACAGGGTTGGCGGATATTAAATAACGATAACTCTCTTGTTACAACCATGATGAAAGCTCGGTATTTTCCAAACATACTTTTTGAATGCAAAGTTGGGCACAAATCCTAGTTATATGTGGCGTAGCATTCTTGCTGCTCAAGATGTAAGTGCAGGGAAAAAATGTACGGAAAATTCCTTGGTTACCATGTGTGGAGAATGGTCATATAACAACGAGTATGCCACATGAGCTGGAAAACATTACAGTTGAGAGTTTGATGACTGAAGAGAAAACTGGTTGAGATTTTGAAATCTTGACTTATATTTTTAATGAGCGGGATATTAATTTGATTTGAAGAATCCCGGTGCCAATGCATGACAGACAAGATTCATGGCTTTAGATTTTTGATGATAAAGGTCTGTTTACTGTAAAGAGTTGTTACAGGAGGTTACAAGGAGAACAGATTTCTCCGCAGGCTACGTTCTGGAAGAAGTTGTGGTCTCTTGAGCTTCCAGGTAAGGTAATAAATTTCTTGTGGCGAGTATGTTGTTCTTGCTTGCCAACTGCTATGGCCATAGTAGTGAAACGAGTTCAGATTGAGGAAACGTGTTCTTGGTGTTTGCTTGGCAATGAAGATGCAAAACATGTGTTGTTTGAATATCCGTTTGCAAAATCAGTATGGTCAGAGGTGGGTGTTATGTGATGAGCCTATATTCGATGTGTTTAACAGAATTTTTAATACTTTCACAAGGGAGAGGATAAGTTGGATAGCAATGATTTGTTGAAGTTTGTGGAATCGTAGTGGGTATGGGATAAGTTAAATGTTTCAGCATTTCGAGTGCAAGCAACAGCGATGGCTCTAGTAACAGAGTGGAAGAGAGCTCAAGAAGAGAAGCAACTGGTGAAGCCGTCTGCAAGTTCAAGTACCAGGCAATGGAAATCACCTCCTCATGGCTGGGTGAAAGTTAATACTGATGCAGCTGTCTTCGTGGAGTCTGAATCTATTGGCATAGGCAGTGTGGTTAGGGATTAGAATGGTGTGTTCATACGTGCAAGAGCTCAGAAGATTGCAGTTAATTTCCTGCCAAGAGAAGTAGAAGTAGTAGGTTTAAAGGAAGCTCTTTCTTGGGTGAAAAACTTGGGCTATCGAAGGTGCATTTTTGAGTCAGATGCAAAGCTACTTGTGGATGCTTGCAAAGGAAAAAGAGGCGGATCATATTTTCACAGTATAGTACTAGATTGTATTTAGTTATTTAAGCACTTTGATGAGGTGCAAATTGAGTTTGTCCATAGGTCTACGAATGGTGTAGCTCATACGCTTGCTAGAGTTGTCTGTTCTATGTTCTATGTCAGACTTACAGGAGTGGGTTGATGTTGCTCCTGCATTTACTTCTGATGTATTAATCATTGATTCAATTTAATAAAAGCAAGTACTTTTATTTCAAAAAAAATAAAATTACAGTAAAAATAAAAGGAGACAGAATTATAATCAAGTGTAACCTATCGGTTTCTGTAGGATCATTTATCTTGCTCTATGTGTAAGTATTAGAAATATTTTTCTATTGCCGTAACCTTGGAATGAAAAAGCCGAATTTGCTTATACTATGTATGTTTACCAAGGGTTCTTGGCACCCTTTAGCTGCATTACTAATTTTTTCCATGTTGCTTTTGATTACAGAATACAATAATTTGATCCTTTTCTATTCATTTGCCGTGAGTTTTGATTTGCATATGAGTATTTCCACAAAACTCAGGGCAAAAGGCATGTCTGTGTTAATGCCAGGAGAAGAAATCCCAACCTTCCTAGCACATCTTGCTCCTCGTACTCCCAGGTTCACTTCTGGGCCTATTAATGAATGTAACATTAAGTCCTGTTTGATTAGGTACATTGTATGGTGCAGGTGACTTTTAAACTTGTAGTATCAATTATCAGGCCAATTAACTGAGATAGTACAATACTGGTATAGACATTCTAGGAACAGCAATTTCCTATGAACGTTATCTTTACCAATGTTCTACCGTTTCTGCCCGATTTGTTTCTGAATAATGATTTTTGAATTCATTTAAACTCGTAAATAAATTATTCTCTCTGTTCTTTTTTATTTTCATGAAAAAAAAACGCTGGGATCTAAAGACTTTTGATTTGTAAGTGTAATGCATCGACTCAGCTGTTAGTACTAAAGCACCATAAAGGCTTAAAGAGAGGAAACAAAGGCAGCCTAAAAAGTTGATAGCATCGGTAAGCCGCTTACGTTTTTACTTTTTATGGACTCGTCCATCTTACTTTCATGTAGGGTTGTTCACGAATAGAGCTTTTAAATAACAATTCGAGCTCGGTTCGATAAGAGCTCGGTTCGGCTCGAGCTCGTTAAGAGCTCGAGTCGAGCTCGAACAAGATTTTTGTTCGTTAAGCTTAACGAGCTCGAGTCGAGCTTTAGGGTATCCGGCTCGAGCTCGACTCGAGCGCGGCTCACGCTCGGCTCCGCTCGAGCTTGGCTCGTTAAAGCTAGAAAAAAATCAAAGTTTTTAATTTTTTATCTCCTACCAAATTAATTTTTATTTTTTGAAAATTTGAGAATATCACTAAATTAGATATATCTTGACATCCGTACGGTTGGATCGGCGAGAAATATTTTAAAAAAAATAGAAACAACAATTCGTGACAAAGCACTAGTTACTAGTATTAGTTAGAATAGTAGTGATCTACTAAGATCTCCAACCAAATTATTTTATTTTTTGAAAATTTGGGAATATCACTAAATTAGATATATCTTGACATCCGTAAGGTTGGATCGTCGAGAAATATTTTTTAAAAAATAGAACAACAATTCGTGACAAAGCACTAGTTACTAGTACTAATTAGAATAGTAGTTATCTACTAAGATCTCCAACCAAATTAATTTTTTATTTTTTGAAAATTTGGGAATATCACTAAATTAGATATATCTTGACATACGTACGGTTGGATCATCGAGAAATATTTTTTAAAAAATAGAAACAATAATCTGTGACAAAGCAATAATTACTAGTACTAGTTAGAATAGTAGTGATCTACTAAGATCTTCAACCAACTTAATTGTTCGCGAATAGCTCAAGCTCGGCTCGAGCTCGGCTCGGCTCGAGGCTATTCGTGAACAACTCGAGTTCGACTCGGTTCAGTCAAAGCTCGGCTCGGTTCGTTAAGAAATCAGCTCTGTTCGTTAAGATCAAAACCCGGCTCGTTTCGTTAAGGTCAAAGCTCGGCTCGGCTCGGTTTGTGAACAGCCCTACTTGCATGTTTTAATCTAGATAAATTGTAGAAAAAAGTTTAAGCAATTTTTCAAAATTATTTTCTATCCAATAAAAAATATAGAATTTAATTATTAGTTTGAAATAAAATTGAAAATAAGAAAACTATATATGATATATATCCTTCATAATTTAAAATGCATGTTTTTGACGGAGGAATTTGGTAACAACAAATTTTGAGGTCTGTCGCCGGAATCAAGATCTATGACGGTAGTTCTTCGCTAGATAAGTCGCCGGAGTGTGGTGGCTGTGATGAATTGGGGGCTGAGATTGAGAGGGTTCTTGGTGGTGGCTCGTAGCTCTTCGCTTCCATCCCCCTCAATTTGCCTACGTACCTCTGTATTTATAGAGGATCAAGCCCACGTAGTTCTTGGAGAGCAAGAAACCCAAATGGGCTTGGATTGACGAACTAGCTTCCGGAGTGTTCTACTATGAGGCCTAACCACAAAAGGCCCAAGGCTCATCCAAGATCTCAAGACTTCACAGATAAGGAAACTTCCCCCGTCGAGGACTAGTCCTATCTGCTACGACCTATTTCTTGATTTCAAGGATGCAGGTATAGCCATGGTTTACCCCAAGTGCAAAACGCATTCCTGTCCCCCGAATGAGAAGCACCCACCAGATAGTAGGACAGGTGATCCAGAGCTTTTGGGTACAAAGTGCAGGATTACTCCGAAGTTCCCCAATGAGAGCGCGCCCATTGAATAAAGGAACAGAGCTCCCAAAGCACACACCAGAAAGTCCCCATCTTTCCACCTTAGGGCGCGCCCTTAGTGTTTAAGAAGGGTCCTTATATCCAGGCATACCCCTGGAGGCCTTCTGCGACGGACATCCCCCTCCTGAGATACGACAGGAGGGAATTCTCCAGCAACTCTTGGAAAACCAGCTTTAGTAGAAATCTTCAACATAATTTTATCACTAAGGGCGCGCCCTCCTTGTAGGGAAGGAGAGGGTGCGACCTAATTTCTTGTAAAACTAACAATCATCCTTTTTGACTGCTTTTATGTCTCTCAGGGTGCGCCCTCCACGTATGGGAGGTGAGGGCGCGTCCTCCTTCTGCAAATCTGTATCAAAACCTTAATTTATCCTGAAAATCCATAAATTGAACCCGTATCTGACCCGAATCCATTTTAGAATACCCGAACCGAATTTTGGGCATAACACATGTCAAACAAAAAAATTCAGTAAATTGCTACAAAAAATTTAGATCTAGTTTCAGTTTAAAATCTAGGCACATATTTCTCTGCTGCTGTCCTTTAACTCTATGAAATCAATGTATTTAGGGGTGATCATAAACCGCACCAAACCGCAAAAATTGCTCGTATCGTACCAAACTGCACTAGATCGCGTAGTTTTTATTTTCAAAAACCGAGCGGTGCAGTGCGTGTTGCGGTTTTAATTTTCTGAAATGCGGTTCAATCCGCACCGCACCGCAATATATAATTATATATATTACACATATACATATATTATGTTAGTATTTTGTTAAGAATTTAAGGGATAGTTTGCAAACTATTTGTTCCGTTAGTGCCTATTAGTTTATTTTAGAGAATTATGCAATTGTGATGGGCTAAACCATCTTTGTCTATATTAGTATCACAATATTTTGTTATACAGTATTTATATTTCATTAAATTTTAGAGGTCACGTTCTGCATAAGAATTAAGAAATGTGATTGAGTAACAACTTTAAAAATTAGTTCCACATGTACGAAAATTAATATTTCAAATTTGTAACTATTTTTATCGAATGTGTAAACCGCAATGAACCGCACCGCACCGTACCGCATTTTTGCACTGTGGTTTATGCAGTTATAAAGTTTCGCGGTGCGATTGCTATTAGGAGTTGTCACACATCGTTTGTGAGAGGGGCGGATTGCTAATTAATAAGCAACCAGTTTTTTTTTTTGACGAAATGCATAGAATTATATTACTGGATCAAACCAACTCAAAATAAAACAGCGGGACAAACCCCCGACTGTCGATACAACCAGGTTGAAAAACAAATAAATTGTTTCCTGATCGTTTAACACATTGAACTTAAAAGTTCTTGAAATTAAAAACGAATTCAAAGACCTCCTAGGTGATCAAAACTTCGCCAACATCCCTGAAAGCAGCGGTATCACAATTGACCACATCACATAAGAACCATTGATACCCCAGTGTTCAAAAGCCTCAATTGCATAAACTGAGATTAGAGGAACGACACTCCAACTATCTACATGCCGGATACCAGCTATAGACATGCCGAACATGGGAACCCCCAAATGATGAACAACACCCTAGCTATCTACATGCTGGATACCAGCTATAGACATGCCAAAAGTTAAAACCCCCAAAATATGATGAACAATCTTTGGTTGTGAGTGCTGAGCTTTTGCAATAAATGTCACCGTCCCAGCTTCGATGCGGACTATCCAGATCCCCCAAGACATCAGCAAAATCATTCTCAGCAGATCCAACACCAAACAGAAACAGACATAATTAATCAAAGACATAAAAAACACTCCAAAATGAGAGACAAACGACCACTCTAAAAGGAGAGACACACAAACACCCAATTAAATTGGGTTTTATTGAGATGAAAATCAAGAAAGATGACCTCCGACCAGTGGATAAACCACCGCCGGAGGGGAGGAACTCACTCTGGAAAAGACAAGCAGAGAGAGAGAAAAAACTTTCGGTGAGGCGGCTAGGTTTGTTTTGACTTAATAAGCAAATAGTTAACTCCATTAGTATGAGGCCTTTTGGGAGTTGCCCAAAAACAAAACCGTGCGGGCTAGGCCCAAAGCGGACAATATCATACTAATGTGGAGTTAAGGCCTGCTTAGCAAGCCCAACAAGTGGTATCAGAGCTGTGGTTATAATGATCCATAACAATCTCGATGGGCTCCCAGATGGATCAAGGAAGAGGCAGGTGGGCTACCTCAGGATGGGCTTCAAGAGGAGGCATATGGGCTTCTAGTATGCACGGGCCTAGGGGGAGTCAGATAGCCAGGAACTTCCAGTATGGTTCGAGGGGGAGCCAGATTACACACAAGGAGGCAGATTCGGCTGGTGTTGAGCCCGATGTGTAATGGCCTCCAGAATGGATCCAAGGAAGATGCAGATGGGCTATCCCAGAATGGGCTTAATGGGGAGCAGGTGGACCTTCCAGTATGAGCCCAGGGGGATCCAGATGACCAGGAACTTCCAGTATGGGTCAAGGGGAGCAGATCACACATAATGGTGGCAGATTCGACAAGTGTCGAGCCCGATGTGTGAAGGGGGAGATTGTTAGGAGTTGTCCCACATCGTTTGTGGAAGGGGAAGATAGCTAGTTTATAAGCAGTCAGATTAACTCCATTAGTATGAGGCCTTTTGGGAGTGACCCAAAAACAAATCCGTGCGGGCTAGGTCCAAAGTAGACAATATCATACTAATGTGGAGTTAAGGCCTGCTTAGCAAACCCAACAAATGGTATCAGAGCTGTGATTATTACGATCCTTAATAATCTCGTATGGGCTTCCAGGATGGATCCAAGGAAGAGGCAGATGGCTAACCCAGGTTGGGCTTAAGGGGGAGTAGGTGGACCTTCCAGTATGGGCCCAAGGGGAGCCAGATGGCCAGGAACTTTCAGTATGGATCAAGGGGGAGCCAGATCACAAAGAATGGTGGTAGATTCGACAGGTGTCGGGCCCGATGTGTGAAGGGGGAGATTGTTAGGAGTTGTCCCACATCGTTTGTGGGAGGGGCGGATTGCTAGTTAATAAGCAACCAGTTAACTCCATTAGTATGAGACCTTTTGGGAGTTGTCCAAAAACAAATCCTTGCGGGCTCGGCCACGACCCAGAGCGAACATTCAGTGGCGGAACCAGAACCTGAATCTAGCCGGGGCTCAAATAGCTTAGTGCCACCGGCGAAAAAAATTTCTGGATCCGACAATGTTGCCACTATAAATGACTTATTTTTACTATTTGGACTATAAATGACTTATTTTTACTATTTGGACTATAGTTTTGATGTCAAGAAACAATTGAAAGAAAGCAGAGAGTGAGAGTGGGATGAGACTGTTGAGCTTGTGACTTATTTTTACTACCTGGACTATAGTTTTGATGTCAAGAACAAAGCACAATCAGGTCATCATCCGGGGCTAAAATAGTTTTGATGTTAAGACCAAAGCACAATCAGGTCATCATCCGGGAAATACCCGGGGCTAAAAAAAAAAATTACTTGATTTTTTCGGTTCAGCCGGGACTAGTGTCCGGGCTAGCCCCCTAGTTCCGCTCCTGTGGACAATATCATACTAATGTGGAGTTAAGGCCTGCTGAGCAAGCCCAACAGTTACGGTTTGGAAATTTGACCAAATTTCAAACCGCATGCGCAGGTTGGTCCGCGATTTTGGGAAAAAACTGCACCGCTCCCACCGCAATCATCTCTAAATGTATTGTTTTCATGTATTTTTTAAATCTCTCGAGAACAAATTTCATAATTATTTTCACATGTTAAAAAATGACGAAAATACTTTTAAAATCTGAGAAGTCCTCAGGCACAAACAACCCGTCAACTTCTATTATATGACTTGTTTCTTCATGCATTTGGTTTTGTTGGTTTCAAATTTCCTGCAAAAAAACAAAGGTTGAGAGATTACGTGCAACAAGGTTTCTTGACACTCTACCTTCATAAAACTACGAACAAAACAAAACAAACCTTTGAATTACAGAAGCTTTACATTAAAAACCCATCCGGTTTCTCTTATATTCATATATACACAGATTATTTCTCAATTATGGCTCGTCATCGCCAAGATACCAACCCTTTCGCTGATGACGAAAGTTATAACCCATTTTCGGTAATATTTAACAAACTGAAATAGCTAGATTGTTAAGGTTTTCAATATGAAGTATATATTAAGCTACAACTTCAATGCTTGTCTCTTGATTATATATTCAAATTGTTGAATTTGTATCCCTATTCTCAGAATAATTTGTTTTCAATTTCTTGTCCTGATACATTCTTGCATGCTGAGGCTATGTATGTCACTAATTTGCTTATTTGTTCTAAAGCTTCAATTTTTTAGTTGTTTCGATGATTTTACTTTGGAAATATTTTTTTTTGGGTCACCTATTGTAATTAATTTCCGTTGCTTCTGAATTTCATATGATATGCAGAGTCCTGAACATGTTCCTTCAGGAAATCCAAGGTTAAAACCACTTTCTCACGAACCTGTCGATTATAATCGTGATGCCACAGTCGAGATTCCTCTGGATGGTTCCAAGGTATTTTATGAATCTTCAATGTCTGGGTGACCCAATAAGCTTTTGTGATGCATTTATGCTGTGTAAACAATAAATCTCCTTTTCAAACGTAGGAACTCAGAAAGAAGGAGATGGAGCTTCAAGCAAAAGAGAATGAACTGAACAAGAGAGAACAGGTATTACTTTTTCATTTTCTACAAGTTAGGTGTTAATTCGGCACAGTTTCATTCATGAAGACATTCAAATTTTCGTCCTGTGATTATGTATTGTGCTAATATCAAGATGAGTTATGTACATATGATTATCTTAGTAGAAGTTCAGCCATTTATATTTGCTAACTGCTGACCATTTTATAAGGGCATTTATGCTGCTCACTATAAATGTTGAGACCTTTTTTTTTTTTTGGTGCAATGCAGGAATTGAAGAGGAAAGAGGATGCTATCGCTAGAGGTAATTCTGTCTTCTATTGTTTGTATCTCAGGAGCTGCACATTTTAGGTTTAAATATTTCCTGAGCTTTCTTCTTTTGGCAGCCGGGATTGTTATAGAAGAGAAAAATTGGCCTCCATTATATCCCATCATCCATCACGATATTCCAAATGAGATTCCAGTTCATTTACAGAAGATGCAGTATGTTGCGTTCACCACATATTTAGGTACTGCTAATTAATCAGATCATCCAATGCATAGTTTTCCAAGTTCTACTAGTACTTGACTACTTATTCATAGACTATTAGAGTATGTACTCTGGTTTTCAATTTTTCATAAATTCCTCTATCAAGTCATGAGCACATTTTTTTGGAGGTTCAAAGGGTGATATTACTATGAGCGTGCTACTGGTTCCTGTGGTGATTCCTTCATACTTCCTCGCCTGCTTTTCTTGTAAAGAGTAATATGAAAATAATGATGACATCAAGAAACTAATTATAAAAGTCAAAAAACTTGATGGGTTTCTGATTTGTGCTGATAAAATTTGATTTGAGCCTATGAGGTATCACCTCTCTATAACATCTCAATCTCAAGGTGCTGCCTTATCCCGATTATAAAAACATCGGATTTTCCATGTATTACATATTCCTATCTCCTGCCCTGTTTTACAACATATGGTCTCATGTTTTCGAGTAAGCCAGGTCAAGATGAAATGCGTGGTAAATTAGTTCCAACCCTGCTTCCATCTAAATTTATTGCAAACACTTGGTAAGTTTATGAATATAGTGTACAGATTTTAAGTGATTACTTCTCTGCAGGTTTGGTTTTGTGCCTTGTATGGAACTTTGTTGCGGTTACTGTTGCATGGATCAAGGGGAAAGGTATCGCGTTAAATGTTCATGAACTCTGCTGGTGATACAACACAATTTTTAAATACTAATTTCAACTTATTCAATGTTTCAGGCGTACAGATTTGGTTACTTGCCATCATCTACCTTGTATCAGGAGTTCCTGGAGCTTATGTGTGTTGGTATCGTCCTCTTTATCGTGCTATGAGGTATGTAGTCATAAGTTTTATTGTATTTGACGAGAAGCCTGCACTTAAAATTTTCTCCATTTTGATTCTGCATCTTTAGCTTCGTAAGTTGTATGAATATCCGAGACCTATGAAATTTGAATTGCCCGACTCCGAACCTTGTTTTTAAGAGAAATGCTTATCATCAATAAAATGATGAAATTCTTTTAATATGAGAAATTCTTTTGATTCGGACTGTAAGAACAATCTACAAATTGAGATTGTGAAAATAGATAGTTCTTTTCATTAGAGCATATTTGGTCACTTAATTTTTCGGTCATTGTTTTGACAGGACTGATAGTGCTCTAAAGTTTGGTGTGTTCTTCTTGGCTTATGTGGTAAGCACTTTTCTGCTTTTGTTTTCATGGTCACATTTCTTTTTGGGAACTCACTTATTTTGTTTCTCGGTGCAGTTTCACATTGCCTTCTGCTGTTTGGCTACAATTGCTCCTCCAATTTTTTTCAAAGGCAACTCTCTCACGTAGGTTTTGTTTGAAACGGGAAACTCAAATTGAAAATTTTTATTTTTGAAAATTAGAAGGATACGATGTCATTGTGACTAAACATTGATAATCAGTTGAATCTAAAAGTGAAATTAATTCATCTGCTGAATTTTGTGTGATTGTAAAATGTTTCTGTTATATGACTAATATTCCTGGTGCTGTTTTTCTGCATTACACAGAGGAATCTTGCCAGCAGTTGATTTGTTTAGTGATAGTACTGTGGTTGGGGTAAGTTATTCTGTAGCCTGAACAAGTGAACGTTCTATATATGTGCAGATAATACTCATTAAATGAAGTATCCAAACTATCCATGATTTAACACGTCTATATTTTGTTATTGGTCATCCCTATATCCAAGACTAGTCTTGTTGAAAATTGATTATAGTAGTTCCGAATGACAAAAAGAGATTAAGCAGAAAAAATGAATAATATGGTTAATTGTTGAACTCTGGAAGTAGGTGTACCCGGGGGCAATATAACTTTTTTATTCCTATCTTAAAGGATGAATCAATTTCTTCAGTCTATTTAAGTAATCGTCGAATATTTCGCATTTATTATACAATGCTTCTTCATTTTTTAACCGCAGGTGTTTTATTTTGTGGGATGTGTGTTTTTTGCCATAGAATCACTGACAAGCATCTGGGTTATTCAGGTCCAGAATCCTCACTGTATCAGTTGCCTAGTTTCTTCCCTCCCCTAGATCCTTTTTGATTACTCTTGTATTTATGTGGTTTTTCCCTTATACATGCTTTTACGGTTTTTGATGCAGCAAGTCTACCTGTATTTTCGAGGTAGTGGCAAAGCTGCAGAGATGAAACGTGAAGCCACAAGATCCATGGCTGCTGCATTATAACACGCTGGCCTACAAATTCATCATAGCAACTTTTAGGGACTTCCGTTTGTCGGGGTTGATTGTACTTCCGTGTCACTCTTTTCACAGGCCTCTACTACTGAAGAATTTAGAACCAATTGACCTCATCTGTGAAATTAAATTGTGTACATAGAAATGATTCCTGACCTGCATAATGGAGTTTAGACACTTGATTGTCGTTAAAAATTTGTAGACAGGCTTCCAACTAGGGACTGTATACAAAAGCTGAAGGGGGGCACAAGATTGTAGAGGACTCAATTCGTCCTGCTGTTCCTTAATTACAATATCTGTGGTACTATAAAGACAAGCACAACCGCCATTTGATACATGTTTAGGCCGATCTCCTATTTGAACTGATTCTGTTTAGTTGGACAAAAGTCATGCAACAAAGTGTCTAAGCAAGTACTTGTTAAGTCTAATTACCAAGCTTGGTTTTAGTTCACATGGTAGCTTCAGATTTGAAAATATTGCCAGGTCAAACATGTGGTGACTGGGCTCTATAAAATCCCAAACGAGTTGGAGCAGTTGTACGGATCCTGTGTACACCCCTAGTTGGAGTCCAACAATCAAGTTTAGAAGTTTAGTGTTATACCATATATAATACCATTGAGATTCAGTAAAAAAATTTATTACTTATTTTGAAATGTTTTTTTACGTGATGTGAACTATGTGTAATACTAATGATTTCATGAATTTATACATCATCAATCGTTATCATTATGGTATTGAATCGCAATAATAATTAACAATGAACAAAGTAAGTATACACAAGTAATCGCTCAAGTTTGGCTATAGAGACCAAAGAGAACCTAAGATTTATGAAGTCGGTAATGATCCATTCAAGATTTGTTGATTTCAAGCTACATTGCAAACCATATAAATGTAGAGCAGTACATGTAGTTTCAAATTAAATTCAAGATTAAGAGAGGCGCCTATATTTGATCGAGTACTTGCCTGAACTTAAAGTTATTGTGTCGACTATAAATTTAAGGACCACATCCTGGAATTGCAAATACAGGAAAGGGGTAGCAGAAGGCCACCAAGTTCTAGCTCAATTGTATAGAACAACTTAGAGCAACGTGTACGGTCCTGGTGTCTTCAGCATCCACCACCAAACTGTAGGCCAGGAAAGCCAAGCATAGTACATACACTCTTTAATGGGTGGTCAACTCCAGGAACTACTACAGTAACATGGAAGCATGGAACAATTGAATCTATTGAATATGATGTTTTGTCAACTCTTCCAAACCAGCTTTTCGAATACAGAATACTGGGATTTACTTTATATGTAAACGAAGATGCATGATCAGTTGATAACAATGAACCGGCGATATAGATATTGAAGACAAGTGCACAATGCTTATTGGTTTTTGGTGACATCCGAATTTTCTTAACATCAAATTCATGAATTTACAAGTCATAATATCAATATGAATGTTCCACATTAAATCTTACGAGAAGCTTTATAGTCTCTTTAACTCACAAATCGAAAGTTAAAAAATAGATGGCAAAATCTTATGAGAAACTTTATAGCCTCTGTTCCTCACAAATCGAAAGTTAAAAAATACTGTAGATGGCAAAAAAGTGTGTTGATCTTCAATAAATGATTTTTCATGTTTAATCAATCTGCTTGATGCAGTTTTGTGGGAAGTCTTAGGGTAAAAGTTGTGCTCTTAAAAATCATGAGGCTAAATTTGCATATGATTCGCACCAGCATGTTTTTTTTTAGATTCATTCGATTAACAAAACATCTGGGACTTGAGTGTCAATCTCCCCTCCTACGACTATGTCAAGGAACTTACAGGATTCTTTTTAAACATAAACCCCCCTAAAAAGATGCTCAGAATTAAAAAGTTGCCTATTTTTTATTTCATATTTCAAAAATCTACTTGTCAACTACTAGGATTTATTATGGCTGTATGGAAGAACTCGCCAACAAAAGATAAGATTTTCGGTCAACTATTATTTTAGTACTCCCTCCGTCCCTATTTAGTTGGCATATTTGCAAAAAACACATATTAAGGAAAAATTAATTATGTAATTTGTTTTCATGTTTGCCCTTAATATTAGCATTAAATGATGAGTTATGAGTGTGTACATTAAATATAAAGTCAAACATTTGGTATTAGAAATAAAGGGTATATGTGGAAAAATTGGTAAAACTATGTATTGGAACAAGGAATGTGACAACTATTTAGGGACAAATTTTTTTTGCAAATGTGCCAACTAAAGAGGGACGGAGGGAGTAGTATTTTTTTTGTGTTCATTTTCATTGGTGGTTGGATGCCATCAATTCACAGCTTATTACCTGCTGCTGCCTATATAAACACGAGAAAAGATGAGCATCTACCCCAAGTTGGAGCTAGCTGATCACATTGTCATACTTGTTGTGTATGGTACTAATCCCCCCTCGAAAAGAAAAAAAGACAAGTAAGGCTATCCGTTCATTGTCCGCCAAGTGAAAATGGTGTGTTTCTGCTTTCTCGTTGATCAGACAAAAAAAGTGCGAAGGTGCAAACCAGTAGCTGGAATTTGTTCAAGGTGCGGGGGAGGGGCAAGCGTTGCTGATATGAAAACAGAAACAAGGTTCTGCCATGTCCCTTTTTACTGGAGGTCTTGGAAAGCCATAATGTGTACCTTCTGCGGTTCCGTTCTTAAGTCTTACCATTGATCCGCCAGCACTACTATAGAAGAAACTACCCCATGATCAATCAATTTTCTAACTGAACATACCTGGTGTATCTCACTCGAAGGAAGTACAGTATGGACATCAGTCAATATCTAACTCTATTATTATTAGTTTCAGTTAAATCTTGTACTACGTACCAGCCATTTGACACAACAATGTTTTCATCAAGCCTGCATATTAATCAACTACTCATCAGTTCACCTTCTGTTGCTACATATAAAAGTCAGTGTCGACTACATGTAGTTTTCTTCATTATCTTAAATAAAATATTGAACTACTTCTCCTTTGATTACGGTTGAAGTGAGATCACTGAGATACAAAAATGCATTCAGTTTTAATAATCCTAAGCTTATTCCCAAATGTTTATTGATAGATAACACGCAGTAATTGGACAATTTACTAATCTCCCTTTAATTAAAGGATGAAAATTGTAGGATTCTATTTATTCATCCCAAAGCCGTGGCTGTCAAATTAAAGGCTAAAAATAATACAACAGTAGTTTAAGTTATTTTCTGACAAAAATACACGTTCGCTCAACAAGGAAAGAAAGCACCAACTTTCGAAGCTATTCTGGTGTCTTTGTCTTGTTTTGTTCATATTGCTGGTGAAAAAGGCTGTCCAAATTGAAATTAGTCTAGTGAGCATTGATTCCAAAATGAGCAACCAAAAATGTTGGTAACAGAAAACCTCTGGGACTCTAATAAATAAGACAGCAAGGAATTCTGGATTCAGGGATAAAGCAGTATTAAATGCATAAGCAGTAAATTAGGAAAGAACTGCCTAATGCATGCTGTTGTGAATAATGCTCAACTGACAACTTCTCACATAATTAAGGTCCTGCATCTACTATTATTTACCTTTATTTTCTTTAATTTTATAGTTGTAGGTTGGGGTAATTTAGGGGTGTTTGGGGAAACTTTTTTTCAGAATAAGTCAACTTATTTTAAGACAAAGTTAGAGATTCATAACATTCCAACTTATTTTCCAACTTATTTTTGCAACTTATTGAATCTCAAACATACATTAAATACTTGTATAAAAAAAATTATCAAAATATAAAATTTTTACCCAAAAATAAGTCCGTAAGTTAAGCTAAGGCAACCGGGCCCTTAATGTACCTTCTTTCTTTGTTTTTAGGCCGCATTTGACGAGTGCAAATCTTCTGCACCACTTTATGTGTGCCACTTCATGTTCCACTTTTCTGATTGGCTAATTAGGTTGAGTTGGATTCCACTAACATCAATTTATATGATCATATTTATAACAACCAATATTAATTATTTATAGTATCATCATATATATATATATAACAATCAATATTAATTATTGATATTAGTTCCAACTCAACTTAATTAACCAATCAAAAAAATAAAACATAGAATGACATACATAAAGTGGTCCAGACTCGAGAAGATTTGGATTTGCATTTGACCTACTTAATATTAATGTCATGGTGAAGCCATGGGCTTCCATGCCTTAAGACTGACATATGTGCACGAAACCTTGGTGACAAATTTAGTTGTTGCCTGGAACGAAGTTATATAGCTTCAGACATTTAATAAACTAATATAAAGTAATAAGGGCTTTTTCCGAAGGGATTCATGTGCCTGATCTTAGGGTTCTTCTTGAGTTTAAAAGCTTTTCAATACATATTTAAGGGTGTTTAGATAAATTTAATAAGAAAAAATTAATATTTACAAATATGCCCCTGCGGGGCCACTTAATTTATTGGTGATTTATGTTATAATCTCAGGGAAAATCCCTGAGGACAAACTCAGACCCATTTTTCTTTTTTCCAAAAATACACATGTTGCAGAAATTTTTTTTCAAAAATACGAATGCAATCTTTGCAACCTAGTTTCAATCCCAAATGCAACATTTGCAACCTGATTTGTAATCCCAAATGCAACATTTGCAATAGGGATGTCAGACGGATAATTCGGATACGGGTCTACCTATATCCGTATCCGAACTTGTCGAATTCGGATACAGATAATATCCGCTTTTATTTCGGATACGGATAATATCCGCTTTTTTTCGAATACGAATGCAGATATTTTGGACGGATATCGGATTTTTCGAATTTTTTTGACGTGTATTCACGATTATTTCAAAACAATATTTTTTTTTTCATTTAGAAAAAATAAAACTATGAACGCCATACTAATTTTATTTATTTTTTCAATCTAATTTTATTATCTTTAAAATATTAAACTCAAATGATATTTTTTATATATGTCTATAATATTTTTACAATTATATAAAATTTGTTTACATATCCTTTATATATATTATATGTCAACAAGGAGTTTCAAGCTATTTAGTAATCCTTTATATATATTATATGTCAACAAGGAGTTTCAAGCTATTTAGTAATTTACTAATTTGTCCTTCCATCATATTAATAACAAAAAAAATGTTTGTGGTGGGAATTGAACCCATGACCTTTATGCAAAGAAAAGATTATTTTCACATCTCCAACCACTACACCAAAGAAGTTTTAAGAACTTTTTAGTAACTCATTAAATACATACTTCAAGAACTCATTTGTTATAATGTTCAATATTTCCCAAATTGTTCATCGGACTAATCGAAACTTTTCCGAGCAAAGTTCAAGTTTTAAATTACTCGATTCTTGAGGTTCGCGAGACTAATCGAACTTTTAATATTTAAAATTTATAAATATTATAAATATCTTTCAATGTAAATATTCAATATTTTATAAAATTCATATATTTTATCAAGTTAAACCCGTGTCGAACATAAGTCGAACTGTTTATATTCAAACTTTTTTCATAATAGGTTAAATCGATTCAAGATTTCAAGCTTTATGAGTCAAGTTTCGAGATTAAAATTAAAGGCCCAATTGAACTTGAGCTCGAGTTTAAGCTCGACGGAACTTTTGAGCCGAGCTTGAGCTCGAGTGTGGCAATGTTCGACTCGACTCGATTACAACCCCACTCTCATTGCTATTGGGCAAAATATTTTGATAGACTAGAAAAAAAATTTAAGGAAAACGAAAACAAAAATTATTGCAGATGAGATTTGAACTTCATATTATATATTAGATAAACATTTAGATAAAACACATAGTTAGGTCAAAAATATTTATTAAAAAATAGATTATAGATACTCATTTAAAAATAATAGATTTAAAATGTCTAAGTGTCTAACTGTATTATTGAAATATGATACTTAGTAGATAATATATCATAATGTACATAAGTACAAACCAAAATTTTAGCTAATTTTAATATAAATTACAATAATATTAAATCACTATCACATTACCGCTTCCACGCTACCACTACCACAACCACAACCACGACCACGACATACACCACTACCAAAATTACAAGAATTTTGTCTGTAACAACATGAATACCACCACTCACACCACCAAAATCACCAATATCAAAGCAACATCACTAGAAATTCAACTAAAGTTACCAAAATTTAAAGGTAAATCACTAAAAAATTTAAACACAAATTACAAGAATATTCCAAATTTAGAATTGTGTAAATATTCGAAGCAGTTGATAATGGTGTTGACGGTAGTAAATTGAGTAAAAATGTCATCGATTGACATTACAAACTTAGATGTATTGAGAGAGGGATGAATGAATTAGTGGAGATGTGGTCAGGAATGTGACTGGAATTCGTGACAAAAATGTTCATCAGTTAATTTCGGAGTGGTGGTCGATTTAGTGACAACAAAAGATCACAGAGTGATGATGGTATATACACACACTCCCTCTCTCTCACCCATTCACACATTATACATATGTGTGTGTATATCATGAACGATGATGACAAATTGAATGAGGTGGTCATGATAACGGCGGTGTAAAGCAAGTGATGGTGTCTAAGATCACCGAAAATGGAAGGGGCATAGGAGTGGATGTTGGTGAAGGTTGAGATGTAAATTAAATTTGAATGTGTGGTTATGATTAGTTTTTATTCTCATATCTATAAAAATCTTATTTAGCACTTAGCTATATATAAACACGTGAGTCTACGTACTGACTTGTGATTAGATTTTTAAATTACGTAGTGTTTAATTATACCAAGTTAATTTTTTTAAATTGTTAGATGTGATTGTATTGTTATAATCATATATGAACTTTAGGTAAGAAATTTGAGTTATTATTAGTATCCATAAAAAATACCACACTAATGATGTATAGTGTTTCAAAAGGCAGTGTAAAGCAAGTGATGGTGTCTAAGGTCACCGAAAATGGAAGGGGCATAGGAGTGGATGTTGGTGAAGGTTGAGATGCAAATTAGATTTGAATGTGTGGTTATGATTAGTTTTTGATTCTCATATTTATAAAAATCTTTTTTAGCACTTAGCTATATATAAACACGCGAGTCTACTGACTCGTGATTAAATTTTTAAATTACGTGATGTTTAATCATACCAAGTTATGTTTTTTAAATTGTTAAATGTGATTGTATTGTTATAATCATATATGAACTTTAGATAAGAAATTTGAGTTATTATTAGTATTCATAAAAAATACCACACTAATGATGTATAGTATTTCGAAAATTAGAAATAGTCTATTTAAAAAAATCAAAACAACAACATTTTATGAATTAAAATGATGCTCGTGCTTTGCACGGGCTTTCATGCTAGTATTGTTTAATTAATAAACACACACATAAACACTATAAGCCAATAGAAACAATTTTAAATTATATATATATATATATATAATATAAATACCATATATATTTTATTTCGGATTCGGATATTCCGATTCAGATACGGATAATATCCGCTTTATTTCGGATACAGATAATATCCGCTTTATTTCTGTTATGGATAATATTCGGTTTTTATCGGATACGAATGCAGATATTTCAGGCGGATATCGAATTTTTCGAATTTTTTTGACAACCCTAATTTGCAACCTTATCTGCAACTTTAGTTAGTAATTTTAAAAATAGTTTCAAAAAATTGGATATTTTTGTGAATATCCCAAGTAATTAGTACACCTCATTTCTAAAACGTTACTGTACGTAATAGTAATTAATGCTAATTATCGAATCTATATATTATAATGCGTGGAGATCGGAAATGTACCAGAACAGTTTAAAGCATTTTTCTTGAATTTTTGTTTTTTTGATTTTTTTATTAAAATTCTTTTCTGGCATTAAATAGCCATTATTGACAATTTAATTAGTCATTAATTACACCTATTAAACATCTATTAAATTTACTATATTTAATTTGTTTAAAAATTAACAAACTTTATTTGAAGATTATAGTTATTATTTTAATATTAAATATTAATTATAAATAGTTAAATTTATTTTTTTGGTGAAATTACAACTAAGGTTTATATTGCGTTATTTTTTATTCTTTATTCAAGATCACTATAAATTTTTTTTCGGATGATCATAGGGTAGACGACCTTAACTTATCAAGCAATTTTTATTATCAATGATTGTGAAAGTCATAATAAAATATTGAAGTACAAGATATTTACTTAATATCTGGAATTGTATACAAACAATGTAGACAAATTTTTAATGTTGCACATGAATAAATTATACATGAGTTATGGTCAAATCGATTAAATTTAACAAATCCTGCCATTTATCGGAAGATAAAATCGATAAAAAAGCTATACACCCATTTTTTCAAAATAAAATTTTATTCTAATTAAACAAATTATTACATTATTATATGCATAGTATGAGAGGGGTGTGGGCTTTGAAAAACGATGTTAACCTGAACTTTTCAAGCAATCTTTACTATCAATAATTGTAGAGTCGTAATAAATTATGGAATTACCCAAATCTTTACTTAATATCTGAAATTTGTAAACAAATAATACAGACAGATTTTTACTTTTGCCCATGAATAAATTACACATGAGTTATGACCAAACTAATTAAATTGAACAAACCCAACCATTTTATCGGAAGATTAAATTGATAAAAAATTTATATACCCATTGTTTCATTATATTGTGTCAAAATAAATTAATATTCATTTTAAATAAATTCTTACACTATTATTGAACATGTATATTATGAGAGGGGTGTCGCCTTTAAAAAACGTTATTAAGTTATATTCAATATTTTTAATTTTTGATCGTAAATATTACGTTCATATTGTAATTTTTATTTTTATATATTTGTGATATTTTTAAGATTATCAAAATTTTAAATATGTAATGACTATATTTTTCCAACTAATAATTCATGTAAATTATTTTTAAAACTTTTTTAGAAAATTCATAAGTGACCAATCAATTTTTAAAAATAATAAAAATTAATTTATCTATTTTCAATACTTTAAAATAAAAGTTTATTAATCGCGTGAAACGCGAATAAATTGGGCTAGTCTAAATTAAAAGTGCAGAAGTTTAATCATATGATTGAATAGGCTCAAAGCATTATATAAACCATATTAGCTCCCTCTTTGTTTAATTCAAGGGTGCGCCTGCGATATCAACATTTTCAAGTGGTCTAATCATCAGAATAAAGTAAGAAAAAAAAAATGCGGAAACTAGTATTGATGAAAATTTGATAACTAGGGTCCCGTTCGGTAAATCTTTAAGTCTAACTTATAAGTTATATATTTTGGAAAAAAATCATATTTACATATTTTTTTTTAAAAAAAAATGTGTATGGAAAATTTAATATTCGTTATCTTGCAAAAACAAGTTACTTATTTCAGAAAAAAGTACATATTTACATATTTACGTACTTTTTTCCAGAATAAGTAAATTATTTCTAAGAAATGAGATTTCTCAAAAGAGGCCTATATTCACCGTGTCAAAATCAAAACTTTAAACCAGTTATCGGAGATATTTACATGTGTACTTAGTTACTCCGACTCGGCAGTTCCGGCGGCCGTACCTGATTCGTGTGCGTGAAATCGGATTCGTCGTTGCCGTCATGGGAAAAATTTTAAGCTCGCCGGAAGAAGAAGAAGAAGTAAGTACACAGGAAGAAGGAGAAGAAGAATACCTGATTGGGAGAGCAAAAGAAAAAGAAAGACCCACTTGTATACAGTAAAGAAAAAGAAAAAGAAAAAGTCGAGCTAGTTGACTGGACACGCACTTTTTTTTGCTAATTGACTAGACACACACATGTATACAGTAAAGAAAAAGAAAGAACCACTTGCATCTAATTGTATATATTGTATATCTGTATGTATAACAAATGTATCTGGACTGTGCTTTGTCCACATTCATTTTTTTGGTTTAATAATTTGTGGACCCACTTGCACCTTTTTTTTAATTATTACGGAGTATGTGTTTATCATGTATGTAGATTGCAATATGTCTTGAACATTTGAAATAGGATTCTGGATTAATATTTATTCCATAGTAAATTTACAAATACCGTTTAATTTATTAATATTAATATTTATTTATATTAATATTAATATTAACATTAATATTTATTTAAAATATTTGCCGTGTCCCCGTACCCGTGCCCAAATTTTGGACGGTGTCCCCGTGTCCTAAAATTTCAGAATTTTCGAACCCGACATTCGGATCCGTGTCGTGTCCGACCCTCCGTACCCGAGTCCGAGTGACTTAGCATATGTACCGTATCATGCTTTTTCCGGTAACCACATCTTGAAGCATTGTATCTCAACAGCCCACTTTTTGTGATCTAGCAACATGGTTACTGTATAATAGGTCCTTTAACGGATAGCATTTCTGTTACAACTCCCGCCTTCCAAATTTGCATGAACCGCCCGACTTCAAATGGTTCCAACTACAGTCTACAGCTAGTCACCAAACCCTTTTCACCATGCAACTACGTAAGAATTCTTTCAAGTTGGTATGGTACGGGATAACTCCTTAAATCGATCGACAATCCATTGCAAATATGAAATTCACTTCATTCGTCAAGTCCTCCTTGGTCCTTCCAATAGGCAGTTGGTGTTAGGAATCTGCCCGATTCATGGTGAATGCGAAAGCGAGTTAGTAAATATGAGTGCTTAGATCCCACAAATATAAGTGATAGTAATGAAAGCAACAAACCAACAATACAGTAAAAGAGACAAGAGATTTAACGTGGTTCGGCCCAGCCTACATCCACAAGAGCAACAACTTCACACTAGATAAAAGAGATTACAATATCCGGGTATCCGGTCCCTGAATTTTATACAAAAATTCAGCACTACAATACCTATTATGTATATCCCCAACTCACTGAAGTGTTTATCTCAAAACCTCCCCCTATCACTGTTTCCGGACAACCTTTCCTTCTTTCCCTCTCCCAACCGGGACAGTGCCACACAACCTGATAGAAAGACCCCCTGTAGCGGGACCACCTCTGATGGTTGCAGTCAGACCCAATTATCCTAAGGAATAGTTTAGGCACGAGGACCTTCTATCCCGACACTTCCTGAAAGCTGGCTAAACTGGCTCCCCTACTAGACGGACTATCTAGCAGCTATACAGAGAGAGAGGAGAGAATTATGGTGTATTTGATAATGAAGGAGGAGAGGGTATTTATAGATGATATAAGATGTGGTAGGTGGTGGTAGGTGGTGGTAGGTAGGTAGGTGTCAATTGAAAATAAGATTGGTAGACTACCTAACAATTGTAAGGCTACCTAACAATCTCCCCCTATTTCCAAACTCACAACTTTTCACTTGCACTCCATACCTGTGCCCTGTTGGCACAACACCAACTTTTCCTCGATCCGTATCATTCTCTACGACAAAACTCCCCCCGAGTCCAAGACTCTAAACTATACCCTAGTTTGCACATTCATTCTCGAATGCCCACTTGCTATACGCACAAGTGTACCATTGACCTCTATTTGTCCAACTACATACATGTGAAGCAATCTGTTGTATACACACATACTCACTTGATTCACGTCTGCCAATCCCATATGTAGTCCATCACACTCGCTAGTGTGACCATCACACACACAAGTGTGACCATCGATCTTTCATTTACTCCCCAACTGCATATCAAACAAATCAAACTGTTGCATGGTTCAATGCTCACTTGATTCGTGTTGATCGATGCCCATATGCAGCTGCAACACACCTACTACTCGTTGATGTCATAGAAGCCCTTCAACCAAGCATCCATCCCAGCAGTCTTTGCACCATCGTCTAGACTGGAAGGTAATACAACCGCAGCAGTATCCTTCAAGTCACTCTTCCCTCGTGCACGTACGTTCTGGCCACGTACTAATCAGACGATATATTCCCCCACGTAGCTCTCCCTTCATCCGAACCACACGGCCTCTTTTGATATTCATAGCTCCCCCAACTATAGAGCATTTGTAGCCTTTTGAAGCTAACCGACCGATAGATATTAGATTCTTCCTCAGCTTAGGCACATATCTTACCCCGTTCAAGCTGCGAACTATTCCATCGAACATTTTGATTTTCACAATTCCAATCCCCTTGATCTCACAAGTAGATCCATCAGCCAAAGAAACTGTTTCATTCTTTGTATCTTGGAATTTGTCAAAATGCTCCCTCTCAGAACATACATGGTAAGATGATCCTGAGTCTAATATCCATTATCCTGGAGAACTAGTGCCTCGATTGAAGACGGTGTAAACATCTTCACAATCGAGAGTAACCACAGCCAATGATGCATCTGGATCCTTCTTATTAAGCGGACAATTCGGCCTAATATGACCCCACTCCTTGCAACCAAAGCACTGCATGCCCTTTTCACTATATCTGGATTTACCCCTGCTATTGGTAGATCCTCTCACAGCACCCCTTCCTCTATTATTTTGACTACGCAAAGCCAAAACTGTCATTCCGTCCTTGTCACCATCCTGGTTCTTCCTTCCAGCATTTGACAAAAGTGCTGACTGAACCTCCTCCAATTTTAACGTGTCCTTTCCGTACAAAATGGTTGTGATCAAATGATCGAATGACTCCGGAAGCGAAGTAAGAAGAATATGTTAACTCGAATAACTTGTAGAAGGGGGGGTTGAATACAAGTTATATAATCGTGTCTGATTTTTGCTTGATTAGATGAACAAGAACAAATGAATGAATCAAACTTTGGTTGTATTAAATAAATCGCAAACTCTACCAAAGGTGTACAATACCTTTAGCAGCTGCTGACAATACAAATCTCTCTCTCTCTATGTTTGTTGGAACTCTCGACTACAAACCTTATACAGAGCTTCACACAATATGTACTCTAAAATTCACAATTCGCTCTTTTTACAATAATATTGAGAGAGTATTTATAATGCTACCTATCAACTAATAACAGAATTATAATCTATCTATGACAATGTTCTGCCGTCCAGTTGATAGTTTCCATCAATAGAGAATTCGTTTCCTTCACGATATCTTTCTGCTTGTTCTCCAAAACAAAGATCCTGTTTTATAGCACTTGCCAGTTTCTGTAGCATCCATAATGACATCATCAGTAACATGACTGATATCAGGATTCCACCTTGCATCAGGATTCGACATCCATCAGTATTTGACTTGGCATATCAGGATTTGATCTCAGTTCCTGACATGTAGTCCTTGATGCACTGCTGTTCCTGACTAAACTCTACGGATTACTGTCTAGCACATATATCTTATACAAAGTACTAAATCCTTTATAATATCAGGATTTACATGAAGTATAAGTAAAATTCTATTCTTAACATCACAACTTATGAATTATTCCTAACAATCTCCCCCTATTTATGCTTTAGAATCTGAAGCATATATCTTAGTTGTAGATGTCAAAACATATAACAATACAACCAGAATAGAATTTATGAATTTAAGATCATGAAGTTAAGTACCTCCTTCTTCAGATGTAGATATGTATCTAGTACTTAAAAGAAAGAATTCAACTATTTGATGCTTCTTTTCCTTTACCACTTCCATAATGAAATTTACCTGTCACCCTTAGTTCTGCTCCCAGTCTATTTTGTTGTTGTTTCTGAAATGTCTTTATCTCCCCCTTTTTGACATCAGCAACATTAATACCAAGAGATTCAGTAACAGAACAAATAGATTCATTAGAACTGCTTGATTGTCCATAAAAGTGACTTGGTTATCTTCAAGAATTTGAAGTCTCGATTGAATATCACTTTGAGATTTCTGAATGTTTCGTAGAATTTCAGAATTGACTTCAATGTTGGAAGTGCTTGTTGTATCTTCAGATTCAGATACAGAAAGAACCTTATCTTCAAGTCTTGTAGAAGAAGTTGCCTGTATAGAATGATATTCAAGTAATAATACTTGAGTAAGAGTACAAACATCTTCATCTTTCTGATCTGGAGCTAAAGTATGATCATCCTGTCCTTCACCAGTATTCTGTGTACTAACATCTACAAATCCTGACTCCTCCTTAGATTGATCAGATACTGTTGATGTCTCAATTCTAGCTGATATTGGAAGTACATACAAAGGAATACTAGGATCATTAGGAATATCTTCTGGTACTAGTTGAGTAGAAGCTTGTCTTAGCCTTTCACCTCTTCTGTTGATGATTCCTACAATCCTTTCTTTCTGTTTCTGAGCTTTAACTTCTGGCTTTGCATTGTGATGTGCTAAGTCATTCTTCTCATACATCTTGATAAAAGAATAAGTACCAGCATCCATACCAAGATTTTCAGACCAAGATTCAGGAAAAACCTGATCCCAGAAATCAAACGATGGTGGTTTCCTAATTTTCTCTCCCTCACTATGGAGTTGATCATCTATACCCTCATTCTCACTTTGACTATCTAAAGTCACCACTCTTTTTACTTCTCCTTTTGCCTGGTCAGGAGCCATCCTCTCTATGTGTGGATCTATGTCCATCTTTTCAAGTGTATCACTCAAATTTGGATAAGTGCTCTCATGAAGAAAAATAGGGGTTAGAAGAAGTTTTTATACCTGAACTCACATGGAGAGAGGGTTCCTCATATGGCATGGAGCTTGAGGTTTTCTCCAAGGAGTGAGCTACTATAGTCTCTGAACCCTTACAAGCATCTACTTTCTTTTTAGAAACTACAGGCTCCAGTATACCACTTTCAGGTTTTACACTAGACTCTGATGTTTTCAATAATACTTCATTAGACACCATAGCTAGTATGTCACCGTCTTTAAGTGTTGGTTGCTGAGACACACCCTCAAGGTGGATAGACTCTGAAAGAACAATATTGGGTTGATCTTCAGAAAAACCAATCAAAGTCATTCCTCCCATATCATAGGGTTTCTCACTTGCAATTTCAGTCATCACAGAAGACCTTTCAGCATCATTAATCACAGTTCCTGAGTCGTCCAACCTCTAACTAGATGGTTCTTGTGTTGCAGTGACTGTGATATGATCTATTCTACTATTCACCACTGGTGCAATAGTATCTTCTATTGACTGCTTCTCTCTATCAACTACCTCCTCTGTTCACCTTGAGCTGAAGCATCTTCAACAATGACATCCTTGTCAAATAGATATGTGATGTGCTAAAAATATGACAATTAAAATCGCAAGCGCACGATTTTCGCAAATCCTTAATTCTAATTCTAATCCACAGGGAATAATATTTTCGCAAATCCTTAATTCTAATTTAATCGAACTAGAACAATTTGGGTTTTTGGATTTTTACTATTAAAAAAAATTGTAATCTATTTAAAAAGGAAATTAAATTATCGTCCTAATTCTAAAATAATTAATTACAAATGAAAAGAGAAACTAAATTATTCAAATTAAACTAATTTTATTTACAGAAAATTTTAAAAAAATTTGACATAATGTATTTGTAAAATAGCTAGCCAGAAACCAACCAAACAAGAATTTAAAACCAATAGAAATCAAACTCGTAAACAGAAATTTACATAACAATTTAATGCCATTCAGAAAACATTAATACGAGTCAACCTCAGAAAAACAGAAAATAAAACCCACTAAACTCACAATGCAACTCAGCAACAGTAATCAAGAATTAGACTCACAACCCAAAAAAAAAAAACTTGACAGTAATGAACTCGCGGTGGTATTCAGAAAAAGAAATTAACACAACTCGGCAACCCGAACTAGGTACCAAAATTCAAAATGCAGCAACAACTCGCAGAACTCGACTAAACTCAGAAACTCGCTAATAAAGAAATCAGCAAAACAGCAACCACTCGATAACTCGAAGACTCGGTAGTGACTCGGTACATAACTAATTCATTACGAACCAAAACGTGGCACTTGACTCAGTACACGACTCAACAATTACCAATCTGCAGCAATCAAAGAATCCACAATTTTCGAACACAAATCACTCAAAAATACGACCCAGTAACTCATTGAACTACGAACATTCCAGCCGGCAAAACAATTAATTTTTTTTCTCGTAAAGAACGGCAAGAACAAACGAAAGGGAAGGAAACTAGTGGGTTCGAATGGAAAAGAAAAGGACAGAGAATTCGTGTATTATGTTTGCAGAAATCAAAGAAGAAACCGAGAGAAAACGTGGATGGGTTGAAGAAAGAAAATGGGTTTGACGTGTTTGTAATGGAGGAGGAGAGACAGGGGATGGGTTTGGTTGTTTAAAACGGAGAAATTGAAAAGGAGGAAGAACGAGTAAAACGTAGAGAAAATCGGAAAAGATGAGGAAGGGGGTTTGATTGATTCGGATGAAAGAATGGGGAGAAGGGGAGATTTCTGTTTGTTCTAGGAAGAAGAAGAAGAAAATAAGAAAATAAGAAGAAATGGATTTTCTGATTCTAAAAAAAACAGGGGAGGGTGTTCTACTGCTTCGAATAAAAACAGAGAAATACAAATAGAGAATTCTTAATGAAAATTTGTAAAACTAATTTTCTATTGTTTTTTTAATTAAATATAACAACAAGGAAATTAACCACAGAATTTAAAATTATACCACACTAAAATGAGAACTTGAATTTAAATACCCACAATAAAATGGAGATTTAAAGAGGCGTAATTAATATTAAAATGAAAATTAAAACTACGAAACCAATTCTTAAATCGATACTTTCAATCCCATGTGGTTAGCATCGCTACTTTGTCCACACAACAATTTACGAAAATAACGAAATAAAGAAGAAGGAAAGAGATGTAAGAATTTAAAAGAAGGCTTGAAATTTGCATAAAAATAAAGAGTGTTTACAAGAAAAATAGAAAATTACAACTACAATTTTTGGAGATGAACTACTACAACATAATTCTAGTATGTAAGGTAATTGTAAGAACCCCAAATTTTGGATATAATTAAAACTTTTTATTAAGTACTGATAAAATGAGGAACAATGATTCCGACAACAAGGTCACCAGCTCTAATGAATGAATGGAATGGATATGGATTCAAATACTTATATGTCATGAAGAATGCTAAAGGGTGACAACATAGGTAAGAATAATCTATCTCCTAAGGGAATAAGATATGGCAATTCCAAGCAGGAGAATATTCTCATGTCATCCAGATAGATAGCGATTAATCCAGTGGTTCCGTAAAAAGGTTAAGGAACGATCGAAAGAGAATACGGACAATTGTACAACCCTAGATGAATAAGTAAAGAATAAGGATGAATAGTGATTTTGGTGTAATTGAGAATATTATTAGACGACGCTATATAGAAGTATTCGGAACGAATTTCCGAGTTCGTATTAGTGATCCAGGGGGAAAATAAGTGTATGTAAAAGCTGTCGGATTCTGAAAAACCGCACTTTTATTTTCTCCGAGAGTTCCCTGGACACTGATAGCCTTAAGTATTTAACGAATGGATTTAAGGATTATAAATTGGAAAGTTAGAATGAAAGATGGAGAATGATAGTATTAATATTAAGAGGATTCCCGGTAAACCCTAATTAGAAATCCGTGAAATATTCCTACGAACGATCAATCAAAACGGGTAATAACCAGACACAGAATCAAGCAGAGGAAGCAAGATACATGCATGTACAAATGATAAATATCTAGTAACTAGTATGGTTAGAGATTAACTAATACTTAGCAAATCAAACTACTAGTTGCATGTAAACCATCAAAATCTTAACACATGTCCCTCCATTTTCATCATCCATTACATCACTACTTTAATAAAGTAGCTTTACACAATATCTTCCACTACACACTTGAATTAGTGGATGAAAAGTAGCAAGGTAAAATACACCACAAAACCAACCATGGCAAAGAAACTCTCCATTTTCTCTTTCCTCTCAAACTGATCAGCTAGAGCAACCATCAAAGAAAAAATCATAACTCCATTTCCAACCATGATAAAATCACCAAAATTTGACCATAGCTTCTCCACTCCATGTATAACATTCGTACAAAATTTCATAATTTTTGAAGGTCGTTTGAATGGGTAAATAAATTCAAGAAGATCACCCTGTTTTTCCTCTCAAAAACAGGGCATTCGAATTTTGCATAAATTCAAGGATCAAAATCAAGCTTCCACCCCTTATTTGATCTTCCAAATTTTATGGTGAGTCCTATATTTCATAAAACTATTTTCCATGAAATCTTAGCTTCAAATTCCTTTGTTAGCATTTTCAAATAAATCAACAAAGATGAGAATGAATAGTGTTCTTCAAGATTTAACTTTGTTTTCTTTGATTCTTATGGTTGATCTAGCTACTCTAAGGCCACAAAAGGGTAGATCAAGGCTTAGTAGGGCTTTAGAACACTCCAAGGAAGGTAATCATCACTTGAAACCCTAGGTCTTACTTTGAGATTTTGCATGCTTTGGATGGATTTAGTATAAGTGATGTTATTAGCATGATTAGTTAAGTGGTTTAGTTAATTTAAGAAGCATGATGATTTTGATGATAAGATCAGTAGCTTCTGGACTTGTTGAGATGAAGATCATGTGTATAAGTTGGATTTGTGCCCGGTGTGGCTTGGTATTGTTGTTATGATTTTTGGAATGTTCGATTTATAGCCGTCGTAATGCAAAAATTTCGTTAAGCTTAAGAAAACGATTTTGACAGAACTTGTAACTCCCTGTTTGGCTTCGTTTTCTGCCATGATAGGATAGATCATGTTATAAGCTTCGTTTTGATATAAAGATCGTGTGAAACGGACTTACGGTTTAGGAGTTACGGTCGGTTTACTAAAAGTAGTTCGAAACCGTAACCGAGAATTCGTAATTAAAAATGAACCCTCGTAAAATACGTAAGTCAGTGGCGAATCTTGGTAATTAAATACTAGAGGTAAAAAGGGAGGTGTGAGAGAAAACCTCATGTGAATCGGATCATTTTTCGATTTTATAAAAATGTTCGAATATAGGTTAAACGCGAACGAACCCCTTAAAAGTATAACTTTTGTTATAACGTAGAAAACGAGCGATAAAACTCGAGATATAATCTTGGTTCGTAATCGATCAAATTTAGAACTTATACGACTTAAGTATACACTAAGTGTGAATACGATGACATGTCTTAATGACGAACAAATGTCAAATCGTATCGGTAATAAAAAGAGTTACACTAAAAAGGGGTATAACGAGATAATTCGAAAACATGTTTCGACTTAAGTTAATACTTAACCTTTTGAAAAATGTTAAGTGATTGATTAATCTCGAATTTCTTGACTATTATAGATCGCCGAGCTGACTCGGGACACCCTACCACTACCCCCACCCGTGCTCAATTACCAGGCAAGTGTTCAAACCTTTGAACCTGTTGTTGTGATAATATATGTATATGATTTCTGTTTTACATATGCCATCGCATGCATGCCTGTTTCCAATTATATTGTGACTCTGGTTTTTTTTTTGTGATACTTGTTCCCTGAATTGATATTGGCTTATAGACTAGATACGATTTATTAGTAATAAGCCGGATTGTTTTGGTAAGACCCTTAGCGAAGGGCATATGATATTCATTCTAAATATAGACCGGGAGTCGGTATTTTGAGTTATAGATAGTCGTGGAAACCCGGAGGGATTCCAACGACAGATTATTATTTATCTGAGGAAGGTTATTGTTAAACGTTATTATATTCCATAAAGTATCAATTACTTGGAAATATTTCGAGGAATGTTATTCGAGTATTATCTTAGTCGAGAGATAATAAATGAATGTTAATTTTGAATATTCATTTAGAGTTGATATTTAATGAATATTATTTTGATATTCTTTAGAATGTTATTTATTAAATGAATATTACTTTCGAATATTCATTTAAGGTTTTATGTACTTAATGAATATTATTTTAAAATATTCATTGGAAGTTCTATTTACTTAAGGAATATTATTTCGATTATTCCTTTAAAGTTTTGATTACTAAATGAATATTATTTGGATATTCATTTAGAAGATTATTTATTAAATGAATGCTATTTGGATATTCATTTAAAAGAGTAAATATTAAATGAACATTATTTTCAAATATTCATTTAAGGTTTGAATTTTTTATTGAATACTATTTTAAATATTTATTGGAGTTTAATTATTTAATGAATATTATTTCGAATATTCATTTAAGGAGGGATTTATTTATTAAATAATTCCATATATTCATTCGAGGATTACTTACGAGCAATATTATGAATTAATAATATTCCATAATTATTATTGAGTAAATAAATATTCTTGGAATATTTATTTAATTCTTTTAAAATTCTTTTTAAAATAATTTATATTATTCGGAGATTACCTTTCACCTCCAGATATTATGTAAAATATTTCGGAGTCTTTTTACGACTATTTTATCAAGGAAAGGTTCCCAACTCTTTCATTTTCATTTAAATCTATCTTAAAAGGATTTAAATGCTCGCTCAAACTTCCATATTATAGGGGAACTTACTTGAGCAATGTTATTTATCTTGTTGACTTCCCGGTCATAATTTATCCTCTTCACTCGCAACTTGGTTGCTATGGACTCATTAAGTCTGTGTTTACCTTCTCATCTTTCGAGGGGTAAGATTGTTGGAACAAGTTGATGTTCGTTACCAAGCAATAGCTTGGAAGTTATTGGTGAATTTTCCTTTCCAAATAGATACGACTACTTTGTAGAGTCTTATCAACAAGTATTATACTTGGGGAAAGGGGGACGAACGTTACATTCAGAATCATGAATTCTATTGGAACTAGGAGTCGTGTAAGAGGCCGAGTAGCGCCGGTCCATCCCCTTTGGCCCAACCGTTGGCCTGGGAGAGCTAGTAAGGCGGTAGACAAGTAAAGCCGTCAGTTCTTCCTTCTACCGGTAGTAAATCTAATTTGAGCTGTACGATCTTGACTGATCATCAAGATTGGAACAGCGGGCGCGGTGAATACTCCATCATTGGTTCATCATCCAAACTTATTTATTTCCTGCAATATGATTACTGTTGGCAGAGCTGGAAAAGTGTTCGTAACTGGAATTGCAATATTTTCCTTGCAAGTTCCTCTTTATAATATCTTGCTTATTTTCGACATAGCAGATATTCCCTCATATATTTACATTTTGAGTTACCTTGTAACTTCATCGTTCATATTATACTGGCATCATTTCCGTAAATGCATGGCATATGGTTTGAAAGATACTTTTGAACTGTTATATATTATCGTTCAGTTAAATATTATTGTTGGTGGGCTATTGCTCACCCTTGCTTTATTATTATATCACAACAACAGCTAGACCAGATGACTCGCACAAGGCGCACTCGATGCTGGCGAGGACGATGAGACTACCAGAGCCGAAGAGAAAGCTATTGGTAGGATAGATTTATTCTTTCAGTACCAAGTATATGGTCCAGTATGACTCATGTAAATGGATGGCAAAGAGTATGTATTTATATTAAAATTCTTTTGGGTTGTAAGAACTCATAATGTGTTTAATAAAATTTGGTTGTTACTCTGATTTCATCTCTGGGACTATAACGGGTGTGTTTTATGTTATTGTTTTGGGTTACAAGGTTGTAATTTAATATTTATGTTGAACTGTGGATGGGAATTCAGACGGTAACGACCACATCCCTGACCCCGGATCTAGGGGTGTTACAGAAGTGGTATCAGAGCCTACGTTATAAACCCCAGAGATGAGGCGACGTTAAAACAATAAATTCACTAAGATAACAAGAACTCTTGCCAAGTTCATAGTCGGACTACTTAATGTAGTGATGACCTATAAAACTCTTATGGGAACTATTAAGTATCATGATAGTAACTTAGCTCGATATCCCATCGACAAGTAAGGCAACAGACCTTGAGGCATACGAGTAGCAGCGCGATGATGCTTTATTATATGTTGAAGATCAACGGGTAAATTCAATAGAGTACCCTACTGGAGACCCGGAAGAGGTTCCAGCAGATAAGAAAAATCTTGTTAGGATAAGGAACTTACCCTCGAGGTATGAGGACTGTAGCCAGAAAGACTGAGATGATTAAGGTATGGAGCTCAGAAAAGTGGGCATAAAGAACTAAGCTATTAGCAAGAGAACTAAAGATTCATGTTGGATTCGTGGCTGGACTAGTGGAGGTAGTACCAGCAAGTAAGACGGATTGGAAGAATTACTTGAGATCTTATACGGGAATAGATGAGAATCATTAGAGACTTTCATATTAACGGCATCGATATAAGGCGAGGAGCAGAGTCCCTAGGAATAGTTGAGAAGAGGCAGTAAGTGCCATATCATTTGATAAATGAATAAGTATGAATATTGTCAGTAATAATTCGCCATGAGAAGGCAGATGTCATAGGTTGTAATTTATTGAACCAAATTGAGGTTGATGAAGTTGTTTTATTCAAGAAAATGTCCATTTTATGAATGAATCAGTTAGAAAGTGAAAACATTGGGAAGTGACAGCATGATTGGATAAAGTTATATAAGGAAGTAGTAAGCAAGACAATGATCTCAGAACCTACCGGAAGATAAGACCAGTGAGTCAAGACGAACTCGTCATGAGACTATTGTCAGGGACTAAGTATAGGGTTAATTTAACTCAGTGAAATGATGAACCAGAAACGTTAGATGCATGTGACTCAGAGGAATATTAAATTCTTTCTTTTCTTTGAATGGATTATAGTAGTTACCTTAAGTTTACTCCGACGCGGAATTATAACGGATCAAGTAATACGATTAGCAGTTAAAGAGAAAAATGTGAGAAAATCTTCCTAGAGCTAAAAGATGAAATTGGTAATGACCAAGAGTTGGCATTGTTTAATGGAAAAAGGGAGACTTTGTGCTTCCAACGACGCTTCGCATAAAAGATTAGGATGTGTGCTTGCGCAGCACGACAAAGTACTTGTGGATGCATTCGGACAGCATGGTTCACCAGGTTCGGATGGCCTTAGTAGTGCCAATTTTTGTGGAACAACCAACTCCGACGGTAATGTTCCTTCTGAGACTGGTAGTCAGGTAGACTGACATTTGGTAATATTGAATATCAGGACGTATAGGTATCAGGACGTTGTGACAAGTTTCAGTTTAAAACTGTTAATTCCCTTCTAAGGGATGTATATATTTGGTTCCTCTCCAGGGGTTAAATTTCCAACCCGATGACGATTATTTCGTTAATTATGACTGCTTACGGTTCTACCTACTAGGAGGTTCATAGAACTATTCTTCAGGTTTCGAAACTGGTCTCCTTAGTGTTACCAGTCGATGGATAGATTGACCAAAATTTCCCTAATTCTGGGAAGAACTTCAACGAATTTTGGCAAACCTTGTCTTTCTGATTATCAGAGAACATCATGGAAGAGAGTAGAAACTGTGGCAAACCCCGTGAATTGGGTAAGGTAGCCGCTACATGGGTTGGTGGACAGACCCCGGTTATCGCGATTGATTGTAGAAATACAATGATGAAATGAGATTGGACGAAATCAGGAAATGTAAGTAAGAAACCAGCCGGACTGAGAAACTCCGAGATTGACTTAAGTGAAAAGGCTGTTATGCCAGGAATGGTAAGCTTGCGTGGCACGTGGTAGTGATAAGAATAGTTGAAAAGATAAAAATAGAGGAAAGGTGACCAGAGACGGTGCCGAGAAGTCGATTAATACTTATATGGAGTAAAGTTTTGGAAAGGTAGAAAGGTATCAAAGTAGAAGGCACTATGCCAGCAATTGCTAGAAAAGTAATGCTAAATTAGCCAACCCCTAAAATCATATATAATTTTTGTGTGGCCAGTTGAGGGCAAGTCACAAAGGATTATCAAGTGACTAGACCAGCAATGAAAGAACAAAGCAGGGTTGCTTCTAAGAAAGCACCGACTGCAAGGCCTTCTGATATAAAAGGAAACATTAATGAGATCGTAGGAATCTTCTGCTGAACAGCCCATGTTTTGATTGGGAATTCACTAGACCTTTTTGGGATGGGGTCACCCGTACTAAAGTGACTCATGTGTATATGGTTGTCCAAGATTACGAGTAAAATGGAAGTATAGTGACTTGAGATGTATGATGTTAGGGTATCGTAAATACCATGAATATATTATGACGGAGGAAAGTAAACAATGAAGGTATATGAAGAGAGTATAGAAATGGTCAGAAATTGAACAATATGCTGTAGAAACTTTCTCTGAGGCAAGTACCTTGCGAAGAACGATAAGCACTAGGAAATTCACGTTGAACTCGACCAATATCTTTCAGAACATCCTTGCTACCATTAACAAGTTCTGTAAGAGAGCAGATAGACCTACGTTGTCTTTTGGAAGGTCAAATAGGTTGACCACTATCTGAAAGAAGAAATTAGCAGTAAGCTACCAATCGATTATCAAATAAGAATGATTGAAAAGAGACCCTTATTAAGGATACATGATTTGATTGCCAGTTATAGGATGCAGGAATTCCTTGGCAGTTGAATTAAGGATAAGATATCCATAAAGTAAGGCAAACCCTGGGGAATGCACAAGGGATGGCACTAACCCTAATAAAGACATTGTGAATTCAGATGATATGAGTTGGATTTGCTAAGGCAACAATGACCTGTACAGATTATTAAAAAGAGTTCTGGAAAGAACAGAGATAGAATTATTAGGGTATTGATCAAAGACGTTTTGATGTACCCTGTACCTAGAAAATACAGGAGGAATGATGAGGACGACCTAAGAAACCTTACAAGGAAAAGCTAATATTCTGAGTTTCCAACTAGAAGTTTGGAAGAGAATGTAAGACACGATAACAATATACCAGATGATGCATGTATGAAACCCTGAGGGAGTATGGACTGAACCTATAAAGGTTGAGATTATCCTAAGATAAGGAAAGAACTAAGAAAAGAAGTATCCTAAGTAGGATTGGGAATAAACGTGATAAAGTTCCCACGGGTAGTTGGAAGGAATGACTTATGGAAAAAGACTGATAGATTTATTTTTCTCCTTCAGCAGAGCTTAAGGGAGAATGCTTTCACCCAACAGTGATGAAAATGAGAGAAATTACTATTATTAGGAAAGGCCAATGAGGTGGCCGACAGTCTAAGTATAAAGGAATAATTACAAATGTTCATACCGAAGAAACAGAATAATATTTGGAAGAACCTTGAAGGTCATATCGGAATGGAGGAATTTACATTCCTTCTGATGATTGTGCAAGAATCGACGGTAATAGTAGTTTAAGTAAAGATTCGATTCCTGATGGGTCTTAAGCATATTACATACCTTAGAAGGTCCCGTTTTGTGGCAAACCAGGACCATGATACAAAAAAATTGAGGAAGTAAACCATTAAGTCTCCAGTCTTTTATGGAAGATGCATAAGTGATAGTTTCATCAACCGGACCTAGCTGCGATGCTTGAAACTCTTCTGCAATTCTATCTACTTCATGTAATATCTACATCAAGTTCAGGAAGTGTTCCTTATGGATAAGGAATAGTGATTACTTTGTCTCCCTAAAGGATTGAAACCCGTACCGTTAGCTATTAAGGCACTACGTAAGCAACAAGCGATGGTGATTCTTCTAAGAAAGTAGATGACAACGTAAAGATAAAGAAAGTGTTGCTATTGATAAGCTAAATGGCATGTTGATGAATGACAAGCAAGTTTGTGTTAGTGTACTTCTGCGCAAACAAGATAGAGAATATGAGGTTGATGATTCATGATGCTAAATGTATTCCCGTGGAAAAAAAAAAAATTAATGAGACTTAGAGAGAAGGGCAGTTGAGCCCGAGACTTATTAGGCCACCTGAAGGTTTAAAGTGTTCGGAAGGTGGCATTCGAGCAAGTTTTACCCCCAAAGCTTATAGCATGGTAGTAACGTGTTTCTTGTGGCAAAGCTACACCAGTAAAATGCAGATGCTCAACAGATGATAAGAGTGCGAGCAGGTAGGTGTACGACCTGGTCTGACTTACGAAAGACAACCTGTGAAAAACCGTGGGTAGAAAAGAATAAGTGATGAGAAACAAGTTGACGGAAGTAGATTATATTGGATCTAAGCTAAAGAAATCGGCCAGATTCATTTCGGAGGTTTTAAATTTGAAATAATGTGATGATTATAGAGTAAATGTGACGGGATACCAATAAGGAGGTGCCAAGTGCAAAAGATGTCTCAATAAAGAGATGAAGGTGGAAGTAAATAACAGAGGTAAATAAATATCAGATAATAAGAAGGATGTGATTGATAAAGAAAAGACTGGGAAAACAACTATGGAATGTGAAGTAAGGAATGTTATGAATGGATTAATAAATGGGTTTCTGATGAATTATCGGGATGACAACCTGATAGTGTTAATATAATAGATATGAAAAGCTAGTAGCGTGACATGGAATGTCAGTAACAATGATGTCCAGCGAGAAACCTAAGATTTAACCTGAGAGGTTGAAAGATTTTTCCAAAAGTGTTGCTAAGATTGAACCAGAGTATAGGTGCATAGAATAATGGACAAAACAGCAAGATATGTTGACACGTGAAATTGCGATCAAATGGTATTGGAGATAATCATGATTATTTTCTTCTTTGATGAACCACTATAGTTCAGAGGTAAATTCTGAGTATGATATTTTACAAAAAAAAAAAAATTCTATAATCCTTTAAAATTCTTTTCTTTTCTTCTCTCTTATTCATCTTCTTTATGAATTGAGAAGAACAACCCTTTAAGGAGGGGAGGTACTGCTACGTGACTATCTGTCTATGTGATAGAAGTCTAAGTGGAATACCATAACTTGTTTAATTGCTTGTCAAGTACTAAAGGCTGGCCCCCTTCTGTACTAACTATGCAATATAACAAATGTTCAATTGATCATAGTGATCTCTCAATAAATCTTTCCACTTCTCTATATTGATCGAGATTACGAAGATTAAGGCGATCAGGAAATGCATAGTGCGAGTGAGGTTATCTCCGAATTCGCAATGCGATAGTGATACCGAAGTCACTGTAGATACCAATAAGGGTGATATTATATGAATGAGTAAGAGCAGAACCAGGATAGTGTGATGTGCAAAAGTAGAAAAGTTGATAAAAAGGAAAAAGAGAGTACTGTAGCACTACGGAGATGTGCTGTAAACGGGTTGAAATGATTAAGGATCAACCGAGGACTGGAAAGCTAGATGACAAACAAGAACCCGATTGTTTCCTACCTGATTCCGGGACGGAATCCTTTTAAGGAGGGGAGACTGTAAGAACCCCAAATTTTGGATATAATTAAAACTTTTTATTAAGTACTGATAAAATGAGGAACAATGATTCCGACAACAAGGTCACCAGCTCTAATGAATGAATGGAATGGATATGGATTCAAATACTTATATGTCATGAAGAATGCTAAAGGGTGACAACATAGGTAAGAATAATCTATCTCCTAAGGGAATAAGATATGGCAATTCCAAGCAGGAGAATATTCTCATGTCATCCAGATAGATAGCGATTAATCCAGTGGTTCCGTAAAAAGGTTAAGGAACGATCGAAAGAGAATACGGACAATTGTACAACCCTAGATGAATAAGTAAAGAATAAGGATGAATAGTGATTTTGGTGTAATTGAGAATATTATTAGACGACGCTATATAGAAGTATTCGGAACGAATTTCCGAGTTCGTATTAGTGATCCAGGGGGAAAATAAGTGTATGTAAAAGCTGTCGGATTCTGAAAAACCGCACTTTTATTTTCTCCGAGAGTTCCCTGGACACTGATAGCCTTAAGTATTTAACGAATGGATTTAAGGATTATAAATTGGAAAGTTAGAATGAAAGATGGAGAATGATAGTATTAATATTAAGAGGATTCCCGGTAAACCCTAATTAGAAATCCGTGAAATATTCCTACGAACGATCAATCAAAACGGGTAATAACCAGACACAGAATCAAGCAGAGGAAGCAAGATACATGCATGTACAAATGATAAATATCTAGTAACTAGTATGGTTAGAGATTAACTAATACTTAGCAAATCAAACTACTAGTTGCATGTAAACCATCAAAATCTTAACACATGTCCCTCCATTTTCATCATCCATTACATCACTACTTTAATAAAGTAGCTTTACACAATATCTTCCACTACACACTTGAATTAGTGGATGAAAAGTAGCAAGGTAAAATACACCACAAAACCAACCAAGGCAAAGAAACTCTCCATTTTCTCTTTCCTCTCAAACTGATCAGCTAGAGCAACCATCAAAGAAAAAATCATAACTCCATTTCCAACCATGATAAAATCACCAAAATTTGACCATAGCTTCTCCACTCCATGTATAACATTCGTACAAAATTTCATAATTTTTGAAGGTCGTTTGAATGGGTAAATAAATTCAAGAAGATCACCCTGTTTTTCCTCTCAAAAACAGGGCATTCGAATTTTGCATAAATTCAAGGATCAAAATCAAGCTTCCACCCCTTATTTGATCTTCCAAATTTTATGGTGAGTCCTATATTTCATAAAACTATTTTCCATGAAATCTTAGCTTCAAATTCCTTTGTTAGCATTTTCAAATAAATCAACAAAGATGAGAATGAATAGTGTTCTTCAAGATTTAACTTTGTTTTCTTTGATTCTTATGGTTGATCTAGCTACTCTAAGGCCACACAAGGGTAGATCAAGGCTTAGTAGGGCTTTAGAACACTCCAAGGAAGGTAATCATCACTTGAAACCCTAGGTCTTACTTTGAGATTTTGCATGCTTTGGATGGATTTAGTATAAGTGATGTTATTAGCATGATTAGTTAAGTGGTTTAGTTAATTTAAGAAGCATGATGATTTTGATGATAAGATCAGTAGCTTCTGGACTTGTTGAGATGAAGATCATGTGTATAAGTTGGATTTGTGCCCGGTGTGGCTTGGTATTGTTGTTATGATTTTTGGAATGTTCGATTTATAGCCGTCGTAATGCAAAAATTTCGTTAAGCTTAAGAAAACGATTTTGACAGAACTTGTAACTCCCTGTTTGGCTTCGTTTTCTGCCATGATAGGATAGATCATGTTATAAGCTTCGTTTTGATATAAAGATCGTGTGAAACGGACTTACGGTTTAGGAGTTACGGTCGGTTTACTAAAAGTAGTTCGAAACCGTAACCGAGAATTCGTAATTAAAAATGAACCCTCGTAAAATACGTAAGTCAGTGGCGAATCTTGGTAATTAAATACTAGAGGTAAAAAGGGAGGTGTGAGAGAAAACCTCATGTGAATCGGATCATTTTTCGATTTTATAAAAATGTTCGAATATAGGTTAAACGCGAACGAACCCCTTAAAAGTATAACTTTTGTTATAACGTAGAAAACGAGCGATAAAACTCGAGATATAATCTTGGTTCGTAATCGATCAAATTTAGAACTTATACGACTTAAGTATACACTAAGTGTGAATACGATGACATGTCTTAATGACGAACAAATGTCAAATCGTATCGGTAATAAAAAGAGTTACACTAAAAAGGGGTATAACGAGATAATTCGAAAACATGTTTCGACTTAAGTTAATACTTAACCTTTTGAAAAATGTTAAGTGATTGATTAATCTCGAATTTCTTGACTATTATAGATCGCCGAGCTGACTCGGGACACCCTACCACTACCCCCACCCGTGCTCAATTACCAGGCAAGTGTTCAAACCTTTGAACCTGTTGTTGTGATAATATATGTATATGATTTCTGTTTTACATATGCCATCGCATGCATGCCTGTTTCCAATTATATTGTGACTCTGATTTTTTTTTTGTGATACTTGTTCCCTGAATTGATATTGGCTTATAGACTAGATACGATTTATTAGTAATAAGCCGGATTGTTTTGGTAAGACCCTTAGCGAAGGGCATATGATATTCATTCTAAATATAGACCGGGAGTCGGTATTTTGAGTTATAGATAGTCGTGGAAACCCGGAGGGATTCCAACGACAGATTATTATTTATCTGAGGAAGGTTATTGTTAAACGTTATTATATTCCATAAAGTATCAATTACTTGGAAATATTTCGAGGAATGTTATTCGAGTATTATCTTAGTCGAGAGATAATAAATGAATGTTAATTTTGAATATTCATTTAGAGTTGATATTTAATGAATATTATTTTGATATTCTTTAGAATGTTATTTATTAAATGAATATTACTTTCGAATATTCATTTAAGGTTTTATGTACTTAATGAATATTATTTTAAAATATTCATTGGAAGTTCTATTTACTTAAGGAATATTATTTCGATTATTCCTTTAAAGTTTTGATTACTAAATGAATATTATTTGGATATTCATTTAGAAGATTATTTATTAAATGAATGCTATTTGGATATTCATTTAAAAGAGTAAATATTAAATGAACATTATTTTCAAATATTCATTTAAGGTTTGAATTTTTTATTGAATACTATTTTAAATATTTATTGGAGTTTAATTATTTAATGAATATTATTTCGAATATTCATTTAAGGAGGGATTTATTTATTAAATAATTCCATATATTCATTCGAGGATTACTTACGAGCAATATTATGAATTAATAATATTCCATAATTATTATTGAGTAAATAAATATTCTTGGAATATTTATTTAATTCTTTTAAAATTCTTTTTAAAATAATTTATATTATTCGGAGATTACCTTTCACCTCCAGATATTATGTAAAATATTTCGGAGTCTTTTTACGACTATTTTATCAAGGAAAGGTTCCCAACTCTTTCATTTTCATTTAAATCTATCTTAAAAGGATTTAAATGCTCGCTCAAACTTCCATATTATAGGGGAACTTACTTGAGCAATGTTATTTATCTTGTTGACTTCCCGGTCATAATTTATCCTCTTCACTCGCAACTTGGTTGCTATGGACTCATTAAGTCTGTGTTTACCTTCTCATCTTTCGAGGGGTAAGATTGTTGGAACAAGTTGATGTTCGTTACCAAGCAATAGCTTGGAAGTTATTGGTGAATTTTCCTTTCCAAATAGATACGACTACTTTGTAGAGTCTTATCAACAAGTATTATACTTGGGGAAAGGGGGACGAACGTTACATTCAGAATCATGAATTCTATTGGAACTAGGAGTCGTGTAAGAGGCCGAGTAGCGCCGGTCCATCCCCTTTGGCCCAACCGTTGGCCTGGGAGAGCTAGTAAGGCGGTAGACAAGTAAAGCCGTCAGTTCTTCCTTCTACCGGTAGTAAATCTAATTTGAGCTGTACGATCTTGACTGATCATCAAGATTGGAACAGCGGGCGCGGTGAATACTCCATCATTGGTTCATCATCCAAACTTATTTATTTCCTGCAATATGATTACTGTTGGCAGAGCTGGAAAAGTGTTCGTAACTGGAATTGCAATATTTTCCTTGCAAGTTCCTCTTTATAATATCTTGCTTATTTTCGACATAGCAGATATTCCCTCATATATTTACATTTTGAGTTACCTTGTAACTTCATCGTTCATATTATACTGGCATCATTTCCGTAAATGCATGGCATATGGTTTGAAAGATACTTTTGAACTGTTATATATTATCGTTCAGTTAAATATTATTGTTGGTGGGCTATTGCTCACCCTTGCTTTATTATTATATCACAACAACAGCTAGACCAGATGACTCGCACAAGGCGCACTCGATGCTGGCGAGGACGATGAGACTACCAGAGCCGAAGAGAAAGCTATTGGTAGGATAGATTTATTCTTTCAGTACCAAGTATATGGTCCAGTATGACTCATGTAAATGGATGGCAAAGAGTATGTATTTATATTAAAATTCTTTTGGGTTGTAAGAACTCATAATGTGTTTAATAAAATTTGGTTGTTACTCTGATTTCATCTCTGGGACTATAACGGGTGTGTTTTATGTTATTGTTTTGGGTTACAAGGTTGTAATTTAATATTTATGTTGAACTGTGGATGGGAATTCAGACGGTAACGACCACATCCCTGACCCCGGATCTAGGGGTGTTACAGTAATGGTGTGTTTACAAGTGAAGAAATGAAGCCTATTTATAGGAAAATTTTAGGGTTTAGGTAGGTGTGGGTAAATCCTAGCCATTGATTTGGTTTAGTGTTGGCTAAATCTTGGCCATCCATTTTGTTTGGTAAAAATATGCACCACCACCCCTTGCTTTTCCTTTTCTTCTTGTTTTGGTCCTTCTTTTTCTTCTTTTGTCATTTATTTCTTCATTTTGCCATTTCTCCAGTTTTCTCGAATTTTTCCTGAAATGCAACAAAATAATTTATTAAAATACGAATTCAAACAATAAATAGGCAATAAAAATATGCAAAAATATGCACTTATCAAATGCCCCCATACCTATCTTTTGCTCGTCCTCGAGTAAAACACAAAGAAAAATGCAGAATGAAAAACCTATACTCACTGTCGTAGGAATCACGGGTAATTTTAGGTTTACCAACCCGTTAAACCAATAGACGATCTCTACAGGAGGAGTGTTGTCTCCAAAGGGTTTACAGAAGATATACCCATAAAATCTTTGAGATAATTCAGCAAGTATCCAACTTTCCTCTTTTACTCTAGCTTTCATTGGTGTCAACAAAACAATTTTGTAGGAAAATACATGCCTTAAAGATTATTCTAATAATAGCCAAGTTATAGGTTCCCACAATCCACATGAGTAGACTAAAAATTTACAAAAAATCCCAAGGTGTGTAGTGAATGTAAGGCCCTTGATGGATAAAGTGCATACGAACATTTTCTCTTTTTCAACCAATATTGAACTGACCCAATCTCTATCAAAACAAGTATCTAGCCAAACTTCACGTTCTTAACAGTTAGACCGACTGTGCAATGGTTGAGGTCCCAAAAGACTTTTGCATCAATACCCATTTAGCGAGTTTTAGGTCAACAGTCCCAGATCACAAAGGACCTTAGGTTACTAGGCACAAAGTCCCCTCGGACTTACTTACTCGGGTTATCAGTGAGCCCAACCTAGCCGATTTCCCTACTAAGAATTTATTACAAAATTACACTAGCACTCTACAATTACAAGCATTTATTGACTCTCCTTTTTTTTTCTTTTTTTCTTTTTTTTTTGGTATATATGTGACATTATAGGAGCAAGATTTTGCAAAGGTTTGATTCGACATTGTTCTAACATGTGGGTTCTCTTTCAGGTATCAAATAACATTCCTATACAATTTTTCCATCAAAGGTCTTGTGCGAATGTGTCGTCTTGGTTTTTTAAGCAAAAATTTGTTCGACACAAGTTTCATGGGGAAAAACCTTACCTGACTACGTTCAAATTATCTAAAGGCTTTATACATATAATTTTCGAAAAATAGTCAACACCAACTAGTTCTAGAATTTAAGGAGTGGGAAGGACAACTAAGCTAAAATATCTCTATTTTTGGATTTTTAAAATTTTTCAATTTTTTTTGGATTTTTCAATTTTATGTATTTACACTAAAACCCTCCCCCATACCTAAATCATGCATTGTCCTCAATGTATGCAAAATGCAAGATAAATGTCAAGGGAGAATGGTGAGAAAATACCTGATAAGGATGAAAGAGAGTTTACAATTACCTACTAAAGAAACTTACTTGAATCATGGATCGATGAGGTAGATAACCTCTTCCTCAGGATCAATTGGCAGCTCTAAAAATGGTTTGAGTCTTTGTCCATTAACTTTAAATATATCACCATTTTTAGGATTTTCAATTTCAACAGCATCGTGAGGAAAAACGACCCTAACCACATAAGGACCTTCCCACCGGGATCTCAATTTCCCGGGAAACAAATGAAGCCTAGAATTGTACAAAAGAACTTTTTGACCAGGAGAAAAAGATTTTCTCAAAATAGATTTATCATGAAAAATCTTAGTTCTTTGTTTATAGATTTTAGCGTTCTCGTAGGCTTCATTTCTTAACTCCTCGAGTTCAGACAATTGCAACTTCCTATGACCACCGGCGGTTGGTAAGTCAAAATTTAACTCTCGAATGGCCCACATGGCCCTATGTTCGAGCTCAACGGGCAAGTGACAGGCCTTTCCAAAGATAATCCGATAAGGGGACATGCATAAAATGGTTTTAAAAGCGGTCCGATAGGCCCACAAGGCATCTATCAGCTTAGTTGACCAATCCTTCCTATTTGAGTTGAAAATCTTTTCTAAAATTTGCTTAATTTGACGATTCGAGACTTCAACTTGCCACTAGTTTGAGGATGGTAAGGGGTGGCTAACCGATGAGTTATTGAGTACTTTTTCAAAAGAGACTCAAATTGACGATTCTTGAAGTGCTTGCCTTGGTCACTAATGATAGCTGATAAGTGGATTTATATCCACTTGGATCGCTTCAATTCGGCTTAAATTGATTGTCTTGGACTCAAGTTTATTGTAGTTTTGATGTGTTTTGCTTAGTTGTGCAGACTTACAAGAATGTCGATGATGGTGTTGCTTCTATCTTGTTTGGAGGATTAATTGATTAAAATTCGGATTTTCCGGGGAGGTTGCGCAGTCTACACTGTTTTGGCCATATCTGGAGTTCTAGAAGTCCGTTTTCAGCGATCTTACAGCTCACGCGAAGATTGAGAGATTTTCTACAACCTGGGATAGATAGCAGGTGCAGGGGACGTGCTTTATAAAATCGCGCACGTGTTCTATGATAAGCCATGCAGAAAAATTCCAGTTTTGCCCTTTTTCTAATTCTAATTGTATTTTGGGTAGTTTTTGGTACCTTAATCGAATTCTAATTGTAATAGAAGGTAATTGCTTATTGGGCAAGACTTCTAAAGTCTATTTAAACACATCCTACCATGTAATTTGTATCAGCTTTTTATTATTGTAACATAGAACTGCAAGAGAGAAAAGTGGAGAAGGATTCAAGCTCGGTGACAAGCAAAGATCTAGATCTACTTCATCTTTTGTATACTTTGGATTATAGATTTGTTCTCTCAACTCTTGTTTTCATTAATATTATTGTTTCTTTCTTTCATATCTTGTTAATTATCATGTTTTCATCAGTTCCCATGACGATGAACAGTTCAATTAGGGGCTAATCGTTGTCATGGGATTCTAACGGATTTATTTATGGAACTTAGTATCTTGATGCTGTAAAGATCTGTGTGAGATGTGAAATTGATATCCTCGTATGGTTAATCTTAATGCTTTTAGATGCGTAGCTAACATCTAAATTGAATTGTTAATCTCTTGTGAAGTGAAAGTGGATCTTGAGATTTAGAACTTGCCATGCTAGCATAGGTTCATAATTGTTTATCAATATGATTCGTGGTGTGAGATGAAAATACTTATACTACCCTATGTGATCTTAATGGATAACCTGTTCTTCAACCGTTATGTTTTCAAATTCTATAGACATATAGGGTCTAAGCATAATTGGTGTCTATTCATCTTCTATCTCTTTTGTGGATGTATGTTTAGTTTGGTATGCGTATGGTGACAGGTAGCGTATACTTGTTTCGTGTTATCCGATCAGATATCAAAACCATTGCATATACAGATTAAAGGCGTCGGATCTAAGGGAAGTATTTAATGAAGTTAGGATCCCATGTTTATTCCCATATTAGTAATTCGATTTTAATCTCATTAGTTAATTTATATCTTAGTTTAATATTTGCATCCTAGTTTAATTTAGATAATCAATACCAAAATTATTATTTGTCTTAGCAGTGGATTAAAACTAAACATTGTTGCATAGGCATATTTACTGATTAAACTTAACCAGATCTCTGTGGAACGAACTTTAATTATATTACTTGTGACTATGTGCGCTTGCGTAATTTTGTGCTAACAATAGCCCTAGGTGTACCGAAACGAGAAAAGATATTTTCTTTGAGGAATTTAAGAACGACCTTGTTATCATTGGACTTAGTAGCAATGGCTTCCACCCACTTAGACACGTAATCGACCGCTAATAGAATGTAGAGGTCGCCAAAGGAACTAGGAAAGGGGCCTATAAAATCGATACCCCATACATTGAAAATCTCAATGATTAAGATGGGGTTTATTGGCATCATGTTTCTCCTAGTGATCTTTCCTAAGTGTTGACACCTATTACACGCGGCACAGTATTCAACAGCATCTTTGAACAAAGTGGGCCAATAAAAACCCCTTTGGAGGATTTTAGCGGCTGTTTTCTTAGCACTGAAATGCCCTCCACAAGCTTGATCATGGCAGAAAGAAAGGATATTCTTGAATTCATGATTTGGGACGCACCTCCGACTGATTTGGTCAGGACAATATTTAAAGAGATACGGGTCATCCCAAAAGAAGTGTTTGATCTGTGAGAAAAATTTCGATCTATCTTGAGAGGACCAATGAGAGGGAATGTCTCCGGTTGCAAGATAGTTGACAATATCGGCGAACCAAGGGGGAGTAGAGATGGACAGAAGTTGTTCGTCCGGAAAAGATTCGTTTATAGGAGAGTCGATGGTGGACTCCACTATCAAGCGAGAAAGATGATCGGCGATAACATTCTCAGAACCCTTCTTATCCATAATTTCTAGGTCAAACTCTTGAAGCAAGAGAATCCACCTAATCAATCGGGCTTTAGAGTCTTTCTTAGAGAATAGATAACGAAGAGTGGCATGATCGGTGTAGACAATGATTTTCGAACCGATAAGATAGGACCGAAAATTGTCGAGAGCAAAGACTACGGCTAGAAGTTCTTTTTCGGTGGTAGAATAATTAAGTTGGGAATCATTCAAAGTCTTGCTAGCGTAGTAAATGACATGGGGCATTTTATCGATTCGTTGCCCTAAAACGGCTCCTACCGCATAATCAGAAGCGTCACACATTAACTCGAAGGGGAGATTCCAATCGGGAGATCGAATGATTGGGGCAGAAGTCAATTCTTTCTTAAGATGCTCAAAAGATTGTAAACAATCGCTATTGAAATCGAATTTGACATCCTTTCCGAGAAGATTGGTTAAGGGTCTAGCCTTCTTGCTAAAATCCTTAATGAAACGCCTATAAAAACCTGCATGGCCTAGGAAGGAACGAATGGCTTTGACCGACTTGGGTGGGGGGAGATTTGTAATGAGGTCAACTTTGGCTTTATCGACTTCTATCCCCTTTTCAGAAATTTTATGACCGAGAACGATTCCTTCCTTAACCATGAAATGACATTTCTCCCAATTGAGAATGAGGTTGGTTTCTTTACACCTTTTTAAAACTAACTCAAGATGGTTTAGGCACTGGTGAAAAGACGAACCAAAGATGGAAAAGTCATCGATAAAGATCTCGAGAAAATCCCCTACCATGTCAGAAAAGATGCTCATCATGAACCTTTGGAAAGTGGCTGGAGTAGTGGTTAGACCAAAGGATAAACTTCGATAGGCAAAGGTTCCAAAGGGACATATGAAAGTAGTCTTTTCTTGGTCTTCGGGAGCAATGGGAATTTGAAAATAGCCAGAATAACCATCTAGAAAACAATAGAACGAATGACCAGGTAACCTTTCTAACATTTGATCGATAAAAGGCAAAGGGAAATGGTCTTTTCTAGTGGCAGAATTGAGTTTCCTATAGTCTATGCACACCCTCCACCCATTTTGAACACGGGTGGCCACTTGTTCATCATTCTCGTTGGTGACAACGGTAATGCCAGACTTCTTCGGAACTACTTGAATGGGGCTAACCCAAGAGCTATCAGAAATGGGATAAATGATCCCATTATCGAGACACTTAAGAATTTCTTTTCGAACGACTTCCATCATGGTGGGGTTCAAACGCCGTTGAGGATCTCGAACGGGTTTCGCATCATCAACTAAGTGAATTCGATGTTGGACAATGGTCGGGCTAATTCCTTTGATATCAGAGATACTCCAACCTATGGCCTCCTTATGTTCTCTAAGTACCCTAACAAGCTCATCCTCTTATGACTCGGTTAAATCAGAGGCGATAATAACGGGAAGAGACTCGTTAGGACCTAAAAAGGCATACTTAAGAGTGTCGGGAAGAGGTTTGAGTTCTAAATCAGGCGGCGTTGACTCAACGGGTTCACTAGTTTCGAGAAGAGACGGGGGAGATGGTTCATCATCTCGATTATTTGTAGGAATGGTGGATTCTAACATTTGGTTGACCTCAATTGTATATTCGGAAACATCCTAGTTTTGACCAAAGTGGTTTAAACAAAAATCAAGAGCATCATTAGGGTTCATGAAATTTTGATCAACTATTTCATCAATTAAATTGACATCCATAGGTTAATCATGAAAATCATCGGGTTGTTTTCCAACATGAAAGATATTGAGGTCAATGGTCATGTTCCCAAATATTAGTTTCATTAATCCATTTCTACAATTAATCAAAGCATTCGAAGTGGCTAGAAACGGACGTCCTAGAATGACGGGAATTTGGTATGTCGGATTCGTAACCGGTTCGGTTTCTAGTACCACAAAGTCAACAGGAAAGACGAAATCTCCAACTTTAATTAGCACGTCCTCGATGATCCCCTTAGGAATTTTGATTGATCTATCTGCTAATTGAAGGGTAACGTTCGTCTTTTGAAGTTCTCCTAGCCCTAGGGTTTGGTAGACAGAAAATGGAAGCAAGTTCACACTGGCGCCTAAATCGAGTAACGCCTTGTCCACAAAAGAATTACCTATGACACATGAAATTGTGGGACAACCGGGGTCCTTATATTTCACGGGAATCTGGTTAAAAAGAATTGAGCTCACTTGAGAGGTCAAAAAGGCTTTCTTAGGTACTTGGGTGGTTCGCTTATGAGTGCACAAATCTTTTAGACATTTCGCATAAGAGGGAATTTGTTGAATCACGTCTAAAAGAGGAATGTTGACTTTAACTTGCTTAAAAACCTCTAAGATCTTGTCTAATTGAGCGGTTTGCTTATTAGAGACGAGGCGTTATGGGTAAGGAGCCTTTGGTTTATAGACTTGTTCTTCGGGAACGGGCTCCGAGGTTGTTCCACTCGAAAAAGACGGCTGACTAGAAAGAGGTGAAGAGATAGGAATCGGAGTTTGATCAGAAGGATCGAGAATAGGTGTCGGTGCAACGTTTGATTCTTCTTCTTCCTCTTCGGGGGACTCGACTCCTACTCGATTATCAACGTGCTTTCCGGATCTCAGGGAGATAACAGCATGCACATTGTTAGGAGGTCTTTGATTAATAGGAAACTTATGGTTGACCTCAGCCTGACTTGGAAACTTATTCTTCTCACGCTCATGGATGGCATTAGCTAATTGGCTCACTTGAACCTCTAACTTAGATATGGCCTGGGTGCTAGCATTTAAGATTTGCCTATCTTGAGTCATGGTTTGCATGAAAGTTTGTTGCGATTGAGCCAAATTAGTGGTGGTTTTGAGAAGCGCATCGAGACTTTTCTCCAACGATGTAAGTCGCTTATCCGACTCAGAAAAACCGGGAGGGTGGGAAGGAGCTTGAGTCGGATAAGGGGCATGATTTTGAGGGGAGAAAGAATTCGCGTGAGGTTTATGAAAAATAGGTGGTTGAGATTGGAAGTTTTGGAAAGAAGGGGTTGATTTTGGAATTGTGCGGGGTGAGATTGTTGACTTTGACCTTGATTCCAAGAAAAGTTCGGGTGATTTTTCCAACCGGGGTTATAAGTAGGAGCATAAGGATCATTTCGAGGACCCGATTGGAACATCGCATTGACTTGTTGAAAATATTGAGGATTTTGTATCCCTTGATTGGTTGAATTAAAATTCGAGCACATGGATACTTGGGAGGGGGACCCGTTGGTTTCTAAGGCTTCTAAACGTCGAGTAAGAGTGGCTAATTTAGCCTCGGTCGCGATAGAGTTACCAACTTGATGTAGCCCTCTTTGATGCATGGTAGCTATTGAATCGTTTGATTTCTCGGGTTCTCGAGTGGGCTCCCTAGTTGATTCCTACCGCATAGTCTTTTCCGCGAACTCTTCGAAAAATTCCCATCCCTCGTCCTCGTCTTTTTCCATGAATTTCCCTTGGCATATAGATTCCAACAATGCGGTTGTTGAACCATCTAAGGCCTCGTACACAATCTTACAGAGCCGCCATTTTTCGATTCCGTGGTGGGGACATTGGGATAAAAGATTTTTAAAGCGGTCAAAACACGTCCAAAATGGTTCGTTGAGTTTTTGACGAAATTGATTAATCTCATTAGTGAGTTTCGTAGTCTTATGGCTTGGAAAGAATTTTTTTAGAAAAATGACTACGAAACCCTCCCACGTGGAAATCGAATTGACAGGTAGACTATACAACCATTTTTTTGCATTATCTTTTAGAGCGAAGTTGATTAGTCTAAGTCGTATGGAGTCCTCGGAAAGTTGTTGGAGTTTTTGTAAAGCGCAAACTTCCTCGAATTCATGTAGAAAAAGATAAGGATCCTCACCGTCACTCCCGCGAAAATTAGGTAACATGCTAATTTGATGACCCTTGATTTCGAAATTGTTAGCACTTACGGGAGGTAGGGTGATGCAAGAGGGTTGGGCTGATCTGGTGGGGTAACAACGATCTTTTAACGAAACTGCCATGGTTACTACGGGGTCAAGAATTTCTACGGGTTCGGATTCTGAAGAGGATGAACACTCAATTGGTCTAACTAACCTAGCAGAATTATCTCTAACCCAAGTAGTGCGCATGAATAGGAACAAAACACTTAGCAAATAATTTGCGAAAAATTAAGCACAAAAAATAAAGGGTGAAAAATCAAAAGAAAGATTCTATACCTAGGGTTCCTTAATAAACTAGACCTTGCTCCTAACTTTAAGACACACTAAAAATTCCGTAAATTAAGAATTATTCAGACCGATTCGGCCAGATTAGAGCAGGCATTGCCAAGAGGCCAAACTCGTCACTTAGACACCGAATCTTAACAGCCAGGCGAACCTTAGACACTGAAGGTCGTGAATAAGTCTTAATTACGTTTATTTTTAGGCACCTTTCTAATTGAACGTGAAATCCTAGGGGCAAACGTCTAATTAATTCAACAAACAACGATATATATACAAAACTATAAACAATTATGGATGCTTACACTACGTGTTTTAACTAAAAGAAAGAAGAAATTTAACGTACCTTTGGGTCCTCCAGCAATCACCACAATTTATAAGGTACGAAAAATTAAAAACAAGAAAATAAAAATCTAAATGATGTGCCCTAAGTGATTAAATGCATGATGCAACAATTATGTATTTACTAGCTAATTTTTTTGATTTTTGATTTTTGATTTTTTTTTGATTTTCTAAAATAAAAAGATGAAAAGAGGGAGATACGGGTTACCGAAGCACGCTTCCAGAAATTCCAATTTTTCCACGCTTCGAGAGAAGAGATTCCCGAAATTCTAAACTTTCCTAAAAAAAACGAAATAAAAAATTAAGGCAAGAAATAAAACTAATCCGAAAAATTAAGTATTAAGGCGTGAAAAATAATTAGGTCCCCGGCAGCGGCGCCAAAAACTTGATGTGCTAAAAATATGACAATTAAAATCGCAAACGCACGATCTCGTTTTAGTATTTTAGATTCGATCCACAGGGAATAATATTTTCGCAAATCCTTAATTCTAATTTAATCGAACTAGAACAATTTGGGTTTTTGGATTTTTACTATTAAAAAAAATTGTAATCTATTTAAAAAGGAAATTAAATTATCGTCCTAATTCTAAACTAATTAATTACAAATGAAAAGAGAAACTAAATTATTCAAATTAAAATAATTTTATTTACAGAAAATTTGACATGATGTATTTGTAAAATAGCTAGCCAGAAACCAACCAAACAAGAATTTAAAACCAATAGAAATCAAACTCGTAAACAGAAATTTACATAATAATTTAACGCCATTCAGAAAACATTAATACGAGTCAACCTCAGAAAAACAGAAAATAAAACCCACTAAACTCACAATGCAACTCAGCAACAATAATCAAGAATTAGACTCACAAACCAAAAAAAAAAACTTGACAGTAATGAACTCGCGGTGGTATTCAGAAAAAGAAATTAACACAACTCGGCAACCCGAACTAGGTACCAAAATTCAAAACGCAGCAACAACTCGCAGAACTCGACTAAACTCAGAAACTCGCTAAAGAAGAAATCAGCAAAACAGCAACCACTTGATAAATCGAAGACTCGGTAGTGACTCGGTACATAACTAATTCATTACAAACAAAAACGTGGCACTTGACTCAGTACACGACTCAACAATTACAAATCTGCAGCAATCAAAGAATCCACAATTTTTGAACACAAATCACTCAAAAATACGACCCAGTAACTCAGTGAACTACGAACATTCCCGCCGGCAAAACAATTAATTTTTTTTCTCGTAAAGAACGGCAAGAACAAACGAAAGGGAAGGAAACTAGTGGGTTCGAATGGAAAAGAAAAGGACAGAGAATTCGTGTATTATGTTTGCAGAAATCAAAGAAGAAACCGAGAGAAAACGTGGCTGGGTTGAAGAAAGAAAATGGGTTTGACGCGTTTGTAATGGAGGAGGAGAGACAGGGGATGGGTTTGGTTGTTTAAAACGGAGAAATTGAAAAGGAGGAAGAACGAGTAAAACGTAGAGAAAATCGGAAAAGATGAGGAAGGGGGTTTGATTGATTCGGATGAAAGAATGGGGAGAAGGGGGAGATTTCTGTTTGTTCTAGGAAGAAGAAGAAGAAGAAGAAAATAAGAAGAAATGGATTTTCTGATTCTAAAAAAAAACAGGGGAGGGTGTTCTACTGCTTCGAATAAAAACAGAGAAATACAAATAGAGAATTCGTAATGAAAATTTGTAAAACTAATTTTTCTAGTGTTTTTTTTTAATTAAATATAACAACAAGGAAATTAACCACAGAATTTAAAATTATACCACACTAAAATGAGAACTTGAATTTAAATACCCACAATAAAATGGAGATTTAAAGGGGCGTAATTAATATTAAAACGAAAATTAAAACTACGAAACCAATTCTTAAATCGATACTTTCAATCCCATGTGGTTAGCATCGCTACTTTGTCCACACAAGAATTTACGAAAATAACGAAATAAAGAAGAAGGAAAGAGATGCAAGAATTTAAAAGAAGGCTTGAAATTTGCATAAAAATAAAGAGTGTTTACAAGAAAAATAGAAAATTACAACTACAATTTTTGGAGATGAACTAATACAACATAATTCTAGTATGTAAGTTAATGGTGTGTTTACAAGTGAAGAAATGAAGCCTATTTATAGGAAAATTTTAGGGTTTTTGGTATGTGTGGGTAAATCCTAGCCATTGATTTGGTTTAGTGTTGGCTAAATCTTGGCCATCCATTTTGTTTGGTAAAAATATGCACCACCACCCATTGCTTTTCCTTTTCTTCTTGTTTTGGTTCTTCTTTTTCTTCTTTTGTCATTTATTTCTTTATTTTGCCATTTCTTCAGTTTTCTCGAATTTTTCCTAAAATGCAACAAAATAATTTATTAAAATACGAATTCAAACAATAAATAGGCAATAAAAATATGCAAAAATATGCACTTATCAATATGCATGAAGTGATTGAAGTGCAATATGCTTAGGAAGTCTAAATTTCTTGTGTAATTCCTTTCTGACTGCTACATAGAAGTACATCTTCATTAAATCAAGTCTTTGATGTAGCAGTCCATATTCTTCAGGAAATGAAAGTTTGGGAACACTTCAATTAGAAAATCTAGAACAGGCCTGGAAAGCTTCACTTTTAGAGAAATAAGTTCCATAGCCAGTCTGTATGTCAATTTTGTTTCCAATGAAGAATCAAGATCCAGATCTCTCTTGTTAGATACTGACATGGATATAGCCTTATTTGTAGAGACCTGCATAATATTAGTTGGACTAGACACTGTGTGTGTAGGTGACAAATAAATCTTTCTCCTTGTTCTCCTAGTATAGTGAGCAACAGATTTATCTTGAGAAGACTCAAGAGGTGTAGACACAGAAGTGATCTTGGGATGAGATCCTTTTTCAATAGACACAGTCTTTTGAGAGACAGTATCCAGTAACTGTTTTCCCTTTTTAAGAACTACAGCCTTTTGGGAGACTGTAGCCTGGCTGTGACTAGGTGTTCCATCTCTTTGTCCTAGCTTAGAAAGTTGAATTGCAGCCTTCAATTCTGCTCTCTCAGCAAGAGATATATTATCATCATTTTCACTAGAACTACTACTTGAAATGACAAATCTTCTCTTCCTTACAACTGATGTCTTTTGAGAAATACCAGAGGTTGGCTTCTTTGAAACAATAGGCCGTGGATCAAAATTTGGTTCTAGACTTGTTTCAGAGACTATAATGTTTTCGGCTACTTGGGTAGACACAGGGGGGTTCTCCACCAATTGAGATTCCTGAGTCATTTCACCACCAAAGAAAGAAGAATTATAGATAGTAGGAAGATGAGTTCTTAGAAGTACCTGAACATGATTTGGATAGTGTAATGCAGGTATTTCATCTAGATTCTTTGCACTGTCCTTCTTTGTAATGTCAGAAAAAATTCTCTTTTGCTGTACATAAGAAGAAACACAATATTCTCTACCAAATCTTACTTCAACATCAGGAATGAAATGGTTAATAACCAGTTGCATGAATCTATGATAATAAACCATATTCCTGTCATGATCTCTTGACCCAAGTTTAATACACATCTGACTTAAGATAATGTGACCAAAATTAATTACTCTGTTATAAAGCAAGCCATATGCAATATGTGATGTATTAGCAGTAATTTGTTGAAAATAACTACATTTACCAGTAAAACATTTAGCAAGTTGGTCAAAGAAGAAAGACCATTCTTTCCCAAGAAAGGATCTATTTAACTGGATCATGTTATCTAGAGGTCCATTATAACCTAATTCAGATAACATAGTTCTAACATCATCATCAGATGGTACATTCTCAAAACTAACAGGTAAGTGAAGTACTGAATGAACAACAGACTCAGTAATATCAAGTGAGTCTTGTCCTAAGTGTAGAACAATCTTACCTGATTGACTCTGAGTAGAATCAATTACCTCAGCATTCTCCCAAGCTTGTGAAACAGCTACTTGATTAATTTATGGAGATGCTGTCAAGGCATAACTTAATGGTCCTTTCGCCATAAAGTCCATAATTGGGTGAAAATCATTTGACACCCCTTCCTTGTTGGTGATAGCTGCAACATGATTGTTCATCATAAAATCAAAGTCACCAAACTTGAAAGCTACTGATTTGGGTAGTCTTCTTTGAGTTGCCATTTTGATCTAAAGAGAACTTAAGAAATCTTTGAAATTGATTAGTGATTTTGAGAACTCGAGAGTGTTTTTGCTTTAGAGAATATGAATTTAGAGAAAGCAATTACACGATTAGAGTGTCAAAATAATTATATTTCAAAAATCCTTCAGACCCATTATCCCACGTTGACACGTAGGTTGACAGGTGTCATCCCCTGAAAAATACAGTTACCCATGATTTTTGGAAAATAAAATCCAAAATTAATTTCAAGTAGATTAAATCAAGGTAAAGTCAAGATAAAAGTCAATATTGATCAGCTTTCTTTTCCTGATGTGATCTTCTCATCAAGATAATCACACGATTCAATGTAATTTCTGAATAGAAAGAATTATTAATCCTGGTGTGAACACACTTGTATTCCTGATCAATATCATCCTGATTCAAGAGACTCAATGAAGTTTCCACGTGGCATTTTCTTTTACCTGTAAAAGAAATAAATAAAATCTGAACAAAATCAATTGGTTAGATTCATTCAATATTTCTTGAAAATACAAGAAATACAGTCACACATAATTATGACTGACTGCATTGATATCCCTCAAATGACTGTTCAGCTTCCCACGTCTTTCTATAAAAGAAAATAACGCCTTATGCCATACTCTAAAACCTTTTCATTCTTTTCTCTTTATACCATGGCTTTCAACCCAAATCTTCATATGAACCCTAGCTTTTGGTTCATTACCACCGAGAAGTTCTTTACTCTTGATGATCAGGAGCAAGTAAACTATCTCTTAGAAGAGATGACTTTTCTCATCGAGTCAGATATGGTTGGTCTTAACCCAGATGATTTCCACGAATCTCCTCTAAAACATCTACCAGTCGGATACAATCCTCCTCTAATCTCTTCACACCTTGAGGATGAAGAATTTGGTGAAGAGTCTGAGGTTGATCTTGATGGAGATGCTATTCATCTTCTTCAATAAGCATGAAGATGAGTCAGCTGCTTTCATTCAAGTCGCCCAGACAAGGAATCCAATCTTGAGATGCTCCTTGTCCTGAAGTCGATCATTGAGGATTGAAGCAGCAATAACTTTAGACAATAATAGAATTATCAGTGTAGTTAGACAAAAAGAAGAATTGTATTTCATTTCAATGTATGTAATGCTTTTGATTAATGAAAATACAAGTTTTCTTATTATCTACTTGTCTATTGTTGTTATTGACTGACCTTAATAATGATATAAATTATCAGTATGCATGTGATAAAACTTGCTAACATAGACTTTAACAAAACTCAGAATTGAACCACTGAATAAAATGAACTTCAGAATTTGAAACAGTAAGTCACACAAATTTCACAATCCTGATATTGACGATACAATCATGATGTCAATATTGATGACGTCAGCATACTGATAGCAATCCTGATCCTGATGTTTATTAATAAGTCTATCATTGATGTGTCAAATTATGTCTAACCGCAAGCGCACGGTGTCTATTGCTAGTACAGATGGCAAGCAGGTCGAATCCACAAGGAGACAGGTTCTACTAATTCCTTTTCAGTTATCGTTAATTGTTTCAAGGGTCAGGCGAATATTGGAGAATATTAATTAACTAATTAAACAAGATTAACACTAATTAAACAGATGATAAATAAATTATTTAAAACCTAGGGCAATCAGGTCCACCATGCTTACACAATTGGCTCTTAAGCTAAAGCAATCAATGTGATCCTATAACTAGAGTATGTTAATCTCTTTCAAGCATTAACACTCTCGAAACATTCAACACAATTAACCACTTTTAGTAATTCAATCAATCAGGTAATTAGAGTCAAGTTAATCTCTTCCAAGCATTAACGCTCTCAGAAATCCAATGATGCTTCCGCACTCAAATTCAATTCTGCTAATCGTATGTGTGCCTCTAGTAAGTAAATCTCTCGATCCATACCCCTATTTGCATATAATTAATCCATGATATCGGCCGATTACACAAATTAATGATTAAAACATATCAATTAGAATTAACCATAACCAATCAAACCACTATGAAAATCATGCCAATATTAGTGCAAACATGGCTTCCCTTTAAGCCCTAGAAATAACTACTCGCTAATAATTAAATAAATAAAACAACTAGTAAAACAAGAAAACATAATTAAACTAATAAGAACAAAGAAAAGATTAAGAGAACAAAACCTTCAAACTTCAATGTTGTCGCCCAAAAGAAGAGTCATGGTGTTTCTCTACATCTCCAACTAAACCAAACCAAACCAAACATACCCAGTATGTCCCGCTCAGAGCAGGGTCTGGGGAGGGTAGGATGTACGCAGACCATGCCCCCACTTTTTAGCATGGGGAGGCTGTTTCCGTGAAGACCCTCGGCTATGTGCACGACAAATACGGTGTGTGATGTAAACAAAAAAATATAATAGATATGCAACAAAGTACACAGCAATACCTGAGCCCATGGCTTTCTCCACACGGGACTTACCTACCATGCCTCTAGATACCACCAAGCGAAGCTCCCTGCACCTGTACAACCGGGAAACATATGATACTAAAAATACAAAATGATAATGGAAAAAGTTATCGAAAAAAGCCGAACTCCTAAGATAAGGCCATCCGAGACAACCCGACTCTGAGGTTCTCCACTACCGAACCGTCCCCTATAAGTGAGTCCACCACTCTGATCTGCCGCCTCCACAAACACCTGTCAGCTGTCATGGTCTCACTTACGTTCATAGCCTTCAAATCCAACCTAAGCTACTCTTCCCATGACCTCCTCGGTCTGCCTCTCCTCCTCACCCCAACAACCGAAAGACTCTCGACCCTTCTCACTGGGGCTTTCGACCGCCTCTTACGGACGTGGCCGAACCATCTCAACCTCCCTTCCCTAACTTTCGCAGAAAGAGGCGCCACTTCGAGCTCAGTCCTAAACACCCTATTATGGATTCTATCTAACATCGTGCGACCACACGACCACCGCAACATCCTCATTTCAGCTGCTTCCAACTTGTTTTCGAGGGTCTTCTTGACTGCCCAGCACTCAGAACCATATAACAACGCGGGCCGGATTGCTACTCTGTAGAATCTCCCTTTCAACTTTAAAGGAACCTTCTTGTCGCATATCACCCCTGACGCTGCCCTCCACCTTAGCCACCCAGCATTGATACGATGCTTGACATCGTCTTCAACCTCACCTTCCTTCTGGATGATCGACCCTAGATACTTGAACTTATCCGTATGCGGGACGATCTGATCTTCGATCTTAACCTCCACCCCTTCGTCGATGGCCTCGCCACTGAAGTTGCACCAGAGATACTCGGTTTTAGTTCTACTCACCCGTAAGCCTTGTGACTCCAAAGTAGATCTCCAAAGTTACAACTTCTCGTTGACCTCCCCCCTTGACTCCGCCACTAGCACGATATTATCAGCGAAGAGCATGCACCACGGGACGGCGTCTAGGATCCCGCGTGACATGCCATCAAGGATAAGTGCGAATAGAAGAGGACTAAGGGCCGATCCCTGATGAAGCCCAATCTCAACAGGGAAGAAACGTGAGTCACCCACTGGGGTCCGGACGCAGGAACTAGCTTGGGAGTACATGTCTTGGATCACTCTTACGTACGTCGACGATACACTCCGCTCTATGAGGGTCTTCCAAATCGCTTCACGGGGGATACTATCATAAGCCTTCTCGAGATCAATGAACACCAAATGGAGGTCTTTGCGGCGTTCCCTGAACTTCTCCATAAGGCGTCTGACGAGATGAATGGCCTCGGTCGTCGATCTCCCCGGCATAAAACCAAATTGATTCTCTGAGATTTCAACTTCTCTTCTAATCCGGCCTTCTGCCACTCTCTCCCAGAGTTTCATAGTATGGCTGAGTAATTTAATACCCCGATAGTTACTACAACTCTGAGCATCGCCTTTGTTCTTGAAAAAAGGAACTACAACACTACGCCTCCATTCTGCTGGTCTACTCTAAACTATATTATCTGATCTAATATTACCTCCTTAATAATGTGTCCCAAGATGTGTTTATATAGGCTCTAGATCTCTTTCCCAAAATACAATTAGAACTTGAAAAGGGCAAAACAGTAAATTCTCTGCTCCCATCAGTCTGCTTGTCGCGCAATCTGCACCCACCACATGCATCCTGCTCGCGCGATCACTGTCCTAAGTTGTAGAAAATCTTCCAGGCTTCGCGTGGACAGCTTACGGGCCTCAAACGGACTTATAGAACTCCAGATATGGCCAAAACAGTGTAGACTGCGCAACCAGTCCAATAATTCCGAAATTTCATCTATTTTATCTCCAAATTTGCTCTTTTTGCTCCAAATCCTTCCAAGTTATGAATTCTTTATTTCCTACAATAAAACAATCAAATCTATTAAATAAAAATCCAAATCAATGCAAAACACAATAAATATGAGAATAAAATCATTTAAAATATATATAAAAATATATTCTATCAATCATACTGAAATTTATCAAGATAAAATGTTACAGCTTAAGCTTTTAATAGTCAAGTATAGATCCTGACAAAATATCAAGTCTATAAACTGAAACAACATACCTTGCTACTTGTGCAGATGTTAAAGATCTAAAAATTTAACATTCCTAACTCACTAACCAATCTAATGAATGTAGACCTCATCAAGTGGTTTAGTTAGAATATCTGCAAGCTGTTTGTCAGTAGGAACCAAATGAAGTTCCACAGTACCATTTTCAATATGTTCTCTAATAAAATGATACCTGACATCAATGTGCTTAGTCCTTGAATGTTGAACTGGATTTTCTGCAATTTTGATAGCACTAGTATTATCACAAAACATAGGAATATTACTAAGTGTCATACCATAATCCATCAACTGATTTCTTATCCAAAGGAGTTGAGCACAACAACTGCCTGCTGCAATGTATTCAGCTTCTGCAGTTGAGGTTGAAACTGATTGCTGCTTCTTGCTTGCCCAAGAAATCAATCTGTTTCCCAAGAATTGACATGTACCTGTAGTGCTTTTCCTGTCTATTTTACACCCTACATATAATCAGAGTCTGGATAGCCAATTAGGGAGAAATCAGATTCTCTTGGATACCACAATCCAAGATTTGGAGTTCCCTTGAGATATCTAAAAATTCTCTTGACAGCAATTAAATGAGATTCCTTAGGATCACTTTGGAATCTAGCACATAAACAGGTAGAGAACATTATATCTAGTCTACTTGCAGTTAGATATAATAGTGAACCTATCATGCCTCTATAGCTAGGGTTATCAACACTCTTTCCCTTGGGATCAGAGTCTAGCTTAGTGGCTGTTGCCATGGGTGTCTTTGCAATTGCACAATTTTGAAAGTCAAACCTTTTTAAAAGATCTTTGATATACTTTGAATGATTAATGAAAATACCAGTCTCAGTCTGTTTTACCTGCAAGCCTAAAAAGTAATTTAGTTCACCCATCATGCTCATCTGATACTTAGATTGCATAATGTCACGTACCGCTTATTTTGGGGCCCGATTATGCCATTTTTCGTTGCGGAACTTTCTAGAGTGACCTAGAATATTGTAGTGGCTACTTGATGTATGAGGAACACTCTAGAAGCCTCTTGTACATACTTGTAAAATATCTTAGATGGATATTTAAGTAGGAGATTCTAGAGCCTTCCTTAGTGGAAGAATACTTTAGTAGAAATCTAGAACCTTCCTTGGAGTAGTATAAATAGAGGGAGTCCTCTCATTTGGAGGATCATCCAAGAAGTTGTAAACTATCACACTTGTAAACACTTGTGCTAATAAAAGCTCTCTTTTCTCTAAGTGTTCTTGTGAAGCTCACTTAGTAGGTTGAAAGGCTGACTTAGTAGTTCTCAAGGGGAGACAAGAGCTAAGTGCCGGCACGGTTGAACTAAGGGAGTTCTGAGTCCGTGACAACTTGGTATCAGAGCCAAAGGTTGTGAAGGGCGTGACTTTGAAGGAAGGCAACAATGGGAAGCAAAGGAGATGAAACCATCACTGATGCTAGCAACGAGGGCGATCGAGGGAGGGAGGCCATTCCTCGCAATGACAAGGATAAGAGAACTCGTGCCTCAAGTAAGTCCCGTCAAAATTTTGATTTACTTGAAGAAAAAGTTACTACTCTTGAAAAAACTATAAGTGAACTAATCCCACGCTTTGAGCGAATGACACATAATTTCGAAACTCTTGAGCATCATATGCTTGGAGAAGTGGAAGAAGCCAAGTCCGACATCGAAGGGATAAGGAATGACGTCCTAGAGCTCCAAGATAAAGATAAGGCTAAAGAAGAACGTTTGCACGTTGTGGACACCAAAATAGAGGAGGCAATCAAGGAGCTCAAGGATCAACTTTCAAGGATCGAAGCCGGAATTGGAAATGGAGGGCTGGTGATTCGGGAGACACCGAGGCTCGAGATTCCTAAGCCTAAGTCGTTCGTTGGGAAAAGAGATGCGAAGGAAGTTGAAAATTTCTTGTGGGATCTCGAACAATACTTCGATGTGATGAGAATTGTGGATGAACAAGCCAAGGTACGCACTGCTACTTGTTATCTCTCTGATATTGCAACTTTATGGTGGCGTAGGAAACGGGCAGACATTGAGAAAGGCCTATGCACCATCGACACTTATGAAACCTTCAAGAAAGAGCTTAAGCGCCAATTCTATCCAGAAAACGTGGTGTATGAGGCACGAAAGAAGCTCAGAGAGCTCCGTCATAAAGGCTCCATTCGTGAATATGTTAAGGAATTCACAACTCTCATGTTACAAATTCCAAGCATGACGAGTGAAGACTTACTTTTCTACTTCACGGATGGGCTTCAAAATTGGGCTAAACAAGAGTTGCAACGTCGAGAGATCAAGAATGTGGATGAAGCTATTGTAGTAGCTGAATCCCTGACAGAGTTCCAAAGGGGTGAATCTTCAAAGTCCAGGCCATATGTTAGGCCTACTAATCCCGCCAAAGGTGGGGGAGAAAAAGGGCCCAAGGAATATAAGGACAAACGGAATGCTAACAAGACATCCTCCACACGGGAAGCCTATGAGGAGAAGAAGAAAGCTTTTGTGCCCAAGGGAGGTTGTTTCGTTTGCAAAGGGCCACATTCTATGAAGGATTGTCCAAAACTTGGTTCGCTGTCAGCTATGGTGGAGCAACCTAAGTTGGGGGATCAAGCACCCGAGATAGAACACATGGGTTCGCTTCAAATTCTCAACGCTATTAAGGCCAAGCCAAAACCAGAACCACAAGGGAGCAAGGGGCTCATGTATGTGGAAGCCATGGTGAATGGGAGGACGGTCCAAGCGTTGGTGGACACAGGCGCTACCCACAACTTTATTACTATGGAGGAGGCCAAAAGGGTTGGCTTGCATGTGGAAAAAGGTGAAGGGGTGCTAAAAACGGTGAACACTAAAGCTAAGCCTTTGGAGGGAGTAGCTCGTGAAGTAGAGCTGAGACTCGGCACTTGGAAGGGCCAAGTGAACTTTTCGGTGGTACCCATGGATGACTTCAAAGTGGTGTTAGGCATGGATTTCTTGAGGTACGTTAATGCCATCCCTATGCCTTACTATAATACTATGTGCATCATGGAAGCAGGTTCTTCTTGCATGGTCCCAACAATAGGAGGTACCAAGGAGGTGAAAACTTTGTCAGCCATGCAACTTGAGAAGGGTCTCAAGAAAGGGGAAGAAACCTACTTGGCGGTTGTCCAGAAGTTAGATGACACTGAAGGGGATGCCAATGGGGAGATTCCTCAAGAGATCAAAGAAGTATTGGAGGCAAATAAAGATGTAATGCCACCCGAGCTACCTAAGAAGTTACCACCGAGGAGGGAGGTGGATCATAAAATTGAGCTGGAACCTGGTGCCAAGCCACCATCCATGGCACCTTATCGGATGGCCCCACCGGAGTTGGAGGAACTTCGAAGACAGTTGAAGTCTTTGCTTGATGCGGGACAAATTCGGCCATCCAAAGCACCTTATGGAGCACCGGTCTTGTTTCAAAAGAAGGCAGATGGGTCTTTACGACTTTGCATAGACTATCGTGCTCTAAATAAGGTAACTATCAAAAACAAGTATCCTATTCCTTTGATAGCTGACTTGTTTGATAGGTTGGGGACCGCCAAGTACTTCACAAAGATGGATCTAAGGTCGGGCTACTATCAAGTAAGGATTGCCGAAGGAGACGAGCCAAAGACCGCTTGTGTAACAAGATATGGAGCTTATGAGTGGCTCGTGATGCCGTTTGGGCTAACAAATGCGCCAGCCACGTTTTGCACATTAATGAACGAGATCTTTCATCCTTACTTGGACAAGTTTGTGGTGGTGTACCTTGATGACATTGTCATCTATAGCCACACCTTAGAAGAACATGCTGAGCACTTGAAGACGGTTTTCAAGCTCTTGAGGGAGAATGAGCTATATGTCAAGAGGGAGAAGTGCTCATTTGCTAAAAATGATGTGGAGTTCTTGGGGCATGTTATCAAGGAGGGAACTCTACGGATGGATGATAAGAAGATTAGGGCTATCAAGGAATGGGAGCCGCCAACTAAGGTCACTGAGGTGAGATCTTTCCTTGGTCTTGTCAACTATTATAGACGGTTTATTAAGGGGTACTCTATGAGGGCGGCACCACTCACGGACCTACTCAAGAAAGCCAAAACATGGGAGTGGTCCAAGACATGCCAGGATAGCTTTGAAGACTTGAAGAGTGCAGTGACGGAGGAGCCGGTCCTAGCACTTCCTGATTGCACCAAGAACTTTGAGGTGCATACTGATGCTTCAGATTTTACTATTGGAGGAGTCTTAATGCAAGAAGGGCACCCTATAGCTTATGAGAGTCGCAAACTGAACGAGACAGAAAGGCGCTATACGGTGCAAGAGAAGGAGATGACAGCCGTAGTGCATTGCTTGCGCACTTGGAGGCATTATTTGTTGGGGTCTCACTTCTCTATCAAAACGGACAATGTAGCCACTAGCTACTTCTAGACACAAAAGAAACTAACCCCCAAGCAAGCTAGGTGGCAAGACTTCTTAGCAGAATTTGACTTCACCATGGAGTACAAACCGGGCAAGGCAAACGTTGTGGCGGATGCTTTGAGTAGAAAGGCCGAACTCGCCGCCATCACCCAAACCCGAAGTAATATGTTGGAGCGTATTAAAGAAGGAATGTCTTTAGACCCTATGGCAGCTCAACTCATGAACTTGGCTAAGGAGGGCAAGACAAAAAGGTTTTGGGTAGAGGACGGCCTACTTTATGCCAAGGGGGCTAAAGTGTTTGTGCCTAAGTGGGGGAATCTGAGGAGGACTCTCATCAAGGAGTGTCACGATACTAAGTGGGCTGGCCACCCAGGGCAACGGAGGACTTATGCACTCCTTGAAGCTAATTATTTCTGGCCCCAAATGAAGGACGATGTGGAGGCCTATGTAAAGACTTGCCTTGTATGCCAACAAGACAAGGTGGAGAATAAGCAGCCAGCTGGACTCTTGGAGCCGCTCCCCATCCCTACTCGACCTTGGGAGAGCGTCTCACTAGATTTTATCTCGGCCTTGCCTAAGTCCGAGGGATGCGGATCAATTATGGTGGTGGTGGACCGATTTTCGAAGTATGGGACTTTCATTGCAGCCACTACCGATTGCACAGCTGAGGAAGCAGCCCGGCTCTTCTTTAAGAATGTAGTCAAGTATTGGGGGCTGCCTAAAACCATTATTAGCGACCGAGACCCCCGTTTCACAGGCAAGCTATGGAAGGAACTCTTTAAATACTTGGGGTCCGAGTTGCACTTCTCTACAAGCTTTCACCCACAAACGGATGGGCAAACGGAAAGGGTGAATGCTTTACTAGAGTGCTACCTAAGGCACTTTGTGGGTGCCAATCAAAAAGATTGGGCCAAGTTACTAGATGTGGCTCAGTTTTCATACAACTTACAAAGGAGTGAGGCCACGAACAAGAGCCCTTTCGAGCTCACATCGGCACAACAACCTCTGACGCCTCACTCTATTAGTTGCCAACCGGAGGGACGAAGTCCAGGGGCCTTTCACATGGCAAAGTCTTGGGAGGAACAAGCAGATATGGCACGTTCATTCTTGGCCAAGACTGCCAAGAGGATGAAGAAGTGGGCGGACACGAAGCGAAGGCCAAAGGAGTACCAAGTGGGAGACAAGGTTATGGTCAAGCTTCTACCCCAACAACACAAGGTTTTTCGGAAAGTACATAAGGGACTGATTCGCAAGTACGAAGGACCATTCGAGGTGATTGGCAAAGTGGGGAAGGTATCCTATCGGCTAGACATACCCATGAAGATACATCCTGTTTTCCACGTGAGTATGCTCAAGCCTTATCATGAGGACGTGGAAGACCCGTCAAGGAGTACTTCTAAGCGTGCCCCACCGTTGATGACAACCTCCTTTGAACGAGAGGTTGAAGAGGTGCTAGCGGAACGAACGATGCGCCGAAGAGGAGTTCCACCAAGCACTCAATACTTGGTGAGATGGAAAGGATTGCCAGCAAGCGATACTACGTGGGAGAATGATCAAGACTTGTGGCAATTTCGTAATGCAATCGAAGACTACAAGGAGTCGACGAGGACGTCTCCGGATTAGGTGGGGAAGAGTGTCACGTACCGCTTATTTTGGGGCCCGATTATGCCATTTTTCGTTGCGGAACTTTCTAGAGTGACCTAGAATATTGTAGTGGCTACTTGATGTATGAGGAACACTCTAGAAGCCTCTTGTACATACTTGTAAAATATCTTAGATGGATATTTAAGTAGGAGATTCTAGAGCCTTCCTTAGTGGAAGAATACTTTAGTAGAAATCTAGAACCTTCCTTGGAGTAGTATAAATAGAGGGAGTCCTCTCATTTGGAGGATCATCCAAGAAGTTGTAAACTATCACACTTGTAAACACTTGTGCTAATAAAAGCTCTCTTTTCTCTAAGTGTTCTTGTGAAGCTCACTTAGTAGGTTGAAAGGCTGACTTAGTAGTTCTCAAGGGGAGACAAGAGCTAAGTGCCGGCACGGTTGAACTAAGGGAGTTCTGAGTCCGTGACAATAAGCTTGCTAAACTTAGCACATAACTTTTCATTAGTAGAACAAAATATAATATCATCAACATAAACTTGAACTAAAAACAAATCACCTTTTATCTTTCTAAAGAATAGAGTTTTGTCAATTGTACCTCTTGTGAAGCCATTTTCAAGAAGAAATTTAGACAAAGTCTCATAGCATGCTCTTGGTGCCTGCTTTAGTCCATAGAGTGCCTTGTCAAGTTTGTAGACATGATTTGGAAATTTTGGATCAACAAAACCAGGTGGTTGTTCCACATACACTTCCTCATCAAGCTTGCCATTTAGAAAAGCACTCTTTACATCCATCTGATATACCTTGAATTTTGAATGAGCTGCAAATGCAAGAAACATTCTGATTGCTTCCAATCATGCTACAGGTGCAAAGGTTTCATCATAGTCAATTCCTTCTTCCTGAGAATAACCCTTGGCCACCAGTCTTGATTTGTTTCTTACAATCATACCAGATTCATCTAGCTTGTTTCTGATAACCCATTTAGCACTAACAATAGATCTATCTTTAGGTCTTGGTACTAGTTTCCAAACTTTGTTCCTCTCAAACTCATTCAATTCTTCCTGCATTGCTATTACCCAATCAGGATTCTGTAAGGCTTCTTCAACCTTCTTAGGTTCATTCTTTGAGAGAAAACAACTGTACAAGCATTCATTTTGAATTGATCTTCTAGTTCGAACACCACTATTTGGATCACCAATTATCAAATCCTCATTATGATCCCTTGTCCATTTTTTAACAGGTGGTAGATTGCTCCTGCTAGACTCTCCCCCTAAGTTAGTGGTATTTCTTGTAGAAGAGTGTTCATTTCCTTCAAAAGCTCCCCCTTGATCAGTAGAATCAGTGGATTCAATACTGCTGCTAGTTTCTGATCTTCCTTCATTAGACTCTGAAGGATCAGTTCCTGATGAAGTAGACTCTGAAAGACTAGTCTGATCCTGTCCAGTACTTTGTTCTCCTTGATTGAATTGCTCCCCCTCAACAGTAGCATTCCTTTGAGAAGCAATAGAGATTTCCTCTGGAGAACCTTCATCATCACTGGAGAGAATCTCGGAATACTTAAGATTTTCAAATTCCAGATTGTCATGGCTTTCATCAGTTTGCAAAATTCCAAACTTCTTATCTTCAAATGCAACATGAATTGATTCCATAACAATGTGAGTTCTGAGATTGTATACTTTGAAGGTCTTTGATGATGAATATCCTAGAAAGATTGCTTCATCCGATTTGGCTTCAAATTTTCCAAGTTGTTCTGGATGAACTTTCAGGACATAACATTTACATCCAAAAATGTGAAAGTATTTCACACTTGGTTTCTTTCCTTTGATCATCTCATAGGGAGTCTTACCATGAGCATTTACCAAGGTACAGTTTTGAGTGAAACTTGTAGTGTTTATAGCTTCTGCCCAGAAATAGGTTGGAAGCTTTGCATCTGCAAGCATGGTTCTTGCTGCCTCTATGAGAGTTCTGTTCTTTCTTTCTACTACACCATTCTGCTGAGGTGTTCCAGCTGCAGAAAACTCTTGAGTAATTCCTTTATCTGCACAATACTCCTCAATTGTAGAATTCTTAAATTTTGTACCGTTGTCACTTCTGAGCACTTTGACCTTGCATCTGTAAGCATGGTTCTTGCTGCCTCTATGAGAGTTTTGTTCTTTCTTTCTACTACACCATTCTGTTGAGGTGTTCCAGGTGCAGAAAACTGTTGAGTAATTCCTTTGTCTGCACAATACTCCTCCATTGTAGAATTCTTAAATTCTGTACCATTGTCACTTCTGAGCACTTTGACCTTGTACTTAGAGCTATTTTGAATATTCTTGACAAGTTCAATGATTTGCTGAGGAGCTTCATCCTTGTTGTGCAGAAAGAATACCCATGTGAACCTTGTGTAATCATCCACTATAACTAGAGCATATCTTTTCTTGTTGATAGACATAATGTTTACTGGACCAAATAAATCAAGATGCAGCATGTGAAATGGTTCGGTAATTGAATTTTTTGTCTTGCTCTTGAAAGTGGTTCTTCTTTGTTTTCCAAGCTGACAAGCATCACAAAGTCCATCTTGCACATAATTTGCCTGAGGTAGGCCTCTCACCAGATGGTGCTTAACAAGTTGATTAAGCTTCTTAAAGTTGAGATATGAGAGCTTCTTGTGCCAGTTCCATCTTTCATCATTTGATGCCTTGCTGTAAAGACATCTGACAGTTCCTTGAGATGTGTCACTCAAGCTGGCTTCATATATGTTACCATGTCTCTGACCAGTCAGAACAATGTCCCCATTCTTCATATTCAAGATTTTGCATCCTTAACTGTCAAAGATTGATTGGTAACCCTTATCACCCAGTTGACTTATGCTTAAAAGTGTGTGTTTCAAGCCTTCAACCAGTGCTACGTTTTTTATGATGACATTCCCCAAAATAATTGAGCCATATCCCAGAGTTTCTCCTTTGTTGCCATCTCCAAAGGATATTACTGGGCCAGCTTTCCTCTCAAACTTTGTAAGCAGGGACTTCTTTCCAGTCATATGTCCAGAGCATCCACTGTCCAAGATAATTGAATGCTTCTTTCCAGTGCCCTGCAAACAAAAAGTAGCTAGTTAGAATTTTTTAGGACCCAACTTTGATTGGATCCTTTTTTACTAACTTTTGAACTAACAGGCTTTGAAGATTTTGCTTTTGATTTACCTGTTGCAGAGTCAACCTTAGACTTTGATTTCACAAACTGTTTGTGACTAGGAGTTTCAGATTTCAGAGAATAATAGTCATAATACAGTTCATGATATTCCTTACACATATAAATGGAATGAAGTAAACTACCACAATGATAACAGGGTTCTTGTGGTTGGTATTGAATTCTCTGAGTCTTGGGGAATCTGGACTCAGTTTTCCAAGAAGGTTTTTGATTGCAGTCTAGGGCCAAATGATTATGATTTCCACATTTATAGCATTTCTTCCTAGGTGCATCAGGTACATTCTTGTAATTATTCTCTTTGTTAATACCTTCTTTTCCATTCCTATTTCTTCTGATCTTGCTAGACTCTGAAATACTTTCTAGTCTCTGTTTCAACTGAGACTTAGACAGAAAACCTATGTTGACATTCTTAGGTTTTTCTAACACTCTTTCATCTGAATTGCTATTGTTAATTCTTTTGTGCACAACTGGGGTACCTTTAGAATCAACAAATTTAACATGTTTAGGTTCAGAAACTATCTTCTTACCTTCAGACTTAGATGTGCTAGCTTCAATTTTACTATTACCATTGACAATAGCTACAGTATCTTCTTGCCTAGCCTTATCAAAACCTAAACCATTAACTTTACAAAGAATTTAATTTTCAATGATTTCTTGAGTCTTTTTACCAGAATTGTTAATGGTTTTAATCACATCTCTCTCTTCCTCTAGTTCTTTTCTGACATAGTCATAAGCCTCAAGAATAACACAATAATCATGCTTAGCTTTATCGGAACTTAACCTATATTCTTACATTTGAATTAACTCAGATTCAAGAAAATTATTTCTACTAACTAATTCATCATTCTTAGCCTTAAGTTCATCTTTTCACTAGCAAGAATTTTGAAATTAGTCATAAGATTCTTAAACTCAACATGAATAGATTTAATATCATCAGAATCTAAGCTATCAAATGAATCAAGAGAGTGAAGTGATACCTTAACAGAAGATGAAGAAGTTTTCTTTGGTGATCCAGGCTTGTCTGAAGCACTTGCCATCAATGCAATGTTGTCATAATCCAATTCATCTTCAGAATCACTGGAGTCTGCCCAATCCTTCGGTGTGACCATGAGTGCATTACCCTTCCCTGAATTCCTAGGCTTCTTGCACTCACTAACAAAGTGTCTAAGCTCACTGCAGTTAAATCACTTGATTTTGGCCTTATCAAGCTTGATAATTGTACTCTTGCCTTTGTCACTCTTCTTCTCCTCTTTCTTCTGAAAAGATCCTTTGCTAAATCTTCTCCTATTGAATCTTCCTTTCTTGAAGGCTTTAGCAAACATAGCAAAGAGTTCTTGCATCTCTGATTCAGAATCATTATCTTCAGAGTCTATATCTGTAGTCTCTGACTCAAAACTTTCTTTGCTCTTCTTCTTCCTCAAGTCTCTCTCAGTAGATTCACACTTTCCTTCTGGAAGCTTCTTTGATTCAGATTGAGCAGTGAGTGCAACAGTTTTCATCTTCCCTTCACTCCTGCTCTTTTTCTGCAGCCTGTCAAGTTCATAATCTCTCAATTTTCCATAAACTGCTTCTAATGATATTTCATCCAGATCATTAGCTTCCTCAATTGCAGATATCTTCTTATTATAGAAATCAGGAAGAGCTGTCATGAACTTAGTATTCATATCCTCCAAGTCATAATATTTACCATGCATGGCCATCTCATTGATGAGTTTAGTAAACCTATCAAATGTGTCAGTAAGTGACTCACCAGACTTGGATTCAAAGTACTCATACTGTTGTATGAAAAGTGTCCTCATATTCTTCCTGACAGGTTTTGTTCCTTCACAATGAACCTTTAGATTGTCCCATATCTCCTTAGCAGTTTTACAAGAGAGAACATAGTTAGTGAGAACAGAATCAAGACTGTTGAATAGTATGTTTCTCACTTTAGCATCCTTAAGAACGTTCTCATTTTACTTATCTGTCCATTCAGATTTAGGCTTCTCTGCTGTATGTTCTGGAACAACTTTTCCTTCGACAGTTGCTTGAGGAACAAGCCTTGTTGAAACAAAAGGCCCATCTCTGATTCTGTCAAGATAATCAGGATCTGTTGCTTCCAAGTGATGCAACATCTTCACTTCCCATAGAGTATATTCGTTTTTCTTGAGCATAGGGATCTTAGTATTACCATCCTTGTAAGCAGACATGATTGCAGATCTTTTTGATTATTTGTAATCAACCTGCTCTGATACCAATTGTTAACTCGAATAACTTGTAGAAGGGGGGGTTGAATACAAGTTATTTAATCGTGTCTGATTTTTGCTTGATTAGATGAACAAGAACAAACGAATGAATCAAACTTTGTTTTTATTAAATAAATCAAATACAAACTCTACCAAAGGTGTACAATACCTTTAGCAGCTGCTGACAATACAAATCTCTCTTTCTCTGTTTGTTTCGAACTCTCGAATACAAACCTTATACAGAGCTTCACACAATATGTACTCTAAAATTCATAATTCTCTCTTTTTAAAATAATATTGAGAGAGTATTTATAATGCTACCTATCAACTAATAATAGAATTATAATCTATCTATGACAATGTTCTGCCGTCCAGTTGATAGTTTCCATCAATAGAGAATTTGTTTCCTTCACGATATCTTCTTGCTTGTTCTCCAAAACAAAGATCCTGTTTTATAGCACTTACCAGTTTCTGTAGCATCCATAATGACATCATCAATAACACGACTGATATCAGGATTCCACCTTGCATCAGGATTCGACATCCATCAGTATTTGACTTGGCGTATCAGGATTTGATCTCAGTTCCTGACATGTAGTCCTTGATGCACTGATGTTCCTGACTAAACTCTACAGATTACTGTCTGGCACATATATCCTATACAAAATACTAAATCCTTTATAATATCAGGATTTACAAGAAGTATAAGCAAAATTCTATTCTTAACATCACAACTTATGAATTATTCCTAACAGAATAAGGGCCTTATCTTCTTCCTCCAATTTTACATCAACCTTTTCAAGTTAATCAACAATACCATTAAACACATTCATGTGCTCAATAACATTGCCTTGAGCTGGCATCTTCAGCTTGTATAACTCGCGCTTTAGATTTAACTTTGTAGTCAAGTTCTTCCCAAGATACAATGTATCCAACTTTGACCATAATTCCTTCGATGTGCTTTCGTCAACAACATTATTGATAATGTTATCAGTAATGCATAGTCTGATGGTACTCATGCATTGCGACTCAGCATCCTCCCAATCTTCATCGCTCATCTTTGTTGGCTTTCCCTCATTCCCCTTCAAAGCCCTTGCTAGCTTCTGTTGGGTTAGGATATCTTTTACCCTTCTCTGCCAAAGAGTAAAACCTCCTTTACCATCATATGGGGTCACCGTAAAATCCTCCAATACTTGCCATTATCTCTGTTTGCACACACAAACCAATCCAAACAAATAAATCAATTGGCCAGGTAAGTGTAAGAAACAATGGGAGCACTTCCGTCAAAACGACACAAAATTAGACAACCACTTTTCTTAACGACTTTCCTTCAGCACCAATAATTTAGACAAAACTAGCTCTGATCCCACAAATATACGTGATAGTAATGAAAGCAACAAACCAACAATACAGTAAAAGAGACAAGAGATTTAACGTGGTTCGGCCCAGCCTACATCCACAAGAACAACTTCACACTAGATAAAAGAGATTACAATATCCGGGTATCCGGTCCCTGAATTTCATACAAAAATTCAGCCCTACAATACCTATTATGTATATCCCCAACTCACTGAAGTGTTTATCTCAAAACCTCCCCCTATCACTGTTTCCCGACAACCTTTCCTTCTTTCCCTCTCCCAACCCGGACAGTGCCACACAACCTGATAGAAAGACCCCTGCAGCGGGACCACCTCCGATGGCTGCAGTCAGACCCAAGTACCCTAAGGAATAGTTTAGGCACGAGGACCTTCTATCCCGACACTTCCTGAAAGCGGGCTAAATCGGCTCCCCTACTAGATGGACTATCTAGCAGCTATACTGAGAGAGAAGAGAGAATTATGGTGTATTTGATAATGAAGGAGGAGATGGTATTTATAGGTGATATAAGATGCGGTAGGTGGTGGTAGGTAGGTGTGAATTGGAAATAAGATTGGTAGACTACCTAACAATTGTAAGGCTACCTAACAGTTGGCGACACGTTAAATGTCCAAACAACTTCAACTTCCTTAGACTTTCCCGCAGCCAAGGCAACATCGGTTTCCTAACAGCAGAATTTCAATAAGTGTAGATTAAAATTTTTTTTTCAAAATAATTGCATACTTCTTGGAATGTAGCATCTGGTTTACCTAATTCAAAGCTATGGCATCTTAGATTAGGACATCCTTCAGATGTTGTATTACAACACATTGATTCTATAACTTTTTCAGCTCCTTCTTGTAAAGATGTTTGTCCAATGTCTAAACAATGTAAACTTTCATTTCCTAAACAGAGTACTTCTTATGCTACTTTTGTTTTTGAATTGATAGATATGGATGTATGGGGGCCATATAATACTTGTACTACTAGTGGTGCTAAGTATTTTTTGACATTGGTTGGTGATCACACCAGGGCTACTTGGGTTTTTCTTATGACTACTAAACATCAAGTTTTTTCTATTTCAATGCTTTCCTTGCTTATACTGTTAAACAGTTTAACAAGTCTGTTAAACATATCAGAACTGACAATGGAAGTGAATTCTTTAATTCCTCTTTCAATACCCTTTTAGAGTCTCATGGTATTATTCACCAACCATCTTGCCCTTATACACCACAACAGAATTCTAGAGTTGAGAGAAAACATAGGCATTTGCTTGAAATGGCTAGAGCCTTACGTTTTCAATCAGGCTTACCTATTAAATACTGGGAGGATTGTATTCTTACTGCAACATTTCTTATCAATAGGATGCCTTCTCCATTATTTCACTATAAAACTCCTTTTGAATTGCTTCAAAGTAAGGTACCTGATTATTCTTTTTTGAAAGCTTTTGGATGTCTTTGTTTTGCATCCATTCATGATATGGATAAATTTGCTTCCAGGGCTGTCAGATCTGTTTTTCTGGGGTATCCCATTAATCAAAAGGGATATAAACTCCTTAATCTTGAAAATCACTCTGTCTTTGTTAGTAGACATGTTATTTTTCATGAACAAATTTTTCCATATCACACACCTTCACAAATAGTATCTCATTCATCTTCTTTTATTGAGTGGTTATCTTTCAATTCAGAATCTCCTTTTGTTAATTCTCAAATTCTATCAACATCTCAAGATCCTCATTCTAATCATGTTCCAATTTCTCAATCCACTCAGACTTCTGATGAATCTATTAGTTCTCCTATTATAGACCCTGGAGATACTACCAGTGATCCTACAAGTGATACCACAAGTGATCCTATTAGTGACATTTCTCTTGTTCCAGTCAGATAATCTAACAGGTCCACTATTAGACCTAAATGGTGGACTAACTATCATGTTTCTGGTCCAAATAATCCCAAAGTCAACCTTGTTTCTTCTCAACCTATCACCATATAACCTGTTCATTATTTTCAGGCTGTTCAAAATCCCAAGTGGGTTGAAGCAATGCAAAATGAGCTTCAAGATCTAGAAAACAATAACACTTGGTGTTTAGTCCCTTTACGTGCTAGCAAAAAGACTGTGGGGGTGTAGGTGGGTATACAGAATTAAGTATAAACCCAATGGAGAGATAGACAAATATAAGGCTCGTTTAGTGGTAAAAGGCTATACTCAGTCAGAAGGTGTTGATTACCATGATACCTTTGCACCTGTGGCTAAAATGGTTACAATTAGGACTCTTTTAGCAGTTGCAGCAACAAAGGGGTGGATTATTGAGCAATTAGATGTTAATAATGTCTTTCTTCATGGAGACTTGGATGAAGAATTCTATAGGACCTTACCATTAGGTTACATCAAAAATTCAAATGTTCCTAATCTTGTGTGCAAATTGATTAAGTCCATTTATGGACTTAAACAAGCTTCTAGATGTTGGTTTTCAAAACTTACTGCTTGTTTACTAGAGGTTGGTTATACTCAGTCTAAGACTGATACTTCTATGTTCACCTACAACCAAGATGGTATTTTTGTTGTTATTGTCATCTATGTGCATGATATCCTTATTTCTGGCAACAATCAGTCTGCCATATCAAATTTGAAACAACTTTTAAATGATAAGTTCACTATAAAGGATTTGGGAAGTATGAAATATTATCTGGGGCTTGAGATTTCTAGGACTCCAGCTGGTATATTTGTGTCTCAGCAAAAGTTTATACATGATTTGCTTGCTTCAGCAAATTTGACAGACTGCAAACCACTCTCTGTTCCCATAGATCCTCATATCAAATTGTTTGATAATGCAAAATCAGGTGTCTTGATTTCTAATCCTGCTATTTACTGGGCTTGGGTTGGTAAGCTGTTGTATTTGAATTCTTCTAGACCAGATATAACCTTTTCTGTTCAGATGCTCAGTCAGTATTTACATGCTCCAAGGGTAAAGCATATGTCTGCTTTGATAAGGGTTCTCAGGTATCTCAAATGGACTGCTTCTCATGGTTTGTTTTTTTCCAGCCAATAATTCTTTAACTCCTACCTTGTATAGTGATACTGATTGGGCTGGAGATGTTAATGACAAAATATGTAGGAGCTTATAGTTTTTTGCTTGGTGATGTTGTTGTTTCATGGAGATCTAAGAAACAACAAGTGACATCAAGAAGTTCTGCAGAGGCAGAATACAGGGCACTTGCTTATGCTTCTTGTGAGGTCATTTGGTTTTTAAACTTGTTAATTGAACTTCATGTTCCAGTTCAGGGTCCTGTTTCTTTGTTCTGTGATAATAAGGCTGCAGTTGATCTTACTGCCAATCCAGTTTATCATGCTAGAACCAAGCATATTGAACTAGATTGTCACTTCATTAGGGAAAAGATTCAAGCATGCATAATTGTTGTTCATCAGATTCCTACTATACAGAATGCAGCAGATATTCTTACTAAAGGTCTTGGTAAAGTGTTGCATTGGTCATGTGCTTACAAATTGGGTCTCACTTTTTCCAGTGTACCTCCAATTTGTGAGGGGGCCAATCTATATCTGTTAGTGGGGAGGTTGAAGACTCACAGAAGTATGATGCAAAAGCTAATGCAATATGGAGCTCTAATAAGTCTTGTACATCAAAGAAATTACTATTGACTTAATTGTCAAATAGTAAAGTCAAAGTTAGTTACAACAGTCAAAGTTAGTTAGTTAGGATATGACTTGTATAAATACAAAGACATGCTGTACATTCTTTTTTTAATGAAATAACAAGAAAAAATTACTCTCTCCCTCAATTTCTCTCGATCTCTCTCAATCTCTCATGGAGATTGCATGATTCTTTTAGTCTTTAAAGGCGTGAAGTACTGATCTTCTCGATCTTAAAGTAATTTAATCACACTGCCAACGAAAGTTGATAAAGACCATGATGAATTGGTATCTAATCGAGTGTGATTTTCTCTGAGATGCATGATATATATGCTTATGTTATTCTTACTTCACCTTGCAATTGTAGTGAAATTAGCACGGTTGAGGAAATACGAGCCATATGGAAGCAAGTTGAAAAGGGTGATCAAGTTGCCTGCATACGGATGTTAGTTTTAGGAATTACCAAGGCTAATAATTTTTGAAGTAGGTATTTGTATATAGGCAGAATTCTGAACAAGCCAGAATGTCATAGAAGAAAGGTAATCCGTTGTTACTAGGGATGCCCGTTTAGCCATTTGCATGTAAAAAATGTGAGGATAAAAGACTTGTCGAGCACGGACTTGGGTGGTGGCAATTTAGATCCATTATTGCTCAAGCAGTCACCTCGGTGATTGAAACTAATCGGGTGGCCATTTTCTGAAGATATCTATACTTGTTTGTGCCTGCAGTAGTGTTTGTCTCAACTTAATCTGCAATGTATATAATTCCTAGTACCACTAGGTAACAATTGCATCAGAGGATAGGTAGGTTTGGTAAGTGTATGATATGCAAAAACTAGGATTCTTGTTGCATCTTTTTTTCTAACGGCTAGAGCCTGGACATTAAGAGACAGGAGGAACTGAAAGCACGACCATGCACAGATCATGTTAGTTCCTAGGATCCCTGCAGGAGCCAGGATCTAACGCTATAATGTTTGTTAGATACTCCTGAATTAAAGTTATACTCCATAAACCATCTTTTAATACTAGTGTGCTTCTTGTTATTATTGTCACCAAATTTCGGACAGATCGAATCTGTGTTAACTGTTCAGTATATCAACCAAAAATAAGTGATACCAGTTACTTAAATGTTTGAATGGTTTCAAAAAGTAATTACATCCTTTATTATGGCCGTTAAACTGTATGCTAAGGAATGCATCTGATCATTTATCTTTCAACACATTGTTGGAGTATCTTCTCTTTTCGCTTTTCATAAAGTCTGTACTATCCTGTTACTTGAACTAAATTTGAACTAGCAGATAAATTATATATGTCTCTGGTAAAAATATATCACATAACTTGTTATTCGAGCAATTTCTTAGGAAGACGATAATATATCATTTCCAGCTCAAGGTATAAACCCGTCAACATTGACAAATAAACTGTAATTCATAAAGTACCAATGTCTGAACAAAGTAAATGATAAATAGCTCTGGTGCTTGCTGTTCAAGCAGCCCTGAAAAATTGCTAGCTCAAATTAGTCCGTGTATTCCAGGATTTATTTATGGACCTAATTTTTTGCATTCCCAGTGAAATCATTGCAAGTCTGGCAGCTGCAATCTGAAAAACGACAAATTTCACATCCAAAACATACACAGGATGTACAACCTTTGCATGTTTGAGAACGGGAACATCCGCGATAAACTCTTCGACTAGCTCGTTCTTCTTCATCTTCACATGCTACCCTGGAAAAAAGGACTTGGTATTTAAAATACTGAGAAGGCAAATTTATGAGCAACAAATATACAAGACAGACATGAAAAATTAATAAAAACGTAGTACCCATGGAAATTGAAGTGCAAACAATTTCAGAACTTCACAGTAAGAGCAAATTTCAACAATTTAACTTGACAAATATTGATCTAAATGTGACCTGCCAAGTCCAAACTTAACAAAACTAGCTTCAAATGTAATTCCTGCGAAAATAGTAGTTAAACTATTCTCATTCTTCTACACTCGTGAGCTAGACAATATTCACAAGATGCCCAACACCATACACACCGATTGCATTCATATTATTTCTTCTAGAAAATGGCAATATATATAGACCAAAACTGATATCAGTTGTTCATCAGCTTTTTCCTCGGGGATTGACAATTTAAGCCACAATTAGCTGCACACAGGACTTACCAAATAGTGATTAATTTGTCTAAAGAACGCACAAGAAATGTTTATGTTATATTACTATCAAAAGAAAATGTTGTTGAATATAAGAAGAGAAATTCTCAATGGTACCACTGTACTTTTGGCTTTTGCCAGTGGTACCATTACTTTTTTGACTCCTCTAAATGATAGCCTTAACAAATTGACTTCTTAACAGAAATACCATTTTATTCGAAAAAACGCTATAGAAACATTAAGTAGGGTTTAGGGTCAATATTCAACCTATTTTCTTGTTGCATACTGCAGCGCATGGCCAAGATTGTTCTTATATTTTTTCAACAGGTTTGGGGCCAACCAATATTCTTCAAATATATTTTAAGGAAATTCTCAATGGTACCACCATACTTTTGGTTTTTGCTAGTGGTACCATGTCCTTTTTACCCTACTTAACGTTTCTATAATGTTTTTCTAACAGAATGGTATTTCTGTTAGAAAGTCAATTTGTTAAGGATACCGTTAAGAGGAGTCAAAAAAGTAATGGTACCACTGGCAAAAGCCAAAAGTACAGTGGTACCATTGAGAATTTCCCATATAAGAAAGTAGCAGTTTTCCAGAGAAGGTGGAAATCATGCTATACTTTGAGTGAGGCATGTGGTGAGACCATGGAAGAATGCAACTGACGCTTTTGAAATCTGCTATTGTAAAGATTTGGTCCTAATCTCCTTCATCACATGGTAACACATGGTTCCGTCAAGTCAATTTAAATATATTGAGGAAAAAAGTGATATCCACCCTTATATGTGCATAAAAAAAAGTACATACTTTTCATATGGTGTATCAGAACATTTCCACTTTGCGTCTTGCAAAGCATTATGGTAAACTTGACATTCTTCTTTGTTGCGAAGCCGAAACCTTCGCATCTTGCTACACACAGTGCAGCGAACAAACTCATCACGATGACCAACACGAACATTTTGTGATCGTCCATTGCCATATTTTGTTGTTTTATTGTAGTACTTGAGCAGTACTGTCTTTGCCAATGGGACCTTCTCACCATTAGCTATGACCCAAATATTATTCTTCCACTTTCTGGCAGTTTCTCTTCCGGAATGCTTTTCAAATGCAGCTGGTGTTAATTTGTCTGTTTATGGTAAATTCACTATTTAAAATTATCAAAAATATATATCATCTATTCACTTGTCAAGGTGAACAGAAAAGGTAACAATCTGGTGTATAATATGTTTCATCAGATGTAACAACACATGTGATCACCACGCAAGCAAAATTATATACAGATAAAGGTGGTAAACAACTAAATCACATTGATATTTATTCACAAGCATACAGCTCAAAAACAAATTTAAATCCTCGCACATCTGTTTTTTCTCTATGACAAGAACATTCGTTTTGAAAACATTTTAGGGAACGAGCCTTTGTGCAATATATGTGCAATACAAACAATGAAGGATCCAGCCAAGTGCATTTACATATCCCAACAAATTAGAGTAAATCACCAATTAAACTCAGAACTCCTATGATCAGTTTTTCAGAACAGTTTCCAAGTTGGCAAGTTAAATTTTATGTAACTTCCCAGGGAAACATGGTTACAGGTAGCTGATCTATCTTGGCTACAATGATACATAGTTAAAGCTAGTGATCTGTAAGAGTCCAACGGAAAGATTGCCACATAAATAACTATCACAATGTAATAATGTAAAACAATTTCTAATTTATATGTATGATTCAATAAAAAAATTCAGAACCCAATAGAAAGAAATTTGGAACTATGTCATGGTCCACAATAGATTGTGATCTTAAAGTTATACTTTAGCCTATACGGTTTCATGTGATATATGCTTAATCAAGTAAACTACAGAAGATGGTAGAATAATAACAGTGACACAAGTCATCTGTCATTAATACGAAATTGTTTTCATCGTAATTAGATAAAAACATGCACAAGGAATATATATGACACTGTAACCAAGCTAAATACGACCTAAGAACATGAATGGCACAAATTTAAACTAGCAAGTAGTGATGAACAGAATAACAAACATCAAGATCATACACAATGTGCATTATGCAACAGGTACATTTCTTTTATTAAACACGAATAATGCATATCAAATTCGACTCAACGATTCTTCATAACAGTAGTAGCAGCATTCACTCACAAGATAGATGCTTATCTCAAACATCAAACAAACAGGTAGTCGATAAGGCCATTGTTAATTCAAAATCCAGACCAGAATAACAAAGATGCAACATAAAATTATACTATATTTACTCTAAAACTATGGGAAAAGATGACTCGGCCTAAAAAAGTATTGAAATGAAGGTTCTGTCAGACAAATCAACATACAAGTTGGGTGCATTTAAGCATCAATCTTGAGATTAACCACATATTTTATATATACATAAACATTCCCATTTTAATAAAAACAAGGGTAGAAAACTGTAAAGGCATACAAACGGAAGACATGCAAGGGAGTAAATTAAGTAAAGAGTCAAGAAAGAGCAAGCAGGACCTTCTTGACAACCAGGGGTGCAATCACAGGCAATTTCAAGATCACCATTGGGAAAAACCCTAAGAGTCCCAACAGCATCACCGTATTGATGACTAGTGCATCCGCAAGTGATCTCCACATGTTCTTCGCATTTCGTAAACCCACTCATCTCCTTGACCTCCTCATCGGTAAACATCAGCGCCCCACCAACGACATTTTCACCCATTTTTTTCACTACAATACAAAATGAAAAAAACACAAAACAATCGAACAAGTAAATAAAAAGATTCACATTAAATTGAAAAAAAAAGGGGAAAACCCCAGTAATTCAATTTTTACAAATAGGGCATAAAGATGGAGCATAAATTCATATAAAGACATTATTATATATATATATGAGTAAGGAAAGTAGTTTCAGTTGCCCAGTATTATTATCAATATTATTATCTATAAATCATAAGCGGTCGTTTATCAGAGGTGTGTATATTATAGGGAGGGAGGAGTAAAAATCTGAAACCAGAACACACACACCTCCGAGGGGTTGGAGCGATAGAGATCTGGGAAAGATTCAGGGAGAGAGAGAGAGAGAAGGGTTTTGTTTTGTAGAGACAAGAAAGATTTTTATATATATATATATATATATATATAAAAAGAAAAGGGTTATGATTTTTTTTTTTTGTTTAGATTTTGGCGAAAGATGGAGATGAGCTGTTTAAAGGTAAGGAGGTTGTTGTAGGTTGCAACAGTAACTCGTATATCCCCAACTAATTTCAAAACTCACTCTGCGTACGACTAGTAGTAGAGTATTTTATAGGTTTGCATTATTAGTCCAGTCCAGGTGCCAAACTGATGTTAGCGACAGATTATAGCTTGCTTTATTTGTTAAATTATATATAGATGCTCTTGATAAAATGGTATAATATGTTGTAGGAGTAATATTTGTTAAATTATATATAGATGCTCTTGATAACATGGTATAATAGTGTTATAATATGTTGTAATATACGTTTGTTCATCCGATATCTGATTCATATTTGATTTTAATAAAATGATAGTATGTAATTATATCGATGGAAGGAATATTAAATTTGAGGGTTCACAAGTTTGGGAAACTAGGAGAGAAGCGATAAGAATAAAATTTGTATCTCATGATTTGGTGGCATTATGGGAAAATTAGGATAGACAGAGCGCGGAGGACTCTGATGCATTCCCATCATTGGTTCAAATATTAGGTAATATAAAATCTTAAATGTCAAACTGACCTAGTTAGCCGAATCTGTTGTAAGTAATTTACTATTCAACAACTACATAATTTTAAGATTACTTACTGATGCATACGTATAAACGCACCTTCGAAAAAATGACAAACCTAATATGTATGGGCTACATTTTAACATGCTACTTATGGTCCGCGCGGAGGGGTGTAAATCAGCTGGAATAGTTCTTCAACACAGTTTGGCTCATTCACACCCGTAATTACAACCATAACTAGCATATACTATTACTTGTATAAGCTCCAAATTTATAATCCTTGATTTCTGGAAAATGATAGTGTTCACGTCTGTGTGAATACACACTAGCAAGGCAACAATGTCCATAGTATACAATGGACTATTTTATATACAAATAAAAAATTTAATTCCACAGTACACTGTGGAAACATCGCATTTCTCGTTTGCATATAGTTTTAATTAATCACGAGTTGATGCATCAAATTGTCATCATCTTGTTCCTACTACTCAAAGATATTATATATGCAAAAAAACATATTGCTGTCCTTTTGCCGTAATTTAACAGGAGGTACAGAGTTTTTATGAATTAATCTGATGACATCAATTTGTATACATTTTTTGAATCTACATATATATCTGCCTACTTGGTATGCAGTTATGCTGAAAGCCAAGGAAGCACTTCAATCAAATTTTACTGTATAGTTCCAGTTACAATGGGTACGGTAATACCGGTATTTAAAAAGATGATGATAATATGTCCATAATTTATTTAACAGTTTTTCCGGTGTGTGTCCAAGGGTACATGCTAGGAATCCGTGTTTGATGAGTTGGAAAATTTTGATGGGTGGAGATTTCATTAACAATGATGGACCCCCTTGCATGCACAAAAATCTCAACCAATAAAATTTTTTCAACTCATCAAACATGAATTTTTAGCATGTGTTCTTAGGCACACACTAGACAACCCCTTTATTTAATCTCAAATACAAGCTTAGTACTTGTCAGTTTTTACTTTAATCATTTGAGAAACAACTGTATACAACTCTGACATATAGTAACTTGTGGCAATCTCACAAATGCAAACAAAACACAATCGAGATGATATGGTTGGCCTACCATCTCAACTCGGTGTGTATAATAATTTCTGCCGACGATCCACTTATATAATGTGTTGTATGTATGGCTGCTAATATTCTCTTGTGAAACATGGCTTTCCATTAAAATCTTGTCTCCCGTTTGATCCCAAGATAATATATACTGGATTTTCTTTCAGTTCACTCCTTGACGGACGAGGCTTTTGGTTTCTGTTGGAAAGGACCACCAAGCACCAACCTACTATCTAAATATTATGGTTGGCCTACCATTTGAACTTGTGTTTATATAAGTTTGGGGTTGACAAGCATTATGCTAATATATGTTGAAGAAACATGTATGTGTATAATAGGATTTTTGATATGAATACAGAAAAATTTGTAGATAAAAATTTTTGTGGATACAACTAGGGACGGATTCAGCAGAGAGCGGACCCGGCTCCTGCTGGGTGAAAAATGGGAGGTGAAAAGGAATTTATTTTTACCGCTGGGTGCAAATTTGTAAGGTAAAAAACTAAGAAATGGAAAACGGAAATGTTACCAAGTTTGGGAACAAAACCAGGAAATAGAGAGAGCCAGTGAGGGTATTTCAGTGTTCCAAGCCTAAGCGATTATCTTGATTTACTAAATTTGCAATTTCTCATATGAAATTTAAAGATTCACTACTATACAAGATGGTTTTCTTAAATCTATATCTACTTATTTTCAAATTAAAACAACTGTTTGATAAAGTGCACATATATTTTTTTAAAATTTTTGAAATCATCCAAAACTTTTCTATTTATGTAATGAATGCTGAAATTCTCAATATGAAACATCTATGTACTGAATGCTTTATAATTTCACAACTAGTGAGTTATCATTTCGAGTCTACCGATGAACGTAAAGCTCAATTTAGTAAAAATATCGTGTACTTGTAATGTATGTTTTAAAATATCTTGATTTATGGAAGAACCTTCCTTCGTATTATTCATATTTTTCGAGGTAATTCACTTATCACGTGATATTGTCTAAAAAAAATTCGCGGGGTAACTTTTTTTAGTTAGATCCGCTGCTGGATAGTAGAACTTTTTGAACATGGGTTAGCATACACTTGTGGACCATCTGTCTACAAGTATAATTATCTCTATTGACAAGCGTCTTTTTATGTGAGTGTCATGCCAAGAGCATGGAGTTCTGACTTTGCGAGGCATAGAAAAACAGATATTTGGTACATACAAATTAAAGAAAAAAATGGGAATAAACTATACTAGCCTATAATTCGTGCGATGTACGAATTTCTTTTGACATGTTATAAATTTTATTTTATTCAATAATTATGTTTTTATATAATCATTATTTTTAAAGTTTAGTTTAATATTAATTTAATAAAATTTGAAGTTAATTTAATAAATGATTTGCATGATTTAAAATTTATATAATAAAATTTTAATTTAAATATGTTGTTGACGGGATTCGAACCTTGAATATTTAGTAAAGTAATTTAATCATTAAATATACCTTATAATTACATCTAACGGTTCTTATTAATTATTAAAAATCTAACGGTAATATGGTGTCATATTTTTGGGTTAATTTATGTTTTAAATTAAAAGGTAGTGTATTTAATTATAAAAGAAATATTAACGATTGGAAGATTATAATTGCAAAATTATGTTTTAAATTAAAAGACAACGTGTTTTAATTGGAAAAAAATATTAATGATTGGAAGATACGATATTTTAGGTATGTATAAAGGGTAATATGTTCAATTAAAAGTAAACATCTTTTAAATTGATTGAAAGATAAGATATTTTACGTATTTATTAAATTTCAGTTAATAGTACAATTATGTTTTTATATAATTATCAATTTAATAATTTTTTAAATTTTAATTTAATATAATTTAAAATACTCATTATACTAATATTTTCTTATTATAAACAATGTGTAGGGATTTTAAATATATTTTATTAATAATTGAAAATATGGTGTGATATTTTTGGGTATATATATTAATGATTGTAAGATTAGTTTTTTTAAAAAAAGAAAACATATTTTAATTAGAAAGGAAATATTAATGATTTAAAGATATGGTACGGTTGATATTTTAATAGAAGGTAATATCTTCAACTAAAAGTAAATATGAAAATGGCAATGGCTAATTACCATTAATTATATTATGTCATTAGAATACTAATTATATTAATTATATTATATTAGTATTCTATTAGGATACCAATAGGATGAGGAGAGGTTCAAGAGGAATTTGTGATGTGGTGTTTTGTGAGGATTTGTTTTGTGAGTAATTTGATTGGAATTGGAATATAATTGTGTTAGTAATTATTTTTCTATTTTAATAATTAGGATAACCAAACCGAAAACCAAACCAACCAAATTTTCAATCTTTCGGCTTTAACATATTTGTATAGATAAGATCAAAAAGGTGCTAATTAACAGGAAACTCTTAAATTTTCGCATGCACCGGGGTTACTAATTAATGTTGATTCACCTTTTTGATCTTATATAGTTTATCTGGCGTGTTTGTCAAAATGGGAATAATTCATCGTTGGTACGGGTTGTTTGATGGTTTTGAGTTTCACCTTCTCGGATCTCTATCGAACAGTGGGAATCGAACCTAATACCCGTGTTAACGAACCAACACGGCATGGAGTGATCGCAAAACGTTCGCAGGCATTTTTCAGATCTGGAATTTGATTGTGTTTCTGACGATTGAGTTCGGTGCTATTAGGTTTTTTAAATTCTAGTGGGCTCTTATTGAGCCTCTATAATTGGGCTCTTATTCCTTATGTCTTCCTGATTATTAACATTAACTTAAAATTTAAATGCGTAATTTTTTACAAATATTTTTTGAACTTTTTTTGTTTAAATAAAAATTTTAAAGACATGAATTTTGTAGACTTGAAATTTTAAATAATATAATTTGAAAATAACTATAAATATATTGTCCGTAATATTTTTTAAAAAGAGGATTTTTAGTTTACAAATATAGAATAGATGATAGGGAAATTTACAAAAATATATATATATATTTAGTAATTATTTACGTTTTTACCGTTAGTTAACTTCTATTTTAATTATATATTACCATTTTTACAGTTATACGGTTTACTTCAGTTTTTAACATTTCAATTTTTAAAAATACGATTTTATGTATTTGGGGGTTAGTTGGGCTGCTCAGTATCCACCTCCATCACCATCTCCGTATCCACCCCCACCTACACTTTAGCAGCTTCGCCCACCCACCGACCCACCCACCCAACCAACGTCACCGGCGACCATGTTTATCTTCGTTTTGTTGTTCAATCAGAGTGGTCAACGTCACTGCTGTCAAGCCTCTCGTTTGATTGATTGTTGTTCTTCAATTGGTTGAGTTATCTCCATCAACAACTTCTCCATATGCTTAGAAGAGGCCCCGCAGGGATCCTTGAGTTGTCAAATAGAACATTTGGTTTATCGAATCCCTGAGATGTCGAATTGCTTCCTCAGTCATTGAGATATCGAATGTAGTTTAGACTTGTTGCCTCTTTGAGAACTCGAATGGTGCTCTGACTTGTTGACTTCTTGAGTTCTCGAACAGAGTGTTAGACATGTCGAATCTCTGACTTCTCGAAAGCTAGACTTCTTGAACATAACAAAAGTACTTCTCGAATTAGTAGTTAGGCAAATCTTCAATCTTCAAAATCCAACTGTGTTTATTTTGACAGTCTTGTTCTTCAAGTTCGAGGCATGATCTCTAGATCTTCTTTCAAGCATTATTTTATGACTTAATTTACAGTTACACAGCTAGAATTTTGATGCCTATTACAAGTACTAAATACAAGTAAAAACTCTACAACTAGAGGTTCCCCCTGTTAAAGGGTCATGTAAGTAATGCAAAACATTACAAACAATTAGGCTTGTTATTAGATGTAAACAGGCATGCCTCTGTGACTAACATATTATATCAAAGTTTATTGTTGATTTTAGTTTTCTAAATTTAGATATTTTTGAATTAGCGTTTGTTTTGTGGATTATATTTTGTTGAATTTTGGTGTCATTTCCAATTATGACATGTTTTTTTATTACTTTTTTGATGTCTTGTTTTACCATATATTCTTTTAAAGACTTATTTTTGTTTTGTAATTAATTGTAAGTTCTTGTTTTTAAAAAAAATTATTTTTTGAATTGAAATCCTGGTGGTATGCTTTTACTTGTTTCTTATATATAAAGAATGAATGTGTGTTTTATTTTTAATTATGGTTTATTGCTATTTGTCCTTATTTGTTAATTGTGTATGAATTTTGTATTACCATAAATCTTTCTCTATTAACTTAAATTTACTGTTTTACCATGATGACCAAACCACCATCACGTGAATCTCCTTGCGCCAATTATATATAGGATCTTTTTTTTGGATTTGATGGCCCTAAAGTTACCTTTAAATAATTATCTAAAATTAATTCATGTTTCAATACAAAAGGAATGCTATTTTTGTAAATACAGGGGGTGAATTATATTATTACAAAAATGTCATCCAACTTTTGTACACAAAATGCAAATGACTTTTGATAATTTGCCTAAAGTTAACTTTAGGGACATTGTTCTCTTTTTTTGCGAGGGAATTATATATAGGATATAGAGAAATGGCCCCCAATATCATAATTATATAGCAATTGGTCCAAAATATCACAACTCAAAACATTGGCCCAAAATATCACTCTGAGACACATTATCGTGTAGCATTATTTTTTTAATGCTTAAGCGTGTAGCGTTTTTGGGGGAGAGAGGGAGGGAGAACGCCACTTGAAGTGGCGTTTGGTAGGGGACGCGACATGAATTGTCGTTTTTGGGGCGCGGACGCCACTTAATGTGGTGTTTGGGGTGATATTTTTTTTCTCTCCTAAATATATATTTGCAAATAATATTAAAAATTTATAACCAAATTGTCAATTAAAATTGTATTTTTTAAATTTAAAAAATACAATTTTTTAATTAACCTTAGGGATTCAATAATTAACTTATAGGGTTCAACGTTACCATTTTGGGTTTTAGAAATATTCAGAAAGATGAATAAACCCTAACTTATCCTGATTTTTAAAAAATTAGGGCTTGTCCCCGATTTTTGAAAAATCAGGCCGTCAAATTCAATTTTTTAATTAAAATTTTTAAATTTTATCTATATTACCTTGGGGTTTCAACAGTTAATATTTGGGGTTCAACAGTTCCATTTTGGGTTGAGAAATATTCGGAACGACGAATAAACCATATACGAACTTAGGGTTTAGGGTCCTAAACCATAACTTATCCTGATTTTTAAAAAATTGGGGCTGGTCCCCGGTTTTTTAAAAATTAAGCCATCGGGCTTAGTTAAAAAATATAATTTTAATTGACCATTTGGTTATAAGCTTTTTAATATTGTCTGCAAATATATATTTAGGAGAAAACAAAAAAAAACAAAAAAAAATTGAAAAACACCCGCGTTCCCAACCCCCCAAATGCCATTTCATGTGGCGTCCTCCCCAACGCCATTTAAAATGCGTTTTCCTTATAAAATAAAAACTAAATGAGAGTGTGTTTTAGAGTGACATTTGGGGCCATCCTTTCAAGTTATAATATTTTGAAAGTGTATTTTAGAGTGACATTTGGGATCCTCCTTTCAAGTTGTTAGTCACAGAGGCATGCCTGAATACTTCTAATAACAAGCCTAAGTATGTGTAATGCTATGCATTACCTACATGACCTCTTAACTGAGGGAACCTCTAGTTGTAGAGTTTCTATTTGTTCTGTACTTGTAATAGGCATCAAATTCTAGTTGTGTTACTGTACTTATAAAGTCAAGAATAATGCTTGAAAGAAGTTCCAAGGTTCATGCCTCAAGCAAGGAGATAAAGACTGCCAAATAATCACAGTTGGGATTTGAAGAAATGAAGAATTTGCCTAAGTACCAATTCGAGAAGTACATTTGTCTATTCGAGAAGTCTAGCATTCGAGAAGTCAGAGATTCGATATCTCAGAAGACACTATTCGATATCTCTGAATACACCGTTCGATATCTCATTCGATATCTCAGAGATTCGATATGTCTATTACTCTATTCGAGAACTCATGGAGTCAACAAGTCAAAGCATCATTCGAGTTCTCTAAGAGTCAACAAGTCAATGCTCTATTCGATATCTCAAAGACTAAAGAAGCTATTCGACATATCAGGGATTCGATATGTCAAAATGCTCTATTCGATATCTCAAGGAGTCCCAGAGAAAAGAGCTATTCGAGAAGTGATTCGATATGTCAATATAACACTATTCGAGAACTCAGAGTTATCGATTAAGTCAATTCGAGTTCTCGAATCAATCACTTAGCCACTTCTCGAATACATTCTTGGAGACAAAATACTGAAGAATTGTACAAGTCAGAAACCTGCAACAAGCGAAGACGCTTTATTTGACTATGTACTATAAAGCACATTGGAAAGCCTACAAAGAAGCTTGGAGAGATAAGACAAAGGGACAAGGAGCTAAAGAAGTGGATCTGAACAGGCTTTGCAAAGTCAAATCTGTAGCCGTTTGGACTCTTACTCAAATGAGATAGACAGACTGGAAAGTATTTTGTTTACCTACCTTATTTGTAGTAAGTAGGTGTATCCATGTCTATAAGGATACAGCCTCACTTCCTTAGCTGAAAAGAGATAAGTTTTTCAAATACATCACAAGAAATATCTCTCTGAGAAAAATGAAGCTGAGAATACTATCATTTGTATTCACAGATTGTAGCAAAATCTTTATCTAATAAAATATTAGATTAAAGTGATATTGTGTTATGTTTGTCTTTGTTATCTGTACTTACATATCTCACACACTCAACACATATCTTGTTGCAAAAATTCAAGAACAAAGAAAAGTTCAAGAATCCATTCACCCCCCTCTGTATTCTTTTACTGTATTCAATACTCAACAAGTGGTATCAGAGCAGGCTGTTTAATCTAAACAGAAAACGATCATGAGTTCGAATACACCAAAGACTACAGGTACGGTGAAGGTCCCTAAGTTCGACAAAGAGAATTACAACCTCTGGAAAATAAAAATGTTGTTGTTCATCAAAGCTGCCAATCCTCTCTACCCTGACATCCTCAAGAATGGTCCATTTATACCATAACAAGAAATTGCTGAATCTACAGTGGGCACAATAGTCATTCCTAGATCATATGTGGCAAAAGATCCATCCAAATGGACGTACTCAGAGAAGGAAAAGGTTGCCCTAGACAGTCATCTCATGTAACACCCCCAGATCCGGGGTCCGGGATCCGGTGGTTACGGTCTCCAATTCTGTCCACAACAATTGAACTTTCCTTAACATAAAATAAATTACGTCTCTATGACCCAACACAACAATATAAAACACACCCGTTATAGTCCCAGAGATGAAATCAGAGTAACAATCAAATTTTTATTAATCACATTATGAGTTCTTACAATCCAAAAGAATTTCAATATAAATACATACTCTTTGCCATCCATTTACATAAGTCATACTAGACCATATTCTTGGTACTGAAAGAATAAATATATCCTACCAATAGCTTCTTCTTCGGCTTTGGTAGTCTCATCGTCCTCGCCTGCGTCGAGTGCGCCTTGTGCGAGTCATCTGGTCTAGCTGTTGTTGTGATATAATAATAAAGCAAGGGTGAGCAATAGCCCACCAACAATAATATAAAACTGAACGATAATATATAACAGTTCAAAAGTATCTTTCAAACCATATGCCATGCATTTACGGAAATGATGCCAGTATAATATGAACGATGAAGTTACAAGGTAACTTAAAGTATTTGTTTGTAGAAATATCTGCTACATCAAAAGTAAGCGAGATATTCTCATTGTTATTAAGAAGAGGAACTTGCATGAAAAGGTTGCAATTCCAGTTATGAACACTTTTCCAGCTCTGCCAACAGTAATCATGTTGCAGGAAATAAATAAGTTTGGATGATGAACCAATGATGGAGTATTCACCGCGCCCGCTGTTCCAATCTTGATGATCAGTCGAGATCGTACAGCTCAATTTAGATTTACTACCGGTAGAAGGAAGAACTGACGGCTTTACTTGTATACCGCCTTACTAGCTCTCCCCGGCCAACGGTTGGGCCAAAGGGGATGGACCGGCGCTACTCGGCCTCTTACACGACTCCTAGTTCAAATAGAATTCATGATTCTGAATGTAACGTTCGTCCCCCTTTCCCCAAGTATAATACTTGTTGATAAGACTCTACAAAGTAGTCGTATCTAGTTGGAAAGGAAAATTCACCAATAACTTCCAAGCTATTGCTTGGTAACGAATATCAACTTGCTCCAACAATCTTACCCCTCGAAAGATGAGAAGGTAAACAACGACTTAATAAGTCCATAGCACCCGAGTTGCGAGTGAAGAGAATACTTTATGACCGGGAAGTCGACAAGATAAATACTCCCTCCGTCCCGGTTTAGTTGTCCATTATTACCTTAATCGCTTGTCCCAAAAAAAATGTCCACATTTCATATTTATGGTAAATTGTTAAACTATATTACTCTTATACCCCTTGATATCCTTACCATTTAAATTAATGACAACTAAATTGATTAAGGATAGTCTTGGTAATAAAATTATATTTTAGGAAGTTATCAATTTTTTTAATTCGATTGAATAAAAGGTGGATTTTGATTGATGGACAAGAAAAACGGGACGGAGGGAGTAACATTTTTCCAAGTAAGGTTCCCTTATTTTTAAGGAGATAGACTCAAGAAGAATGATGTCTGAGAACCTTTCTTGATATAAGATTAATAATAATATGACTTCGAGATATTTTCCGTAATAATCGAAGAATATAAACATTATTGAGGTTATTCTAAATATGGAATAAATATTCAGAGAATATTTATTGAATTAAAAATATTTAAAGAATATTTAGGAATATGAAAGAATATCTTTAATCAGAGTATTTCTCAAATAATCCTTGAAGAAATATCGAGAGAATATTTATTGCATAATTAAATATTCAAATGAATATTCGAAATAATATTCATTAATTAATAAGACCTGAAAGGAATATTTAAAATAATATTCGTAATTAATTAGGAATTTAAATGTTTATTGAAAAAGTAATATTCATTTAATGAGTAATATTCTAAATGAATATCAAGTAATATTCATTTAGTAATCCAAGCTTTAAAGGAATATTCGAGATAAGACTCGATAAATAAATCAAGCTTCAGATGAACATTAAAATAATATTCATCAGGTAATTACTATCTTGAATGAATATTCAAAAGTAATATTCATTTAATGAATAATATTCTAAATGAATATCCAAATAATATTCATTTAGTAGTCCAACCTTTAGAAGAATATTCGAAATAATAATCGATAAATAATTCGACTCTGAATAAATATTAAAAAATATTATTCGTCGAATAGTTACGTTCAAATAATTATTTGAAGTAGGGATCGTTAAATAAATAATCTCGAACGAATATTCACATAATATTCGTCGTCCAAATAATAGAAAATATTTACTTAAATATTTTCCTCCGAGGTAATCTCGATATGTCAAGAAATATTGACTCCCGGTCTATATTTGATGAATAAGATGTATACACCCTTCTCTGAGGGTCTTACAATAACCGGCTTATAATTGATACGATAGCTATCTAATTTATAAGCCAATAACAATCAGGGAACAAGCATAATGATATAACTTGAAAGTAGGCATGCATGCTATGGCATATGTATAACAGAAGACATATATATATATATATATTCAATCACAACAATAGCCTAAAAGAAGGGAATTGAAACTTGCCTGGTAGTCGAGTACGGTAAGGGGTAGTGGTAGCGGGTCCCGGGTCAGCTTGGTGATCTATAAATAGCCAAGGCATTCGGGATTAATCACTTAACATCTTAAAAGTTAAGTTATACTTAAATCGAAACACGTTCTCGAGTTATCTCGTTATACCCCTTTTTGTGGATTCCTTTTTATCATTGATCCGACTCGACATTCGTTCGTTAATACGACATGTCACTGTACTTATACTTGGGACATACTTAAGTCATACAAGTTCTAAAGTCGATCGTTAGGAATCAATATTATGCTCCGAGTTTTATCGCCCGTTTTCTAAGTGTTTTACCGAAGTTATAATCAAGCGGGTTTTTAGGGGTTCGTTCGCGATTAACTTTGATTCAAACATTTTTATAAAATCGGAAAACGATCCGTTTCACATGAGGTTTTCTCTCACACCTTCCTTTTTACCTCTAGTATTTAATTACCAAGATTCGCCACTGACTTACGTATTTTATTGGGGTTCAATTTCAGTTACGAACTTTCGTTTACGGTTTCGAACTACTTTTAGTATATCGGCCATAACTCCTAAACCGTAAGTCCGTTTCACACGTTCTTTATATCAAAACGAAGCTTGGAACATTATCTACCTTATCATGGCAAAATACAACCCTGGACAGTAAGTTCAAGCTACTGTGATTCACGGTTTTTAAAGATTATCGAAAACCGGGCATTACGACGGCTATAACTCGGATAATTCCAAAATCAAAACTCTCCAATTATTATACCATCCACTCCAAATCACACATACAAGTTATTTATCCTTGAACTAAGACCAAGCAATGTCTTTCCGTTCATATAAGCTATACTATCATCTCATAAAACCCACACATAGATCTAGCACTCTAAATATGCATACAACACTAAAACTCATCCAAAACTCCATTAAAACTCAAATCAAAGACTAGGGTTCTTTGAAGTTTATACCTTCCTTGGAGTATGTAAGACCTTAATAAACCTTGATCAATCCTTAGAACACCTTAACAAAGCTTGGATCATTCAAAAGAATCAAGAAAATCAAAGTTAGTTTCATGAAAGCACTATTCACCCTCCTCTTTCTTGATTTTTTTAAAAATGGAAACAAAGGAGTTTGAAGCTAAAATTTTGAGGATATTACTTTCTTGAAATATAGGACTTACCTTAAAAATTACAAGATCAAACAAGGAGTGGAAGCTTGATTTCCCCGTTTGAATTTATGAAAAAGCCGAATGGGGCTTTTAGAGAGAGTGTTGGAGTTGCTTGGTTTGTTTCTTTGATAATAATGCATAAAGGGATTTTGCTTGGGATAATATCTTGCTAGTTGCTTTATTAAAGGTGTGATGTAAGGAATGATGTCTTTGGAGTGGACACGTGTTGTTGTTTAAGTGGTAAGATGAGAAAGAGATGCTAAGTACTTGGTTGTTTCCTTATCTTGCTAGTTACTCTTGTAACTACTTAGTTACTTGATCTCATCCACTTGCACATACTTACATCTTGGTTCTCTGCTTGTTTCTTGGTCCGTTTATTGCTCAATTCATTGATCGTTCGGACGAATAACTAAGTAGTTTCACCTCTAGGGTTTACCGGGAAATTTCTCGATATTCATAATACCTTCCCCAATCCTTAATATAATCCTCGTGATGACCATGTAGGATATTTAATCTCGATACGAACTTAATCCGTAATCTAGGATTTGTTCGCTTTATTGATTAATCTCGTTATAACGTTTTAGCGGTTTCTAGAACGTTGTTTCACTGCCTCAGTGGTTTCCTACCTTCATTCTTAAATCAAATATAATAACATCCCAAAATATCAAATCCTCAAAGTTAATATCTCAATTCTTGGATTATAATAATATTTAATCCACTGTCCGGTCAAATATTATACCGAAAAAGAATTTGGAATTTCTGAATTCCGATCATCTCTGCATTCACTTATTTCCTCCGCGTATTACTAATATGACTTCAAAACATCCATATCACGTCCCGTACATAGGGTGGCGTGAAAAGTTTTCCAACTTACAAAATCACTATTCATCCACCAAATTACTATGCACGTACAGGAAACACTATGCACGTACGGGAAACACTATGCACGTATGGGAAACACTATGCACGTACGGGAAACACTATGCACGTACTCATTTCCCTTCAAGGATCCATTAGCTCCTTCCTGGATGGTAGATTATTCTTATCTAGGTCCTCAACCATCGAATTACTATATTCTGACAATATACCAATGCATCAGGATCATTGTCCAAAGCAATATCCATTCATTACAATCATTGTTCCTTGAAACCACCCTTCAATAGAGCTGGTGACCTTATTGTCGGAATCATTGTTCCTCATTTTATCATTACTTAATAAAAAGTTTTAATTATATCCAAAATTTGGGGTTCTTACAGTCTCCCCTCCTTAAAAGGATTCCGTCCCGGAATCAGGTAGGAAGCAAAGAGTCGTTTGCCTGTCGTTCACTTTTTAGCTTCCCGGTCAATTCTTAGTCGTTCTACCCTTCCTCAGCACATCTTCTAGTGCTACAATCCATACTGTATCCTTTTTCCATCAACGTTGCTACTTTTGCACATCACACTATCCTGGTTCTGCTCTTACTCATTCATATAATATCACCCTTATTGGTATCTACAGTGACTTCGGTATCACTATCGCATTGCGAATTCGGAGATAACCTCACTCGCACTATGCATTTCCTGATCGCTTTAATCTTTGCAATCTCGATCAATATAGAGAAGTGGAAAGAATTATTAAGAGATCACTATGATCAATTGAACATTTGTTATATTGCATAGTTAGTACAGAAGGGGGCCAGCCTTTAGTACTTGACAAGCAATTAAACAAGTTATGGTATTCCACTTAGACTTCTATCACATAGACAGATAGTCACGTAGCAGTACCTCCCCTCCTAAAAGGGTTGTTCTTCTCAATTCATAAAGAAGATGAATAAGAGAGAAGAAGAGAAAAGAGTTCTAAAGGATTATGGAAAGCTTTCATGATTGTAGAATATCATACTCAGAATTTACCTCTGAACTATAGAGGTTTATCAAAGAAGAAATTAATCATAATTATATCCAATACTATTTGATCGCAATCTCACGTGTCAACATATCTTTCTGCTTTGTCCATTATTCTATGGACAAATACTCTTGTTCAATCTTAGCGATACTCGCATTCGGGAAATCCTTCAACCTTTCAGGTTAATCTTAGATTTCTCACTTGACATCATTATTACTGACATCCCATATCATGTTACTAGCTTTTTCATAACTATAATATTGACACTATCAGGTTGTCATCCTGAGAATTCATTAGAAAACCCATTCATAACATTCCTTGCTTCTCATTCCATAGTTGCTTTCCCAGCCTTTTCTTTATCAATCACATCCTTCTTATTATCTGATTCTTACTCATTTCTATTATTTACTTTCACCTTCACCTCTTTATTGAGACACCTTTTTGCACTTGGTACCTCCTTATCGGTATTCCGTCACATTTATTCTATAATCATCACGTTATTCCAATTTAAACTTTCCGAAATGAATCTGGCTCGATCCCTTTAACTTAGATTCATATAATCTACTTCTGCCAACCTTGTTTCTCATCACTTGTTCTTTTCTATCCGTGGTTTTCCACAGGTTGTCTTTCGTAAGTCAGACCAGGTCGTATATCTACTGGCTCATGCTCTTATCATCTATCGAGCATCTGCATTTTACTGGCGTAGCCTGGCCACATGATAACCCGTTATGACCGTGCTATAAGTTTTGGGGGTAAGGCTGGCTCGAATACCGCCGTCCGAACACTTTTAAACTCTCAGGTGGCCCAATAAGTCTCGGGCTCAACCGCCCTTCCCTCCAAGTCTCATTAATTCTTTCCATGGGAATATCTTTAACATCATGAATCATCAACCTCATATTCTCTATCTTTCTTGCGCAGAAGTACACTAACATACACTTGTTTGTCATTCATCAACATGCCATTTAGTTAATCAATGGCAGCACTTTCTTTATCTTTACATTGTCATCTACTTTCTTAGAAGAATCACCATCGCTTGTTGCTTACGTAGTGCCTTAATAGCTAACCGTACGGGTTTCAATCCTTTAGGGAGACAAAGTAATCACTATTCCTTATCCATAAGGAACACTTCCTGAACTTGATGTAGATATTACGTGAAGTAGATACAATTGCAGAAGAGTTTCAAGCATCGCAGCTATGTCAGGGTGATGAAACTATCACTCATGCAGCTTCCATAAAAGACTGGAAACTTAACGGTTTACTTCGTTAATTTTTTGTATCATGGTCCTGGCCTGCCTCAAAACGAGACCTTCTAAGGTACGTAATATGCTTAAGACTCCATCAGGAATCGAATCTTTACTTAAACTATTATTACCTTCGATTCTTGCACAATCATCAAAAGGAATGTAACTTCCTCCACTCCAATATGACCTTCAAGGTCTTTCCAAATATCATTTTGTTTCTTCGGTATGAACATTTGTAATTATTCCTTTATACTTAGACTGTCGGCCACCTCATTGGCCTTTCCCGATAATAATAATTTCTGGTAATCTTGGTTCTCTGGATATATTCCAATTCAAACATTTCTACCTCATTCCCATCATTGTTGGGTGAAAGCATTCTCCCTTAAGCTCTGCTGATGGAGAAAAATATATTTATCAGTCTTTCTCCATAAGTCATTGCTTCCACCTACCCGTGGGAACTTTATCACGTTTTATTCCCAATCCTACTTAGGATACTTCTTTTCTTAGTTCCTTCCTTATCTTAGGATAATCTCAACCCTTATAGGTTCAATCCATACTTCCTCAGGGTTTCATACATGCCTCATCTGGCACTATTGTTACTATGTCATACATTCCTTACCAAACTTCCATTTTGAAGTTCGGAATATTACCTTTTTCCTTGTAAGGTTTCATAGGTCATCCTCATCCTTCCTCCTGTATTTTCTGGGTACAGGGTATATCAAAATGTCATTGATCAATACTCTAATAATTCTATCTATGTTCTTTCCAGAACTCTTTTTAATAATCCTTACCGGTCATTGTTGCCTTAGCAAGTCCAACTCATATCATCTGAAGTCGTTATTAGGGTTAATGCCACCCCTTGTGCATTCCCCAGGGTTTGTCTTAATTTATGGATATCCTATCCTTAATTCAACTGCCAAGGAATTCTTGCATCTTATAATTTGCAATCAGATCATGTATCCTTAATAAAGGTCTCTTTTCAATCATTCTCATTTGATAATCGATCGGTGGCTTAATGCCACCCTCTTCTTTCAGATAGTTGTCAGCCTATTTGGCCTTCCAAAAGGCAACGTATGCCTATCTGCTCTCTTACAGAACTTGGTAATGGTAACAAGGATGTTTTGAAAGATATTGGTCGAGTTCAACGTGAATCTCTTAGTACTTATCGTTCTTCTCAAATGTACTTGCCTTAGACAAAATTTCTACAGCATACTGATCCATCTCTGACCATTTCCATACTCTCTTCATAAACCTTCGTTGTTTACTTTCCTTAGTCATAATATATTCAGGGTATTTATAATACCCTAACATCAAACGTCTCAAGTCATTATACTTCTATTTTTACTCGTAGTCTTGGATAATCATATATACATGAATCACTTTAGTACGGGTGACCCTATACAAAAAAAAAAAAATCTAGCAAATTCCCAATCAAAACATGGGTTGCAAAGGGTTCAGTAGAAGATTCCTACGATCTCATTAATGTTTCCTTTATATCAGAAGCTCTTGCAGTCGGCGCTTTCTTAGAAGCAACCCTGCTTTGTCCATTCATTGCTGGTCTAGTCACTTGATAATCCTTTGTGACTTGGCCTCAACTGGCCACACAAGAAAAAATATATTTGATTTTAGGGGTTGGCTAATAGCATTACTTTCTAGCAATTGCCGGCATAGTACCTTCTTTGATACCTTTCCACCTTTCCAAAACTTTACTTTATATAAGTCTTAATCGACTATTCGGCACCGTCTCTGGTCACCTTTCCTCTACTTTTATCTTTTCAACTATTCTTATCAATCCCACGTGCCATGCAAGCTTACCATTCCTGGCATAACAGCCTTTTCACTTAAGTCAATCCTGGAGTTTCTCAGTCCGGCTGGTTTCTTACTTACATTTCCTGTTTTTGTCCAATCTCACTTCATCATTGTATTTCTACAATCAATCGCGCTAACCGGGGTCTGTCCACCAACCCATGTAGCGGCTACTTTACCCAATTCACGGGGCTCGCCCCAGTTTCTACTCTCTTCCATGAGGTTCTCTGATAATCAGGAAGACAAGGTTTGCAAAATTCGTTGAAGTTCTCCCCAGAATTAGGGAAATTTTGGTCAATCTATCCATCTACTGGTAACATTAAGGAGACCAGTTTCGAAACCTGAAGAATAGTTTTATGAACCTCCAAGCAGGTAGAACCATAAGCAGTCCTAATTTATGAAATAATCGTCATTAGGTTGGAAGTTTTACCACTGGAGAGGAACCAATTATATACATCCCTTATAAGGGACTCAACAGTTTCAAACTGAAACCTGTCACAAAATTCTGATACCTATACGTCCTGATATTCAACATTACCAAATGTCAGTCTACTTAACCACTAGTCTTAGAAGGAACATTACCGTCGGAGTTGGTTGTTCCACACAATTGGCACTACCAATGTAACACCCCCAGATCCGGGGTCAGGGATCTGGTGGTTACGGTCTTACATCCATTCATAATACTTGACTTGAGTCCACAATAAATAAATCACATGCTGTGACCCCACAATAATTACCACTCACACACACAACAGTTATAGTCCCAGAGATGAAATTGAAATAAGTCTTACATTAAAGGGTTACGAATAAAAGTTATTACAATCCCAAAAGGATAACATCATAGGTTTAAAAGTTTTGCCGTTGATTACATTAATTATACATATAGTTAAACAGGAAACAAAAGCTGTCTAACTATGCTACCTCAGCAATGGCGGCTAGCATCTCAGCGGGTAGTCCGGTGGGTCGGGTAACCTGCTTGCGCCGAGTGCGCCTGACGCGAGCCATCTGTCCTAGCTGTTGTTGTGACATAATATAAACAAAGCAAGGGTGAGCGAAAGCCCACCAACAAATATATAACTGAACGATAATTTAAAACAGTTCAAAGCTATCTTTTAAACCATATGCCATGCATTTACGGAAATGATGCCAGTATAATATGAACGATGAAGTTACAAGGTAACTTAAAGTATTTGTTTGAAGGAATATCTGCTACATCAAAGTAAGCGAGATATTATTATCGTTATTAAGAAGAGGAACTTGCAAGAAAGGGTTGCAATTCCAGTTATGACTCTTTTCCAACTCTGCCAACAGTAATCATGTTGCAGGAAATAAATGAATTTGGATGATGAACCAATGATGGAGTATTCACCGCGCCCGCTGTTCCAATCTTGATGATCAGTCGAGATCGTACAGCTCAATTTAGATTTACTACCGGTAGAAGGAAGAACTGACGGCTTTACTTGTATACCGCCATGCTAGCTCTCCCCGGCCAACGGTTGGGCCAAGGGGATGGACCGGTGCTACTCGGCCTCTTACACGACTCCTAGTTCAAATAGAGTTCATGATTCTGAATATAACGTTCGTCCCCCTTTTCCCAAGTATAATACTTGTTGATAAGACTCCACAAAGTAGTCGTATCTAGTTGGAAAGGAAAATTTACCAATAACTCCCAAGCTATTACTTGGTAACGGATATCAACTTGTTCCAGTAATCTTACCCCTCGAAAGATGAGAAGGTAAACAACGACTTAATAAGTCAACGGCACCCGAGTTGCGGGTGAAGGGAATACTTTATGACCGGGAAGTCGACAAGATAAATAACATTTTTCCAAGTAAGGTTCCCTTATTATTAAGAAGATAGACTCAAAGATGAATGATGTCTGGGAACCTTTCTTGATATAAGATTAATAATAATATGACTTCGAAATATTTTCTGTAATAATCGAAGAAGATTAACCTTATCGAGATTATTCTAAGTATGGAATAAATATTCAGAGAATATTTATTGAGTTAAAATATTGAAAGAATATTTGGGAATATGAAAGAATATTTTTAATCAGAGTATTTCTCAAAATAATCCCTGAAGAAATATCAGGAGAATATTTATTGAATAAATAAATATTTAAATGAATATTCAAAACAATATTCATTAATTAATAAGACCTGAAAAGAATATTTAAGGTAATATTCATGATTAATTAGGAATTTAAATGAATATTCAAAAGTAATATTCATTTAATGAATAATATCCTAAATGAATATCAAGTAATATTCATTTAGTAATCCAAGCCTTAAGGAATATTCGAAATAATATTCGATAATTAAATCAAGCTTCAGATGAATATTAAAATAATATTCATCAAGTATTTAATATCTTAAATGAATATTCAAAAGTAATATTGATTTAATAAAATAATAATCTAAAAGAATATCCAAAATAATATTCATTTAATAGTCTCATCTTTAGAAGAATATTCGAAATAATAGTCGATAATCAGTTCGACTCTGAATGAATATTGAGAAATATTATTCGTTGAATAGTTACGTTCAAATAATTATTTGAAGTAAGGATCGTTAAAATAATTAGTCTCGAACGAATATTCAAATAATATTCGTCGCCCAAATAATAGAAAATATTTACTTAAATATCTTCTTCCGAGGTAATCTCGATATATCAAGGAATATTGACTCCCGGTCTATTTTTGATTAATAAGATATATACGCCCTTCTATGAGGGTCTTATAATAACCGGCTTATAACTGATATATAACTATCTAGCTTATAAGCCAACAATAACATTCAGGGAACAAGTATATCAATTCAACTTGAAAGTAGGCATGCATGCAATGGCATATGTATATCAGCAATCATATATATATATATTTATTCAATCACAACAACAGCCTAAAAGAAGGGAATTGAAACTTGCCTGGTAGTCGAGTACGGTAAGGGGTAGTGGTAGCGGGTCCCGGTTCAGCCTGGTGATCTATAAATAGCCAAGGCATTCGGGATTAATCACTTAACATATTAAAAGTTAAGTTATACTTAAATCGAAACACGTTCTCGAGTTATCTCGTTATACCCCTATTAGTGGATTACTTATTATCACTGATCCGACCCGACATTCGTTCGTTAATACGACATGTCACTGCACTTATACTTGGGACATACTTGAGTCATACGAGTTCTAAGGTTGATCGTTACGAACCAATCTTATACTCCGAGTTTTATCGCCCGTTTTCTAAGTGTTTTACCAAAGTTACAAAAGAGTCGTCTTTTAGGGGTTCGTTCGCGTTTAACCTTGACTCGAACATTTTTAATAAATCGAAAAATGCTCTTTTTGACATACGGTTTTCTTTCACACCTTCCTTCTTACCCCTAGTATTTATTTACCAAGATTCGCCATGACGTTACATTGCTTACGAGGGTTCAATTTCAGTTACGAACTTTTGTTTACGGATTCGAACTACTTTTAGTAATTTAGTCATAAATCCTAAACCGTAAGTCCGTTTCACGTGATCTTTATATCAAAACGAAGCTTATAACATAATCTAGCCTTTCATGGCAAAATCCGAGACTGGACAGTGTGTTCATGCTACTGCTAATCACGGTTTCTTAAGGCTAACGACAATCGGGCATTACGACGGCTATGTTTACATGATTTCCAAATTTCAAACCATCCAATAATTATAGTTTCCACTCCAAACAACATTTACATGTTATTCAACCATGAACTAAGACCAAGCAATGTCTTTCCGTTCATCTAAACTAATTTCACATTTAATAAATCCCAATCATAATCTTAAGGTCCTAAACATGCATTAAATCCATATAACTCATCTAAAATACCAAAACTTAAACTAAGAGCTTGGTTTTCAAGAGTGGTATACCTTCCTTGGTGTATGTATGAACTTATCAAGCCTTGTTTAGCCCTTATCTAGCCTTAGTATAGCTTGAATAATCAAAAGAAATCAAGAAATAAAAGTTAGTTTATGAAGAACACTATTCATCATCATCTTTGATGATTTATTTGAAAATGATAAAAGATGAATTTGAAGCTGAAATTTCTAGGAGATCATTACCATGATATGTAGTACTTACCATAAAAATTTGAATAACAAGTGATGGTTGGAAGTTGGACTTCCAATTAGCTAAGAATGGGCAGATTTTTATGAAGAAATGGAGAAAAATGGTGGTGGTTTGTTTTGTTTTGGTGATTTATGGCTAATACATGTATAACCCTTGCATATATAATGGATGCATCTCTTTTAATGTGTTGTTGGCAATCCAATGGTGCCACTTGTTGCTTCCTCATTGGGCCAAGTGTTGGCACTACAACAAACAACTCCATTTTTGCAAGAATGCAATTACACCACTCATCTTGTAGTTGACTTATAAGGATGTTACTTGGGTTTCTCCTTTTCCCACCAATTGCACTTGTTTGTCTCTTGGTTATTTATTCGTTCCTTTGTCCGGGTATTACTCAATTTCCTTGCTTGTTCGTTGATCGTTCGAGGGAATAACTCATTCGTTTCTAGTTAGGGTTTTACCGAAAACCTTCTTAATATTTCTAATACTATTCTTCATCTTACTTAATACTTCTCGAATTTAAATTCCTTAATTCCCTTTTATAACTCCTTAAGTCTTGTAGTGTCCAGGGAAATCTCGGAGAAAATAAAAGTGCTCTTTTTCTGAATCCGACGGCTTTTACATACACTTATTTTCTTCCTGGATCACTAATACGAACTCAGAAATCCGTTCCGAATACCGGGTATATCATTATTATAATAATATTCCAAATTCCACCAAAATCACTATTCATCACTTATTTTTATTTAATTCCTATAATTAGGAAAATGAACCTGGTTCACTCTCGAGTGCTTCTTAACCTTTTTACGGAACCGCTGGACTTATAATAGATATTGATTTGGATGACACAAGAATAATCTTACTTGAAGTAATATACTTATATCCTTAGGAGATAGATCATTCTTACCTATGCCGTCAACCAAAAGTATTCTGCATGACATGTAAGTAATTGAATTCAAATCCGTTCCATTTATTTAATAGATCTTCGTTACATCGCAGTCATAACCACTATTCATTCTTACATCATTAAATACATAAAAGTTTTAATCCCACCCAAAATCTGGGTTCTTACAGTCTCCCCTCCTTAAAAGGATTCCGTCCCGGAATCAGTTTGAAAACAAGTGGGGGTACTTTTCTTGCATTGCGCTTTCAAGTTCCCAGGTGGATTCTTCTACATTGTGATTCTGCCACAAAACTCTGACTAGCTGAATGACCTTGTTTCGGAGCACTTGCTCTTTCCGGTCTATGATTTCCACAGGTTGCTCCACATAGGTCAGGTCTGGTTGCATATCCACTTGCTCATACTCTACAATATGCTTTGCATCCGGATTATACTTCCTCAGCATCGAAACATGAAACACATTGTGCACCTGCTGTAGATTCGGGGGCAATGCGAGTTCATAAGCTAGTTCCCCAATCCGTCTCAAGATCTCAAATGGTCCAATGTATCTGGGACTCAGCTTTCCTTTCTTCCCAAATCTCATTAAACCTTTCCAAGGTGACACTTTCAAGAACACTAGGTCCCCTACCTCGTATTCCTTGCCTTTCCGAGCTAAGTCGGCATATTTCTTTTGTCGATCCTGGGCTGCTACCAACCGTCCTCTGATTAGATCTACTGCATCTTTAGTTCGTTGGACCACTTCGGGCCCGAGCATCTTTCGCTCTCCAACTTCATCCCAATACAAGGGAGATCGACATTTTCTTCCATAAAGGGCCTCATAAGGTGGCATCCCAATGCTTGAATGATAACTGTTATTATAGGAGAACTCAACCAATGGCAAGTGATCATCCCAACTCCCCTTGAAGTCTATCGCGCAGACTCTCAACATATCCTCTAGTGTTTGGATGGTCCTTTCACTTTGCCCATCTGTCTGGGGGTGGTAGGCTGTGCTCATGTTCAGCCGGGTCCCTACACATTCTTGAAAACTTCTCCAAAACCTGGAGTTAAATCTAGGATCTCGATCGGATACTATTGCGACTGGGACTCCATGTCGCGCCACTATCTCTTTTAAGTAGATGTCCACTAGTCTATCGACCGTGTACCTTTCGTTGATCGGGAGAAAGTGAGCCGATTTCGTCAGTCGATCTACAATTACCCATATGGTGTCATGATTAGCCTTGGTCCTGGGTAAACCTACTACGAAATCCATGGCTATATGTTCCCATTTCCATTCTGGAATCTCTAAGGGATGTAGAAGTCCGCTGGGTCTCTGGTGCTCTGCCTTCACTCGTTGGCAGGTCAAGCATCTGCTTACCCACTCTGCTACGTCCTTTTTCATATTGGGCCACCAGTAATACTCCTTCAAATCCCTATACATTTTAGTGCTACCGGGGTGCACTGAGTATCTTGAGTTGTGTGCCTCATTTAAAATCTCATCCTTGAGCTCCTGAACATTTGGGATCCATATCCTGTACGTGTACCTCATGATCCCTTCCTTGTCTCTTTCGCACTTAATTTCCTCCCCGGTCATTAGCTCTTCTGTGGAGTTCTTTTCTTCCTCCATCATCCGTTCCTGGCACAGTCTAATCTTTTCTAGCAATGGAGGTTGGATTCTAATTTCCATCAACTTTTCTTGGCCCTCTTCAGGTAACTTAACCTCGATTTCCAACTTCTCAAAATCCTTCACTAGCTCTTTCTCTGAAGTTATCATCTTGAGCTTCTCTTTCCGACTAAGGGCGTCAGCCACCACATTGGCTTTACCCGGGTGATATCGAATTTCACAGTCGTAATCCTTGATTAACTCTAACCACCTCCTCTGGCGCATGTTAAGCTCTTTCTGAGTGAAAATGTATTTGAGGCTCTTATGGTCTGTGTAAATCTCGCATTTTTCCCCATACAGGTAGTGTCTCCAAATCTTTAAAGCGAAGACTATGGCTGCTAGTTCTAGATCATGCGTGGGATATCTGACTTCATAATCCTTCAATTGCCTAGACGCATACGCTATTACCTTGCCGTGCTGCATAAGCACGCATCCCAGTCCTTTATGCGAAGCGTCACTGTAAATCACGAAATCTCCTTTTCCATCAGGTAATGCCAGCACTGGGGCTGTCACCAGCCTCTTCTTTAACTCCTGGAAACTCTTCTCGCATTTCCCAGTCCATTCAAATTTCTCGGTTTTACGGGTAAGTCGAGTTAATGGAGCTGCGAGTTTCGCAAAGTCTTGGACAAATCTCCTGTAATATCCGGCCAGTCCAATGAAACTCCTCACCTCGGTTGGAGTAGTTGGCCGTTCCCAGTTTGAAACTGCTTCTATCTTGGAGGGGTCAACCAACACTCCTTCTCTATTGATCACGTGCCCTAAGAATTGTACCTCATTTTTCCAAAACTCACACTTGGAGAACTTGGCATATAACTGCTCCTTCCTGAGTATTTCTAAGGTTATCCTTAAATGTTCAGCGTGTTCTGCCTCTGTCTTTGAGTAGATGAGAATATCATCAATGAAAACTATCACGAATTTGTCCAAATATTCCTTGAACACCCTATTCATTAGGTCCATGAAGGCTGCTGGGGCGTTGGTCAATCCAAACGACATAACTAAGAACTCATAATGTCCATATCTGGTGCGGAATGCAGTCTTCGGGATATCTTCAGGTTTGATCTTCAGTTGGTGATATCCCGTTCTCAAATCAATCTTAGAGAAGTATTCAGCTCCTCTTAGCTGGTCAAACAAATCGTCTATCCTGGGCAATGGATACTTATTCTTTATGGTTAGCTTGTTCAATTCTCTGTAGTCGATGCATAACCTCATACTTCCATCCTTTTTCTTAACAAACAACACTGGTGCGCCCCAAGGCGACACACTGGGCCTTATCATGCCCTTATCCAACAATTCCTGTAATTGTTTAGCTAGCTCCTTCATTTCTACTGGGGCTAGTCGGTACGGGGCCTTCGAAACTGGCGCCGTCCCCGGGGCTAATTCGATGGCAAACTCAATTACCCTATCAGGTGGTAGTCCAGGAAGATCTTGTGGGAACACGTCCTCGAACTCATTAACTACCAGAATGTCCTGCAATCTTGGCACTTCCTTCTGAGTATCTATAACGTAGGCTAAATAAGCCTCGTTCCCTTTTCGTAACAATCTCTTGGTTTGCGCCATGGTCAGAATTTTCTGGGTCTGTCGCATCCCTTTAAACACTATTTCTTTCTTCCCTGGGGTTTTCAACTTAACCTTTTTCCCTTTACAATCTATCTGCGCATCATTGCGAGACAACCAATCCATACCCAAAATGACATCGAATTCCCCTAGCTTAAAAGGAATTAAATCGACATAGAAGGATCGTCTTCCTATTTCTAGCTTACAATCGGGGTGAATTTGATTAACCGGTACGATTTCCTGATTAGCTATTTCTACTTGTAAGGAATCTCTTAGTTGCTGGGTTTTAAGTTTCAAGTTATGCGCAAAATCTCTAGATATAAAAGACTTAGTTGCTCCTGAATCAAATAAGACATTTGCACTGACTGAATTAAGAGAAAAAGTACCTGCTATCACATCTGTGTCCCTCACGGCACCTTGTACTGACATATTGAAAGTCCTAGCAGTTGGTGGCCTATTTGAGGCAACCTTGCTTGCTCCTGATGCTGCTGGTTTGCTCTTTGGGCAATCCTTCCTCATGTGCCCTCGCTGTCCACACTGGAAACAGGTTGTGCTGTTAGGGATGACCGTGGTGCAAGCGGTAGCATAATGCCCAGCTCGCCCACACTTATAACAGTTTATCTGCTTCAGGTTGCACACCCCGGAGTGCCTCTTCCCACAAGTAGCACACAATGGCAATGGAGGTCGAGAAGGGTTGGAACGGGACATTCCTGATTGGTGGCCGCCCTGGCTCACACTCACACTCGCAGATGGTTTAAACCCTACACTCCTCCCTGGTAGGGAAACCGCTCCTCGATTAAACTTGGTTGGGGGTTTTCCTCCAGCGGATCTTCCGCCCATACTAACATGCTTTCTCTTTATCCCCCCTTTCTCTCTCTCTCTCTGCATCTGATCACTACCAGCCTCCACAATGGTTGCCTTCTGCACCAAGGTGGCATAATCTGTAATCTCTAAAACAGCCACCATATTCTGGATCCACTGTTTCAGCCCTTGTTGAAACCTGTTAGTGATAAGTGGATTTTATATCCACTTATTATGCGCTAAATGGCCTAGATTGATGGTTTATCCTTAAGTATGTTGTGTCTTTTAATTCATTTTTGTTGTGTTTCAGCATTTGTTGTGCAGAACTCGCAACTTTAGGTATCGTGGCGATAAAAGACTAAAAACGGTGAAATTTTGCACCAATTCGGAATTAAGAGTTGCCAAAAGAATTATCATAAAGAAATTCTGAGTGATATATTCTTAAAGCAGAAATCCCGGTTGGAATTGATATATTTTTCGTTTCGCGAAAGGAATCCAGTTTCAGATCCTCAGCAGGCCGTAATTTGCACTTGGACGAGCAAAGAGAAAATAGAATTATCATAAAAAGATGGAAAGTGATATATTCTTAAAGAGAAAATCCCGGTTGGAATTGATATATTTTTTTCCAAGCAAAAGGAGTCCGGTTTCTGACCCTCAATTTACCGCAACTTAGTATTTAAAGATTTATTTATATTAATAAATATTTTATTTAATTAGAAAATTATATTTTTAAATATCTAATAATATTAGATATTTATTTTTATAATTTCTAATTTAAATTAATTATTTATTAATAAAAAAAATTAGAAGTTGTGCGGGTTAAAAAGAAATTAAAAACGAAACAGAATTGTTGTTGGTCAGGTTTGAAAATTGTTTAGCCAATTATGTAATCCAAGTCAGCAAGATTGAGGCTGTGGTGCATATTTTATTCAATAGCAGCAGGAGCAATTCAAGTTGTCGGCAACATTTTTTTTCTGCGCCACTCTCCCACGCGCGCGTGGGAGACACGCGCCTGATTTTTCAGTCTGTAATGGCAGCGCGTGTGGCACACGCAAGGAAGTTGAGAATGGCCTTCGTTCTGGAAGTTGACAGCAGGGTGAGTGTGTTTGTAGGTGGCTGCTTTCGGCTGAGTTTTTTTTATTTTAGGCTGCTGTATTATTTTTGGTGTAATTCTTTTTGTTTCTTTTTATTTCTTTTTAGTTTTATTTTATTAATTGGTGTGCTAAATTTTTGCTATAAATAGGTGAGTTCTCATGCTTGAATTCACACAACAAAATTGGAGAGCTTCATTCTCTCTTGTAATTCTCCCTTGTTCTTGTAAATTTTAAGCTTTGTTTTTAAACACTTTAATTTTTAGCAAATTTAGTATAAGTGTTATTTTGGTTGAAGAAATTACGGGAATTATCGGAGTGCTCGTTTCTTGCAAGTGGAAATTATTTCGGTTTTAGTTTCTATACTTTTATAATTTTCATATTTAATTTATCGTAATTTTTAATTTAGTTTTATTATTATTATTATTGTTAGTATTATTATTATTATTATTATTATTACTTTATTATTATTATTATTATTATTATTATTATTATTATTATTATTATTATTATTATTATTATTATTATTATTATTATTATTATTATTATTATGATTTCAATTAATCCCATGATGACGATTCGTTTAATTATGAACTAATCGCCGTCATGGGATTCTAATGGATTTATTTACGTAATTTAGTAATTCGATGCCTTAAATAAATTGTGTTATGATAAAAATTTCCGATTGCCTAACATGGTTGTGCTTAATTTATTAGATGCGTAGCTATCATCTAAATTATTAATTCTTAATGAATGCGAAAGTGGATTTGAGAATTTAGAATTTGCCATGTTAGCACAGGTTCGTAATTTTCATATTTAATTACGATTAGTGGTAGGGTTTTGAATCACATCGCCCTGTGTAGCCAAAAATAAGGAATTTATTCGTAAACCAGTTATGTTTTCAAATCTTATAGACATATAGGGTCTAGACATAAATGGTGTCCATGCAACTTCTATCTTTCTAAGTGGATGTTTGTATGGTTTGATATAAGTTAAGGCTGAAAGGCGCTTATATTAGTTTCGTGTTCCCGGCTAGCTTTCATAATTATCAGAATCACTTTAAATTAAGGCATCAATTCTAAATGAAATAAATAATGAAATTAGAATCCCATGTTTATCTCATATATAATCTTTATCATATTATTTTTAGTCATTATTTCATTAATTAATTGTGAATTGAACAAACCAACCATTTGTTGTTCAGGCTTCTATAATTAACCGAACGTTGTTGAATAAACATATTTGCTTAAATACACCAAGTCTTCGTGGGAACGATCCTTATTTCCCTATATTGCTTTTGGACTGCGTATACTTGCGTAGAGAAAATAGCGAACAAGTTTTTGGCGCCGCTGCCGGGGATTCGGTGTTATTTTGTTAATGTGTTTTACTACAATAAGAAGTTAATTTGTTTGACTTGAACATTTGATCTTATATTTTGAAGTGATTATTTGTGTTCAGATACTTGGATTTTTATGCTAACACGTGCTAAAGCATTAAAAGCCAAGCAAGTACTTAAACTAGCAAATACTCACAAGATGGACGGAGAAGCCGAAGTAGTTGCACCTGCAGCAGCAAGGGCTTTAATGGACTACTCACAACCGAAGATTGATGACATTCAGTCAAGTATCATTCGTCCAGCAATTGCGGCTCCTACATTTGAAATTAAATCCAGCACTATTCAGATGGTGCAGAATCAAGTACAGTACGGAGGAACTGCAACGGAAGATCCTAACTTACACATCAGGAACTTCATAGAAATATGCGACACATTTAGATTCAACAATGTGTCAGATGATGCTGTGAAGTTGAGACTCTTCCCGTTTTCCTTAAGAGACAAGGCCAAAAGTTGGTTACACTCTCTGCCACCGGGATCTATCACCACCTGGGCTGATCTAGCTCAAAAGTTTCTTAGCAAATTCTTCCCCATGGCAAAGACTGCAGCTATACGGAATGCTATCACGCAATTTTCTCAACAGTCTGGTGAATCTTTATGTGAAGCATGGGAAAGATACAAGGAAATGCTTCGACAATGCCCTCATCATGGCATGCCAAATTGGATGGTCATAAATTGCTTCTATAATGGACTAGGAATACAATCAAGGCCAATGGTAGATGCAGCTTCAGGGGGAGCATTATGGGCTAAAAGTTATGAGGAAGCCTACGATCTTATCGAGATGATGGCAGCTAATGAATATCAAAACCCAACTCAGAGGATGCCACAACAGAAGGTAGCAGGAATTCTTAATGTCGACAAGGCCACTTCCTTAGCAGCTCAGATAGAGGCTTTGAACTTGAAAATAGACTCTTTGACAGCACAAGGATTTCATCAAGTTGCCAGTGTTTGTGAGTTGTGTGCGGGCGCACATGAATCAAACCAATGTGCCATCTCAAACGAGTCGGTTCAATTCGTAAGCAATTTCCAAAGACAGCAACAGCCAGCTCCAAATTCCTACCATCCGAACAACCGAAATCATCCAAATTTCAGTTGGAGCAATAATCAAGGAGGAGCGCAACAATCAAATCAGCCCTACCAACAATTTCAAAATCAGCAGTTTGGAGCTAGGCCATATAATCCATCTGGATTCCAGCAACAGCAGGGGCACCAATATCAGCAACAATATGGCCCACGACAATTTCAACCCCCAGGATTTCAACAACAATCCTATGGGAATTCTGGGCAATCATCTTCTAGTGAAAAGGCAGAATTGGAGGAGTTGAGGTTGGCGTCCAAAAGCCAAGCGGCTTCTATTAAAAATCTGGAAACTCAATTGGGACAACTCGCTAGTTTCATGATGAGCCGACCACAAGGAACACTCCCAAGTGATACTGAAGCTAATCCGGGGAGAAAGAACAACCAAGAGCACATTAAAGCCATCACTCTAAGATCGGGGAAAGTCATAGAAGGCATTGAATTGGAAAGAGCAAATAAAATTCTGCCTGATGATGAAACAGTGAACGTGGGAGATACCGAGGACAAGGGTAAGGCTCCAATTTCAAGCACGGAGGTAGAAAAAAGTGTACCACCTCCTAAACAATCAGTCCCTGCACAGAAAGAAGCAGAAGAGCATGTCTATCCACCTCCGCCATTTCCTCGACGTTTGCAAAAACAGAAACTGGACAAGCAGTTTGGCAAATTTCTTGAAGTCTTTAAGAAATTACATATCAACATTCCATTTGCTGAAGCCCTAGAACAAATGCCGAGTTACGCCAAGTTCATGAAGGGCATTCTATCGAGAAAAGTAAAACTTGAGGACTTAGAAACTGTTGCTTTGACAGAGGAGTGTAGCGCGGTATTGCAACAAAAGTTACCGCCTAAGCTAAAAGATCCTGGAAGTTTCACCATACCATGCACCATTGGGAATCTGTCTTTTGACAAATGTTTATGTGATTTAGGAGCAAGCATCAACCTCATGCCATACTCAGTTTTCTTACAGCTTGGCCTTCCTGAGCCAACCCCGACGAACATGTCACTTCAGTTGGCTGATCGCTCTATCACTTATCCTCGGGGAGTTGTTGAAGATGTCCTAGTGAAAGTAGACAAACTTATCTTCCCAGCTGATTTTGTCATACTTGATTTCGAAGAGGACAAGAAGATTCCGATCATTCTTGGTAGACCATTCTTGGCGACAGGACAAACATTGATTGACGTCCAAAAGGGGGAACTTACAATGAGGGTGCATGATCAAAATGTCACTTTCAACGTTTTTAAAGCCATGAAGTTTCCAACAGAAGAAGAACAGTGTCTGAAGGTAGACTTGATTGAATCTACGGTACAAGAAAAGTTGAATCACATGTTCATGAATGACACTTTGGAAAGGGCCCTCAGTGGAGAGTATTCATTAGATGAAGATGATATAGATGAACAATTGCAATATCTGGATGCTTTGCCGTGGCAAAGAAAATTTGAAAGACCAGTTGAATCATTGGATCTGCCAGAACTAAAAGGGCCGCATCAACAAATGAAACCATCTATCGAGGAAGCTCCAACTCTAGAGCTCAAACCACTTCCTAATCACTTAAAGTATGCTTCTCTTGGTGAATCATCTACCTTACCTGTGATTATATCTGCTAACCTTTCAGACTCTGAGGAAGACAAGCTTTTAAGAGTCCTGAGGGAATTCAAAACAGCAATTGGTTGGACCCTAGCGGATATCAAAGGCATCAGCCCAGCTTATTGTCAACATAAAATTCCATTGGAAGAAGGCAGTAAACCAACAGTGGAGCATCAAAGGCGGCTAAATCCTCTTATGAAGGAGGTAGTGAAGAAAGAAATTATCAAGTGGCTGGATGCAGGGATTATCTATCCCATTTCTGACAGTGCATGGGTGAGTCCAGTGCAATGTGTACCGAAGAAGGGAGGCATGACTGTGATTACCAATGAAAAGAATGAACTCATCTCTACTCGCACAGTCACCGGTTGGCGAATCTGCATGGACTACCGGAAGTTGAATAAAGCCACAAGGAAGGATCATTTTCCCCTTCCTTTCATTGATCAGATGCTAGATAGACTAGCCGGCCATGATTATTACTGCCTTCTGGATGGTTATTCTGGATATAACCAAATCTGCATTGCTCCTGAGGATCAGGAGAAAACAACATTTACATGCCCGTTCGGCACTTTCGCCTTTCGGCGGGTTTCTTTTGGCTTGTGTGGAGCACCTGGTACTTTTCAAAGGTGCATGATGGCCATCTTCTCAGACATGATTGGCAAGACCGTAGAAGTCTTCATGGATGACTTCTCTGTATTCGGTCTATCTTTTGATGAATGCTTGCAAAATCTTGGCTCGGTGCTGAAAAGATGCGTGGAAACTAACCTAGTGCTCAATTGGGAGAAGTGCCACTTCATGGTACAAGAAGGAACTATTCTCGGGCACAAGGTGTCAAGGAAGGGTCTAGAAGTGGACAGAGCAAAGATAGAAGCTATCGAAAAGCTGCCTCCACCTAATTCAGTGCGAGGGATTCGCAGTTTCCTTGGGCACGCAGGTTTCTACAGGCGTTTCATCAAGGACTTCGCAAAAATCTCCAAACCTTTGTGTCAGCTGCTGGAAAAAGATATTCATTTCAAATTCAACGAAGAATGTCTCACAGCTTTCGAGACTCTAAAGAAGAAATTGATTTCAGCACCCGTGATCATTGCTCCAGATTGGAGTGAGCCTTTCGCTATGATGTGTGATGCTAGCGATTACGCAGTTGGGGCCGTTCTTGGCCAAAAGAAAAATAAAATGTTTCATGTCATCTATTATGCAAGCAAAACCCTCAGCGATGCTCAATTAAACTACACTACCACTGAGAAGGAGCTGTTAGCCATAGTTTATGGTTTTGAAAAATTCCGTTCATACTTGCTTGGCACGAAGGTGACTGTGTACACTGATCACGCGGCTATCAGATATCTGCTCTCTAAAAAGGACTCCAAACCTAGGTTGATTCGATGGATTCTTCTGCTGCAAGAATTCGATGTGGAGATCAAGGATAGAAAAGGGACAGAAAACCAAGTAGCCGACCATCTCTCACGATTGGAAGACCTTGGGAAGACATCCCAAGACAAAACGGTCATTAATGAATCCTTTCCTGATGAACAGTTGTTTGGGATACAAGAAGAAGAGCCTTGGTTTGCAGACATTGTGAACTTTCTGGTGAGTCGAGTGATTCCTCCTGAGCTCTCTTTTGCTCAAAGAAAGAAATTCTTGCATGAAGTCAAATGGTATCGTTGGGACGAACCATATCTGTTTAAACAAGGAGCAGATCAGGTGATTAGGAGATGTGTGCCATACAGTGAAACAGAGGCTATTCTAAGGGATTATCACGCCACGACATATGGTGGCCATTATGGAAGTGAAAAGACCGCAACTCGAATTCTTCAAGCGGGATTTTATTGGCCATCCCTTTTTAAGGATGCCCATCAGTTTGTGCTGAAGTGTGATCGTTGTCAGCGTGTTGGTAACATATCTAGGAGGGATGAGATGCCCCTCAATATAATGCTAGAAGTGGAAATCTTCGATGTTTGGGGCATCGATTTCATGGGACCATTCATTTCCTCATGTAGCAACCAATACATCTTGCTAGCCGTTGATTATGTTTCCAAATGGGTTGAAGTCAAGGCACTTCCGACCAATAATGCCAATGTCGTGCTCAACTTCCTTCACAAGAACATCTTCACAAGATTCGGCACTCCTCGAGTAATCATAAGCGATGAAGGTACTCACTTTTGCAATCGCAAGTTTACTAATCTCATGGCAAGGTACAACATCAACCACCGGGTAGCTACGGCATACCACCCGCAAACCAATGGCCAAGCCGAGGTATCTAATCGTGAGATTAAGCGCATTCTGGAAAAAGTGGTGAACCCTTCGAGAAAGGATTGGTCTTTAAAACTCGATGAAGCCGCATGGGCTTATCGTACAGCATATAAAACACCCTTGGGCATGTCACCATATCAGCTCGTCTATGGGAAAGCTTGCCATTTACCGGCAGAATTGGAACACAAAGCTTATTGGGCTTTGAAGAAGCTAAATTTTGATCTTAAGGCCGCAGGTGAGAAAAGGATGGTGCAACTCAACGAGATGGACGAGTTTCGTTTGCAGGCATATGAGAACAATAAGCTATATAAGGAGAAAGTGAAACGATGGCATGATCGTCGTCTTATTCAAAAGGTATTCGTTCCTGGTCAGTCGGTATTATTATATAACTCTCGTCTTCGATTGTTTCCAGGGAAGCTCAAATCGAGATGGTCAGGGCCATTTGTTGTCAAAACTGTGTTTCCACACGGAGCGGTGGAAATCTTTGAGAAATCACCCGATCAATCGTTCAAAGTGAATGGGCAGAGATTGAAGCCCTATTTTGGTGACGCGGTGAACCGTGAGGCTGATACCACCAAGTTGACCACCACATGATTCTCAGTATAATCGTCAAGCTAGCGACAATAAACAAGCGCTTCATGGGAGGCAACCCATAGGTTTGGTGTTTTTTATGTGTGGTTTGATTTTGTTTGATTTGGTGTGATTTTGTTTAGTATTATGTCGAAAGTGCAGGTCATTGCCTCAGTTTGGAGCTCATTTCCACCGCCTGATTCACCACCCGAGGAGGGTGACGATGCCAACAGTTAGGGGAGTTCTCTGTTATCCTTTATCTATACCTTCAATGAGGACATTGAATATTTTAAGTTTGGGGGTGATTTAGGATATTTGATTAATTGAGTCATAGTATGCATATAGTTTCATATAGTTCATAATATACCATGCTAGTATAATTTCATATAATTCATAAAAAAAAAAATTATTGCATAATCATGATTAGTTGCATATCATATTTTCCTTGATCCCGTAGCGCTTGGCGATTCCGTTTAGTAGTCAATGATGAATTTGAGTGTGATAATGATGGATAGAGGCTGATTTAAATACTTATGAATTGACGTGCATGTTGCAGAAACACAATCTTACACAACTCATCGGTTACTTTTGGGCTAGGTTAAGGTCATTCTTGTTTGGTTGTTGAAATTTAATCACCTGATTATATTCAGAATTTTCCTTATTCCCTTGATGGCGTAGGAGCACTAAATTCTAAGTTTGGGGGAAACCAGGGTTCATGCTAGCTTGTGTGTAGTTGTTAATAATGGATACGTGTCAATTGGCTAGTAGCCAGCTCATATTTATATGAGTAGTCTAGGGTTGGAATAGAGAATTCTCATTCCAGATTGCATTTGTAAAAAAAAAAAAAAAACAAACAAACAAAAAACAAGAAGAAAAGAAAAAAAAAGGGAAAAGATAAGAAAAGAAAAGAAAAAAAAAGTGTTTATGAGAGTGTGAGTTTGCAGAATTGGCCAGGTTGAGCTCTTTAATACTCGAACAATTAAGTACGAGGGGACTTTGTGCCTAGTGACCTAAGGCTTTTGTAGTCTGGGATCCACTGACCTAACGTTCGCTACATGGGTATTATTGTATAAGCCTTTTGGGGTCTCATCCATTGCACGGTCAAATAAGCATGTGTGTTGTGTATAGTATTTGCATCATAATTGTTAATAAAACATGAATTCCTGTCTAACTCAAATGATGATGGAGGTATTTCTAGGTTATGAAGTGTCTAGCGTTCATTCTATTTATAAACTTGTGATTGTCTTGGCGAAGAATAAGTATGGTTTTGATTTAGTGCTAAGAGTAATTCTGATGAGTATTGCACGCACGCACGTTTCTGTACTTGTAAATGTTAATATGCGGGTATTTAGTCGATCTCTATTTGGAATTTTCACATTCTCTGAGACACTCTGCTAAATTGGTTTTTGCTTTGCCTATGGGATCCTTTAATCAGTTGCATTCATGCATTTAGAGATAATCGAGTCTGTTTTCGCTTGAGGACAAGCTTCAGTTTAAGTTTGGGGGTGTGATAAGTGGATTTTATATCCACTTATTACACCCCCAAACTTAAACTGAAGCTTGTCCTCAAGCGAAAACAGACTCGATTATCTCTAAATGCATGAATGCAACTGATTAAAGGATCCCATAGGCAAAGCAAAAACCAATTTAGCAGAGTGTCTCAGAGAATGTGAAAATTCCAAATAGAGATCGACTAAATACCCGCATATTAACATTTACAAGTACAGAAACGTGCGTGCGTGCAATACTCATCAGAATTACTCTTAGCACTAAATCAAAACCATACTTATTCTTCGCCAAGACAATCACAAGTTTATAAATAGAATGAACGCTAGACACTTCATAACCTAGAAATACCTCCATCATCATTTGAGTTAGACAGGAATTCATGTTTTATTAACAATTATGATGCAAATACTATACACAACACACATGCTTATTTGACCGTGCAATGGATGAGACCCCAAAAGGCTTATACAATAATACCCATGTAGCGAACGTTAGGTCAGTGGATCCCAGACTACAAAAGCCTTAGGTCACTAGGCACAAAGTCCCCTCGTACTTAATTGTTCGAGTATTAAAGAGCTCAACCTGGCCAATTCTGCAAACTCACACTCTCATAAACACTTTTTTTTTCTTTTCTTTTCTTATCTTTTCCCTTTTTTTTTCTTTTCTTCTTGTTTTTTGTTTGTTTGTTTTTTTTTTTTTTTTTTACAAATGCAATCTGGAATGAGAATTCTCTATTCCAACCCTAGACTACTCATATAAATATGAGCTGGCTACTAGCCAATTGACACGTATCCATTATTAACAACTACACACAAGCTAGCATGAACCCTGGTTTCCCCCAAACTTAGAATTTAGTGCTCCTACGCCATCAAGGGAATAAGGAAAATTCTGAATATAATCAGGTGATTAAATTTCAACAACCAAACAAGAATGACCTTAACCTAGCCCAAAAGTAACCGATGAGTTGTGTAAGATTGTGTTTCTGCAACATGCACGTCAATTCATAAGTATTTAAATCAGCCTCTATCCATCATTATCACACTCAAATTCATCATTGACTACTAAACGGAATCGCCAAGCGCTACGGGATCAAGGAAAATATGATATGCAACTAATCATGATTATGCAATAATTTTTTTTTTTATGAATTATATGAAATTATACTAGCATGGTATATTATGAACTATATGAAACTATATGCATACTATGACTCAATTAATCAAATATCCTAAATTATGCGCTAAATGGCCTAGATTGATGGTTTATCCTTAAGTATGTTGTGTCTTTTAATTCATTTTTGTTGTGTTTCAGCATTTGTTGTGCAGAACTCGCAACTTTAGGTATCGTGGCGATAAAAGACTAAAAATGGTGAAATTTTGCACCAATTCGGAATTAAGAGTTGCCAAAAGAATTATCATAAAGAAATTCTGAGTGATATATTCTTAAAGCAGAAATCCCGGTTGGAATTGATATATTTTTCGTTTCGCGAAAGGAATCCAGTTTCAGATCCTCAGCAGGCCGTAATTTGCACTTGGACGAGCAAAGAGAAAATAGAATTATCATAAAAAGATGGAAAGTGATATATTCTTAAAGAGAAAATCCCGGTTGGAATTGATATATTTTTTTCCAAGCAAAAGGAGTCCGGTTTCTGACCCTCAATTTACCGCAACTTAGTATTTAAAGATTTATTTATATTAATAAATATTTTATTTAATTAGAAAATTATATTTTTAAATATCTAATAATATTAGATATTTATTTTTATAATTTCTAATTTAAATTAATTATTTATTAATAAAAAAAATTAGAAGTTGTGCGGGTTAAAAAGAAATTAAAAACGAAACAGAATTGTTGTTGGTCAGGTTTGAAAATTGTTTAGCCAATTATGTAATCCAAGTCAGCAAGATTGAGGCTGTGGTGCATATTTTATTCAATAGCAGCAGGAGCAATTCAAGTTGTCGGCAACATTTTTTTCTGCGCCACTCTCCCACGCGCGCGTGGGAGACACGCGCCTGATTTTTCAGTCTGTAATGGCAGCGCGTGTGGCACACGCAAGGAAGTTGAGAATGGCCTTCGTTCTGGAAGTTGACAGCAGGGTGAGTGTGTTTTTAGGTGGCTGCTTTCGGCTGAGTTTTTTTTATTTTAGGCTGCTGTATTATTTTTGGTGTAATTCTTTTTGTTTCTTTTTATTTCTTTTTAGTTTTATTTTATTAATTGGTGTGCTAAATTTTTGCTATAAATAGGTGAGTTCTCATGCTTGAATTCACACAACAAAATTGGAGAGCTTCATTCTCTCTTGTAATTCTCCCTTGTTCTTGTAAATTTTAAGCTTTGTTTTTAAACACTTTAATTTTTAGCAAATTTAGTATAAGTGTTATTTTGGTTGAAGAAATTACGGGAATTATCGGAGTGCTCGTTTCTTGCAAGTGGAAATTATTTCGGTTTTAGTTTCTATACTTTTATAATTTTCATATTTAATTTATCGTAATTTTTAATTTAGTTTTATTATTATTATTATTGTTAGTATTATTATTATTATTATTATTATTATTATTATTATTACTTTATTATTATTATTATTATTATTATTATTATTATTATTATTATTATTATTATTATTATTATTATTATTATTATTATTATTATTATGATTTCAATTAATCCCATGATGACGATTCGTTTAATTATGAACTAATCGCCGTCATGGGATTCTAATGGATTTATTTACGTAATTTAGTAATTCGATGCCTTAAATAAATTGTGTTATGATAAAAATTTCCGATTGCCTAACATGGTTGTGCTTAATTTATTAGATGCGTAGCTATCATCTAAATTATTAATTCTTAATGAATGCGAAAGTGGATTTGAGAATTTAGAATTTGCCATGTTAGCACAGGTTCGTAATTTTCATATTTAATTACGATTAGTGGTAGGGTTTTGAATCACATCGCCCTGTGTAGCCAAAAATAAGGAATTTATTCGTAAACCAGTTATGTTTTCAAATCTTATAGACATATAGGGTCTAGACATAAATGGTGTCCATGCAACTTCTATCTTTCTAAGTGGATGTTTGTATGGTTTGATATAAGTTAAGGCTGAAAGGCGCTTATATTAGTTTCGTGTTCCCGGCTAGCTTTCATAATTATTAGAATCACTTTAAATTAAGGCATCAATTCTAAATGAAATAAATAATGAAATTAGAATCCCATGTTTATCTCATATATAATCTTTATCATATTATTTTTAGTCATTATTTCATTAATTAATTGTGAATTGAACAAACCAACCATTTGTTGTTCAGGCTTCTATAATTAACCGAACGTTGTTGAATAAACATATTTGCTTAAATACACCAAGTCTTCGTGGGAACGATCCTTATTTCCCTATATTGCTTTTGGACTGCGTATACTTGCGTAGAGAAAATAGCGAACAGTTAGCTTTCTTCTCTTCTGTGTCTACAAACTCTGGCACAAATCTTGATAGCTCAGTAAATTTAGCCTCATAGTCAGCCACTGACATATTGTTCTGTTTCAGTTCCAAGAACTTAAGTTCCATCTGGGTTTTCATGAACTTCGGGAAGTACTTCTCCAGGAATAATTGTTTGAACCTTTCCCAGGCTATGACAGCATCAGTCTCCATATTTTTCTTGGCTTCCCACCAATAATTGGCCTCTCCCTTTAGTAGGTAAGTAGCAAAAACAGTCTTCTGAGCCTCATTGATACTCAGAATCTCAAAAGACTTTTCCATTTCTTTGATCCAGGCCCTCGCCTCAACGGGATCAGCCGATCCGTGGAACTCTGGGGGCTTAAGGGACTTAAAGGCCCTAAAGGAATTTGCCACTGAAGTGTTGTTGCTTGGTGGTGGTTGGGGGTATTGGTTCAAATTCTGCCTAAGTAGATCCATAAACTGGCCCATGGGGTTTCCGCCCTGGTTCTCCCCTTCCTGTTCTACTTCAGTTTCTCCACCCTCTATTTCCCTTTCAAATTCTTCAGAGTACAGGGGTTCATCCTCTGCTCCATACTGGGAATCTTCTTGCTCATTATAGTCCTGATCTTGTTCCTCACTACTTCCACGGTTTTCCTCGTGTTGGTTGTGACTTTCTTGGTCAGTAGATTCGCGGGGGTTAGCCCTAGTGCCCATTCGTCTTGGAGGCATTTTACTGAAAATTTGGAAAGTTATACATTAGGTTCACTGATCTGTTTTAGAGGATTTTTCCTTGCACATTTCTTTACATGATTGGGTTTAAAATCCCACAGTTTTATATCTCATGGCAACTTAATCGAAAAGTAATACATATGCTAATAAACTCGTGATCACATCCCAACAAAATTGTAATGACTGAAATGGAAACAAATATATACCAGGTACCGAAAAGGTACAACATCCGAGTTACAACGATAGTTTAAAGTACAACCATCCTAACAACAACAACAAGTCAAAAGTGAAATTTGCTGTCTATCTGTCTAGTCTGCAAAAAGGGAAAACAAGTACAAGAAAACCATCCCTACAAAAGCCGGCACCACTATGTCCGTACATGACTAGACAACTAGACCACTGCATCACTACATCTGAAATCAGCCGTCACGACGAAACATCCTCCGAACCCTCCCCATGGCGATGCGGAAAACCTCCTCAGCCGCTGCTCTGTCTACCCTACCATGCCCATCAGTAGGCAACTGTCGCACCCTCACCCGAGCCCTCAGCTCGATGCGGGTCACAGCCCTATACCCAACTCTGTCACTGATAGTCCTCCTGCCCTGCACCCTCATCCGGGCGGCTCTCTCTGCTGCTAACTCACTCCTAGACTCTGCCAACCTGGCATCTGCCACAGACAACTCTCTATAAAGCCCGTTCACAATCAAGTTGTGAACACATACTGGGACTCCTCCTATCGGGGCATGAGGTGGGGTGGATGGCTCAGCTGGAGCGGCAGTCTCTGTCTGCTGGGGCTCTGGGGTAAGCTCCTCAAACTCGTCGGGGTAGGGGCTCACAGGTAGTGGTGGTGGGGTAGGGGCTCTCTCAACAGGGAGGAGTGGCACAAAAAGTCCAGGACTCCCTACAGCACCAACTACTGGCTCATCTATATCTCCCTCAACACCCTCATCCACCGGCACCACCTGATCCGTGGTCATGTCAGTGTCATCTCCCATAGTCCTGAACTCAGTCATTACCCAATAATCATCATCCTCAACCACTAACTCAGCGTCCTGTCCTGTCTGGACCCCCTCCGGCTCCTCCTCCCCCTCAGTCTCAACAACATCTGTGTCAGCATCATCCTGGACCTCCTCAGGGTCCTCCTCCTCAGACTCGATCACATCAGTATCAGCCTCAACCTGGACCTCCTCAGCGTCCTCCTCCTCAGGCTCAGTATCATCCTCAGGCAAGTGCTCATAGTATGGGTCCCTAGTCCGGAACATGTCCTCATCATGCTGTCTCGCAGCTGCCTCCTGGGCCGACAAGTCGCTCGCCTACACAAGACGAACTATGTTACTATCATGATACTTAAAAAGTTCCCGTAAGGGTTTTAGGTGAACCTGGCAAGGGTTCTTATTATATTATTGAATTTATTATTATATAACGTCGTATCATCTCTTGGGATATATAACTCTCGCTCTGATACCATCTCTGTAACACCCCCAGATCCGGGGTCAGGGATCTGGTGGTTACGGTCTTACATCCATTCATAATACTTGACTTGAGTCCACAATAAATAAATCACATGCTGTGACCCCACAATAATTACCACTCACACACACAACAGTTATAGTCCCAGAGATGAAATTGAAATAAGTCTTACATTAAAGGGTTACGAATAAAAGTTATTACAATCCCAAAAGGATAACATCATAGGTTTAAAAGTTTTGCCGTTGATTACATTAATTATACATATAGTTAAACAGGAAACAAAAGCTGTCTAACTATGCTACCTCAGCAATGGCGGCTAGCATCTCAGCGGGTAGTCCGGTGGGTCGGGTAACCTGCTTGCGCCGAGTGCGCCTGACGCGAGCCATCTGTCCTAGCTGTTGTTGTGACATAATATAAACAAAGCAAGGGTGAGCGAAAGCCCACCAACAAATATATAACTGAACGATAATTTAAAACAGTTCAAAGCTATCTTTTAAACCATATGCCATGCATTTACGGAAATGATGCCAGTATAATATGAACGATGAAGTTACAAGGTAACTTAAAGTATTTGTTTGAAGGAATATCTGCTACATCAAAGTAAGCGAGATATTATTATCGTTATTAAGAAGAGGAACTTGCAAGAAAGGGTTGCAATTCCAGTTATGACTCTTTTCCAACTCTGCCAACAGTAATCATGTTGCAGGAAATAAATGAATTTGGATGATGAACCAATGATGGAGTATTCACCGCGCCCGCTGTTCCAATCTTGATGATCAGTCGAGATCGTACAGCTCAATTTAGATTTACTACCGGTAGAAGGAAGAACTGACGGCTTTACTTGTATACCGCCATGCTAGCTCTCCCCGGCCAACGGTTGGGCCAAGGGGATGGACCGGCGCTACTCGGCCTCTTACACGACTCCTAGTTCAAATAGAGTTCATGATTCTGAATATAACGTTCGTCCCCCTTTCCCCAAGTATAATACTTGTTGATAAGACTTCACAAAGTAGTCGTATCTAGTTGGAAAGGAAAATTTACCAATAACTCCCAAGCTATTACTTGGTAACGGATATCAACTTGTTCCAGTAATCTTACCCCTCGAAAGATGAGAAGGTAAACAACGACTTAATAAGTCAACGGCACCCGAGTTGCGGGTGAAGGGAATACTTTATGACCGGGAAGTCGACAAGATAAATAACATTTTTCCAAGTAAGGTTCCCTTATTATTAAGAAGATAGACTCAAAGATGAATGATGTCTGGGAACCTTTCTTGATATAAGATTAATAATAATATGACTTCGAAATATTTTCTGTAATAATCGAAGAAGATTAACCTTATCGAGATTATTCTAAGTATGGAATAAATATTCAGAGAATATTTATTGAGTTAAAATATTGAAAGAATATTTGGGAATATGAAAGAATATTTTTAATCAGAGTATTTCTCAAAATAATCCCTGAAGAAATATCAGGAGAATATTTATTGAATAAATAAATATTTAAATGAATATTCAAAACAATATTCATTAATTAATAAGACCTGAAAAGAATATTTAAGGTAATATTCATGATTAATTAGGAATTTAAATGAATATTCAAAAGTAATATTCATTTAATGAATAATATCCTAAATGAATATCAAGTAATATTCATTTAGTAATCCAAGCCTTAAGGAATATTCGAAATAATATTCGATAATTAAATCAAGCTTCAGATGAATATTAAAATAATATTCATCAAGTATTTAATATCTTAAATGAATATTCAAAAGTAATATTGATTTAATAAAATAATAATCTAAAAGAATATCCAAAATAATATTCATTTAATAGTCTCATCTTTAGAAGAATATTCGAAATAATAGTCGATAATCAGTTCGACTCTGAATGAATATTGAGAAATATTATTCGTTGAATAGTTACGTTCAAATAATTATTTGAAGTAAGGATCGTTAAAATAATTAGTCTCGAACGAATATTCAAATAATATTCGTCGCCCAAATAATAGAAAATATTTACTTAAATATCTTCTTCCGAGGTAATCTCGATATATCAAGGAATATTGACTCCCGGTCTATTTTTGATTAATAAGATATATACGCCCTTCTATGAGGGTCTTATAATAACCGGCTTATAACTGATATATAACTATCTAGCTTATAAGCCAACAATAACATTCAGGGAACAAGTATATCAATTCAACTTGAAAGTAGGCATGCATGCAATGGCATATGTATATCAGCAATCATATATATATATATTTATTCAATCACAACAACAGCCTAAAAGAAGGGAATTGAAACTTGCCTGGTAGTCGAGTACGGTAAGGGGTAGTGGTAGCGGGTCCCGGTTCAGCCTGGTGATCTATAAATAGCCAAGGCATTCGGGATTAATCACTTAACATATTAAAAGTTAAGTTATACTTAAATCGAAACACGTTCTCGAGTTATCTCGTTATACCCCTATTAGTGGATTACTTATTATCACTGATCCGACCCGACATTCGTTCGTTAATACGACATGTCACTGCACTTATACTTGGGACATACTTGAGTCATACGAGTTCTAAGGTTGATCGTTACGAACCAATCTTATACTCCGAGTTTTATCGCCCGTTTTCTAAGTGTTTTACCAAAGTTACAAAAGAGTCGTCTTTTAGGGGTTCGTTCGCGTTTAACCTTGACTCGAACAATTTTAATAAATCGAAAAATGCTCTTTTTGACATACGGTTTTCTTTCACACCTTCCTTCTTACCCCTAGTATTTATTTACCAAGATTCGCCATGACGTTACATTGCTTACGAGGGTTCAATTTCAGTTACGAACTTTTGTTTACGGATTCGAACTACTTTTAGTAATTTAGTCATAAATCCTAAACCGTAAGTCCGTTTCACGTGATCTTTATATCAAAACGAAGCTTATAACATAATCTAGCCTTTCATGGCAAAATCCGAGACTGGACAGTGTGTTCATGCTACTGCTAATCACGGTTTCTTAAGGCTAACGACAATCGGGCATTACGACGGCTATGTTTACATGATTTCCAAATTTCAAACCATCCAATAATTATAGTTTCCACTCCAAACAACATTTACATGTTATTCAACCATGAACTAAGACCAAGCAATGTCTTTCCGTTCATCTAAACTAATTTCACATTTAATAAATCCCAATCATAATCTTAAGGTCCTAAACATGCATTAAATCCATATAACTCATCTAAAATACCAAAACTTAAACTAAGAGCTTGGTTTTCAAAAGTGGTATACCTTCCTTGGTGTATGTATGAACTTATCAAGCCTTGTTTAGCCCTTATCTAGCCTTAGTATAGCTTGAATAATCAAAAGAAATCAAGAAATAAAAGTTAGTTTATGAAGAACACTATTCATCATCATCTTTGATGATTTATTTGAAAATGATAAAAGATGAATTTGAAGCTGAAATTTCTAGGAGATCATTACCATGATATGTAGTACTTACCATAAAAATTTGAAGAACAAGTGATGGTTGGAAGTTGGACTTCCAATTAGCTAAGAATGGGCAGATTTTTATGAAGAAATGGAGAAAAATGGTGGTGGTTTGTTTTGTTTTGGTGATTTATGGCTAATACATGTATAACCCTTGCATATATAATGGATGCATCTCTTTTAATGTGTTATTGGCAATCCAATGGTGCCACTTGTTGCTTCCTCATTGGGCCAAGTGTTGGCACTACAACAAACAACTCCATTTTTGCAAGAATGCAATTACACCACTCATCTTGTAGTTGACTTATAAGGATGTTACTTGGGTTTCTCCTTTTCCCACCAATTGCACTTGTTTGTCTCTTGGTTATTTATTCGTTCCTTTGTCCGGGTATTACTCAATTTCCTTGCTTGTTCGTTGATCGTTCGAGGGAATAACTCATTCGTTTCTAGTTAGGGTTTTACCGAAAACCTTCTTAATATTTCTAATACTATTCTTCATCTTACTTAATACTTCTCGAATTTAAATTCCTTAATTCCCTTTTATAACTCCTTAAGTCTTGTAGTGTCCAGGGAAATCTCGGAGAAAATAAAAGTGCTCTTTTTCTGAATCCGACGGCTTTTACATACACTTATTTTCTTCCTGGATCACTAATACGAACTCAGAAATCCGTTCCGAATACCGGGTATATCATTATTATAATAATATTCCAAATTCCACCAAAATCACTATTCATCACTTATTTTTATTTAATTCCTATAATTAGGAAAATGAACCTGGTTCACTCTCGAGTGCTTCTTAACCTTTTTACGGAACCGCTGGACTTATAATAGATATTGATTTGGATGACACAAGAATAATCTTACTTGAAGTAATATACTTATATCCTTAGGAGATAGATCATTCTTACCTATGCCGTCAACCAAAAGTATTCTGCATGACATGTAAGTAATTGAATTCAAATCCGTTCCATTTATTTAATAGATCTTCGTTACATCGCAGTCATAACCACTATTCATTCTTACATCATTAAATACATAAAAGTTTTAATCCCACCCAAAATCTGGGTTCTTACAGTCTCCCCTCCTTAAAAGGATTCCGTCCCGGAATCAGTTTGAAAACAAGTGGGGGTACTTTTCTTGCATTGCGCTTTCAAGTTCCCAGGTGGATTCTTCTACATTGTGATTCTGCCACAAAACTCTGACTAGCTGAATGACCTTGTTTCGGAACACTTGCTCTTTCCGGTCTATGATTTCCACAGGTTGCTCCACATAGGTCAGGTCTGGTTGCATATCCACTTGCTCATACTCTACAATATGCTTTGCATCCGGATTATACTTCCTCAGCATCGAAACATGAAACACATTGTGCACCTGCTGTAGATTCGGGGGCAATGCGAGTTCATAAGCTAGTTCCCCAATCCGTCTCAAGATCTCAAATGGTCCAATGTATCTGGGACTCAGCTTTCCTTTCTTCCCAAATCTCATTAAACCTTTCCAAGGTGACACTTTCAAGAACACTAGGTCCCCTACCTCGTATTCCTTGCCTTTCCGAGCTAAGTCGGCATATTTCTTTTGTCGATCCTGGGCTGCTACCAACCGTCCTCTGATTAGATCTACTGCATCTTTAGTTCGTTGGACCACTTCGGGCCCGAGCATCTTTCGCTCTCCAACTTCATCCCAATACAAGGGAGATCGACATTTTCTTCCATAAAGGGCCTCATAAGGTGGCATCCCAATGCTTGAATGATAACTGTTATTATAGGAGAACTCAACCAATGGCAAGTGATCATCCCAACTCCCCTTGAAGTCTATCGCGCAGACTCTCAACATATCCTCTAGTGTTTGGATGGTCCTTTCACTTTGCCCATCTGTCTGGGGGTGGTAGGCTGTGCTCATGTTCAGCCGGGTCCCTACACATTCTTGAAAACTTCTCCAAAACCTGGAGTTAAATCTAGGATCTCGATCGGATACTATTGCGACTGGGACTCCATGTCGCGCCACTATCTCTTTTAAGTAGATGTCCACTAGTCTATCGACCGTGTACCTTTCGTTGATCGGGAGAAAGTGAGCCGATTTCGTCAGTCGATCTACAATTACCCATATGGTGTCATGATTAGCCTTGGTCCTGGGTAAACCTACTACGAAATCCATGGCTATATGTTCCCATTTCCATTCTGGAATCTCTAAGGGATGTAGAAGTCCGCTGGGTCTCTGGTGCTCTGCCTTCACTCGTTGGCAGGTCAAGCATCTGCTTACCCACTCTGCTACGTCCTTTTTCATATTGGGCCACCAGTAATACTCCTTCAAATCCCTATACATTTTAGTGCTACCGGGGTGCACTGAGTATCTTGAGTTGTGTGCCTCATTTAAAATCTCATCCTTGAGCTCCTGAACATTTGGGATCCATATCCTGTACGTGTACCTCATGATCCCTTCCTTGTCTCTTTCGCACTTAATTTCCTCCCCGGTCATTAGCTCTTCTGTGGAGTTCTTTTCTTCCTCCATCATCCGTTCCTGGCACAGTCTAATCTTTTCTAGCAATGGAGGTTGGATTCTAATTTCCATCAACTTTTCTTGGCCCTCTTCAGGTAACTTAACCTCGATTTCCAACTTCTCAAAATCCTTCACTAGCTCTTTCTCTGAAGTTATCATCTTGAGCTTCTCTTTCCGACTAAGGGCGTCAGCCACCACATTGGCTTTACCCGGGTGATATCGAATTTCACAGTCGTAATCCTTGATTAACTCTAACCACCTCCTCTGGCGCATGTTAAGCTCTTTCTGAGTGAAAATGTATTTGAGGCTCTTATGGTCTGTGTAAATCTCGCATTTTTCCCCATACAGGTAGTGTCTCCAAATCTTTAAAGCGAAGACTATGGCTGCTAGTTCTAGATCATGCGTGGGATATCTGACTTCATAATCCTTCAATTGCCTAGACGCATACGCTATTACCTTGCCGTGCTGCATAAGCACGCATCCCAGTCCTTTATGCGAAGCGTCACTGTAAATCACGAAATCTCCTTTTCCATCAGGTAATGCCAGCACTGGGGCTGTCACCAGCCTCTTCTTTAACTCCTGGAAACTCTTCTCGCATTTCCCAGTCCATTCAAATTTCTCGGTTTTACGGGTAAGTCGAGTTAATGGAGCTGCGAGTTTCGCAAAGTCTTGGACAAATCTCCTGTAATATCCGGCCAGTCCAATGAAACTCCTCACCTCGGTTGGAGTAGTTGGCCGTTCCCAGTTTGAAACTGCTTCTATCTTGGAGGGGTCAACCAACACTCCTTCTCTATTGATCACGTGCCCTAAGAATTGTACCTCATTTTTCCAAAACTCACACTTGGAGAACTTGGCATATAACTGCTCCTTCCTGAGTATTTCTAAGGTTATCCTTAAATGTTCAGCGTGTTCTGCCTCTGTCTTTGAGTAGATGAGAATATCATCAATGAAAACTATCACGAATTTGTCCAAATATTCCTTGAACACCCTATTCATTAGGTCCATGAAGGCTGCTGGGGCGTTGGTCAATCCAAACGACATAACTAAGAACTCATAATGTCCATATCTGGTGCGGAATGCAGTCTTCGGGATATCTTCAGGTTTGATCTTCAGTTGGTGATATCCCGTTCTCAAATCAATCTTAGAGAAGTATTCAGCTCCTCTTAGCTGGTCAAACAAATCGTCTAACCTGGGCAATGGATACTTATTCTTTATGGTTAGCTTGTTCAATTCTCTGTAGTCGATGCATAACCTCATACTTCCATCCTTTTTCTTAACAAACAACACTGGTGCGCCCCAAGGCGACACACTGGGCCTTATCATGCCCTTATCCAACAATTCCTGTAATTGTTTAGCTAGCTCCTTCATTTCTACTGGGGCTAGTCGGTACGGGGCCTTCGAAACTGGCGCCGTCCCCGGGGCTAATTCGATGGCAAACTCAATTACCCTATCAGGTGGTAGTCCAGGAAGATCTTGTGGGAACACGTCCTCGAACTCATTAACTACCAGAATGTCCTGCAATCTTGGCACTTCCTTCTGAGTATCTATAACGTAGGCTAAATAAGCCTCGTTCCCTTTTCGTAACAATCTCTTGGTTTGCGCCATGGTCAGAATTTTCTGGGTCTGTCGCATCCCTTTAAACACTATTTCTTTCTTCCCTGGGGTTTTCAACTTAACCTTTTTCCCTTTACAATCTATCTGCGCATCATTGCGAGACAACCAATCCATACCCAAAATGACATCGAATTCCCCTAGCTTAAAAGGAATTAAATCGACATAGAAGGATCGTCCTCCTATTTCTAGCTTACAATCGGGGTGAATTTGATTAACCGGTACGATTTCCTGATTAGCTATTTCTACTTGTAAGGAATCTCTTAGTTGCTGGGTTTTAAGTTTCAAGTTATGCGCAAAATCTCTAGATATAAAAGACTTAGTTGCTCCTGAATCAAATAAGACATTTGCACTGACTGAATTAAGAGAAAAAGTACCTGCTATCACATCTGTGTCCCTCACGGCACCTTGTACTGACATATTGAAAGTCCTAGCAGTTGGTGGCCTATTTGAGGCAACCTTGCTTGCTCCTGATGCTGCTGGTTTGCTCTTTGGGCAATCCTTCCTCATGTGCCCTCGCTGTCCACACTAGAAACAGGTTGTGCTGTTAGGGATGACCGTGGTGCAAGCGGTAGCATAATGCCCAGCTCGCCCACACTTATAACAGTTTATCTGCTTCAGGTTGCACACCCCGGAGTGCCTCTTCCCACAAGTAGCACACAATGGCAATGGAGGTCGAGAAGGGTTGGAACGGGACATTCCTGATTGGTGGCCGCCCTGGCTCACACTCACACTCGCAGATGGTTTAAACCCTACACTCCTCCCTGGTAGGGAAACCGCTCCTCGATTAAACTTGGTTGGGGGTTTTCCTCCAGCGGATCTTCCGCCCATACTAACATGCTTTCTCTTTATCCCCCCTTTCTCTCTCTCTCTCTGCATCTGATCACTACCAGCCTCCACAATGGTTGCCTTCTGCACCAAGGTGGCATAATCTGTAATCTCTAAAACAGCCACCATATTCTGGATCCACTGTTTCAGCCCTTGTTGAAACCTGTTAGCTTTCTTCTCTTCTGTGTCTACAAACTCTGGCACAAATCTTGATAGCTCAGTAAATTTAGCCTCATTTTTAATAAATCGAAAAATGCTCTTTTTGACATACGGTTTTCTTTCACACCTTCCTTCTTACCCCTAGTATTTATTTACCAAGATTCGCCATGACGTTACATTGTTTACGAGGGTTCAATTTCAGTTACGAACTTTTGTTTACGGATTCGAACTACTTTTAGTAATTTAGTCATAAATCCTAAACCGTAAGTCCGTTTCACGTGATCTTTATATCAAAACGAAGCTTATAACATAATCTAGCCTTTCATGGCAAAATCCGAGACTGGACAGTGTGTTAATGCTACTGCTAATCACGGTTTCTTAAGGCTAACGACAATCGGGCATTACGACGGCTATGTTTACATGATTTCCAAATTTCAAACCATCCAATAATTATAGTTTCCACTCCAAACAACATTTACATGTTATTCAACCATGAACTAAGACCAAGCAATGTCTTTCCGTTCATCTAAACTAATTTCACATTTAATAAATCCCAATCATAATCTTAAGGTCCTAAACATGCATTAAATCCATATAACTCATCTAAAATACCAAAACTTAAACTAAGAGCTTGGTTTTCAAGAGTGGTATACCTTCCTTGGTGTATGTATGAACTTATCAAGCCTTGTTTAGCCCTTATCTAGCCTTAGTATAGCTTGAATAATCAAAAGAAATCAAGAAATAAAAGTTAGTTTATGAAGAACACTATTCATCATCATCTTTGATGATTTATTTAAAAATGATAAAAGATGAATTTGAAGCTGAAATTTCTAGGAGATCATTACCATGATATGTAGTACTTACCATAAAAATTTGAAGAACAAGTGATGGTTGGAAGTTGGACTTCCAATTAGCTAAGAATGGGCAGATTTTTATGAAGAAATGGAGAAAAATGGTGGTGGTTTGTTTTGTTTTGGTGATTTATGGCTAATACATGTATAACCCTTGCATATATAATGGATGCATCTCTTTTAATGTGTTGTTGGCAATCCAATGGTGCCACTTGTTGCTTCCTCATTGGGCCAAGTGTTGGCACTACAACAAACAACTCCATTTTTGCAAGAATGCAATTACACCACTCATCTTGTAGTTGACTTATAAGGATGTTACTTGGGTTTCTCCTTTTCCCACCAATTGCACTTGTTTGTCTCTTGGTTATTTATTCGTTCCTTTGTCCGGGTATTACTCAATTTCCTTGCTTGTTCGTTGATCGTTCGAGGGAATAACTCATTCGTTTCTAGTTAGGGTTTTACCGAAAACCTTCTTAATATTTCTAATACTATTCTTCATCTTACTTAATACTTCTCGAATTTAAATTCCTTAATTCCCTTTTATAACTCCTTAAGTCTTGTAGTGTCCAGGGAAATCTCGGAGAAAATAAAAGTGCTCTTTTTCTGAATCCGACGGCTTTTACATACACTTATTTTCTTCCTGGATCACTAATACGAACTCAGAAATCCGTTCCGAATACCGGGTATATCATTATTATAATAATATTCCAAATTCCACCAAAATCACTATTCATCACTTATTTTTATTTAATTCCTATAATTAGGAAAATGAACCTGGTTCACTCTCGAGTGCTTCTTAACCTCTTTACGGAACCGCTGGACTTATAATAGATATTGATTTGGATGACACAAGAATAATCTTACTTGAAGTAATATACTTATATCCTTAGGAGATAGATCATTCTTACCTATGCCGTCAACCAAAAGTATTCTGCATGACATGTAAGTAATTGAATTCAAATCCGTTCCATTTATTTAATAGATCTTCGTTACATCGCAGTCATAACCACTATTCATTCTTACATCATTAAATACATAAAAGTTTTAATCCCACCCAAAATCTGGGTTCTTACAACCAAGGCCATCCGACCTGGTGGACCGTGCTGTCCGAATGAATCCGCAAGTACTTTGTCGTGCTGCGCAAGCACACATCCTAATCCTTTATGCGAAGCGTCGTTGGAAGCACAAAGTCTCCTTTTTCCATTAAGCAATGCCAACTCTTGGTCATTACCAATTTCATCTTTTAGCTCCAGGAAGATTTTCTCACATTTTTCTCTTTAACTGCTGCTCGTATTACTTGATCCATTATAACTCCGCATCGGAGTAAACTTAAGGTAACTACTATAATCCATTCAAAGAAAGAATTTAATATTCCTCTGAATCACATGCATCTCACATTTCTGGTTCATCATTTCACTGAGTTGAAATAACCCTATACTCAGTCTCTAACAGTAGCCTTATTACGAGTTCAACTTGACTCACTGGTCTTATCTTTCGGTAGGTTCTGAGATCATTGTCTTGCTTACTACCTCCTTGTATAACTTTATCCAATCATGATATCACTTCCCAATATTTTCACTTTCTAACTGATTCATTCATAAGATGGACATTTTCCTAAAATAAACAACTTCATTAATCTCAATTTGGTTCCATAATTTACAACCTATGACATCTGCCTTCTCATGGCGAATTATTACTGACAATATTCATACTAATTCATTTATCAAATGATATGGCACTTACTGCCTCCTTCTCAACTATTCCTAGGGACTCTGCTCCTCGCCCTAAATCGATGTCTTTGATAATCATACATCCCTCTAGCTCTTTCTTCGTTAATAGGGAAGTCTCTAGGGATTCTCGTCTATTCCCGTATAAGATCTCAAGTGATCCTTTCAATCCATCTCACATGCTGGTACTACCTCCAGTAGTCCGGCTACGAATCCAACATGAATCTTTAGTTCTCTTGCTAATAACTCAGTTCTTTATGCTCCCTTTTCTGAGCACTAAACTTTAGTCATCACAGTCTTTCTGGCTGCAGCCCTCATTCCTCAAGGGTAAGCTCCTTATCCTAACAGGATTTTTCCTTATCTGCTGGAACCTCTTCCGGGTCTCCAGTAGGGTACTCCGTCGAATTACCCGCTGATCTTCAGCATATAAAGCATCATCGCGCTGCTGTTCGTATGCCTCAAGGTCTGTCGCCTTACTCGTCAATACAATATCGAGCTAAGTTACTATCACGATACTTAAGAGTTCCCATAAGGGTTTTATATGTCATCACTACATTAAGTAGTCCGACTATGAACTTGGCAAGAGTTCTTATTATCTTAATGAATTTATTGTTTTAACGTCGCCTCATCTCTAGGGTTTATAACGTACGCTCTGATACCACTTCTGTAACACCCCCATATCCGGGGTCCGGGATCCGGTGGTTACGGTCTCCAATTCTGTCCACAACAATTGAACTTTCCTTAACATAAAATAAATTACGTCTCTATGACCCAACACAACAATATAAAACACACCCGTTATAGTCCCAGAGATGAAATCAGAGTAACAATCAAATTTTTATGAATCACATTATGAGTTCTTACAATCCAAAAGAATTTCAATATAAATACATACTCTTTGCCATCCATTTACATAAGTCATACTAGACCATATTCTTGGTACTGAAAGAATAAATATATCCTACCAATAGCTTCTTCTTCGGCTTTGGTAGTCTCATCGTCCTCGCCCGCGTCGAGTGCGCCTTGTGCGAGTCATCTGGTCTAGCTGTTGTTGTGATATAATAATAAAGCAAGGGTGAGCAATAGCCCACCAACAATAATATATAACTGAACGATAATATATAACAGTTCAAAAGTATCTTTCAAACCATATGCCATGCATTTACGGAAATGATGCCAGTATAATATGAACGATGAAGTTACAAGGTAACTTAAAGTATTTGTTTGTAGAAATATCTGCTACATCAAAAGTAAGCGAGATATTCTCATTGTTATTAAGAAGAGGAACTTGCATGAAAAGGTTGCAATTCCAGTTATGAACACTTTTCCAGCTCTGCCAACAGTAATCATGTTGCAGAAAATAAATAAGTTTGGATGATGAACCAATGATGGAGTATTCACCGCGCCCGCTGTTCCAATCTTGATGATCAGTCGAGATCGTACAGCTCAATTTAGATTTACTACCGGTAGAAGGAAGAACTGACGGCTTTACTTGTATACCGCCTTACTAGCTCTCCCCGGCCAACGGTTGGGCCAAAGGGGATGGACCGGCGCTACTCGGCCTCTTACACGACTCCTAGTTCAAATAGAATTCATGATTCTGAATGTAACGTTCGTCCCCCTTTCCCCAAGTATAATACTTGTTGATAAGACTCTACAAAGTAGTCGTATCTAGTTGGAAAGGAAAATTCACCAATAACTTCCAAGCTATTGCTTGGTAACGAATATCAACTTGCTCCAACAATCTTACCCCTCGAAAGATGAGAAGGTAAACAACGACTTAATAAGTCCATAGCACCCGAGTTGCGAGTGAAGAGAATACTTTATGACCGGGAAGTCGACAAGATAAATAACATTTTTCCAAGTAAGGTTCCCTTATTTTTAGGGAGATAGACTCAAGAAGAATGATGTCTGAGAACCTTTCTTGATATAAGATTAATAATAATATGACTTCGAGATATTTTCCGTAATAATCGAAGAAGATAAACCTTATTGAGGTTATTCTAAATATGGAATAAATATTCAGAGAATATTTATTGAATTAAAAATATTTAAAGAATATTTAGGAATATGAAAGAATATCTTTAATCAGAGTATTTCTCAAATAATCCTTGAAGAAATATCGAGAGAATATTTATTGCATAATTAAATATTCAATTGAATATTCGAAATAATATTCATTAATTAATAAGACCTGAAAGGAATATTTAAAATAATATTCGTAATTAATTAGGAATTTAAATGTTTATTGAAAAAGTAATATTCATTTAATGAATAATATTCTAAATGAATATCAAGTAATATTCATTTAGTAATCCAAGCTTTAAAGGAATATTCGAGATAAGACTCGATAAATAAATCAAGCTTCAGATGAACATTAAAATAATATTCATCAGGTAATTACTATCTTGAATGAATATTCAAAAGTAATATTCATTTAATGAATAATATTCTAAATGAATATCCAAATAATATTCATTTAGTAGTCCAACCTTTAGAAGAATATTCGAAATAATAATCGATAAATAATTCGACTCTGAATAAATATTAAAAAATATTATTCGTCGAATAGTTACGTTCAAATAATTATTTGAAGTAGGGATCGTTAAATAAATAATCTCGAACGAATATTCACATAATATTCGTCGCCCAAATAATAGAAAATATTTACTTAAATATTTTCCTCCAAGGTAATCTCGATATGTCAAGAAATATTGACTCCCGGTCTATATTTGATGAATAAGATGTATACACCCTTCTCTGAGGGTCTTACAATAACCGGCTTATAATTGATACGACAGCTATCTAATTTATAAGCCAATAACAATCAGGGAACAAGCATAATGATATAACTTGAAAGTAGGCATGCATGCTATGGCATATGTATAACAGAAGACATATATATATATATATATATATATATATATATATATATATATATATATATATATATATATTCAATCACAACAACAGCCTAAAAGAAGGGAATTGAAACTTGCCTGGTAGTCGAGTACGGTAAGGGGTAGTGGTAGCGGGTCCCGGGTCAGCTTGGTGATCTATAAATAGCCAAGGCATTCAGGATTAATCACTTAACATCTTAAAAGTTAAGTTATACTTAAATCGAAACACGTTCTCGAGTTATCTCGTTATACCCCTTTTTGTGGATTCCTTTTTATCATTGATCCGACTCGACATTCGTTTGTTAATACGACATGTCACTGTACTTATACTTGGGACATACTTAAGTCATACAAGTTCTAAAGTTGATCGTTAGGAATCAATATTATGCTCCGAGTTTTATCGCCCGTTTTCTAAGTGTTTTACCGAAGTTATAATCAAGCGGGTTTTTAGGGGTTCGTTCGCGATTTACTTTGATTCGAACATTTTTATAAAATCGGAAAACGATCCATTTCACATGAGGTTTTCTCTCACACCTTCCTTTTTACCTCTAGTATTTAATTACCAAGATTCGCCACTGACTTACGTATTTTATCGGGGTTCAATTTCAGTTACGAACTTTCGTTTACGGTTTCGAACTACTTTTAGTATATCGGCCATAACTCCTAAACCGTAAGTCCGTTTCACACGTTCTTTATATCAAAACGAAGGTTGGAACATTATCTACCTTATCATGGCAAAAGACAACCCTGGACAGTGATTTCAAGCTACTGTGATGCACGGTTTTTAAAGATTATCGAAAATCGGGCATTACGACGGCTATAACTCGGATAATTCCAAAATCAAAACTCTCCAATTATTATACCATCCACTCCAAATCACACATACAAGTTATTTATCCTTGAACTAAGACCAAGCAATGTCTTTCCGTTCATATAAGCTATACTATCATCTCATAAAACCCACACATAGATCTAGCACTCTAAATATGCATACAACACTAAAACTCATCCAAAACTCCATTAAAACTCAAATCAAAGACTAGGGTTCTTTGAAGTTTATACCTTCCTTGGAGTATGTAAGACCTTAATAAACCTTGATCAATCCTTAGAACACCTTAACAAAGCTTGGATCATTCAAAAGAATCAAGAAAATCAAAGTTAGTTTCATGAAAGCACTATTCACCCTCCTATTTCTTGATTTTTTTAAAAATGGAAACAAAGGAGTTTGAAGCTAAAATTTTGAGGATATTACTTTCTTGAAATATAGGACTTACCTTAAAAATTACAAGATCAAACAAGGAGTGGAAGCTTGATTTCCCCGTTTGAATTTATGAAAAAGCCGAATGGGGCTTTTAGAGAGAGTGTTGGAGTTGCTTGGTTTGTTTCTTTGATAATAATGCATAAAGGGATTTTGCTTGGGATAATATCTTGCTAGTTGCTTTATTAAAGGTGTGATGTAAGAAATGATGTCTTTGGAGTGGACACATGTTGTTGTTTAAGTGGTAAGATGAGAAAGAGATGCTAAGTACTTGGTTGTTTCCTTATCTTGCTAGTTACTCTTGTAACTACTTAGTTAATTGATCTCATCCACTTGCACATACTTACATCTTGGTTCTCTGCTTGTTTCTTTGTCCGTTTATTGCTCAATTCATTGATCGTTCGGACGAATAACTAAGTAGTTTCACCTCTAGGGTTTACCGGGAAATTTCTCGATATTCATAATACCTTCCCCAATCCTTAATATAATCCTCGTGATGACCATGTAGGATATTTAATCTCGATACGAACTTAATCCGTAATCTAGGATTTGTTCGCTTTATTGATTAATCTCGTTATAACGTTTTAGCGGTTTCTAGAACGCTGTTTCACTGCCTCAGTGGTTTCCTACCTTCATTCTTAAATCAAATATAATAACATCCCAAAATATCAAATTCTCAAATTTAATATCTCAATTCTTGGATTATAATAATATTTAATCCACTGTCCGGTCAAATATTATACCGAAAAAGAATTTGGAATTTCTGAATTCCGATCGTCTCTGCATTCACTTATTTCCTCCGCGTATTACTAATATGACTTCGAAACATCCATATCACGTCCCGTACATAGGGTGGCGTGAAAAGTTTTCCAACTTACAAAATCACTATTCATCCACCAAATTACTATGCACGTACAGGAAACACTATGCACGTACGGGAAACACTATGCACGTATGGGAAACACTATGCACGTACGGAAAACACTATGCACGTACTCATTTCCCTTCAAGGATCCATTAGCTCCTTCCTGGATGGTAGATTATTCTTATCTAGGTCCTCAACCATCGAATTACTATATTCTGACAATATACCAATGCATCAGGATCATTGTCCAAAGCAATATCCATTCATTACAATCATTGTTCCTTGAAACCACCCTTCATTAGAGCTGGTGACCTTGTTGTCGGAATCATTGTTCCTCATTTTATCATTACTTAATAAAAAGTTTTAATTATATCCAAAATTTGGGGTTCTTACATCTAATGTTGCTGATCATAGACTCCATGGATATGTCGATGTTTGCCAATATAGCATCATGCACATCAGCCAAGGACATGTGGAACCACATCGAGGTGTTATGTGAAGGGACAGAGAAGGTAAGAGAGAATAGGAAATAGATACTGGTCACACAATATGAGGCTTTCATGGCACACTCCAAAGAAAGTATTACTGATATGTTTGAGAGATTTCACAAGCTGGTGACTGAGCTTCAAATGAATGGGAAGGTTTACAGCACTAAAGAATTAAACATGAAGTTTCTACTATCTGCACCAAACCATCTAGAGCAAAGGGTCATATCTCTAAGAGAAAGAGATTTGAACAAAGTCACATATGATGTGCTCTATGGGGTTTTAAAGACTCATGAGCTTGAGTTGCTTCAGAAGAGGGCTATCCAAGCCAACCATGGCAGAATGATAAACACATCCTGTGCCTTGATTGTCAACAAATCCGTTCAAGACCTGGAAGCATCTGCAAGTCAACTGAGAATAGAAGAGATAGTAGATGATGAAGAAACTGAAGAAGAAGTGACTGAACCTGTTGATGAAAAGGAAGAAGATGAGTTCTATACTCTTAAAGAGTTGGATGCCATGGAAAACACTTCATATGCTTTTATGGCTAGAAAATTCCCAATCATCAGATTTAAGAGGAATCAGCCCTTCAAGTCTAGATCTCAAAATCATTCATTCAACAAGAGCAAGGCACCTGTGAAAGCAAACAAAAACAAATTAAAAACCAGCTATGTGGATAGGTCATCTGTGAGATGTTATAGATGCAATGACCTAGGGCATTTTGCCAGTGAATGCAAGAGGCCGAAAAAGAAGTATAAGGAGTTTCTTGAGCTTGAAGCTAAGTATGAGGCTCTGCTAAAGAAGCATACACCAGGTAAGGCCTACATAGCTGAAGGGAAGTGTTGGGATGATTCTGGTAGTGATGGAGAAGAACAAGAATTCTGCAACTATGCCTTGATGGCCAACTCCAAGGAAGAACCATCTGAATCAGACTCTCAGGTACCATCCCTCACTACTATAGACATGTCTGTTTCTGAATACAAATCTATGGTTGAACAACTATCTGTTGAGATGTTTAATATTCATACTAGTATGACTGCTGCTAATGAAGAAATTGCTAAACTGTCTACTAAGAATGAACTGTTGAACAAAAGAAATGAGGAACTAGAACTAACTGCTATGCAAGTAGAAAACCTTAAACAAGAAATCGAATATCTAAAGAATAAGGTTCTATGTGCTAATCAAGTTGAGAAAGCTCTTAGGGATGAACTAGCTGAAAATGAATTCAAATTGAAAACATTTAAAAATTCCTCTAGTCTATTGCAGTCCTACCATGAGAAAAATCTAGCTAGACCTAAGGCTGCTATTGGACTTGATTATGACACTCTCAACCAGAGGAAAGGCTATGCAGTCATTGAAGATGACATTGTTGTTCAAGAGGAAGTGCCTCAGGTTTTGAAAAAGGCTGAGACCCCAATATTTAAAACACCAACACTTGAGATTGATGAGGATGCCTTACTCATTAAGCATATGTTGGATGATGAAGATAAGACACAATCAAATGAACAACAAGCATCCTCTAAGAGTGAGAATGTCAAAACCAAAGCCAAGGAGCCAGTAGGAGGTAGACCTAGACTTGAGAAATTTGTGAAGTTTGTTTCAGCTGGGAATAATGAGTTTGAGAAGAAAGTGGCTAAAAAGAAACAAAACAGGAATGGCAAATTAGGTATTAACAAGGACAACAATTATGCTTATGTGCCAAATGCCCCTAGGAAAGTTTGTCAAAACTGTTCTAGCACTAATCATTTAACTCATGCATGCAAGAAACCATCTGGTAGTGTTGCTAAACCATTCTATGATTGCTCTGTGCCTTTAAGACATAGAGACTCTCCTTTCTGTGATAAATTTGATTGTATGCCATGTAACATGAATGTAATGACTAGTTGCTTTAATTTGAGAAGACAATTCATGGAAGGTTGCATCAGTCACAATGTTCACACACACTACACAAGAACAAAGTCTTCAAGTCCTCCTAAAGTTAGGAAGGTACCTCTGTCACCTAATTCTAAGAATCCTGATTCTAAGACTTCTAACAGTGACAAGAAGACTAACATCAAGAAAATTGATAAGCATGCTGTTTATGATAAAACTGTTGCTAAGCCACATGGACCCAAACTTGTTTGGGTACCAAAGGAGAAGTAATACCTTTATGTTTGCAGGGCAAAGAAAGTGAAAGGAAGGTCATGTGGATTTTGGACAGTGGGTGCTCAAACCATATGACTGGTGATATGGCCCTGCTATCACAATATGAGGAGAAGGCTGGCCCAATGGTTGCTTTTGGAGATGACAGCATTGGCAACACACTGGGATATGGCAAGTTGGAAATTGGAAATGTCATCATTGAAAATGTAGCACTGGTCAAGGGACTCAAGCACAATCTACTGAGTGTTGGTCAATTTACTGACAGAGGCTTCAAAGTGAATTTTGACAAAGATGAATGTTTGATCACCCACAAGAAGACTGGTGACTTTGCTCTATCTGGAGTAAGGAAAGGAAGCCTGTTTGTAGCCAATATGAACTCTGCAAACAATGACAAATTTTGTTGCTTTTACTCAAAAGCATCAAATGAAGATAGTTGGCTGTGGCATAAGAAGCTATCACACTGAACTTCAAAGGCATTAATTCTCTAGTCAAAAGGGAGTTAGTGAGAGGCATGCCCACACTTGAATTCTGTCAAGAAGGAGTGTGTGAGGCTTGTCAAAAGGGAAAAATGAAAAGATCAAGCTACAAGTCAAAGACAGTGACATCAATAACCAAGCCCCTACAACTAATTCATATGGACTTGTTTGGGCCTGTCAATATTATGTCACTAGGAAGGAAAAAGTATGCTCTGGTGATGGTTGATGATTTCACAAGGTATACATGGGTAGAATTTCTGGCATCAAAGGATGAGGCTCCACAAGTAATCATTGAGCATATAAAGAAAATTGACAAGGAAGCAAAGGCCAACAATGCAAGTGTGATTGCATTAAGAAGTGATAATGGAACAGAGTTCAGAAATGCCATGCTTGAAGCATTCTGCAAAGAGAATGGTATTTCTCAACAATTCTCAGCTCCAAGGACTCCACAACAAAATGGAGTTGTTGAGAGAAAGAATAGAACTCTGATTGAGGCTTCTAGAACAATGTTACTTGATGCAAAGATGCCTACATGTTTTTGGGCTGAGGCTGTGAGCACTGCATGCTATATCCAAAACAGAACCCTCATCAACAAAAACATTGGAAAGACACCTTACAACTTGATGACTGGAAAGTAGCCCACTCTAAAGTATGTTCATACTTTTGGAAGCAAATGCTTTGTGTTAAAAGACAACTCAGAATATGTTGGAAAGTTTGATGCAAAAGCATTTGAAGGAATTTTTCTTTGCTACTCTATGGAAAGAATTGCATACAAAGTTTATGTCATCACTCAAAAGAAAGTTATGGAAAGCACAGATGTGACATTTGATGACATCAAACTACCTGGATTAGAAGAAGCCAATGATGAAGATAAAGATCCTTTGAAGTTTGACAATCTAGATGATTCTGATGAGGAGATTGAAACTGAATTTGAGCCCACAATCCAACAAACTCAAGTGAATGAAGAATCTGTGTCAACCAACAATGAAGAAACAAGCATCCAAGACACACCTGTGATTAGTGGCAACTTCACAGGGGGAGGAAATGTAAATGATCATGATCTGGATGATAAAGCAACATCAAGGCTGAGAAATCAATCTGAACATACAAGGAAATGGGATAGAGCACATACTGCAGATCAGATTATTGGAGATCCAAATACAGGAGTGAGGACAAGGAGAGCAACTCTAAATGAATGTCTCTATGGTTGCTTTCTATCCCAAGTTGAGCCTAAGAAACTTGATGATGCATTGTTGGATCCTGATTGGATAATTGCTATGCAAGAGGAGCTAAACCAATTTGAAAGAAGCAAAGTATGGGAACTTGTGCCTGCACCAAAGGATAGAACCATTGTTGGAACAAAATGGGTTCTAAGGAATAAGATGGATGAAAATGGTGTAGTCATAAGAAACAAAGCAAGGTTGGTTGCAGAAGGATACTCTCAACAGGAAGGCATTGACTATGATGAGACTTTTGCCCCTGTTGCTAGACTAGAGGCCATCATAATTTTCTTGGCATTTGTTGCACATTCTAATTTCAAGGTTTATCAAATGGATGTCAAGAGTGCATTTCTGAATGGGGAGTTGGAAGAAGAAGTATATGTGCAACAGCCACCTGGCTTTGAGGATCCACAATTCCCTCACTTTGTCTACAGATTGCTTAAAGCATTGTATGGACTTAAGCAAGCTCCTAGAGCATGGTATGACACATTGTCACAATTTCTACTGGAGAATCAATTCACTAGAGGCACACTGGACAAGACACTGTTTTACAAGAAACATGGTGATGATATTATCTTAGTTCAAATCTATGTGGATGATATCATATTTGGCTCTACAAATGAGAAGCTGTGTGAGAAATTCTCTAAGCTCATGCAGAGCAGATATGAGATGAGTATGATGGGAGAATTAACATTCTTTCTTGGGCTGCAAGTGAGTCAAAGGAAGGATGGCATTTTTATAAGTCAAACCAAATACATCAAGGATCTATTGAAGAAATTTGACTTAGAAGAATGCTCACTTGCAAAGACACCCATGGCCACTGCCACCAAGTTAGATGAAGATGTTAAGGGCAAGAAGGTAGATATCTCAATCTACAGAGGCATGGTTGGTTCTCTACTCTACCTCACTGCTAGTAGGCCAGACATCATGTTTGCAACATGCTTGTGTGCAAGGTTTCAGTCAAATCCAAAGGAATCACATATGATAGCAATAAAGAGGATTTTCAGATATCTAAAGGGCACACCAAACTTGGGGTTATGGTATCCTAAGGACACAGGGTTCAATTTGGTTGGTTATTCTGATGCTGATTATGCTGGATGCAGAGTGGATAGGAAAAGCACCTCAGGTAGCTGCCAGTTTCTTGGACAAAGGTTAGTCTCTTGGTACAGCAAGAAACAACAATCTATGTCAACTTCCACAGCTGAAGCTGAGTACATAGCTGCTGGAAGTCGCTGTGCTCAAGTGCTTTGGATCAGAAACCAACTTAGAGATTATGGACTTATGTTGGAAAGAATTCCAATCATGTGTGACAACACAAGTGCAATCTCTATAGTTTCCAATCCTGTCAATCATTCTAGGACAAAGCACATTGACATCAGATATCACTTCATAAGGGAGCATGCAACTAATGGAACCATTGAGTTACATTATGTTCCTACAGAGAAACAACTAGCTGACATATTCACTAAGCCATTAGATGAAGCCACCTTCACAAGGTTGGTTAGTGAGATTGGAATGCTGAATTCTTCAAATTCTGCCTAAGTGAATATATCAACTAGATTGTTGCAGCAGTAAATACTTACTTTATCAAATGCTCAATATTTTTGAAGTAAGTATTGGCTGGAGTATGATTTATAAATATTGCACAATGCTGCATATGTTGAAAATCATACATCTTTAGCTTGAAATTTCTGTGAAATTTTGAGAGAATCACTATTTAATTTGGTAGAATATTCTTCAGTGAATATTTCTGGTAAATTTTAAAAGATAGTGAAAATTGAATTTTATGAGTGAAAAGTATAGTTCGATAAGTCAGGCTTCTCGAATGGTTCATTGTTTTGTCATGGCTCGAGTTCTCGAATAGGCCTATCTAGAACCCTCTTGAGTTCTCGAATAGTGTCTTTTGGAGAAATCGAATAGCACACTCTGAGTTCTCGAATAGAGTATTTTAGTTCTCTAATGATGGAGTTCTCGAATACTGTACTTGAGTTATCGAATCATTTGAAAAGGCTGATTTCTCGCTGACACTTAATCGCTTTTTGGATTTATATTCAAAATTTCATTTCGCTCATAAAAACATATTTTATTTAGCTTAGAATTATTTTCTGAGTTAAATAACTGCCAGCTGTGAGTTTCAAACTGCTTGAGATATCGAATAAGCCTTTCTTGACTTATCGAATAGTTGTTTTATACTTCTCGAATGACTGACTTGTCGATACAAAACTTATATCTAATCGACAACTCAAGTCACTCACATATATACAATTCCACAACTGTTCAAATCATTTCATTCGATTTCTCAGGCAGCTAAAGTTCCAAAACCTCTGTAAACCCTAACGTAAAAAGCTAAATTTCTTCTTCAACCTTCATTCTCTTCTCATCTCTCTGTGTAACAATGGCAAATACCCAACTCACAATTCCTATCCACACCAATTTCATAGCAATAACTAACGATGTTGAAGCACCCAATGCAAACTTTAAGTGCTTCGTTCGATGGATGGCTGAATCATACATCAAGGATGCACTCTCAGCCAACCCAACTCTGTATCTAGACTTACTAGAACAGTTTTGGAGAACTGCTACTGTGGAGGTCGTGGCCCTAGAGAATGCAATAACTTCATACGTAATCTATTGCAAGATTCAGGACAAGGAAATCACCATCACTACTGAAGACATGAATCAAGCACTGGGGTTACAACAAGGAGTGTATGACAGTCAAGCAACTGATCAGGAATTGGAAGACTTCTTTGATTTTATCAACTACTCAGATAGAATCAAGCTTGGAAATTTGAATAGGAAGTACTTGAGGAAAGAATGGAGCTATGTCTTTGCCACTCTTCTTCAAGTCTTCACAGCAAGGAAGTCCAACTTTGATCAAATCAGCACACCTGTTCAACAAATAGGATATGCTCTAGCATATTGGAGAAAGATTGATGTTGGTTTGATCATAATGCAAGAATTGTATGGGAGACTTGGTAAGAACTCAGCCAAGAGAGGTAATGAAATTTTCTTCCCTCGCTTTATTCAATCTATACTTAATTTCGTAGATGCTAGATTGATTGAATTGCCTGGGTTAGACAAAAATAGAATAGGCTATCCGAAATCCATGACCAAACTCATTTTTGGTAGCTTGGAGACTAGGAATGATGTGGATGTAAGGCTCAAAATAACTCCCCTTATGGAGAGTTTATTTAGGACTTACCCCCACAACATGCCAATATGTGCCTCAAAATCTGAGTTAGCTAGGCCCAAGCAAGTAGAGCAAAATGCTAACCCAGGGCCTGCTAACCAACCCTCTCAGCCAAACACTTCACCAAACACAGAGCCAACTGCATCATCCTCTCAAAAGGGTGATGTTAGTAAAAAGAAGAGAAAACAGGTTTCTTCTGAACCTCTAAAAATCTTAACTGAAGCAGCCTTGGCTATAGAATTAGGCATAGCAAGTGAGGAACCTGAGTCACCCTTACTAAAGCCAAAGAAGAAGAAGAAGTCTAAAACCACCTCTTCAGTCACCCAAATGGCTGAAGTCGTAAAATCATGGGCAAACAGCTCACTAGATGTATCCTCTCAACAGGGTGCATCTATAGAATCAAGCATCCTCCCCAATGCACCTATCTGTAAAGAGTCAGCACAAGGGAGTGATAAGGCTGGCACAACACTGAGTGGAGAGCACATCACAATTGAAACTCCCTCTATCTCTCAGGGGGGGTTGCCAAAATCTAATCTACAACACACTTCTCTTCCAGAATCTACCACTCATATTTCTTTGGAGCCTGCAACTCAAGCAATTGAGGAGCAAGGCATTGATCATCAAGAATTCTTTTCTCTTGATGAGCCAATGGATTCAAGTGACTTGGTGCATGACACCTTGCTCACCACCCAGGTACCACATTTAGATGGTCAGGGAATGCATGCTGGGGCATCTCTTAATGACACCATCACAAACACAGAGGATTCACTAGTTTTAACTAGAGACTCTGTGCCTGTGTCAACTACTGTTGTAACTCATCCCACTCCTGTGGAGACAACAGTAGCAGAGTCTTTCCATCCAGTTACAGAAGTTGCATCTGTAACTGAGGAGTCTAGCTTGCCTAGCTCTAGCTCTCACTTTCTGTCCCAATGGCTGAAGCCTGTGCAACATGACAGTGCTTCAGGATCAGGGTCTGTTCCACCACAAATGTCCATTGAAGCTCTCCAAAGCTATGTTGTGGATCAGATTCCTGAGTTTGTAAAAATAGCCCAGAACCTTGTCACCTCCAACATCTCAAATCCAGATTATGAAGCCATCCTACTATGCCATAGGGATGATGTGGAGATGCAGAAGGCCAAGATTATTGATGATGCTGAGAGAGATGGCAATGTAAATGCCTGGATGCAAGGAAAGTATGATGTAACTCTCAGTGAAGCACTTCAATATCTTAGAGAGGAATACATCACTTCACTGGGTTCAAATGCAAAATCCCTGTCCCCTAGTGAAGTGTATGAAGCTGTCAATGATTCCTACAAGGGTTTCCTCAAGGCTGCACACTACCTTGGCAAGGGAGTCAAAACTGAAGTCAACAAGGTGTGTGACAAGACAACCACTTCAGTACAAGAAGTAAAGAGGGCCTTTGATGCCAAATTTCCTCAACTAGACAGTGTGGTCAAAGATCTCAGACACTGCAACACCACCTGCACCAAGATGGATAATGGTCTAGCTCTACTTAAAGATACAGTCACAGGTCTAGGAAGCAAATTTCAAATTCTATCTGACCAGACTACAGAGGCCAATGCTATGTTGAGGACCATATTCAAAAACCAATATGGAGACAAGCTAGTCATTGAAGTCCCTGTGAATGAACTGTCAAAGTATGAGTTCAAGAGACTACAAGATCAATCCCTAAATGGTTTCAAGGCCAAAGAGTTATTCACCAAGGTTGATACTCTTGAAAGGGAGGTGGTATCTGTCAAAGAATCCAATGCCCATCTGGCAGGCAAGGTTACAAATCTAACTGAGCAATTGAACACTCAAGCCACTACCACAGCTGATGTTCTTCTGCATCAACAATCTATGCTGTCTGCCATGATGAAGCACATGGGTATCCCTCTATCTGAAGACTCTTCAACTCCAAAGGCCCCTACTACAGCCTCTGTGCCTGACAACAAGCCTAAGGGGCGGAAGAGGATAACAAGAAATAAATCTAAGGGGGAGCCTCAAACTAAGGGGGAGAAATCTCAATCTCAATCTAAAGGCATCAAGATTAATGAGGGTGGTCATCAACAAATTTCAAATCCTACATCTCATGTCTCAGGCAAGGGCAAACTCAAGGTTGATGAACCTCCATCTTCTCTGCCAGTGGTCACTCTACCACCTGTGCACATCATTACACCTAGTGCCCAAAAGCAAACTGTCACCACTACAGTAGTGGCAGGTTCCATGCCAAGCAATCCAGTCCAAGTACCCAGACTTGAAGATGTGCCAGTGGAAGCTAAGGTGATTACAGAGGCCAAGCTGATAGAAGTAGCAAATTTAGAGATTTATCATGATGCTGCATTCTTGAAGTTTCTGCAAACCTCAAAAGCAAGGGTTGGAGGGGAAACCTTATTTTACAGAAGAAGCCTCAGAGATCAAATCAAATATCTAACAGTTATTCCAAGAAAGCTAAATCAAATCTATCTCAAGGAAATCATGATGGTGACCAATGGCAAGATATGTCATCTATCATTTGAAACCTTGAAAGCCTTAAAATACTCTAAGATTGATGCTATCTTGGAACTAATTGAGCAGAAAGGGGAGAACAACCAAAGAGTGTACACTGAACTAAAAGATGGTCAACTAACTAGATTGCCTGAAGTATGCACCAAACCAAGAACCATCTTTTATCAGTCTGGTACCAGAATTCAAGATGTTAAACAGCTGGTTATCCCCCATGATCTTAACCCTAAAAACCACAGACTCATCATTGCTATTATTGACTAGCTACAAAAGAAAGATGGAAACAGAAGTGCTGAAGAGTTGGAAGCACTTCACATCTTAAGAACATTCATAGCTACTGGTTCAATTCTGGAAATAGCTCAACCTAGGAGGAATAAGGATGATAAGGATGATGACAAGAGTGATGGAAGTAGAAGTCATCACAGGAGTGATAAGGGGGATGAGGATAAGAAGAAGAAGAAGAAAGACTGCAAGGATAAGAAGGATGATGACCAAGGCAAAGTCTATGAGAGGAAGAATGGAAAACAGCAAGCCTTAGGAATTGCTAGCAGTAATCTCACCACAACACAAGACTCTAAGTCTAGGGTGAATTCTGTTAGTAATGACCTACCAAAATCTAATCCCTTGGCTCCTGCAACTGTTTTACCACCTCAAGAAGAGGAGAAGATTCAAGTCAAGAAACCATCTGTATATTTCAAAAAGCAAACTGCTAATGGAATACTACAAAGGTCACATGCTACTGCCAGGCAACCATGTAAAAAGGATCAAATTCAAACAAGCTGCAAGGAAACCAAAGCTATCCAAATCAAGGACTCTGACAATCTATCCAGGCTTAAAACTCCAACCACTAGATGAAGACTTTGATGAAGACAAACTGCAATTCTTACAAGCTCAAAGAATCTACCATGTTGCCATTGTTGATAACTGCCTTGAGATCAAATATACTGATGGAAGGAAGGAGAAATTCAAACAAGGAGGATGTCAACACTGGGGCAAGCTACATGACATAGAAAGAATCATTGCATTGTTGAGCTCAGAAGATAAAGTGGAAAGAGTATGGAAACTAGAGCTAATTGATTTTGTGAAGATGAAGAGAGATCATGAGGAGAGAATCAGAAAAGAATGTCTTGAGAAATGGCTAGCAAGGGAGAAAGAAATTGAGAGACTGGAGATTGAAGCAGAAAAGCTAAGGGCAAAGGGATTGTGTAGAGTTCAGTTTAACCCCTATGTGGTGAAGTATAGGAGGAGAAATGGGGATCAGGTCCACATCAGAATGAATCTACTCAACCACTATCCTGCAAACATTCTGAAACCAGTACTTGAAGATTTCAAAGACTCAATTTTGCTTGAAGAATTGGATGCTATGGCAGAAATAATAAAAGCTATGGATGAGAATACAAGGAAGGAGAAAGAAAGAAGACAGAAAGCATATGATGATTTGCAAGCCAAAGCTATGGAAAGGGAAACAGATGACAATGGCTAGTACTTCATCATAGGCTGTAAGATTACTCACCCTGTAGTTCTATCCACATTGCTAATCAAAATTCATACATGTACTGTCAAGTTTTATCTTTATGTATGTTAGGCTTATTATCAGACATGAAATTGTGACTAAGGGTCTTACTCACAATTTGGGGGAGATTGTTAGTCACAGAGGCATGCCTGAATACTTCTAATAACAAGCCTAAGTATGTGTAATGCTATGCATTACCTACATGACCTCTTAACTGAGGGAACCTCTAGTTGTAGAGTTTCTATTTGTTCTGTACTTATAATAGGCATCAAATTCTAGTTGTGTTACTGTATTTATAAAGTCAAGAATAATGCTTGAAAGAAGTTCCAAGGTTCATGCCTCAAGCAAGGAGATAAAGACTGCCAAATAATCACAGTTAGGATTTGAAGAAATGAAGAATTTGTCTAAGTACCAATTCGAGAATTACATTTGTCTATTCGAGAAGTCTAGCATTCGAGAAGTCAGAGATTCGATATCTCAGAAGACACTATTCGATATCTCTGAATACACCGTTCGATATCTCATTCGATATCTCAGAGATTCGATATGTCTATTACTCTATTCGAGAACTCATGGAGTCAACAAGTCAAAGCATCATTCGAGTTCTCTAAGAGCCAACAAGTCAATGCTCTATTCGATATCTCAAAGACTAAAGAAGCTATTCGACATCTCAGGGATTCGATATGTCAAAATGCTCTATTCGATATCTCAAGGAGTCCCAGAGAAAAGAGCTATTCGAGAAGTGATTCGATATGTCAATATAACACTATTCGAGAACTCAGAGTTATCGATTAAGTCAATTCGAGTTCTCGAATCAATCACTTAGCCACTTCTCGAATACATTCTTGGAGACAAAATACTGAAGAATTGTACAAGTCAGAAACCTGCAACAAGCGAAGACGCTTTATTTGACTATGTACTATAAAGCACATTGGAAAGCCTACAAAGAAGCTTGGAGAGATAAGACAAAGGGACAAGGAGCTAAAGAAGTGGATCTGAACAGGCTTTGCAAAGTCAAATCTGTAGCCGTTTGGACTCTTACTCAAATGAGATAGACAGACTGGAAAGTATTTTGTTTACCTACCTTATTTGTAGTAAGTAGGTGTATCCATGTCTATAAGGATACAGCCTCACTTCCTTAGCTGAAAAGAGATAAGTTTTTCAAATACATCACAAGAAATATCTCTCTGAGAAAAACGAAGCTGAGAATACTATCATTTGTATTCACAGATTGTAGCAAAATCTTTATCTAATAAAATATTAGATTAAAGTGATATTGTGTTGTATTTGTCTTTGTTATCTGTACTTACATATCTCACACACTCAACACATATCTTGTTGCAAAAATTCAAGAACAAAGAAAAGTTCAAGAATCCATTCACCCCCCCTCTTTATTCTTTTACTGTATTTAATACTCAACACAAGTTATAATACTAGCCTATAACCCGTGCGATGTACGGTTGCTTTAAGTTATTACTTTAAAATACATACGTATACATATAAATATTACATAAAAATTGTTTTTTTTTACTTTTATTTAATAGAAAAAGTGAAATTTATCTAATCATGTAGACCTTTTTTCGATTTTTATACAAAATTTTTTATATTGTAAGTGTTTTCAAGATTTTGTGTAATTTTTTACTATATAGCTTATTACTCGTGTGATGCATAGATGTATTTTTTTGATATTTTTTGTTTTATTACCCATATTTTCATGTATATTTTTTAATTAGTTGGAAAATAAATTATAGAAGATAATAAAATATTGTAATACATGTTTGATAGTATTTTTAACGATAGTGTTTTAATAATTAATAATATGTTGTTAATGGAAATTGAATCTTAAACTCGTGAGAGTAGTTAATAAAATAATATATATGTTTAATAGAGATATGTTGTTGGTGAGATTCAAACTTGGAACCTATAAGAGTATTTCAAATATTATAAAATGAATATTGTTTTAGTATTAGATCCAACGGTTCTTATTTATTTATCTTAAAATCTAACGGTTGTTATTGAGTGCACCAAAAAAAGTGTACCAAAAAAGTATACCAAACCGACAACCAAATATACACTGTTTCCCTTATAATAGTATAGTATAGATAGGCTAAAGCCCGTGCGATGCACGGATTTTTTTTAATATTATGTAAAAAAATTCATTAACTTAAATTAGTTATTTTAAAACATGAATTTTGGAGACTTAAATTTTTATATGAGATGATTTGATAATAATTATCTAAATGTTATATGTGATATTTCTAGAAAAAGAGGGATTTTAGTTAGAAAATGTAGAAAAGATGATAGGTTTTAGTTAAAAAGAGTAATCGATTAATTATTAGTAATTATAAAATTATTACTTCATTTTATTAAATAGAATGCTCGTGATATGATTAGAAAAATAGAGAATTTAGTTAGAGAAAATTAAAAAGGTGATAAGTGCATATTTTTGCATATTTTTATTGCCTATTTATTGTTTGAATTCGTATTTTAATAAATTATTTTGTTGCATTTCAGGAAATTCGAGAAAAAAATGAAGAAATGGCAAAATAAAGAAATAAATGTCAAGGAATGACAAAAGAAGAAAAAGAAGGACCAAAACAAGAAGAAAAGGAAAAGCAAGGGGGGGTGCATATTTTCACCAAACAAAATGGATGGCCAAGATTTAGCCAACACTAAACTAAATCAAGGCCAAGATTCACCCACACCTACCAAAAACCCTAATTTTTCCCTATAAATAGGCCTCATCTTCTCTTGTAAAAAGACACCATTACCTTATATACTAGAATTATGTTGTAGTAGTTCATCTCCAAAAATTTTAGTTGTAATATTTTTCTTCTTGTAAACACTCTTTATTTTTATGCAAATTTCAAGTCTTCTTTTAAATTCTTGCATCTCTTTCCTTATTCTTTATTTCGTTATTTTCGTAAATTCTTGTGTGGATAAAGTAGCGATGCTAACCAGATGGGATTGAAATTATCGACTTAAGAATAGGATTTGTAGTTTTAAGTTCCGTTTTAATATTAATTAAATCCCTTTAAATTTCCATTTTATTGTGGGTTTGGTTAATTTTAATTATAAATCTAAATTTTTGTGTTTGATATTTTATTGTAATAAATAATAATAAAAAAACTACTAAAACAACAATTAAATTTAATCGTTTTAATTGTAGATAAATTCGAAGCAATAGCCTCCCTGTTTTTGTTTTTCTTCGGATAAAAATCAAACCCAGTTTCTCTTCTTATTTTCAGAAATTAAACTCCTCCCTTATTCCTCTATTCGAACAAAACACCCACCAGTTCAATCCCCCTCTGTTTCGTTCTCTTCAGTGTTTACGTACACAAGCCCAGATAACCTCTCTACTCTTCCTTCTCTTTACTTCGATCTCTCTACACCCACAATCCCCTGTCCTCTCCAAACTCTCTCAACCCCTATTCTTCCTCTTCTCGTCTATTGTGTTAGAAATTCACACCCTCCTTCCTCTTCTTCTCTTCCCCTGCTTCCTCTCCTTTCAACTAAAACACAATACAAAACACCCCCCCTTTTTCCCCTAAGTCGAATCCCCTTCCCCCTGTTTCTTCGTGTTCGAAACCACCACAACCCTTACTTCCTCTTCGTTTTTTTTATTTGCTGTTGTACGTGTTAGAAGTGAATTAATTGGTGTTTGTCATTGCGATTTCAGTTTGATATGTTTATGTTTGAGATTATTCGAATTCTTTAATTTGCTATTTTTTTTCGTGTTTTATTAGATTGTTTAATTGCGTTTTCTGAGTCGTTGCTTGCTGTGTTTGTATACTGGTTTTCCGTGTTCATAGTCTTGCTGCTTTCCTTCGTTTTCAACTAAACGAAGGTGTGGCGTTCTTGGGTTCTGTGTCTTAGCTGGTTTCGATGCTGGGGTCTGTAGTCGTGTTCTTTTGTATAATCGTTGTTTGTGACCGCTGAGTCAAGTTGTCGCTGTATTGTGCTGTTCGTTTAAGTCCAACATCGAAATGGGTTCAATTAGTTTGTTTAATTAGTTTGTTTGTTGATTTATGCGTTTGTTGAAGTTGGTTGAATTATTTGTGCGTTTGTTTAATTAGTTTGAGTCGTTGAAGTTTGTTGAATTGTTCGTTGAAGTTTATTCGATTTTGTGGCGCTGAGTTTCCATTTGCGAGTTGTTAAGTTCAGAACGAAGCTTTGTGAATTTGCTATTGTTGATTTCTCCACCACCGAGTCTATTTCCGAGTTCTTGTTGATTTCTTGCTGAATTTCGTGATCGTCCAGTGCCGAGTTCCGTCCGAGTTTTTGTTCGAGTTTTGGTTAATTTTTGTTCGTTTTCAATGAATTCACGGCCGAGTTTTCTGAGTATTTATTGAGAATGGCTAATTGATTTTAAAAATTCTACATGTCAAAATTCTTTTAAATTTTCTAAACATGGAATCTAATCGTTAATTTAAATAGTGAAAATTAAGAATTCAGTTTTTTTTTGGTTACGTTAAAATAGTTTAATTTAGTTTTTAATATAAAAAAATAGTTTAAATTTTCTTTTAGAAATTAAAATACCAAATTTTCCAAAATCAAAATTTTAGAATAATTTAATTTTTGTTCTTCTCCATTTTCAATCAGTTAGTGTAAAATATTAAAAAAAAAATATTTAGTTTTAGAATAAATTAGTGAAATAAAAAGCCAAAACACAAAATTGTTCTAATTCGCCTAAATTAAAGTTAAGGATCGCGAAATAAAAATTATTCCCTGTGGATCGAATCATAAATTCTAAAACGATGATCGTGCGCTTGCGATTTTAATTGTTTATTTTCGGCACATCAAGTTTTTGGCGCCGCTGCCGGGGACCTAATTATTTTTCACACCTTAATATTTAATTTTTCGGATTAGTTTTATTTCTTGCCATAATTTTTTTTTATTTCGTTTTTTTTCAGGAAAGTGTGAAATTTCTGGACTTTTCTCTCGGAGCGTGGAAAAATTGGAATTTCTGGAAGCGTGCTTCGGTAACCCGTATCTCCCTCTTTTCATCTTTTTGTTTTTAGAAAATCACAAAAAAATTAAAAAAATCAAAAAATTCACAAAAAATTTAAAATTTAAAATCCAAAAAAAAAAATTAGCTAGTAAATACATAATTGTTGCATCATGCATTTAATCACTTAGGGCACATCATTTAGATTTTTATTTTCTTGTTTTTAATTTTTCGTACCTTATAAATTGTGGTGATTGCTGGAGGACCCAAAGGTACGTTAAATTTCTTCTTTCTTTTAGTTAAAACACGTAGTGTAAACATCCATAATTGTTTATAGTTTTGTATATATATCGTTGTTTGTTGCATTAATTAGATGTTTGCCCCTAGGATTTCACGTTCAATTAGAAAGGTGCCTAAAAATAAACGTAATTAAGACTTATTCACGGCCTTCAGTGTCTAAGGTTCGCCTGGTTGTTAAGATTCGGTGTCTAAGTGACGAGTTTGGCCTCTTGGCAATGCCTGCTCTAATTTGGCCGAATCGATCTGAATAATTCTTAATTTACGGAATTTTTAGTGTGTCTTAACGTTATTTAGGGAACCTAGGTTAGATCTTTCTTTTGATTTTTCACCCTTTATTTTGTGTGCTTAATTTTTCGCAAATTATTTGATAAGTGTTTTCTTCCTGTTCATGCGCACTACTTGGGTTAGAGATAATTCTTCTAGGTTAGTGAGACCAATTGAGTGTTCATCCTCTTCAGAATCCGAACCCGTCGAAATTCTTAACCCCGTAGTAACCATGGCAGTTTCGTTAAAAGATCGTTGTTACCCCACCAGATCAGCCCAACCCTCTTGCATCACCCTACCTCCCGTAAGTGCCAACAATTTCGAAATCAAAGGTCATCAAATTAGCATGTTACCTAATTTTCGCGGGAGTGACGGGGAGGATCCTTATCTTTTTCTACATGAATTCGAGGAAGTTTGCGCGTTACAAAAACTCCAACAACTTTCCGAGGACTCCATACGACTTAGACTAATCAACTTCGCTCTAAAAGATAATGCAAAAAAGTGGTTGTATAGTCTACCTGTCAATTCGATTTCCACGTGGGAGGGTTTCGTAGTCATTTTTCTAAAAAAATTCTTTCCAAGCCATAAGACTACGAAACTCACTAATGAGATTAATCAATTTCGTCAAAAACTCAACAAACCATTTTGGACGTGTTTTGACAGCTTTAAAAATCTTTTAGCCCAATGTCCCCACCATGGAATCGAAAAATGGAGGCTCTGTAAGATTGTGTACGAGGCCTTAGATGGTTCAACAACCGCATTGTTGGAATCTATGTGCCAAGGGAAATTCATAGAGAAGGACGAGGACGAGGGATGGGAATTTTTCGAAGAGTTCGCGGAAAAGACTATGTTGTGGGAATCAACTAGGGAGCCCACTCGAGAGCTCGAGAAATCAAACGATTCAATAGCTATCATGCATCAAAGAGGGCTACATCAAGTTGGTAACTCTATCGCGGCCGAGGCTAAATTAGCCACTCTTACTCGACGTTTAGAAGCTTTAGAAACCAACGGGTCCCCCTCCCAAGTATCCATTTGCTCGAATTTTAACTCAACCAATCAAGGGATACAAAATCCTCAAGATTTTCAACAAGTCAATGTGATGTTCCAATCGAGTCCTCGAAATGATCCTTATGCTCCTACTTACAACCCCGGTTGGAAAAATCACCCGAACTTTTCTTGGAATCAAGGTCAAGGTCAACAATCTCACCCCGCACAATTCCAAAATCAACCTCCTTCGTTCCAAAACTTCCAATCTCAACCACCGGTTTTTCATAAACCTCACGCGAATTCTTTCTCCCCTCAAAATCATGCTCCTTATCCGACTCAAGCTCCTTCCCACCCTCCCGGTTTTTCTGAGTCGGATAAGCGACTTACATCGTTGGAGAAAAGTCTCGATGCGCTTCTCAAAACCACCACTAATTTGGCTCAATCGCAACAAACTTTCATGCCAACCATGACTCAAGATAGGCAGATCTTAAATGCTAGCACCCAAGCCATATCTAAGTTAGAGGTTCAAGTGAGCCAATTAGCTAATGCCATCCATGAGCGTGAGAAGAATAAGTTTCCAAGTCAGGCTGAGGTCAACCCTAAGTTTCCTATTAATCAAAGACCTCCTGACAATGTGCATGCTATCATTTCCCTGAGATCCGGAAAGCATGTTGATAATCGAGTAGGAGTCGAGTCCCCCGAAGAGGAAGAAGAAGAATCAAGCGTTGCACCGACACCTATTCCCGATCCTTCTGATCAAACTCCGATTCCTGTCTCTTCACCCCTTTCTAGTCAGCCGTCTTCTTCGAGTGGAACAACCTCGGAGCCCGTTCCCGAAGAACAAGTCTATAAACCAAAGGCTCCTTACCCACAACGCCTCGTCTCTAATAAGAAAACTGCTCAATTAGACAAGATCTTAGAGGTTTTTAAGCAAGTTAAAGTCAACATTCCTCTTTTAGACGCGATTCAACAAATTCCCTCTATGCGAAATGTCTAAAAGATTTGTGCACACATAAGCGAACCACCCAAGTCCCTAAGAAAGCCTTTTTGACCTCTCAAGTGAGCTCAATTCTTTCTAACCAGATTCCCGTGAAATATAAGGACCTCGGTTGTCCCACAATTTCATGTGTCATAGGTAATTCTTTTGTGGACAAGGCGTTACTCGATTTAGGCGCCAGTGTGAACTTGCTTCCATTTTCTGTCTACCAAACCCTAGGGTTAGAGAACTTCAAAAGACGAATGTTACCCTTTAATTAGTAGATAGATCAATCAAAATTCCTAAGGGGATCATCGAGGACGTGCTAATTAAAGTTGGTGATTTCGTCTTTCCTGTTGACTTTGTGGTACTAGAAACCGAACCGGTTAGGAATCCGACATACCAAATTCCCGTCATTCTAGGACGTCCGTTTCTAGCCACTTCGAATGCTTTGATTAATTGTAGGAATGGATTAATGAAACTAACATTCGGGAACATGACCATTGACCTCAATATCTTTCATGTTGGGAAGCAACCCGATGATTTTCATGATCAACCTATGGATGTCAATTTAATTGATGAAATAGTTGATCAAAATTTCATGACACCTAATGATGCTCTTGATTTTTGTTTAAACCACTTTGGTCAAAACTGGGATGTTTCCGAATATACAAGAGAGGTCAATGCTATGTTAGATTCCACCATTCCTACAAATAATCGAGATGATGAACCATCTCCCCTGTCTCTTCTCGAAACTAGTGAACCCGTTGAGTCAACGCCGCCCGATTTAGAACTCAAACCTCTTCCCGACACTCTTAAGTACGCCTTTTTAGGTCCTAACGAGTCTCTTCCCGTTATTATCGCCTCTGATTTGACCGAGTCACAAGAGGATGAGCTTGTTAGGGTACTTAGAGAACATAAGGAGGCCATAGGTTGGAGTATCTCTGATATTAAAGGAATTAGTCCGGCCATTGTCCAACATCGAATTCACTTAGTTGATGATGCGAAACCCGTTCGAGACCCTCAACGGCGTTTGAACCCCACCATGATGGAAGTCGTTCGCAAAGAAATTCTTAAGTGTCTCGATAATGGGATCATTTATCCCATTTCTGATAGCTCCTGGGTCAGCCCCATTCAAGTAGTTCCGAAGAAGTCTGGCATTACCGTTGTCACCAACGAGAATGACGAGCAAGTACCCACCCATGTTCAAAATGGGTGGAGGGTCTGCATAGACTATAGGAAACTCAATTCTGCCACTAGAAAAGACCACTTTCCTTTGCCTTTTATCGATCAAATGTTAGAAAGGTTAGCCGGTCATTCGTTCTATTGTTTTCTAGATGGTTATTCTGGCTATTTTCAAATTCCCATTGCTCCCGAAGACCAAGAAAAGACCACTTTCACATGTCCCTTTGGAACTTTTGCCTATCGACGTTTAGCCTTTGGTCTAACCACTGCTCCAGCCACTTTCCAAAGGTGCATGATGAGCATCTTTTCTGACATGGTAGGGGATTTTCTCGAGATCTTTATCGATGACTTTTCCATCTTTGGTTCATCTTTTCACCAGTGCCTAAACCATCTTGAGTTAGTTTTAAAAAGGTGTAAAGAAACCAACCTCGTTCTCAACTGGGAGAAATGTCATTTCATGGTTAAGGAAGGGATCGTTCTTGGTCATAAAATTTCTGAAAAGGGGATAGAAGTCGATAAAGCCAAAGTTGACCTCATTGCAAATCTTCCCCCACCCAAGTCGGTCAAAGCCATTCGTTCCTTCCTAGGCCATGCGGGTTTTTATAGGCGTTTCATTAAGGATTTTAGCAAGAAGGCTAGACCCTTAACCAATCTTCTCGGGAAAGATGTCAAATTCGATTTCAATAGCGATTGTTTACAATCTTTTGAACATCTCAAGAAAGAATTGACTTCTGTCCCAATCATTCGACCTCCCGATTGGAATCTCCCCTTCGAGTTGATGTGTGACGCTTCTGATTATGCGGTAGGAGCCGTTTTAGGGCAACGAATCGATAATATGCCCCATGTCATTTACTATGCTAGCAAGACTTTGAATGATTCCCAACTTAATTATTCTACCACCGAAAAAGAACTTCTAGCCGTAGTCTTTGCTCTCGACAAGTTTCGATCCTATCTTATCGGTTCGAAAATCATTGTCTACACCGATCATGCCGCTCTTCGTTATCTATTCTCTAAGAAAGACTCTAAAGCCCGATTGATTAGGTGGATTCTCTTGCTTCAAGAGTTTGACCTAGAAATTCGGGATAAGAAGGGTTCTGAGAATGTTGTCGCCGATCATCTTTCTCGCTTGATAGTGGAGTCCACCATCGACTCTCCTGTAAACGAATCTTTTCCGGACGAGCAACTTCTGTCCATCTCTACTCCCCCTTGGTTCGCCGATATTGTCAACTATCTTGCAACCGGCGACATTCCCTCTCATTGGTCCTCTCAAGATAGATCGAAATTTTTCTCTCAGGTCAAACACTTCTTTTGGGATGACCCGTATCTCTTTAAATACTGTCCCGACCAAATTATTCGGAGGTGCGTCCCAAATCATGAATTCAAGAATATCCTTTATTTCTGTCATGATCAAGCTTGTGGAGGGCATTTTAGTGCTAAGAAAACAGCCGCTAAAATCCTCCAAAGCGGTTTTTATTGGCCTACCTTGTTCAAGGATGCTGCTGAATACTGTGCCGCGTGTAATAGGTGTCAACACTTAGGAAAGATCACTAGGAGAAACATGATGCCAATGAACCCCATCTTAATCATTGAGATTTTCGATGTATGGGGTATCGATTTTATGGGCCCCTTTCCTAGTTCCTTTGGCAACCTCTACATTCTGTTAGCGGTCGATTACGTGTCTAAGTGGGTGGAAGCCATTGCTACTAAGTCCAATGATAACAAGGTTGTTCTTAAATTCCTCAAAGAGAATATCTTTTCTCGTTTCGATACACCTAGGGCTATCATTAGTGACCAAGGTAAGCACTTCAAGAATCGTCAATTTGAGTCTCTTTTGAAAAAGTACTCAATAACTCATCGGTTAGCCACTCCTTACCATCCTCAAACTAGTGGGCAAGTTGAAGTCTCGAATCGTCAAATTAAGCAAATTTTAGAAAAGACTGTCAACTCGAATAGGAAGGATTGGTCAACTAAGTTGATAGATGCCTTGTGGGCCTATCGGACCGCTTTTAAAACCATTTTAGGCATGTCCCCTTATCGGATTGTCTTTGGAAAGGCCTGTCACTTGCCCGTTGAGCTCGAACATAGGGCCATGTGGGCCATTCGAGAGTTGAATTTTGACCTACCGACCGCCGGTAGTCATAGGAAGTTGCAATTGTCTGAACTCGAGGAGATGAGAAATGAAGCCTACGAGAACGCTAAAATCTATAAACAAAGAACTAAGCTTTTTCATGATAAATCTATTTTGAGAAAATCTTTTTCTCCTGGTCAAAAAGTTCTTTTGTACAATTCTAGGCTTCATTTGTTTCCCGGGAAATTGAGATCCCGGTGGGAAGGTCCTTATGTTGTCAGGGTCGTTTTTCCTCATGGTGCTGTTGAAATTGAAAATCCTAAAAATGGTGATATATTTAAAGTTAATGGACAAAGACTCAAACCATTTTTAGAGCTGCAATTGATCCCAAGGAAGAGGTTATCTACCTCATCGATCCATGAATCAAGTAAGTTTCTTCAGTAGGTAATTGTAAACTCTCTTTCATCCTTATCAGGTATTTTCTCAACATTCTCCCTTATCATTCATCTTGCATTTTGCATACATTGAGGACAATGCATGATTTAGGTATGGGGGGGGGTTTATTGTAAATACATAAAATTGAAAAATCCAAAAAAATTGAAAATTTTTAAAAAAAATCCAAAAATAGAGATATTTTAGCTTAGTTGTCCTTCCCGCTCTTTAAATTCTAGAACTAGTTGGTGTTGACTATTTTTCGAAAATTATATGTATAATGCCTTTAGATAATTTGAACGTAGTCAGGTAAGGTTTTTCCTCATGAAACTTGTGTCGAACAAATTTTTGCTTAAAAGACCAAGACGGCACATTTGCACAAGACCTTTGATGGAAGAATTATATAGGAATGTTATTCGATACCTGAGAGAGAACCCACATGTTAGAACAATGTCGAATCAAACCTTTGCGAGATTTTGCTCCTATAGTGTCAAAAAAAAAAAAGAAGAAAAAAAAAGGAAAAAAAAAGAGTCAATAAATGTTTGTAGAGTGCTAGTGTAATTTTGTAATAAATTCTTAGTAGGGAAATCGGCTAGGTTGGGCTCATTGATAACCCGAGTAAGTAAGTCTGAGGGGACTTTGTGCCTAGCAACCTAAGGTCCCTTGTGATCTGGGATTGTTGACCTAAAACTCGCTAAATGGGTATTGATGCAAAAGTCTTTTGGGACCTCAACCATTGCACAGTCGGTCTAACTACTAAGAACGTGAAGTTTGGCTAGATACTTGTTTTGATAGAGATTGGGTCAGTTCAATATTGGTTGAAAAAGAGAAAATGTTCGTATGCACGTTATCCATCAAGGGCCTTAAATTCACTACACACCTTGGGATTTTTTTGTAAATTTTTAGTCTAATCATGTGGATTGTGGGAACCTAGAACTTGGCTATTATTAGAATAATCTTTAAGGCATATATTTTCCTACAAAATTGTTTTGTTGACACCAATGAAAGCTAGAGTAAAAGAGGAAAGTTGGATACTTGCTGACTTATCTCAAAGATTTTATGGGTATATCTTCTGTAAACCCTTAGGAGACAACACTCCTCTTGTAGAGATCGTCTATGAGTTTAACGGGTTGGTAAACCTAAAATTACCCGTGATTCCTACGACAGTGAGTATAGGTTTTTCATTCTGCATTTCTCTTTGTGTTTTACTCGAGGACGAGCAAAAGATAGGTATGGGGGCATTTGATAAGTGCATATTTTTGCATATTTTTATTGCCTATTTACTGTTTGAATTCGTATTTTAATAAATTATTTTGTTGCATTTCAGGAAATTCGAGAAAAAATGAAGAAATGGCAAAATAAAGAAATAAATGTCAAGGAATGACAAAAGAAGAAAAAGAAGGACCAAAACAAGAAGAAAAGGAAAAGCAAGGGGGGGTGGTGCATATTTTCACCAAACAAAATGGATGGCCAAGATTTATCCAACACTAAACTAAATCAAGGGCCAAGATTCACCCACACCTACCAAAAACCCTAATTTTTCCCTATAAATAGGCCTCATCTTCTCTTGTAAAAAGATACCATTACCTTATATACTAGAATTATGTTGTAGTAGTTCATCTCCAAAAATTTTAGTTGTAATATTTTTCTTGTTGTAATCACTCTTTATTTTTATGCAAATTTCAAGTCTTCTTTTAAATTCTTGCATCTCTTTCCTTATTCTTTATTTCGTTATTTTCGTAAATTCTTGTGTGGATAAAGTAGCGATGCTAACCACATGGGATTGAAAGTATCGACTTAAGAATAGGATTTGTAGTTTTAAGTTCCGTTTTAATATTAATTAAATCCTTTTAAATTTCCATTTTATTGTGGGTTTGGTTAATTTTAATTATAAATCTAAATTTTTGTGTTTGATATTTTAATGTAATAAATAATAATAAAAAAACTACTAAAACAACAATTAAATTTAATCATTTTAATTATAGATAAATTCGAAGCAATAGCCTCCCTGTTTTTGTTTTTCTTCGAATAAAAATCAAACCCAGTTTCTCTTCTTATTTTCAGAAATTAAACTCCTCCCTTATTCCTCTATTCGAACAAAACACCCACCAGTTCAATCCCCCTCTGTTTCGTTCTCTTCAGTGTTTACATACACAAGCCCAGATAACCTCTCTACTCTTCCTTCTCTTTACTTCGATCTCTCTACACCCACAATCCCCTGTCCTCTCCAAACTCTCTCAACCCATATTCTTCCTCTTCTCGTCTATTGTGTTAGAAATTCACACCCTCCTTCCTCTTCTTCTCTTCCCCTGCTTCCTCTCCTTTCGACTAAAACACAATACAAAACACCCCCCTTTTTCCCCTAAGTCGAATCCCCTTCCCCCTGTTTCTTCGTGTTCGAAACCACCACAACCCTTACTTCCTCTTCGTTTTTTTTATTTGCTGCTGTACGTGTTAGAAGTGAATTAATTGGTGTTTGTCATTGCGATTTCAGTTTGATATGTTTATGTCTGAGATTATTCGAATTCTTTAATTTGCTATTTTTTTTTCGTGTTTTATTAGATTGTTTAATTGCGTTTTCTGAGTCGTTGCTTGCTGTGTTTGTATACTGGTTTTCCGTGTTCATAGTCCTGCTGCTTTCCTTCGTTTTCAACTAAACGAAGGTGTGGCGTTCTTGGGTTCTGTGTCTTAGCTGGTTTCGATGCTGGGGTCTGTAGTCGTGTTCTTTTGTATAATCGTTGTTTGTGACCGCTGAGTCAAGTTGTCGCTGTATTGTGCTGTTCGTTTAAGTCCAACATCGAAATGGGTTCAATTAGTTTGTTTAATTAGTTTGTTTGTTGATTTATGCGTTTGTTGAAGTTGGTTGAATTATTTGTGCGTTTGTTTAATTAGTTTGCGTCGTTGAAGTTTGTTGAATTGTTCGTTGAAGTTTATTCGATTTTGTGGCGCTGAGTTTCCATTTGCGAGTTGTTAAGTTCAGAATGAAGCTTTGTGAATTTGCTGTTGTTGATTTCTCCACCACCGAGTCTATTTCCGAGTTTTTGTTGATTTCTTGCTGAGTTTCGTGATCGTCCAGTGCTGAGTTCCGTCCGAGTTTTTGTACGAGTTTTGGTTAATTTTTGTTCGTTTTCAATGAATTCACGGCCGAGTTTTCTGAGTATTTGTTGAGAATGGCTAATTGATTTTACAAATTCTACATGTCAAAATTATTTTAAATTTTCTAAACATGGAATCTAATCGTTAATTTAAATAGTGAAAATTAAGAATTCAGTTTTTTTTGGTTACGTTAAAATAGTTTAATTTAGTTTTTAATATAAAAAATAGTTTAAATTTTCTTTTAGAAATTAAAATCCCAAATTTTCCAAAATCAAAATTTTAGAATAATTTAATTTTTGTTCTTCTCCATTTTCAATCAGTTAGTGTAAAATATATAAAAAAAATATATTTAGTTTTAGAATAAATTAGTGAAATAAAAATCCAAAACACAAAATTGTTCTAATTCGCCTAAATTAAAGTTAAGGATCGCAAAATAAAAATTATTCCCTGTGGATCGAATCATAAATTCTAAAACGATGATCGTGCGATTACGATTTTAATTGTTTATTTTCGGCACATCAAAAGGTAATATGTTCTTGGTGAAAAAGGTAATTGATTAGTTTATAGTAATTATAATTTAATTACGTTATTTTATTTAATACAATTGCTTGTAATGTTTTTATAAAATGAGAAATTAATATTGTCGGTGATATTTCTATTAAAAGAGGGATTTTAGTTAGAAAATACAGAAAAGATGATACGTTTTAGCTGAAAAGGGTGATTGGTTAATTAATAATATTATAATATTATTAGTTTATTTTATTAAATAGAACCGCCCGTGATATAATTGGAAAAAGAGAGATTTTAGTTAGAAAAAATAGAAATGTAATGCGAAGATGACATGATTTGTGTGAAAAAGGTAATTGATTAGCTTATATTAATTATAATTTAATTTTGTTATTTTACTAAATAAAATTGTTCATAATTTTTAGAAAATGAGAAATTAATGTTACCCATTATATTTTTTGAAAAGCGAAATTTAATTAGAAAAAATAGAAAAGATGATATATTTTAGCTGAAAAGGTAATCGTTTAAATATTAGTATTATAATATTATTATTTTATTTTATTAAATAAAATCGTCTGTGATATAATTGGAAAAGGGAAGTTTTAGTAAGAGAAAAAAAAAAAGGTAACGTGTTTTGGCTGAAAAAGGTAACCGTCCATGATATAATTGGAAAAAGAGATATTTTAGTTAGAGAAAAGAGAATTGGTAATGTGTTTTGACTAAAATGGGTAATTGATTAGTTAATAGTAATTATAATATAATTATGTTATTTTATTAAACAAAATTGCTCGTAGTGTTTTTAAAAGGAGAAATTTTAGTTAGATAAAACGTAAAAGATATTATATTTTACTTGAAAAAGGAAATTATTTGGTTATTGAAAAATAGAAAAAGGTAATATGTTTAACCTGAAAAAGGAAATTGATTAATATAGGAGAAATTTTAGTTAGATAAAATATAAAAGATATTGTATCTTACCTTAAAAAAGAATTATTTAGTTCTTGAAAAATAGAAAAGATAATATGTGTAACCTGAAAAAAGATTTAATTAGAAAAAATAGAAAAGGTGATATATTTTAGCTGAAAAGGTAATCGGTTAATTATTAGTATTATAATATTATTATTTTATTTTTATTAAATAGAAACGTCCGTGATATAATTGGAAAAAGTGAGATTTTAGTAAAAGAAAACAAAAAATATATGTCAAAATACACAAAATAGTAAAATATATCAGATCTGGTTCAATTCTACTGTAGAATCATATAATTAGCAATTATCTATTAATTTCGAGTTCTACTATAGAATCAAAGTTTGAATTAGACAAAAAATTACCTATTCTCCTCCCAAACATTTTTTTCGAGCTTGATATGGGCTAAAAATAAGCCCTAAAGACACATTTAATGTGGCATTAATTAGGCCAAGAATGGTCCAAACGTGGGGCCCACCAGATGGGCCCAAAACCCCAATTATAATATTAATTTCGTAATTAATATTGGGGGAAATAAACGGCTCAGCAATAAGAGTTGGATAAGGATATTATCTCCGTCAGACTTAGCCACCAAGGCAACCAATTCAATATGGAAACTGATTCCTACAAGGGATAGATCTAGAACCTTCCTCAAGGAGGTGACTTGCCTACCAAGTCTCTGACTCCTACCATAATTCTAAGGCTCCTGCAGCCTATTTAAAGGGTCAGACCCCTCATCTCAGAACTACGTTTTTTGGCTTCATCTTTGATATTCTTCAAAGTACGTAGGCATCTTGTGAAGGCAGATTCAGCCACGAGCACAAGAGCAGCCATTAAAGCACGAAGCTCACACACCTTAGCATTAAATACACAATCCCTAGCCGCAATACTCGTAACCTAGTTTTTATTCCACAACATTTGACGCCGTCTGTGGGACAACAACATCAACCATGGTTCAAACACGGAGAACAACATCAACTGAGGCCGTACCTCTTAACTCTGCTCCACCAGCTACTTCTGATCCGCTTATCGCTACTGAGGAAGGACAAATACTCCCATCAACAGGGGCGGTCATTCAACCTCTACCCACTCAGCTCCCAGGGACGACTCCCCATGTAGAGGGGACCCTCCCGATGATTGTCCATCAAGGCCAAGAAACTAACCCTCTTCAGATGGTGGTTTCTCCTCTTGGTAACGTTGATCGCACGCTACCCCCGGGGGTACAGATCCATACTACGAATCTCCCCTTGAACACCAACCCGATGTATGGGCTGCCTAATTATCCCCCCCGACGAAGGGAACCTGGACCAAGCGGTCACGCCTTACAGATCCGGGATCGAGAATATGATGACTACTTTCGTCCCTATACTGATGATTCATCATCAACTGAGGATGATGATCGAGATGAAGCCCCGAGGAGGCGACGTGCTAGCAAAGAACCTCTAAGAAGGACACGAAGAATCCATGATGGACTCCCCTTGACAACTGCTGAGAAAATCAAGGCTTATGAGGCTGAGATCTTAAAATTGAAGGACGATATTGCAAGAGAACAAGATAGGTTGAATCAAACTCAGCCTCCTCCAACTGCAGAGAGGATTCCCATTATAAATTTGGAGAGGGCTTCAAGAAGGCAAAGAAGGGCTGATACCCGAACCGAAAAATCGACAAGGGTGGAGACCCCCAGAAGCAACCCCAAAGATCTAATGCCACTTGGGGACCCTGACGACCCCACACCTCCATTTACTGAGGAGGTGATGAATGCCCATATCTCAAGGAAATTTAAGATGCCGACTATTAAGGCCTATGATGGAACTGGCGATCCCGCAAACCATGTCAGGACATTCTCAAACGCACTGCTGCTGCAGCCTGCTAGTGACGCCTTAAAGTGTAGGGCGTTCCCTCAAACTCTGTCGGGCATGGCTCAAAGATGGTATAGCCGCCTACCTGCAAACTCAATTGGCTCTTTTAAGGAGTTGAGCGCTGCCTTTATCAGCCAATTCATTAGTGGGAGAATTCATGAGAAAAGTTCTGCATCCCTTATGTATGTGGTGCAGGGAAAGAATGAGAACTTGAGGGATTATCTCAAGCGATTTACCAAAGAGACGTTGAATATCACTGATCTAGAAAATAAGGTGGCCATGGTAGCCCTGGAACACGGAACCACTGACCTCTTCTTTAAAAGGTCCTTGGCAAAACACCCTCCTGAAAACATGGCCGAGCTCCAGAGAAGAGCCGATAAATATATCAAGGCTGAGGACGGCATGAAGAAGGAAACCACGGGAGGCAATGGCAAGGGTTCTAATGACTCAAAGAAATGAAAGCCAGAGGAAGAGTACGACGCTAGGGACAAGTATCCCCGGGCTGGCAAGGATTCCGAGTCATCACCCAAGAAGGGTTTTGGACCGAGGTTTTCTGATTACGCAAGGCTGAACGCTCCTAGGAGTCAAATTTTGTTAGATATTGAGAAGGATAAGGACTTTCGTTGGCCTAAGCCACTCAGGGGTGATCCCGAAAAGAGAAACAAAGATCTGTATTATAGATTCCACAGGGATGTGGGACATGATACAGATGACTGCAGACAGTTGAAGGATGAAATTGAATTTTTGATCCAGAAAGGAAAGTTAAACAAGTTCACCAAGGGTGAAGATCGTGGAACCCAGAAAAGGGATTATGATAGAAGAGACAATGATATGAGGGATAACGATCGTGATCGTAACCCACAGCCTCGAGGACCAGTAATCAATATGATTTGGGGAGGACCAACAGCGGCCGACACTACCCGAAACTCTCGAAAGGCCTATGCCAGAGAAGTGATGCACATCGTAGGAGAAGCCCCGAAGCGTGCTACGACTGAGATAGTGATTGGTTTTGATGATTCAGACCTTGAAGGGGTGAAATTCCCCCATGACGACCCGTTGGTCATAACTCCTGTAATTGGAAACTCAGAAGTGAAGCGGGTCCTGATAGACAATGGAGCTTCTGTCGATATCTTGTTTCATGACGCTTTTGTGAAAATGGGGTATACTGACTCTCAATTGACCCCGACTAACATGCCTATCTACGGGTTTAACGGAGTTGAATCCAAGGTTGAAGGGACCATTCAGCTGCCCGTGACAATAGGGCAAGAACCTAAGGAAGCCACCCAGATGTTGAATTTTCTAGTGATTAAGGCTACCTCGACGTACAATGCAATCTTGGGGAGGACCGAACTTCATGCGTTCAAGGCTGTTGCCTCTACCTATCACATGAAGGTCAAATTTCCAACCAGGAATGGTGTTGGGGAACAGAAAGGAGATCAGAAAATGGCCAGGAGTTGCTATGTGGCTGTTTTGAGAGCTGATGGAACCGGGGGGTAGGTACTCCCGATTGAAGACATGGATGTCCGTGGTGATGATGAACACCGAGGAAAGCTAGCAGAGGACTTAATACCTATCCCCCTGGAGCTAGGCGACCCTGAGAAGGTGACTTATATAGGAGCCTCTTTGAAAGAACCCCTGAAGGGCAAGTTGATAGCATTCTTACAAGAAAATAGTGATGTGTTTGCCTGGACAGCAGCTGATATGCCAGGGATTGATCCCCAACTCATAACTCACAGATTGAATGTCGATCCTAATGGGAAGATAATACAGCAGAAGAAGAGGAATTTTGCTCCAGAAAGGCAAGAGGCCATTAAGCAAGAGGTGGACAAACTCTTGGAAGCTGGGTTTATTGAAGAGATTCAGTTTCCGGAATGGTTGGCTAACCCTGTGAAGGTCAAGAAAGCCAACGGTAAGTGGAGGATGTGTATAGACTTCACCGACTTGAATGACGCATGCCCTAAGGATTGCTTCCCTTTACCAAGGATAGACATGTGAATAGATGCCACAGCAGGACATGAGATGTTGAGCTTCGTGGATGGGTTCAGCGGCTACAATCAAATTAAAATGCACAAGGATGACATCCCAAAAGTATCTTTCATAACCGACTTTGGTGTTTTCTGCTATCTTGTTATGGCATTTGGTCTAAAGAATGCAGGAGCTACTTACCAACGATTGGTGAATAAGATATTCGCCCACCTAATTGGAAAAACCATGGAGGTCTATGTCGATGATATGCTGGTTAAAAGCTTGGTCAAGGCGGACCATATTAAACACCTCAGAGAGGCATTCGAAGTGCTGAGGCACCACAAAATGATGTTGAATCCAGCCAAGTGTGCCTTTGGCGTTGGATCAGGCAAATTTTTGGGTCTGATGGTTTCCAAGAGAGGCATAGAGGCCAACCCTGACAAGATCAAGGCGATCTTAGATATGGAACCCCCACGCTCAATAAGAGATGTGCAGAAGTTGACAGGCCGGGTAGCGGCTTTAGGAAGATTCATCTCCAAGTCTGGTGACAAATGCTTGCCATTCTTTCAAGCATTGAAGAAGGTGAAAAATTTTGAGTGGACACCTGAAAGCCAGGAGGCCTTTGAGAAACTGAAGAAGTACATGGTTGAAGCCCCGTTATCGACCAAATCAAGCCCCGGGGAGACTCTTTGTCTATACCTAGTGGTATCTGAACAAGCCCTGAGTGCTGTCCTCATTCGGGAAGAGGAGAAAGTCCAGAAACCTATCTACTATGTGAGCAAAGTGTTACATGGGGCTGAGTTGAATTACTCACCCATAGAAAAGTTTGCTTTGGCATTAGTAACTGCATCGAGGAAGTTGCGGCCTTACTTCCAGGCACATAAGATTCAAGTTCTGACAAACCAGCAGTTGAGAAACATATTGCATAGCCCTAAGGCCAGTGGAAGGCTAATCTAGTGGGCGATTGAGTTAGGAGAGTTTGATATCACATACAAGCCTCGGACAGCCATCAAGGCTCAGGCATTGGCTGACTTCGTGGTTGAATGCACTATTAACAACCAAGAAGTCGGGGGGCAAGAGATAGTGACTACCCCTGGGTAAGAGAAAATAGAAGAGGGACTTACATCTGATCTACTTACACCTGATCTGAAGGAATATTGGGTGCTCTATTTTGATGGAGCATCAAAAACAAAGTCTAGTGGTGCAGGTTTGGTTCTGCAAAGCCCCGATGGATTCACAGTTGAGTATGCTTTAAAGTTGGATTTTCCTACTACCAACAATGAGGCGGAGTATGAAGCATTAATAGCTGGTTTGGGTTTGGCTAGAATCATGAGGGTCAAAAATCTCAAAGTTTGTGGAGATTCAAGGCTTGTGGTATCACAAGTAAATGGTGAATTCGAAGCTAAGGACGAGACTATGGCGAAATACCTGAGAGTCGTAAAGGCTGTTATGGCTCAGTTTGAGGAGTGCTATGTTGAGCACATTCCGAGAGAAGAAAACATTAAGGCCGATGCCCTGTCTAAGTTCGCTTCTTCCGAGATAGAGAATTATGCTGGGAGTGTCTACTTTCAGGTCTTGAAGGCCCCGACCGGTAACTCAAAATTAGTGGCACCAATTGATATAGGAGGCTCTTGGATAGATCCTATCAAGGCACACCTTGAGACCGGGTGGCTCCCAGACAATGCCTTGGAGGCACGAAAACTTTCAGTAAGAGCATTGAGATACACTTTGATTGAGGGCATTCTGTACAAAAGGTCGTTCGTCATCCCATACTTGAAGTGTTTAAGGCCTCAAGAGGCAAGAGAAGCATTGGAGGAAGTTCATGAAGGGATCTGTGGGCAACACTTGGGGGGCAGAGCCTTAGCTCACAAGATCATTCGTTTAGGGTTCTATTGGCCGGAGATGTTGGCTGATGCACAGGACTATGTCAAGAGATGTGAGAGATGCCAGAAACATGCTCCAATTGTAAGGCAACCGCCTGAGATGTTAACTTCAATTAACTCTCCCATTCCATTTGTGATGTGGGGGATGGATATACTTGGACCTTTTCCCATGGCTTCAGCACAAAGGAAATTCCTGATAGTGGCAATTGATTACTTCACTAAGTGGATTGAGGCTAAACCTCTGGCTAAGATAACCACCAAACAAGTTTCCCAGTTCTTTTGGGAGAACATAATTTGCAGGTATGGAATCCCACGAATCCTTGTAACAGACAATGGGACACAGTTCAATAATGAAGAGTTCAAGAAGTATTGTGAAAAGAATGTGATTGAGCTCCGTTTTATCTCAGTGGCACATCCACAAGCCAATGGGCAAGCCGAGGTAGCTAATCGAATTATCCTTGATGGACTGAAAAAGAGGGTCGAACGCTCTAGGAACACTTGGGTAGATGAATTACTGCCCATACTTTGGGCATATCGTACCACTTGTAAGGTGACAACTGGAGCAACCCCATTTTTGCTGGCTTATGGAGCTGAGGCAGTTGTGCCTTTAGAGATCATGCAAGCGTCACCTCGAGTTGAGGCATATGAGCCAGAAACTAATGAAGAAGGGATGAGACTTGCCCTTGACTTAATTGACGAGGTTAGAGATGAAGCTAATGCTAGGAATGCTGAATATCACAAGAGAGCCTCTTTTCACTACAACCAGAGAGTTAAGGAAAGATTCTTTCGACAAGGCGACATGGTTCTAAGGAAGATTGAAGCCTCAGGAGTTGGCCAGAAAGGAAAGTTAGCACCAAACTGGGAAGGACCGTATCTAGTCAGAAAGGTGTTAGGACGAGGATCCTACAAGTTAGAAACCTTGGACGGGGTTGAGGTGCCCCGAACTTGGCATGCTGTGAACCTCAAAGTTTATTATGTTTAAGTTCCTTTGACAAAGGCTTGGACTTTTATCTATTTATTAGGAATAAGGTTCAAATGAAAGCATTATGGAGCATGTTGCTCCCAGTAGGAGATAGAGTATCTATGTAAGGGTTGAACTAGCTTGTGAGTTTAGTACCAGCCAGGGGGCCAAGTACTCGAAAAATTCTAAAAGTTTAACGAACTATGAGCAAAGGCAAGAAAAATGAACAACAGAAACTAACTGCATAAATAGTTAAGTTAAAAGTTACACAAATAAAGGCCCGAAGGCTATCAAGTCAAATGGCGTAAACCAAGAGTTCAGATAAACGAAAGATAAATAAATAAAGCTTAAGGGGCCTTAGGGGCCTCCTTAGCAGGAGAATCATCCTCAGAGCTAGTGTCTGTAGTGGATCCATCCTCAGCAGAATTAGCAGCACCAGACCGAACTAGAGGAAGCTTAGGATCCAAGGCTGAAGTGGTAGCGGTAGCATGCTCTTTGACCAAAGCATCACCCTCCCCGAATAACTCTTCGCTGGATCCAGGCTCGTTAACTAATAACGGGGAAGGAAGATGAGGGCTCACGAAGTCTGAAGGCTGGAATAAGCCAGGATGGCTCCTCAGAACTGCCTCAATGGCCTTGTTCCAACCCTCAGAAAGCTGGCCAGGAAATAACAGCTCATCATGCTGATCCATGAGGGACTTGTACTCATCAGAATCCATATAGTCATCGATGATCTTCTCCCTGCCATCTTTCAAAGCTACCAACTCTGCCCGAGCACTGGCCAGCTCCTCATCCTTATCCTTGAGCTTCTCCTCTAGATGGTTGATAGTGAGGCTTTTCTTCTGAGATTCAGACTCATACCCCTTGGCCTTCTCCTTCCAAGCTTTGGCGTGGTAGAGAGAACTCTGGAAGTGAACGTTGGCCTGTGCATAGAAACAATAATTATGTTGGAGTAAAATAAATAAGTACGAAATTTAAAGAATGCGAGGTTTGAGTCTTACCACAGCTAAGGCTTGAGAACCAAGTGCCTCTGATTCCCCGATGCCTCCATTGACAACCAAGTCTTTGTAGTCAGGAGGGGTGATCGAGTTAAGAGACCAGTCCATAGCGTGTTTGGTCGATCCCACCACAGCATCACGTTTCCTGAAGCCCCAGGATGGCCTAAAAACAGAAGATTGAACATTGACTTGAGAACTCTCCTCCAAGTCACCTATATCACCAAACTTAAGGTTCCCCTTCTGAACCTTATGGGGCCGCAAAAAGGCTGGTTTAGTTGCCTTTTCACGCGGATCAGCGTTTCGCTTAGCTCGAATCATCCTGGATGTCTCATCATCAGCAGAAGGGGAAGCCTGCACGATCATCTTTGCAACTGTAAAAGCACAAGCAAAACACGAAGTTGGAATAAGTTAAGTATGAAAATTAAAACAAAGGCAGGAAAGAGATTTACCCCTTTCGGAAACACGTGAGAGGCCTACAGCCCTTAGGGATTCTTCATTTATAAGACTCTGGCATGTTATAGATTCACCATCGGCCCTGGTTAGAGTCTCAAAAGCCGCCTGGTCCTCAGGGCCAAGGACAATCCCTTTGTGGCTTCCATCTGTAACCTTTGAAAAGGTCCTCCTAAAGATGGTGCCCCAATCACCACCTCCCCACTCTAAGTAAGCAAACTCGTTTTTCCACCCAGTGTTGTTGTCAGGTATAGACTTGCCGTTAAAAATGGCAGGCACTTTGGGACGAAGCTTAATGTAAACCCAGCCAGGGTACTTAGCTGGACTATTATAGATTTGAAAAATTTTGCGGAAAAGAGGGACTGATAAATTAAGGTTTTGTCTAAGGCATAAAACCATAAAGCATAGTATTATCCTCCATGCGTTTGGTGGGAGTTGGCAAGGGCTAACTTGAATGTCAGCTAACAGGCGAGGGATAAAGTCATGAAAGGGAAAACGAAGGCCAGCTCCCTATAGACACATAAGGCGTTAGGCCTCCAATGACAAGGTCTGTCACCTGGCCCAGCTGGAATGAGTTTGTAAGGTTTCTTAATTTTGTACAACTTGTTATATCTAGCAATTTCATCAATATCATGGTATGAACTACAACAGTCATACGCATCAAGTTCAGCTAAACTAGGGTACTCATCAGCTCGTTCATTTAACATTTCTAAGAGAGACATGTATGGAGATCAAATGGTAATGGTACCTTTAGAAGAAGCTGAGTTCATCTTAGCGAGGCGAGCTTTGGTTTTATCCTCCATTAATGGCAGCTTGAAACCTTAAAGATGTTGAACGGAGAAGATGATCGGAGAAGAAGGCCGGAGATAGCCGAGTAATTTTCAAACGGAACTAGAGAGAAATGTTGTGACTGAGAGCTTAGAGAGCAAAGTGAGAAGTAAGAAATGAGGATGTGAGAAATGAACTCTCCACTCTCACTCTTATAAAGGTTTTTACAACCGGTTGAAATTCCCTCAAACGGTCAAAAATACTTACAATGGCCGGTTAAAATTCGTATGTGACCGGTAAAAGCCCATCATATAAGCCCAATTGACAAAGGCCCAATTCTGGAACCTTCTAAGAGAAGATATTTTACAGAAAATATCTAAATGCCAAAGATATTTTTAGAAAATTCAAAATTCCTAAATCCTACAGAAGGATCTGGAACTTGGGCCCAAAAAGGTCCGAATAGGCCCGTTACAGCCATGAGGCCAAGCCCATTAGGTATAAATCGGAGTATATATTTATATATTCATAAAAATATAAAATAAGTCTTAAAAGGCCCAAAAATATTAAGGCCTGTTTAAAACCCAACAGTATCGAGCTCGACCACAATCCTGGTCGAAATGACCAAGAATCCTGGTCGAAAAGTAGTTCGACCAAGCCATTTTGAGGCCCTTATTTCGACCACAATCCTGGTCGAAATGACCAGGAATCATGGTCGAAAAGTAGTTCGACCAAGCCATTTTGAGGCCCTTATTTCGACCACAATCCTGGTCGAAACGACCAGGAATCATGGTCGAAAAGTCATTCGAGCAGAACAAAATTGAGCCCTTATTTCGACCAGAATCCTGGTCGAAACGACCAGGAATCCTGGTCGAAAAACCTTTCGATCAGGAAGCTTTGGAGACCTTATTTCGACTAGAATCTTGGTCGAAAATCCTGGTCGATAATAATAAATCCTGGTCGAAAATAATAAATCCTGGTCGAAAATAATTGATTTTTTGACATAAAATCCCTGTGGACACGAAAATTTCGGTGAAACGAAGAAGATACCTGTGGGTACTTGATAAATCCTAAAAATTAGGATAAATATGAATGATATAAGGAATTTTATGAATAAATCCCTGAAATAGATGAGCAAAAATAATCCAGTAACAGAAGTTATTTGGAAATAATTGTTTAGCCTCGAATAACGCTAATCGTCGTAAACGTGTAGGTCGCTCCACTCTTTACATTAAGACGATACTTGTGAAACACTAATGTACAATTATGAACCCTGACCCAAGTCTCGGAAAAGACCATTAAAACTTCAAGGAAAACCTGATCAGTTTTCCTAGAAGTTGGGGGGCAAATGATATGGGCTAAAAATAAGCCCTAAAGACACATTTAATGTGGCATTAATTAGGCCAAGAATGGTCCAAACGTGGGGCCCACCAGATGGGCCCAAAACCCCAATTATAATATTAATTTCGTAATTAATATTGGGGGAAATAAACAGCTCAGCAATAAGAGTTGGATAAGGATATTATCTCCGTCAGACTTAGCCACCAAGGCAACCAATTCAATATGGAAACTGATTCCTACAAGGGATAGATCTAGAACCTTCCTCAAGGAGGTGACTTGCCTACCAAGTCTCTGACTCCTACCATAATTCTAAGGCTCCTGCAGCCTATTTAAAGGGTCAGACCCCTCATCTCAGAACTACGTTTTTTGGCAGATTCAGCCACGAGCACAAGAGCAGCCATTAAAGCACGAAGCTCATACACCTTAGCATTAAATACACAATCCCTAGCCGCAATACTCGTAACCTAGTTTTTATTCCACAACAGAGCTTAACCTGAAGAAATTAAAAAAAATGCTAGTTAGATTATGAATTAAACTCTAAACAATTACAGAATCATTACCTTGATTTGAAGAAAATTAGAATGCTATTTTATTAAACAAAATTGCTCGTAGTGTTTTTAAAAGGAGAAATTTTAGTTAGATAAAATGTAAAAGATATTATATTTTACCCGAAAAAGGAAATTATTTGGTTATTGAAATATATAAAAGGTAATATGTATAACCTGAAAAAGGAAATTGATTAGTAAAGGAGAAATTTTAGTTAGATAAAATATAAAAGATATTGTATTTTACCTGAAAATAAATTATTTAGTTCTTGAAAAATAGAAAAAGATAATATGTGTAACCTGAAAAAGGAATTAGTTAGTAGATCTGTAATTGAGTAAGGGTAAATAAGTAAAATCAACAGGTACTGTACCGACCGATCGACCAAATTTTTAATATTTCGGCTTTTATATAATATAGTATAGATTTGAGGTCATTTAATTTAAAGAGAAATATGTTCCTGAGGTGACCTCAGGAAATTTACCTGAGATTTTAGTATAATTTTTTAATGGTAGTTTTGTAATAATTGAACATGATCCCCTGTATTTACAAAAATAACCTTATTTTTGTATTGTTTTTTAATTACCTCAAGAAATTTACCTGAAGTAATCTCAGGAAAAGCAAGCCCTAATTTAAAATTACGATATATTGGACTTATACAGTTATACTCCTAATTAACTTCAAAAACAAAACCTAACATATTCTGAAAGGGTTAAATCTCAAAGTGGTCACTGAAGTGAGGTGCATATCTAAAAAAACTCACTCTAGTTATCGGGAACTCATTTGTATCATTCTAGTTGCAAGTAATGACAATGTCGTTAATTTGACTTATTGATTAACAGAAAACGTTAACAAACATAAATGATTGTTGACGAGGATTACACCTGTAATTACAGTATGTGCGTGACAATGTTAATAACAAATGTAGGTGGTTGATTGTATAATAATATGAAAGTAAATAATAAACTCTCGTTTCAAGTTTTTTAAAAGTTTAGATTTTATTTAGAATAAATAAATATGATTCAAAATTTAAAATCTTAGTGTTTCCTTTTAAATTAATAGAAAGTGTAAAAAAAATTAAAATTATAAGTTAAGCTTTTAAATTTAAAATCTCAAACCTTCTTTAAATTTTATGGAAAAAAATTAATTTTTTGTTATCAAGTTTTATGAAACAAAATTATGATAAGAGCTAGTAAAATACTCCTTCCGTCCCTTTTGATTGTTAACATTTGAAATAGGGATGTTCGGCACGCATTTTAAGGTTTATGTTAAGGATAGTTTCATAACTTATTTTTAATTTTTTTTATATAAAAATTTAAACATTAAATTTTTATAAAAAGAAAATTTTAAAATAAGTTATGGAATTATCTTTAAAATAAACCTTAAAATACGTGCTAAACATCCCTATTTCAAATGTTAATAATCAAAAGGGACATAGGGAGTAATTTTTTCAGGTTTGCAACTTTTAAACGTATAGTACAACTTCTGGACAAATGAAACTTTTAAAAAAATGTAAAAAGTATTTGAACAAAAAATATCAGAAATTGTACGACAAAATGGATGAAAGATGAACAAATTAACTAATTTTTAAAATTGAAAATAATTTTATTTTATTACAAATTCTTAGTCTTTCTTTTTATATATGAGAAAATTCAAATTTTATTCCAAAATTAAATATCAATATTTTTATTTTAATTCTTAATTTTTTTTGTTTAAATGTTTACAAGCAATCAAAATTTTATTTCAAAACTGAAGATTTTATTATTTTTAATTTTAAATCTCAATCTTTTCTCTTAAATATATAAGAAATTCAAACAAGATATAATTACACATATAACTAAGGAAAGTAATGAAATTCCTTTAAGAAAAAAAGAAGAAAAGTAATGACATTAAAAGTTTTTTTTTTTTAAACAGAACAGTAAACATATGTATTCATTTTCGTAGCAATAACAAGTTGATCTTTATTCTTATGAGAGTCGACTAAAGTAGTAGCCGCCGCCCCCCACCTTTTCTCCATCCCTCACCACCCACCTCATCCCTCACCACCCACCTCTCCCTTCCCCTTCCCCCTGCCGTCTTCCTCCCCGCCGTCCCCCCACTTTGTCTCCGTCCTTCCCTCCTCCCTCACCACCCACCTTCCTCTTCTTTGCTTCAATAAAATCGAGTTTAATCCTTGAATCTGTTCTTCTTTGTTTCAATAAGGTTCGATTTTGCTTCCAGTCTCGCCTTTTGGCGTGTGTTTTAGTACCCAATTTTTTGGGTTGTTATGCGTTATTATATTTGTGGTAGTTATTTTTTTGTGGTGTTATCAATGAGAATGATTCGGATGAAATTTTGGGAGATCTGGATTTACTGCATTATTAATACTTTCGGCATGTCTATAGCTGGTTCCCGGCATGTAGATAGCTGGGGAATGCTTACTTTCGACATGTCTATAGCTGGTTCCCGGCATGTAGGTAGCTGGGGTATGCTTGAAACGGTGGCGATCACATGTGCTCACCTTTCACAAATTATAGTTGTTCATTATTCGAGGACTCTTGTTTCTCATAGCTCAGTTTTTGCAACCGAGTCGCCTGAACACCGCAACAGCCATGGAACTATTGTGAAGATCAATTGTCAAGCTACCAGTTTCGGGAGTGATGTAGGCTGGATTACTCGGGAAGCCTTTGTATTCATTTTCAGTTTCAAGAATCTATGGATTCAGTGTATTAAGCGGTCTGGAAATAATGCGGCTATTTGCTTAGCTCGTTTATTGTTTATCAACCTGATTGCATTGTCAGTTGGGGGTTTGTCCTGGCTAGACTTGTTTTAATTTAATGGAATGAATTTGCATTTTGTCAAAAAAAAAAAACAGAACAGTAAACATTAAATCAAAGGGTTAAATATCAAATTGGTCACTAAAGTGGTGGCCATATATCACTTTACTCATTGATTTCAACGGGGTCTCATTTGAATCACTTAAGTCATAATAAATATCAAACAGATACTTAAAAATATGTGATCGAGAATTAAAATAATTTTTTGTTAAGTTCTATACATTTTTCTTCAATACCACCACAACCAAATGAAAAGTCATGGGTTCTAATATTTTAGATAATATATTTAAATTTTTTAAAAACTATTTACTATTTATTTTTAATTAAATCAAAGAAAATAACTAGAAAATTAAATATAAATAGTAAATAAATTTTAAAATTTTTAAATATATTATCTAAAATATTAGAACCCATGACTTTTCATTTGGTTATGGTGGCATTGAAGAAAAATGTATAGAACTTAACAAAAAATTATTTTAATTCTCGATCACATATTTAGATGTATCTGTTTGATATTTATTATGACTTAAGTGATTCAAATGAGACCCCGTTGAAATCAGTGAGTAAAGTGATATATGACCTCCACTTCAGTGATCAATTTGATATTTAACTCTTAAATCAAATCACAAATTTCGTGGTCACGACCCCTTCCACGTGTTTCTATCTGTTTCCACATATTCTTCCGTTAAGGTCAAGATAATTTCATCAGGTCAAGCTAACATATTTAGCGGCACTGTTATTACTTGCAACTAGAATGATGCAAACGAGTCTCCGATGACTAGAAAGAGTTTTTTGAGATATGTCCTTTAAACGACTGTGAGATTTAAGCTTATTCTGAAACACGCCACTTTGAAAGTACAAAACAAAAGCAATATTCTCATACTCGTAAACCCATCATATAGAAGATGAGGGGTTTAGTAAAAATGATGATGATGATGCGCAGCAGCCGAAGAAGTATGAAAATATACTACAATCCAGACATATTTAATAATAAATTTGTATCTTCAAGAAATTATTACACAGCTACTACAATTCCCTCCTGCTTCTTCACTACTAGTTCATTCGATTCTAGTACTCAACTTGGTAACTCTTCTTCTTGTTGTTATTTGCAGTCAGCCCCATATTCTTGTTACCCAGGTTAGCCCTATTAGTGCATGTACTTACCTAATTGCCTTTTGTTTAGACTGCTTGATTGTAAAGTTTTTATTCTTTTACAACTTTTGGTCAGCCCATTTATGTATGCACTTAATAGTTGCTATTCTTTAGACTTCTTGATTTTAAAGTTTGTATTCTTTTTCAACTTTTAAGGTAATTAAGTTTGCAATCTTGATCATTTGAGATTGTATCTTTTATAATAAATAAGCAATTTCAGAGGATTATGTTGCAAGTTCTTTTGGTGATCAAGTCCTTAATTGTATGTTTAGTCTTGACCCACATAATTAAATTATTGATAAATGTAGAAAAATATAGATACCCTAGGAGAAAGAATATCAAGATGAATGTGGACTTCATCATCCTTGAGCTTTTAGAGCTGCGAGGATAGCTCGCTGCTTGGCATTTTGAACTTGAGCTTCCACCCACTGTCGTTCACTTGTTCCAAATCTGTTACAATATGATTAAAGAGAGCTTAACACTTTATTTCCACATATAAGCATATCCAATAGCATGTCCCATCCAAGTTCTACTTCTTTTAAACTAACTAAGAAGTTACCATGGTGGTTCTTGCGGAAAAAAGAGTAACTGTACTACCTCTGGTACAGCAACCTTTTAAAAGTAGTCATATTCTCTTACTTGTTTTCCACAGCAGTTGTTGTATTGTTCACTGCCACAACCCCAAGATCAGTGGGCAACTCTAACTCTCTAAGCTTCCGTTAGGTTGGAAGGAACGGGATGGAGGGAGTGGAATGAAAAATGTGAATACATAAGGCGTGGAGGACAAGGATGAAGGGGGGAGGCAGAGACTAGAGAGGACAAAAATAATTGTAGTGTAAAATTTTCATGATAAGATTTGTGAAAGATATGAGCGGGGGAGGAATGAAAAATCTATTTAAAATATAGTCGGATTGAGTTCTATCTGGAATTTGTAGGAAAGGAATGGAGGAAGGAAGGAATGTAACTTTATAAACAAGTACCCACAAGAGAGTATAATTGATAATTCTCTTCCTTCCAGTTTCCAACCTTAGTGAGGGCAAATCCAAATATCTTCTTTATATGCCTTAATCTTTTTAATTATGGTCTGTCCTGCCCTGAATAAAAATCTGTCAATCTTGCAACGACATACGTATATTCCCGGTATGTTGCATATGAAACCCATCATATCGAAGACGAGGGGTTTAGTTAAAATGATGATGATGCGCAGCAACAGAAGAAGAATGAAAATATACAATCTAGACATATATAATAAATATGTATCTTCAAGAACTAATTACAGAACTACTACAATTTCCCTCCTGCTTCTTCACTACTAGTTCATTCAATTCTATTACTCAACTTGGAAACTGTTCTTCTTATTTTCAAACAGCCCCATATTCTAGTTACCCAGGTTAGCCCAATTATTCTATGTACTTACCTGATTGCCTTTTGTTTAGACTTCTTGATTATAAATAAAGTTTGTATTTTGGTTAACCCAGTTATGTATGCACTTACTAATTGCTATTGTTTAGAATTATTGATTATGAAGTTTTTATCTTTTTGAACTTTTGGCAACTAAGTTTGTATCTTGATCATTTGAGTTTGTTGTATCTTGTAAAATAAAGAAGCAATTTGAGAGGATTATAGTTGCAAGTTCTCTTGGTGATCAAGTGCTTAATTGTATGTTTAGTCTTCACCCACAAAATTAAATTATTGATTAACAGATTACCCCCACCATGGAGCCATGGAGGAAACAAAAGGAGAAGTTCAAGTCATAAAAAAAGGAGATGTGATTAATTTAAATGACCTCCTTTTCACCAAAGACAGGGATTACCTTGTCAAATATCATGATCATCAACAGGTACTCATTTATATATAAGTGTCTGTAAATTAATTCAGGGATATTACAGCAAGGCTGCATTTAACAAAACTTTATCATCTGATACAGCTTATCACTTAGTAATCTATATTCCTCTTGTTACTTGACCCTTTAATTCTAATCTGGGGAGTACTAATCAATGGCCAGACTTCTATAATTATAAGCCACTAAGCCAGAACGGGTGGCAAATTATGAACCTGGGACTAGAAGTATTATTTCATTGTAAACAAGGGTACCACTATCTGTTAGTTTGTTAGTGTCATAAATTTAATTAAGTGGTGCTTCTATTATTTTCGGTCATGAATTATTGCAAGTTTGTACATGGGGTATGTGTACTATTATGATAAAGCTATCTGTTCAGAGCTGTACCTGATAGTAACATATATATTTTTAATCTTCTAAAGTGCTCTGAAAATTAGAGTGCTACTCTTTACTCTACTTTACACACTAAACACACAGCTAGAGAGAGTGGCTAGAAAATCACTAAAAACACCATTAGAGTGAGTGGGGAGTTTGACAGTGCGACCAGCTGATATTGCATTCATGTACTATGACTTTTGTAGGTGAAGGCTACACATTTGGCTGGCAAGGTTATAGTTCTGTATTTTGTGCCACTACTCCCTGATTATTCGTCTTCGAGGTCTAGATCTGCCTTGATAGACACATACACCTATCTGCTGCCTGATAATAATTTTGAGGTTGTCTTGGTTGCTTATGGGACTGCAGAAGATAGAATTTCAAGTTATTCTCATACCAACTCCAAGAAGACCTTTGAAACTATATTTTCTTGCATGCCATGGACTGCCATCCCATTCTCGGATATTCCATCCAGAGAACGTCTGGCGAGTAGATTTGGTATCAGCTGGCCAAGTTATCACAGTTTCCCAGTTGTCATTGATTCATCTGGCATGATTTTGCAAAGTGTTGGTTGTGATTTATTTGAGACATATGGAGGTTTGGGTTATCCTTTCAGCGATGAATGGTTAGAAACTCAAGATGCTGCAACTGCTAAGAAGCCTTCTTTAAAAGCACTCTTGGGTTCCCCGAAACGTAATTATGTCATCTCAAACAAAGGAGATAAGGTATGAATGTGGCACAAAAATGTGTGTTTGACATTGTAATGGGTTTGACAATGATATTTCTACTCCAATAATACTGGTTTTCTTAACATCTTACTTTATAGGATAATCATTTATTAGCCTATAACTGCTTGTACTGGCAGGTACTTATTGACGCTCTAGGAGAGAAGGTGGTAGCACTATATTTTTACGAAGAGGGTATTACTCCTACATGGATGACGGCAAATATTAAGAAAGTGTATAAAGAGTTCGCACTAAATAAATCTTGTTTTGAGGTTGTGCTCATATATCTGTATGGCACGGATGGAATTTTAGATCGTACGAGTGAAGAATCATTTTGCAATACATTTGAGTCTATGCCTTGGTTGGCAATACCCTTTAAAGACCCAAAATGCGAAAGATTGGTGCGGTTTTTTGTCCGAATAAGTGGATTGGACTGGAGCAACCTCCTACACTTGTGATCTTTGGGCCTCATGGGGAATTTATCGAACCTTGGGGTGCGGACGTCATGTACAAATTTAAGCTTCTTGCATACCCCTTTACTCGGGAGAGAGTTGCCAAGTTATACACTGAAAAAATACGTGAACTGAAACTTGAGATGCTCTGGGAACAAAACACTATTTTTGGATGAAAAGATGAGACCAAGGTTAGTTTTTTTGACATTTTGTCATCGTGTCTTAACTGTTTTGACTGAAAACCTTCAATGTCCAGTTCATTTCCATTCATATTGCTGATTTTGTTTGTCTTTAATTAATCAGTTACATAAAGAAATATTGAACATTTCATATCTTACTTTTGACTAACATCACTGGGGCTCTTGATACCAATTTAATGTTGGACAACTTTTTTGAACAGTACAATAAAAAAGCTAAGGTTGTGCAACGCCTAAACCATTACAAGAGAAGAATCATAATCTCAATCTTTTTAATTCATCAAAGTCTTGAGATAATGATAATTTACATCTTGTTCATTAGGATAACTTTTGAACTAATAAACTACAACAATGGAGCTACTTTTGATTAATGCTAATCAACTACCACAATAAAAGATATAATTCATAATATTATTCAGCAACTATGAACTATAAAATTCTTAATAATCTACTTATCTAACATAAGTAAACTTTATGATATATTACAAACTTTATTCACAAATACTTTCATAAAATGAATACAAATAAATCTACTAATTCCTTGATCCCTATGAGATTCTCAATATTCAATGCAAGTATGATCTATGGATTTGGAAGGGGTTAAATATCTTGTTGGTCACTGAAGTCGGCCTAATGTATCAAGATGGTCACTGAACTGAAATTCGACTCAAACAGGTCACTGAAGTCAGCCTAATGTATCAAGTCAGCCTAAGTCTTTGTTTTTTTGACGGAAACAGACTGCAGATTGACATAAACGCTTATAACTGCAGATTCACAACATTTAAAAAATCCGAGACCATATTTGTGTTACCCAGATTATTCTCTTCAAAATAGATACAATATTGATAAGTTTTATTTCAGTTTTTGAAGAAGAACAATTCTAGTTCTTGAATTTTCTTTTTCGATTCATATAAATCTAGAGCTCATAATGAAAATCTAAACAAGTTTTATGAGACCCATAGCATCTAGATTAACACACTTTAATTTCACAAAATTTGGTGGAGATTTTTCGGACAAAATTTTGCGGACAGTAATTTCCGTCAAAAAAATGATCAACTTGATAATCCTGGCTGACTTCAGTGACCTGATTGATACCGTTTTGAGTTCAGTGACCAACTTGATACATTAGGCTGACTTCAGTGACCAACAAGATATTTAACCCGATTTGGAAGTATATCTCTACCTAATTTCGTTATAATCCTACTTTGTAGGTTCAATTTTCTGAACTCGTTGGAAAGAGAATGATACTCTTTTTCGAGGGTAATGAAGAGTCTGATTGTCGTAGAGAAATGGTAGTCAGGTTCCTAAGCTTGTTAAAAGAAAGCTATTTCGACGTGAAGGGTACAAGTGATGAGTTTGAAGTGATATACATCACCTCAGGCGAAGAGGAATCTCCCTGCAGAATGCAGATTGCAGATTGCAGATATGCCATATTTCTTTTCCCCAGCATCCGATTTGTTACCCACTGATCTTAGTTTGTATCGTTGTCATTGTCACCTATTGTTGGCGCCTGCTATAGCTTCTACTAGTTGGTGTGACCGATGTGGCAGATCGGGTTGGCGTAAGTCATCAATACTTGGCTTTGATCAACATGGAAGAGTTGTCAGGAACTCATTAGACATTTTTTGTGATAGTGATTTTCCAGATTTTCCCTTTAGTGCCGGCAACCTGGAACAGGAGGTCTTGCATGAGTTAAACTTTTTTTACTATTGGGGGGAAGATGACGAATTTCATCAGGGGCTGCGGATCAACTCATACGGCATAAATGAGAACTTGCCACGTATATATAGCTCCAAGAAGAAATATAATACCCGGAAGTAGAAGTATAAGTGCATTGTGAGTTGGCTTACCTTGATGTTAAGTCCTGTCAGCCAGTATTAATATTGTTGTGGTTGATGGTTAGTTATAAGTTTCACTAAATATAAATTTGTTAGGTAGGAGTAATGGGAACTATCATTGAAGGTTAAATAATGAATGTGCATTTTGCCAAATCTTCATCTTTCCGGTATCTGATTCACTCTCTACGCTATTTATTCATGGCTAATCCTGATGGTAACGTGTTTAGTATTCAAAATGGATTAGTACATGTCTAAAAGTGATATTTTAGCATATATACGTACATGGAATTGCATTACACGAAAAACACCTTATATAAAGAATAATGAAAAACACCATTATAATACTCATATTTAATCGAATCTAAAAGTTCCGTCATGACACCCAATACAAAAAGTTCTTATTTTGACGTTGTCAGTGAACAGTGATTTTTTTTTTTGCTGAATGGAAAGAGGATTGCTCCTGGCGGGACCATTGGATCTATTAGAATAAATGATTCCATAGTATTTTTTATTATTCTTTTTATAAAATTGTTCTTTATGGAGTAATGGCCTACGTACATATTACTTAAGGCAAAAAATTTTATCATGGGACAGCAGCCTCTACATATCAATATATCATGCATATATAGCTCTCTTGTTTATCCCAATGGAAAAAATATCCCCGCCAAAAATTTGAAGATTATTTTTATATTATATTAGGTTTTTTAGGATTTTTTTTATTTATATGTGATTATATAAGCATATTATATTCATTTTTAAAAAAAACATGTTTTATATTGTAACTAGCGTAAATGCCCGTGGCCCGTGCAAAGCACGGGCAGTGAACTAATTTCTCGTCCGAAATTGTATATATTAAAATAATTTTGTGATTAAAAATATGAAAAACGAAAAGATTTCGATCTATTGAATTTTTTATAGTTATTTTGTAATATTGCATACCAATTTTCTTGAAACCAAATATTTTATAATTTGATTCGATTTCATAAATTTTGGATAAATATTTATATGATAATAATCACATAAATACTTATGATTGCAAAATTATTAATTTAATTTTCAATTGCATGAAATGAACTTTATCAAATTATACATTTGAGTATAATATAAATAATTATCTTTACAAAATTGTCCTTTTATAATAGAGTAGTACGTAAACTCATTGATTTTGTTGTAAAAAATTGATCGTATATGTAAGATTATATTTTGAGATATATTACAAAATCTCTTAATATTGGCTAAAAATCATCTTATGCTTGTCTCAATCATTTTATCTAAACATATATATTTATACACTTTTAAACTTAAATGTTTGTTTTTAGTCTAATATTTATTACACTGTATAGAAATTCAATAAAAAATTGGGTATAATGAAATATTTTTTTCATTATAATTTTAAATTTTTTTTAATTCAATTTTAAAATTTTCAATATATTTCAGTCGATGTAAAATATGACAACCTTAATGTCCCATGCATGTGTATGAATTCTAAAATCAATTTGTTTTTGATTTTATCGTATATTGATATAAATATATGTTATAATTAAACCATTATATATTATATTATATATTATGTTGATTATATATTATATAAAATTCATATGTACCATTAGTCGAGTTATAATCTAAATGATCATTTTAAATAATTGTTGTACTTTTATAATATTTATGATTCAAAAAGTTTATATCTTTTTTGTTTTAGTTTGAATTTTAATTATGTTATTTTTTATATATAATATAAATCATATTTTTAGATTTTTCATATTTATAATACAATTTCAATTATTTTTCATATATATTTAAATTATATTTTTAGACCAATCATATATTTATATCGTTGAAAGTTTAAATAGTTAGTGGAGCAAGAGCCTCTAATATATGACTCACGTATTTAAAATTTATATATGTAAAAGTTATGTGATTCAATTATTAATTATGTATGATTTCATAACTAAAATTTACATATTTCTTAAAAGCAAATCTTATTTTTTTTATTTAAACAATTTAATATTTACATGAAAACGTATGTAAATAAATCTTTTTCTTTTTGGACTCGGTTACAATATTAAGTATGCTCAGTCGATTAAAATATTTTTTTATAATTTTATTAATTGAATATTTTTAGAAATATTATGAACCAACATTTCATTTGCTAAAAAAAAAAAAAAGACAAAAAGAGGAGAAGTCGTTTATCTTATAAGATTTTTAAACAACACTCAAAATCAACTATAGCTCAATTGGCAAAAGCATGAGTTTGAGACTTAAAGGTTTGTGGTTCAAATCCTAACACAAGCATTATTTCACTATTTTTTACATAATTACTGAAGGATGACATTTTTGTAATATTTTAAAAAATAGGGGTAAAACCGTAACTTCACACCTATTAAAATGACAAACTTTGCCCTTGTGTTGAATCTTATCTATATATAAAGGAAAAACTCGGATGGGTGACGTGGAAGCCTTCACCTTCCTTCTAACCCATTTCCCTCATTTCGTAGCTTTCCCATTTTGGCCTATTTTTCGTAAAAATATTCAATTTAGGCTTTCTATTTTCCAAGTTCCATCAATTACAAACTTTTCGCCTACCAAATCCCATCAGACAGTAAAGGTATATGTATAGATGTATTTACAGTCGTGCATCGTGCAAACCAATGTTGTATATGATATTAGCAAGAGAAGAATGGATGTTCAAGTGACTGATGCTGAGATGGATGAGAGAAGAAAGAGATGGACCCGCCCCGCATACAAGGCTGAGCCGCCCCGCATACAAGGCTGAGCGAGGTGTTCTTTATAAGGTTGGTGGCCATCTCTAACTTTGAAAACAAGTTATGATATTACTGAAAGTATCAGCCTTTTTTTGTTTTTTTTTGGGTTCTTCAGTACATAAAAAATGTGCAATCAGCTTCAATTGGATGCGTGACCGATGAGTAATCATAGCAAACCATCAGTTGGAATGTTATAGACCAATTAACCCATTTTCCTACAAGCCAGAAACATGCATTTGTCAGGGCTGTCGGTACTTGTATGTGTTAATCTTTTTCTTCTTGTCGTAGATTTTAGAAATGTTCGTTTTTCAGGTTGACATTTGAGCCTTGGTCATGTTGTAAAATAATTTTTCCTGGAACTCTGTTTAGTCGTGAGGGATTGAGTAAATTGTATGGGGAATAACCTTTATGTATAAAAACTTTAGTGATACGATTAATCATATAGGACCTGGAATTTTCGAATGTACTTTTTGACATGCAATTTCCATTTTTGCCTATATATATACACAATGCCATGAATTAAAAAATTAAAAAAAAAATCCATAGGTAGGTTGTGTAACAAGCTGATAAATTCTCTTCGTCTGCTATTAAAACAGGACTGTCTATAGACATCCAACTTTCTTAGCTTGGTTGCAAACAAGGTACAAAAATTCTTTTAACAGGAGCTCCTGGAACAGGAAAAATTTTCCTTGCCAAGGTAAGGAGTCTTAGATGCTATAGTCTCTTTTCTGTGTGGGCTCGTGAATTACAATATAAGCAACCTTATATATATTCCACTCACAAAGTTTTTGGTGTACATATCTTGGTGGTTTTGCTTTCGAGCTATTGTTTTCTTAAGTTTCCTTTTCATAGTACCTTTGTTCCGCTGTTAAAGATATGTTTTCTGTTCTGCTTGTTTTAAAATTAGGGATATAAGTCTACAAGCTATATATTTATGTATGTTTATAAATATCCTAAGAAATTGAATCACACTTGCCTTACTTCATTACAATTCTCTTTCTGACTTCTTTTACATTGCCAAGGCTATTGGTGGAGAAGCTGGAGTTTTAACTTCCTACTCACTTTTTTTTGCTAAGTTCCCTCTCACAGTTGCTATGTACGGTTAAGTATATCCCGCATAATCAGTGGGGTTGGTAGGAAAAAGATTTTAAATTTTTAATATGTAGTTCCTTATTTTTTCCACAAAAAAATGGTTGAAAAAAGTTTTTTTGTCTTTCATGATTTTGGGAACCATTCGTAATATGGCATCTGGATCTAAAGGTACCACCTATCTTTTTTTTTTGTTTCAATGCTCTAAGGTTTGAATCGGACTCTTAGCGGGGAAGAATGTTATCGGTGAAAAGATGAAATCTTTGGTTAGTGTATTATGCTGGATTGCTTAGTATATACTAAGGTTTGCGAAATGTTAGTATTATGTCATGTTTTTATTCAATGTGATTTTTATGCTTCTATACATGCCTACAAATGTAATTGTTTACTTGAAATGAAATTTTCTGACTTGAGCATTTGAAAATGCCTAGGAAAGCAACCCTCATGTGGGAGCCAGGCTGCACTTCGAAGCCAATTTTACTACTCATGCCGATGATGTTACTACTCTCTTAGGTATCTTTTATAAAGTTTGAAGTGCACATACGTTGTAGGATTATACAGGATTTAAAGAAAACCAATTTTATCGTCTCGATTTTGTAGATATTGTGGGTTGCTTTTGCGGTTTTGGAGAGGTTGAGGTTGTCGGGGCCGGCTACTGAAAAAGGGACATCAAGATTTTCACAGATTAGTAAGTGTTTAGGTTATCCAGTAGAATTATTGGTATCATTCTAATTTTATGCTTTGTTGGCCATTTAGTTACTTAAGCCTATTGAGCTTTTTTATTGTTATGTTAATCACTTTGCTGAGATTGATCTGCTTGCAAAAACACCCTGAAAGTTTTCTTTGATTCGGAAATTTTGTAAAACAAATGGTGCTATTATAAGATTAGGATATCCACTAGAATTATTGGCAAACTTGATGCATTACCACACCTTAATTTTTCTCTGTTATAGTTGGGCACCAAGTATTTATGGTTTGGTTTGGATATAAAGTTTATTTGGTTTGCTTATAAACTCTATTAGTGGAGGCAGTGGCAATTATTTCCTTTATTTACATTTCCCTTTGTCTGTATAAACTTTAACTAGGGACATGCATTTTAGATGAATGTTAATCTTCTTTAAAATAATGAAAGCAACAGAGGTGGGATTCTTATTATAATAAGACTAACTGAATGAGGGCATAACCTTAGATAGAGGATCATTAATTCTATGTATAAAATTTAAATACTCATATAAAGTTTATTTAGTTTGTTTATAAACTCTATTAGTGGAGGCAGTGGAAATTACTTCCTTTGTTCAGATTTTCCCTTTGTCTGAATAAAATTCTAACTAGGAACACGCATTTTAATGTTATAGTTGTCTACGAACCTGCATTTATTTAACTAAAAATCTATTGTCTGCAAAATCTTCATGAAAACAATTAATTCAAGGGAAAGGGAGAATTGACATAGTCAGGGACAAATGGATTCTTAGCAATATCTTCTTCGGATTCTTTTTAATTACATGATGATGGTTATGTTTACTACAATTTGACACTTTTGTTTGCATTTAAAACTTTACAACCTCTGTTAAGTTGTCTTTGCATATAATCTTTTTTTACAAAAAGTAGTTGCTAGACTTAACAAAAAAAAAAAAGAAAGTAGTTGCTAGGCAGTAAGGTGCTTGCCCAACGATATTACTATACTTTGTTGTTTCTGAGCTAATTTTTCATATGTCCTGTACAGTGATTGGCAGAGATATTTAATGTAAATTGCTTTGTTATCATAAAGGTGTGTTAGCATTGGTGTTTCAGTGAATAATCATATTAAGTTATCATAAAGGCGTGTTGGCATTGGTGTTTTAGTGTCTATCTTTGATTATGCTATCAAGCCTTAATTTTTCTCTGACAATAACTAGGCTACTCCAATCTGAATTGGTTTTTTCTTTGTTGACTGTATTTTTCTATTTCAGGGAATAGTCTCTGCTGGAAGCGAAACATAATCAATAACTATGACCTGGGCAATTTCTGAAATGCTGAAGAATCCAAAAGTGATGGAAAAGGCACAGCCTGAGGTAAGAGAAGTGTTTGGAGGTAGCAAAAACTTTGATGCAACAAGGCTTAATGGATTAAACTACTTAAAGATGGTGGTCAAAGAAACGCTAAGGCTACACCCTCCTGCACCTTTATTCAGATGAAATCTTTAGTTAGTGTGTTATGCTGGATTGCTTAGTATATACTAAGGTTTGCGAAATGTTAGTATTATGTCAAGTTTTTATTCAGTGTGATTTTTATGCTTCTATACATGCCTACCTAAACCCTTATTGATTCCGACAGAATATAGAGAGATACCTGAACTATTTGATGGTTGTCAAATTAATGGCTACAACATACCTGTGATAACCAAAATTTTTGTCAATGCATGGGCCATTGGAAGAGACCTGAGGTTTTGGGCCGATGCCGAGAGCTTTAAGCCAGAGAGATTCCAAAATAGTTCAGTTGATTTCAAGGGGACAGATTTCAAGTTGACACCATTCGGCGTTGGCCGCTGGTAGAAGGATATGTCCCGGAATGTTGTTCTGCTTACCTGTTATGCTACTGCCGCTTGCGCAAATGCTTTACTATTTTGACTGGAGGCTCCTTATGGAATAAAGAATGAAGAGCTCGACATGATTGAGGCTTATGGTGTAACATGTGACAGAAAATATGATCTGTGTGCTGTTCCTGTTGCCTACACTCCCTGGAAGATATCGCAAGCCAAGACTATAATTTGAAACAGTGCAAGAGGAGGTCAAGATTGTACTGTTGAATTGACTGGTGCAATTTCTATATTTATTACTGTTTATTTTATTTTTTCGAAATAAAGATTGGACTACTTGATGCTTATCAAGATTGTCATTTGATAAGTTTCTTGGATGTATTTGATTCTTGGATGTATTTGATGCTGGATATCGAGATTGTCATTTACTATTTTCATAAATTTATATTTATTCGAAATTTTATAAGTTTAAGCCGAACCGCGCGAAGCGCGGTTTTTCCAACTAGTTTTAATATATAGTAATAGATGAATAAAATCCTATTTGTCTCATTTAAAAAAAAATCCTATTTATCTCTATAGTTTTACGTGATAGTAAGTCTGATCGTTATTATTGGATTCTTGTATATTTACAAAAAAAATTATTTTATTTTCTAGTGGTTTCAACTTGAGACCTGAGTTTTATTTAATATCAAGTCTTTGTAGTATGCACTATTATTTTTTTAGTACCTTGTAAAAATTGGTAATCGGTATAAATTGGTTGAGGTACTGATTTAAGATTAATTGGGTAATCGGTAGAATTAATCGGAGTATTAATTGAATATTATAATAATATTTAATATATTAATCTAATTTACAATTAAACATATCATTTTAAATAAATTCACTGGATTAATCAAATTTCAAGTCACACCTGGTAGAAAGTACAAACTAACTGCTAGGAAGAGGATTGGTGGCAAAATGCTCAATTTTAACAGTGATGAAGCTAGTGAACCAGTTCTGTATTTCCATGAGAATTACGGTGATGATGAATTTGAGGAAGTGAGGAGAATAGCTGAAGAAATCAGAGAAGAAGAGGAGCTGAAAAGAAAAGAAAATGAAGAGAGAGGACCAGGAGGAGGCTGACAAAGATGATGAAAGTGAAGATGAATTGAGAAGAGAGGAAGAGGCTGATAAAGATGTTGATAAAGATTATGAAAGTGAAGAAGATTATGAGGGTGATGATTCAGAGACGGATGAGGATGATGTTGATTATGAAAGTGAAGAAGATAGAGAGAGGGTGGTTGGGGTAGAAGACAGCTCTGATGAGGAGGGACCATATGCATATGGTGCATCTAGGGGTTGTAAACATAAAGATGTTACAAAAACCAAATTTAACCCTACCACATCTGGAGGGGCCATTAAGTGGAACTTAGGTATGACATTTGTTAATAAGAGAGAGTTAAAAACAGCTGTGAGAGACTACTCAATTGGTCAAGGGAGAGCACTAACATATGTTGTGGATGACAAGCACAGGATTCAAGTAAAGTGCTCAAAAGGGTGCACTTTTTCTCTTTGGGCATCCTATGTAGAGTCACATGAGGTCTGGCTTATTAAAACATTAGTGCCTGAGCACAACTGTATTTACTCCTATAGAAACAAGTTGGCCACAAGCAAGTACTTGCATGAGTACCTCATGTTGAACACAGAAATTGTACAAGACATTTGTACTCCAACTTGCAAGGAATATGTGCTACAGAGCCACTGAAAGAGGCCTTCTATGCTGCTTGCAATGCCACACATCCACAGGGATTCAAGACTGCAATGAGGGAGATGGAGAAGGTCTCCAAGCCAGCTTATGAAAAGATGAATTCTTTGAACCCCAAGGTATGGTCAAAGGCTTATTTTGAAACTCACTCAAAAACAGACTCAACTGAGAACAATATGTCTGAGTGCTTCAATTCATACATTATGAGAACAAGGTATATGCTAATTACTGACATGCTTACTGAGATCCATGATCTCATAATGGCAAGGATTCACATGAGGAGGGATGCAATGGCCAATCAAGATACTGTCCTTCTACCAAAGGTGAAAAAGAGATTAGATGGAGTGATTAAGGATTGTAATGAGTGCACAGTTCTATGGGATGGTAGGCAAAACTACCAAGTTAAGTAGAGAGGGATAGGGTTCTGTGTCAGCCTCCAAAACCAAACATGTTCTTGCAGGGTGTGGGATTTAACTGGAATCCCCTGCATCCATGCTGTGAGTGCCATCCAGAGTTGCAGGCTAAATGTAATGGACTATGTGTCACATTACTACACCAAGGCCACATATATGCAATGCTACTCACACTGCTTGGAGGTTCTGCAAGGGCCACCTTTTTGGGAGGAAGTAGAGGGGGACACCATTTTGCCACCACCAATGGTGAGGACTTTGAGGGGAAGACCCAAGAAATAGAGAAGAAGAGGAAGATGGGAACCAAAAAAGGCCACAACTACTACCAAAGGCAAGGAACAAGTGTCTAGAATTGGGAGGGTGATGCATTGTACAAACTGCAAGCAACCAGGCCATAACATAAGGAAATGTCCAGATCCAATCACAGTTACCACAGGGAGAAAGAGGAAAAGAAGTACCCCTGTAGGCGAAGAGGTTGCCCAGGAGAGGGAGACTGCCCAAGCACAAAATAATACAGGTGAAGATGAACTCATGGGAGAGGCACTGATGCAGGAGATGGCACAGCCTTGATTGTAATGCACTTTTGGTTTTAAGACTTTTGGTTGTAATGCACTTTTGGTTTTAATACTTTTGGTTGTAATGCACTTTTGGTTTCAAGACTTTTGGTTGTAATGCACTTTTGGTTTCAAGAACTTTTGGTTGTAATGAACTCATGTTAAATGCTTGTAATGAACTTATGGTGATGTAAGTTGATTTTCTATGTTATTGTTAAAATTCAGTTGCATTACAAATCATTTGCATAACAAAATTAGAGAATTGCATTCAACATCAAAAGCATTACAAATCCAACTTGCAAGGTTACATAAGCTTAGGCTTTAACATTACAAAATAAAGACTTTAACATTACAAAGTCCAACCTACCAAGCCTAACAAATCAAGTCATTTTTTCTCAAACATCAAAACAACCATAGCAGTAACAACCATCATGAGCACAAAGCACATTCAACCCAACATCAAATTCTTCCTGTTCAAGGCTCTTGTCTGTTGCTTCTTTCCAGCTAGCTTCTCCTCAGCATCTGCCAACTTCCTTTCAATTACGACTAAATTCTCTTCCAAAAGGAACCTCCTATCATTCAACTGAGTTACAACCTCTCCATGCCTGCCAGCAGCTTCAACATCAAACCAATGGAAGAAATTACATCGGGTACCTTGTGGTTGACCACAACCCAAAAATCTCCTCCCAGGATTCCTCGCGGTTCGCGAGGTGAAGAGCTTTGCTTTCTTATCGCAGTCACACAAGTAGGTCTCCACAGACATTCGTGTCTCCATAGACATTCGGGATTGTGCATCAGAGCTAGCTACCATGGTGTTTGGTTTGGCGGGAAGATTGGCGGGCAAAGATGGGGAGTAGCTGAATATATATGGATTGGGTTAGGGTTTATTTAGGGGTTTATTTTGGGGTTTATTTTTTGCTGATGTGGCCAACGTGGAGTGGTGACTAGAAGGCCAACTCAGCAGTCCGTTAGTCAAACATACGGATTTCTTTTTCAACAGACGGCGATGGGGAAAAGAGAAAAAGGAAAGTACAATGATGACTTTGATAGTACAGTAGGCTAAGTGGAAATTTTACAATAGTACAATAGGCAAAGTGACCTTTTGCCCGGTCGGATTGTATTAAAGTTGTAACACCCCGATTTCTGAAGATATTAATTTTGATTATTTTATTTGGAATAAGATTTATTACGGTTAGATTTTGAACCGTTTTGGAGATAATAAATAATTTAGAGATCAAATCGAGAAATTGTGGATTTTGAGGAATATTTATTTTATCGGATAAAGAATAAATTATGATGTCAAATATTAATTATTTGACGGTGGATGAATTTTAGGATTTTTCCGGGAAATTTCAAGTGGACTCATAATTATTTAAAATACGAGACTTTTGGAGATTTGACGACCTTATTTTTATTAAGTTAAAGATTATATTTATTTTGGAATTTTGGGAGGTAATTGTTTTAATTAAACAGTTACAAGTGGAATAAAAAGCGGAGAAAAACGAATAAGTAGTATTTTATTTGGACCGAGAGAAGCTACTAGCAGCTAATATATATGTATTGGGCCAAGCCCATTTAGACAAACATAACACACGCTGAAAAGAAAAGAACGGGGAGAGAGAAAAGGGAATTGGGGGAAGAAAGAAAATTAGGGTTTGTAAATTGAATTTGGGGGTTTGAATTGAAGAAAAGAAATTGAGGAAGAGAAGATGATGTGTTTTTGGGTTGTGCAATTCGTGTGTGTATGTGTGATGTGTTGTGTATGTGCGCATGGGAGTATGTTTGATGTGTGGGGCAGGTGTGAGGCGCGGCCGGAAAAGGCCACCACCGTGGCGGTGGTGGTGGCGGGTTGAAGAGAAGGGAGGAAGAAGGGAGATGGTGTGTGGTATGTGTGTGCATTTTTGTGTATATATATGTGTATGTATGTGTTTTGGTGGGTGTGTGTATATGTGTTCTATGGTGGCAGGGGTGAATGAGAGACCTGGTGGCTAGTGGTGTTGTGCAAGAGAGAGGAGAGGGAGAGAGAGAAGAGAAAGAAAGAGAGGGAGAGATGGAAGGAAAAACAAAAAACAAAAAAACGCAGGATAGAAAATACGGGAGAGATTGCTTGATATTGGGAGAGATGTAGCGATATTTCAAAGGGAGCATTAGGGAAGATAGAAGAAGAGATTTACATGGAGAGATATCAGAGAGATGTGGGCAGATAGGCGAAACAGATTGGTGAAGATGGAGAAAGAAAGAAAGATAGAGGGAAAGAGAGAGGGAGAGAAAAGGCTGGAGAGATTTCTGGATATTGGGAGAGATGCAGAGATATTTAAGAGGGAGCATCACGGAAGGTAGAAGAAGAGATTTACAGAGAGAGATTTCGGAGAGATGCAGGGAAGTAGGACAGAAAAATCGGAGAAGAGGGAGGTGGTGCGTGGTCGTGAAAATGGCAAATGTTCGCGGAAAAAGAAAATGTGTATACGGGGCAGCCGTAGTGGTCACCGGAGAAGCGTGATAGTTCGATAGTGGTGTGCGTGTTTTGCACCGTAAGTGGGTGTTTTAAATTCATTATTTTGAAGATGCAATTTCGAGAAATTTTTGGTATTTTCGGAGTTAATTTTGAAGACTCGTTAAATATTGTAGTTGTAAATCATAGAGATTAATTTGGGTTTTGTCGAATATTTAGAAGTTAGATTTACGTAATTAATTCGGGAATTTCTGAAATAGTGGAGTTAATATTTTTGGAGTTTAGTTTTTAAAGTAGCCGATTTGAGTGATAAATTGTGCTTGAGTTGTAAAAGTGGATTTGTAGAAATTGGTGGAGTATGGATTGATAATTGGGTTATTGGTGATTAATTAGAATTGATTGTTGAGGTGCTGTGACACCGGGTAGCGTCTAATTACGAAAAGGTCATGCCCGATTTTCGGTAAAAAGGGCTGTAACTCAAGCTTAATAAAGGTGTAGAATTTATGAGACTTATAACCGTAATTTTTAAGCATGGGATTTTATAAATACGGATTTTGAGGAGCAAGCTGTGAAATAGTTGGAGTATTGATTAGTAAGAAATAGAAGCTTATTCGGTGAATTGTGACCTAAGAAGATGTCATTGATTTTAGTGGATATTTGGGAAACAAGTTGAGTTGTAGAATTTGACCGTTACGATTAGTTACATTGTAAAGTGTGAGTAGAATAAATTGAGAATATGTGATTGAAGAGTTTGATGATGCTTGTCCAGGTTATTGGAAACGTGGGTGAGGAACGGTTGGACTGCTTGGATAGCGGTGGTTGTAAGTATATCTTGCTGTGATAACTTGAAGATAATGCGTTATATTTCTATTAACGTATTTATTCTGTTTTAAACCCTATGCGTATTTTGTTTTATGCGCGTATAAATGTGAAATTGTGGATTTTAGAAGAAATCTAGTTTCAAGTAGAAACGTGGATTTGTGGATTTTAAAAGAAATATATCTTTTAAATCGAAGTGTTTGAAGTGTGATATTTATAATATTATGAATACTCGTTAAATTGCTTTAACTGGTATATGTTGAAATGTGATTTTGAGGAAAACTGAGCAGACTGGCATTGCTAGTGAGTCACTCCCAAAATGGGAATAGTAGAACCTCCAGAAATGGAGACCATGGTAGAACTTCCAGAAATGGAAACTTTGTGAACTTCCCGAAATAGGAAGTAAAGGCCGGGGACCCCCACTAGTAGAATCTGATGAACTTGTCGTGTGTAGAATGCCCAGTTTTTCCTCACATAAATTGTGAAGTTTATATTTTTATTATAAACTGTGAATTGTGAAATGATGTGGATTGCTTATATGCAATATTGTGAAAAGGCCTTAAGATTCAGTGTACTGTGAAATTGTGTCGAGTTCGGATTATTGTGAATAAAACTGTTTACAAAATTATTATTCTATTTTAAAAGATGAATACTTTGGTAGAACTGTGATTTCGGTATGAGTTTATATTTTATTATACACCGTGCAATGATGATATATTGGCAAAACTCTGATTTCGGTGTGAGTTATATTTCATTATAAACTATGTAGTGAGAATGATTTTCAAAACTAAATTATTTTATAACACCTCAGTGGATCACTACAAAATATACTTGCTGAGCTTTATAGCTCATTCCTTTATTCTATAAATTATCACAGGAGATACCGAATAGTTCAGAAGGATCCGTGGGAAAGTAGAAAGAAGTGATGGACCAGCAGAGCCGGTGTTGGATTTAGTAGTCGTACGTCACGTACTGAAGTCGTAGGTTGACTTAAGATTGAAGCACTGGCTATGGGCTTTGGTCGTCTGTTGATGCGAGGTAAGTCAGGACAGAGTTGGCTGGTATTTGTACAAATTACAGTTAATGGTAGATGGTAGTTGAGATGCGTTGTGTGTGACACAATTTTTGGTGAGACAGACTTTTGTTATAGAGTTAAATTTTCGAATTGAAAAACAGGTGGATAGTCCTATTTACGAATACTTCATGCCGAAATTTACAAAAAAAAAAAAAAATTATTATCAGGTTAAGCAGGTTGTGATGTAGTTTGACGGACTCTCGGGCCGGTTCTTTCCAGAGGAAATCAAACCGGGGTCGGGGCGCCACAAAAGTACATTCATATTTGTGCTTATGAGTTGTTATTTCAATCATATCCGCTTGAATATTTTTGACAAGTCTCTTGCACTAATTGGTTGCGCTAGTCGTAAAAAATCGATGAAATTGGTCAGACACACATCTTTACTAGTCACTAAACACATCATTTCATAATTTTAAATATAAATAATTGAAATTTAAGATTAAGCATAGTCACTACATAATAACTAATAACATCCAAATACTAAATATCTAAAGTGTCCAAGCAAACAAAAATAAAATTCAGGACGAAAATCAAGCAAATTCATCATGTTCATCTCCATCTCCTTTTATATTTGCATTGGTTGAGACTTGAGAGTACACCAAAATTAAGGTAGGTATACCATAATCATGGTTAGCAATGCACCAATCTTGAGAAACCTAGCAATCATCGTCGTATTCATCGTTGTCTAATCCCTTCCACCAACGACAAAGATATTTTAGTTCAAAATAAGCCTCCTTTTCCATACCGCCAACATAAAAGGGGAAATCCATATCCTCACAAGAAAGATTTAGTGATTTCCTGAAAACTTGTCCATCTTGATCAAAGGCAAGCATTGAAGATCTTCGACGGCATTCGCCAAATTCACCACACCAACAACCACACCAAAAAGCAGAAACAACAGGTACAGACAAAAGGTGACAATAACAACAACACAAACTAAGATCAATGGGTAAAAGCTCAGATGCAAGTGATACAAACCATGATGGAACATCTTTTATATGCTCAGTGTAGTAAACAGAACAGATATAAATTATTTACACACGCACACTTGATAGTTGGAAGTACTGGGAATACTTTTTATTCACTTCAGAAAAAACTAAACTGAGTACATGCAATATAAATAGACAGAACAGCTACGTGGTAAGCTAAGAAACAGCAACTAACGCCTACATTATCTCCACTACCCACTTGTTTCCCACTTGTTTCAAACTACTCCTAAAAATACTGAAACCAACTACGACTCCTTCCCGTTGCTGCAATACTGAAGACTACTGCTACAAAATCGGGATCAACTAAGTTATTCAAACAATAAATATAAACATAGGCCCATCAACTTGACCAAAGCCCAAATAGTTTAGATTAAAACCCAACATTCACCCCCTTAATCTAAACTTGATTACTATGCCCTTCTGGCAAACCCTTTTGCCCATCTGGCAACCAGTTCATCAGCCCGTGTGGCTTACGTTTTTGTCCATTTGACACTACTGACATACCCGTCTGGCAATGCTTATTCATCAGCCCGTTTGGCTACTACTGTGCCCGTCTGGCAATACTTCTTTGGTCTATAACTGTGCAGGTTCGTCGTCCTCTATGGCAGCAAGATTCACTTCTTGTTTCTTCTCTCGTTCCCGTCGTGGTTTGCTACATTCTGATGCATAGTGACCAAAGATATTACAGTTGTAGCACTTTATCCTACTCTTGTCACGGAACGAACCACTTCTAGCTCTTTGATTCTGAGATGCCATGAGAAGCTGTTCACCTGCAGCCTCGGACCTGCCCTTCATTCTTTCCTCGTGAGCCTTGAGACGACCCACTAACTCTTCGACCGTCATTGACTTGATATCTCCAAACTGCTCAATATTCGAAGCTATCTGAAGAAACTTGTCAGGGACAGCTCTCAGAATCTTTCTCACAACACACGATTCTTCCATCGTTTCTCCAAGTACCCGAATATTGAGAGAACCGAACCTACAACATTGGATTATTAAGTAAATCTGTCAGAGGAAAAAAATCGAAAACCATGAATTATACATACATTAAATTTTGAAAACCATAAATCATACACACATTCGACTTTGATAATCAATATGGCCTAATCGTATAAAGCTTAATTTTAAAGATAACAGAACAGGGACTTCAAATTAACATGTACAACAAGCTTTAACTCTGCTATGCTATGCGTAATAAAAACTTTATTATTTCACGAAGACGAGTGACAACACAGGCATGCATTAATTCAAAGAGAACTTCTTGCTTTCTTTCCTTTTGTACAATCAAAGACATATGGTTTCTAAGGAAGCATATTATATTATTTCATATCTATATGCATATAATGATATAATCGCTAACATGCACATATATTTATGTGTGTGTTTCTCAAGAGTTACATATACATAGGTATATCTACGTTAATGTACCCAGGTATATCAATTTACTCTGATAACCAAACTGGGTAATTTCATGCTTTTGTTTTTGTAACGCAGACAATGTTTGTCAAATTGATTTTTTACTACTTTTCTAGGTAACTAAGGCTTTAAAGAAAAATGCAGTTTAGTAATATAAATGTAAAACGTCAAAAGAACTAACCTTGCTCCCATCTTTTCCTCTGAAAATAGTGTTCCGATCCCAAAGCATATCCAACGTTAGTTCCCTTACTTTTTCAGTGTCTGAATTGGCAACTCTCCGACGAGTGAACGGGTGTGCAGAAGGCTTAAATTTGGAAATGAAGTCATCACCCTGACGTGTAATGAATTCCCCATGTGGCCCAATAAAAACAAGTGTAGAAAGTTTCCAATCATGTGGATCACCAAAAAAGTGCTTCAACCTCTCACATCTTGGGTCTCTGAAAGGGAGTGCCAACCAAGGCATAGTCTCAAATGTGCTCCAAAATGATTCTTCAGTCGTATTATCAATAGTTTCACTTGTGCCATGTAGATATATGAGCACAACCTCAAAACAAGATTTATTTGGTACCGACTCTTCATATGCTATCTTAATATTTTCTGTCAACCAATTAGGAGTAATACCCTCTTCATAAAAATATAGTGCTACTACCTTTTCTCCTTGAGTGTCAATAAGCACCTGGGAGTACAAGCAGTAATAAGTAAATTAACGAAAATAAGAAGTATAATAAAACAAGTATTATCAATAGTTAAAATATCAAACATCCAATCCATCAAAATGTTTTCTGCTGCCGCATTCATACCTTTTCCCCTTTGTTTGTGATGACATAATCATGTTTTGGGGAACCCAAGAACGCTTCTAAAGAGGGCTTCTGAGCAGTGGCATCATCTTGAGCCTTTATAAATTGTATCCTTTCATCGCTGAAAGGATAACCCAGGCCTCCATTTTTTTTAAATAATTGACAACTATTACTTTGCTTAACCATGTGCCAGATGAATCAATGACAACTGAGGTACCGTAACACCGCAGTCTGTCAATACCAAATCTACATACTAGATGTTCTCTGGATGTAATATCTGGGAATGGGATGGCGGTCCATGGCATGTGATTAAATACAGATTCAAAATTAGACTGGCTGTAACGCAAATCTTCTGCAGTCCCATAAGCGACCAAGACAACCTCAAAAACATTATCAGGCAGCAGATAAGTGTACGTGTCTATCAAATGTGATATGGACATCCTCGAATACGCATAATCATGGTGTAATGGCAAAAAATACAGAACTATAACCTTGCTATAACCTTGCCTGCCAACTGCGCAGCCTTCACCTACAAATGTATTAGGTATGTGTTATCAGCTGGTCTCAATTCCCTCTTCCCCCCACCTCACTCTTAACATTGTTTTGGCATGTAGATTAAAAAGTCTGTCCCACTCTTAATTTTAGAGCAAGAAAGGGAAATAATTCATTCAAAGCGAACTATACATGCTAAAATATTGATGTTCTATCACTCTACTAAAACTGAATTTATTTATTATAATGTAAAGAAAAAACATAAAACATTATCTATATCTAAATAAAGTATATAATGGATTTTTAGATAATTTCAAATGTGACTAAAGTATTACTCAGGGAGGAAAAGAATAACCATCAGGAAAATCATAATAAAATAATCCTCCAGAACTGTAAAGAGGATGATCTACTGCTGATATAATAGTATGTATAATCTGCTGGTATCCATACATAATATCATTTGGCATTTCAAAATAAAAGTCAATATGATAGTCAAGTTGGCAGAGTAATCTTTTAAATTAATGATACTATAATTTGCGAGTCCAAATACTATTAACAACATGGTGTTACATGTTATTTTACTCATTCTACAGATGGTCATAACAACAAATTATAGCCACTTGGACTTGACATTATCGAAACATGCTTCTGTTTCGAAGTCTTAACCTATGCAAAAGGGTTTTGTTTCATCAAAGCACAGTCCAAAATCTAAGGTTGGCATATAGTTTTGAAGAGAGACCAATCAAGGGTTAAGAGCAGGACCAGCCATGAAAAAAAGAGAGAGAAGTTGTGAAGAGAGAATCAGATACAAAAGAGAGAGATACGGAAAAAAAAGAGAGAGAAGTTGTGAAGAGACAATCAGATACAAAAGAGAGAAAGATACGGAAAAAAAAAAGAGAGAGAAGTTGTGAAGAGAGAATCAGATACAAAAGAGAGAAAGATACAGCAAAATGCATATCTATGATTCCATGATATTCTTATACATATAGAAATTAATCTAGGTAAATATGTATAGAATAAGGCATACTGGCATAGCTTTATCCAGTAAAGCTTAAACAATAGGACCCATTACCCATGTACAAAATAACTTGCAATAATTCAAGACCCTTAGTAACAGAAACATCATTTAAATCGACGACACGAACCAAACATGTGGGTAAATAAGACATGGCATCAACGTAACCCAACTTATAGTGCAATCAGACTTCTACTTCCGGTTTCACAATTTGTAATCACTCTTGGCCTACAATTATATAAGTTCTCCATTGGTTACAGTTCCGCTGATTAAAAGCAGACTATTTTAATGTCAAAGTTAAAATAGAAAGGTGTAATTGTCTGACTATCACAAGTATATATATTTTTTTAAAAAGTAGCCTCGCATGCACACTGTGATATTCCAGAATAAACTAAAATAATTTCAGAACAAACTCTTGAATTGGCCACTAAGAAGGATCAACTGTTGACAAAATATTAGTGTATAATTTGATGGTATCCATGTTCCATACAGAATGTCATTGTGGCATTTCGAATCAAACTTTGAATACTTCAAATTTTAGAGCCAATATTGTAAGGCAAGTTTGCACAACAATTTTTTAAACCCATAATACATTATCTTGTGAGACCAAATATTAGTAACAATAGTGTTATATTTCACAGTCCTTATTCTACAGAAGGTCATAACAACAAATTATAGCCACTTGGACTTGATTTTATTTACACAGACTTTTGTTGTAAAGTCTAAACTAATATCTAGCTGTCTATCTAGCCAATTGGACTTGATTTTATTTACACAGATTTTTGTTTTAAAATCTAAACTACTTTTGTGATGGTCCCTGGCTATGGAACTTGCCGCGGGCCTATGACCAGAAATAGATGGATTGATTCCCCTATTCTTAGAAGAACCTATCTTGCAAATAAGAGTTTTATTCAAGAGAACTCTTCAACTCTCCTTACACAACTGAATATTTGAATTGAATGCGTAATGGCTTTATTTCCTTCAATCGTCTCTCCATAGATAGGAAAAGAACAAATAAGGTAACAAACAATTAAGTGAAATACATAAATAGTGATTCCCACAATCATGGAGCTGCCTATGTGTTAGAATATAATATAAGATTCATATAAGGCCTTCCTCTAACACCTTAATGTTTTAGATGAGTTGGTTATTTAACATGGTATCAGAGTTCAGGCACGCAAAGGTCCCAGGTTCGACTCTATGCGACCCTCAATATTCTCAATATTTAATATGGACGACCCAAAAATGGGCTTTCGAGTGAGTGGGAGTATTAGAATATAATATAAGATTCATATAAGACCTCCCTCTAACACCTTAAGGTTTTAGATGAGTTGGTTACTTAAGACTATGACTCTACCTCTGACTGAGGAACGCAACCAGATCTACAAAACCATACAATCAGCTATGACTTATTTGACATAAATATTTACTTAAGAAACAGATCCCTAAAATTATTATAGAAATAAGAATACTGAATACAATCATATCCTTGAAATTCCACGAACGTTGTACTTTTGAACAATGAATGCATCCGCAACACTATCTATCTATTTTATATAATATACATTCAGTAAGCATAAACAAAAGGGTTTTGTTTCATCAAAGCGCAGTCCACAATATAAGGTTGGGGACCAAGGGACCATTCGGAAAATCTAAAGATAATTATCTGAATGATTAAATTTTTTGAATGAATCAAAAATTTGAATTCTGAACAAATAATTTTATTTGACAAATAAATCTCTAAAACTTCTGAACATACATTTTTTAAATTTACCCTTCTAAAATATTAATTTTATTTTTTCTATGTATACTGATCTCAAATAACAATAGCCTATATTTATTATGATTGTATGAGTAAAACCAAATATTATAATTTACAAAATAAATAAATAAAAAATAAATTCAAAATATTTTTAATTATTGTAATTATCATAAGTTGTTAAAACTATTATAATAATTAGATATATTTCATTAATAAAAATATTCATATAATGTATAGCATATATTTTCATAATAGAAAAGTATAATGTTTTTAGATGTCAAATTCAGTAAAAATATACAACACGCCTGAGAGGCCGGGAGTGAGAACTACTTTTAGTTATACAAAGGTAAACACTTCCTGGACACTTCCATTCTGAATCGGAATCGTTGGGCTGGCGCTTTCATTCTTATCAATTAAGAGAAACTTGAATCACTCAGTTAAAGTAATTTACGAGCCAAATGGTCTTACTCACTTGCTAGCTTCTGGGTATCCCTTATTGAATTGCTCATTCTGCCTTGAAGAGGACACTAAACCTCTTCTATCGAGTGGCTTCGCTCCTCTCACTTGCTAGCCATAGCTCTTCTTTCGACTTGGGCTCACAAATACCCATTCTTTATTGAACTCATTAGCTTTCATCCTTTGCTCCGGCTTTGAAAAGAACTCTTAACTCGGAAGAGAAGACAACTCATTAGCTCATTAGCTCGGGACAACAGCATCTTTAGCCAAGGTTCTACTCCTCTTCCTCATTAGCTCGGGACAACAGCATCGGCTACAATGTCAATGGCTGCTAGGCTAATCATTGTTGTTGCTTTCGTTTCATATAGGTGGAAAAGTTACTCAAGCCATTTCCTTACCTTACCTCTTAAAGAAAAAAAGTAGATAAGCTTCTATCGCTCGTATACCGTATATAGGTATACTCACTTGCTAGCTTCTATCGTTCGTATACCATTTCTTACGTAAATATCTTAGCGATTCAGATTTATCCCATTAAGATGCATTCAAATATAAACAAATGACCCCTAAATGTTAAGAGCAGGATCAACCAAACAAATAGAAAGAGAAGTTGTGAAGAGGGAATTAGATACCGAAGAGAGAGATATGGACAAATGTACATCTAATATTCTATGATAATCATATATATATATATATAGAAAATGATCTAGGTACATATGTACAGAATACGGCATGGACTTATCCATTCAACCTTAAAAAACAGTACAAGCGAACAATATAACATACTTGCAATAATTCAAGACACTTGATAATAGATATTTTAATCTTCGACAACCAAACTAATGGATAATTAGACATGACATCGTGTAACTACTTAAAATGCAATCATACTTGTACTTGCGGGTCTACAAATCACAATTTGTAACCACTCTTGGCCTATAATTTTAGAAGTTCTTTATGGGTTAGGATTTCACCGATGAAAAGCAGGCTATTAAAAGGTCAAGATTTTAAAGAGAAGGATGTGATTGTTTGATTATCATCATAAGAATATTAACAAAAAATAGCCTTGCATACAAACTAATTCCACATATGTACAAACTTTGATACATACGTGGACTTCAGTGTTGTCTTTATACCTGACAACATAATCTCTATATTGGGTAACACTACAAGAATTTTTGAATCAGACGACACTCATCAGACAACACTTCGACGAAAAAGCGTTGGCTGAAATTTTCACACAACGGTTTTTTTTCAAGCTTTTCGGTGTATTGTCTGATCATGAACCTAACGACAGTTTTAAAAAGTGTTGTCTAGAAGATCAAAATAGACATCCGTTTTACAACGGTTTTTGAAAGTAGTGTTGTCTAACAGTTTGTCTTACAATGGTCCTCAAAAGCGTTGTAAAACTTAGTCAACTGTTTTTATCAGATATTGCTTCAAAAGTAGTCACACAACGGTGGCTAAATACTATTGTCTGATTTTAACAACGCTTTTTGAAGGCATTGTCTGAAGAAACTTCAGACAATGCTTTCAACAATGCTTTCAAAAAATGTTGTTAAAATCAGACAAGTGTTTTGATAGACGTTGTATAAAATGTAATCAGATAATGGTTTATACAAGCATTTTATAAATAAACCGTTGTCTCATGTGACAACACATGATTGGTGGAAAATCTTTCACCTGGATTGCTGAAGTGGCGAAATAAGAGCCCTTGATTGAAATGAGATTAAATATTAGCCGTTAGATTAAGAAAATATATATACATGTTCACACAACGGGTTTGTATATAAAACCGTTGTCTTCAACACTTTCAGACAAGCTTTTTCAAATTTAAACTGTTGTCATAAACTTATCTATACAAGCGTTTTACAAATAAACCGTTGTTTGATGTGACAGCACGTGATTGGTGGAAAATCTTTCACCTGGATTGCTGAGGTGGCGAAATAAGAGCCCTTGATTGAAATGAGATCAGATATTAGCCGCTAGATTAAGAAAATATTAGCTGTTATCAGACAACGGTTTATTATGTTAATTTATATTTATGTTAAAAAAAACATGACTAATGTCAGACAACGGTATCTTTATAACATATCGTTGTTTGAAGCTTCACATTACAATTGTATTTGTTAAAATACCGTTGTCTGTTATTAGACAACAGTTTCTTTGTCCAAAATCGTTGTCTGGTATCACTCGAGACAACGGTATTTGACTAAAATAATCACTTCGTTTAGCAAGATCACTTCGTTTATTAAATATTAAATTTTACAAACCAAATTAATTTTTTATTTTTTAAAAATTTATGAATATCATTATATTAGATATATCTTGACAGCCTTAAGGTTGGATTATCGAGAAATATTTTTTAAAAAATAGAAACAACAATCCGTGACAAAGCACTGGTTACGCATACTAGTCAATATACTAGTGATCTACTAAGATCTCCAACCAAATTAATTTTTTATTTTTTGAAAATTTGTGAATATCATTATATTAGATATATCTTGACATCCGTATGGTTGGATCGTAGGGAAATAGTTTTTAAAAAATAGAAACAACAATCAGTGACAAAGCACTAGTTACGAGTACTAGTCAATATAGTAGTGATCTACTAAGATCTCCAACAAAATCCATTTTTATTTTTTTGAAAATTTGGGAATATCAATATATTAAATATATCTTGACATCCGTACGGTTGGATCATCGAGAAATGTGACCAAATATATCACTAAAAATTTTTAAATTTATTATGTTAATTTATATTTATGTTAAAAATTAAAAACGTAACTAGTGTCAGACAACGGTATCTTTATAACATATCGTTGTCTAAAGCTTCACATTACAACTGTATTTGTTAAATTACCATTGTCTGTTATCAAACAATGGTTTATTTATCCAAAATTGTTGTCTGGTATCACTCGAGACAATGGTATTTGACAAATAACTACTTCGTTTAGCAAGACCACTTCGTTTATTCAATATTAAATTTTACAAACCAAAATAATTCTTTAATTTTTGAAAATTTGTGAATATCATTATATTAGATATATCTTGACATCCTTATGGTTAGATTGTCGTGAAATATTTTTAAAAAAACAGAAACAACAATCTGTCACAAAGCACTAGTTACGGGTACTAGTCAATATACTAGTGATCTACTAAGATCTCCAACCAAACTAATTTTTTATTATTTTAAAATTTGTGAATATCATTATATTAGATATATCTTGATATTGTACGGTTCGATCGTCGAAGAAATCATTCAAAAATTTATTAAGTGAATCTAGATCGTGCCCCGTTACAAGAAGTAGCACTTTTACTACGCTTTTGTTAAAATCTCATACAACCAGACCTTTTAATTTTTTGATTATTTTTTTCCAACACTAAAACGAGTGTTTATTAACATCCGTATGGTTCGATCGTCGAAGAAATCATTCAAAAAATTTATTAAGTGAATCTAGATCATGCCCCGTTATAGGAAGCATCACTTTTACAACGTTTTTGTTAAAATCTCATACAACCCGACCTTTTTATTTTTTGATTATTTTTTTTTCAACACTAAATCGAGTGTTTATTAACATCCGTACGGTTCGATCATCGAAGAAATCATTCAAAAAAAATTATCCAGTGAATCTGGATCTTGCCCCGTTATAGGAAGCAGTACTTTGACTACGTTTTTGTTAAAATCTCGTACAACCGGACCTTATTTTTTGAATATTTTTTCCCAACACTAAAACGAGTGTTTATTAACATCCGTACGGTTCGATCGTCGAATAAATCATTCAAAAAAATTATCCAGTGAATCTGGATCTTGCCCCGTTACAGGAAGCAACACTGTTATAACGTTTTTTGTTAAAATCTCATACAACCCGAACATTTTATTTTTTGATTATTTTTTCCAACACTAAAACGAGTGTTTATTAACGTCCGTACGGTTCAATTATCGAAGAAATCATTCAAAAATTTATTTATTGAATCTGGATCTTGCCCCGTTACATGAAGCAGCATTTTTATTACATTTTTGTTAAAATCTCGTACAATCAGACCTTATTATTTTTTGATTATTTTTTCCCAACACTAAAATTAGTGTTTATTAACATTCGTATGGTTTGTTCGTCAAAGAAATCATTAAAAAAATTAATATTAATCTTGTATGATTTTTTAATATAAACTTCCCAAAAGTAATACCTACTCTAAATAGTCTCGTCCCGATTGTACGTAATATTTTTTTGATTAATTTTTTGATGATCCAAATAACTAATTATTTTAATAATGTGCACAAAAAATTAAAAAAATTTAAATTTATCTTATAAGATTTAAATTTTATTTCCCCCTCTCTGTTCTCCCTCATTTCCCCCCTTTTTGCTAATAATTTGTTTCCCCCCTTAACAAAAATTTCAACCTCTCCTCATTCCCTCTCATTCTAATTTTATCCCCTTCCCTCAGCGTGTATAACACTCATGTATAACACTCTCCGCCTCACTTTATCCCCTTGCCTCAGCATCTCATCTCAAAACCCTAGCAGGTCTTCTCTCTTCCTTTTTAAAATTCAATTTGTGGGTTTTGTTTGTAATCATCTATAGTCTCTATATAGATCTTTAATTTAGTTTTAATTATGTGGCTTTGGGCAATTAGATTGCATACCAAGGTTCTCTTGATTATGGATTTTTTTGTAAGCAAAGTGTGATTTGGATCTTGAAATGTACCGGGTCTTTTGGTTCGATTAGTTTTGTTCGTTTCCGTACTTGTATGGTTTTGTATTTCTTCTATCTGGTATTTGCGTTGGGAAGTTTGGTTGGTGTTTCTGAGAGTGATGAGTGTATCTAATTTGAATTATTTTTTTTTAGTTAGGGGTCTTGAACAAGTTTGTGTTGTAAATACCTATGCCATTGCTTTCTTAATTCTATCTTGACAGTTCTTTTAGATGGGTATTCATAGTAGCTTGAGTAACTGTATCTTTTAGATGGGTTTTTAATTAGGGGTCTTTAACAAGTTTGTGGTGGTAATTAGTGTGGTTTTTATTGTTTCAGATACAATTGGTTTGGATACAATTAAGAGTGCTTGAGTATGGTTGGACTACTCAGAAGGTCTTCCATTTTTTTAATTTCTTGGTAAACGGAGGTTTGTGTGCTTGATTATGTTTGCTTATATTTGTGTAGGTGAGGATTTTGATCAGAGGGGAGAAGAATATGGTGGCTTGAAGTGGTGAAAAGAAGCCGACAATGGCAGTGATGGCGTTCGTTGCACCGGTGGATAGAACCGCTACCTCCAAACACGGACGAGTGATGTAGTACATTTATCTTTTATATTGGCAAATGTTAGTGCTTTGGTTAGTACATTTATCTTTTTAGTTTGGTGAAGTCCTAGTTTTGTTTGTTGTCTCGAATGGTGTTTGCATTTGTAAGGAATGAAATATTTGCTATATGCAGCCTGCTCCTATCCAGGTGTCGTACATGGGTTTTCCTAAATGTTGATTTGTCTTTTTTCCCTAATGATTTCAGTTACATATGTTACAGGAATAACATGGTTTCGGATAAACAAATACTACTTTAAGTTAAACAATCAAGGCAGGGTTGATAAACACAAACAACTAGGATTTAGTGAAGATTTAGTGATATGAAAGCTAGTTTCAAAATTAGTTTTGTGTAATTTGATGTTATTTGGCATGTTCAGGGATTTTTTGTTACAGATTTAAAATTGTTATAACTATTAACATTTCTTTTACAAGATATACAACTTCATTATTTGTTGTAGTTACATTTAACGACAATATGATCTAGTCAAAACTTGGGTCATATGAATTGGGGCGTGTGATGATCTACACCATAAATATCTACTGGAAGTCGATGTTTAATAGTCAGCTCCACCCGAATTGATCGGCTGCTTATGTAATGATTAGAATTATTTTTCTTTTTAGATTGTGACAATTTTGACGTTTCTGCCTTCTTATATTTGGTATAAATAAATGTTGTCAGTGCATAATTTTCATGGAAAAACAAGAACATTGTAGGTTATGTATCTTACTATAGAAGTTATATTTTATGTAGTATTGTTGGTGAGGTGGCACATAGCGGAAATTACTGCTGGGCTTATGCTGATGGTATGTCAATTGGTGCATTAAGCTTCAAACCCAAGGTAAATTATTTACAGCTAATAAGGTTCAAACAGAAATATTACTGGTTTATAACTTTGCACAAACTGAACAAACTAATATACTTGGCAGTGTCCAGACAATTTGGAATTTCAATTTGCAGCAGGTATCAAGGTAACTAAAAAAATGGTACTAGTATATTTTGCAGGAAAAGCAGTGGCTTCTCTAGGGGAGCTTCTATGTACAGAGGAGTGACAAGGTCTTAATGTTCTGATTATTCCTAATTTAAACTTGTGAATGTTAAAATAAATGTTGTTTTGAAATCTTGGTTTTCTGTTTTTTACTTTAGCAGACACCATCAACATGGTCATTAGTCACTTGCTTAATTTGGGTATTAATCTTTTTGCCAATTCATGTACAAACTCTAATATTATGAGTTTACGAAACTTATTGTCCTGGTTTTGTTGAATCAAACTAATGCAGGCACCCAAGAGGAAGCAGCAGAGGCATATAATATAGTAGCAATCAAGTTTCGTGGTACAAATACTGTTACAAACTTTGACATCTCAAGGTACGACGTGGAACGCATCATGCCAAGCAATACTCTACTTGCTGGAGAACTTGCAAGGCGAAATAAGGAGGTTACCATAGCTATTGAGGGCCCTAATCAGAACTTTGTTGGTCATAATCATAATAGTACTGAATCATGCATCTCCTCAAAGCAAAACAATGTAGGCTCTATTTCTGACTGGAAAATGGCAATGAATCATGCCTCTCAGCCTAATAAAACTTGATCATTATGTAGAATATGTAATGGCCGTCATGAGTGATCGGATATCCTCTATGAGCATTTTCTTATACTTGCTGTCATGAGATAAAGAAAAATGTACTTCCTGTAGAGACAGAAGACTGGTCACAGTTAAAGGAATATACTTATAGAAAACTTGCATGACATGTTTTTTTTTTAGTTTATGCACTTAGTTTTAGTAGCTTATTGTAATTGTGACAACCATCAGACAAGCATCAATTGATAGATAATATGGAATCTGTAAATTTTTAATATTTCATTGGCATATTTCTAATAAGGTTGATTGAATATTGTCTCTGATTATATGATGCATTGTTTCAGTCAATAATTTTTGAATTGAATGGAACAAAGGCTTGTTTCGTCGAAAATTCACATGAAGACAGAGACATTTCAGTTGAACTACAAGGAAAGTAGAGGCAACAACAATTCAATGGACAAGTTCTAGTATGCTAGGGCTTTGATTTTGTCCTTTTATTTAAGTTTTGTGGACAAGTTATGTATTTGTAAATTTGGTAATATTTGGATTTTTCTAGTATGTAGCCAATTAGGGCATTGTGTGGAATACTTGTTATTCTATGTAACAGGCAATGCTTTTTTAATACCCAATATTTATAAAAAAAAACCATCATGTGCTTTATAACTATACCATGCTTTTAACGACCATATCGTTGTGTATAGAAAATTCGCACAACAGCAAAAAAAATGCACCCACTGTCTATAAGAAAACATAACAACACTTTTAGCAAAATGAAAACATCGTGTCTTATATATTCAGACAACATGTTGTAAGCACCGAAAGTGTGGTGTAGTTATAACACATACAATAGACCAAATTTAAAAAAGCATTGTATGATCCAGGTATATCCCTTGTTAAAAACATAATCTGACAATAGACCAAATTTTAAAAACCGTTGTATGATTCAGGTAGTACACAATAGACATGTCTGAAAAAACCCTTGTTAAAAACATAATCAGACAATAGACCAAATTTTAAAAACCATTGTATGATCCAGGTATTACACAATAGACATTTCTGAAACAACCCTTGTTAAAAACATAATCAGACAATAGACCAAATTTAAAACACCATTGTATGATCCATGTATTACACAACATTTTTAAAAAATGTTGTCGTTGTCTTCACGTAATACACACAACATTTTCAAAAACTTAACCGTTGTATGACCCAAGCTTCTTACAACAGTTTTGAAACCACGTCTGTTGTCTTTCTGCAACAAAGACAACGGTTAAGCTGTTGTCGTCTGATATGCGTAACAGACGGCATTTCAATAGACAACGGAAAATGAGGGCTTCAGACAACGGATAAAAACCGTTGTGTGGTCGATTTTTTCTTGTAGTGTAAAAAGGAGGTCATGCAAATTAATGATATCTCCTTTCCTTATAACCTTATGCACCTTATGCTCTTCCAACAGCTGCTCCGTATTTTCTGTGAATTTTTTAATTTAATGATGATCAAAGTCTAAGCAAGTAAAGAATGTTTAATTACCAAAAGAAATTGTAAGCAATAACATAGTAAAGACCTTTTCTAGCCAACACATTCATTTAAAAAGATACAATCTTTTCAACCTCTTGATGATAAACTTATAATCAATGATCAATTCTAAACAAATAAAGATATTTATAAGAATTCTTTAAATTCTTTACAACTAAAATATATAATTCTTATCCCCCACCAATTGGTAGAATGGATACCCTCTCTACCCGTAACAAGGACGTCGAGGGTTCGACTCTTGGGAGTATGGGCGTGTGTTCAATTATCAAATATATATATATATATATATATATATATATAGGTTTTTGCTCAAATACAAACCACTCTTAAAATGAGAACTACAAACCAACACAAAATATATTACATTTCATATATTCTAAGGGCCCCGCCAGGGGCACCCTCACAAAAAAGTCTTATAATTCAACCCTCTATCCATTAATAAAAAAAAAAAAACTGCTGCCACGTCATCATTTTTTAAAAAAAAATTATATTTTTTTTTAAATTTTTTTTTCGATGAATAGATAGAGGGTAGAATTATAAGACTTTTTCGTATTGGGGTATATATATATATATATATATATATATAGGAAACTGGTCACCAGCCACAGTTGGATATTTTAATATATCCAACCAACCCATCTTATGCCATTAAAACGTCCAGTCAACGGCCAGGATGAACAAGAGTTACGCTATATAATATAGCGTATACGCTCTATAATAGAGCGTAATATGCTATATAATATAGCGTAACAAATATTCCCATTTTACCCTTAATCTGTTCCGCTCTATTATATATCTTAGCCGAGAACTACACCAATTTCAGCTCAAACAGCCCTTCATGTTTTGAAATATCATTTCAAGAGTGTTCTTGAGTTTATACCCAATCTTAAATCATTTGGAGATATATTTTACACCATTACAAACTTAATCTACACCAATCTATACCTATTTCTACTTTACCAATCTTAGTTTATTTGTCAAATCTTACCCAAATTTGAAGATTTTGAAGATTTTGAAGATTGAGCTTGGAGTACCAATCCCAAATTAAGATTTTTGAATATTGAGCTTGGAATTTAAGGTTAGCTCTCTATTTAACCCATGGCTTCTTTCATTTTTTCAAAGTTAAAATCTCCTAATAAGACACCTAGTAAGATTGAGATTGAGGTAGAAAATGAAGATGTTAACGAAAGTCCACACACACCTAAAATAATAGATCTTGATGATGATAATAATGAAGATGTTAAGAATGATGATGGTGATGGTGATGGTGATGTTGTCTATGATGTTGTTGATGATGGTGATGATGTTGAAGATGTTGAGAATGGTGTTTCTTTGGATGATTTGAATGATGTTTGCCCATCTGTTGGTCAATTATTCGATAGTTTAGATGAAGCGGAGAGGTTCTATAGAGATTATGGTAGGCGTATTGGTTTTGAAGTAATAATTAGAACTACAAATAAACATTCAAAAAATAACAAGATTTGTTCACGTTTGTATATATGTCGAAAGGGTGGGAGATTAGCCTCAAAATCTTTGGATGATGAAGATGAAGTTCCCAAAAAAAAGAAAAAAAGAGATTCTCTTGGTAGAACAAAATGTAAGGCGCGAATGTATGTTGTTCATAGAGAGAAATCAAATAAGTGGGAGGTAACATTGGTTCATTTGGTACACAATCATGAGATGGTTTCACCTAGTAAGGTACATTTCATGCAAAGGCCAAGAAACATAACACCCATCATGCGAGAATTGATTATAATTTTGAGTAAGTCGGGTATTGGGCCTCAACAATCTTTGAATGCAATGGGTGAGCTTACGGGAAGCTTAGAGAATATTGGATTTACAAGTCAAGACATTCGGAATGTTTTGCGTGATATTAGACATCATGTATTTGATTCGAGTGATGCCAAAGAAGGTTTGACATTACTCTAAGAATTAAAATGTAATAGTTTTGGGGAATTTTTCTATCGAGTAGATGTTGATGAGGATAATCGGGTGCGTTCCATGTTGTGGGTTGATCCAAGATCATTAAATGCATATAAAAAAATTTGGAGACGTGGTAGTATTTGACTCCATATACCGCACAAATAGGTATAGTATGCCATTTGTACCTATTACGGGGGTGAACCACCACTACCAATCCATATTGTTTGTTTTTGCACTAATAAGGGATGAGAAAGAAAGTTCTTATATATGGGTTTTGAAAAATTGGTTGGAAGCTATAGGAAACAACCCTCCAATCTCCATCATCACCGATCAAGACATTGCACTTGGAAATGCAATTGCCGAAGTTTTACCAAACACGAACCATCTTTATTGTACTTGGCATATAAGTACCAAATTCGGGGAGAAGTTATCCGGTTTGTACGCATATGAACCACATTTCAAAGAAGATTTCAAATTATGTTTGTACAAGTCAATGACGGTTGAACAATTTGAAGATAGGTGGAATGATTTGGTTGAAAAATATAACTTGGTTGATCATGGTTGGTTGCAAGAAATGTATTCCGTTCGACATAAGTGGGTTCGTGTGTACATTAAACTTCATTTCACTACCGGGATAACCACTACCTCGAGAAGTGAGTCAATGAATGCATTTTTTGACGAGTATGTAAATGCTAGAACCGGTTTGAAAGAGTTTATAGAGAATTCACAAAAAGCATTGGAGAAACAATATCTTCGTGAGAAAGAAGCGGACTATGAAACAAAGGAAAAGGAAAGGTTAAGAATAACATCCTCCTCATTGAAGTATCAATCAACAAGGGAATTAATCTTGGATGAGAAACATTGTTTGATTTTGTGGGGAACAATATCGCCCTACACAAATAAAACACATACCCCCGTGTATATATTTCTAGAAGCTCCCGATCCTCCTTGTTCGAGCATTTGCGATATCTCTCCCTCAAAAAATTTAATTTCACACCACCTCTCTCCAAAGCATTCTCCCTTTCCTCAAATGAGAGTGTCGGATCCGGCCAATCACGTAACCAAAGATTTTTTTACGTTAATTGTGTCACTCAAAGTTACCGCCTCTCCAACAACCGGAAGCCTCGTCAACATGTACACTTCTTCAAGTGTCACCGTTATCTCCCCGAAAGTAAAGTGGAATGTGTTGGTTTTCGACCTCCAACGCTCCACTAATGACGTAATTAAAGACACATCATTTTACATAATGGCTCTTGGGTTGGTAAACATTCTGAAACCCCAATGTTGTAAAAGATGAATTTGATAAGGCTCTAATTCCCATTGATTAAGCAACGAGGTACTTTGACGGATTGTAAGTTTATCTCGATGATCACCAACCCATATTCTACTACTTTTATGGTTATCTTGGTCGGTAAGGAGAGAAGGATCAACCGGACCGCAAAAATCTTCCATCTAAAATCCAATACATATAAAAAACTTTAATGCATACAAAAAAAATCCAAACTACACAAATCCAAACTTAATCCACAATTCAAACTTTAATCCAATAAATTTTAATCCTAATAATTAGAAAATTATCCACAAATTCGAACCCTAATCGAAAATTATCCACAAATTCGAACCCTAATTCGAAAATTATACACAAAATCGATCCCTAATTCGAAAATTATCCACAAATTCGAACCCTAATTCGAAAATTATACACAAATTCGAACCCTAATTCGAAAAATTATCAACAAATTCGAACCCTAATTCGAAAATTATTCACAAATTCGAACCTTAATTCGACCCTATTCGAAAATTATATACATACATGCATACATGTACACAAATCTACAATTAGATGATTTTGGTGAAATATACATACATACATACATGTACACAAATCTACACACATTTTAATAATTAGATGACATCTAGATACAAGAAATAGACACGAAATTACTCACTTTATATGAAGAAATGATGAAATTGATGATGATTTACTTCCGATTCCGGTGGATTTGCGATGTCCGGTGGTTTGTGGATGATTTGCTAACTTAATGTTTTGTAAAATAATGTATATGAACCACAATACGCTATATGATGTTCTGTGTGAAATAAACCCGGTTTCGTCAAAAAAAATCGTTTACGCTATATAATATAGCGTATTACGCTATATTATATAACGTAAGTTTAAACCGGCACGTGACAGCACGTGGCAGATTTAGGGATAAAAAGGTAAAAAGGCTTACGCTGTATAATATAGCGTACGCTATATAATATAGCGTAAACTTTTAAATCCCAGCCGTCCATATTTTTAGTGGATGGTTATAGATGGGTTGGATCAATATTCAAAAATATCCAACTGTGGCTGTAGAAGGGGACCCTATATATATATAATTCTTGATCAAGAATAAATAATCCATCTTTAAATTGAAAAAGATAGGCTAACCTGGGAACTGGACACATGTAGAAGCTTGCCTCAGAGAGTTACAAGTAGATATGCAGGTGGGTATTTTAGTAGAACTAATGTGATGATAGTTTGTTAAAGATACATACAAAGAGTTGTATGTAAAGCTTGCACTAGTGTAAATTTTCATTCTTTTGCAGCAAAGATTGCGACCCATTTTCATTAATTGAAGTAAACTCCTCATCCTTCGATTCTTCACCTAATAAAAAAATGTAAACAAAATCAATACATATATACCTTGCCATCAGGGGAGAAGGCTATTATCACATCTTGCGCCGGTAGCTAGTCCAGTTCTACAAGCCCATAGTATATCGGTACATGCTCAGCAGTCAGCTCAGCCCACAAAATATTTAAAATGAACCCACAATTAATTTACATATAACAAAGATGAGAAAAATGGGTTTGAGGTTGTGAGGTTATAACACAAATCATCTATAAATTAAGTGGTCTTACAGGGGCATTTTTGTATATATTAAATTTTTTTCTCGGTAAATTTACCTAAACACTCTTAAATATGTATTGAAAAGCTTCTAAAGGCACATGAATCCCTAACAAAGATTATAAAATTAGTGGATAATAATTAACTAAAGAACATAATACACAGTAAATATGAAAGAATATTTAATTAATCAAAATTTACTTATATAAAAATATGATATAAAAACTAAATAGCATTTAGTTAATCAAAATTTACGGGTTATTTATTAAATTAAATGACTGAAACCAAACCAACCGAAAACCAACACATTCAATATTTAGGCTATAATATAACTAGCTCAAAACCAGTCCGATACACGGATTTTCTTTAATATTATATGAATTTTTTTTAATTAATTTTGAATATTATAAAAAATTAATTTTGTACATTTAAATTTTTAATCATATGATTTGATAATAATTACATACTAGCTTAAAATCCGTGCGATGCACGAAATTTCTAATATTATATGATTCTTTTGTTTAATTTGAATTGAATTTTTTAAAACATAAATTTTAAATGATGGCGGTGTTTGGGTAAACTTTTTTCCAAAATAAGTCAAATTATTTTAAGACAAAGTTGGAGATTCCTAACTTTTTTTTTCTGAAAAAAGTTAACTTTTTTTTGCCATTTATAGAATCTAAAACATACATTAAATACTTGTATTAAAAAAATTATCAAAATATGAAATTTTTACCCGAAAATAAGTCCACAAGGACTTAAAAAAAGCTCAGCCAAACAGGTCCGATATGATTTCATAATTATTTTATATTTGCTATTCTTGATATTTTTAAAAAAGAATGGATTTTAGTTAGAAAATATGACACGTTTTAACTAAAAAAAGGTAGTCGATTAATTATTATTTATTTTATAAAATAAAATCACAGGTGATATCATTGGAAAAAAAAATTAGTTAGAGAAAAATATAAAAAGGTAACATGTTTTAACTACGAAAGTTAATTGGTTAGGCATTAGTAATTATAAGATTATTGTTTAATTTATTAAATAGAATTACCTGTAGTATTTTTAAAAAAGGAGAAATTATAATTAGATAAAAGATAAAAGATAATGTGTTTTACCTGAAAAAGGAAATTTATTAGTGATTTGAAATATTAGGTAACATATTTTACGCGAAAAATAAGATTGATTAGTTATTGGTAACCATAATATTATTATTTAATTTTAATAATTAGGATAATTGTACCGAAAACCAAACCGACAAACTTTCAAGACTAAATTGCACTGTAGTGGCCAAAGTATTATTAATTTTGTACAGAGATGGCTAAATTTTAATTCATGCCAGCGTAATGGCTAAATTTTAATTTTTGACGCGAAAAAGGTGCTCCGCCTCCCTTCTGTTAAATTGACATTAACGACATTATCTAATATCTTGTATTATTGTATCGTGTATTATTGTAGAAATACGTACAATCATTTATTATTGTGGGGTATTTATTTAACTTTACAATTCCTTAATATTATATCGATTAGATTAAGCTTTCCCTCCATTTTTACACCTGCTTAGTCACAAAGGCGAAAAAAGGCGATCAAAACCCTAAATTGAAGAGCTATTGTTGGCGTCGAAGAAGATGAGCTGGTTTTTGCGACTAAAGGAGGATGCTAAGATATAAACCACAAGAGTATCCTGCATATTCTGGTATGAAAAACCCTAACTTGCATGTTCTTGTGTATAGTCATATGTATATATATGGGTGTTTCTCATTATATGGCTACCAAAATAGAGGGGTTTTACACCTGTTGTGTTTGATTTCAATATTAATGTGTTCATTTATGTGTATGTGTTAAGTGCTTGATTTATTTCATAACATTTGCTCATAGTTGGTCCAAAATTAGGGTTTTTTGTTTTATTGCGTCTAATATAAATTTCCTTGTTAAAATATATGATTTGTTACATATGAAACCTATATGTTTTTTTAAAAAAAAATTGTTTCATAAATGCCGTGTTGTTTGATTTTTGTTTTAGTTTGGGCATTTTGATAGATAATGATAATTTTACTGTAAAATTAAATCATGATGGAGAATTAAGAGGGATCCAATGTGTTATGTTGGTAGGAGTGTTAATTATTTCGATTTTTGCAATGTGGATGAAATTAGCTTGTTAGATATAAGTGAAATGATGAGAGAACTTGGTCATTTGGGGGGGTATCATAGTTTCTCATATAGGTTACCAGGGACAACCATGGAAAGTGGTTGTTTTGAGTTGGAAAATGATGCAGATTTGCTAGATATGTGTGCTTTAATGAAAAGTAGATATGTGGACATATTTGCCACTGTTCTTTTACCATTATCTTCTTCACAACATGAGTTAAACACACAAAATGCAGATTATGTTGAAGAAACTTTTATGCAGCCACCCCCAACAGACAATTCATATGTATTTAATCAACATGAGCCTGACTATAGGGAATTTGATTTTATGCTAGAGCTGTAAATGAACCTAGTCGAGCTGAGCTTTGATCGAACTGAGCTGAGCTTAAATTTATTTTCTAACAAACTGAGCCGATGCGAGCTTTCTTATAAAAAAAATATGTGTTCGAGCACGAGCTCGTTAATGAACCGAGCCGAGCTCGAGCTTTTATCGAACAAAAATGAGCCGAGCTCGAGCTCGTTTAACTTGTTAAACAAATTAGGGCATTAAATTCATCAAATACACAAATTGATTACATTTTTATCAAATTACATAAACTAATTAACTTGAAAACGATACAAACATGAAACTACCGATATTTAGGTCTCTTCATTCAGGTCCACATGACCAATTTTGTTCAAACAAAAAACTAAAAATATGAATGTAACACTCAAAGCTATGTAATTCCATCTTATTGCTTGCCTCTTCGATTTTTCTATGTCTTCTTCTAGCAGCTGCATCCTTTCAGCAACAAGATCTGATTGTTTATTGTTTCGAATCCGTCTCAAGAGCCCATTTATCACACCTTGGCTGCGCTGGGAAAAGGGAGGATCAACCCACTTAAAATACCCACAACCATTACACCCATTAACACACCCCAAAATCCTCCGAGCACCATTTAATTTTGTCCAAGCTGTCCTCTCAACAACCCATTTTCTGCAAGAACACAAAAGTGCCATGAGTTGAGAGATTTCAGTTTATAATTAAGAAATTTGAGAGCATGTGTACAAGTAGGCCATTACATAGAATATATACACGCAAAAGAGCCGTTGGGAACATTTATTTGACCCAACTACCCCCTGTAGTTAGTCTTTAACGTTTGACCTAACGGAAGGGAGGCGGATCACCTTTTTCGCGTCAAAAATTAAAATTTAGCCATTACGCTGGCATGAATTAAAATTTAGCGATCTCCGTGCAAAATTAATAATACTTTGGCCACTATAGTGCAATGTTTCGACTTTAATATAATAGTATAGTATAGATAGATGTGTTTCCCGTGATATTTTTAAAAAAAAGGATTTTAGTTAAAAAATATAGAAACGATGATACCTTTTAACTGAAAATGTAATCGATTAATTGTTAGTAATTATAATATTAATATTTTATTTTATTAAATAGAACCGTCCGTGATATTGTTGGAAATGAAGAAGTTTTAGTTTGAAAGAATAAAATGTAATGTGTTTTCGCTGAAAAGAGTAATTGATTTTTGATTTGAAATTTTTAAGAAAAGAATTTTGTAACTTCAATTTTTAAATGACATGGTTTGATAATAATTACATATATGTTTCCCTTGATATTTCTAGAAAATGATAGATTTTAGTTAAAAAAATATAGAAAAGATGATACATTTTAGCTGAAGATGTAATTGGTTAATTGTTAGTAATTATACTATTATTATTTTATTTTATTAAATAGAACTGTTCGTGATATTATTGGAAAATAAGAGATTTTAGTTAGAGAGAATATAAAAAATAACATATTTTAGCTGAAAAGGAAAAGTGATTAGTTACTAGTAATTATAATACTATTGTTTCATTTTATTGAATAAAAATGTCCATAGCATTTTTAGAAAAAGAGAAAATTTAGTTACATAAAATATATATAAAAAAATGTATTTTAGCTCAAAAAGGAAATTGATTAGTTATAAAAAACAGAAAAGATAATACATTTTACCTAAAAAAATTTAATTAGTTAATGGTGATTATAATGTTATCATTTAATTTTATTAAATAGAATGATGGATTGAAAACCGAAAACCAAAATTTTTAATGTTTCGACTTTAATATACCTAATTTATAACCCATGTTTAGGTGTATTTATAAAGGATAATAAGTTTTAATAAAAGGTTACGTTTTAAATTAAAAAGTGGAAATAGATAGTTATTATTAATATAGTATACCTGTATTTTTGGGTGTGTATGTAAAAGATAATATATTTTAATCAAAATCTAATATGCTTTAATTTGGAAAAAGATAAATCAATTGGTTATTATTTTTTATTAAATAAAATGACCGAAAATAAAAAAAATCAATATTTCATCTTTAGTATAATAGTATAAATAGTATAGATAGATAGATATATAATTTTTTGATTAAAAAATTTATTGAACAAATATTCAAATCTACTTTAAAATAAATTTTTCAGTTTTTTAAATTATGAACGAATAATTTTTAAATTCTAATTAAAATTAGATCGTATTGATCGAAGTCTTATTTCACTCGAAAGGAATATCCTCTTCCAAGTCATCTTCTTCCTCATCATCCCCTAGCTCTTCATTGGCTGTAGATTTAATTGGAACCCTATTTCTGATTTTTTGAAAGGGAATAATTGTTCCAACCTCTTTAGATAGAAGCCCTACTCTTTTCAAGTAACCTTTAGTAACTAGGTTGCTAGGTCAAAACTTCCAACATGAAGGTTAAGGATAGCCTGGGCATGCTCAGAGGGCGCGCCCGCAATCTCAGTAACTGCTCTTTGATCTTAACAAAAGAAAAGATAGGAGAATGAGTTATCTTAAACAAAAAAATTGAAGAAATTAACCAGAGGAGTAAGGACGCATCCCTACTTGATTCATAGTTAAAATTAACCTTCACCCTCTCTACGTCCCAAACATAGAAGAATGGTTCCTTCCATCTCTTAACGTTGCTAATCTTTCCTTCATAAAACCCTCTTTTATTATGTTTCTTGTTTACCACGAGATAAAAGTAGCCTTTACCAGTTTTTCGAATGCCAAAGAAGTAGCTAAACTCATCCATAGTTGGCATACCAAGGTTCAAATCATGATACAGAATTAAGAGGGCAGCTTCAAGGGTGTAACTATTGGGAGATAGCTGAATAAGAGCTACATTGTACCACTCGATAATGTTCTTATAATACTGGTGTTAGGGCGCGTCCACACCCAAGACGACTAGCTTTGGAGTTAGCACCATTCGTGGAATCCTAAATTCTCCTCCATAATTAAAAATGTGAGGGCGCATCAGGGAAGGAGGATGCCCCTAAACACCATTCATGTTGTAATATCTCATACACCATTTGAGTTCGTCTACCAAAGCGTTGCTCGACATGCCTATACAATCTACCTTCTTTGCCTTTTTTCTTAAGGCATTTTTCTCTGTCTCTGAAAGTTCCTCTAGGTACTTGTCCCTGTTTAAATCTTTTTCATCTTTTCTGACTGGTGAGTGGATATAGGAATAGGTAAATGAGGAGGAGAATATGCTTTTGGAGGGGGAATCCTTTCATCTAAATCTGCATCCTCAGCATTAGACGCGTCCCGTCTTTCAAAATTAGGGGCTTCTTCATCATTACTCTCCTCATCTGAGGAGATAATCTTATTTCCTCTTCGCTTAAGGGCTTTGGCCTCCAGTTCTGTCTCCAATCTTCGATGATAGGTTTGAATGTGGAAGGAGAAGGAGCATTCTTCTTTAATTTATTACTATTTATCTTTGTTTGGATAGGAATGTCGTCAGAAGAATTGCTAGAAGAATCATCCATTATTTCTTTTTCTTTTAATTCTTGCACAAGATGAGATATATCTTCAGAAGAGATAAAAGAAAACAGGGGCCTTGAATGCTCGAGAGGAATTGGTGAAGGAATAGGTGAATAGATTCTAATTCGTTTATTAAACTCTTTGAAAGGATGAAAGGGAGAGGACACGCCCTCATCCTCCGGCTGAAAAGAAAACGAGTAATTAGTGAGGGAGTGTCCATAAGCGAATAAAAGATATTCTATAAAGGAAATGCATGTAGAAGATATTTCTAAGGCAAAGTCTTAGCAAATGGAACTTACTGAAATTTTTAATCATGCGTCCAAATTTTTGGACGCGCCCAAATGTTATTTCCTACCATTCCTATTACCGTTATATGGGTTAAAAAGGTGAAGAATGTAATCCAACGCGTCCAAAATATAGGACGCGCCCGGTCAGAAATAACTATTACGGACAGTAAACATTCACAAACAAATTTTGAACTTATCTCGAGGATGGATGGATCAAATGACTATACATACAAATATACATACATGTAAACACGAAGAACACAAAAGTTTAAACAGATAATACAAATAGAATGTACGATGAAAACATGAAATAAAGACAGATACATCTACCTTTTTAGTTGTTGAGTTGAACAAACACCAGATTGACGCGAATGAGACAAGTTTTAGCCAGATTTTTGCTAAGAAGAGTAGACTACGGTGTTCATTTTTTGGGAGAAGAATAAAAAGTAAAAAACTAAAGTGAAAGAGAAAAGGGGCATTTATGGGGGGGGAGAGAGAAGATAACAGCTTGCGAATGGAAAACAGTTCAAATTCAGAGGACGCGCCTTGGTTTCAAAGTGCGCCCAGTTGGAGAAATAAGAAGTTGAAATTTTGAGAGGGTTTTAGGAAGAAAATTCAGTATTTATTCTTAATTTCATACTAAATTGGGGGGTAGCTGTTATAGTCAAAATTTCATTCAGGTAGTTTCAAAGTCGATTCGGGTCAAATAAACTCAATTTGAGGATTTTATAGAGTAAATTAGGGTTTTATCATAAACAGGTGATAAGAGGATGTGCCCTCTTCCCCTTAACTGGAAGGGCGCGCCCTCATAACTTGAAGGAAGATTTTTAAGGTACAAATATTGGCTTCTCATAGGATTCTTGAAGAATTCCGTGCTGGGGTATACCAGGAGGGGGGTGTCTGTCGTAGAAGGCCTCTAAGGGAACTCCTGGGTGCTGAAGACCCTCTCCTATATTCAGTGGGTGCGCCCTCACTGGGAAAGTAGGGAGATTCTTGGTGTGTGTTTTGGAGCTCTGTTCTTGTTATTAAAAGGTGCGTCCTCTTTGGGGAATTTCGGAGTAATCCTATACTTTGCACCTAAAAGCTTGGGATCGCGTGTCCAGTTATCTAGTGGGTGCTTCTCATTCGGGGACAAGGATGCACTTCATATTTGGGATAAACCATGGCTATACCTACGGCTATGAAATCGGGAAATAGCTGGTAACGATAAGGACTAGTCCCCGACGGAGGAAGTTTCCCTATTTGTGAAGTCCTAAGATCATAGGCGGGCCTTGGACCTTTATGGTTAGGCCTCATAGTGGAACATTCCTGAAACTGGGCCATATAACAAGAAACCAAGCACGTCTAGGTTTCTTGCTCTCCAAGAATACGTTTGGCTTGATCCCCTATAAATACTGTGGTACGTAGGCCGATTGAGGGGTTGGAAGTTGAGAGCTCTAAAGCGGCCATCACTAACCCTAATCAATCTCAACCACCAATTATCTACAACCACCACATACCATTGATTTTTTCGGTGAAGAACCACCGTCATAGATCTTGATTCCGACGATGTACCTTAAATTTTTTTATTCCCAAATTCTTCCATCAACAGTTCCAATAATAAAATGTCACTTTGTTTTTCATGGAGGACAAGTCATTTCTATCTACTAGAAAATTTTGTTTGATACATAGAGCAAAGTATTTTGTTTGTTATCATTTTTATCCATATGAGGATGAGAATAGTGATAGTAAGATAACAACTGTTATGGGTAGGGGTGGCAATTTCGGGTGTTGGGTCGGGTTCGTGTCGGGTCAAATTGTACCTGGTTGTTTCGGGTTGATTTTTTTCTAACCCTAACCCGTACCTACCGGATTCGTGTCGGGTTTCAGATCATTTTGGGTTTCACCACCTCAACTCTTTTTTAGAATGATTGAAAATATGCTCTTATATTATATATATATATATATATATATATATATATATATATACTCCCTCTGTCCCGATTTATAGGGAATGATTGCTTTTACAGAAATTTTAAGAAAAAACAGTTCATTTCTCTTTCATTGCACGTAAAATTTACAATTCAAATATATAATATGTACTGTACCCACTTTGTGAGGTGTAAAAAAGGGCATGACATATAGAAAATATTGTTATTACTATTAAATAATTATAAATTAACTAGCGAGTCTCTACCATTGCACGTGAAAATTACTTTGTTGTACTTAAATTTAGTTATTTTAAACATAAAGTATTTCAAAAGCATGATTATAAAAAGAGGGTTCATTAATTTTCGGGTTCGTGTCTGATTGTACCTGGTAGTTTCGGGTTGAATATTTGTTGAACCAAATTCGTATTTTCTCGGGTTGGGTTCGTGTCGTGTTTCGGGTTTGGTCGGAAATTGCCACCCCTAGTTATGGGTAATTACAACAATACAATTTTTTTTAAAAAAAAAATTACTAAATGAAGTCGTGATAAAATATAACATATAATAAATTTTGGTATGTGTATATGTGTGAATGAATCAAGTATTGTTAACGGAGGAATTTGGTGATAATAAATTTCGGAAGTTGTTAGAATAGCGAATTATGAAAATAGGGGGATTTGGGATTATGAATGTTTGGGATTGGACTTGAGAGGTGTCTCGACTTGTTATATGTGTTATATCCTTTTTCAAGATGCCTGCGTACTCTACATTTATAGAGATCAAGCCAACGCAGTTCTGCTCAGGATTGGTTTTTAAACCCTATGATTGTTAAGGGATATATTGGAAATTAATGAATTTTATCTATTTAAATTATATTCGCATTGGGATACCTTCATGATTTGAAGAAATATCGTTTGAAGATATTTTCTATCATTAATTGGAGATTATTTCTCGTTTCATTAATGTGACGATTATTACGTGGCAAATTCATGGTTATGCGCGAACAAATTTCATTATGATTTTCATTAAATGGTCTATTTAATGAATTCAATCATCTTGATTATTTTGAAAACGTGTCTAGATTATTAATTAGGATCTTGTTCGAATGAGAATTCCTTAAAATGAGGATTTAACAAGACTTGGTGATTTCCATCAATCTTGTTACCGATTTTAATATTTATCATTGCAATTACTATAACACCGCTCACTTCCATCCTAACCATTATCTTCGACGATTACTTTTCACAATTGTATTTAGCAAACCCGAAAAATCATCCCCAATTTTGTTATGCTGATTTTCGTAAATTGTTAATAACATTGTAGGGGTGATTGAAAGCGGTTGCCAAATATACATGGTTGAAGTGGGAAGAAAATTGTTGTAATGATTTTCATAAAATGTTAGTAATTTTGTGAGGTAGTCGAAAATGGTGATTCGAGATTTGGTGGAATGGAAATGAAGATAGGATAATGAAACGATAAATAATCAAATCATGAATGTAAACATTAAAAAATATCAATTTTTATTTAATTCATAATTTAAAAAATTCTCATTAGAAACATCCTTATAAATAAATTCATATAAATGTTCTTTTTTTAAGCCTATATAAATGTTCTAATATAATTTTATTGTACGCAAACTCCTCAAGGTTCACGATGAAAAAAATTGAGAAAATATAAATTACTCGTTAATCATTAACACTTAAAATATAATAAAAATTAAAAATATTTGTGAATAATTGATTCAATGAAGTAGAAATAGGCTATATAAGAGCAAGTCCAACAATGTCCTAAATATTGTCCTAAATCAATATTATGACCTTTAGTCATTTTTTGTGTTCCAACAATGTTCTAGTGGTGCCTTAAAATACTAGGACATCCACCTCATGCCCTTTTTTTAAGACATCTCTATACTTGTCCTAAATCATTTTTAACAATCAAAATTTAACTTCCCTCCTTTTCTACACTTCTCTCTCCTCTCTTTTTTCCCTTCACTCAAATTCTAATTCAAATATATTATTATTTTAATTTATAAGGCACAAGTATAAGGCATGTTGTTGGAATTGATTCACAAAAATCCTGACTTAAATCACTAGGACACTATATATTATTATATTTACAGGACATTAACTAGGACATTGTTGGACTTGCTCTAAGGATGTACTCTATAGGTATAGTGGGTGTTTGGCAAACTGAGTTTTCAACTTATTTGGGCTGAAAGTCTGTTCACCACCATTTAACATGAGTGTTTGGCAAAATAAGTTGTAGGACTTGTTTGCTAGCTTTTTGCAAATTAGTTGGAAGTTAGTAATCCTAACATTCAATTTTTTCTATTCATTGAGATCTATTATTGATATTCATTGATATATATTAAAAAATAAATATTTTGAAAATAATAAAAAAATTAACTTATAAGTTCCGATTTACCAAACATTATACCTCTACTGATTTACCAAAAACTCTATTGACTTATAATCTCTAATCTACTTATCACTAACACTTACTCCCTCCGTCCCTCTCATTTCTTTACATTTTCTATTTTGGGACGTCCCTCTCATTTCTTTACATAATATAAATAATAATTTTTAACAATAAAATACATTATTATATCCACTACTTCACTCCACTTTTTCAACACTTTACACTATTACACCCACTACTTCACTTATTTTAACAATAAAATCACTATTACACCCACTACTTCACTTATTTTAATAATAAAATCACTATTACACCCATTACTACACTTATTTTACACTTATTTTAATCATAATCCTTGGTCTCCGTGAAAAAACTCAACGTAAACAACCACTAGGGACGGAGGGAGTATCACTTTAAACTATAAATTAGTTATTTTAAGGTAAGCCAAACGAGCCCATGGTTGTTTCCCGCTTTTCTCATTTCCCGCTCCACACAAACCCTAAAATGAGAACCAAAAACCCTAACTCCTCCGATCTCGTCTCCAAGCCGAAGAAGAGCCGCCATGTCGGAATCGCTAAATCGGTGAGTCATCTCGTTTAACTCATTTCATTTTCCCTAATTTATATCCCCCCTAATTGTTTAATTTTCTCTACAGATGCTGGTGTGGACCCCATTGTATCAAAATTTACCTAGGTATTATCTTTCGTATTCTTAATTACAGTGTTGTATTGCAGTTATAGTCTATAATTTTGCTTAATTTGAGCTGATTGTGTATTATTACTTTGTAATATTGCTAATTTGAGCTGTTTGTGTTTCGAATGAAGTGTGTATTGCTTGTTTTGTATAACCTGTTTTAAATTAATAGTCTCGGGACCGAAGAATGTTGTTATCTGTGTATTATGTTAGGATTGAGAAGAAATGCTAATTTATCGAGGTTCTACTGTATGGAGAGAAAGAGAGAGAGAGAGAGAGAGAGAGAGAGAGAGAGAGAGAGAGAGAGAGAGAGAGAGAGAGAGAGAGAGAGAGAGAGAGAGAGAGAGAGAGATAGATAGATAGATAGATAGATAGATAGATAGATAGATAGATAGATAGATAGAGAGAGAGAGAGAGAGAGAGAGAGAGAGATTTTGATTGAAGTGGGATAGGGAGGGGGAGAGAGAGAGAGAGAGAGAGAGAGAGAGAGAGAGAGAGAGAGAGAGAGAGAGACTGTACCTGTACTTGTCAATGCTTTCAATGTTGTAGAAACTTTGGGAGATTTTGATTGGAGGGAGGGAGGGGGAGAGAGAGAGAGAGAGAGAGAGAGGGAGGGGGAGAGAGAGAGGGAGGGAGGGGGAGAGAGAGAGAGAGAGAGAGAGAGAGAGAGAGTACCCGTTCTTGTCAATGCTTCAACTTACTGTAAGACCACTATTGTTGAAAGCAAAATTACCTACATCTGTTTGGGGTCATGCAATACTTCACGCTACCAATATTATTAGGATTAGACCAACTGCCTATAACAAACATTCTCCACTACAATTGGTACTTGGCAAAATTCCTAATATTTCTCACTTTAAAATTTTCGGAAGTGCTGTATATGTGCCGATTGCTCCACCACAGAGATCGAAGATGGGAGCTCAAAGAAGAACAGGTATCTATGTTGGTTTTGATTCCACATCTATAATTAGATATCTTGAACCACTAATTGGAGATTTATTTACCGCAAGATATGTAGATTGTCATTTTGACGAGTCGGTGTTTCCTCCTTTAGGGGGAGATAAATATTCATATAAAGCTAATCCTGACATTACATGGAATGCATCGGGATTACATTTTCTAGATCCACGTACCGATCAAAGTGAAACTGAAGTTAAAAGAATTATTCATATGCAAAATATTGCAAACCAAATGCCTGACGCATTTAACGATTCTAGAAAAATTATAAAATCTCATATACCTGCAGTAAATACTCCAGCTAGAATAGATGTGCCAACTCAAAAATTAAATACAAAAGAATTGGTTACGGAATCAAATCCGCTCTTGAAGCGTGGTAGACCGGTCGGTGCAAAAGATGTTGTACCTCGAAAATGAAAAACAAAGAAAAATGCCCCTGAAGTGGCACATGCTCCAGAAGTAGCAAATACCCCTGAAGTGGTATTATCTCCTGAAGAGATTCTAGTCCCTAAAGATGAGGGATTAAGTAATCATGAAATTTCAATAAATTATGTGCATGACATAAAATTATGGGATCAAAGTAAGGCCATAATCGATGATGTGTTTGTGTATTCTGCGGCATTGGATGTCGATATAAATTCTGATCTTGAACCACAAAGTGTGGATGAATTCCGTCGAAGAAAAGACTAGATAAAATGGAAAGACGCAATTCAAACAGAATTAAATTCATTGCGTAAAAGAGAAGTATTTGGACCCGTTGTCCAAACACCAATTAGTGTGAACCCTGTTGAAAATAAATGGGTATTCATAAGAAAATAAAATGAAAAGAATGAGATAATGAGATACAAAGCCCGACTTGTGGCTCAAGGATTTTCTCAAAGACCTGGCATTGATTATCAAGAGACATACTCGCCAGTAATGGATGGAATTACTTTTCTTTTCATATTAGGTATGGTATCTAATGAAAAATTGGAGACACGTCTTATGGACGTCGTTACTGCATACCTATATGGTTCAATTGATAGTGAAATTTTTATGAAAATCCCAGAAAGGTTGAAAATGGATGAGTTCAAGAAACCTCGTCATATATACTCCATTAAACTTCAACAATCATTGTATGGACTGAAACAATCTGGTCGTATGTGGTATAACAGACATAGTTGTTATTTACAAAAAGAATGGGTATATTGGTAATCAGATTTGTCCATGTGTTTTTATCAAGAAATCAAAGTCTAGTTTTGTGATCATTGCTGTATATGTGGATGATTTAAATCTTGTAGGAACAGCTACAGAGGTTGATGATGCTGTCATATATCTAAAAACAGAATTTGAAATGAAAGATCTTGGAAGGACAAAATATTGTCTTGGTATACAAGTCGAGCACTTGTCATCGGGAATTTTCCTCCACCAATCCACATATACAGAAAAAGTTTTGAGCAGATTTTACATGGATAAATCTCATCCTTTAACCACTCCAATGGTGGTTAGATCTTTAGAACCTGATAAAGATCCATTTCGACCACAAGAAAATGATGAAGATATTCTTGGTCCCGAAATTCCATATCTTGGTGCAATTGGTGCACTTATGTATCTTGCGAATAATACAAGGCCAGATATTGCATTTGCTGTAAATTTATTAGCTAGGTTTAGCTCTGCTCCGATGGACAGACATTGGAATGGGATCAAACATATATTCCGTTATCTTCGTAGAACAGTTGATTTTGGTTTATTCTTCCCGAAAAGCTCGACATCTCAGTTGATTGGATATGCAGACGCTGGATATTTGTCAGATCCTCATTTTGGCAAATCACAAACTGGATATGTATTTACATATTGCGGTACAGCCATTTCCTGGAAATCAACAAAGCAAACTATAGTGGCAACCTCATCAAATCACTCAGAACTAATTGCAATTCATGAAGCCAGTAGAGAATGTGTTTGGTTGCGGTCTATCATCAAGAATATTCAAGAATCATGTGGATTACCGAACATCACGAGAAGTCCCACTGTTATGTTTGAAGATAACACTGCATGTATTGATCAACTCAAGGAAGGATATATCAAAGGAGACAGAACGAAGCACATTTCACCAAAATTCTTCTACACTCATGAGCTGCAAAAGAATGGTGAAATCGATGTACAACAAATCCGATCATGTGACAACCTTGCAGACTTATTCACAAAATCATTACCAAATTCAACATTCGGGAAACTACGACATACTATTGGAATGCGTCGACTCAAGGACTTGTTGCAACAAAACTCTAGTGAATGATTAGTTTATTCCAAGGGGAGCTGTACTCTTTTTCCTTCGTCAAAGTTTTTATCCCACTGGATTTTTCTTTGAAAAGGTTTTAACGAGACAGTCTATGATCTGTACTAAAATGACAATCAAAGGGGAGTGTTGTAAAGTGATTGTCACTTTTGTCAAATAGCACGGTAAAGTTAGGTTCAGTAAAAGAAATGTGTGTTGTGTCATTAATATTGTTGTCTCTTGCATTGGCTATAAATAGCTGAACCCGGAAGAAGTAAAAATGCACCAAAACAGCTAACTTTTCTATACTGCTTTCTCTTCCCTCTGCTCTCTTTCTCTAGTTAATATTAGTAATATAGCTAGTTTATTACAACAATTTTATTGTTTTACAATTACAAGAACACTACACTATGTTCTGCAGATAAATGTTGCATCGTACTTTGGCGTTTGGACAAAAGCTGTATAAGTACATGAAGCTGCTTTTGTAAGAGTAGTTTCTGCACTAAATCAATAAACCAATAAATCAAGCAATGCTGCATAGGGCAGGGGGATGGAACCTAGGTGGAAAGCTACTATAAAGTTGCTTATGGTGATCAAGAATCCATATAATTGCTATCTTTGTTGTCTAATTACGTTCTTTTCCCAGATTCGTTGCTCAAGTGTACCCAAGAATTGTGGTACTGATAACTGATAAGATGAGAGAAATTTATTGCTCCACTTTGTTGCCGGAAACCAAAACAGGTCGGGAATGTTATCAAAATTGGTCAACGTCGGCACAATCACAGCTAGTAGCTAGTAAAAAAATCACAGATTATCCATGATCAGCTCTGGCTAACAAATCAGAACTCAAAAAGATTCTCAATACTTTAACTAAAAAAGAAAAAAAGGAAGATTCTCAATGATTTTCTGAGTCCAGTGATGAACCAGGAATTGAATGAAGTTTGTATTCATAGATTCATCTCTCCATTCATTTTACACAGATTTAAATTTGAGCCTAGTCCTACAAATTTGGGAACCAACGACTCGTTACTTCTTTTTTCTTTTACATTCTTCATCATACAAATTTTGCGCTATCTTATTCTTTTTCATTCTTCCATCTTACATCCTTTCCATTTTCTTTTCTCTTGTTCACATATTTACATTTTTATCATTGCATTCCTTCCAACCGAACTGAGCGTACATGCTTTTCAGACTCAAGACAAATAGACAATATGCTGGGAAATCAAAATTCTTCACTAGATGTCCCCGCCCTGAAAGCGGTTACCAAAATCTGCAGCCACAGTTTTAGCTAACCTCATCCAAAGAATCCCGAGCAAGTGGATAGAATGTAATAGTATCAACTACACAGGTCGAGTGTGAGTACCGGGTGAAATTCCAGATTTATAGCATCAAATGCAGCTTCGGCCATGTCTAGCACATTGTGATGCAGCCGTGCAGGGGTCTTTCAGTCCCCCAGTTTCGGGAAATTCTAAATTTCTGGTCTCAGCTGGGTACTACTTTGGTAGCATAGAGAGATATCAATCATTTGGTATCAAATGTACTCGTTTATGCCGTACAAACTTTATTTAAATCATAATGCATGATCTTCATAATGCTTTGAGCAGCACAACAATACCTATCAATAAGGAGGTCAAAACAATATAACAATAAAATGTTATGTTTATTTGAATATTTTCTTGGAAATACAACCCCATAGAGTCGAGATTAAAAGAAAAGTAAAACGAGATGAGAAATTGATGACAAAAATTGAACAAAACTAGTTTGGATCATCCTTTGCCAAACTGTTGAGCTTGAAGGAAGCTATAACTAAAGCTCCAAGAAGTAGATTTACATTACTAGTTAGAGCAAATCCAACAGAATAGTTATTCATGTTCCTAAATTGAAATTTAAAGAGTGGGAGCAAAGAAGATGCTTCGACAATCTCCTAATGGTTCGTTAAAGAGTAAAGTGTAGATAGTTGTGGCCAAACTTATCCCCGTTTAGCACTTTGGTGGCCGGAGTTTTAAATTTGCAATATGATGGCCGAAGTTTTAAATTTGCAATATGATGGCCTGACATTACTTTTATATTTCGAAGATGTGGTTTTTTCTCAAATAAGTGGTCCTTAACCATCTTTTCGAAGAACAAAAGTAATATCAAGTTTTTTCTGAGAAAAAAATCATTATTTTTTCTCCAAAAAATGGCCCTTCGCCATCTTTTCGAAGGGCCACCATATTACAAATTTGAAATTCCGACCACCAAAATGCAAAAACGGGTAAAGTTCAGCCACTACTTTGAAATTTACTCGTTCCTTAAATTACTAACAGGAATTGCATCAAAAGTTGATATATAAATTGGTTCAGAAAGCAGGGTGAATACATCAAGTAGGGTTTTACCTGAATAAATACAAATGGTATGGGATTAGGATGGCAAAGGAAATTGTTTGTGCAGAGAATCCACAATGCAGAGAGTGGTTAACAAATAAGAAAGACAGCAGAACAGAATTATGAATAAAGCCATTCAGCTCTGACTAGGATATAGCAGTTGACCCCTTCTTAGATAGACCTTTGAAAACTCTATATAAAAAAAAAAACAACACAACGTACTCAGTATATCCCGCATGAGCAGGGTCTGAGGGGGTAGGATGTACGCAATCATGCCCCTACAAGGTAGAGAGATTGTTTCCGGTTTTTTGACCCCCGGCAGGAGTCGAACCCGTGACCTCACGGTTCACGAATTGGGCACTTACCACTGTGCCAACTCAACCCCTTTTTTTTGAAAACTCTATATGATTACTCTAATTAGGGGAGAGCACGGTCGGTTCAGGGCGGTTTTGTCCCGAAACCGAATCCGAAACCGCATATCTTCGGTTTTAAAAAGCTCGGTTCGGTTTTCAACGGTTCGGTTTCGGTTATAAAACCGAACGAAAAAATCAAAATTATTTTACAAGACTTTAAATTTATAAATTATAACGTTATCTGAATAGAACATATTTTACTTGTGTAAATGCTTCTATAAGTGAATTGTGCTCCATCCTCCCGGCCTCCCCTGTTATGGAGTAAATGACCAGTTAACATCTCTTTGAAGGTAGATAATCATTCTTCTGTTCTAACCACGAATGCTATCCTCCATAGATTGCAATTCAATGGACTGTCTTTAGACTTGACCATGTTCCCCTTTTCTTATCTGACCTTCCTGTCTGCGAACTGTATAGTCTCCTTCCTAATATGTATCCGATCCACATTCATGTCAATCTCCACGTGTTAAATTCATAGGTGAAGTAATTTACATTACGAGGACTAGGTAAGACATGATGACCATCAAATCAGAAATTTTGGTTCAAAAACTGAGACGAACCCTTTTTACTAATAAACAGAAAGCATGTTAAATGAATGATAAGCGAAGCATCGTCTCAGATAAGATTAGAGTGTTTTTGTTTAGAATTCAAGATAAGATTGTAATTCAAAATATAATATATTTATTAATTTTAAGAATACATATAAATTATATATTTATTTATTTATTTTTAATAATAGGTTCGGTTTTAACCTATAACCGGAACCGGAACCGAAAGTCTCGGTTTTTAAAAATCAAAAACCGCAACCGCCGGTTTGGTTTCGGTTTTAGCCGATTTCGGTTCGGTTTCGGTTTCAATTCGGTTTTTTGCTCACCCCTAACTCTGATGCAGATATGCTGTAAATGCATATTTCGGAGAAATTGTCTAAATATTGATAGTTGTAAGAGCAACTAAAACGAGCACATAATCCTTATATCTAATTGAAAGATATCTCACGACCATCATAAAATGGAGATTTAGAATTGAAAAACAAAATAGGAATTGTCAAAGATACGGTCTCATCTTTAAATGGTAATATAGCATCAGAAATTCATCAAATGGCATACCATAGCCATACAAGTAAACAATAAGAGCAAATCCTTCTCCACTCTCTAACAAAAATTATAAAGATTGTTGGGGATTCCAGTTTAAAGTAAAATACATTATTAGGAAGAAACTTCAAGAACAATAACAAACCAACTCTAGTTTGCTGCCTCGACCAATTTCTGCGAATAGAAAACAAACCAAACATAAAACTGAGTCAAGAAAGTTCCATCTGTTATACCATTTATAAATCCAGCAATCATGAACTTAACATTTACAAAGCCATCATATAAACTTATAGAAGCCTGATAGCATTAAAGCAATTCTAATAACTTAATATGAAAGATTATTCCAGCTTCTAGCCATTTAATCTCCATCAACTTTAAGGTATGTAATGCAGGACAAGATTTAGAAAGATGAATATATTAACATTAAAACAATGACAATGATAAACTTGGGTGGATTAACCACAGAAAACCACTACCCCAAGGCTCCCCAACCACAGATGGGATTCAAAGTATGGATCGCAACCTAAAAGAGACTCAATTCAATATTCAACGACATATTCGATAACCAAGTCTAAGGAATCTGAAGTGCAACATAAAACATAAATGGGGTATAAAACAAAAAAGGACCAAGGCCCATATATACTTGGGCTTATTATTAATAATCTAATTCTTTACTTCCGTTCCTCATCAGTATGATTAAGAATTAAAAGTAGTATCGAACTAGAAGAAACATTAAAAATAAAAGATTGCTTCTACTCAATTAAATAAATAGACACACAAGGTCAAAAGTCACGGACAAAAATCAGATACTTCAAAAAATGCAAACAAAACTTAACTTCAAATCAAAAGTTCTTCAATAGTGTTACTCCTAAGAGCATTCACATCCCATCCCCCATCCCCAACCCCAAAAACTTACTAAAAATAGTAAATCACCAAATAAAAATAGTAAATCCCCAAAATTATCAAAAAGTTTCTACATCCCATTCCCCATTTTCCATTCCCCTAACCCTATATTCCTTTTTATATTACTTCTTTCTCTCTCTTTCACTTACAATTTTAACTACCAAAACTCACCCACTATTATAAATACAATTTAATATTATTATATGAATAGAGAGGGGGTTTGGGGAAGCTTTTGGGGGAATGAACAAAGTCCCTAAATATGGGGACTTGAGTTATGACCCTAAAACTAAACCCCAAAATGGGGAATGGGATGGAGGGGTATTTTAGAAGAAAAGTTGAACAAATCCTCAAATTATGGGGATGGGGATGGGAATGGAGATTGGGATGGGAATGCTCTAATATGAACATACTTCACTTTACTAACTGACAAAAAAACTGCTCAGCTGTCATCAAGCTTCAGCACATGATGCCAAACCAGTAAGAATCAACATACTTAATGAAATAAAGCTTAGAAGTTCAGAAGGAAGAATAAGTTAGTACCTCCTCCTTCTTGCCTCCAGAGAACGCTTTGAACCCACCATAGATAAGCAGACCCCATCCAGTTAAAGATACGATTACGAACTGTAAAAGTGAGAGAAGTCTTTGTACTTTAAGTTCTGGATCTAAGCTAATACAAATACGTCATCCAACAATTACTACAATTACAAATTACTGCAATTCAGCTTCAACTATCAATACCCATTTACAAATATCTTCTTAAGTAGGGTGTAATTATACCCTGCCGAGTCTAGAGTTTAGGGATGCATATTCCTTCTTTGATTGTGCAACTAGAGATACATTATTAAACATAAATTTTTCATTTACTCTTCTTCCAACAAAGTATCCGTGTGTAAGAGAAAGTTGGACACTTTGGGTCATGATTTTAAAGCTGGTGACAAGAATGTGTACCAATCACCAAGACAGAAAGAGTCCATGTCTAAGGTTAAGCAAGACATCACACCATTATACTGTCTCATATCTGATTATAAGGTCCTTAACTGGTATGTTCTAATACAGGTTCCACTAACCATACTCCACACAGTAGTAAAGCCCTAGAAATCGAGGTGTTGTCATTACCCTTAAAAGCTTCCTAATTATGAACTAGGTCTCGTGGCCAGACTGTACAGCCAATTTTCCAAGTACACTTATAATTTAACTGCACGGGCATCTCTTAATTGATGTAAGCCATGGTTTGATTTTGTGTACAAACAAACATTATGGATACCTGACCACATTCAGAATTGAACAACTACATGACCATATTTTACTTGGCATAATCCGTGGTTTGATTTTATAAAAACTATAAAGTAGTCATTCAAATGTCTTGTGAATAACAAAATGAAATGCAAGAAGTTAAGAACCAAAGACCATATCATTTCATTAAAAAGAAGAAACTTTACACTCATTGTCTAATGAGGCCCTCTGCATCAAATCTACATGAATATATACAACCCCAAAGTTGAACAAAATTAGGCAATTTCACCAAACCCAATCATTTCGACACACTAGCTTATTACATAATCTCAATTAAGCATTTTAATATAAATGCAAACTTAAAAGACACACAAATAATTAAACCCCCAATTATCTAAAATTAAAAAAGTTGGAGAATTTATAGGATTAAAGTTTAAAGTAGAAATATAAAGGGAAGAAAAGACTGACATGCTCTTCCTTCCAAGTAGATGGGCTCATAGGGGCTTTCCAACAGTCAACCTTTGCAGCTCCATGGTGATCTGAGATAATTAAAAGAGATAAATAATATAATCACACTAATTACTGAAACTAATAGAGATACAATTGGTATTAATAATTATATAAAGTAAAAGATGAAAGAGGGGATTACCGGCGGCGGCGGAGAAGGCGCGGCGCTGAACAAGAGAAGGAGCAGCTGATCTAGAAGCTGAGAGTCCAGCTAGGTGACGAGCCGCCAAGGATGAAGCCATTTTGTTTAGCAGCTGATAACAATAATAATAACAATAATAACAGGAGATAGAGAGACAGATCTATAATTTCGGTAAGGGAGATATGGAACTGGACTCGCTTTGTATACCCCTCACAGATACCCATACGACGACGTCCACTTATAAATAATTAATTAATTGATTCTTTAATTTAATTTTATTTTTTTAAAAAAATTGTCCCCTTATTTGTTTATATTCCTATTTAACTTTTCTTTTTAAATTACTTATATTAAATTACATGTAATACATCAAATTGTAATATTTAAAAAGCCTTCAAAAAAATTTCCTCATAAAAACAATTTCACATCAACAACTAAAATGAAGAAAAATACATGTATAAATATACATAATAACTTAAATTTCAAATAATTATTAATTATTTGAATTTCTATACTCCTCCCATAAATGATCGATTGACGCACTTCTAAGTTCAAAATGTGCTTCTTTATTTTTGATTTGACGATATCTACCCATAAATTTACGAAGACGAGTATCTTCATCTTTCACTATTTCAATCGTTGAATTTGGTATGTCTCGATAATCTTGTACTGGTATATGTGTTTCAAGTTCATCCTTAATAATCATATCCTTCCTTTATATATATTATACGCCAACAAGGCCTTTCAAGTCAATTTAGTAATTTACTAATTTGCCTTACCATCATATAAATATTAAAAAAAAAAAAAGATGTTTATCATGAGAATTGAACCCATGACCTTTATGTAAAGAATGGATTATTTTCACATCTCCAACCACTACACCAAAGAAGCTTTTAGAAGCCTTTTATAACTCATTAAATACATACTCCAAGAACTCATTTGTTATTATGTCCAATATTTCTATTAATTCATATATTTTATAGTCAAAACCGAGCCGAATTGTTCATCGGACTAATCGGAGTTTTAGCGAGCAAAGTTCAAGTTTTAAATTACTCGATTCTTGAGGTTCGCGAGACTAATCGGACTTTTAATATTTAAAATTTTTAAATATTATAAATATCTTTTAATGTAAATATTCAATATTTTATAATATTCATATATTTTATCAAGTTATACCCGTATTGAACATTAGTCGAACCGTTTATATTCAAACTTTTTTCACAATAGGTTTTATGAGTCAAGTTTCGAGGTTAAAATTAAAGGACCAATTGAACTTGAGCTCGAGTTCAAGCTCGACGGAACTTTTTAGCCGAGTTTGAGCTCGAGTGTGGCAATGTTCGACTTGACTCGATTACACCCCACTTTCATTGCTATTGGACAAAATATTTTGATAGACTAGAAAAAAATAATTTAAGAAAAACAAAACAAAAATTATTACAGATGAGATTTGAAATTCATATTATATATTAGATAAATATTTAGATAAAACACATAGTTGGGTCAAAATTATTTATTAAAAAATATATTATAGATATTCTTTTAAAAATAATATATTTAAAATGTCAAACTGTATTATTGAAATATGATACTTAGTAGATAATATATAACAATATACATGAATACAAACCAAAATTTTAGTTAATTTTAATATAAATTACAATAACATTAAATCACTATCGCATGACCACTTCCATGCCACCACGACCACGACATGTACCACTACCAAAATTACCATAATTTTATCTGTAACAACATGAACACCACCACTTACACCACCAAAATCACCAATATGAAAGCAAAATTACTAGGAATTCAACTAAAGTTACCAAAACTTAAACGTTAATCACTAAAAAATTTGAACGCAAATTACATTAATATTCCAGATTTAGAATTGTGAAAATATTCGAAGTTGTTGGTAATGGTGTTGACGGTAGTAAATTGAGTAAAAATGTCATCGATCGACGTTACCAACTTAGATCTACTCAGAGAATGATGAATGAATTAGTGGAGGTGTGGTCGGGAATGTGAATGGAATTCATGACAAACATGTTCATCAGTTACTTTCGAAGTGGTGGTGGATTTGGTGACAACAAAATATCACAGGGTGATGATGGTATACACACACACTCCCCCTCTCACACCCATTCACACACATTACACATATGTGTGTGTATATCATGAACGATGATGACAAATGGAATGAGGTGATGATAACTGCAGTGTAAAGCAAGTGATGGTATCTAAGGTCGCAAAAAATGGAAGGGGCATAGGAGTGGATGTTGGTGGAGGTTGAGATGTAAACTAGATTTGAATGTGTGGTTATGATTAGTTTTTTATTCTCATATCTATAAAAATCTTATTTAGCACTTACATATATATAAACACGTGAGTCTACTGACTCGTGATTAGATTTTTAAATTACGTAGTGTTTAATCATTCCAAGTTATGTTTTTTAAATTGTTAGATGTGATTGTATTGTTATAATCGTATATGAACTTTAGGTAAGAAATTCGAGTTATTACTAATATCCATAAAAAATACCACATTAATGATGTATAGTGTTTCAAAAATTAGAAATTGTCTATTTAAAAAAATTAAAACAACAACATTTAATGAATTTAAATGGTGCTCGTGCTTTGCACGGGCTTTCATGCTAGTTATGCATAATAATACATGCTGACATACTTAGCAAAAAAAAAAGTACATGCTGACATGATATCATAGCAGAAGTAGAGAGTACTCTCCTATGCATGCGGGGACTTTTAACTCAAATGATATTAATATAAAAGTTTTTAATTCTGTTACATGTTATCTCATTTTTATTTATAAAGTGAATTCAAGACCATGCATGTATATATCTTAATTATATGATTTATTATTATCACGTGAATGAACTAAATTAAAACAAAAATAAGGGTTGGAATTCTATAGGTTAATAAATTATAATCCAAAGTTACATGCAAAAGGCAACAAAATAATGCAAAATATTTTGGGTACAAAAGGAATGAAATATTTTTGTGAAAGAATAAAAGGGTAGAATTGAAATTTAGAAAAACTCTAAAACTTACGCCAAATTTTGGTGTTGCACCAAATTCAACACCAAATTTGGTATAATTTTTGGTGTCACATCAAAATGGTGTGTTTTTTGCAGTGTTCTAAAAAGCGCTTTAAGCGGAATCGGCACAAAAAAACGCTTCGCTTTGGACGGAATCGGCACAAAAACGCTTCGCTTTGGACGGAATCGGGTTGTTAAGCGTTTAAAAGGTTTAGGCGGCTTAATCGGATCAAAAGCGGGTCAAAATCGGGTCAAAAGCGGGTCAAAATCGGGTCAAAAGCGGATTAAGCAGAAAAAATTTTAAAAAATATTTTTTATGTCCATTATAACTAATATTGTATGTGATTAATTTATAATTTGATATTTCTAAATGTTACGTTTCTAAATGTTATGTTACGTTTGATAATATGTCATATGTAAATGTTAACTTTTTTTAAAAAGAAATTAGTACTGTATTTATTTATATAAGTATATATTTATTTATAATCCGATTAATGATCCGCTTTTAAAACCGCTTAACCGTCCGCTTAACCGCTTAAGCGCTAGAAGGTCCTTCCACCGCTTAGGTCCGATTTGCGCTTTTTACAACACTGGTTTTTTGGAGTTGGGTTGGGGACATTTTTTACATCAAAATGATGTAAAAGTGTATTTTTAGTGTTTGGATTGGAGATGGTCTTTTATAGTTATCTTTTTATGCTCAACTAGCGTAATTAAGGCACGGGTCTGTATGAAAACGCCTCTAATTTTGTTATAAGAAAAAAGTTAGCGGTTGTTTTATTAATTGAGAATAAAGTTCTTAAGGTTATCTGAGGAAACTTACGTGAGATAATAGAATAATATCCAATGTTAGTATGACACATGGTATATGCATTTAGATGGAAATTTTGTATTTGTGCATGTATAATTTAATTAAGGGAAGTAAATAATTTTCTAATTGAAAATACACCTGAGTGCATAAAATAAGATAACTTCATTATGGTATCTCAGATAAATTTCCTGAGGTAATCTCAGGAACTTTATTCTCTTATTAATTTTTGGACTGAAAACTCATAATTATGAAATTGTAAAATGAGTAGTGATATGTGTTAATAGTGAATGCCAATAAGGAATGTATATAGGCGCCAATTATATTGTTAAGTATGATTTACAAGTTCTAGTGATGAAGGGATCGTGTAATTATAAATTTGAGAGAGTAAGATGATAATTTTTGTCTTTTCATAGTGATAGACATTGCTTTACATATCAATACGATTACAATCATCCACAATTAGCCGTAAGGGGTAGCAATACTCATTAGAGGAAATATTAAACACAACATTGTGATGACATTAATTAGAAAAGAGAAAGTAAATGCATGGAACCTGCAAGTAATAGAAGGAACAATTCGAGTTGCAAAAACACATATCAATGCAAAAGTTCTTATGAAGTGAAGAACACACCTTACTTCTGGCTAGCATATACTTATTAGGGAGAACAAATGAATCGTGAAGAAACGAAATATTATCAAGATGAACAATTTTGCTTCCCTTAAAAGATGTAAACTTGAACATAAGTAGTGAACCAAAAAAAAAACTTTTTTTAAAATAGATTGTAATTTTTTTTCTATAATTTAATATATACATAGAGATAAATGTTTGTGAATCTTTTTTTTCTTTAATCCAGACTCTAACCAAGAATTTTATCTTAGCATTTTATTTTTCATGTTAATCATTTATAATGACAAAGAAAATGTTCAGAAAATATAAACAAATGAAGTGTACATTTTGAAAGGAAAATTATTAAGAACGGATGTGATGAATGTATAAATATGATTATTGTATAATTTAAAATAATTTCAAAACTAATTTTCTTAATTTGGAATGATAGAAGTAATGAATAATGAAATACATTACACATATTATATTCCTTATATTGAATCAAAATTTAATCTTATTTTTTAGTATCTTTTATCAACTAATTAAAATGAAGTATGATAAAAGATATAAGATGATATATATATATATATATATATATATATATATATATATACATACATACATACATACATACATACATACATACATATATATGAATTATAAATAACATAATTAATATATATTTAATTGAAAATATATAGGTGTAATAAAAGTTAAAAGATGATTGAATACATAGATAAATAAAGCTACAAAAATTGAAAAAACTAAATTATATAAATAATATAAATTAACATTTTACTTACTCAAAAGTGAAAACTAAAAAGAAAATAAGTTAACTGAAAATGACATGATTTATCTTATAAGATTTTTAAGGATACTCGGAAAATAATGTAGTATAGTGGCTATGACATGAACCTCTTAAGATGAGGTTGGTGGCTCGACTTTGAAAATTAACACAAATTCTTCCATTTTTTACATAAATTATAAAGGGGTGACACTATTGTTATTTTCAAACAATGAGGGTGCAATAGTAATTTCATAACCAATGTATTGGCACTTTTTGCACTTGTATTAAGGTTTAATATATAGTTGAAATAAAAAAAAATAGGACAAAAGGAGATGAAGTGATTTATGTAATAAGATTTTTAAAACATACTTAAAACTAAGTGTAGCATAATGTTTATGCATTGAGTTTGAGAGGGGATGGTCAAGTCGATTGGCCTATATAATGGATGCCAAAAATATTATTAATAATGGATGATAATTTAGTTTTTTCAATTTATATTATTAACATTTTATTTATTCATAATATTATCCTGGATGCCAAAAATATTATTAATAATGGTATTTTAATTAATTTTTAGCATAAATAATAATACATAATTAGATTTATATTCTAAATTGCATTAATTGTTGCTCTACTTATTTTAATATATATTTTTTTTTTGAAACCAATATGTAATATTTTTAAAACATTATATATTCATTTTAAATATGTTATGTAATTCCTTAGTTCTCCTTATTCCTCCTAATTCTTTACAATTGGGTTGGACGTTAAGAAATGTAAAAAAAATAGCAGAAAGTGAATAAATTACATTATATATTCATTTTAAGTGATAGATTAGAAAGATGGAGGTATGTAGCGGATCCATTTTTATTTTTAAATTATTAATATTTCACTATTTACGGAAAGTTTTAATAAATGTAAAGAATTGGAAAGAAAATTTAAAAAGAAAAAATGTAAAGAATTAGCAGGGGTGGAAGTAGTAAATTATAATAATAAAATTCAAATTCTTTTTTACTGTTTACGGTGGTTCAGAAACATAATTTACCAAATGATTTTCAGCAATCAGATATATTATTCGTCCAGATTTTTGAACAATTCAGAAAAAATCGTTCAAATTTAACAAATGAGGCCTAACACAATTTCTACTAATTTTTATACAAATATTAAAAGAGTGGCATTTTTGTTAATATTTCAACAAATAAGGGTAAAATTGTAATTCTAATTTTTTAGACAAATGTTAAAAGGGTGGCATTTTTGTTAATTTTTCAACAAATAAGGGTAAAACAGTAATTTCATAGCAAATAAAATGATACTTTTTATCCTTGTGTTGATGTTTAATCTATACTAAACTATAATAAGCAAACATGGGTATAATTGTTAGTAGACCGTTAAAATAATAGTGACCGTTAAATATTTAGTAAATAGATCATAACCGTTAAATTTAATAATAAGAAATATTCATATATTTAAATCCCTTTTCTAAACCCGACAAAAAAAAATCTCTTTTCTAATGATCCAAGGTTCGAATCCCGTTAACAACAAATTTACAATAAAATTTTATATTATTAGTTCTAAATAGTACATGTCATTTATTGAATAACAATTATTATTATTTTTGAAAGTGAATAACTATTATTATTATTATTACTGATAATTTTATTAATTTATATTACAAAGTTAAATTATATTCATAATAATTAGTATATTCTATTTTATTTAATCATATAATTTTAAAAATATTTAAAATTAACTCATACTTTGTACGGGTATATATTAATAGAGTAATAGATGATTTATCGGTTATTAATCTCAACGTTTTTTTTCACACTTTCTCAATTTTAAAATGCATAATCTTGCGCATCTCAAGTTTCCATCTCATTACTTCGAATAGATTCATACGAAAAATGATCACATCAAACATTTTTTTTAAAGACATCAGTCTACATTCTACAATATGTAGCAAGTTCATTAAGTTCTGATAGGAGTAATAGGATAACCTCATGGTTCACGTTAAAGGTAGCGCATAAGCTGATCCAACCTTGCTCCGGCAAAGAGAAGCTTCACAGTTTATCTTAACATCTAGCAGAAGGGGTAGCACTATGTACTTGAGAAGTTTAACATTTTACTTGTTGCAATGTTCAACTATTCTATGACTCCTTTTCAGAACAATTTTATGAGGGACTTTCTTATAATTCAAGACTTTATAATATTGTCTGTTCCGGATGCACCAAGTAACGCATCCTCAAGTTCTTGCTATTTCACCTCCGCCTCCCTCCGTGCCTCGATAAAGTTCTTAAAATCTGGCATCACCTCCTCACAACCAGCAAGTTCCTCACAAACACTTGCATCGCATACCTCGCCAACAGCAGATAAAACAAAGAGAGAATGATGCCCCGAACTGGAGCGTCCACTCATCATGGACAATCATTCGCTTTTATCAGGTGCTGTCTTTTGACGAGGACTCTTAACTGTTAAAATTTCCATGCAAACACTCCCTAAATAGTTGATATGCATTCCTAACAGTTCCTAAACTTCTCCTCCACCGTTATTTTTCTTTTATGTTTTATTTATGGTACAATTTTTTTTTTTTTTTTTACAACATAACTTCGATTCTTCGAACCAGCAAAAACTATATAAAAACTATATAACCGAGAGAAGAAGAACAAGTACGTAGACACATTTGACAATCTAAAAGTAATGAATGAATTTTAACATAAGGTCTACCTATTTCAGGTGCTATCAATGGTCAACTAGTTTGGTGTTTAGTTTATTCTTGTACTTTCAGAACTTGAAAAGAATGCTAATAATATTGGAAAAAGTGAGAAGCCCATTTTTTGACTAAATTACCAAAGCAAATTTTTATTAGGCACAATTGAAATTTATAATTTCAAATTTAGTTTTGGATTTCCGAAAATTTGGAGACAAAAATCCATTGAGAAACCTACCGAAACTACTATCATTACAGTAGTACTTATTTAAAGAAGACAAGATATCAATGTTGTAATGAATCATGTGCATCCCATATCAACGACTTCTAAATGTGTGTGTGTGTTGAGTAGAACTTTTCTGCACTCTTTTTTTCTGGTTCTGCCAAATTAACACCAAAGCAGTTTCACTTATTTAACTTGTGAATCAGCGCAGTGGACCAAATAGGGTAAAGAAGAATTATGATGAGAACAATCACGAGGAGGACTGCATATAATGTCCACTTCCTGGAGTTCTTCTGGTACTCCCGAGCCTCAACCAGCTGATCTGTTCCCCGTCTAACGAATGAACTTGCATGTGCCACATTTGATTCAATATCATTTAATTGCTGCCCTTGTGCCTCAACCAATGCTGCCATGTCTAAGAATATCTGGTGAAGTTCCACTAAATTTTTCTCAATATCCTTCACTGCGTCGTGTCGTTCTTGAATTTCTGAAATAGTGTCCATTATTTGTCCACGTCCTTGTTCCTGAATTGCCTTTTGAAGGAAATTTTCGCCTTCCCCGCTTGATATCAGGTTCTCTATCAGCTCTTCATTAGCCTGCTCTCCTGTTATCGTGAAATATCTTCTCCCAACTGTTTCTTTGTACTCATCGTTCATTCTAGTCCTCAGGCTTTGAAACTCATCCATCATTGTCTTCAGTTTCTTCCCAAGTCCACCAACTACCGATGTCCGGGTCCTGTCGGTAGATGATCCAGCCCCACACCCCGGAATCTTCCTGTTTTCTACATTGGACCGATCAAGCGCTTCGAGCTTTCCTTTAATAATTTTGACACGTTTGAGAACATTCGTAACATCTGAATCCATTTTGGACCTAAGTTGTTTCATAGTCTTGGCATTATGAACTGTTTTGCTCTGCTCATTAGTTTCTTGCAATCTTTTGTAGATTATTCCCACAGCATTCATGTCTTCTTTAATTTTTTCAACATCGCCAAAGAATCTATCGAGATCACCATCATTCGCCCCAATACCAGACTCCATGTCATCGGCATAGGTCTGTTGCTGTTTGAACGAACTGGAAAATAAATCATTCATCTTTACTTGGCCTTGTTTTAAACCAAACTTGTTAAAAAAAAATCTAGGTAAAACCTTCCTTCTTCACTCCCCTATCTGAAACTAAAAATGCTGCTTTTAAAGCTTAAGGCACTAATCAGATCAGAAGTTATAATATTGGAGGAAGAAGGAAGGATTAAATTCAAGCCTGGTTGGGAAATTAGCTTACTTTGATTTCTGCCTATTAGCTAGGCTGGGAAACTAATAAACTAATTATTAGAGGCTTGTGGTTTGTACATGATTATGGCCAACCAAACTAACATCCGGACCATCATTAAATTAGGAGAAATATATGGAAAATAAATTGTGCACCAGTAAGTACAAAATAAGCTATATTTGCTGAATTTAGAAGATGTCGTGTTACAAGTCATCCAGTAGCTAAGCCTCTGGCCCTCTGCGGTGAACTGGTGATACTTTTGTACAAAAAATTTGAAAACTGAAAAAATACGCCGTTGCCGGGGATCGAACCCGGGTCATCCGCGTGACAGGCGGATATACTTACCACTATACTACAACGACTTGTATGCTACACAGAAGTTTTCCAACGACTTAATTCATCAAATAAATAAGCATTCAATAGCATAAGTAAGCCACTCCTCTACAAACACTAGAACAGCAAACAAAATTGCAAACTTGCAATGATTACAGTTTGTTTTCCAAATTTTACACGCTCATTTGCATTTTACAAGTATTGAACTCTAAACCTTCGTAACAAGGAGCAGAGAATACCCCGCTAGGATATAAAGTTCTTCAGTCGAAATGATTATACTTAACAGGAACTAAACATGAAATTCCATCGTTCACAGTTTCCGCATTAGTAATGTCAACATCAACAGATCCTGATAGCAGCAAATTCCCAAACATGACATTTACAGCAGATGAACAGAAACAAGCATAGCCAATTCCCAGCACATCCTATTATTGCTGCTTGCGAGTAAAACTACAGAACCTTGAAAATGGCTCAATATCATGGTTGGTGGTAAATATTCTACCAGTTTCAATCTCTCTTGCCCAAAATCACTCCGAGGATCGTCCTCTGAACGAAATCAAATCTTGGTGTTCTTGGCCTCTTAGTCAAGAAGTGCCTAGACACGTAGATAAATATCAACTTATCGAAGTCTGTTTACGCTGTTTGCCTACTTTCACATACAAGAAATAAATGAAAATTTTCAAAATAACTGCTATTTGCCTTGTCACTTCCGCAATGAGGTATTGCATAAACAGATTCCAACTCAAAGCTATCTTGGTATACTACAGTTTCCTGTCAAGTGATCAGTGTGAACAAAACAGTAACTGGAAAAGTAACAAAGAAATTAACATAACTGAGGCTGAGAAAACAAATGAAGATACACCCATGACCAATGCTTATAAAAGTTGCACTGTTCATATCTAAGGCAATGGTTCTTTTAGAGTTGGCGAACTATATATCTAGTAAACTGGTACAGGTATTACACACCGTACACAAGTCCAAAAACAGACGGAGAACATTTGAGGGCTCTATACAACATTTAGAACCCGTCATGTAATAAATATCTAGGAAATTGAATAATATTGACAGTTAATCTCGCATTCTTTTTTGACGAGGACATCATCTGATACCAAACGGATATTCACATGTCAAAATGCCTTTGAACAAGAATTACCAATTTCCTCCACAAAACTATATGAAGGTGAATTTGATTCCAGATGAACTTGAAGCACTGTTGCAAGAGGAGTCGCCTGGTGAAAGTATGTTCAAAATATGTACATGTAGACAATACCACCTATCCAATGACGACTCAGACCATTCCTCCCCTGGGTTCCTAACTATCTCTTCCAGTGTACTCTTTTGTGATCCATCTCTGGCCTCGAACCTCATACCCACCAAAGCTTTGATCACTGCTACTCTCCCCACCACTTTCTGCACTTGTATAGCCTGCTTTACGACGGCTTTTCTTTTTCTTAAATCCCCCACTATCACTAAAGCTTCCATTTAGGAGAGGATCATCTATTCCACGAATGACTTTCCGAGCTGGAGGTGACACATCAATACAACTGTCATCTCTTGTTTTCTTGTTCTTGTTATGCCTCTTTATATTTTCAGAGATGTTATATAACTTCCGATTGAATTTGTTGATTCCCTTTTCCATGGGCTCCACAGCTTGGGTTACTGTGGACTTCAGATCATTCACAATCTACATTAACACATGATAGACGTCAGCAATAAAAATGACTGAAAAGATATGATGAGTCATAGAGTGAATACAAGATGAAAGGATAGAGCCTTGTACAGATGTTAAGAGAGAAATTGGTAAAATCGGGAGTAGTCAATAGCTCTAATAAGTATGGGGGCTCTGTAAGTATTGCTTAATGAATCATTAGAATACACGGCTCATTCTCTTGCCACTAGGATTCACGGCTAGAATATGTGGACATATCAGATTAGTTCTGGTGGAATTTCATCTAGGTTATGAAACATAGTTGAAGTGTCATGGATTAGATCATTCATTCATTATCGGGTTTCTGCAAAGAATTTCGAGTTCTTGAATTCCATATCAAATAGAAAAAAATGTAACTTCACCCAAAAATTGTTTTAGTAAAATACTTGATTACTAAAAAGATAGAGAAGACTAGTAAACAAGTGACATCAAGGAAATATTCTATTACCAGTTCCATAATTTTTCAAAGTCTAAATTATCGAACCAGGGATATTTGTTCTGTAGTTCAGCTTCAGTATTCACCAAGTAGTCACACTAAGTTGAAATATAGATAAGCTACTTTTGCAGAAAAAGATGCAGGAACCCTTACATATTCACCACCACCAATGAAGACATCCCTGACACTTTCTCTGATGGTCATCCCACTCCTGTTGACATCCATGTCAGGTTGGGGAAGACGTAATTTTGTGGGCCGCTCACTGTCCCTTACTTCATCGGGGTCTAGAGGACAGTCAACCGAAGCATAATCTCCGAGAACTGAAACACTTCCCTGAAAGAGGTCTCCCATCAACTCGTATGGCTTTGCAGGAAACACATATAAGTGAACCACGGATGCAATACCCATCTGTTCTGGACGAAGAGAAAGAATTGTTAATCTTAATTACTTAATGCTGCATATTTATGATCACACAATCTTAATGCTGCATATTTATGATCACACAATCTTAATGCTGCATATTTATTTGAAGGGCACGGAAGAAGAATGAAACTTCCAAACATAACACGGCCAATGAGAGCTGCATAGTCGGCCTGACACACACTAGTCAGCAATGCTGCATACGCTATATAGATTTAGGGAGGGGGGGGGGGCAGGAAAAAAAATACCTGGGGCCACAAATGACCAAAAACATCTTAAATCACCCCGTAGAATTTAGATTGCTTGTCAATGAAGGGTTGCATATAAGCAATTCTGGCATTTACCCCAAGATAGATGACCCATTCTTTTCATATCTTGCATATCTTAATAGTTAGCTACAGTTTTCTAACATCTAGCCGGTTTTATAACAATATTAGAATTTAGACCACACGTCTCATTTTTTTTAATTCTTTACATTGGAATCCTAATACTTAACGCAACTTTCATGGGATAGGCCACCTATTAATAGAAAAATATAACCTATTTTAATCGAAAAAGAAGCAGATCTCATTGCCTTCACCCCCATGTACCAATTTTTTCCGACTTGCTATGTGTGATTACAATACATTTCCCATCACAGTGAACCACTCCGACTGAGGCATCTACGCATTATCTTTGTGTCATGACTCATGAGTTACTTTACATATCCAAAATTTCCCTCCATTACACAGTAATATATGTATCCTATAACTACCAAGCAACATTCGGTGCAATTACATTTATCATCCACTTCGCATTCGGGCTAGTTGTGGCATCGAAGAAAACCAGGTTCATGTAGGAAATATTTGGAATAATGTAAGATTCACAGATAATGACATATCTTTAATGTGATAAATGAAAGTAGCATGAACAAGAATTTACATTGAAACAGTTAATTACCTCAATACAAATGATGAAGTCTTGAACACTTGTTTTAAATTGGAGCTGTTGAGCTATTGGACTTTTAAATAAACCCAGTGTAGAAAGAAGGGAAATAGCCACACCTTGCCACCATGTCAAAAACACAATTGACTTAAATGTCAAAAACTTTGCCAGTGGTTTGATGTGTGCCAATTCATCCTTTGTAATACCATAAAATTGAACTAAACAATACAAAGCCCACGACTGACTGAAATTCAAAATCAGGGCCATGTAAGGATACCTGAAAAATGAAAAATATATTAATGCGAGAAGGCAGTTAAAGAGCAACAGAAACACCTGTATGATGGACTCCTTAATTTTACTGACATATCTTTGTCAACACAACAACATGATTGTGGGCATGGATCTGAGTTTGGTCCTTGATACTGAAACAGACTCTTAATTACAATAGTGCAGTTATGAGATGAAAGCCTTCAGGCTTACTTGCTTTTAGATTATTATATCAATATGATGCAAAAAATTGCATGAATTTCATTATGCATTTATCTATTGGTAAGCATAACAATATTAAATGTACATAACTAAGAACATATTTACTCTATATATATTGACATGCTAACCTGCCCAGTCGAAGTCCTCAAACCTATGTCCAATACTAGATCAATATACAAAAATCCTACTTTTTTTAAATTTGAAAATCCGAACTTAGATCTATACCCTTGCTCGTTTTCCCAACCCAAGTCCAGGTAAAGTAGCTTTAAACAGGCTAAATATGAGTTGTTTTTAACAATGCTCCAAAGGGACCAAAAGTACAAGCAGCATGAAAGTACTTAATTTGTGTCACCTGAATTGCTTTTAGCTATTAATCATTGCAATAAATATCAGATCCCCGACAAATCAACACAATCAAGGAGAAAGAGAGGTGTAGCCATCTGCCACTTTAAGATGCATTCTTATGTAAGTCCGCCATAATACTTTTAAAGAACTCACCAACAACATGATACCTTTCTGATGCTAAGCTTTAAAATATGTGTAACCTAGATAGTTATGCAGCAGATGAACACAAATCAAAGGTACTCTAGTCTCTAGGTAGCAATTTAATGGTCTTACCCACAACCCAACTTGAAGTCACCTTCACAATATACATCAAAAGCTTCAAGAACTACCGCTGAAATAGCAGTAAGAGCCTTTATAATCATCTGCATAGAATTCAAGGTGTCAGGATAAACAAATACACAAGATTCTAGAGATCAGGTCAAAGAGTATAGAGACAAAAGATCTTTCTAGATGACGGAACACATACATATTGAACAATTCCAAACTTAATAACTTGGTAAACCCATTCACTCAATTTCCATGGCTTCAGAAACAAATTCATAGGAAAAACATGCTTCAGTGTCCCCTTTTCTGAGCCGTGTTCTAACAAGGGGGTTTTGGAACTTGCACGTCCTTCCCTCTCCATGAACTCAATCGTCCTCTCTTCCCCACCTAACTCAATTACAACAACACAATAAATAAAAAAATAATAAACTAATATAAGAATAAAAAGACCAATAAATGAATTAGCTTGAGTACAATCTCGGGTAATACCGTTTAACCTAGCGATTGTCACGAAATAATAACTGTTTACAGTAAGAAAACACTATTCATTACCATAATCCTAAAGAGATGCTTATACACATAATGATATTAGCATTCCCACATTATACAAATCTGATCAAGCACTATACAAAAATTCATTAGTCACATTTAGCATTGTAAGAATCACCCTGGCAAATGTAAGAACAAAACAGTAGTCTGAAAAATACTACCAAAATTACAAAAGAAATAAGAGATCGCCAAAATTCATACCCAAACAAGCAACAAGGTACCTCCCAAAACAATACATAGCAAAGGATTCGTAGCAATCACGCAGTATCCCAATGTCAACACTAATTGATGGCTTCACCAACGAAACAAACTGTACAAATAAACACTTGCTAAAAATCCATAATACAACTAAACGAAAAAAAAATCAAAAACTCTTCAGATGAAAACACCTGCAATTCACAATTTAAAATATATCATGACGAACAAATAAACTCACTGATTCAACTGCATAGCAAGGCACCATTAGTATAACACATATCAAAAACTTCTGCTCCTGTTAATTAATTCAAACCAAAAAAGAATTAGTAATAACAAACAATAGTTCAGAATCAAAAAAAAAAAAAAGATCTCTCTCTCTCTCTCTCTCTCTCTCTCTCTCTCTCAAACACATACCTCAGGGTTTTTGTAAGTAGAAAGATGTTCCAAAAGAAGATAAAAGGAGAGTGTGAGACTGAGAAGCACAAAGGCACCAGCAATAGTACTAGCCCATGAAGGAGGTGAGTATGATAAAGTCACCAGATCAATATAATGCCCAATAATCTTCTGCATCAGCTTCCTTTTTTTATTTGGGTTTGCTTCAAAATCACTGAATCATAACAGTAGCGTTTCAATTGCAGATACAAATTGAGTCAAGACTTCAACTTTAATCGAAAAGATTGTAACTTTCAGCTTTTTATTGGATTTGATTTGATGGAAGGAAGCATTGACTTGGTTTGGTAGCAGAGAAAGATCAAATTAATGGGTGGAAATTTTAGATCATTAGTTTGGAAAATGGATTTGTTTCAACCCCACTAAAAATTGTATCTTTGTACGTTTAATCAAGAAAAAAATTAAGGGGAAATATATTTGTATAACAACACATGTATATTTAGAGTTGCAGGAAGATACATGGCTAATCTTCAACGTAGGACATTATGTCAGTATCACTACTATCATTCCACGGACGCAATTAGCATCTACATGTAATATTCGAAAATACATACAGTATGTTTTTATGAAAAGAACTATACTTTTTATTCGTTCCCCTTGTTTTATCACTTTGCCTAAATTTTAGTTTCAATCAAATTGACCAATTTAAATTAGAATTATTTATATCATATGATAATTATAATTTTGAAATATTTGCTATCACAAAGTACACTTATGAAATTCATCTTTTGAATTTAAAAAAATGTGAATAATTAAATAATAATTTAAATTCAAAATCTGATGAGTTTGACTAATAAAATTAAGTCAAAGATAAGTGGAATGGAGAATATAATGCAAATATGACCAATTTGTTGTTATTTTTATATTGTTTACTTTAAGCCTAAAATGTTAAAATTTTAATGTTTGTATACATAATATTTTAAATGGGTGTTTGGATTGCTGATGGAAACTTGAATTCGAAATGAAAAGGGTTTTATATCAAACGGGCCACTGATCTCATTAAAAAGTATCAAGTAGCTTCCCAGTCTTCATGGGAACTCATTTAAACCACTAAACTAAGAAATATATCATTTGCTCCCCTGCATTCACAAAAGTATCAAGTGCATATCACTTAGGCCACCATAAATTGTATTATTGTTTTGAATGCAGGGGGGCAAATGATATATTTCTTAGTTTAGTGGTTTAAATGAGTCCCCGTGGAAACTGAGGAGCTACTTGATACTTTTTAACGAGATCGGTGGTCCGTTTGATATAAAACCCGAAATGAAAATGTTGGGAAAATGAGTGGGGAATCGAAATGACTTTACCAACGTTGGAATAGGAATGAGGTGCAATATAAAGTGCGTGTTAGGCCGACTCTAAAAAGCACTTAAATGGGCTTAAAGCCCGTTTGTACTTTGTGTGTGGTGTTTGGCAAACAATTAGAATAACTTATCTAGCACTTATACGTGATAAGTTGAATGTTGAGTATCTTGACATTCTAACTTTCAACTTATTCTTATTTTTCGATACACGCCATATATAATATCCTTCAAATCTTCAAAATCATATATCTTTTGATCCGTTCATTAGAAAATTGATATATATATATATATATATATATATATATATATATATATATATATATATATATATATATATATATGGTAAGGTTATAGGAAGAACCTCTTAGTAAGAGAACCAAAGAACTCAATCTTGACCATTCAATATTAAGATCTATATAAAATCAAATACAGATGTGTATAATGGCAGTGATGTAAATAGAACAAACTAGCAAGGTTAATTTCTCTGTATAATTCTTTGAAATATACGGTCTACATTGATTTAGTTAAGGAATCTATACATCAAACAATATTTGATTAAATAGATTGATCTTTTTAAATTTTGAAATGAATCCTTGATTGAACATAGTTGTCTATAACGCTTGACGATATACAATAATTCTATTTGACGACATTATCAATCTTCTAAAACTAGATGAACAAAGAAAAACATAGAAACGTCAAGAAAAGCCAAGATAAACACACACAGAACATTGATTTCTTACGGTATATCGTTTTGAATTTTTGATTTCTATACTTTGTTTATTTTTAAAGAATACTAAACAGAATCTTTCTTAGTGTTGTGTTGTACAGTTTTAGTATGGAATCGTCATTAAAACCAGACTTGTCACAAAAAGATGGAAAAAAACAATCGCTCGTTAGTACCAGATCAGAACTATTATCAGAAGCTTTGTAATTTCTGACTGAAGAACAAAATAAGTGGATTAAAGCAACGGGATTTGGTTCAATATTGATGTTTAGAACAAATGATTATCCAAGCGAGATAAGTTATATGTTACTTAAGTGTTATGATCCAGTATCTTCTTCAATTAATGTTAATGGGCAGATCCTTAAGTTTGGTGAAAAGGATGTGAGTAAAATTCTTGGTCTACCAAGAGGGTTGACGAATGTTCATTTTTATGATGGTAATAACGTTATGGATATATGGAAATCAAAGTACGAGACGCATAATAGTCCTGATAAAATTATGCTTCGGACGATTTGTAGTTCAAACGCTCTAAAGATGAATTGGACGAGGATTCAAATTAAATTTTATTCTCTTGATGAGCAATATTCTTATTCAAGGATCTGATACACCATATGCTAATGCGAAAATTATTCAGTTCGGAGGGAACATTGATCGGTGTTTTGAATATAACTAGTGTAAATACCTACTTGTTTGCTTACAAGAATCTTGGATGAAATGGAATATGGAGCAAAGTCAGATATGTTTTACTGGATCAATTGCATTTTTAATAGTTAGTTATTATTTCCCTCCTTCAATTTATCACAGCACATACATTTTTTCCTAAAACTGAACAAATTATCTTTTTGGCATTTTTTTGTTTTGGAGCATATTGCAGCAAGGAGTGAATTATCTATATCTATTTTGCCGACATATTCAAAGTGGTCAGATTCTGACATGTTAAATTTGAAAAAAGATAATGTGTCGGTAATTCTTCTGTAACACCCCCAGATCCGGGGTCCGGTCGTTACGGTCTCCATTACTGTTCACAATACTTGAACTTACTTCAACTCAAAATAAATTACATCTTTATGACCCAACACAACAATATAAAACACACCCGTTATAGTCCCAGAGATGAAATCAGAGTAACTACCAAATTTTATTAAGCACAATATGAGTTCTTACAATCCAAAAGAAGTTCAATATGAATACATACTCTTTGCCATCCATTTGCATAAGTCATACTAGACCATATACTTGGTACTGAAAGAATAAATATATCCTACCAATAGCTTTCTCTTCGGCTCTAGTAGTCTTATCGTCCTCGCCAGCGTCGACTGCGCCTTGTGCGAGTCATCTGGTTTAGCTGTTGTTGTGATATAATAATAAAGCAAGGGTGAGCAATAGCCCACCAACAATAATATTTAACCGAACGATAATATATAACAGTTCAAAAGTATCTTTCAAACCATATGCCATGCATTTACGGAAATGATGCCAGTATAACATGAACAATGAAGTTACAAGGTAACTCAAAATGTAAATATATGTGGGAATATCTGCTATGTCAAAAATAAGCAAGATATTATCATTTATCATATAAAGAGGAACTTGCAAGGAAAATATTGCAATTCCAGTTATTAACATTTTTCGAAGTCCTACAACTTGAAAGAAGTCTCTTCGATACGTGTTGCGGAAGAGACCGTCAACCTGAAAGAAGTCTCTTCGATACGTGTTGCAGGGAATTCCCAATTTGGGAGATGAACCAATACCGGAGTTATCATGCGCCAGCTGTCCCACTCCCTGATGATCAGTCGGGGATGGTACAACCCAATATAGTTTACTACCGGTAGAAGGAAGAACTGACGGCTCCACTTGTCGATTGCCTTTAATAGTAACTCCCTGGCCAATGGTTAGGCCTTGTGATGGACTGCGCGACTCGGCCTCTTACACACGACTCCTAGTTCGAATAAATCCACAGCATTGAAACGTAGAGTTTGTCCTCCCTTCCCCAAGTGAAATACTTGTTGATAAGACTCCACAAAGTAGTCGTATCTAGTTGGAAAGGAAAATTCACCAACATTTCCCAAGCTTTTGCTTGTTAATGGATATCAACTTGTTCCAACAATCTTACCCCTCGAATGATGAAAAGGTACACACAGACTTAATGAGTCCATACCAACCAAGTTGCGAGTGAAAAGGATAAATTATGAGATTTATGACCGGGAAGTCTACAAGATAAATAACATTGCTCAAGTAGGTTCCCCTATAACATGGAAGTTTGAGCGAGCATTTAAATCCTTTAAGATAGATTTTAATGAAAAATAAAGAGTTGGGAACCTTTCCTTGATAAGATAGTCGTAAAAAGACTCCGAAATATTTTACATAATAACTGGAGGTGAAAGATAATCTCTGAATAATATAAATCATTTTAAAAAGAATTTAAAAGAATTAAATAAATATTCCAAGAATATTCATTAACTCAATAATAATTACGGAATATCATTAAATCATAATATTGCTCGTAAGTAATCCTCGAATGAATATATAGAATTATTTGCTAAATAAAACCCTCCTTAAATGAATATTCAAAATAATATTCATTAAATAATTAAACTCCAATAAATATTTAAAATAATATTCAATAAATAAGTCAAACCTTAAATGAATATTTGAAAATAATATTCATTTAATATTTAATCTTCTAAATGAATATCCAAATAACATTCATTTAATAAATAATCTTCTAAATTAATATCCAAATAACATTAAAGGGTTAAATGGCTATTTGGTTACTGTACTATTCAAAAACTTTCAATTGGATCACCAACCCAAAAAAGTTTTCAATCTCATAATAAAGCACTCAAAAACTTTCAATTGGGTCACTGCCGTTAGTCATTGCCGTTAACTTTAACGGAAAAACGTCAACTTTCAATTAGGTCATCAGTATTAAGTTTAAGTTTCAATTAGGTCATCGGTATTATAAATTTTTGAATAAATTTTTAAAATTTGAGAATTTTTAATTAATTTTTTTTAATTTAAATTTTTGAATAAATTTTTAAAATTATTAATTTAAATTCTCAAAATTCTCAAAATTTTATTAAGTTAAATTCACAAAATTTACTAATTTATTCAAAAATTTCGAAATTTAAAAATTTATTCAAAAATTTTGAAAAAATTCAAAATATATTTCAATGCAGAGGGAGAGTAGTATGTGTCTATATGTGTGTATATTTTTGGAACTACTTGCAGTCAAACTAACTTTATAAAACGCTCGCGATTCCCACAAAATTAACTCGATTTAATAAATTTATATTAAAAAATTTTGAAAAAATTCAAAAATTTCGAAATTTCGAAAAAACTTAAAAAATTATTCAAAAATTTAAATTCGAAAAAATTTAATTCAAAATTCTCAGAATTTAAAAAAAATAAAAATTTATAATATCGATGACCTAATTGAAAGTTAAACTTAATACTGATGACCTAATTGAAAGATGACGTTTTTCCGTTAAAGTTAATGGTAGTGACTAACGACAGTGATCCAATTGAAAGTTTTTGAGTGCTTTATTGTGCGATTGAAAACTTTTTTGGGTTGGTGACCCAATTGAAAGTTTTTAAATAGTAAAGTGACCAAATAGCCATTTAACCCATTCATTTAATAAATAATCTTCTAAATGAATATCCAAATAATATTCATTTAATAAATAATCTTCTAAATAAACATCCAAATAATATTCATTTAGTAATCAAAACTTTAAAGGAATAATCGAAATAATATTCCTTAAGTAAATAGAACTTCCAATGAATATTTTAAAATAATATTCATCAAGTACATAAAACCTTAAATGAATATTCGAAAGTAATATTCATTTAATAAATAACATTCTAATGAATATCAAAATAATATTCATTAAATAATCAACTCTAAATGAATATTCGAAACTAACATTCATTTAATATCTCTCGACTGAGATAATACTCGAATAACATTTCTCGAAATATTTCCAAGTAATTGATACTTTATGGAATATAAATAACGTTTAACAATAACATTCCTCAGATAAATAATAATCTGTCGTTGAAATCCCTTCGGGTTTCCACGACTATCTATATCTCAAAATACCGACTCCCGGTCTATATTTAGAATGAACATCATATGCCCTTCGCTAAGGGTCTTACCAAAATAATCCGGCTTATCACTGATAATTCGTATCTAGTCTATAAGCCAATATCAATTCAGGAAACAAGTATCACAAAAACCAGAGTCACAATATAATTGGAAACAGGCATGCATGCGATGGCATATGTAAAACAAAAATCATATACATATATTATCACAACAACAGGTTCAAAGGTTTGAACACTTGCCTGGTACTCAGGTGTGGGTGGAGATAGTGTGTCCTGGGTCTGCTCGATGATCTATAAAGAATCAGAACATTCGAGATTAACCACTTAACACCTTTTAAAAGTCTAAGTATAAACTTCACTTAAGTCGAAACACGTCTCGTTATACACCTTTTAGTGTAACTCTTTTTATCACCGATATGATCCGACATTCGTTCATTATTAAGACATGTCATCATACCCACACTCGGTATATACTTAAGTCATATAAGTTCTAAAGTCGATCGATTACGAACCGAGATTATACCTCGAGTTTTATCGTTTGTTTTCTAAGTGTTTTACCAAAGTTATAACCAAGCGGGTTTTTAGGGGTTCGTTCGCGTTTAACTTCGATTCAAACATTTCTATAAAATCGTAAAACGATCCGTTTGATATGTGGTTTTCTTTCATACCTTCCTCATGACCCCTAGTATTTATTTACCAAGATTCGCCACTGAGTAACATGCTTTACAAGGGTTCAATTGAAGTTATGAACTTTTACTTACGGTTCCGAACCAATTTTAGTAATTCGACCATAACTCCTAAACCGTAAGTCGGAATGTCTCGATTCTCATGCCAAAACGATCTATGGCTCGATATATACAACCATTCATAATATTATCAAGGTCAGGAACCTACATTAACTGCCATGCTTGGTTTCTATGTGTTAACAAAAATTCGGCATTACGACGGCTATAAATCGGACGTTCTAAAAATCGTAACAACACAACCAAGCCACACCGGGCATCAATACAACTCATACACATATTTCTCATCCCAAATCTGTCCAAGAACATCTACTTTACCATCATAATCATCATGTTACCAAAATCACTAAATCACTTACTAATCATGCTTATAACATACTAACATCATAACTACTCTTGAATCCATCAAGAACATGCATACACTTAAAGTAAGAGCTAGGGTTTCAAGAGTGTTATACCTTCTTTGGTATTTATATGAGCTTAACAAGCCTTGATCTATCCTTGTGTGGCCTTAGAGTAGCTAGATCAAGCATAAGAATCAAAGAAAACAAGGTTAGTTCTTGAAGAACACTATTCACCCTCCTTGTAAATGATTTATTTGAAAATGGAAACAAAGAAGTTTGGACTTGAAATTTCTACGAGATTAGTTTCTTGAAATATAGAACTCACCTTAAAAATTACAAGATCAAATGATGGTGGAAGCTTGGACTTTGGATTTGGAATTTAAGGAAAGTCGAAAGGTCTTCAATGGGAGAGGATGGAGGAGTTTTTGATCTTGCTTGCTTGGTTCTCTTGCATAAAGTGATTTCCTTGAATAATATCTCCTCCTTTTTCATAAAGTAGCTTTATTAAAGTGATCATGTCATGCCTTGCATCATTTATGGACAAGTGTTGGTGTTTTAGTAGTAAGATGATAAAATCAAGCTAACTACTTGGTTTGATTCTAATTGTTCTAGTTACCTTGGTAACTACTTGATTACTTGGCCTTATCTACTTGCACATGCTTGTATCTTGGCTCCCTACTTGTTTCTTTGTCCGGTTATTGCTCAATTCATTGATCGTTCGGAGGAATAACTCATTCGTTTCTAGTTAGGGTTTTACCGGAAACCGTCTTAATATTAATACTTATCATTCTCCATCTTTCTTACTAACTTTCGAATTTAAATTCCTTAAATCCCTTCGTTAAATTCTTAAGTCTATCAGTGTCCAGGGAACTCTCGGAGAAAATAAAAGTGCGGTTTTTCAGAATCCGACAGCTTTTACATACACATATTTTCCTCCTGGATCACTAATACGAACTCGGAAATCCGTTCCGAATACTTCTATATAGTGTCGTCTCATAATATTCTCTTTTCCACCAAAACATTATTCATTCTTTATTCTTTACTTATTCTCTTAGGGTTGTACAATTGTCCTTGATCTCTTTTGATCGTTCCTTAACCTTTTTACGGACCCACTAGACCAATAACAGATATCGATTTGGATGACATAAGAATAATCTTCTCCTTTAGAATTATAAAATCTCAATTCCCTAGGAGATAGATAATTCTTATCTAAAGTGTCAACCAATAGTATTCTTCATGGCATATAAACATTTGAATCCAAATCTATTCCTTTCATTCATTATCTCAATCGTTACATCGTAGTCGTAATCACTATTCACCATTACCTCAGTACATAATAAAAAGTTTTAATTATATCCAAAATTTGGGGTTCTTACATTTACCTTGCACTCAATGGATCAAGAGTTATGTGAGGAGGACAATGATTTAATGGCAACTCGAATAATAAAAGAGGTCTGTGACGACATAGAGCGTGATTATATGCTTAATGTGGAAGCAACTCCTGAGATTAGTCTCTCAATTTTTTTATAACACTATATATGTTTCATTGCAAATTACTTTTCTATATATTATTAACAAGTATTTTCAATAGATCATAGTGTCGAATCTCAAAGAAGCACTTGAAGAATACGATAATTTACAAGGACAATGCATGCGGCATCTAGCTGATGCAAATAGTTCTTTCCCGAAAAATGTTGACGTGGAGATGATGAGATCAAAGTTCATTAATCTGAATGAAAAGGCAAATTCATTTGTATATAACAGAATTATTCAGCCCAAAATTAACAATAATATGATTAATTCAAAATTTGATAAGCTCGTTGTGAATCGAAGAACGGATTACATACAAAAATTAGACAAGCACCAAAGATTTACATGGGACTGGTTGAATTCAAATGGGGATTATACAAAGTAAGTATGGATTTACATATTTACAAATAATGGTTTATATTGAATCTACATGTTTTAGGAAATAAGTTTCCATGCTAATTGCAGTGAGGTTATCTTCAAATGGAAGGACATTCGTGGAACTAAATTAGAATTCCAATCCTTAATTTTGGGTGAAATGGTAATGAACTCTGTCATAGATATCTGGTGTTCTATACTGAATAACATGGATGCTTCCAATACATCTAAAGAACTAAACAGACTATTTTGTTTCAGACAAAACACTGTGAGTATTATACATTTTCAGAAAATTTATATTTGTCTGTTAGATGTTTTTTATTTTATAAAGTGTTATATATATATATATATATATATATCTTTTTCCATTTGTTAATCAGGTTGGAATCATTAATGCTACGAAAACGATTCCATTTGAAGAAATGTATAAGGTATTTGAAGAAAATCTGAATTACAGCTTTAATGTCCATAGTGTTCTGTTGGAAAACATCGACTTGGTAATATTCAGCTTAAAACTCAGTTGGTCGTATTTATTTTAGTAATGCAATTTAACATACTAATTCTTTAAAAATTATGTGATTGTATCTTAGATATTCTTTCCGATGTTAAAATCAAATCATTATTATGTTTTTTTTTTTGGCTAATCAATCATTATTATGTTGTATGTTACAACTTATAACATCCTTCATTGGAGATTCTGGACAACCAAAAATTAGAAAAAATGGTTCAAGATATATCTGGAGATCAAATTTCTGTATTGGTAAAATTTTATCCTTCAATTCTTTTAACCACTATCCAAAAATTATACCACATATTGATAGATTACTATGTTTGTACAATAAACCATTGAGTTACTTTTTTAATTTTTGACAGCACAAGTACTTCACAAAGTACCTGGATATTAAAGGCCATAGAAAATCCTTGGAAATTCGATTCTTGAGCGCCTAGTAATGAATTGGCAGACAAACTATAATGATTTAGATTGTGGTGTTTTTTCAATGTATCATATGGAGACTTATATGGGAGGTGGTGCAGCTTTATGGATTACAGATATAATTCAAGAGAGTGTGAGTAGAAAGATTATAGTAATAATTAATATACCTTTTAATTTCTTGTAAATTATGACCCTTTTTTTTGCAGTATGAACAAATCGTTCAGCTGAATAACATGAGGATCCAGTTCATTTTCTCTATGCTTGCATCAGGCTACAATGAATGTCGAGAACGTTTGTGGGAGGCTGATTTACAGAAATACTTATAACATTCAACATAGGATATGATAGTTTGGTTATGTCATGTTTACAACTTATTTTTATCATTATGGATTTCGTATTAAGTCGTTTGGTTTTTTATTTCAACTTATATAGTAAAGAATATTTCATGGATTGTAATCAAATCTCCATAATAAATTTTATTTTAAGTTTTGTAAGCATTGATATTTTATCTATTTAATGTTCATGTTTCAGAAAATTTATTTCAATTATTGTTTTCTTATTTGTTACGTTAAATATAGTACTTGTCATTCTACTATGATGTCATTTTTGTAGTTTAAAAAACATGTTTGTTCTAAACATATTCGGATTTTAACAATGTCTATGAAATTTAAAAGTTTTATAATATTGTACAAATATAACATTCTATAAAAAAAAATTATTGGAGCTTCAGGGATGTAATGATCAAGATAGTCTGGTGAGCAGACTTTTTAAGGCACGCTACTACCCCAATGGTTCCTTTCTTACTGCAAATATGGGCAATAACCCAAGCTACATTTGGAGAAGTATACTCAAAACCCAGGTGATGTTGAAAAGATGAGCAGTACGTAGAGCTGGAAATGGTAACAATGTGGATATTTTGAACTATCCATGGTTACCAAGCACTGATAACCCTTATGTGCAAACTATTCACGGGGCTCTTGATAATAATGTGGTATCAGCTCTTATGCATACATGCCAAAGTGAGTGGGATATCGACTTAATAAAAATCATTTTTCGGAAAGTGATGCTAAACTGATCTTGTCAATCCCAAACTATGATGCAGAAAATGACACCTGGTTTTGGATAACTATAGTGTAAAGAGCGCCTACAAATGATGCAAGAAGATAGATCCCAACAGAATACTCAGGACAACCACGGCGTGTGTATAAGGTTATGGAGTCTGAAAATCCCTATAAAAGCTAAGATTTTCATGTGGAGAGCTCTATCTGAATGCCTACCAACTAAGTTCCAGTTCATTGCAAGAAAAGTGAATGTCAATCCTTATTGTCCAGTATGTAACTCAGGTCAACAAAATGTTCTTCATTGTATGGTAACTTGTCCTTTCGCTATGCAATGTTGGAATATTACTACTTATAAGATTGACATTCAGAACGAGTCAAATTTTATGCAATGGATGAGAAGAATTGTGGAATATCATACGAAGGAGGAGACTGAAAATATCAGCATGATCCTGGTATGGCAGAAGCAAATGGAATTAGAGAAGCTTTAAGTTGAGTTAAGCAGAAAGGATTTAATGGAGTGGTGATGTAGACGGACAGACTGTCGGTAGTCCAAGAAGTCAGATGTTCGTCTATCAACCTATCTTATTTGGGTTGGGTGATTAACGAGTGCAAGGCCTTGTTAAATGGCTTAAAATAACGAAATATTACGTTAAATTTTGTTAAACGTTCCGCCAACAAAGTTGCTCACGCCATAGCGAGAAACTCTTGTTCTATAGCTGAACTTATGTGGAAAAAGGGTGATTCCCTCCCAGATTTTTTTCATGTAATGTTTGATGACTTGAAGTTTTAATGAAAAATGCCCTTCTTTGGCAAAAAAAAAAAGAATATAACTTATTTTGTACGCAACATTATGTAATAAATTTTGATTATTTATCAAGATAAAGAAATCAAGTAAATAATGATTTTCTTATTATAAAATTATCAACAAATATTCATTTAATACAACCTTGAAATATAATATTATTTCAAACTAAGACAATTTGGATAAAAATACCATTCCTTAATATATAGGAATTTTAAGCTTTATTCCTTGGGCAATTCCTTGAGTCATGGTATGAGAATTCCATGCATGTTCTGCATAACCTCTTTTGTCTCTTTGATGTAGGAATGGATATTTTTGATGTAGACTGTCCTCTAAATGATTCTCCAGAATTATTTTGACAGTTAACTCCAGTATTGTTTGCAGTTCCAGTGGTTTTGAGATCAATAACATCCCCAATTGTAAGTGACATAAAATCTTCTGCAATTTTATTATCATAGACTTGAAAGTTTTCCCTTACAAAAAAAACAATAATTAATCTAATATATAAATTTTAAGTTAAATGTGTTAATATGTAATGTTGGGCTTGCTTAAGCAGGCCTTAACTCCACATTAGTATGATATTGTCCGCTTTGGGTCCAGCCCGCACGGATTTATTTTTGGGTCACTCCCAAAAGGCCTCATACTAATGGAGTTAATCTGGCTGCTTATTAACTAGCAATCTGCCCTTTCCACAACCTGATGTGGGACAACTCCTAACAATCTCCCCCTTCACACATCAGGCTCGACACCTGTCGAATCTGCCACAATTCTGTGTGATCTGCTCCCCTTGTCCCATACTGGAAGTTCCAGGCCATCTGGCTCCCCCTGGGCCCATACTGGAAGGTCCACCTTTGCTCCTTAAGCCCATCCTGGGATAGCCCATCTACCTCTTCCTTGGATCCTTCCGGGAGCCCATCTGAGATTGTTCTGGACCGTTATAACCTAGCTCTGATACCACTTGTTATGGACCGCTACAACCATAGCTTTGATACCACTTGTTGGGCTTGCCAAGCGAGCCTAACTCCACATTGTTATCACTGTACAGAACCTTGAAAAATTAAGACTCTACATAACCGTAAAAAACCTTGTTACTATCAAAATTACTATGTTAATTTATATGGAAAAATGAAACACATAAAAAGAATTTGGTAAAGAACCTAACACAGTCAAACAATTATTAGATTCCATATAAAGTATATATTAAGATTCCAGATATGTAGTCTACATGGGATTTTTTATGGAGAACACCTACAAATCCCAAAAACATAAAAGGTTACAAACCATAAAAAAGAAACACATAAAAGAATTTTAAAGAATGTAACACCAGAAAAAACACTTATTAGAATCGCATAGAACCTATATATTATATGTTAAGATTCCAGATAGATAGTTTACATTGGATTTTAGTATGTAGCATATAACATAATAATGAATCTTACAGACTCTTAAACCATCTCACACAAAATTTTGAATATATAATCAAACAAAGGCATTTATAGTTATGTAGAAAACCTTCCAACCAAAAGAAAAATTCAGTAATGGATCACTGTACAGAACCTTGAAAAATTAAGACTCTATATAACCGTACAGAACCTTGTTACTATCAAAATTGCTATGTTAACTTATATGGAAAGATGAAACACATAAAAGAATTTGGTAAAGAACCTAACACCAGTCAAACAATTATTATATTCCATATAAAGTATATATTAAGATTCCAGATATGTAATCTACATGGGATTTTTCTATGCAGAACACCTACAAATCCCAAAAACATAAAAGGTTACAAAACCATAAAAAAGAAACACATAAAAATTTTTGTAAAGAATGTAACACCAGAAAAAACACTTATTAGATCCGCATAGAACCTATATGTTAAGATTCCGTATAGTTAGTCTACATGGGATTTTTTTTATTTAGAACACTTAAAGAAACAAAAAAAATACAAGTTTAATAATATTTAAAAACTATTTAAAATTTAAAATACCATTGAAAGAAAGCAATAACATACAATTTATTATAAGGTCATTCCTATGTAAATGATACTGATATATTCTTTACACTTGATATCTAATGGTATCTCAATTGACAAAAAACACTTAACATAATTTAAACTTGTTAATAAACAAAAACACATTAAGAGCCAAAAAAATTACCAGAACCATAAGTTGATGACCATACAGTATTTTGACACTCTTATCTGAACGGCAGTTGTCAAGAATCTCGATTGAAGGATTCCTCAAGTTGTAGCATACAACATAATAATGATTCACATGATGAATATGAAAGAATACCTTTGGTCAGAAAATATTTAAAAAATTAGTAATCAACAAAAATATAGTCGTAGAAAAAAGTGTTAACAGTAGTTACCAGATCCATATCTTTCAGCACAATATCATATGTGTTTTCAATGTGTTCAATGTTTTCACAAAATATGCAAAATTTGTTTTGTATAGTTTTTTCATTGAACGCATTTAAAGTACCAATTTGCACAAACCAATACGAAAAAAATCAGATATATCAACAAAAATTCCATAAGTTAATATGTTCTTACATACCGTGGTTTCTGTGTAACAAAACAATCTTCTTGGAGAAGTAGAAGATCTCAAATGTTCTTGAGAATTAAGAAAACAACACCAAACATCAATAATAAATGTCATAGCCATTTCACCATCCATCATTGATTGGAAATCAGATTTGTAACAGGTGATATTTTTCCAGCTAAAGAGAATACGGTTGAAAAAAATAAAAAAAATTATATAAAGAATAAACATTGATAACAAATTTAAAAAGATTTTAATTACTTCGCATGTCTGTCATCTGAATGCAACTAATTCCATAAATCAGTTTCCTCTTTCTTGTAAGAATTTCCATGTATGCTCGTAAACCTGTCGACGAACGGTGATTTCTTAATATCAGCAATTTTTCTTTCTCTAACTAGCCTCCCAAGCACACCTGTTGCTATCATATTTCCATCATTTTTATTCTCAAATTCGAGATTAAACGATGGAATTGTTGCATCCAAATGAACTTTAAAAATAGTTTCATCAGCTGGTGTCATGAAAGCAGATGGACTCTTTGCACTTGCAAGTGTAAGGAACTTTGACTGAGACTCCATGCTATTAAACAATGTGGATGAGTAGACATCAGCCTTTACCCTAGGGACAGATAAACTATCAATATAATTCCAATCATGTTCTGAAAAGAAAAGTTCTTCATCAAGTTCTATTTCATTTTTCTTTTCCCCTATGTTATTGGTCAATTGTATCACTGACAAACTATTTTCAGACAACAGTTTCTGGAAAGGAGAATTTCCATTTCCCTTACTAAGTGTGTCACTCCTTGATTGACCATTCAGTTCATTTGATACGAAAACATTTGATTTTTTGATCAAATCTAGGAATTTTGACTCTAACAAATTGATAAGTGGATTTCATATCCACTTGGATCGTTGCAATTCAGCTTAAATTGATTCACTTGGCCTCAAGTTTGTTGTAGTTTTGATGTGTTTTGTTTAAGTGTGCAGGTTTGCAAGAATGTCGATTAGGGTTGATGTTTCCGTTAATTTTGGAGGGGAATTCGAGCTTAAGTATGAAGAAGGGAGTCAATCTTTAACTCCCATGAAGATTTGAAGTCAAGAGAAGTGATGGTGGAAGCATTTTTAAAAGGAACGGGAAGAAACGGAGCTCAAACGAAGAAATAATGCAGAAAAACTCAATCCGGTAGGAAGTGGCCAGGCAGACTGCACCAAAATTGGGGCAGACTGCGCCAGTAATGCTGAAAACAGTTTATAGCCGCGCAGACTGTGCCAGAATTCGATGGAAAATTACTAATTTTCCCTATTCGAATTCTAAATGTATTCTAGGCAGTTTCTTTCACCTAAATCGAATTCTACTTGTATTATAGGGTATTTTCTTGTAGGGCAAGACTTCCAGGGGCTATTTAAACACATCCTACCATTGTAAATTGTATCATTATATAGCATAACTTAGAATTGCAAGGGAGAAAAGGGGACAAAGGTTCAACGCTCGTGACAAGCAACGGATCTAGATATACTTCATCTTTTGTATTCTTTTCTTAGGCGCTATTTTGGATTCTAGATTTGTTTTCTTAACTCTTTGTTTTATTGATATTACTTCTTCTTTCTTTCATATCTTGTTTTATATCATGTTTTCATCAAATCCCATGGTGACGAACGATTCAATTATGAACTAATCGTTGCCATGGGATTCTAATGGATTTATCTATGTAGTTTAGTAGTTTGATTGCTTTAAAGATTTATGTGTGGTAAATTCTTGATATCCTTCTATGGTTGTGCTTCATGTGTTTAGATGCGTCACGAACATCTAATTTGTTAATCTCTTACGAAACGAGAGTAGATCTTGAGATTTAGAACTTGCCATGCTAGCATAGGATAGGTTGATGTTTTAACATCATGATTTATAGCGTAAATAGAGATATTATGCTGCCCTATGTGATCTTAATGGATGACTTGTGCTTAAACCGTTATGTTTTCAAATCTTATAGAGATATAGGGTCTAAACATAATTGGTGTCTATTCATCTTCTATCTCTTTTGTGGATGTATGTTTAGTTTGGTATTCGTATACTGGGAAGTAACGAGTATTTGTTTCGTGTTGTCTGATCAGATTTCAAAACCATCACATGTATTGATTAAATGCATCAACTCTAAGTGAAGTAGATAATGAAGTTAGAGTCCCATGTTTATTCTCATATAAGTAATTCAGTTTAATTCTCGTTAGTTGTTCATTCTTAGTTGATAATTTGCATCTTAGTTACTTTAGTTAATTACAACCCCAATTTGTTATTTGTCTTAGCAGTGAATTAAAACCATACATTGTTGAATAGGTGCATTAACTGAATAGAAACTTAACCAGATCTCTGTGGAACGAACTTGAATTATATTACTTGTGACCACGTATACTTGCGTGATTTTGTGTTAACACGAATTTACAAGGGAATTATTTTTGAAAATCTCTCTTGCTGACAATAAATACATCATGCACTTCTCTGGAAATTCGCATAACCATCAATCGATACTTTTAACTGATCAATTACATATCGTGGAACCTGTGAAATAAAACATGTAAGAATATTAATTTACACCATCATTAAAAGATGTAATTGTGTAATTATTTGGTTTTGAAATTTAAAGACATAACATTGACTGAGTTAATAAAAAAAAACTACCTCAGGCTCTGTAGACTGAGTCTTTCTTTCTCCTTTATTAGAATGATCATCTTTCTTCAGAACATTATATAAACCATCAGCAAATACCTGAAAGTTTTTTTGACAAATCTTTATTTTAAGATTAACTGTTAAATCTCAATGAATATTATTTATGTAATTAAAAGTTAATGACCTCTTTTATACACAAGCTTGATCTATCTATATCTTTGGAGCATTTTCCATCAACTTCTTCACCATCGGTGTCATTTTCTTCATTTTTGTTCCAAGTGCAGTCCTGATTTATATTTAACAAATTACCATTAAAAAATGTAAAGGAAACAAATAAGAATAATAATTCAAAACACATAAGATTCAATATAGTACAAAATATACCTCATAACTGCTCTCGTCATCTAAATCTTTGTATCTCAATGGTAATGCAATTCTTCCTTTGAAGAGTGTATTAGTTGAGATGTCAGAAATTTAACGATAAAAAATAAGTGAGTCTGACCATCCAACATATGTGGGTTTCTTTCTCCTAACCTGTCTTTTCCTTTTCACAACTCGATCCATATATAAGTACTGTTGAAAAGAACAAAAAGTTATTAGGAATATTTATATTATTCCAAATATCTTTGTAAGGTAGTTTATAATATTCAACTTACAACAAGGAATGGCAAGGAACCGGTAAAACCTTTGTTGACTGGATCTTCATTCCATGCTACTGAAGCTATCTTTAATTGACTGACTAAATACTGACACCAGTTGTAATGGTTACATTTATCAAGATCACCAGCAAAAGAAAGCATTGTTTGCTTTACATATGAGTTACTAGGACCTTCAATCAATAAATTATTCATAAGGACTAGGAAATTAAGTTTGAACAATCGATCTGCTACTGTTGATTTTTTTAATTTCTTCACAAACCATATTTGCTGTTATCTTCCAACCCAAACTTTCAGGATTTACATATTGTGCACGCCATAAGTCTTCTGTGTGTGAACTCCTTACAAATACCAATCTCTCATTACCTTTAGGTAAACCAAGTATCTCATGTACATCATCATCAGCTATAGGAATTGTTATATTATCGTAACAAACTGATGAAAGGTGTCTTTGGAAATTCAGTACTAAATGATAAGCTAATGATTGGGGATACTCATTCATCCTAAAAGACAACAATGAACCAAAACCTGTAGTTTTGACCCATTTCCTCTGAGTTGGTGATAGTGATTTTATAACATCAGTAAGAACCTTCGGCTGAAACCTAATCAACAACCAGTGCTCAAAATGTTTAATATTTCTTCTTCGATTTCTCTGAATGCCACAACCTTCATTATCACCTCCATATTCAATCAGATCATCATCATTTTCAGGGAATTTTTTAATGTTTCCAACAGTGGTATCATTCTCCTACAATAATAATATTAAATAATTTAATGAAAAGCTTTAAAATATAATTTACGATAAATAAAGAAATATACAGACATTACCTTAATTACCTTCAATAACAGTCTTTTATTTCCTTTAATTCCAACATCATGAACAACCTGACTTGTAGAATTCAATAAAAAATCTTCTGTGCACTCGTTTTTACTTTTGTTCTGGTTTGGAGTTGATATTATTTTCAGACTTTTGTGGTTCATGGATTCTTCCACTGGTGTTAAAATACGAACTCTTTTCTGAACAAGAGTATTAAGATTTCCTTGCCCAACGACAACAGATTTGTTGGTAATAAAATCTGGTATCTCATTCTCCTTACCATGATATCTCCGAACACGTTTCAATATTGAACATACTAAACAATAAGCAGGCATATCAAGACTTACTAATTAAATAATACTAGCTTAAACCACGTGCGATGCACGGATTTTTTTTAATATTATATGAATTTTTTTCATTTATTTAAATTAATTTTCTAAAACATGAATTTTTTAGGCTAAAATTTTTTTATGAGATGATTTGATAATAATTATAAAAATGTTATCCGTGATATTTCTAGAGAATAAGGGATTTTAGTTAGAAAATATAGAAAAGATGATAGATTTTAGTTGAAAAAGGTAATCGGTTAATTATTAGTAAATATAAAATTATTATTTTATTTTATTAAATAGAATGCTCGTGATATGATTTCAAAAAAAGAGGATTTAGTTAGAAAAATTTAAAAATGTAACATGTTCTAGGTCAAAAAGGTAATTGATTAGTATATTGTAATTATAATTTAATTACGTTATTTTACTAAATACAATTGCTCGTAATGTTTTTAGAAAAGGAGAAATTAATATTGTGCGTGATATTTCTATTAAAAGAGAGATTTTAGTTAGAAAATATAGAAAAGATGATACATTTTAACTGAAAAAGGTAATCGGTTAATTATTAATATTATAATATTATTAGTATATTGTATTAAATATAACCTTCCGTGATATAATTGGAAAAAGAGAGATTTTAGTTAAAGAAAATAGAAAGGTAACGTGAAAATTAAAAAGATGACATGAATTACGTGAAAAAGGTAGTTGATTAGTTTATAGTAATTTTAATTTAATTATGTTATTTTACTAAATACAATTGTTCATGGTTTTTAGAAAATGAGAAATTAGTGTTGCCCGTGATATTTCTAGAAAAAAGAGAATTTAATTAGAAAAAATTAAAAAGATGATATGTTTTAACCGAAAAGGTAATCGATTAATTATTAGTATAATTATTTTATTATTTTATTTTTATTAAATAGAATCGCCCGTGATATAATTGGAAAAGGTGATGTTTTAGTAAGAGAAAAGAGAAAAAGTAACTTATTTTGGCTGGAAAAGGTAACCACCGTCCATGATATAATTGAAAAAAAAAAGATATTTTAGTTTGAAAAAAAAAGGTTGTATAAATTCAAAACCAGCCATGTGGATAGGTCATCTGTAAGGTGTTATAAATGCAATGACCTAGGGCATTTTGCCAGTGAATGCAAGAAGCCTAAAAAGAAGGATAAGGAGTTCTAGAGCTTGAAGCTAAGTATGAGGCCCTTCTGAGAAAGCAAACACAAGGCAAGGCCTACATAGCTGAAGGGAAGTGTTGGGATGACTCTGATAGTGATGGAGAAGAGCAAGAATTCTGCAACTATGCCTTGATGGCTGATTCCAAGGATGAACAATCTCCATCTGACTCTCAGGTACCGTCTCTCATTACCATAGATATGTCTGTTTCAGAATATAAATGCATGGTTGAACAACTATCTATTGAAATGTTTAATATTCATACTAGTATGACTGCTGCTAATGAAGAGATTGCTAAACTGTCTACTAGAAATGAACTATTAAACAAGAAAAATGAGTAACTTGAGCTAACTGCTATGCAAGTAGATAACCTTAAGAATGAAGTTGAATATCTGCAGAATAAGGTTCTATGTGCTAGTCAGGTTGAGAAGGCTCTTAGGGATGAACTAGCTGAAAATGAATTCAAACTAAAATCTTTTAAGAACTCATCTAGTCTATTGCAGTCCTACCATGTGAAAAACCAAGCTAAACCCAAGGCTGCCATTGGACTTGACTATGACACTCTTAAATAGAGGAAAGGCTATCTGTCATTGAAGATGACATAGTTGTTCAGGAGGAAGTACATCACATTTTGAAAAATACTGAGTCTCCAATTTTTAAAGAACCAACATTTGATATTGATGAGGGTGCCTTACTCATTAAACAAATGTTGAATGATGAGGATGAGGCACAGTCTACTGAACAACCAGCATCCTCTAAGGGTGAGAGTGTCAAGCCAAAAGCCAAGGAGCCAGTAGGAGGTAGACCTAGACCTGAGAAGTTTGTGAAGTTTGTATCAGCTGGTAAAAATGAATCTAAGAAGAAAGTGGCTAATAAGAAACATAACAGGAATGGCAAACTAGGGATAAACAAGAATAACAATTATGCTTATGTGCCAAATGCCCCTAGGAAAGTTTGTCAAAACTGTTTTAACACTAATCATTTAACTCATGCATACAAGAAACCAACTGGTAGTGTAGCTAAACCATTCTATGATTGCTCTGTGCCATTAAGACATAGAGATTCACCTTTTTGTGATAAACTTGACTGTATGCCATGCAGTATGAATGTTATGACTAGTTGTTTTAATTTGAGAAGACAATTCATGGATGGTTGCATCAGTCACAACATTCACACACACTACACAAGGCCAAAGTCTTCAAGTCCTTCTAGATTTAGGAAGGGACCTCTGTCACCTAAGTCTGAGACCTTAGTTTCTAAGACTTCTAACAGTGACAAGAAGACTAGTCCTAAGAAAACTAATAAGCATGCTATTTTGATAAATCTGTTTCTAAGTCAAGTGGACCCAAACTTGTTTGGGTACCAAAGGAGAAGCAATACCTTTGTGTATGCAGGGCAAAGAACAAGAAAAGAAAGTCATGTGGATTTTGGACAGGGGATGCTCAAATCATATGATTGGTGATATGGCCCTGCTATCATAGTATGAGGAGAAGGCTGGCCCAATGGTTGCTTTTGGAGATGACAGCATGGGTAACACATTGGGATATGGCAAGTTAAAAGTTGGTAATGTCATCATTGAAGATGTAGCACTAGTCAAGGGACTCAAGCATAATCTGCTAAGTGTTGGTCAGTTTACTGACAGAGGATTCAGATTAAACTTTGACAAGGATGAATGTTTGATCATCCACAAGAAGACTGGTGACTTTGCTCTATCTGGAGTGAGGAAAGGAAGCCTATTTGTAGCCAATATGGACTCTTCAAGCAAGGACAAAGTTTGTTGCTTCTACTAAAAACAATCAAATGAAGATTGTTGGCTGTGGCACAAAAAGCTATCACACTTGAACTTCAAGGCCATTAATTCTCTGGTCAAAAGAGAGTTAGTAAGAGGCATGCCCACACTTGAATTCTGTCAAGAAAGAGTGTGTGAGGCTTGTCAAAAAGGAAAAATGAAAAGGTCAAGTCACAAGTCAAAGACAGTGACATCAATCACTAAGCCCCTGCAATTAATTCATATGGATTTGTTTGGGGCTGTCAATATTATGTCACTCTCAAGAAAGAAGTATGCCCTTGTGATGGTTGATGACAACACAAGGTATACATGGGTGGAATTTCTAGCATTAAAGGATGAGGCTCCACAAGTGATCATTGAGCACATAAAGAAAATTGATAAGGAAGCAAAGGCAAACAATGCAAGTGTGATTGCATTGAGAAGTGATAATGGAACAGAGTTTAGAAATGCCTTACTTGAAGCATTTTGCAAAGAGAATGGCATTTCACAACAATTCTCAGCTCCAAGGACTCCATAACAAAATGGAGTAGTTGAGAGAAAGAATAGAACTCTAATTGAGGCTGCTAGAACAATGTTGCTTGATACAAAGATGCCTACATATTTTTGGGCTGAGGCTGTGAGCACTGCATGCTATATCCAGAACAGAACTCTCATCAACAAAAACACTAGAAAGACACCTTACAATTTGATGACTGGAAAGAAGCCTACTCTTAAGTATGTTCATACTTTTGGAAGCAAATGCTTTGTGTTGAAGGATAATTCAGAATATGTTGGAAAGTTTGATGCAAAGGCATTTAAAGGAATTTTTCTTGGCTATTCTATGGAGAGAATTGCATACAAAGTTTATGTCATCAGTCAAAAGAAAGTTATGGAAAGCACAGATGTGACATTTGATGACATCAAACTACCTGGATTAGAAGAAGCCAATGATGAAGATAGAGATCCATTAAAGTTTGAAAATCTAGATGATTCTGATGAAGAGATTGAAACTGAAGTAGAAACTGTAGTTGAACAAACTCAAGTGAATGATGAAGCAAGAGAAGAATTTGTGCCAATCAACAGTGAAGAGACAAGCATCCAAGACACACCTGTGAATAGTGGCAACTTCACAGGGGAGGAAATGAAAATGATCATGACTTGGATGATGAAGCAACATCAAGGTTGAGAAATCAAACTGAGCATTCAAGGAAATGGGATAGATCACACACTGCAGAGCAAATTATTTGAGATCCAAATGCAGGAGTGAGAACTAGGAGAGCAACTCAAAATAAGTGTCTCTTTGGTTGCTTTCTATCTCAGATTTGAGCCTAAGAAACTTGATGATGCACTGTTGGATCCAGATTGGATTATTGATATGCAAGAGGAGCTGAATCAATTTGAAAGAAAAAAAGTTTGGGAACTTGTCCCTGCACTAAAGAACAAAACCATTGTTGGAACAAAATGGGTTCTGAAGAATAAGATGGATGAAGATGGTGTAATAGTAAGAAACAAAGCAAGGTTGGTTGCAAAAGGATACTCCCAACAGGAAGCCATTGATTATGATGAGACATTTGCCCCTATTGCTAGATTAGAAGCCATCAGAATCTTCTTGGCATTTGCTGCTCATTCAAACTTTATAGTCTATCAAATGGATGTCAAGAGTGCATTTCTGAATGGGGAGTTTGAAGAAGAAGTTTATGTGCAACAACCACCTGGCTTTGAGGATCCACATTTCCCAGAATTTGTCTACAGATTGCTCAAGGCATTGTATGGACTTAAGCAGGCTCCAAGGGCATGGTATGACACTTTATCGCAATTTCTTCTTGAAAATCAATTCACTAGAGGCACATTGGACAAGACACTGTTTTACAAGAAGCATGGTAATGATATTATCCTAGTTCAGATCTATGTGGATGATATCATATTTGGCTCTACAGATGAGAAGCTGTGTGAGAAATTCTCTAAGCTTATGCAAAGCAGATATGAGATGAGTATGATGGGAGAGTTAACATTCTTTCTTGGATTGCAAGTTAGTCAGAGGAAGGATGGTATCTTCATCAGTCAAACCAAGTACATCAAGGATTTATTGAAGAAGTTTGACCTAGAAGACTGCTCACCTGCAAAGACACCCATGGCCACTGCCACCAAATTAGATGAAGATGTCAAAGGCAAGAAAGTAGATATCTCAATCTATAGAGGCATGGTTGGTTCTCTACTCTATCTCACTGCAAGTAGGCCCAACATCATGTTTGCTACATGTCTGTGTGCAAGGTTTCAATCAAATCCAAAGGAATCACATTTGATTGCTATAAAAAGGATCTTTAGATATCTAAAGGGCACTCCAAACGTGGGTTTATGGTATCCTAAGGACACAGGGTTCAATCTGGTTGGTTATTCTGATGCTGATTATGCTGGATGCAGAGTGATAGGAAAAGCACCTCAGGTAGCTTCAAGTTTCTTGGACAAAGGTTAGTCTCTTGGTACAGCAAGAAACAACAATCAGTGTCAACTTCCACAGCTGAGGCTGAATACATAGCTGCTGGAAGTTGATGTGCTCAAGTGCTTTGGATTAGAAATCAACTTAGAGATTATGGACTTGTGTTGGAAAGAATTCCAATTATGTGTGACGACACAAGTGCAATCTCTATAGTTGCCAATCCTGTCAATCATTCTAGGACAAACCACATTGACATCAGATATCATTTTATTAGGGAGCATGCAACTAATGGAACTATTGAGTTGCATTATATCTCTACAGATAAACAATTAGCTGATATATTCACTAAGCCAATACATGAAGCCACCTTCACAAGGTTGGTTAGTGAGATTGGAATGCTGAATTCTTCAGAATCTGGCTAGGTGAAAATATCAACTAGATTGTTGCAGCAGTAAATACTTACTTTATCTAAATGCTCAATATTTTTGAAGTAAGTGTTGGTTGGAATATGATTTATAAATATTTCAGATTTACTGCATATGTTGAAAATCATATTCGAATTAACTTGAAACTTCTATGAAATTTTAAGATTATCACTATTTAATTTGTTAGAATACTCTTCATTGAATAATTCTGGTGAATTTTGAAAAGATAGTGAAAATTAACTTTTCTGAGTGGAAAGTATAGCTCGATAAGTCAGACTTCTCTAATGACTTTCATGTATATGGTCGACTTCTCTAACAAGTCTATTTGGAACACTCTTGAGTTCTCGAATAGTGCATTTTGGAGAAATCGAACAGAGACTTGCTTGACTTCTCGAATATGACATTTGAGTTCTCTAATGACCGAGTTCTCTAATAGAACATTTGAGTTGTCGAATCATTTGAAAAGGCTGAATTTTCGCTGAATCTTAACCGTTTTTGGATTTTTATTCAGAATTTTAAATCACTCATAAAAACATATTTTATTTAATTTGGAATTATTTCTAAGTTAGATAATTGCCAGCTGTGAGTTACAAACTACTTGAGATATCGATTAAGCTTTTCTTGACTTATCGAATAGTTGATTTCTACTTCTCGAATGCCTGACTTGTCGATACAAAACATATATCTAATCGACAATTCAAGTACTTCATACTTATACAATTTTACATCTATTCGTTTCATTTCATTCAATTTCTCAAGCATCTAAAGTTCCAAAACCTCTGAAAACCCTAACTTCAAAAGCTAAATTTCTTCTTCGAACTTCATTCTTTTCTCTCTCTCTCTCTCTCTCTCTCTCTCTCTCTCTCTCTCTCTCTCTCTCTCTCTCTCTCTCTCTCTCTCTCTCTCTGTGTGTGTGTAACAATGGCAAATACCAAACTCACAATTCCTATCCACACCAACTTCATTGATATTACTAGTGATGTGGAAGCACCCAATGCTAATTTCAAGTGCTTCGTTCGGTGGATGTCTGAGTCATACATCAAGGATGCACTCTCAGCCAACCCAACTTTGTACCTAGATCTTCTAGAAAAGTTTTGGAGGACAGCCACTGTGGAAGTTGTTGCTCTCGAAAATGCAGTAACCTCTTATATCATCTATTGAAAAAATACAAGAGAAAGAGGTTACCATCACTACAGAGGATATGAATCAAGCATTAGGACTTCATCAAGACCTGTATCACCCTCTGGTATCTGATGATGATTTGATTACATTCTTCGACTTTATCAGATAGGCTGATACAATCAAGATTGGAAAAATGAACCGGAAGTGTCTCAGAAAGGAATGGAGTTTTGTGTTCGCCACACTGCTACAGGTGTTCACTGCTAGAAAGTCGAGTTTTGATCAAATCAGTGCACCTGCACAGCAAATTGCATACTCCCTGGAATATGATAGGAAAATCAATGTGGGTAATTTAATTATGCAGGAGCTATATGGGAGACTTGGTAAGAACTCAACCAAGAGAGGTACTGAAATTTTCTTCCCTCGTTTTATTTAATCTGCTCTTAATTTTGTAGATAATAAATTGATTGAATTGCCTGGGATAGATAGAAATAGAATAGGCTATCCAAAATCCATGACCAAACTCATTTTTGGTAACTTGGAGACTAGGAATGATGTGGATGTGAGACTTGAAATAACTCATCATATGCAGAGTTTATTTGAGTCTTACCCCCACAACATGCCAACATTTACCTCTAAGTCTGAGTTAGCACAGCCCAAGCTAGTAGAACAAAATGTTAACCCAGGGCCTGCTAACCAACCCCCTCAACCAAACACAGAGCCACCTGCATAATCTTCTCAACACGGTAGTGTTAGTAAAAAGGAGAAGAAGAAGAGAAAACAGATTGAATCTGAACCCTTGAATATCTTGACAGAAGCAGCATTGGCTGTAGAATTAGGTCTAGAAAGTGAGGAACCTGAGTCACCCTTACAGAGACCAAAGAAGAAGAAATCTAAAACCACCTCTTCAGTCACACAAATGGCTGAAGTTGTAAAATCAGGGGCAAATATCTCACTAGATGTATCCTCTCAACAGGGTGCATCTATAGAATCAAGCATCCTCCCCAATGCATCTACTTGTAATGAGTCAGCACCTGGGAGTGATAAAGCTGGCACAACACTGAGTGGAGAGTACATCACACTTGAAACTCCCTCTATTTCTCAGGGGGAGTTGCCAAAATCAAATCTACAAGACACTTCTCTTCCAGAATTTATCACTGAAATTTCTTTGGAGCCTGCAACTCAAGCAATTGAGGAGCAAGGCATTGATCACCAAGAATTCTCTTCTCTTGATGAGCTAATGGACTCAAGTGACTTAGTGCATGACACTTTGCTCACCACCCAGGAACCACATTTAGATGGTGAGGGAATGCAAGTTGGGGCATATCCTGATGACACCATCACAAACACAGAGGATTCACTAGTTTTAACTAGAGACTCTGTACCTGTGTCAACTACTGTTGTAACTCATCCCACTCCTGTGGAGACAACAGTAGTAGAGTCAATCCATCCGGTTACAGAAGTTACATCTGTAACTGAGGAGTCTAGCTTGCCTAGCTCTAGCTCTGACTTCTTGTCACAATGGCTGAAGCCTGTGCAACATGACAGTGCTTCAGGATCAGGGTCTGCTCCACCACAAATGACGGTTGAAGCACTTCAAAGCTTAGTTGTGGATCAGATTCCTGAGTTTGTTAAAATAGCCCAAAACCTGGTCACATCAAACATATCAAATCCAGACTATGAAGCCATTCTGCTGTGTCACAGAGATGATATGGAGATGCAAAAGGAGAAAATAGCAGATGAAGCTGAGAGAGATGGCCATGTAGATGCCTGGCTGCAAGGAAAATATGACATTACTCTCAATGAAGCTCTTCAATACCTAAGAGAGGAATACATCACTTCACTGGGCTCTAATGCCAAATCTCTGACTCCTGGTGAAGTGTGTATGAGGCTATAAATGATTCTTACAAGGGATTCCTCAAGGCTGTTCACTATCTTGGGAAGGGAGTTAAAACAGAAGTCAATAAAGTATGTGATGCAACAACCAAGGAAGTAAGTGAAATAAAAAGGTAATTTGTTACCAAGTTTCCCACTCTAGATCCTGTCCTCAAAACTATACAAGACTACAAATCTACCTGCACCAAGATGGACAATGGCTTGGCTTTGCTTCATGGAACTGTCAGTAATCTAGTAACTCAATTTCAAAATCTATCTGGTCAGACAACTAATGCCAATGCCATGCTAAGGACTCTGTTTGAAAATCAATATGGAGATAAGTTGTTAACTGAAGTCCCTGTTCATGAAATGACCAAATTTGAGGTATTGAGGCTCAAGGAACAATCACTGTCTGGTTTTAAATCTACTGAGCTATTCAAAAAGGTGGATACTCTGGAGAAAGAAGTGACCTCTCTCAAACAGTCAAATGCTCATCTTACAGACACAGTTGCAACTCTTACTGAAAAGTTGGACACTCAAGCCACCACCACAGCTGAGGCTCTTCTTCACCAACAACTGATGCTGTCTGCTATGATGAAGCACATGGGACTCCCTCTACTTGATCATTATATCAATCCCACCTCTTCCAACCCAAAGGCCCCTACCAAAGCGTCTATGCCTGACAACAAGCCTAAGGAGGAGAAGAGGACCTTAAGGAACTCAAAACCTAAGGGGGAGAAACCTAAGGAGAAAGGTATTGTTATTACTGAGGGTGGTCAAGGTTCAAAAACTACAACTCATGTTCAAGGCAAAGGGAAAGCTAAAACTGATGAACCTCCATCTTTTCTGCCAGTTGTTACTCTACCACCTGTGCACATCACTACTCCAAGTGGCCAAAAACAAACTGTCACTACTACAGTGGTGGCAGGTTCCATGCCAAGTGATCTAGTCCAAGCCTCCAGATATGAAGATGATCCAGTTGAAGTTAATGTGGTTATAGAGGCCAAACTGATAGAAGTAGCAAATACAGAGATTTATCGTGATGCTACATTCTTGAAGTTTTTGCAAGCCTAAAAGGCAAAGGTTGGAGGAGATACACTGCTGTACAGAAGGAGCCTCAAAGATCAAATCAAATATCTAACAGTGATTCCAAGAAAGCTAAATCAAATCTTTCTCAAGGAAATTATGATGGTGACCAATGGCAGAATATGACATCTATCTTATGACACCTTGAAAGTCCTAAAATTCACTGAGATTGATGCTATCTTGGAACTAATTGAGTAGAAAGGGGAGAACAACAAGAGTCTGTACTCTGAACTTAGGAATGGTCCACAAGCTAGATTGCCTGAAGTGTGCATTAATCCAAGAACCATTCTCTACCAGTCTGGTACAAAGATAGAAGATGTCAATCAGCTTGTCATTCCCAAAAATCTCACTATCAAAAATCACAGACTTATAATTGACATCATTGATCAACTGCAAAAGAAGAATGGGATAAGGACTGCTGAAGAGTTGGAAGCATTGAATATTCTCAGATCTTTCATAGCAACTGGCTCTATCCCAGAGATGGCTAAAGCAAGGAGGAATAAGGATGATAAAGATGAAGACAAGAGTGATGGGAGGAGAAGACATCACAGGAGTGAAAAGGGTGATGAAGACAAGAAGAAGAAGAAGGATAGTAAAGACAAGAAAGGTGATGATGACCAAGGCAAAGTCTATGAGAGAAAAAGTGGAAAACAGCAAGCCTTAGGCATTGCTAACTGTAATCTCACCATAACACAAGACTCTAAGTCTAGGATGAATACAATTAGTAGTGACCTACCAAAATCTTCATCCTTGGCCTCTGCAACTGCTTTGCCACCTCAAGAAGAGAAGAAGATACAAATCAAGAAACCATCTGTATGTTTCCAAAAGCAAATTGCTAATAGTATACTACAGTGGTCTGCAAGCAAAGGTCATAAGTTTCTGCCAAGCATTGGAGTGAAAAAGGTTAAATTCAAGCATGCTGCAAGAAGAGTGAAGTTACCCAAGTCAAGGGCCCTAACTATCTATCCAGGACTGAAACTCCAACCACTACATGAAGATTTTGATGAAGACCAACTGCAATTTCTAAGAGCTCAAAGAATCTACTATGCTGCAATTGTGAATGACTACCTTGAAATCAAATACACTGATGGAAAATAGATGAAATTCAAACAAGGAGGTTGTCAAAATTGGGGTAAACTATATGAGATAGAAAGAATTATTACATTACTGGATTCTGAAGACAAAGTGGAGAGAGTATGGAAGCTGGAGTTGATTGATTTTGTGAAGATGAAGAGAGACTATGCTGAGAAGATAAGAAAGGGGTGCTTTGAGAAATGGCTAGAAAGGGAGAAGGAGATTGATAGGCTAGAAGTTGAAGCAGAAAAGCTAAGGGCAAATGGATTGTGTAGAGTTCAATTCAATCCCTATGTTGTGAAGTATAGGAGAAGAAATGGAGATCAGGTCAATATAAAAATGAACCTACTCAATCACTATCCTTCCAACATTCTGAAGCAAGTACTTGAAGATTTCAAGAACTCTATTCTGCTTGAAGAATTAGATGCTATGGCAAAGATCATAAGAGCTATGGATGAGAATGCAAGAAAGGAGAAAGAAAGGAAATAGAAGGCATATGATGATCCACTAGCCAAGGCAATGGAGATGGAATCAAATGACAAAGGCTAGTATTTCATCATAATCTGTAAGATCACTCATTGTAGTTCTATCCATGTTGTTAATCAATTTCATACATGTACTGTCAAGTTTTATCTTTATGTATGTTAGGCTTGTTATCAGATATAAAATTGTGACTAAGGGTCTCACTCACAATTTGGGGGAGATTGGTAGTCACAGAGGCATACCTGAGTACATCTAATAACAAGCCTAATTGTTTGTAATGCTTTGCATTACCTACATGACCTCTTAACTAAGGGAACCTCTAGTTATAGAGTTCTTACTTGTTGTAGTACTTGTAATAGGCATCAATTTCTATCTGTGTAAATGTAATTAAAAGTCAGAGAATAATGCTTGAAAGAAGTTCCAAGGATCATGCCTCAAGCTTGAAGATCAAGATTGTCAAAATAAACACAGTTAGATTTTGGAGAATGAAGATTTGCCTAAGTACCAATTCAAGAAGTATGTTTGTTATATTCGAGAAGTCTAGCCTTCGAGAAGTCAGGGATTCGATATCTCTGAATGCACTGTTCGATATTTCATTCGATATCTCAGAGATTCGATATGTCTACTACTCTATTCGAAAACTCAGAAAGTCAACAAGTCGAAGCATCATTCGAGTTCTCTAGGAGTCAACTAGTCAAGGTTCATTCGATATCTCAAAGACTCAGAAAGCTATTCAATATCTCAGGGATACAATAAGTTAAATGCTCTATTCGACAACTCAAGGATTCCTGAAGAAAAGAGCTATTCGAGAAGTAATTCGATATGTCAACTTTGCAATATTCGAGAACTCAGAGTTATCTATCAAGTCAATTCTAGTTCTCGAATCAATCACTAAGTTACTTCTCGAATACATTCTTGGAGACAAACTACTGAAGAAATTGTACAAGTCAGAAACCTGCAACAAGCTAAAGCACTTTATGGACCACAAATTGTAAAGTACTTTGGAAAGCCTACAAGGAAGCTTAGAGAGATGTACAAGAGACAAAGAGCTAAAGAAGTGGATCTGAGCAGAACCTCAAGAAGTCAAACCTGTAGTCGTTTGGATGTTTACTCAAAAAGGATAGACACACTAGGAAGTAAATTTGTTTAGCTACCTTATTTGTAGTAAGTAGGTTGTATTCATGTTCTATAAGAATACAAACCTCACCACTCTAGCAATTAAGTTTTTCACATACATATTCAAGATATACAATTCTCTGAGAAAAGCGAAGCTGAGAATACTACCATTCGTATTCACAGGTTGTAGAAAATCTTTATCTAATAAAATATTAGATTAAAGTGATATTGTGTCTTGTGTTGTTCATTTTCTGTACCTATATTTCTGCACACACATAACACATATCTTGCTACATACATCAACCAGATTCAAGAACATGAAAAGTTCAAGAATCCATTCACGCCCCCTCTGTATTCTTTTGCGTGTTCAATACTCAACAACCATGTTTGACAGTATCTTGATAAGTCATCTTCAGGGGACAGTTTAAATATGAAGGTGTTTTATATAACTAATAACAAAACACACCATCAATGATAGAATGTTGTTATTCTGCAACTTTACCTCGATATAATTTTGAGAAAGTTATATTATTTTTGATTAACATACTTCTAAATCTGATTGATGTATTACGTAATGATTTATTTTTTGAAATCAATTATCATAATTAGATTGATAACTGAAATATGGAAAGCCTAAATCTAAAAGTAACAGAATCTAATTAATACATTGCATAAATGGTAATAAATCACAAAGTTATACGTATGTTTTAATGTATTTTCATTAAAAACAAGTACTACCCCTGTGGTTTTAAAAAGCTAATATACTAGTATATCTGTACAAAATCTAAGCCACAAGATTAAAATTAAATCAATGGTAATGATGGGGGTTCTCTGGTTCTCTTGCTAATAAGGGTTCTCTTTTGAACCTCCTCATATATATATATATATATATATATATATATATATATATATATATCAAATTTCTCTACTCATCGAGATCTATCCATTGGTATCCATTAATATATATTAAAAAACAAATATTTTGAAAATAATAAAAAAAAGTTAACTTATAAGTTCTGATTTACCAAACACTCTACTGATTTATAAGTTCTGATTTACCAACCACTCTACTGACTTATAAGCTCTGATCTACTTATCACTTATATGACATTTATCACTTAGCTATAATTTACTTATTTTAAGGTAAGCAAAATGGGCCCAAACTGTTTAGTTCACGAATGTAGAGCTGTAAACAAACCGGACATGTTTGGTAAGCTTGACATGTTCGTTTGTATTCGAGTTCGGTTAGTTCGTTCGATAAGCTTACCGAACTCGAGTTCGGACACGAAAATATATTCAGTAAGGTTACCGAACATTATTTGGTTCGTTAGGATTTTGTCCGAGTTCGTTAAGAGTTTGTCCGATTTTGGTTCGTTCGATAAAAACAATAATATTTACAATTTTTTATTTTTCAAATTATTTTATTTATTTATTATGCGATATTATATATATAATTACCGTGCTATTCGTGTTCGGTTCGTGTTCGGTATGTTTGCGAACAGTTCGTGTTCGATTCGGTATGGTCGCGAACAGTGCGTGTTCGATTCGGTTCATTACCGAACTCGAGTTCGGACAAGAAAAATTGTCCAATTAGCTTATCGAACATTGTTTGGTTCGTTAAGAATTTGTTTGTGTTCGTTAAAAGTTCGTCCGAGTTCATCCGTATACAGCTCTAATATAACGGGAATCAAAAGGTATTTCATTTTTTTTCTATAACTTTTTATTTTTTTGACAAAAATTAAAAGGAATAAAAATTTAACTTATTGTTCCTTTTTTTTTTCTTTGGAAACACGTAACAGTACTGTTACTTTTCTAGTTTTCGAAAAATACGTAATAGAATTTTTTTTACAATGAAGCATTCATTCCGTCTAAATTAAATCAATTCGTACAAAAAATTCACTTTCATTACAAAAAAGTACTACAATAGGTAAAATAATAATACACAAAAACTTGTTTACACAATATCACGCAAGTATACGTGGTCACAAGTAATATAATTAAAGTTCGTTCCACAGAGATCTGGTTAAGTTCTTTTCAGCTAATGCACATATTCAACAATGTATGATTTTAATTCACTGCTAGGTCAATTAACAAATTGAGGTTTTTAATTATCTAATTACGCTAAGATGCAAATTAACAAGACTAAGATTTATTAAACTAATGAGAATTGAACCAAATTACTTATGAGAATAAAAACATGGGATCCTAACTTCATTATCTACTTCACTTAGAGTCGATGCCTTTAATCAATACATGTGATGGTTTTGATATCTGATCCGATAACACGAAACAAGTAAAAGCTACCTCTCGGTATACTAATACCAAACTACGCATACATCCACAAAAGAGATAGAAGATGAGTAGACACCAATTATGTTTAGACCCTATATCTCTATAAGATTTGAAAACATAAAGGTTTAAACACAAGTTATCCACATAGATCACATAGGGCAGCATAATATCTCTATTTACGCCACAAATCATGATGTTAAAACATCAACCTATCCTATGCTAGCATGACAAGTTCTATATATCAAGATCCACTCTCGTTTCGCAAGAGATTAACAATTCAATTTAGATGTTAGCTACGAATCTAAAAGCATTAAGATTAACCATACAAGGATATCAAGAATTCATCACACATAAATCTTTAAAGCAATCAAACTACTAGGCTACATAGATAAATCCATTAGAGTCCCATGACAACGATTAGTTCATAATTGAACTGTTAGTCACCATGGGATTTGATGAAAACATGATATAAAACAAGATATGAATGAAAATAAGAATATTATTAAAACAAAGAGTTGAGAAAACAAATCTATAATCCAAGGTCTACAAAACATAAAGTAGATCTAGATCCGTGCTTGTTACGAGCGTTGAATCCTTCTCCACTTTTCTCCCTTGCAATTCTACGTTACAATAATAAAATGATACAAATTACAATGCTAAGATGTGTTTAAATAGGCTCTAGATTTCTTGCCCCGCAAGAAATTACCTTCTATTACAATTATAATTCGATTAAGGTACTAAAAACTTCCCAAAATACAATTAGAACTTGAAAAGGGTAAAACAGTAATTTCTTGCTCCCATCAGTCTGTTTGCCACGCTGCCTGCGCCCACCACGCACATCCTGCGCGTGGACGACCTATTACATAGATGTTGTAGAAAATCTCCCAAGCTTCGCGTGGACAGTAAGATCGCTGAAAACGGACTTCTAGAACTTCAGATATGGTCAAAACTGTGTAGACTGCGCAACCTTCCCGGAAATCCGAATTTTAATCAATTTAACCTCCAAAAATAACAGAAGCATCAACCATAATCGACATTCTTGCAACCCTGCACAACTACACAAAACACATCAAAACTACAACAAACTTGAGTCCAAGACAATCAATTTAAGCCGATATGGAATGCTCCAAGTGGATGTAAAATCCACTTATCACACCCCCAAACTTAAACCGATGCTTGTGCTCAAGCATAAACAATTACAACTAACTAACTAACTAGTACCACTTCCGTAGGTGATCACGGTTGCATTTGGTATATGCAACAAGCCCTTTAAACCCCTAGGAAGCCCTAGTGGACGAGTAAGGTCTCCTGAGGGCCTATAGCGAATGTACCCACAAAATCCAATGCAATGCAATGCATAAATGCAACTATTATGAAAATAAAAATAATCTAGTACTAATATCCTACCATACCTTCAAATCCTCTCATGCCATATCAACTTAAGAATCAAAGTAATAACGCAATGTCTTGGTGTTGAAAGTGCAAGTATTCACATAGTCTACTCAATGAACATGCATAAGTTCTCAAAAGCCCATGTCAAATGTAAGAATAAATTAGTAAACATGCTAAGCCTACAATAGTACATCTTTGAGACAAAACTTGGGATCTCATACGTAAAAACAAGTAAACACTCACAATCCACTCACAAAAGAATACTCTCTCAAGAACAAGGGTAAGTGTATCACTCAATTCCAACAAAATCATAAGCATGCTTGACATTTGGTATCAATCTAACTCTTAACACAACATACATTAATGACGATAATCAAAAGGTCTTTCATTGGGTTGTAACGGGGCTAGGGACAAGGTATGTCAAATAAGCCAAATCAGGTGAAGTGTCAAACGCTAGTAAGTACCATAATAAATCATACACAACACTCTGTCCCCCCCACATTATCTATTATTTTTCTTCCAACAAAACACTCAACTAGTCGACTTAAGTAGGATCACCACAAACACAAATATGCTCTCATAATATATTTTTTTCTTTTTTTTTTCGAGAGCTAAATATAACACAAACTATAATATAAACAATAACAATGATCCCGCAATTTTATTACACATGCCGACTATCAAGCGAACAAACCCAATTTTAAATATTTCCCCCAAAAGTAAGACCAACAATAAACCCCTCCTTACACAACTTATTACTCCCTTAAACACTCTACTAGCCTTTGACAACGTGGGTTCAAATTAATGTAAGGCCAATACAAGAAAAGGTCTAGGCAAGTAATGTGGTATGTCACCGAAAAATAGAATTAAGCTCAACGATTTAACTAATTGATCATGTAAATATGGTGTGGTAATATGGGAAAATATGTGCTTATTCCTAAATGCCTTTATCATTTTAATCGTCAAATAATGTCATGCGTTTGAAGAAAGACCTCAAATAACTACTAGCAATGCAAACAATCCGTGGACACTCAAGCAAACGAATAAATTGCAACAAATATGCAATAAGACTCAAAAACTCACTTGGTGGAAAAACATACTCAATCCCAAGCAAAAATCTCTCTAATGCACCGACTTGTATTCAAAGCATGCAAACTAAATCATCTTGCACATATTCATGTCCTTCTAATCACTTACAACATTCAATAAGTATACTAGTTTCAACTTACTAGTGTATGTGTGTGCACAAGAACAAAGCATATCACTTCTCAATCAAAAGCGTCAACAACACAAAATTTCTATCAAGCATGGGTGCAAATGTAAACTATTATGAACTCACATGATATACGAACATAAAAACAGAATGTCCTATATGAAACAAACGTAGATAACACGAACATAAATGCATAATTTACTACTACTAATATGCAAAACATGAAATCCTACATGAATACCTATACACTACTTATCCCCCAAACCACCCCCAAACTTAAAATATTCAATGTCCGCATTGAATGGAAGTAAATACAAGGGATAGTAGAAAACATACCTAACCATCTGAGTCATCACCCTCCTCGGGTAAATCTGGTGGAGGATACTGCGTACGAGCTCCATAGACTGGCCACTCCCCAAATAACAAGAATAAATTAAACTCCCCCAAACTTGAACCTTGAAACTTTAAACTTGAATGAAATTGGAGAAGGTTAGATTGGGTTTTGTAATTGTGTGTTTGTAAGTATAGGTATATAAGGTAGAAGATATAGAAAAGGAGATGGAATTTGAATTAGAATAGATATAGGTTTAGGATGATGGGAGGGTTTTGGAATTGATATAGAAGTAGAATTAAGATTTAAGGATGAGAGAATAAGAATTGGAATAGAATTTGGGGATTTTTATGTTGAAAAAAACAACAATTTTCGGGAAAAATCTGGGCAGAAAGGGTGTAACGCAGGCGCAGCCCGCGCAGAAAGCAGTAACGCAGGCGCAGCCTGCGTGTCAGGGGTGCTGCCTGCTTGAATTTTTTTTTTGTTTTTGAAAGAACAATATATGGCTTTGGTTGCCTCCCAAGAAGCGCTGTCGTTAACTTCATTTAGCCGGACAAATATGATTCAATTTATGGTGGCTCGAAGATCGCATTCGACTTGTCCTTAGCAAAAGGACCATTCACCCATTGTTTGACAACCGTCTTGCTATCTTTCCACATCGTTTCTAAATCAAACTTCACCTTAACTCTTCCTCCAATCGATTTTTTCTTTTTCTTCTTCACACCTCTAAGGTGTTTATGCTTCACAATTGATTTATAAGAACCCTCTTCTACCTCATCATCCATGATCCACCTTCTTAACACATTATCTTGACACACTTTAAAAATCACCAACTCATCATTCAGAAGGACATACTTCAAATGGGATGGAAGTTTTCTGAGCTTGACATTCGAGAGATCTTGAATTGAAGAATTGTCAATGGAATCACTGATGTGATGCTTTAGCATGTGCGTGTCCGACTCTTCGCTCAACAACTGATTAAACTCCTCTGCCTGACCCGTATCAACCATTTCCACACTGAAACACTCTTCATCTTCTATCAAAAATTTCATGGCCTTGAACACATTGAAGGTGACATTCTGATCTTGCACCCTCATTGTAAGCTCTCCTTTTTGCACATCGATCAAAGTACGGCCCGTAGCTAGAAAAGGCCTTCCCAAGATTATGGGAATCTTCTTGTCTTCTTCGAAATCTAGAATCACAAAATCGGCAGGAAATATGAGCTTATCAACCTTCACCAGGACATCCTCTACTATACCCCTCGGATAAGTGTTCATCCTATCAGCGAACTGCAACGAGATGTTGGTAGGTTTCGGATCAGGCAGACCAAGTTGCTTGAAAATCGACAAGGGCATGAGATTAATGCTAGCTCCCAGATCACATAAGCATTTGTCAAAAGACAACTTTCCAATGGTGCATGGAATTGTAAAGCTTCCTGGATCCTTAAGTTTAGGAGGCAATTTCTGTTGCAACACCGCACTGTACTCCTCTGTCAATGCCACTGTTTCAAATTCTTCCAACCTTCTCTTTCGTGACAAAATATCCTTCATGAACTTTGCATATCTCGGCATCTGCTCCAATGCTTCAACAAAAGGAATGTTAATGGACAGTTTCTTGAAGACATCCATAAACTTCTGAAACTATTTTTTTTATCTTGTTTTTGCAAGCGTTGAGGATATGGAGGAGGAGGATAGATCTGATTCACCAACTTCTGCTTTGAAGAAGAGTTTTCAGCAGAATTTTGCTTTTGAAGTCTTTTTGGGAATGGAGGGGGTGGATAGATCTGATTGCTCTCTGTAAACTGCTTTGGAGTAGATTCTTTATCAAAGGTTTTTCCTTTTTCCGCTTCACCATCCAACTGATCAGCTGCCAATTTAGAATTTGCCTTTTCTTTATCTGAAGAAGCCTCCACCTGTTGTTTCTTGATTTCTTCGTCTTCCTCAGCTGCTGATTTTTGATCCCTCGTGAATTTTCCAGATCTCAAAGTAACTGCATTGACCTGTTCCTTGACTTTCCTCTTGCCTGGATTAGGCTTTGTATCACTTGGAAGAGTTCCTTGCTGCCTACTAAGTAAAGCACTTGCAAGCTGTCCCATCTGGTTCTCCAAGGTCTTGAGAGAAACTGCCTGGCTTTTAACCATCAACCTCAAGATTTTTCATTCGAAGATGGACCAGCATTCCCATGAGATTATTGCTGCTGAAATCCCGGAGGTTGGAATTGTTGCCTTGGAGCATACTGCTGCTGATAGCCTTGATTGAATGGCCTCGCTGGCTGACCCTGAAACTGCTGATAAGGTTGCTGAGGTTGTTGAGCACCTTGGTTGTTACTCCAGCTGAAATTTGGATGATTTCGATTGTTCGGATGATAGGTGGCTGGAGCTGGTTGAGAAGGCCGCTGGAAGTTGCTCACAAACTACGCTGATTTAGAAGAGATAGCACACTGAGTCGTATCATGAGCACCCGCACAAAGTTCGCAAACACTTGCAACCTGCTGCACTCCATAATTGGTAAGAGAATCCACCTTCATAGTTAGAGCCTTCAGCTGAGCTGCAATAGATGTCGCTACATCAACTTCAAAAATACCAGCCACCTTGCCTTGAGATAGTCTCTGGGTTGGATTCTGATATTCATTAGCAGCCATCATCTCAATAAGATCATAAGCTTCATCATAGCTCTTAGCCCATTGAGCTCCACCTGATGCTGCATCTAGCATTGGTCTAGACTGTGCTCCCAACCCATTGTAGAAACTATTAATAACCATCCAATCAGGCATGCCATGATGAGGACACTTCCGAAGCATCTCCTTGTAACGTTCCCAAGCCTCACACACAGATTCTCCAGATTGCTGAGCAAATTTAGTTAAAGCGTTCCTTATTGCTACAGTTTTCTCCATAGGGAAGAATTTCGTAAGAAACTTCTGAGCAAGATCCTCCCATGTAGTAATGGAACCAGCTGGTAGAGAGTGTAACCAGCCCTTAGCCTTATCCCTCAAAGAGAATGGGAAAAGTCTTAACTTGATAGCATCATCCGACACACCATTGAACTTGAAAGTGTCACAGATCTCGATAAAGTCCCGAATATGCATGTTAGGATCCTCCGTAGGAGCACCCCAAAACTGCACCAAATTTTGTACCATCTGAATAGTGCCCGGCTTGATTTCAAAGTTATTAGCTGTAATGGCCGGCCTGATAATACTAGACTGGATGTCATTGATGTTCGGCTGAGAATAGTCCTTCAAAGCCTTAGCTGCTGCTGCATCACCCATCTCGACTGTAGTAGCAGATTCCTCTTCCTTATTCTCCTTGTTCTCTACAAGATCGTCTTTTTCCAGTTCTTCCTTACGAGCTTGCAAACGTGTGCGCATACAAACTCAAGTACCTAAAACACCACGAAACAAACAAACTAAATAAGAAATCCGAGTCAGTGAACGCTAACGACCACTATTGACAAGCACATAAACTAAAAATGAAACACCGATGATCCCCGGTAGCGGCGCCAAAAACTTGTTTACACAATATCACGCAAGTATACGTGGTCACAAGTAATATAATTCAAGTTCGTTCCATAGAGATCTGGTTAAGTTCTTTTCAGCTAATGTACTTATTCAACAATGTATGATTTTAATTCACTGCTAGGTCAATTAACAAATTGAGGTTTTTAATTATCTAATTACACTAAGATGCAAATTAACAAGACTAAGATTTATTAAACTAATGAGAATTCAACCAAATTACTTATGAGAATAAAAACATGGGATCCTAACTTCATTATCTACTTCACTTAGAGTCGATGCCTTTAATCAATACATGTGATGGTTTTGATATCTGATCGGATAACACGAAACAAGTAAAAGCTACCTCTCGGTATACTAATACCAAACTACGCATACATCCACAAAAGAGATAGAAGATGAGTAGACACCAATTATGTTTAGACCCTATATCTCTATAAGATTTGAAAACATAAAGGTTTAAGCACAAGTTATCCACATAGATCACATAGGGCATCATAATATCTCTATTTACGCCACAAATCATGATGTTAAAACATCAACCTATCCTATGCTAGCATGACAAGTTCTAAATCTCAAGATCCACTCTCGTTTCGCAAGAGATTAACAATACAATTTAGATGTTAGCTACGCATCTAAAAGCATTAAGATTAACCATACAAGGATATCAAGAATTCATCACACATAAATCTTTAAAGCAATCAAACTACTAAGCTACATAGATAAATTCATTAGAATCCCATGACAACGATTAGTTCATAATTGAACCGTTCGTCACCATGGGATTTGATGAAAACATGATATAAAACATGATATGAATGAAAATAATAATATTATTAAAACAAAGAGTTGAGAAAACAAATCTATAGTCCAAGGTCTACAAAAGATGAAGTAGATCTAGATCCGTGCTTGTCACGAGCGTTGAATCCTTCTCCACTTTTCTCCCTTGCAATTCTACGTTACAATAATAAAACGATACGAATTACAGTGCTAAGATGTGTTTAAATAGGCTCTAGATTTCTTGCCCAGCAAGAAATTACCTTATATTACAATTAGAATTCGATTAAGGTACTAAAAACTGCCCAAAATACAATTAGAACTTGAAAAGGGCAAAACAGTAATTTCCTGCTCCCATCAGTCTGTTTGCCACGCTGCCTGCGCTCACCACGCGCAGCCTGCGCGTGGAAGATCTGTCCAGTGTTGTAGAAAATCTCCCAAGTTTCGCGTGGACAGTAAGATCGCTGAAAACGGACTTCTAGAACTCCAGATATGGCCAAAACAGTGTAGACTGCGCAACCTTCCCGGAAATCCGAATTTTAATCAATTTAACCTCCAAAAACGACAGAAGCATCAACCATAATCGACATTCTTGCAACCCTGCACAACTACACAAAACACATCAAAACTACAACAAACTTGAGTCCAAGACAATCAATTTAAGCCGATATGGAATGCCCCAAGTGGATATAAAATCCACTTATCAACAGGACTACTATAAAATTCACAATAACAACCTCAAGAGCATAATTTAATGAATTTATCATAGGAAAACGCATTTTACAAGCATCGAATATTACCACAAGTTTAGCAAGCTCATTAGAATTCCAAAACAACACAACCAACAAAGAAACCCATCTACAATTCTAACACCCATAATGCAAAGGAACTGAACACTTTAGAATAAGTCCAACAGATTCTTATTTTGTTACCTATAAATATAATAGAAAATAATGATTCCTACTAATTTAAGGATTTTATTTGTTTATGAACTCCAACAATTATCCCTATATTCATTCCTTGCTATTTTTAAACTAATAAATTTAAGTGTAAGAGAGAAAATAGAAATACAAAATTGGAGGGAAGTGAATTTTTAATTGATAAAAATGCTTAAAAGTTGGGAATGACTAGTGCTTCCTAGTATTTCAGGGAACCACTAGGACACTGTTGTAGTTGTATTTTGTGCTAAATTCCCTAAATTTCAACACAGGAACTCACAAAGGGAAGATGTTGGACTTGCTCTTAGCTTCTAAAAAGAAATGAACAAGATGTTCTTCGGATACAGCATCTTCAAATGAGTGTGCAATAACGGAGCTACTTGTGGATTTTTACATGTACTCAATTCTATCAAATCAAAGGAGGTAATCGATTCCTGCAAAGAAAAGAAAAGGTCATTTTTAAGTTTTAAGCGAATGAATGCTGATAATTTGCAAAGAAAAAATGAATTAACTGAATTGATTAAAGAAGAAGAAGTACAAGTGTACGTATTCACATACTACATATATCCAACTAAGACTACTATCAACAAAACAAGAGGGAAAAAGTAGTTACAACTAGCTTTCTAACATCTATTTATAACTTGTACTATATCTTGACTAATCTGAGCTGGACATGAGCTGAACAGTTATGATAACGTGATTGTTAATGTGGAATCTTCAATATACACCTCAAGTTGGGAGATATATGAGACTGAACAGGAACATATAAGCTCAACTTGGAAAGCAAAGTGTTTAACTAAGGAGATGGAATAGCCTTAGTAAAAATATCAGCCGATTGATGCTTAGTAGGGAGTTAGGTCAGCTGAATCAATCCTTCAAGTACTTTATCTCTAGTAAAATGACAGTCCACTTCAATGTATTTTGTACGCTCATGAAACACTATATTTCTTGATAAATGAAGATTAAATTGATTATTACAATGTAATGTAACTAGAGTTAACTTGTTAATCCCCAATTCTTGCAACAATCTGACCATCCAAGTAATCTCAGAAGCTGCTGAAGCTATGGTCCTATACTCTGCTTCAGAACTAGATCTAGAAATAGTAGATTGATTCTTTGATTTCCAAGAGACAGGTGAATTTCCATGTAACAAAATATACCCCGTGACACACCTTCTTGTGTCAGGATAAGAAGCCCAATCAGAATATGCTCTCAATGTGAGCTAATCAGATTCATGAAAAAAAATTCCCTGTCCTGCTATATGACAAACATATCTCAAGGTGTGTTATAAAGCTTCCAAATGAGAAGTTCTTGGCTGTTGCAGATACTAACTCAATGCCTGAACAATATATCTGAGATTTAGTCTAATGTGAGTTAAAAAGTTGAGTGTACCAAGTAAAGACCTGTAAACCTCTGGATTGGACAACAAATTTCCATCTGAAACTTGTAACTTGAGATGAACAATCAATAGAGTAACCACTTTCTTAGTAAGATAAAATTCACAGCTAGCCAACAACTCATTTGTAAAATTTTTTTGACTAAAAACTATTCTATGAGGCAGATAAGAAACCACAAGTCCTAGAAAATAATGTCCCAAATTCTTTATGTTGAAAGTCTTATGCAGATGTGACTTTATATGTGTAATATGAGACTGATCACTCCCAGTGATGATAGTATCATCAACATACAGAGCAATGATTGTAATAGAAGTAGAAGTTTTATGCAAAAACAAACTAGGATCATTCTTTGACTGACAAAACCTTGTGCTATTAATTCTACAGCTAACTTCTAAAACCATTTTCTATATGACTGCCTCAAACCATAGATTGACTTTCTAAGTCTATAATCCAAAGAAAGAGGATTAGGCAAACCTTCTGAAACTTGCATTTAAACCTCCTCACTCAAATCCCTATATAAAAAAGCATTATTAACATCTAACTAGCTTTATAGCCCGTGCAAGGCACGGGCTTGCTAGTATAATCATGTTAATATGTTTTTATGTTACTTTATAATTAAATGGTGCTTGCAACATGTTAATACTTAGTATGTAAAATATATCTAAAAGATTATCTAATTCATGATATATGTACAACTAAAATTAAGTAAATTTCAATGTGATAATCTTTTTGAACGAATGTTTAAATGATTGAATTTAGGTTTGTCAACGGGTCGGATTCAGGTCGGATCAACATAAATCCATATACGAATTCGTTAAGATTTTTCGGACTCGGATCGGATCGGATAAGTAGTCAGATATTTTTTAGGTCGATCCGTATCTGATCCATTCAGATTTCGGGTTATCGAATCGGAGGTCCGATCCGTTCAACAAATTTTTTAAAAAAATATTTTTTCAATCTATAAAATAGTATTTTTGAAATTTTTTTTACGAGGTAAAAATTAAAATTATGACATGCTTTGATAAATCCAAATTTATATTCCAAAATAATATTATTTATATAAAATGTTATATTATATTATATTATATATATATATATATATATATATATATATATATATATATATATATATTACATTATATTACATAAGTATATAAAATATATAATAAATATAATATTTTCGAATGGATCGATCATACAAAATCCATATTCGTTCGTTATTAGATCGGACCCTTATCGGATCTGAACATTAACAGATCAAATTTTTTGGGAACGATCATACCTGCTAATTTAGTTACAGATCGGATCGAAGCGTGTTGGATATTCTATTTATTGACAGGCTTAACTGAGTTATGAGTATATAAGAATTTACATTAGTAGTGACTGCTTGATCATCCACAACCAACTTGTGCATTTTGACCTTGATTAAGAGATATGCGTAAGATATAATTAATACATAAATCACGGTATATATCTTTTTAATCCAAATAATTTCGTTTTACTCTAGAATAAAAAAAATGTTTCATAACTATGTACTGTTTGAAATATCCTCAAAACTGATATCTAGCATAGTGGTAAAAAATCTCAATATAAGTTAGAGGTAAGGGGTTTAATTTTCATTAAAAACAATTTTTTTTTATCATTAACATAATATAGAAGGGGTAATTTAGTAATTTCATGTTAATTAAAACGTCTCATGATATATTAATAATGAGTTTTATAATATATTTAAAATTGATTTCTGGCATAGTGGTAAGTAATTTCCCTTCTAAGTTAGAGGTTAAGGATTTAATTCTTATTAGTAATAAATTTTTTATCATTAATATAATATATGGGGCCCGGTTATCTGGCGATATATTAATAATGAGTTTTGTAATATATCCAAAACTGATGTCTAGCACAATGGTAAGAAATCTCTTTTCTAAGTTAGAGGCCAAGAATTCAATATTTATTAGAAACAATTTTTTATCATTAACATAATATTTTGGGGTTGTATCGCAATATATTAATAATGAGTTTTGTAAAATACACAAAACTCATGTCTAGCATAGTGGTATGGACTTTCGCTTCAATGCTAGAGGTAAAGGGTTCAAATCTCATTAAAAACACTTTTTTTCTTTAATTTAATGTATTAGGGGTAATTTAGTAATTTTAAAATGAATAAATTGTCTCACAAATTGGCTTGTTGTGCTATTAATAATATAATAGATTGATAAAGAGTCCATTTCTTGGTAGTTGCCAAGGAAATTAAATATCTAATGGACTTCATCTTGATAGAAAGAGAAAAAGTCTCCTCATAATCAATCCCATATTTCTGATTATAGCCCATAGCTACAAGTCTAGCCTTACATCTTTCTAAAAACCCATCAGCATGTAGTTTTTTATGCCGTGGTAAAGGAACTAACTTCCATGTCTGATTTAATTGTAAGGCTGATAACTCATTTTGCCTGGCTTCTATCCATAAAGGATATTGTGAAGCCTCAAAATAAGAAGTAGGTTCAGTAAGTACAACTTGTGAGGACAATAAATCATGATGTGATGGAGGATGACAATCAGGTGAAGCAATATTACACCAATGATCTATTTATGAGCCTGAGAAATATTACACTTAAAATCATCCAAATAAACTAGTGGTATTTTGATTCTATTTGATTATTAGAAGTAATAAACTGAGTATTGGACTCAGAAATTAAAGAAGGAAGTGATAAAGAAGATGATTCAGTGATAGAAATTAAAGAATGTGGAATCACTCTGGTGAGACAATTAGTCGACTTTTTCATTCTATTCTAAAAGCTGTTTGTAGGTTGGCAAGTGATAACATAACACCGGCTTCAAATCATAATACTGGCATCGGATATCGTACACCTCAACACGGTCAATATCATCCATATTTTAAAATAAGTGTATTGATTTATAATTTGTAGTTCATGAATATTGTTCCCAAATAATTTATTCACGAGTACAGATTTAATATTAATTGCAGGATGCTATTGGAGCTATTGATGGTACTCATATTAAATGTCGAGTAAAAAAAACTAAACGTACACCTTATTTTGGTCGAAAAGGATATGCCACTCAAAATATTCTAGCAGTTTTTGATTTTAACATGTGTTTTACCTTTGCATGGGTAGGTTAGGAAGACGGAGCACACGATAGTCGTATTTTAACTGAGGCTATAACTCAACAGGATCTTAATTTTCCACATCCAACTAGAAATAAATTTTACCTTGTAGATGCAGGTTATCCACACAAAAGTGGATACATGGCTCCTGAGAAAGGATCAAGCATTAGATATCACATTGCAGATTTTCGTCGGGGTGATGGCAACGAACGGGCATCATGAAATTCAAAAGAGAAATTTAATCATCTTCATTCTTTCTGTAGAATGGTTATTGAACGAACATTTGGGGCATGGAAAGCACAATTTGCTATTTTAACATATATGCCAATGTGTAAGATAGATACGCAAATCGATATTGTTCTGGCTACAATGGCGATTCATAATTACATTGGAAATTCAAATTGTAGTGATAATGCACCTCGAACAATTGAAGGAGAAAATTATAATCCAGGGGATTCTACTTCAAACACTAATAATAAGGATGGGGACCCAATATATAGTTGAAGGTTGTTGTTGCTTTAATAACGTACTAAACAGTTAACCACCAATTTCCCTTAAATATGTAACCTCTTCGCAGTTTTCAATCTCTTGTAAAGTTTTTATTTGTATACTCCCTTTACCTACTTTTCAACAAACATTTTTGGCGTAGAGAAACTTAAAAATTTTCTATTTTTGAATATGAGCCAGTAGCGTATTTTCTATTTTTTAATCGGGTAGTTTATGATGCATCGAATACGAGTATCATCTTTTTTTTGAATTATGTAAATAGTCATTTATTCTAAAATAAAAATAATATTATAAAAACATAATAATCATGAATTGAAAATTTAATTAACTGATCAATTAATTATATGATGATAATTAATTGGATGGATAACTCGTATTTTATAAAATTTAAAGTCCTAAATGATATTAAAAAAAATTATGATATGCTATATAATTAGAATTGTAATGAAGTAAAAATATATTTAAGTTTGAATCAAATATGGATCATAAATTTTATTCGGGTAGGATCATTTTATAACAATACGAGACTTCATCTGAGTGGGTATATGAGTATATTCGGAATCAAATTTTATTCGGATTAATTTTTCTGCAAGATTTTGATCATTTATAAAACAAATATGAGATGTATATTATTTTTTTGAATAAAATATAAGTCGAGATACCGGATAGTCCGAATTAATGTACAACCCTACTTTGATCTAGCTCGCTTTGTATATATTGTATGGCAAAAAATTAAGATTTTTAGTTAACAAATTGTTTATAAAACAAAATTTCAATCCAACATAAATATCATGTTTTATATGTTTGTGCAACTTTTGCAATCATATATATAATCGACATCAACCAAAATCAACCACAAATGCAATTTTAAAAATTTAATAATTGAAATCATTTTTGGTTGCATAATAGGTTGCTTAATAAGTTGTAACGGTTAAATCAATTGCAACCTCGAATGAAACCAAAATTAATTTTAAATATAACAAAAATCAATTTCGAACTATTTTTCAGAAAAATGTAAAAACAGGTTGCGAAAGGTATTTTGGCAATTTGTTTTTAAAAATGTCAAAATCGCAAATAAACTTAGAAAAAGTGATAATTAAAATAATTTTCATTATATTTAACTTCTATTTACAGTTAATTATTCCCTTAAAATTATTACTTATGACTTAAAGTTGATTAAATTAATAAGTAAAAAGTAAAAAATTTAAGTTAATACTCCCTCCGTCCCACCACGACGTTTACATTGGGTTTTAGCACAAAGACCAAGGAAAATGAATAAAATAAATGAAGTAGTGGGTGTAATAGTGTATTTTATTGTTAAAATAAGTGAAGTAGTGGGTGTAATAGTGTAAAGTGTTGAAAAAGTGGAGTGAAGTAGTGGATGTAATAATGTATTTTATTGTTAAAAGTTACTATTTTTAGTAATGTAAAGAATTGGTAGGACATCCCAAAAAGGAAAGTATAAAGAAATGAGCGGGACAGAGGGAGTATATGTTTGGGTAATTTTATATTATGGGTAAATTATAAATTATTAAAAATGTTAAAATAAAAATAAATTTCATAAATAATTAATTTGAATGATGATATTAACTTTTATCAAATAAAAAAATCAAAATAAAATAAGTCGTTCAAAAAAGTACCTCCTGCCAACTTCTGACTTTAAGCTTTTTTTTAATTTTAAATCTTTTTCTAACTGATTACACAAACAAACATTTTTCAACTTAAAGTCAAAAATCACTTTAAGCCCGAGTTTTAAGCGCGAGCCAAACGACCTCCTATAACAGAACCATAATTTGTATAAAATCGCCAAAATAATGGGCCTTGTAAGGGGTTAAATGGCAGTTAGGTCACTCAGCTGACTCAAAACTTTCAGTTGGGTGATCAAACTCAAAAAGCTTTCACTCAAGTGATTTAACAAATAAAAACTTTCAATCAGGTCATTAAACACATTAAAAACTTTCAATCAGGTCATTAAACATGTGAAAATCATGTCATTAAACACGTTAAAATCAGGTCATTTAACTTGTTTTATTACCTGATTGAAAGTTTTTTGAGTTGGATGACCCAACTGAAAGTTTTCAGTCAGTTCAGTGACCTAACAACCATTTAACCCGCCTTGTAAGTATGTAGGCTCTATAGGGACCTAAATCTAAGCAATCAACCACTCAATATTTAATATTAGCCGATAACCCGTGCGAAGCACGGATCGTAATCAATTATCTTAAATTTTTATTTTTTAATTTTTTTAAATAAAATTATTTATCATAATATTTTGATTAAATAATTTAATGACATTTACTTTGATACTAATATTTTAAAAAAAAACTCATGTTTCAGTTGACCATAATTTAATTATGAATAATATTTATAGGATTCAGATCAAGAGAGAACCAAACATTAAAAGTGATCTGAAGAACCATTATTAGTCGATGGATTACTTCTAAATCAACTGTCCAGATTCAATTCATTTTTAAATAATTTTTGTAAAGGTATTGTTCAAAATAAAAACTACATTATTAGTTCAATTAATTGAAATAAGAAAATTTAATCACTGACTCAATTATTAGAAATGTTTATTTTTTTAATATTTTTTATCTTACAAAACTTTTTGCTGATCTTTTCAATTTTTTCAATCCTTTTTCCTTCAAAATTTTTAATTTATTTGATTAAATTTATTTTACAAAAAAATAATCCCAAAATAATAGGATTCTACTACAGAACCTATTTCGTTTCGTAGTAAAAATACAATATTTTGCTACTGAATTTCAAAATTATGCACACGAACTACAAGGTTTTACAACTGAACTTGACTTTTTTTTTTTTACAAATTTATACAATTGAACTTACTTTTAACAGCATTATGTTGCTTAACACTATTATCTCATATTATATTTATACCATAGTTTTAATGTTCTACAACTGAACTTAAAAGTCATGCGTCCGAATTTTGAAGTCAAGCAAATGAATTCTAAAGTTGTGCAACTGAACTTACTTGTATTTGAATATTCTGTTGTTGAACATTTAATCTTATACTAGCATGAAAACCCGTGCAAGGCACGGGTCCTAGTCTAGTATTGCTTTTAAAGTTCGAAGGAGCAATGTTTTTGTTGGTTTATAGATAGTTTGAGAGGCGCCTTAGTTCCATACAAATCCTTCAACATCTTCATTGGTAAATTAGACGACAATTTATAGATTCACATGTCATATACACATGAATAATGTTGGGATTATTTTTAATCTAAACATTTATATGTATGTTATTTGTTTTGTTTGAATAAGTCACCAGTTATGTTAACGGTGTGGTGTGACTTGGTCTCTAGGAAGTGGCGTTTGTTTAGGATGGTAGCATAATAATCGTGAGATAAACAAGGACATGTTCTCCTGGTTTATAGCATCACAGTTTAGGTGCAGCTATATGTACTTTGTTTCCTTTTGCATTTTAAAGTAGAAATACAAGGCAAGTTTTCCATATCAGTTATTCTCATTGTTCTGTGTTAATTTTTTGTTTTATATTCAACATCTGGTATCAGAGCGAATTTCTTGGCAGCTTTGTGTGTGAGGTCTGAGAGATGGCAGAGATAAGTAAGAGTAAAGAGGGATCGTTTGGCATGAGCTACCCTATGCTAACGAAAACAAATTACACGGTCTGGTCTCAAAAGATAACGGTTTATATGCAAGCGCTTGGGGTTTGGGAGGCGATCGAACCCAAGGATCCTAAGGCCGTACTGGAAGAAAAGATAGACAAACGTGCGTTGGCAGTCTTGTATCAAAGCATTCCAGACGATGTTCTCTTGTCACTTGCAGAAAAGAAGACGGCCAAAGATGCGTGGAAGGCCATCAAGGTGTTGTCCCAGGGATCAGATAAGGTTAAACAAGCCAAGGCACACACTCTCAGATCAGAATTCGAAGCATTGCAAATGAAAGAGACAGAACGAATAGAGGATTTCAGTATGAGACTCAATGGGCTGGCAACAAACATACGCTCATTGGGGGAGTCTATTGGAGAAGAACAGGTTGTGAAAAAACTGTTGAGGGCCGTTCCAAACAAATTCTTGCAAATTGCCTCAGCTATCGAGCAATTTGGGGATTTGAAGGTTATGTCGGTGGAGGAGGTAGTTGGTTCACTTCGAGCGCATGAAGAGCGTTTTCAAGGTCCCATTGACAAAGGCGAAGAACAACAACTGATGCTTACTGAGGAGGAATGGCGAAAGAAGGAAAATGGAGAGGGAAAACTCTTATTGACAAGAGAGGAATGGCTGAAGAGATCCGGCAAAAGTACATCTCCAGGTGATGGAAAGGATTATCATGTGAAAGATAATCGTATCATGCGTGATAGGAGTCAATTGAAATGTTTTAATTGCGGTAATTATGGTCATTTCCAAAGGGAGTGTAGAAAACCGGCAAGGCCAAGGCAACAAAGAGGAGAGGCAAACTTGACACAAACAAGCGACAATGAACCTGCCTTGCTTATCGCCATGTGCGACGACAGGATACTCGCATTCACTGAAGGTCAAGAGGGAGATAATGATACTAAGATGATGGACGACAACACTTGGTATCTCGATAATGGAGCGAGTAATCACATGACGGGGCATAGAGAAAAATTCGAAAATCTGGACAGGTCAATAAAAGGCGAGGTGGAGTTTGGAGATGGTTCATTAGTAAAAATTGAAGGCAAGGGATCGATAAGAATTACGTGCAAAAATGGTGAAACAAGAATCTTGCAAGGTGTGTACTTTATCCCCACACTCCGGAGCAATATCATCAGCCTTGGCCAACTATCCGAGGAGGGCAACAGGGTAATTATTGATGGCGAGAATTTGTGGGTGTACGACAGTTGTGGAAGGCTGTTGATGCAAGTGAAGAGGTCAGGAAATCGACTCTACAAGATTTATATTGATGATGTGCAACAACAATGTCTGATTGCAAAAGAAGAAAAAGAAGCGTGGTTGTGGCACAGGAGACTTGGGCACGTGAATTTTGAGGCCATGAAGTTGATGTCAAGGAATCACATGGTTTATGGGCTACCTGTTGTCAACAAACCAGAAGAGAATTGTCATGGCTGCCTTATGTCGAAACAAGCTCGTAAGTCCTTTCCTTCCCAAACTAATTTTACTGCCACTATTGCGTTGGAATTGCTGCACATGGACCTCTGTGGGCCTATCACTCCTGTCACACCGGGTGGTAGTAGGTACTTTATGTTGATTGTTGATGATTTTACACGTATGATGTGGGTTCACATGCTCCAAGCGAAAAATGAGGCCCTAGGTAAGTTTAAAATTTTCAAGTCAGCAATTGAAAAGGTGTTAAGCATGGGATTCAAGTGTTGAGGACTGATCGTGGTGGGGAGTTTTGCTCGAAAGAGTTCCAGAACTATTGTGATGAACAAGGAATAACCAGGCATTTTACAGCGCCCTACACACCTCAACAAAACGGTGTGGTGGAGCGTCGTAATCGCACGGTAGTTGCAATGGCTAGAAGTTTATTGTCCGAGAGAAAGAAGCCATCAGAATTTTGGGGAGAAGCAATCCGCCATGCTGTTCACATATTGAACACACTGCCCACTCGTTCAATGTCAACTATTACTCCTCATGAGGCCTGGTATCGCAGAAAACCTAGTGTTGAAAACCTGAAAGTGTTTGGTTGCACTGCTTACATGAAAATCCCTTCAGTTCACACATCGAAGCTCGATGCTCGGAGTAAATTGGTCGTGCACCTAGGCCGAGAGCCAGGGACCAAAGCATACAGATTGTACGATCCACTTTCACAGAGTGTGCACATAAGTCGTGACGTGGTGTTTAATGAGCAGAGTGGTTGGGATTGGGAGAACAGCAGCAATTCAACAACAATGTCCTCAGAATGTTTTGTTGTCAGTGATCTTGTGGACGATGCAATAGCGGATAACACAACAGATGGGGATCTCGAACCTACAACACCAGTCAACAACCCCGACACAGGAGAAACAACAGACATTAGGGACACATACGACGATAGTGCAACCCCAAAGCGTTTCCGTTCACTTATGGATATTTACAATGACACCACTTCTATAGAACTCGAAGAGGAATTATTATTGATGGGAGTAGATGAACCAGTTTGTTTCGAGCAGGCTGTTAACGATGATGTTTGGAAAGTTGCAATGGACAAGGAGATCAGTTCCATCGAGCAGAATAATACTTGGAAATTGACAAATCTCCCGGCTGGGCACAAGGCAATTGACTTGAAGTGGGTATTCAAGATTAAAAGGGATCAGAATGGAGACATAACGAAGCATAAAGCACGTCTTGTGGCGAAAGGCTACGTTCAACGCCAAGGGGTGGATTTTGATGAAGTCTTTGCTCCGGTCACTCGCCTCGAAACAGTTCGGTTACTTTTAGCCGTGGCAGCAAAAAATGCTTGGGAGGTCCATCATCTCGACGTAAAATCAGCCTTTCTAAATGGCGTTCTTTTGGAGGAAGTTTATGTGTCTCAACCCAAAGGCTATGTGAAGGCAGGCTGTGAACACCAGGTATATCGCTTACTCAAAGCCTTATACGGATTACGCCAAGCCCCTCGAGCTTGGTACTCGCGTCTTAATCATTATTTGCTACAGCCGGGTTTCACTAAGTGTCCATTTGAGCATGCCGTCTACACGAAAAAGGTCGGTACTGATTGTTTAATTGTTGGAGTTTATGTTGATGACTTAATTGTCACGGGCTCAAATCTGTCCAACACTATCAAATTCAAGGGAGAGATGAGTCGTGAATTTGATATGTCGGATCTTGGCAAATTATCATATTATTTGGGTTTGGAAGTACATCAAGGCAGTGGTTTCATAGAAATAAAACAGTCAAATTATGCCATGAAGGTCCTCGAAAGAGCAGGAATGGGGGAGTGCAATGCTGTTAAGTATCCGATGGATCACAAGGTTCAGTTGAGTGCAGACATCACTGGTCAGTCCGTGAATTCAACTCATTACAAAAGCTTAGTGGGTGGATTGCGATATTTAGTCCACACTCGACCCGACATTGCATATGCTGTAGGCGTTGTCAGTCGATACATGGAGAGACCCACGGAATCACATTTAAACGCTGTCAAAAGGATTTGTCGCTATGTGAAGGGGACAGTTCAGTATGGTCTAGTGTACGAAAAAGGTCGTGGTAATTATATATTGTCTGGTTTCTCCGACAGCGATTTGGCTGGAAGTTTGGATGACAGGAAAAGTACGGGAGGTATGGCATTTTATTTGGATGAGAATTTAATCACTTGGGTGTCTCAGAAACAGAGATGTGTCGCTTTATCCTCTTGTGAAGCGGAGTTTATGGCAGCCACAGCTGCAGCATGCCAAGCAGTGTGGCTACAACGTGTTCTTGGTCATATCACTAACATCAAGCAAGGTCCTGTCGTACTGTACATTGACAACCGATCCGCAGTTGATTTGGCTCGTAACCCAGTGTTCCACGGAAGGAGCAAACACATAGACTTGAGGTACCACTTCATTCGAGACTGCGTTGAACAGGGTCTGGTGGTCATTAAACACGTGAGTACAAATGAACAAAGGGCTGATATCTTGACTAAGGCACTAGCAGCAACAAAATTTGAGAAGATGCGCACTACAAGAAAAAATCGACCACACAACGGTTTTTATCCGTTGTCTGAAGCCCTCATTTTCCGTTGTCTATTGAAATGCCGTCTGTTACGCATATCAGACGACAACAGCTTAACCGTTGTCTTTGTTGCAGAAAGACAACAGACGTGGTTTCAAAACTGTTGTAAGAAGCTTGGGTCATACAACGGTTAAGTTTTTGAAAATGTTGTGTGTATTACGTGAAGACAACGACAACATTTTTTAAAAATGTTGTGTAATACATGGATCATACAATGGTGTTTTAAATTTGGTCTATTGTCTGATTATGTTTTTAACAAGGGTTGTTTCAGAAATGTCTATTGTGTAATACCTGGATCATACAATGGTTTTTGAAATTTGGTCTATTGTCTGATTATGTTTTTAACAAGGGTTTTTTCAGACATGTCTATTGTGTACTACCTGAATCATACAACGGTTTTTAAAATTTGGTCTATTGTCAGATTATGTTTTTAACAAGGGATATACCTGGATCATACAATGCTTTTTTAAATTTGGTCTATTGTATGTGTTATAACTACACCACACTTTCGGTGCTTACAACATGTTGTCTGAATATATAAGACACGATGTTTTCATTTTGCTAAAAGTGTTGTTATGTTTTCTTATAGACAGTGGGTGCATTTTTTTTGCTGTTGTGCGAATTTTCTATACACAACGATATGGTCGTTAAAAGCATGGTATAGTTATAAAGCACATGATGGTTTTTTTTTTATAAATCTTGGGTATTAAAAAAGCATTGCCTGTTACATAGAATAACAAGTATTCCACACAATGCCCTAATTGGCTACATACTAGAAAAATCCAAATATTACCAAATTTACAAATACATAACTTGTCCACAAAACTTAAATAAAAGGACAAAATCAAAGCCCTAGCATACTAGAACTTGTCCATTGAATTGTTGTTGCCTCTACTTTCCTTGTAGTTCAACTGAAATGTCTCTGTCTTCATGTGAATTTTCGACGAAACAAGCCTTTGTTCCATTCAATTCAAAAATTATTGACTGAAACAATGCATCATATAATCAGAGACAATATTCAATCAACCTTATTAGAAATATGCCAATGAAATATTAAAAATTTACAGATTCCATATTATCTATCAATTGATGCTTGTCTGATGGTTGTCACAATTACAATAAGCTACTAAAACTAAGTGCATAAACTAAAAAAAAAACATGTCATGCAAGTTTTCTATAAGTATATTCCTTTAACTGTGACCAGTCTTCTGTCTCTGCAGGAAGTACATTTTTCTTTATCTCCTGACAGCAAGTATAAGAAAATGCTCATAGAGGATATCCGATCACTCATGACGGCCATTACATATTCTACATAATGATCAAGTTTTATTAGGCTGAGAGGCATGATTCATTGCCATTTTCCAGTCAGAAATAGAGCCTACATTGTTGTGATTTGAGGAGATGCATGATTCAGTACTATTATGATTATGACCAACAAAGTTCTGATTAGGGCCCTCAATAGCTATGGTAACCTCCTTATTTCGCCTTGCAAGTTCTCCAGCAAGTAGAGTATTGCTTGGCATGATGCGTTCCACGTCGTACCTTGAGATGTCAAAGTTTGTAACAGTATTTGTACCACGAAACTTGATTGCTACTATATTATATGCCTCTGCTGCTTCCTCTTGGGTGCCTGCATTAGTTTGATTCAACAAAACCAGGACAATAAGTTTCGTAAACTCATAATATTAGAGTCTGTACATGAATTGGCAAAAAGATTAATACCCAAATTAAGCAAGTGACTAATGACCATGTTGATGGTGTCTGCTAAAGTAAAAAACAGAAAACCAAGATTTCAAAACAACATTTATTTTAACATTCACAAGTTTAAATTAGGAATAATCAGAACATTAAGACCTTGTCACTCCTCTGTACATAGAAGCTCCCCTAGAGAAGCCACTGCTTTTCCTGCAAAATATACTAGTACCATTTTTTTAGTTACCTTGATACCTGCTGCAAATTGAAATTCCAAATTGTCTGGACACTGCCAAGTATATTAGTTTGTTCAGTTTGTGCAAAGTTATAAACCAGTAATATTTCTGTTTGAACCTTATTAGCTGTAAATAATTTACCTTGGGTTTGAAGCTTAATGCACCAATTGACATACCATCAGCATAAGCCCAGCAGTAATTTCCGCTATGTGCCACCTCACCAACAATACTACATAAAATATAACTTCTATAGTAAGATACCTAACCTACAATGTTCTTGTTTTTCCATGAAAATTATGCACTGACAACATTTATTTATACCAAATATAAGAAGGCAGAAACGTCAAAATTGTCACAATCTAAAAAGAAAAATAATTCTAATCATTACATAAGCAGCCGATCAATTCGGGTGGAGCTGACTATTAAACATCGACTTCCAGTAGATATTTATGGTGTAGATCATCACACGCCCCAATTCATATGACCCAAGTTTTGACTAGATCATATTGTCGTTAAATGTAACTACAACAAATAATGAAGTTGTATATCTTGTAAAAGAAATGTTAATAGTTATAACAATTTTAAATCTGTAACAAAAAATCCCTGAACATGCCAAATAACATCAAATTACACAAAACTAATTTTGAAACTAGCTTTCATATCACTAAATCTTCACTAAATCCTAGTTGTTTGTGTTTATCAACCCTGCCTTGATTGTTTAACTTAAAGTAGTATTTGTTTATCCGAAACCATGTTATTCCTGTAACATATGTAACTGAAATCATTAGGGAAAAAAGACAAATCAAACACAGTTTAAATTTGAAAAAGCTTGTCTGAAAGTGTTGAAGACAACGGTTTTATATACAAACCCATTGTGTGAACATGTATATATATTTTCTTAATCTAACGGCTAATATTTAATCTCATTTCAATCAAGGGCTCTTATTTCGCCACTTCAGCAATCCAGGTGAAAGATTTTCCACCAATCATGTGTTGTCACATGAGACAACGGTTTATTTATAAAATGCTTGTATAAACCATTATCTGATTACATTTTATACAACGTCTATCAAAACACTTGTCTGATTTTAACAACGTTTTTTGAAAGCATTGTTGAAAGCATTGTCTGAAGTTTCTTCAGACAATGCCTTCAAAAAGCGTTGTTAAAATCAGACAATAGTATTTAGCCACCGTTGTGTGACTACTTTTGAAGCAATATCTGATAAAAACAGTTGACTAAGTTTTACAACGCTTTTGAGGACCATTGTAAGACAAACTGTTAGACAACACTACTTTCAAAAACCGTTGTAAAACGGATGTCTATTTTGATCTTCTAGACAACACTTTTTAAAACTGTCGTTAAGTTCATGATCAGACAATACACCGAAAAGCTTGAAAAAAAACCGTTGTGTGAAAATTTCAGCCAACGCTTTTTCGTCGAAGTGTTGTCTGATGAGTGTCGTCTGATTCAAAAATTCTTGTAGTGGCGGAACTTGCTTGGAGTGAAAAAACTTGGAGATGTTTAGATTCAGGGGGAGTATGTTGGGATTATTTTTAATCTAAACATTTATATGTATGTTATTTGTTTTGTTTGAATAAGTCACCAGTTATGTTAACGGTGTGGTGTGACTTGGTCTCTAGGAAGTGGCGTTTGTTTAGGATGGTAGCATAATAATCGTGAGATAAACAAGGACATGTTCTCCTGGTTTATAGCATCACAGTTTAGGTGCAGCTATATGTACTTTGTTTCCTTTTGCATTTTAAAGTAGAAATACAAGGCAAGTTTTCCATATCAGTTATTCTCATTGTTCTGTGTTAATTTTTTGTTTTATATTCAACAAATAATACCATAAAAGTCCTGTATGAAGAAAATGATAGTTCCAATGCTGAATGAAGTGTCAGAGTGGCCTAGATGGATGGTGTAGCTGTGTCATGGTGCAAAGTTGGAGTCACGCAAGGTGATTATCTTTCTTCCATTCATAGCCCACACACGGTGGAAGTTTTATTGGCATGGACCCCAAACCATATTCTTCTTGGACTCCAGAATTGCCAGTGCCTTGGCGTGAGAGTTCAATGTTAGATTTGATCGAAAAATGCAGCCTATATTGTGTATTTAGTACAGCTCCATAGAACTTATATGTAATAATGAATGTAGCAACCAACACCATTGTAATTATTTGAGACTTTTTGGCTATTAAGCATAAACCATGCAGAAGCATGAAGGAGAGGGGTTTTGGGGGGGGGGGGGGGGGGGGGTATATTAAATATGTGGAATATGTGCACCGGACACTTGCAAAACCCCAATCTTCATGATTTTTGGTGCACTTCGCTCAGATTAAACTCTTCTCCACCATCAATGAAGCTGAAGTAATATAAGTAAGAGCTTGTGGGACATTGTTCAAGTAATATCTCTACAGATTTTAAGAAGTGTGAAAAGCAGACAAAAAGTTTATAATAACCTAACAAACCATTTACATCAGGAAAAAAAAGGCTCCCTAAATTTCTTATGAAAAGGAGCATATTACCTTTTTCATAGGCATAGTACTACTTAAAAATTGAGATCATCAGTTGCCACCAGCAGTATAGAGACTGCGAATATCTACGTTGTCTACAAGAGCCATTCATTAAAATGAAGTTTATGATGCTAGCGAGGACATGAATGTAAGTGCGACTATCAGTCATGATTAACTACACAAGTAAAAGGTTATGCGGAAAAACATTTTAGTATGCTCGTGTTTACAATAACTCAATAAAAAATAGAAGAGGCTGGTAAGATTTAATATCTGATCAATAAGGAGAATGGACAAGAATAATAACAAAATCTACCTTTTTATCACCTGGGTTGCCAGGCGACTTCCTCTTAGCATCTGGCACTTGCAAATCATCATAGTATTCAATACCCCTGTTGAGAAATGGCAGTAATCACCACTGGTATTACCGACAATGGATGCTACTCAGTCCCTTCTTCACATAAAAGAAGGGTGCTTTCATTGAGATATGCACTGAAGAAATGCTATGTCGGGTCAAATAAGAAGGGCAACACCATATCTTTACTATAGCTTTCCATCACGACCAACCTTCTCTGGCGAGTCATATGAACAGTCAAGAGGCTTCTTAATGGCCTACATGAATGCTGGAAAATACTTAAAGCCTTCCATCAACTTTGATGTAAAGAGACCTGCCTTTCAAACCAACATTAGGGTATAACAAATATACTTTCTTGCAGACCTAAATATGCATTCAAAAATTACAGGTTTCCAAGTATAACTTGCGCTGTCCAAAATGTATACTTGTCGTTAATATAAGGTCCTTGTAACGACCGGGAAAATTTCGTGTAATTTATTATGTTAAAATATATTTTTAGTTGATTTTATTGTGTTTTTATTAAATTTTTAATGCATTTAAACACATTATGATTTTTATTAAATAGGAAAATTATCCCATACGTGTTATGTGACTTCTGTGTAGCATAGATTATTTTATTATATTTTTCTGTAATTTTTATATTTTTAGAATACAATTATTTCGCATTTTAATTTCCGGATCCAACCCCTATATTGAATCTGAGGCCCTATTTTTGATAAAATTATTTTTATAAAATGGTAGGATATATAAAAATGAATTTTGTTGTAATTTTTGTAATATTCATAATTTTTGGAAAATTTTGGCATATATATTGTATTTGTTTAACATTAAAAATTTTAATTTTTATCCCATAAAAATTATTTTAAGGCTTAATAATTTTAATTAGGGGTTAAAAATATTTTTGGGGTATTAATTTTCAGATTAGTATAAATAGCTGATTTTATAATTAATTATTAAATTTAATCAGAAAAATTCTGTTTTAATATTTCTTTTCTGAAAATTCTGGAAATTTGTTCTTGAGAGTTCATCAGAATCAAACCATCCGTTCATAGTGATTCCGGGATCCAAATCGAACATGTGAGTAACCAAATTGAATCTCATGATCTATACTACATGTTTATGTATGTGTTGATATGTGTGTAAGCTTTAATCGTGATTTGATATTTTGTTTTTAAATTCGAAATTTCATGAATTTATTGTGAATCATACAGTGATTTGTTGTTGATGTGGTTAGTATCTATAGATTTCTTATGCTTCCAGGAGTTTTATGATGATTTTTGTTTGATTTTTAGTAGCTTAAATATGAAAGTCGAGTTTGTGGGGGTGAAATATAATTTCTAATTTCTGAGATTATTGGTTGATTGTTTATTGTTCTTGATGCCTTGAATAGATTGGTGCAGTCATAAGCTTCATTTTGATATATAGAACGTTCGATTTGGTTTAGAAATGAGCAAGAACGTGATTTTTGCCGGATTTGTTTAAGCTCGCCGGAGAGCTTCGATTTTTTTGCCGGAATCGCTAGATCGATGACCGATCTCCGTGTTTGTTGTTATGGTTGAGTTGTTGGGTTTATTTAAAACGTATTAGGAACAAAAACGAAGTCGAATGATCGACTTTTGGTGTCGCCGGATTCTGGCGAAGGCGGCTGGAGTTCACGCCGCCGGCGTGAACAGTGTTTGCAGGGAAGGCTGAGGAAAACGATGGAAAAAAATTGTTCTTTTATTTACTTTTAATTACTTTTAAATCTTTTAAATAATTCTGAATTTAATTATTAAATTCAGAAAATTATTTTCTGAAAATATTTTGGAAATTCAAAATTTATTTCTAAATTTTATTTTTTTTTAAATTTTAAAAATTATTTTATTATTTATTTTTAATTCAAAGTAATTAAGAATTAAATACTTTTAATTATACTAATTAATTTCAAATAATGATTTAATTAATTTCATTATTTGATAAATTTAATTATTTATTAAATAATTTTATTAATTAATTATTAGTTGATTTTAATTAATTTAGTTAGGATTATTTAATTTTAAATTAACCAAATTTCTGTTTAAAAATGATTTAAAAATAGAAAGTAATTGTTTTAAATCCTAAAAAAATAATCCGGAGATGATAAAAATAGTTTTAAAATTATAAAATTATTTATAAACCTGGATTAAATATTTATTAAAATATTTTAGGGATCCAATAATTACTCGAAGGGTTTATTAACGATCCTTTTTGATTCAAAAAGGGTTATTTAAATCTTTTAAAATTCTTTTGAGTGCTTTAAAAATATTTTTAATATTCTAGAAATACCTTTAAATATTATAAGAATAATTTGAGTGATATTTTATTTGTGAGTCGTATCTGCTATGTGAATTACGTGTTTGATTACTCTGTACATGTTACTATTTGTTTAAAATATTTAGTCGGTAGCAATACAACGTACGGGTAGACCCTAAAACCGAGGTTTGATTGGTAATTGACCTTGTACCTAGCCAGATATTTGAAATAACATGTTTTATGTAGAAGTGGGAGGAACCCTAGCTAGCGGACAGAGTTATCTGCTGTATTCCTAGAAGTGAGAAAACCCTAGTAAGAAAGCATAAATTACCAGCAGCATATTCAGGCAAGTATTTTCTTCCTTGATCATCATAAACACTGTTTATTTATGTTTCATTGATTCATATCATGACGAATAGCTGCTGTTCAGAGCTATTTGTGATTCTTAAATATTTTGTGCGAACACGGTTATTTGATATTGGTACCCTTGATGTGATGAATTTTTTAAGATAAACTCTTCATATCCTTATTATCGTAGTAGATAATAGGAATGTGAACTGTATGTGAAACTAAACATTTCCTGTTGAATTTGGAAATTGCTCTATTGGATTGGCAAATGGTAAAGCGTAGGAGGCCATGGTTGCTGTCATGGTCCAACAATATTTAAGGAGGATATGGTAACCATTCCATCTTCCTATAGGCTAACATTACTTGCCTATTTTGGTACCCTCATGAAATCCGGATTATACACACGGGTGTAGATGTACCAGTGGAGTATAAAGGGTCCCATTGCTTTTGAACCTGATCAGGGGGCAATGGTGTTTCAGTTATGTATATCCAATCCATATCGCCCGAATGGCTATTATATATTGTGAGTTGACAAATGATTCAATTTTATGTCATGTCAAATGATTTCAATTATGATTGAATTACATTTCAGTTGTTGATTCAGTTTGCTTTATAAACTGTTTTACTTTTCAGTCGATATTATGCAACATTTGTTCTGGTTTTATTATAAAACTGTTTATATATATATACTTGCTGGGCTTTTCTTTGGCTCACTCTTGCTTTCACTAAACCTTTCCAGACGGGAAGTATGGTTCCGATTAGCCGTCCAGACCGTGTTAGAGAGAGCCAGCACCCCAGGCCGTGCATGTACTTGTGCGTTTCAGTTGGCGCTAGATAGAATTTTAAATAAAATGGGATGTAATAATAAAACGGAACTAGACTGGATTTAAGTTGACTTTATTTATGGGTTGTAATAAGTGAATAGTTTATTTTTGGGTTATGTCTGCTTGGCTTCATACAATAACCTGTTGCGATCTTTGGTTTGCGGGGTCAGTTGCGCATTCTGATTTATTGTAGTTGTGATTAGTTGGTGACCCCCGGATCTGGACCCCGGATTTGGAGGGTGTCACAGTCCTAGCCAGTACATCATTAGCCATCATGGGTGTTTAGAACCCCTTGTGTCGGATAAAAAATTAACGAAATATTTTTTCCTATAATTTATAACGGAATTGTCGTATCTGCGGAACATCTCGTGGAATTATACATTCAAAAAACATCCTGTTACATCAGACTTTCAAAAAGTTCGTGATTAGCCATGTCATCTTCAACTTTTATGATTTTCATTTCAATTGGAGAAGTTACTCTCGAAACAGCTACAGGTGTAACCATGTAAAAATGTTGACTGTTACCGCAAGCATTCAGTATAAAATGTTTAACTATTCAAAACCGCATATGGACGGGTGGCCATTAAAACTAAACACAACGGCAAGGAAAATGGAGAAACAATTGTTATCTTGCGCTGAGCTCATAGGTGGATTGTGGTTTGATGCAGGAGCCGCATCGGAGTCTTTTATTAAACCGTTCTTTGCCAAATCAAACAATGGTGTTCAACATAGATATAGGTGTAAGCTATATGCAGCATACATCTGATGAAATAAATGATGCTGGTAAGATCAAATTCTGGACAAAAACTTTCTGTGATTGGGCTAATATACGTTAATACTTCCTACTGGTCCTTACCTTGTTGATACGAACCAGGAACCGTCGGCCTTGGGAGGCTCCGGGGGTCTAGAATGACTTTTGTTATGGAAGCCTAGGTCTACCTCTCTTTCTCAAAGGACTTTCCCTAGTTTTAGATATAGATAGCATTAGAAGATGATCAGAAACCAATCATCAATATGGGATATGAAACACGAAATTAATTTCAAGTCACGGTTATGTTTATTGACACTTAGCAGAAGCAATGCAGCCACCTACCCGTTCTTCACGGGGGATATAAAGACCGTGACATTTTTAAAGAGGCATAATATTAGTAAGCATGAGAATTGTACAAACACAGACACATGATACATACGATATAAGGCTAAAATTGGCACCAGACCATCTCAACAATGTCCCGACATGGCAATGATGATATACACCACAACACTGTAGCTACAACTTACTTTTTGGCAGGAAAGCATTAACCCTCTAGCTTGACAACCATCTGCGCTCCAAAACCTCCTCAGTCACCAAAATTCGAGGACTCCTCCTCTTCCTTGTCGGAAGATCCCCATCTTTAACTGTCATGTGGGCACATAAAAATTAAAAGATTTTCCACACATAATTTTTAATTACAAAATGAAGAATATAACAATTTAAGTATATGTTATGCAACACGCAATTATGTGGCAGTTGTGATGACAGCTAACAAGAAATGCACAGTATCAAGCCAAAATTCATATACATTATTAATATTGTGTTCATAATATATTATCTATTTAAACTTTTTAAAAAATACTTTTGAGATTGTTGCATAAAAATACACGACTACGATATTTATATAATACATCTCTACATATTCTATACAAAGAACAAGTTGGTTCTTATTTTTTCCGCATTTAATTTTTGATCACACAACGAAGAACACAACAGTTTAAGTATATGTTTTGCAACACGTATATATGTGGTAATATCCATGTGGTAGTCAAGATGACAGCATTTAATATATTCATGGTGTCATCCCAAAATTCATATAAATTATTATTATCGTGTTAATAATATATTGTTTTTTTAATAATTTTAAGAAAATCAAAATTGTCGCATAAAATTACAAGACTATGATAACTTTATACAATACACCTCTACATGTTGTATGCAAAAAATAAGTTGCTCCTTTTAAGGGGAATTTGTGGTGGCACGTAAATACTAAAGGATGAGGACACACATTTTTTTTCATTTTATTGAATGCTTACTTTCCCTCAAAACTGAAAGCACGAGTTGCAAGAAATCAAGAGAAATTCCTGACTACCAATTCTCATGCATCTAAAGGAGTGATAAACAAATAGCAATACAGATAACACACATATAATAGATTTTCATAGCCTACACAAAAGTATCGCCCACTATTAGAAACTATGATACGGATCGCAAACACATCTGTCGACTAATCTCAACTAATTGAGCAATGATTCCAGGCATACGTATCATGTTACTTTATGGTGACCTGTTTTACATAATTTTTATATAAATCTCCCTTGCACGGACTCCGTGCATATCTCTCAATTCTGGACATGACATCTAATAAGAAATTTCGGAATGACCCAACCGGAAGCACCTTTATAGACCAAAAACATATTATGCCACAACTAAATTTAACAATTTATTCTTTTAATTTGTACAACATATTCAAATTTACAATAGCACACTGTCTCATAGCATGTCTCACAGCAGAGAGGAAATGAATGCAGCGTACATTGCACTAAATTAACATAACCTTAGTTTTAATCTTGAGTAAAGTTATACTATAATGGGGTACAGGATGAGACCTAAATGACCACAGTCAAAATCCAAAGAAAAGATAAGAGAAGCCAAAGGCTAGCAAAAATAGATTTGGATAGAGGAGCGGAAGAGGCTTCTAAACGATCTAATATTAAACAGCTTGCCGTGCAAAAAATGTTCAACCCAGGTTAAAAAAACTGCTCGGGTACCATATAATCTCAAAAAAGCAATGCTAATAAATTTGAGTTTTTTTTTTTGCCACCCCCATTCACAATCTCTATTAAGTCCATAAATATTGTTATGTAACGGTTTCTATGACAACACGTAGATTCTTGGCCATCCCTAAAATAGGAGTGATCACGTCTAAATGAACTTCACCTAAAACAAATAGCCAACCGTAGCTGAGCAATTCATATCGTACTCAAGTTTGAAACCACCTCCAGCAAAGCTATAAAAGTAAAACTCAGTACATGCAAACTTCTTTGATTTGTATTATTATAAGTCCGCGTTGAAATAGCAAAGGACAATACACTAACATGAATTGCGAGTAACACTTATAATATTAAATCATAACAAGAGGATTCTAGCTAAATCATATGCAGATTTAAAAGATCCCCGGCTAAAGAATACACTAATACACGCAATACTGCTTGATTTGATATATGATACAATCACGAATTTGCACTGTCACTGCTTTCGTGTAGTGATATTAAAATTTATTTTCAAAGTTCATCATTACCGCCCCGCACATTTCAATATTAAAGATCGGTTCATCATCACTGCCTTCTTTATCAGAGTTTAATATCGAGAATTGTTGGCTACAAATGCACATGCTCAAAGGAACAAATGTGTCTCCATACATTTCCCTGGGATATGACGAGTAACATTTTTTTTTCTAATATGTTAAATATAATTGATATGGTTAATATCAGTGTTTAAGTTTTGCATGGAAAAACATAGTTTAAACAGGAAGCAGTCAGAGTTTACTTAAACTCTGACAGTTGGAAGCTGAACAGAGTTTACTATAAGCTGACAGTGGAAGCTCGACAGAGTTTGTTAAACTCTGTCTGGAGGAAGCGTCTACTTGTCAACAGTGTTTGAAGAATTATTGAAGATAATTATGGAAGCAATATCTTTGAAGATTGGATAGATGTCAAAGAGATTGAGTTGACTAAGGAGACGTGTAGCAATCGTAATTGATAACAATTGTATAGCTAATTTATAGGAGTATAAATTATCGATTGTATAGCAGCTACATATCTTATAAATACAGTTAGGTTAACCCTAGAAGGGTAATCAATCGTGTAATACAATATCTTTCATTGTAACCTAAGCAGCTCTCTGTGATATTTTACATCACTGAGAGAGAAGTTAATTCAAACAGTTTTTAAAGCTTTTAAAGAACTTATTGTTATTCTCTCATACTTAGTTGATTATAAGTGTGTATTCGGCCTAACAATTGGTATCAGAGCTTAATCTGTTAATTTAATACAGTTTAAGATCCATACACACACAACTATAATCAATGGCAGAAATTCCTCCTCCCACATCAGGCTCTAGTGCTGAGAAGGCTCAACCTGCAACTGTGAGTCGATATGAAACAATCAGGGTTCCTATTCTTAAACCAGCAGAATACTTAACCTGGAAGGTGAAAATGGCTATGTTTCTGGAAGCTACAGATCCAGAATATCTTGACAGAATTTATGAAGGCCCCCGTAAGCCTACAAAATTATCTGTTGTTGCTGCTGGACAGGAAGCTAAATCTATTCCAAAGGAGAAGAAAGATTTGACTCCTGAGGATATTTCATCCATTGGAAAGGATGCAAAGGTTAGACATCTCCTTCATAGTTCATTGGATAATGTTATGTCTAACAAAGTGATCAATTGTAAAACTGCAAAAGAGATTTGGGATGCTCTAGAGGTTAGATGTCAGGGAACTGCTGCAATTAAGAAGAATAGAAGGAACATACTCACACAGGAGTATGAACACTTTGAGGATAAATCTGAAGAATCAATGACAGAAACCTTTGACAGATTCTGTAAGCTTCTAAATGATCTGTCACTGGTTAATAAAGAATATGATCTAGAATATTCAAATCTCAAGTTTCTTCTTTCTCTACCCGAAAAGTGGGATGTTAAGACAACCACTATTAGAGACAACTATGATCTGGCTGATACTGATATTGATGAGATCTATGGGCTGCTCAAAACTCATGAATTAGAAATGGAACAGAGAAGCAGAAGATCAGGTAGAAAGTCAAAATCTGTTGCTCTAAGAGTTGAAGAAAGACCATCAAAGAAGGAAGAATCAAGGAAGAAGGCAAAAGGAAAAGGCTTGGTCATTCATTCTGAAAGTGAGTCATCAAACTCTGATTTTGACTCAAATGCAGATGAATCATCTGATTCTGAAGATGATGAGGAAATGATGGAAATGGCTGCTTTGATGGTAAAGACTTTCAAGAAGATGGGTTTCAAGAACTTCAAGAAAGGAAAGAGATTCTCCAAGAATGATTCAAAGTTTGACAGGAAGAATTTCAGAAAATCTGAGAGAAAGAATACCAAATCTGGGAAAAGAGACAAGTCTGAGATTCAATGCTACAAGTGTAAGGAGATGGGTCATTATGCTCCTGAGTGCAAGAAGGGTAAAACTGAGAAGGCACTCTTCACTAAAGGCAGAGATTGGGCAGACACCACTGACTCAGATGAGGATGTAAACTATGCTCTCATGGCTACTACTGTTGATGAAGCTGAGGATTCTGAAAATAAGGTACCTCTAACTACCTATGCTTATAATACTGATGATATAACTGAATTAAGAATATATCTTAAGGCTTTGCATATCAGTTATAGGGATCAGACTTTAGAGAATGAGAGAATTAAAACTGAGAATTCTGAACTCAAAGAGAGAAATAAGGTTGTAGAAGAGAAACTTGATAACATGCAGCAAGTTCAAAAGGAGAGAGATGATGCTGTCTATCTTGAACAAGAGTTGTTAAGTCAGTATAAACAACTAGAATCTGAGTTGGAAAAGGTAAATCACATTATTAAAACTTGGACTCACTCATGAAAAGACACTCAAGAAGTTTTTCAATTTGACACTGTAGGTCTAGGTTATTCTGAGAAAGATGAACTTAGGTTTCAGAATACAGTCCAGATTAGACCACCTCTTCCACCTAAGAAATTTGGAACATTTGTTAATGGAATAAGTGAACCTAGGTTTGAAGGTGGAAAAGAAGCTGTTTAGAAAGAACCAGTAAAAACTAGTGTTAAACAGGTTAATATTGGTTTAATGACAGATAAACAACTTAAACATAAGCTTAAGGAGTTAAAATCTGTTAAGAAACAGAAAGTGTCTAGAAAGAACAGAAATGGTAAAGTAGGCATTACTCAAGGCAATTATCCAATGCTTGATACTTTAGCTCCAAGAAAGACATGTCATAACTGTGGTAGTACTAACCATCTTGCTAGTTTTTGCAGGAAGAACAAAGACATTAATTCTTTACCTTCCAAGTCTGAAGTAAAGAAAGATAATGTTAGAACTAAGCCACAGACTTTATGCAAACACTGTGGAAGCACTTGGCATTCTATTTATACTTGCAGAAATTATCATGCTATTTATCATAATTACTATGAACTGAAACCTAATCTGAAATGGGTTAGAGTTAATTCTGCAAGTGTAAACTCTGATAAAGTTAGCTTAAACTCTGATAATGAAAATTCCGCTGCTAAAGCTAACAAAATTAAGAAAGCCAAAGGATCCAAGCAAGTCTGGATCCTTAAATCTAATCCTCAGTAATTGTTTGTGATTGCAGGGCATCAGGGAAAGTATCCTAGTAGTGGACAGTGGATGTTCAGGACACATGACTTGTAACACCCCAAATCCGGGGTCAGGGATTTGGTCGTCACGCGAAAATCCTCAATAACAAATCACATGTTTATCAATATTAAACCATTTGTAGTCACTTACTAACAGAAATACAACAATTGAGACCCCAACTACCAAGCATCTTTTGGGTTATAGGGCTAGAAACAAGAACTAAAATCCTTACATTACTCGATTCATTACATCCATTCAACTACATCACATCGTGTATTACAAATCCTATACTACTAGTATAGCTTCGATGAGAAGTACACCAGCAACTAGTGATATCCTGTACAAAGTAATATAATTATTACACATCAATATGATTACATATAACTTACTCCAGCTATAGATTTTCTGGATCATATCGTCTTCATAAGGGCATACTACCTGCTTCTTCCGAGCTATGCATATAAGCATCATCTGCCTACCCTTCTCTGAAAGGTTAATATTTAAAACAAACAAGTATGAGCGGAAGAATTGCCCAGCAAGTATTAATAGAGTTTAACAATATATAATCCAATATACACAGGAGTTTTAAAATCCAACAATACCTAACATCATTTCCGAAACATTTATAACTATGAAACTTCAATAAGGAAAATATGATGTTTAACGCAACATCCAATGAACAGATAAGTTTATAATAACCATAGTAATCCTCATATCTTAGCAAAATAGTATACACTACAGTATTGCTAATCTTTTATAAAGCTTTTCAAAATACGCAGTTCAATATGCTGCTAAGACAGTTGTTTATCATCGTATACAAACCAAACCATTAGAAGGTTTCATTTTTAGTATTTCTCAAATCTGAAAGTATATACATATAAGTATGTCATTTCCATCAAACACCTTACAGATCAACATCATGTACCGGGTATAAGTTCTTTAACCACTTGATAAATCTAAACTCAGAAATAACTGATAGGAAGCGAGTCAAAGCTCTTGAAGCAAAACATTTGAGACTTGACATCAATAACCGATGAACCATCTTTCATCTTTTGAATAATTGCAAAAGTGCACAAACACGTGCCATTATTGTTAGAATATTCTTGCAGTTCTAGATACTGCATGAATTCATCATCATCATCTTTCATAATTGAAAACAACACTATCGGCTACTTGGCACTTCGGCCTAAGAAGCAATTTTTTTGAGTATTTTTCCAAAATGGAGGATGGGACTTAAAGAAAACATAAAAACCTGACAAGGATTGACGATGTCAGTCGCCACATCCAAGTCCAATAATCCGCGGGTCTTCTCTACCGGTAGAAGGATAGAAACTACATCCGTAACTATCCTCGGGTGAAAACTACATCCGTAATCACCCTCGATGAAAACTACATCCGTAATCATCCTTCGGCAACACCTGGGCCGGAATAATAATTGATGGACCGCCTGGCTCACGGCCGCTTACACATCCCGGGAATCGTTCGTCAACGATTCCCACTCCTGCCAGAGTCCCTTTTTTCTTTTTCTTTCAAAACTTGTTTTGATTGAAAATCGAGTAGTTGAGGTCCGACATCAGTCGACCGATAATTCTTGAAAAATGTGCAAGGAAGTAAAACCAGACCGGGGGTTTTCGAAAATATTTTGAGTTCGAAAGAGTTCGAGTATAGGTATACACTTATACCTATATCAATCCTGACACAGGGTTTTGTGTTCACATATGGAAAATGGTACGCATAAAGCTTGTAACACAACAGGGTAATTCCATATATAAATAAGTTCTTGAAAAGTAACTTACCTAGATAGAATCAAAATATAATATTTTAAATGACTATGAAAGTCCTTAGACATCCTTTGAATAGTGTTTTATAATCTTCAGAACACTCAAAGTATTTAATAAATATTTGACTAATATGTAACAAATAATAAATATTCAATAATCCTTTTTTAAAAGAATACTCAAAATAATATTCATTTATTAAATAATATTCAAATAATATTTACTATTAATACTGAAATATTTAATAACCTCAAAACACCCAAATACAACTCTTGGAATGTTTCTAATCAAAATCAAGACACAATCTCTCCGGCAGTCTCCAAACTTTAGCCACTTTATCAAATAACTACTACTGACTCTCGGTCAGTAAGAAATAATTAATAAGTCTGGAAATCCTTTTTCTCTTTCTCCATTTTTGTTAATGAATATTATAATTAATATTCATCAATTTAAATAAGCATTCAAATAACATATATCGATATCAATCTAGCTGTTTTAAGCTGAAAATAACCAATTTATAATCATTGGAATATCTTTAATCCGTATTGAAAATAAACTATCTCCGATAAATAATATACTAGATAGAATCACTCTATTAAATTATTTTATTATTTCTCCGGGACAAAGTGATTTTAAGAAAGCGTATTGAAAACGATATTCATCTAATTAAATAAATTTAATTAGGCGAATGAGGTTTATTTAATTAGTGAATGCTTTCAGAAGCATCTATTAATTAAATAAACACTGGTTTATTGGTGATGTTGCCTTTAGGATAATTATTGCGAAATTCTTTTTAAAAGCTTTGCCCGGGTTTTCGAAAACATACAATACAAAATAGCCCCGACACGCGGCTAATTTCTAAAACTCAATACATGCTCTACCCTCTGAGCCTCTCTTATTCTGATACATAAATACATACCTCATAACATATAGTCCACTACCATAGTACGAAAAGTTTATAGATATATATATATACCGTATAAATCAAGATATAGAGCCATAAAAATATCACTGCCCGTCAACAGTATTATAAGCCATGGGGTTTTGGTTATTACACGAGCAGAATTTGATATTGTTGGCAAAGCCAGGAATACAATGATTTGGAAGAAGAAGTACAAGGTTGGAAAACTCGCGAATACAGATTGAAAACTTATTTAACACATTTCATATATTTAAAATAAATATACTCTGAACAATAGAGTATGCATAGTAAACTTGCCTCTGGTCCTTAGTAGAAAATAGAAACCGCGGATAAATCCTTCGCACCTCGTCCAAGCAATTCCATGGACCTTACCTGACGTCTCGATCTCCCTTTTTGGATGCACGTCGCTCCAATTTGATTACGTCCTAATAGTACTGAATTGGTTACGAGTACGTGTCAGTCCTTCCTCGTATCTCGAGTAGTCCCGACTCAGAGTTACTACTAAGTCACTTAAAGAAAAACTATTGGCGTCTTCCCCATAGTTAACTATTCTAATACCACTTAATGCACATAACACATTTACATCCATTTAATAGACTTAAACCAATTTAATATATAATTAATCCTCAAAGCATCATTGATCCTCAATACCATTTTTAATACTTAACTTAGCACATAAATCCTCGAGACAACAATTAATCCTCAAATCAACCACTTAACACATACACACATAATCAGTTAACATCCACTTCATGCCTCTAGACCACGGAAATTTAATAAATTAAATATAATTAATCGCAGGGGATTTTCATAAAATTTCGGCATGAAGTGTTCGTTTATCGGACTATGGGCACAGCCCCTCAAATACAATACAACCCTGTTTTAGCAAAAATAAAGCTGCCTCAACTTGCAGCCACATAAAATAAACACATAAGAAAGTATCCGCCCTGACATGCGGCACATAGCACATAATGATTTATATTACACTACTACTTATGCTACACCAATGATCGTATTTCTCACGTATTTTAATGATACACGTGACAATCAATCATTGATGTTCGTAAGCCCTAGGGAACAACCCCTAGCACTAACTATTACTTACGCTATATCAATGATCACACCACTCAAGTATATTAATTATACCCGTGATAGCTAATCATGGATATTCGTAAGCCCTAGGGATTAGTCGAAAAGAATTACACAAGTCCTTTAAATATTGACATTTAAAAACTTGTGATCTTCTCATAACCCCTAGCACGGTTCTAATTATTATAAAATTCTAACATTTAACATATAACATTCATAATTAGTAAAGCCATCAAATACCACGACTCGACTTATAGCACTTAGCACATAAACCTTTATTGATGACCATATATTACAAGTAAGTCACATAAACCTTAATTATCGACTCGATTAAATCTAATTCTCGCATATAAGACATTTATCAAATACTATGGTCAAACTCGATTGTTGACTAACTCGATTATCATTTAATCAATTAAGCATAGCAATTCCATATAACCACATAATCATTTTATTCGTTTAAAACGAATCATAATAATCTTTAAATCTACCATCCACTCCGACTATTAAACTCGAATATTAACGAGACCACAATTAATCTCACAATTTCAATTAGCAACTAACAATTTAACAATTAACAATTATTAACTCGAACATTTAATCGGACTCCTAATTAAACTCAACAATTATAATTACCAACATACTTTTCGAATTAAATTACGAAAATTAAACCAAAGATCGTAATTTAATCTAATTAAATCACAACAATATCCTCAAAATTCAATATAATTTAATTATAAAAGTCAACACATAAATCTCACAATTGACAACTAATTAAATTACCACAATTAACTAATTAAATTACTACCATTCAACAACATATAGCAATTTACATCTAATCACGAAAATTAGCAAATAATCCCGCAATTTAAAATCAATTAAATTACATAAATTAGTAATATTAATCTAATTTACAACCAATTAAGTACGAAAATTAAATAACTAAGATACGAGATTATACCATCTTGGTTTCGGCTTGACTTGACGGAAAACCCATCTCTCTCTCTCTCTCTCTCTCTCTCTCTCTCTCTCTCTCTCTCTCTCTCTCTCTCTCGCTGCACAGCAGCCGCCACCACCACTCCTCAGCCACGACCCCTTCTCCTCTTCCTTCCGTCGTTCTCGACCTTTGCTACTCCCAATCCCCGCGCGCGACCTCATCCTGCAACACACAACCGCGCGGCTCATACCCACACAAACACGCATCACACACACTTACATACACACACACGCGTATATATATACATATATACTACCCAATCTCTTTCCTTTCTCTCTTTTTATCTTTCTCTCCTCTCACCCCGAGTCTCTCTCTCCCCGCTGTTTCTCTCCCCCTTCCTCGATCTACTTGTGCGGCTGTGTGTATATGTTTGCAGTCGTGTGTGTATTTATCTGCTATGTTTAATCTAATGGGCCTAAGCCCAATAACAATTAAAACACTTACAACTAATTATAACACACTATAAATAATATTTGGAGTAAATAAATCTAATTGGTAAAAATAAAGTTTCTAGCATAATTAAATACTAGAATACTTTTAAAGATTTTCGGAGAAAGAAGTAGAATTAAATCTAAATTTTCTAAATTGATATACATTTTACAGGTCAATAATAATTTATAAAAACAAATCATAAATATAATAATTGTGATTCATAAATCACAATTTACCGGGCTTTATAAAAATACTACAAACACTAATGATTTAGTAAAACCTTGAATTCTCGATTATATATATTAATCGAGTAATTTCTGCAATTCCTCAAATAATTAAAATAATCATTTTCTAAGGATTTTAAAATATCCAACTTATTCAATAATTTAAAATAAAATCTTTACTGAATAATTCTGCACTCCAAAATTAAATCTTTATCCAAATAATTTATTGACTCAAGATATCTACTCGGTCCATAAAATTTCAAAAAGGGTCCCAGTTCCACTTAACCGAAAATAATTAAATAAAAAAATAAAAAAAATTCCTCCTCATTTTAGGAAAAACATTATTATTATTGAAATTATAATAAATCATTTCTTAAAAAATTCTGGTTATTACATGACTGAAAATAAAGCCCTGCTATTAGAGTATGTGGAGAAGGTTGGCCCAAAAGTTTCCTATGGAGATGGCAACATAGGACATACTCTGGGATATGGCAATATTAATCTTGGAAGTGTCATCATCACAAATGTAGCTCTGGTTCCAGGACTCAAGCATGATCTGTTATCTGTGAGTCAAATCTGTGACAGAGGTTTTCATGTAGATTTTCAACGTGAATACTGTGAAGTTATCAGCAAAACCACAGGGAAAGTTGTTTTAGTTGGACAAAGGCACAACAATATCTATGAAGCAAGCTTGTTGACAAACTCTGATGGAAAAACAATGTGCATGTCAACAAGAATGTCCAATGAGGAGAGTTGGAAGTGGCATAAGAAACTCTCTCATTTGAATCTGAACAACATAAATGAGCTGATAAGAAAGGATCTTGTTAGAGGACTTCCAAAGTCTTTGCTAAATGTTAATGGTCTGTGTGATTCATGTCAAAAGGCCAAACAGAGGAAGATCTCTTTCAAGAGCAAGTCTGAATCTTCAATTGTTGATCCATATCATCTGTTACATGTTGATCTTTTTGGACCAGTAAATGTCTTGTCAATTGGAAGAAAGAAATATGCTCTAGTTATTGTTGATGAATATACCAGATACACTTGGGTGTATTTTCTAGCAAAGAAGGATGAAACTGCATTAACTCTGATGAAGCATGTAAAGCTACTGGACAAAGGATCAAAACACAAAGTCAAAATAATCAGAAGTGATAATGGAACTGAATTCAAAAATGCAACAATGGAAGAATTCTGCAAGAATAGAGGTGTGAAGCAAGAATTTTATGCACCTGGTACACCACAGCAAAATGGTGTAGTTGAGAGGAAGAACAGAACCTTGATAGAAGCTGCCAGAACTATGCTTGATGAAGCAAAATTGCCAACCTATTTCTGGGCAGAAGTAGTTCAAACTGCTTGTTTTACTCAAAATGCAACACTGATCAACAAGCATGGAAAAACACCATATGAGATGGTGAGGGAAAAGAAGCCAAACCTGAAATATTTTTATATTTTTGGGTGCAAATGCTTTGTGTTGAAAACTCATCCTGAACAGTTGACCAAATTTGAGTTGAAAGCATATGAAGGAATTTTTGTTGGCTATCCAGTGTCAACTAAGGCATTCAGAGTTTATAATCTCAGAACAAGGGTGATTATGGAATCTATTCATGTGTCATTTGATGACAGGAAAATCACTGGACTTGAAGATGTTGATGAACATGATTAGTTGCATTTCGAAAATGAAGATCTAATCTCTGATGAAATAAACTCTGATGACACTAGTCCAACAAACTCTGTTGATGCAAACTCTGAACCTCTACTGGTACACACAGAAGAAATAGTACAGTCTGAACAAAGAGGAGAACCAGTTGAGGGGGAGCATGATCATAGTGATGACTCAAATTCTGATAGTGAGTCAACTGAAAATTCTGGATCAAATTCAAACTCTGATGACTCAAACTCTGAAAGTCCAAATTCTGACAGTTCAAACTCTGAGAGATCAAATTCAGGGGGAGCCTCAGAGAATGAAGAAAGGCATCAAGATAATCAGGAGAACATTGATCAAGGAGGAGGATCAACTGTTGACAGAAGTCATTTACCTACAGCTAGGAAATGGACAAAATCACATACACCTAATTTAATCATTGGAGATCTAGATGCAAAAGTTAGGACAAGAAGTGCTACAACAAATGAATGTCTGTTCCAAGCATTTCTATCCAAATCTGAACCAAAGAAAGTGGAAGAAGCTCTTCAAGATGCTGACTGGATAACAGCAATGCAGGAGGAGTTAAATGAATTTGAGAGAAATGAAGTATGGACCCTTGTACCTAGACCAAAGAATAGATCTGTTGCTGGTACTAGATGGGTTTTCAGAAACAAAACTGACAGTGATGGGGTTGTTACAAGAAACAAGGCCAGACTTGTGGCCAAAGGCTATTCACAGCAAGAAGGCATAGACTATGATGAAACTTTTGCTCCAGTTGCAAGGTTGGAGGCAATAAGAATCTTTCTAGCATATGCTTCTCACAAGAAATTCAAGGTTTTTCAGATGGATGTGAAAAGTGCTTTTCTGAATGGAAAACTTGAAGAAGAAGTGTTTGTTGAACAACCACCAGGATTTGTAGATCCCAAGTATCCAGATTATGTCTACAGGCTTGACAAGGCACTCTATGGACTTAAACAGGCACCAAGAGCATGGTATGAAACTCTGGCTCAATTTCTTTTAGAAAGTGGGTTCCACAGAGGTACAATTGATAAAACCTTGTTCTATTTCAATCTTGGTAGTGATCTGTTATTAGTTCAAATATATGTAGATGACATAATCTTTGGATCTATTAATGATAAACTCTGTAAGAAGTTTGCCAATCTCATGCAGTCTAGGTATCAAATGAGCATGATGGGAGAGCTCCGTTATTTTCTAGGGCTACAGGTGAAGCAAACAGATGATGGAATTTTTATCAATCAAGCAAAATATACCAGAAATCTTCTTAAGAAATTTGACATGCTTGACTGCTCATCTGCAACAACTCCTATGGAAACATCAACAAAGTTGGATAGAGACACAGTTTCACCAGTGGATATGACAAACTATAGAGGAATGATTAGGTCACTTCTTTATCTAACAGCTAGCAGACCTGACATCATGTATCCAACATGTCTTTGTGCAAGATTTCAGGCAGATCCAAGAGAACCACATCTAACAGCTGTGAAGAGAATCTTCAAATATCTTAAGGGAACCATAACTTTAGGTTTGTGGTATCCAAAAGAATCAGACTTCAAGCTTCTTGGTTACTCTGATACAGACTTTGCAGGCTGTAAGATAGACAGAAAAAGTACTAGTGGAAGTTGTCAATTTCTTGGTGATAGAATTGTTTCTTGGTACAGCAAGAAACAGAAATCAATCTCTACATCTACAACTGAAGCAGAGTATATTGCTGCTGGTAGCTGTTGTACTGCACAGATTCTGTGGATGGAGAATCAATTACTGGATTATGGATTGAGGTACAATAAAATACCTATTTACTGTGATAATCAAAGTGCTATTGCTATGACAGGTAATCCAGTACAACATTCAATGACCAAGCACATCAGCATAAGGTACCATTTTATCAGAGAACATGTAGAAGAAGGGAATATTGAGCTTCATTTTGTGTCTACAGAACAACAGCTTGCAGATATCTTCACCAAGCCATTGAGTGAAGCTGTACTTACAAGGCTGGTAAATGAACTAGGAATGGTCTCTAGTTTTGACTAGAGATATTGGTTAGACTCAAAACTCTACTTATGTACTGTGTTGCTCATATTTCTGTGGTATGTTAAACTCTGATATGCAAACTCTGCTCAATGACTGTTAAACTCTGTTAGCATGCTTTTTAAGTCATACACTGTTAACTGTTGAATAAACTCTGAGAAACTCTGATAATGTTTCTTTCTGAACATAAACACCAATGAAGATACATGTACGAAACATTATTCTCAGTAATTAGTCATGAATCTTTCTAAGTTATCTGTGATCTAATCTTAAACTGTGTAGAAAGTTAACACAGCATGATACTGTTCTATATTTATAGCATCTCTTAGTTTATTTATCCTAAACTCTGAGTCTGTAAATACTGTGTGCATTGCCTCTCATAAATAATTTTCGATGTTGATGAGCTCTAAACTCTGTTAGTTATACACTGTTAAATTAGATTCTGTTATTAGAATAACCCCAAAGCTAAAATATATAGACTGTTAGAACTCCTTTGAGATCATGTTTGTAACTAGGACGACCCAGGAACTTACTGGTATATAGTAAAGGCTAAAATTTTCTAATTTTTGGTGACTAGTCGAAAGCTAGGAAGATCCAAGAACTTATCAAATTGATAAGGGCTAAAATTATAGGATTTTTGGTGACTAGTTTTTAACCTCTGGTTACTGGAGAAAACCAAAAAAAAAAGGGTTATAGATTAGTTAAATATTACTGTATATAAACTGGTTACTACAGAGTTTAGCATTCATCATATATTCAGTGTTTACTATGAGAGTTTGTGCATCCAGTACTTACTGATTTACTTTATTGATTTTATAAAATACTAGATGCTCTAAATACTGATCTAGTAAACTCTGCTCTACACACACATATATTCACAACTGTGCAGTGTTTGAAAGGATAACAGTAATTAAGTTGAACAATTGATAAACACTGTTGGATTTTGTTGAGTACTCTAAGGTATTATTTTATTTCAGACAAAACATATACATGGAGTACACAAAGAGTTTTTGAAATTTGCATGTAATATGTGCCAGTTGTTTAATTGTGTCAGACAGTTAAAGCTTATTGGAAATAGGAGAGAGAACAGCAGTAATAATAGGCATTATTACTGCGCGTGTAAATAACTGTTCCACTGTTTATGTGACACGTGTCCCACTCGCACACTTAACAAGAAATTGGTTGCGTGTTTAATGTCTAAAACGATTGAGTTTTGATTTTTAATTACAGATCTAATCAAAATCATTTCATTATTCATTTTTTCATCTTTACATCCACGAACACACAACATCACACACAATTTCTCTGTTACTTTCACTTAAGCATTTTCACAAACACTTTTCCACACACTCTCTTCTCTATTATACTGTTCTAATGGCAACCAAGAATTTTGTGGCTCAGGGATTAACTTTTGTTACAAACAACTATGCTGCAATCCTAGACACTGTTAAAGCCCCAGAATCATTTCATCTGATTCAAAACTTCTAAGAGACTCTATAATTGGTAAGGCTCTTGTCCAACCAGAAAAACTCTCGGCCACACAAATCTCTACCTTCTGGAGAAACTCGGTTTATGATGATGGTGGAGAGAATGGGACTCCATCAATTGTGTTTACCTATGAAGATCAAGAGTTTGTCATAACTCCTGCAACTGTTCGTGAGGTTTTGGATTTTGACACTCACACTTCATACTCTGTGGCTGTTGAGGGTCAATTAAAATAAATGTTATAGCAAATAAGGTTTTCTGCTCCTTTGGATAAGATTGGGAATGTCAAAAGGCCAGGGCTCAGGAAGGAGTGGAGCTTCTTCTTTGATTGCATTACTCGAGCATTTGGCAAGAAGGTCACCAAATGGGATGCAATTCCAGGTGAAAGTCTTCAAATCGGGTATTCTCTTCTTAATGGAAGTAACTTTGATTTTGGTCGTCTTGTACTTATGAATTTAGGTGAAAAAATTGCAGAGTCTAATACAACTATTTATTTCTCACGTTTCTGTCAATGTTTATTCTCTGCTTGTTTACCTAATTTGGCAATTGCTGATGAGGATGTTATACAACCTTTCCAATGTCATAAGAGAATGTTTTCTAATTTGACAAATAAGGATGCTAACAAAGAGCAAGTACCAGAGTTTATCTATCCTCTTGCCCTTAGAAACTTTCTCAACCAACCACAAGAACAACAAGAACCACAACCCGAACCAATCATTGAACCTCCACAGTCACCACCTCAACCCACAAACACTGAACCTTCTCAACCCATAAACACTGACCCACCTCAAACCATAAACACTGAACCAATCACTAAACCTACATCTCCACCCACCATTACTACTACTTCACAACCACAATCTTCATCACAACCTCAACCTCAACCACAATCCAAACCAAAGAAACCAAAGAAAAGCAAGGCTATAAGGCCATCAAGGAAAGAAAGGCTTGCTGAAGCTTCTAAGCCAAAGAGGGCTAGAAAGGAAAGGGCTAACAAACCTAAATCTTCATCTATACTAGATGATTCTGTCTCAGAAGAAGAGAGAGCAGAAGTGAATCCTCCAGCTAAGAGAAGGAGATTAATTCTTGAAGAATCTGATGAAGATGTGCATATTGAAGCTCCAGAGGATATTTCTTAGGAAATACCTACTGTTGAGATAGAAAGAGATGGAAATGTTGATGCTCAAATGGATGAAATTCTTGAACCATTGTTCCCATTCTCTGAGAACATGGACATTCCAATCTCTTCACCTGCTGTATTCTCTGAGGCAACTGATGCAGTAAATCAAACCACCTTGGTACATGAAGAAACAGTGGCTTCTCATACTGAGTTAATCTCTGATGCTCATCAATCTGTTGAATAGGGTGAGGAAATTGATCAACCACCTAAGGAGATAAATTCTGAGCCTATTGTGCAACCTGCAGAGGATATTGTTGCAGAGAATGTTGAACCTACTGCTGAAACTGTTGCAGAGGATGTTGTTGAGACTGTTGAAACTGTTGATGCATCTATTCCAATTCATGAATCCACTCATCATGTTGAAGCTGAGATTGAAGTTGAAACTGAAGGGAATACTGAGTCAAGCTCTTCTCAGAGTTTACCAGTTCAGACTGATGCTAAAGTTAAGGATTTTGCTAGTCCTTCAAATCAAGCAGATGCCGAAGAAGAACACTATGAACAATTTTCAAATGACTGGTACAAGGACACTTGTATCTTTTCTGTTGCAAGAGCAACTGAATTTGTCAAGAGAACCTCGAGAACAATTACAAATCCAGAGATTCTATCTTGTCTCAAGGCTACAGTTGTACAAGTGAAGACTCTTAATTCTAGGTTTGATCTGTGTCAAAAGGTAATTTCTGATGTTCGAGGTGATGTTGTTAGAGGAGATGATATGATTAAACTTGACAATAAGAACAAATTTCACTATCTTTCTCAGAATCAAGAAACTTTGTCTCACAGGCTGAGCAAAGTTGAAGAATATCAAAATGCTATGCCTTTAAAGATTGATTCTATTGCTACCTCCCTGGAGTTAATCACATCTATTCTTATGCCTGATGATGTCAAAAATGGGGAGAGAGTTGCTAAAGACAAATGCAAGCAATCTCAAACTCTGATTAGAAAGGATAATACTGGAGATGGAGGAGCAAGTAATAAAGGCAGGGGCAAAACTGAAGAACTTCAAACTCTGAAATCTAGCAGGTCTTCTAAATCACAGTTTGCTGGGATAAACACTAATACTAAAGGTACTTCAAAGACCAAGAGTTTGGTATTCTCTTCTAATCCACAGACTGATGAGGGGTTGGCTGCTAAATTGTTTATTGAAGAAAATGAGGAAGGAGCTACGATTGAAGATATTAAATCTGAAGAAAAGAGTTTACAAGAACAACATCTCAAAGCTTTAAAGTCTGGAAAGTTAAAGAAAGGAAAAACTCCTAGGCCTGTTCTTAAAGGCATTGTGATCAAGGAAAATGTTGATGCTGGTCAAAGATCACATTTATCAAAGAAATCAACAGAAGCAGAAGCTAAACTCAAGCTGAAAGGCATTGAAGGAGAAGTTTCAAAGAAGAAAGATACAACCTCTGTTTTTACACAAGTTGTACAGAAGAAAGAAAAATACAACCTCTGTTGCTACACAAGTTGTGTCTAGACCTTTATCTTCTCAGTTGCAATTAGTTTTTGGTAAAGGAACACTTCATGATCCAAATCTATTATCTGGAGCCTCTATGGATTTTTCTGATGGAAGAGCTTTGTCTGGTAAGGTTGGAAACAATAAGGCTGGTCTAGGCTCACACAAAGATAGAAGGCAATATACTGGTCCCAGAGATCCTTCTTCACTGGCTGTTCCAGGTCGTGGTGTCACTCAAGAGAGTTTGGACAGACTGGAATCAGTGCAGTTAGTTTATCAAAAGAGTTTAAAGAAGGATTTTCTCTTGTACTTCATGGCTGATGGGACAGTATTTAGAATTGGTGAGAATGATATTGGCTTGAAATATTGGGAAGAATTAGAATATGTTCTATATCTTTTCAAGGTGAATAGTCAAAGGACTCAATCAGTTGCAAATGTGCTCAGACAGAAAATGCTCCAGAATTTGGCAATCAGAGGGATGAAGTTCAATAGCAGATATGTTCCTAAGTACAGAGACTGGAATGGAAATCTTATTGAAATGAAGAAGGGTACTGCAAAGTTAAAGACTGATCTGGGAATCACAGTACTTGACTTCAATTCACAGTCAGAGGAAGTCAAATTTATTAGGCAGGGAAATGAGATGAGGAGAAACAAAATCTATGATCTTAGATCTGCTATCTATCAGACAGATGAGAGTGATCCTCAGTTAAGAGAGATTAAGGAAGCTATGAAGATTGAGCTTGAAAATGCATAGAGAATATTGCTTATAGATTATCTCAGAACAACACCAGATCTTGAGGAGATTAGAGATTAAAGTCTGTAAGAATTTTCTTGTTATCTGTAGATTTTTGTTAAGTCTGGTTTAAACTCTGCTTATTTTAATAAACACCGTGTTTGTATGAAATTGTTTTGACATCATCAATTATTGTTAACTTGTGCATTTTTACTAATGAACAAGTTGGGGGAGATTGTTAAATATAATTGATATGGTTAATATCAGTGTTTAAGTTTTGCAGGGAAAAACAGAGTTTAAACAGGAAGCAGTAAGAGTTTAGTTAAACTCTGACAGTTGGAAGCTGGACAGAGTTTACTATACGCTGACAGTGGAAGCTCGACAGAGTTTGTTAAACTCTGTCTGGAGGAAGTATAACAACCCGAATTTTCAAAATAAATTTATTATTTTGCATTGACCGATAGATTTGACGAGAATATAATATTTAAATATTAGTTATAATATTTATTCGTATGTGATACAATTATGTGATTAAATGTTACGTGTTTAAATGTTTATCTGTACGTTCTATTAATTGTTGTAGATACGGTTTTTCAAAATATTCGATTCAGTAATTATTTTAGTTCAAGGTTATTATTTTAATTAAATAAACGATACGTGTATGTGTATTTTATTCGTTTCTTAAAATTTTTGGATTTTAATGTATCGTGTTTTAAAATTTTTAGACGATACGAAAATTTCGTTACGGATATACTTTTATCGTCTAAATAATTTTAACGAAACAAAAATAGAAATTACGGGTATTAGAAATGTATCGGTGTGTATATTATGTGTTCCATGTTAATTGCTAATGTTCGGGGTTTTTCTCGTAAAACGAATCAATTAAAATATCTTTTACTCCGTACCCCGTAATTGCTATTTATAGGGGCTTTACTTAAAAGACTTGGTTCTTTTACTAGTACTCTATGTTCTTGTAATTATTTTCTCGTTTTTTTTCGTGTCCGTTTCATTGTGGATATCTTTCTTTTGGATAAACATCTGTTTTGGTTCGTCTATTTCTTAATTATTCGTATGTATTGGTACATCGTTCGTACCAATGTTTTATCCGTTGAGCCAAAAATATCTTTAAAATGCGAGATAAATACATTTTTGATTCGTATTTATTGTTTATCAGTCCAGAGTATAATTATTGTAATTATCCGTACATCTTTGATATTTATCTTTTTAAACGATTTTTTTTTTTTTCGATTTTAACGATTCATCGATTCATTATCGAACCAAAACTAGTTTTCGATGTATTAATATTCGTTAAATATAAATAGCCTAAAATTATTTTTATTTATTTACAAAAATCATAAAAATCAGATTTTTACAAAAGTTAAATAGTAAAGTAGATTTTCTCTCTCTTGTTCTTCAAGATCAAACTTAATTTGGAGGTGATGCCGATCTTGGATTTTGGCGTTCAACCACTCAAATCGAAGCTCTTGGAATCTACTTTCCAAATCCTTTAACAAATCTCAGTTTTGGTAAATTTTCGATTTTATATTAATTTATCTTCAAATCTGAAAAACTAGGGTTCATGTTAGAATTTGGGGCTTTTTGATTCTTTGATTTTCCGGTTGAATTGATGGTTTGTATAGCTTCATATTGATTCCAGGAGTCCAATTATATGTTCAATTTCATTGTTTTATTGCTAGTTTGGTCAATTCGAATTCTAGGGTTCATGAGCAAATTGGGGCTTTTCATATGGTTGATTGTTTGCTTGTTTTGATGGTTCCATTAGCTTCATATAATGATTTACAATCAATTTGAGTATCTAATTGCTATGTTTATGTTCGAATAAGTGTAAAACGAGTTAATGGGTTTTGTTAGTTTATAAAATCAATTGTATCTTAAGTATGTGTTATTGTTCATGTAATTGGTTGTTGGTATTAGATTTGTTGTTGTTTAAGCTTCGTTTTGCCATAAGAATCATCAAGTTTGGTGCCCGTTTTGTGAAATTCGAATTTCACCGGAATCTTAGTTTGAAGCTCGCCGGATTTTGTGATTTGTGGTTTGTTTTGGTCGGATTTTGTGATGTAGTTATTGCCCGGTTGATGGGCAACGATTTTGTGTTGTATTGGTGTAGAAAACGGAGTCACCGGAGTGTTTTTGGTTGCCGGAAAATTTCCGGATTCCGGCGAACCTCCATTAATGGTGGTTGAGTGTTCTTGGTGTTCTTGGTGATGAATGTGTGGTGATGATGATGAATAGTGTGGTTTGATTCAAAATTTTTCTAAATTTTTCAGAAAAATGTTTTTGGGTCAAAGTTTTATAAAAATTTTCTAAAATTCAAATTTCTTTTATGTATTATTATTTTAATTTCTAAAAATTAAATTTAATTAGTTAATTATTTTTAAATAATAATTTAATTGATTTAATTAATTGATTAATTCATTTTAATTTATTAATTATATTAATTAATTATTAGTTAAATATATGATTGACTTAATTAAATTTAAATCTTTTTAAGATAAAATACTTGTTTATTTTATGGGTTGATTAATAAATAATTAATTTGAATATTTAATTAATTTAATTATTAATTGAATTATTCTTATTAATTGCGTATTAATTAAACCGCTTGTCCGTTTTAAACGAGACAAGTATTTCTGGAATTAGAAAAATGACTCGGTTCTTATAAAAATGGTTTTAAGTTAAAATTCAACTTTTAAATTTGGGTCGACTTTTTACCAAACCTTTTTATTGAGTCGGTTATATCCGATAATCAGGGTTTTGACCCGTTTTATAATTTTAAATACAACACGATAAAATCTTTTCATGATCTGACGTGCTATGTGAATAAATTATTTACTTATCGAGTCTTTTTATGTGAAATATGAATTATTTAGGTATTGTGTATCGAGGGTTAGAACATAAATCGAGTATGCTTATATGATTAACCCTATGTGTTATATGATTTAATTTAAACGTGATTAGAGTATGCATACAAACGTCGGTAGGCCGTAGATTTATTCCGAAGACTAAAAGGTCGTCTTGTATTTAATTGTAGAATTGACGCGCGGGCTCGATCGAGGTAGTTCGGACTCGTGGCAATCGTAGGAGCAAATAAGATCGATCGGGAAGAAGATCGTTGTGTTATTTCGGATCTACGTCATACCTAGCGACTAAGGATCAAATAGACATAAAGTGTGGGGTAGCTAGCAGTCAGAATATTAGTCAGCTTCTAACAGAGTTTAAGCTCCGAATAAGGCAAGTTACCTAACCGTACTCTTTTATTCAGAGTATGTTTAATTTTCCTTAAATTTTATGCCGAATGTTTTATTTAAAAACTCGTAATCATCGAGAACCCGTTTAAATTAATCAAATAAGTTCTTATCACTTCCAACTTATGATCGAGCATGTGTGTATCATGTTTTAAAAGTTTATGATTTTTTTTAATAAAAGATCTTTACATCTTCAAATTTAACTCTGTTATATAAATATTCAGTGAGAAACTGTTATTTAAGAATTTCACTGATTTGGTAGTTTTACTGCCCAATTGTTTTAAAATGTTATTCCTACAATATAAGTTAGGAATAAAACTTTAGAGATGCTTATCCCTTGATCTCTAGACAAAAATGTTTTGTTTTGATATGTGAATATGTTTAGCGTAAGAGGCCGGTTGCAGGTCCAGCTTTAAAAGAGACTAGTGACGGTCTTCTTTAGGCCAATAGCAATAAGTGCCATCAGGATCCATATTTTTATATCCTGTACATCATGTGTGCATGGTTTTTGGGTTAAGCGGGACTGATCATCAGCTTAACTCTTGCAACTGTTGATATTCCACATATCACTTAAGGGAAAAAAATTCATATTTGACTGGAAATAATGTTGTTAGATAAAAGATACTTTTATTAAACTGTAGTCTGTTTGAAATTTCCTTTCATACAATCTTTACTCGTGTTACAAAATTTCGACCCTGGTTCTATAAATTGTATCGGTTCTTTTTCAAAAGAGATACTTCATTGAACTGTTGCTTGTTTTCAAATATACTCTTGTGTTATACAAAGAAATGTTTTCTTATTTACTTCTATTTCTTTCACAAAAGTTTTGAAAGATATCAATTCGCTATCGGATTTGAAAATTCCCTTTTTAACTTATGTTGAAAAGTATTTTAGTATATTCTATTATATACTTGCTGAGCATTTCTTTCGCTCATTCTTGCTTTTGTTTTAAATCTTGTTTTTCAGAGATAGATAGTTGATGCGGTTGACTTAGTTTAGCTCGAAGCAGGGCAAATCTTGGATTGAGTTGATGTTTGGCTCAAAGCGATTCTGTCTTTTGAGTTATTCTACTAGATGTTTAGTTAGACTGGTATGGTATTCATATTCTTGTATTGTATTATTTGTTGTATTAGATTATTGTGGCCGTTGTATACCTTTTATCAAGGTGATACAAACAGCATAAGATTGTATAAGAGATTGTTGTGTTTAGAGATTTGAGTTGTAATAAAAGAAGTTATTATTATAAGTGTTTTTGGATTTCTTGTTTCCAAGTCTATAACCTGAAAAGATCTTGTTAGGTTGGGGGTCGGATGTCATGTTTTAGATTAAATATTAGCAGGTGATTGTTTGATTATTCAGGTATTCCGCAGTAGCGACCCATATCCCTGACCCCGGATTTGGGGGCGTTACAAGTTGGTATCAGAGCTGAGGATATAGAAACTAGAAACAAGAGAGATTGTAGGATTATATATAGTTATGTGAGATTGTCTAAACTCACATAGAGTTTGTGTTGGACTACTGGATGTAGTACCAATAAGTGAGTAAGAATGGGGTGTCTGAATTAAGAATTTGCTGAGTTAGATCTGGCTACTTATGGTTTAGATGATTCATGGATATAGTTCTGTACTTTCCGACCTATAAATAACTTTAGCAGGACATTAAAGGATGGATAGTTAGTATCTCGTAATATGACAGTGATATGTTGAGACTGTCCTTGTATTGTGGGATCTTTGGATGAGTGTGATAGAGTACGAGTTGAAGTTACTTGTTTGTAAAACTTTTTGAGTTAGGAAAGTGATGTAATATAGTATTGATTGATGGATTCTAATATTTGGATTGACTATAGTGATAAAATGGTAAAGTTAAGATTATTCGGTAAAGATGAGATTATATTTTAAAGGAAAAAGGACTGAGAATTTCAGAAAATGACTTGAATGGAAAGGCTGTGATGCCAAAGATGATAAGCTTATTTAGCAGATGTGATTGGTACGTGAATATAAATGTTAGTATAAATAAGATTATAAAAATGATTGGATTCGAGGATGTAGCTCCTAACGACCTTCTAAGTACCACTTATTAGAGATATAGAATTTATCGTTGATTTATTAATGAGAGCAGGACTGGTAGCAAAGTCTTCTATAGATTGGAACACTCTCATGAGATGATTGTGCCGAGTTGGATAGATATGCTTGTGATTGTAAATAGTTGCAGTGGAGTCCTTGGAGACCATTGTGAGTTGTCGTCGACATAGGGAATCGTGTATCTTAAGACGTTGTGGAGAGAGTTTAAAATTGATCGATCGTTTGTTAGAAGAACCAGCAGAGGATGCATCGGTGGAGATCGGGGCAATCATTCTTTTCATCTGTGATTTATTTGACTATCCTTCAATGGAAGTTTTGTTTGAAGATATATTCCGTCTTCTAAGTATAGATCTTTTAAATATTTGAGCTCACCCGAATGTGGGGTTTTGATTGTGTCAGAGGCTATCATAATACCTATTTTTCAGGATTTTTGAGGCCCTGCCAAATTTATTCAAATCAAACTTCCGCCTTTATTTTTCTAGTGGTGGGTAAAATTTTATTCGTGGTACAGCACTACCTTCTCGTTATGTGCTAGTATCCTCTCCCGTTAAATTTTTCTTTCGGGATTAACACCCTTGGAATTTGCCTAGTTTTATCCAAGGTATGCGTTTGAAAGTTTCTCGTTGTAAGATGATATTTATTTGCTTAATCAGAAATTTCATTTCAAAACTCCTTACTCTAACTGAGACAAACAACCCTATTATATAGGGGACACAAGAACTATCTGTCTGTGTGATAGAAATTGGATGGGACGCCATCACTTGTGTGTTGTGCAATACAAGAAGGCTAATTACCTTTAGTAATGTCTTAACTAAGACACGCAACGTTGAGTTTCCTAGATCATATTGATCTCTCAGTTATTCCTTTGTAATCTTCAATGGTTACGTAAAATTCTTAAAATTTTTCGATCACATTATGTGACATTCAAATTGTTAAGGAATTTCTTCTATTCAAGGGTTCCATCATTTCAATTGTTTTTCAACATTCTTTTGTGACTTAAGATTGGTGTACAAATTGTTTTAGTCGCGAAGTTGCAGTGATTACCGTAGACCGTTGGAACTTTAGTTAGAGGGAAGCGGTGCGTCCTAGAACCTCGTTCTTTCTTCTGTTGATTCCGAGGACGGAATCCTGTTAAGGGGGGAATATTATAACAACCCGAATTTTCAAAATAAATTTATTATTTTGCATTGACCGATAGATTTGACGAGAATATAATATTTAAATATTAGTTATAATATTTATTCGTATATGATACAATTATGTGATTAAATGTTACGTGTTTAAATGTTTATCTGTACGTTCTATTAATTGTTGTAGATACGGTTTTTCAAAATATTCGATTCAGTAATTATTTTAGTTCAAGGTTATTATTTTAATTAAATAAACGATACGTGTATGTGTATTTTATTCGTTTCTTAAAAATTTTGGATTTTAATGTATCGTGTTTTAAAATTTTTAGACGATACGAAAATTTCGTTACGGATATACTTTTATCGTCTAAATAATTTTAACGAAACAAAAATAGAAATTACGGGTATTAGAAATGTATCGGTGTGTATATTATGTGTTCCATGTTAATTGCTAATGTTCGGGGTTTTTCTCGTAAAACGAATCAATTAAAATATCTTTTACTCCGTACCCCGTAATTGCTATTTATAGGGGCTTTACTTAAAAGACTTGGTTCTTTTACTAGTACTCTATGTTCTTGTAATTATTTTCTCGTTTTTTTTCGTGTCCGTTTCATTGTGGATATCTTTCTTTTGGATAAACATCTGTTTTGGTTCGTCTATTTCTTAATTATTCGTATGTATTGGTACATCGTTCGTACCAATGTTTTATCCGTTGAGCCAAAAATATCTTTAAAATGCGAGATAAATACATTTTTGATTCGTATTTATTGTTTATCAGTCCAGAGTATAATTATTGTAATTATCCGTACATCTTTGATATTTATCTTTTTAAACGATTATTTTTTTTTTCGATTTTAACGATTCATCGATTCATTATCGAACCAAAACTAGTTTTCGATGTATTAATATTCGTTAAATATAAATAGCCTAAAATTATTTTTATTTATTTACAAAAATCATAAAAATTAGATTTTTACAAAAGTTAAATAGTAAAGTAGATTTTCTCTCTCTTGTTCTTCAAGATCAAACTTAATTTGGAGGTGATGCCGATCTTGGATTTTGGCGTTCAACCACTCAAATCGAAGCTCTTGGAATCTACTTTCCAAATCCTTTAACAAATCTCAGTTTTGGTAAATTTTCGATTTTATATTAATTTATCTTCAAATCTGAAAAACTAGGGTACATGTTAGAATTTGGGGCTTTTTGATTCTTTGATTTTCCGGTTGAATTGATGGTTTGTATAGCTTCATATTGATTCCAGGAGTCCAATTATATGTTCAATTTCATTGTTTTATTGCTAGTTTGGTCAATTCGAATTCTAGGGTTCATGAGCAAATTGGGGCTTTTCATATGGTTGATTGTTTGCTTGTTTTGATGGTTCCATTAGCTTCATATAATGATTTACAATCAATTTGAGTATCTAATTGCTATGTTTATGTTCGAATAAGTGTAAAACGAGTTAATGGGTTTTGTTAGTTTATAAAATCAATTGTATCTTAAGTATGTGTTATTGTTCATGTAATTGGTTGTTGGTATTAGATTTGTTGTTGTTTAAGCTTCGTTTTGCCATAAGAATCATCAAGTTTGGTGCCCGTTTTGTGAAATTCGAATTTCACCGGAATCTTAGTTTGAAGCTCGCCGGATTTTGTGATTTGTTTTGGTCGGATTTTGTGATGTAGTTATTGCCCGGTTGATGGGCAACGATTTTGTGTTGTATTGGTGTAGAAAACGGAGTCACCGGAGTGTTTTTGGTTGCCGGAAAATTTCCGGATTCCGGCGAACCTCCATTAATGGTGGTTGAGTGTTCTTGGTGTTCTTGGTGATGAATGTGTGGTGATGATGATGAATAGTGTAGTTTGATTCAAAATTTTTCTAAATTTTTCAGAAAAATGTTTTTGGGTCAAAGTTTTCTAAAAATTTTCTAAAATTCAAATTTCTTTTATGTATTATTATTTTAATTTCTAAAAATTAAATTTAATTAGTTAATTATTTTTAAATAATAATTTAATTGATTTAATTAATTGATTAATTCATTTTAATTTATTAATTATATTAATTAATTATTAGTTAAATATATGATTGACTTAATTAAATTTAAATCTTTTTAAGATAAAATACTTGTTTATTTTATGGGTTGATTAATAAATAATTAATTTGAATATTTAATTAATTTAATTATTAATTGAATTATTCTTATTAATTGCGTATTAATTAAACCGCTTGTCCGTTTTAAACGAGACAAGTATTTCTGGAATTATAAAAATGACTCGGTTCTTATAAAAATGGTTTTAAGTTAAAATTCAACTTTTAAATTTGGGTCGACTTTTTACCAAACCTTTTTATTGAGTCGGTTATATCCGATAATCAGGGTTTTGACCCGTTTTATAATTTTAAATACAACACGATAAAATCTTTTCATGATCTGACGTGCTATGTGAATAAATGATTTACTTATCGAGTCTTTTTATGTGAAATATGAATTATTTAGGTATTGTGTATCGAGGGTTAGAACATAAATCGAGTATGCTTATATGATTAACCCTATGTGTTATATGATTTAATTTAAACGTGATTAGAGTATGCATGCAAACGTCGGTAGGCCGTAGATTTATTCCGAAGACTAAAATGTCGTCTTGTATTTAATTGTAGAATTGACGCGCGGGCTCGATCGAGGTAGTTCGGACTCGTGGCAATCGTAGGAGCAAATAAGATCGATCGGGAAGAAGATCGTTGTGTTATTTCGGATCTACGTCATACCTAGCGACTAAGGATCAAATAGACATAAAGTGTGGGGTAGCAAGCAGTCAGAATATTAGTCAGCTTCTAGCAGAGTTTAAGCTCCGAATAAGGCAAGTTACCTAACCGTACTCTTTTATTCAGAGTATGTTTAATTTTCCTTAAATTTTATGCCGAATGTTTTATTTAAAAACTCGTAATCATCGAGAACCCGTTTAAATTAATCAAATCAGTTCTTATCACTTCCAACTTATGATCGAGCATGTGTGTATCATGTTTTAAAAGTTTATGATTGTTTTTAATAAAAGATCTTTACATCTTCAAATTTAACTCTGTTATATAAATATTCAGTGAGAAACTGTTATTTAAGAATTTCACTGATTTGGTAGTTTTACTGCCCAATTGTTTTAAAATGTTATTCCTACAATATAAGTTAGGAATAAAACTTTAGAGATGCTTATCCCTTGATCTCTAGACAAAAATGTTTTGTTTTGATATGTGAATATGTTTAGCGTAAGAGGCCGGTTGCAGGTCCAGCTTTAAAAGAGACTAGTGACGGTCTTCTTTAGGCCAATAGCAATAAGTGCCATCAGGATCCATATTTTTATAGCCTGTACATCATGTGTGCATGGTTTTTGGGTTAAGCGGGACTGATCATCAGCTTAACTCTTGCAACTGTTGATATTCCACATATCACTTAAGGGAAAAAAATTCATATTTGACTGGAAATAATGTTGTTAGATAAAAGATACTTTTATTAAACTGTAGTCTGTTTGAAATTTCCTTTCATACAATCTTTACTCGTGTTACAAAATTTCGACCCTGGTTCTATAAATTGTATCGGTTCTTTTTCAAAAGAGATACTTCATTGAACTGTTGCTTGTTTTCAAATATACTCTTGTGTTATACAAAGAAATGTTTTCTTATTTACTTCTATTTCTTTCACAAAAGTTTTGAAAGATATCAATTCGCTATCGGATTTGAAAATTCCCTTTTTAACTTATGTTGAAAAGTATTTTAGTATATTCTATTATATACTTGCTGAGCATTTCTTTCGCTCATTCTTGCTTTTGTTTTAAATCTTGTTTTTCAGAGATAAATAGTTGATGCGGTTGACTTACTTTAGCTCGAAGCAGGGCAAATCTTGGATTGAGTTGATGTTTGGCTCAAAGCGATTCTGTCTTTTGAGTTATTCTACTAGATGTTTAGTTAGACTGGTATGGTATTCATATTCTTGTATTGTATTATTTGTTGTATTAGATTATTGTGGCCGTTGTATACCTTTTATCAAGGTGATACAAACAGCATAAGATTGTATAAGAGATTGTTGTGTTTAGAGATTTGAGTTGTAATAAAAGAAGTTATTATTATAAGTGTTTTTGGATTTCTTGTTTCCAAGTCTATAACCTGAAAAGATCTTGTTAGGTTGGGGGTCGGATGTCATGTTTTAGATTAAATATTAGCAGGTGATTGTTTGATTATTAAGGTTTTCCGCAGTAGCGACCCATATCCCTGACCCCGGATTTGGGGGCGTTACAGGAAGCGTCTACTTGTCAATAGTGTTTGAAGAATTATTGAAGATAATTATGGAAGCAATATCTTTGAAGATTGGATAGCTATCAAAGAGATTGAGTTGACTAAAGAGACGTGTAGCAATCGTAATTGATAACAATTGTATAGCTAATATATAGGAGTATCAATTATCGATTGTATAGCAGCTGTATATCTTATAAATACAGTTAGGTTAACCCTAGAAGGGTAATCAATCGTGTAATACAATATCTTTCATTGTAACCTAAGCAGCTCTCTGTGATATTTTACATCACTGAGAGAGAAGTTAATTCAAACAGTTTTTAAAGCTTTTAAAGAACTTATTGTTATTCTCTCATACTTAGTTGATTATAAGTGTGTATTCGGCCTAACATAATATCATGTGAAACCAATTTTCTTAATAGATAATAGAAGTTATTTTCAATTATGAAATTTTGCCTTGCCAATATTATTCCATTAATAGTATTCTATTAGCAAAGTAAACTCTTAATAGACACCCAAAACATGTGTTTGTCACTGCCAGAGACCATTATCTACAAATAGGGGTTTGCTCCGAAAATACCATTTCGAAGCCAAGTTTTTTATGTCTCCATATCCTTTAAACTATCATTTTAAAGTGCTAATGCTTTATTTGTCCAACTCTATTTTTTCCCAGAACAATTCAGTCACTATAGACTACCATAGTCACAAAACCCTCAAGTACAAATCATTCATAATTAATCAATTCATTCATAATTAATGGTCATTTCACAAAGACAACAGATAGTTATTTGATAAAGTTTAAGCAAATTTATAAAGCCATAAATGATTGAATATACACATCAAGTGTCGCAATTACAAAGTGAAATTACATAAGAACATGCATAGGTCACAGACCTGGGAAAAGCACAGAATTGAGTTACTCAGCCATACCTACACGATCAGCTCATGCCACCCAGAAACCCAAACTCTAAATTTATGATTCCCAAACCACGGAGATGACATACAGCTATGGAACACAGATTGACCATCCACCCTTGTCTTCTCAAACTCTAAACACAAAATCATGGTATGCTTTGTCTTTGTAGGGAGTGTTCAGACAGTGCAGCCATGGCATTAGACTGGGAAGCGTTCAGACAGTGTATATTGGACTGAGAATGAGCAAAATTGTCGTTTAATTAACATAGGAATGAAATGTCTTAAGAATTTTTAATGCACAAAATTGTCTTTTAAGAAAAACCAAATATACAAATATTACATTTAAATAATATTGTCATTTTTAGTTTATACTCTACAAAGATTACCAAAATTTATATATTACAATTTTTATAAGTCTATAACAATAATATAAAATCAAATATACGAAGATTTATGATCATGTTGCGCACGATGCTGACATGTTTACACCTCAAAATTTGTATGCAAGTGACTAATACCCTGATCACTAAATCTAGCTCTCAATCATGACACATCGTCACTTTAATATGCTGAAATCCTGGATGTTTAGATGAATAAATGCCAATGTCTTAATAGGCTAACCGTCACAAGAGCATCAGGCATGCTCACAGGCCTAACAAATGGTCACATGTGCTCAGAAAACGTGTCAATAGAAATTATATGTTCCAACTACATAGTGATTCTTTATTCTTCGAGCACGTAAACTCTACAACCCTATCCTGCATACGTTTACCGCAACCATTCTGCACTAAATGTTTTACTATGTAAAAAAGGTCACTTGAGTGAACCTATAGAGTGGTCGAAGTGGGTGGTGTTGGCCCCACTGTGGACATCAAAATATTTTTGCAGAGGGGGTCAGAACATGGCAGATAGCAGGAACACATTAATCTGGTAGATATTGCTCTATAGCCAAAAATTGCATGGTGCAACCTATGGTTTAGCCTGCGTTGAATCTCTCTACATGGAAAGTATAACGCAGGTGCATTCCTAGTGAGTCAATGACAAATTAATTCTATAAATTATCTGCAAGGCAAATTCAGGTGCAGGGAAAGTAAGAAGGCTTTACAATTGTGCAGGTATTAGATAGGAAATATAGAGAAAAGATGATACCTTTGTAGTTGTGCCTTAATTATATCAACGAGATCCTGAGCTGTAACGCTGTAAAAAATAAGAATGTATCATACTCCATGTGCCAATAATAAGTAGAAAAGAAAAACTTAGAAACTCTTTTAGATGTAACTCACGTTCCAAAAATTTGTTTCCCTTTCCCAATCTTTCGCTTCACCTTGAAAGCTCCAACAGTTTCAAAAATTAGAGCTAGTTGTTGTGCCTCTTCTTTCACCTGTAAATAATTCAAAAATATCTCAGCCTTGTTATCACGGTCTCTAAGATTCTTACTACTAAATAGCTTCAGGCCAAAAGAAAAAGCTACAGGGACATTTCTAAATAAAAAATCACAAGTAAGATTTTCTTTAGATATCACAGGTTATTTATATGATTTAAGTAATTTTCCCTTGCCAATATCGTTTTTTGGCAAACCAATCTGCTATAATTCTTCCTTCATGACTTGTACAGATATGTGATAATAAATGCATAGACACAATAGCACTTCAATTGGTCAATTATATTTATATATAGCTTTATTATTTATAAAATTAGCAAAACAAATTTGTTTGTCCGCTATCAGAAGTCCTCTTCTTGTCTATGAAATAGGGATAGCAGTTTAAGCTTTGATATGCCCCGCTCCTGACCAAATCCTATATGTGCCCACAATCACCAAACCCACAAGCATCAATTCATTTATAATCAGTCGTTTTCTGGCAAAGCCAATACATTGATGTCTAATCAAGTCTAAGCAATTTCATGGAGCCCTAAATGGCCAAAAACATGTAACCGGCAAATAACAGCCACACACCCAGGGTGTCGGAATTACAAAGGGAAACCAAAGACAACCCAAACAAATATATATGTGCGCACGTTCACAAAACCCGGGAATCATTTCATTCATGATACAAAAGGCAATACATTGCTTCTATCTGAGTCCAAGCAAATTCATGGAGCCCTTTGCAATCGATAAACAGCGGCCACACACACAACCAAAGACCCAGAATTACAAATTGAAATCATAGGGCACAAGCAGAGCAGAATGAGAAAATGATGATACAATTACCTGGCACAAGGGAAGAATTGAGCCGTTCGGCCATACCCACATCCAGCCTACGCCACCCAGTACCCAACGATTAATTCCTCATCCCAAAAGACGCAGATGAAACCAAACTATGGTAACCTCCCAAAATCTCGAGCACAAAACAGTCAAGTGAGGGGGTTAGAGTGGACTGGTAACCGTTCATACAAATTAGAATGGGCAGGGGCAAATTTGACTTTTCAAGTACATTAAAAAATCTCACAATAGGCGTATTATATATAGAATAGATTGTATTTATACCATAACTTGAGTATTCTCACTAATGCTGATGAAAATATTAGAAAATTTTTAATATGTTAATGGAGGATTTTCTGATTGATGTTGGTGTATGATTAAATAATTAGCAATCCAATATGAATTGTCTCTAAATTGTATATCTTGTGTTTTTGGAAAATTTGTCTCTAATCTATATATAATAAAATATATATTATTATGAAGAGAAAAAGGACCTTGAGATAGTTTTCTAAGATACACAGAAAACTATGTCTTAAATTTACTGGGCCCGCAGGGCTAATTAATAAAAATTTAAATGAATCATGATTTTACAAAAATGTCCTCCATATTTACATACAAAAATTTGTATATCTCAGGGAACTTACCTGAGATATATCTCAGGCTCCCTTCTCTCTATTATGAAATATATGTAAGAGTTTTTAGTTTCTCCATTTAAGGGTTCTCCAAGCAATGTAATTAAAAGTATAGAGGTCGGGTAATGTAGGAGTATCTACATTATTATTTGTTATTTATCTATTGTAGATAGTTTTTAAATAGTAATTAATGGAGCCCCAAGTTGTATATAATACTATATTCTCGACTTTTATTTCCATTGTTAGTTAATAGATTCATAATATATAAATTCACTATTATATTAATTTATTATTTAATATTATTATTTTAATTAATTAAATTTATATAACTTCACTCTGGTAATATAAGAGTAGTTATATTATTAATTGTATTTATTTTTAATCTATTATAAATACTTTTTTAACATTAATTAATAGAACTCTAAGTTGTATATAATACTATACTATCGACCTTTATTTGGATTTTTAATTAATAGACTCCTAATATATAATATATAACTTTACTATTAAATTAAATAAATAATAATAATATTATTTTAAATTAATTAAATTAATTTAATATTTAGTGACATACCGTGATATCTATACTATATTATAATAAGCGAAACGGGGTATAATTTGTAGTTGGTTTCCCCCTTATTTTTGGTTATCTCCTTATTTTTGGTTATCCTCATTCACAACCGTTAGATCTTCATTCAGATAGATCATGACCGTTAGATACAACAATACTAAAAGTTGAAGGTTTAAGGTTTGAATCCCGCCAACAACATTTTAATATAAAATTAATACTAGATTATGTTATATAGAAAGGTTGAAAGTTCGATTCCCATCAACAACATATTAATTTAGATTTAATACTAAACTAAAAATAATGTTTAAAATATTATATATACTAAACTATAATTTAAAAAAAATAAAAATAACTCGTGCTTTGCACGGGCTATAAGCTAGTACTATTAAGAGGAATTTATACTTTTAATAAAGAGTATAGAAGTAGGAGAATAAGAAAAGATATTTCCCATTACACGGCAGGCACGATGCCATGTACTCCGTTATTGTACGTGTTTGGGAAAACTTTTTTTCAAGAACTTATTTTCGGGTAAAAATTTTATATTTTGATAATTTTTTTTATAAAAGTATTTAATATATGTTTGAGATTCAATAATTTGTAAAATAAGTTGAAAAATTAGGGATCTCTAACTTTATCTTAAAATAAGTTGGCTTATTCTCGAAAAAAATTCCGCCAAACACCCATATTATTACTCCTGTCTCCTGCCGCTCTCAAGAGTTATGATCACAGTGTGGGACGTCTTCACTTGCAGTTGCCTAACTTTGTACGCTCATCCAGCCTGTAACTCTTTATTGCCAAACTCATTTTAAATAACACAACTAGGGGTGAGCACGGTTTCCGAAAACCGACCAAACCGACCAAACCAACCCGACCAAACCGAAAATTTAGGTTTTTTTTCGATTTGGATTGGTTATGGTTTTAAATTTTAAAAAACCGAAAATTTTGGGTTGGGTTTGGTTTTACTAATTTTTCCACCCGAGTTAACCAACCCGACCATTAAGATCATATAATATATAAATATTATATATATAAATATATTTATGTATATAAATATATTATATATAGTTTTAATATTAATTTTATGCTTATATAAAATAAAAATTATTTCTATTGGAACTTGAAACGATGTCGTATCCTGTGGCTAGTAGTCCAGTACCCTAATTAACATTTTATCTTACCCAACCCTAAAATTAGATTTCATTATTCCGCCTCTCAAACACAGAAACACTTTTCTCTCTTTCTCTCAAACGCTCAAGTCTCAGCTGCTCAAGTCGTGGTCTACTGGTCTCTGACTCTCTGTGCTTCTATTTCTCAGGTTCGATTTCTTAATTTGATGCTTCTTTCTAATACTAACCTCTTTATATATGTTCTCTGCATTTCGATTATATATATACGAATATATATATACATTTATTGGGTTGGGTTTGATTATAATTTGGGGCTTTTGTTCGATTACTAGTTTTAAAGATTGTTTTACTTGTTTTAGGTCTGACACTTGAAATTGAAGATATGACATCGGTTGAACAAGAGCTTACTGGAAGAAATGTTCCTGTTGAAATTTCATCTCCCCCTGTTGAAGTTTCATCTCCCCCTGTTGCCATCGATGTAGAGCATCAACAAGTTGAATTAAAACCTCAAGGTACGAAAAAGAGAGGTGAATGGTCTGATATTTGGAAACTTTTTACACGAGATCCTAAAAATAGAACTATTGCCATTTGTAATTTCTGTAAGAAACGATACGTAGCTGGTACAGGAAATGGCACAAGTTCACTCTGGAATCATTCAAAAAGGTGTCTAAAGAATCCTAATAGAAGAGCCAATATAAATCAGCCTATTCTTACTTTTGAAAAGAAAAAAGATGGGGGAAATACTCTTAAGAGTCATACATTTAATTATAATAAATGTAGGGAAGCTTTGGCAGAAATGGTGATTTTAGATGAGTACCCTTTTAGAATGGTTGAAGGTCAAGGTTTTATTAGATACTTAAAATGTTTGGAGCCTAGGTTTTATAACTGATTGATGAAACTTTATGCTACTAATGGTTTCGCACATGTTGTTAATGTTGCCTCTTTTTTATTATTTAATAATGGTTTTAAACCAAAACCGACCAAACCAACCCGTTATAATTAGGTTGGTTTTTTTAAAATGTTATGGTTTTTGGGTTGGTTATGGTTTGAAAAATTAAAAACCCGAAATTTATGGTTTGGTTGGTTTGGCGGTCCTAAACCGCCCAAACCACCCGATGCTCACCCCTAAACACAACCACTATCTGCCACAAACCATACTCGCTTTCTATCATAGTTTGGTTCCACAATTATATTTGAAGTAGCGACGGAATCAGAATTTTGAATATATTCACACTTGAAATTTCATTATACTAGTTTAAAATTCGTGTGATGCACGAATTTTTTTTAATATTATATAAATTTTTTTCATTAATTTAAATTAATTTTTTTAAAACATGAATTTTGGATGCTTAATTTTTTATATAAGATGATTTGATAATAATTATATAAATGTTATCCATGATATTTCTAAAAAAAGGAGGGATTTTAGTTGGAAATATACAAAAGATAATAGGTTTTAGTTGAAAAAGATAATCGGTTAATTATTAGTAATGATAAAATTATTAATTTATTTTATTAAATAAAATTCCTGTGATATGATATGATATGATTAGAAAAAGAGAGGATTTACTTAGAAAAAATTACAAAGGTAACATGTTCTAGGTGAAAAAGTTAATTGATTAATTTATAGTAATTATAATTTAATTACGTTATTTTACTAAATACAATTGCTTGAAAAGGAAAAATTAATATTGTTAGTGATATTTCTTTTAAAAGAAGGATTTTAGTTAGAAAATATAGAAAAAATGATACGTTTTCGCTAAAAAATGTAACCAATTAATTATTAATATTATAATGGAGTTGTTTATTGTATTAAATAGAACCGCCCATGATATAATTGGAAAATGAGAGATCTTAGTTAGAGAAAATAGAAAGGTAGCGTGAAAATTAAAAAGATGACATGATTTATGTAAAAAAGGTAATTTATCAGTTTATAGTAATTATAATTTAATATGTTATTTTACTAAATAAAATTTCTCATAGTTTTTAGAAAATGAGAAATTAATGTTGCCCGTGATATTTCTAGAAAAAAGGAAATTTAATTAGATAAAACAGAAAAGATGATACGTTTTAGCTGAAAAGGTAATATGTAATTATTACTATTATAATATTATTATTTTATTTTTATTAAATAGAAACACCCGTGATATAATTGGAAAAAGAGAGGTTTTAGTAAGAGAAAAGAAGAAAAAAAGTAATGTGTTTTGATTGAAAAAGGTAACCTTTCATGATATAATTGGAAAAAGAGATATTTTAGTTAGAGAAAATAGAAAAGGTAACGTGTTTTGGCTGAAAAAGATAATTGATTAGTTAATAGTAATTATAATATAAATATGTTATTTTATTAAACAAAATTGCTCGTAGTCTTTTTGAGAAGGAGAAATTTTAGTTAGATAAAATGTAAAAGATATTATATTTTACTTGAAAAATGAAATTATTTAGTTATTGAAGAATAAAACATGTAATATGTTTAACCTAAAAAAGGAAATTGATTAATAAAGGAGAAATTTTAGTTACATAAAATATAAAAAATATTGTATTTTACCTGAAAAAAGAAATTATTTAGTTATTGAAAAATAGAAAATATAATATGTTTAATATGGATTTTTTGTATACAATGCAAATTTTTGTTATGATATTGATTTTCAAAAATCAGCCGAGAACTATCCTAAACAGCCCGGAAAATGTTTGAGTAAATTTCATTAGTGTGAAGGTGTCAGGCATAAGTCGCGAGTACAGGCTATTGTTTATTCGCACAAGTATTATATATATGTGTGTCCTAGTAATGGGAGTGACCACTTGTAGTTGTAAATATGGTTTAATGAATAGACTTGGCCAATGATATACGATTCTCCGATCCGTGATACCTTCTCTCATTGGCAGCAGAAAAAAAGGGTAGATATCAGTCACCTTCACCTTGTTTTTTATGAAAAGACACTGCTTTGGTCCACCTTATTTCATTGTTTTCATTTGACTTTTCGAAAATATAATTGTGTTCTGGACCTGTGGTGCAGTCAGTCTGCAAGTAACTAGCAGAACCAAACTTTGAGAAATGGCCAACGCAGTAGGCAATAACATGGTCACTGTTCTTGAGCACTCTCGTATTTCACCACCACTTGATCTCTCCATCACCGAAAAATCTTTACCCCTCACTTTTTTTGACATGATGTGGCTTAACTGGCCCTCCCCTGGCCGTGTTTACTTCTATGATTTCCCCTGTTCTACAACTGAGTTCAAACAAATACTTGTTCCAAATCTTAAGAAGTCACTGGCCTTAACTCTTAAACACTATTATCCGTTCTGCGGTAATCTAATAGCCCCCACAGCTCTGTCTGACACTACCACCCCTGTAATTCGTTACTTAAAAGGCGACTCGGTTTCACTATCTGTAGCTGAGTTTAGTGGCACTAGTTCCGAAGGATTTGATCATCTATCTGGTAATCATGCTCGATATGTTGATAAGTTGTTTGCTCTGGTTCCTGAACTCCCACAAGATAGTACTGATACTGATGTAGACAACAACATTCGTATATCTCCAGTTTTATCTGTTCAGGTCACGCTGTTTCAAGGCTGTGGATATAGTCTTGGATACAGAATCTCCCATGTTGTTGCAGACGGAAAAACTTTGTCCAATTTCATCAGAACCTGGGCTTCCATCAATGTTAAGCAACTCAAAGGCGAAGATGATTATGATAATTTAGATACTCTCCCATTCTATGATAGGAGTGTGATTAAAGACCCAAGGGGAATAGCTTCAATTTTCTTGCGGGATTGTTTACGTATGAGGCACCAAAAGGATTACGAAAAAGCTTTTGCTCCTGCAGCTCATAAGGATGCCTTGGTTGATGCCACACTCATTTTAAATCTAGGCCAGATTCAAGGGCTCAAAAACTTGGTGTTGGCCCAAGTACCACATGTATCAACTTTTGTGGTGGTGTGTGCATATGTATGGACTTGCATGGCAAAGACAAGGGGCGCTCTAGGGCAGGAGATGAATGATGAAAAGCAAGTGGAGGAACATTTCATTTTCGCCATGGATGCCAGGGATCGTCTAGATCCACCAATACCTCCAAATTATTTTGGAAATACGATTCTGCCTTGTTGGGCTACCCTAAAAACCAGCCAACTGGTAGGAGAAAAAGGATTTGTAAATGCAGTTGAAGAAATAAGAAATGCTCTTTATGAAAAGATTAACAATGAGGAGGGACCCTTGAACGGGTTGGAGATATATTTTGATCGTAATGAAGCCACAAAAGGGCAAACAAAGTTCGGGGTTGCTGGATCACCAAAGTTGGACTACTATAATGCAGATTTTGGGTGGGGAAAGCCTAAAAAGTATGAGATTGTTTCCGAGAAATTTGGACTCATTGGATCCAAGGAGTGTCAAGGAGGGCTGGAACTTGGATTTTGCTTCCCCAAAATTGAGATGGATGTTTTCACAGCTATCTTTACCCAGGGATTGATTACTTGATTATATAAAATCATTGGTAATTTTCTTTTCAAATAAAATTACTCTCCCTTTTTTTATTGATTGATTCTCTCCCTGTTTGCAAACTCAAAAACTCCAGTTTTTTCCCTTTATTTTTCTGCATCTTATCAACCAAGTTCTCAACTTTGTTTTATTGTAAAGTAGAGGGATGAGTACTGTATATGTTGTTTATTTTCAGCTTAATCGCTTTTCTGTATTTTTTTAATGCAAACTAATTTTACGTCCCTGGAACTACTGTATGAAAACAAATATGGATATCACCTTTTATTACAACATCAAAATAGTGTAGAGAATCGAACAATAATTATTAAATTACAACTAGTATTAAAGTTACTCTTAGTTGACAGCTTCTTTAATTGACTCGTATGCGAAAAAAAATTATCGAGCAAAATCCAATTTCTCTTACAAAGTTCAAACTACCGGTAAGCCTTTTTTGACTTTTTGCAGATAACGATATATATTATTTTTCGAATCTCGTGGTATGGTTTTATTTCTTTATTAACATCTGACTGTTCAAGCATATCAAAATTCAAGTTTTATGGGCTGCAAGCAGGCTAAGAGCATCTCCAAGAGTCCTAGTTGACTCTTAAATATATTATAAATAATTAAGCTCCCAGTAAATTACGATATTATAAAGAGTGTCAACTCCAACAATGCTCTTTATATCTCCTCTTTATTTTATTTTTTATTCATATTTGGACCCTACTATGACAAAATGAGAAAGAAAGTGAAATGTAAGTAAGAGAAAAGTAATGGATGATTTGGAGGGAAAGAATTTTTTATTAATATAAATTAGTTAAGAGCCATGTGTATGCTCTTAAAATAGAGGAGAGAGAAGAGACTTTTAAGGCCTCTTAAGTTTATAAAGAGTCACTAAAAGTCTCTTGGAGCTCTATTTCAATCATTGTTCTTTACTAGCGTAATAGCCCGTGCAAGGCACGGGCCTCGATATAAATATCTCTAATTTTGTTCTAAGAAGAAGGTAGCGGTTGGTTTAATAATTTCTGATCTGGAAACTCGTAATTATGAAATTGTAATATGAGTAGTGATATGTTTTAATAGTGAATGCCAATACGGACTATATATAGACGCCAATAATATATGATGTACAAGTTTGATTTTATGAACAGGGACTGTGTAATTATAAATTTGAGACGTTAAGATGATAATTTTTGTCTTTCCATAGTGATAGACACTGCTTTCCATATCAACACGATTACAACCGTCCATAATTAACCGCAAGGGGTAACATACTCATTAAAATATGTTAAGTTAAAAGTGATTTAACTATAAGATTTTGCTTCCCTTAAAATATGTCAATGTCATCTCCATTGCAAGTCTATAATGCAATGTTCTCACACCAGTCTTGAACTTGTAAAATCAAAATCCCTACAGAAAATAGAATGAGGTCGCAAAGAAAAATTTAAAAAAAATGACAAATAAAGAAATAATAAAATTATAGTTCATATCAATTTACATCAGATCAACTTGGAAGAAGCATATTATGTTAGTTATATTTATCTTATATCCAAAGGTAGATTAGAAATTACGTAATATTCCGCTAAACAATCACATTCTTTCAAGATAAATGTAAATTTCTAATCAATTTTGGTTAACCAATTGATTAACCAATTGGTTAATCAATTTCAATATGGTTAACCAATTTTTTTTTAAACTAAATTTTATTTCATTTCAATAATTTAATATATACATATAGATAAATGTTTGTGAGTTTTTTTTTAATCCAGACTTAGAAACATTCATGTACAACCAAGAATTTTATCTTACCATTTTATTTTTCAAGTTAATCATTTATAATAATAAAGAAAGTGTAGAATGTGTTTATTTTAGAAAATATAAACAAATGAAGTGTACATTCTAAAAAGAAAATTATTAAGAAACAGATGCGATGAATGTATAAACATGATTATTGTATAATTTAAAAATAATTTCAAAACTAATTTTCTTAATTTAGAATGATAGAAGTAATGAATAATGAAATACATTGCATATACTATATTCCTTATATCGCATCAAATTTCACTATTATTTTTTAGGTATCTATTATCAACTAATTCAAATAAAGTATGATCAGATATATAATGTAATATAAATATATGAATTATAAATCACATAATTAACGTAAACTGAATCAAACATATACATGTGTAATTAAATTTATTAGATGATTGAATGTATAGATAAATAAAACTACGAAAATTGAAAAAAATGAATTATATAAATAATATAAACTACCATTTTATTTACTCAAAACTGAAAATAAAAAAGAATATAAGTTAAGTGAAAGGCGTGATTTATTTTATAAGATTTTTAAGGAAACTCGGAAATTAATGTAGTATAGTGGCTGTATCATGAACCTCTTAAAATGAAATTTGTGGCTCGACTCTGAAAGCTAACACAAATTCTTCCATTTTTTTACATAGATTATAAAGGGGATGACACAATTGTTACTTCCAAAAAATGAGGATAAAATAGTAATTTTACAAATAATTTATTTGCACTTTTTGCACTTGTATTGAGGTTTAATATATAGTTGAAATAAAAAAAAAATGGGACAAAGGGAGATGATGTGGTTTATCAAATAAGTTTTTTTAAACATACTCAAAATTAATTGTAGCCTAATGGTTATGGCATGAGTTTAAGTGGGGAAGGTTAGGGGTTTGATTCTTAACATTAACACAATTTCAACTATTTTTTACACAAATATTAAAAGAATGGCATTTTTGTTAATTTTTAACAAATAAGGGCAAAATAGTAATTTCACAGCCAATAAAATGTCACTTTTTGCCCTTGTGTTGATGTATAATATATAGTAATAGATTTTTGAAGTTAAGAGCCTATATAAAGAGTCTCTTGGAGATGCTCTAAAGAAAACAAAGTCATGGAGGGATCTGCATGATCACTTTATTACCGAAAAATTACCTGTGTTTTATCATCACTTGATCATTCTGTTACCGAAAAATTGTCGTGTTTCACCACCACTTGATCATTTTGTTACCGAAAAACTGTTACATCTCACTTTTTTCGATACATTTTGGCTCAACTAGCCTTCCCGAAAAACTGTTACATCTCACTTTTTTCGATATATTTTGGCTCAACTAGCCTTCCCTTAGCAGTGTTTTCTTCCATGATTTTCCTTGTTCTACAACTGAGTTTAGGCAAACAACCGTTCCACATCTCAAGAAATCATTAGCCTCAACTCTAAAACACCATTTTACCTTCTGCTGCAATATAATAACCCCTACATGTCTTTCTGACAATACTACCCCTGCGATTAGAAATTGTTAGGTATTTTTACATGTCTTTCTGACAATACTACCCCTGCGATTAGAAACTGTTAGGTATTTTAAACAACAGCAACAATGAGGCAGTTATATATAATAACAAGAACAGGCAATAAACCAACTAACAAAACAAATCATAAAGGCATAAATAAGAATATAATCAGAGATTGTAATTAATGGGAAAAGAAAGAAGAAACTTATCTCTCACAAAAATTTTAGCAAAAGACAAGAATCCGATCAGAAAGAGAAGAACAGCTATACCATCTATACTTTATTAATGTGGAAAACCATATTTTAATGGTACATAATAGTATCAAAGTACCAAAATACCAAATTTGGTTATCACTAAACTCGGGGTTCGATTTCTTACAATTACATAATTATACAAGGTTTATTTATTTCAATTTTTTTTAGCTTCACAATGGGTTCGATTCCTTATAACTACATAATTTTAAAGAATTATTTATTTTATTTTTTATAGTTTTATCTCTAACTCGATTATCTATAACTACATAATTAAATATTGTTTATTAATTTATTAATATTAATATTATAATCTCGGCTCGTGTTCAATCTGGGTCTATGCTTCACACGGGTTATCCGTTAGTACGTAATAAATTAACAAGGGAGGTCTATTATCGAAGAATGTTGAAATTGGAGCACTATTTATAGGGGTTAAGTATCAAAATGGTCAGTGAAGTGGAAGCCATATATCAATTCGTTCACCGATCTTAACGGGGTATCATTTGAATCATTAAAGTCATAATAAATATGAAATGAATACCTTTAAAATGTACTCGAGAAATAAAAATAATTTTTCATTAAGTTCTACACATTTTTCTTGAATGTTTCCATAATCAAACGAAAGGTTAATAATTCTAATATTTCTGATAATATATTTAGATTTTTAAAATTCATTTACTATTTATTTTTAATTTTATTGTCATTTTCCTTGTTTTAATTAAAAATAAATAGTAAATTAACTTTTAAATTTCTAAATATATTATCAAAAATACTAGAATTCATAACATTTCATTTGATTACTGTAACATTTAAAAAAATGTGAAGAATTCGATGAAAAATTACTTTTACTTCTCGAGTACATATATAGAGGTATTTGTTTGATATTTATTATGACTTTAATGATTTAAATGATACCCGTTAAAATTAGTGAACAAATTTATATACGGCTTCTACTTCAGTTATCACTTTGATACTTAAGCCCTATTTATAGCCGCGGAAAGAACCCTCCTTTGCAATATTGAGTGTTTATATGCTAATTTCTATGTTACAATTGTCCTATTTATAACAAATTTAATTATAGGAATAAGTTGGAATTTGTATAATTTTATGTTAGTTTAGTACACATGTTACTGAGGTGGTAGTTGGCACGTGCACTTCTTTCACATTATAACATTAAACATTTTAACACAGACTTAGTGACAGAAGTGTCCAAACAATTTTATAAATGTTGATCATTATTTGATTAAACTTAATATTATTACTTATAATTTAAAATTGCTTAAAGTGATAAAAAATAAGTGAAAATTTTAAATTAATATTTATTTGAGTAATTTTATATTATAAGTAATTCATAAATTATTAAATAAGTAAAGTTAAAAATAAATTTGATAAATTGTTTATTTGAATAATATTAACTTTTATTAAATAAAATTCTCAAAATAAAATACGTAATTTGAAAAAATATTTTAAACTGTTATTTTTTAACTTTAAATCAATGTTTAACTTATTACACTAATATATATTTTTTAACTTAAAGTCAAAAACGACTTTAAGCTGGACTTAAAAGCGGGGCCTGTATGTCAGTCGGAATCCATTACACTAGTCTATTCTATCCTAATTTTGAACAGAAGCATTACTGTGCGATGCGAAATCATCGGATCTCTATGTTAGTCAAATATCTTCTTTTTTATGTTCAGGGATAAAAAATTGAATATTAACAAAGGAGACAACCTTACGCAAACTTTTCGATTCGTTTAAAGCATAATGAGTGGTTAACTTGTTTAATATAATGTCACCTTCACAAATGAGACACTTTCCAACTATTCTGTAGTCTCTACTCATTTTGGTTTAGCTAATTAGCTTGCTGGCAGCCTAATTTTAGGTTTAATTTTAGGTAGTTGAGTTGGGTCGGGGTATATGATATATCCTCTCCTTTTTGGTAGAAATGGTCAAATGGAGCTTTGTTCCTCTTCAGAGGAGTATTCATTGATATCCACTTATCGAGATCTATCTATTGATATCCACTTATATATTTAAAAAAACAAATATTTTGAAAATATTTAAAAAAGTTAACTTATAAGTTCTGATTTACCAAACACTCTACTGACTTATAATTTCTGATTTACCAAACACTCTGTTGACTTATAAGTTCTGATTTACTTATCACTTATATGACACTTATCACTTTAAGCTATAAGTTACTTATTTTAAGGTAAGCCAAACGGGCACGATATATCCTCTCCTTTTTGGTAGAAATGGTCAAATGGAGCTTTGTTCCTCTTCAGAGGAGTATTCATTTTTTTTTTTTTTTTTGCACAGAGTTGACACAATTTTCATGTAGCCAAACATAAAGAGACACTCAGGCATTCCACTTGTGAATTGTTTATTGTTTTAGCTCGACGCATCAAATTCTAGTCAATTTTGTGTGCTACTACAAGTATTCTTTAGAGAGGGAGGTGCAGTGAGATTTAAAATCTGTGTTGACTAGTTTACATTAATATTAGTTGTATGACTAATGCAGCGCAACAACATGGTGGATGTTCTGGAGCACTGCCGTGTTTCACCACCACTTGATCTCTCCGTTGCTACAAATTTTCTGCCCCTTACTTTCTTTGACATATTTTGGCTAAACTGGCCTTCCCTTAGCCGTGTTTACTTCTATCAATTCCCCTGTTCTACAACTGACTTTTTGCAAACAATTGTTCCACATCTCAAAAAGTCGCTAGCCTTGACTCTCAAACACTACTATCCCTTTTGTGGTAATCTACTGACTCCAACAACTCTTTCTAATAATACGACCCCTGCAATTCGTTACCTAGATGGTGACTCGGTTTCGCTAATTATAGCCGAGTTTACTGGCATTGTTTCTGAAGGATTTAAGAATTTATCTGGTAATGATGCTCGAGATGTTGATGATTTACTCGCTCTTGTTCCAGAACTGCCACAAGGTAGTATGGTTGCAGGTGAAGATGGAACCATTCTGGTATCTCCTGTTTTATCTATTCAAGTGACGTTGTTTCCGGATCACGGATTCACCATTGGATTCAGAAACTCCCATGTTGTTGCTGACGGGAAAACTCTGTACAATTTTACAAGGACATGGGCTTCCATTAATGCTAAGCAACTCATAGGCGATGATGATTATAAAAATTTAGATACCCTCCCATCTTATGATAGGAGTGTAATCAAAGACCCCAAGGGAATAGCTTCAATTTTCTTTGGGGAATGTTTACGCATGGCAGCGGAATTTTCTAAAGCTTTTGCTCATGCAGTGCATAATAAATACATGGTTCAGGCCACATTTGTGATGAATCGAGCCCAGATATATGAACTCAAAAACTTGGTGTCGGGCCAATTACCACATGTATCAACTTTTGTGGTGGTGTGTGCCTATGTATGGACTTGCATGGCAAAGGCACGCGCAACTCTAGGTCAGGAGATCAATGTTGAAACTGAGGTGGTGGAGCATTTCGTTTTTGCTGTAGATGCCAGGGCTCGTCTGGATCCACCAATCACTTCAAATTATTTTGGAAATGCGGTTCTGTCTTGTTGGTCTACCCTTGAAACCATCCAATTAGTAGGAAAAGAAGGCTTTGGGAATGCAGTTGAGAAAATAACAAGGGCTCTTGATGAAAAGTTAAACAATGAGGAGGGAGTGTTGAAAGGGATAGACACGGTTTTTGACAAGATTGAAGCGACGAAAGGACAGACCAGGTTTGGGGTTGCTGGATCGCCAAATTTTGACTATTATAGTACAGATTTTGGTTGGGGAAAACCAATAAAGTACAAAGTTATATCAGAGAAATTTGCACTAGCAGGATCGAAGGATTCAAAGGGTGATCTGGAACTTGGATTTTGCTTCTCAAAAGATGAAATGGATGCTTTCACTACCATTTTCACAGAAGGGTTGATCAACTAACAGATTATACTTGGTGTTCAAGATATGTGCTTAAATGACAACAATAGTAAAACAGTAAAAACGAGCTCAGCAACAATCAAGCAGATAATGACAAAATGAGGCGGACACATCAGCAGAGTTGTTACAAATCATAGATGTACAAGTGGTTATATGTAATGTTTTTCATTCTTTATATAAGAGAACATTCTCTATGTAATTCAATGACTTTTGAGCTTTAATAAAACAATGTTCATCTTCTTCATTTTCTTTCTCTCTAAAGTTAGTTAGAGATTCAGTTACATTTCATCAAAGTGACATGGTATCAGAGCCAAATCTCTGGTTTTTCTTTGTTCATATCTCTCTAGATCTCTTTCTCGATCTCTCTGACTGTCAAGATTGTACCTTTAAGTATGCGTTCCTATGCTGCTGTGATCTCAGCTAACGCTGTTGCTTCTTCTTCACAATCGACGGCAAATAACACTGTAATTGACATAAATCATCCGTATTACTTGAGTAACTGATCATCCTGGTCTTTCCTTGATCAGTGATGTGCTTACTGAACATAACTATCATCATTGGAGTCGATCTGTGTCCATCGCTCTCTCTGCAAAGTTAAAGCTAGGTTTCATTGATGGTTCTCAATCACGACCTGATGCAAATTCATCTCAATTGTCACTCTGGATGCGTAGTAACGATCTGGTAATCTCTTGGATCTTAAACTCTGTATCTCCTGAAATTAGGAAGAGTATTGTTTATATGTCAACTGCTAAGCAAATTTGGGATGATTTACATCTTCGTTATGCTCAAAACAATGTGCCTCGTTTGTTTAATCTTCGTAAAGATCTAGCCTCTCTAACTCAAGGATCTAAGTCAATTACTGCATATTTTACTCAATTTCGAGGCCTTATTGATGAACTTGATAATCTAGCACCAATTCCTCGTTGTACTTGCTCAACTGTTGCTTGCACATGTAGTAATACTCAGAAATTAGACAAGTATGAGCAGATGATGAAGCTCAGTCAATTTTTAATGGGACTCAGTGAACAATTTACCAACACTCGAGGTCAAATTCTCTTAATGAATCCTCTACCTGACCTAAGTCAAGCATACTCTTTGCTGTTACAAGAGGAGAATCAACGTGATGTTCATACTCCTGTTAGTTCTGAATCTATGGCTATGAATGTGAGAGTTGGTTCATTTTCTCAGAACAAAGCTAGGTCACAGAATTCAGGCAAATTTGATAAGAAAACTACTGATACTTCTGTTGTATGTGATTACTACACTCTTTCTGGTCATTCTCGAGACAAATGCTTTGCCTTACATGGTTATCCAGAGTGGCAAAGACTCCATGGCCAACCTAAGCCTAAACTCAGAGCATCTGCTAAGAATAAATCTGCATCTGCAGCAAATGTTTCTTCTACTTCCACAGATAAGCAGTCTGAATTTATCTCAGTTACTTCTGGCCTCTCTTCAGACAGTATCTCAGATGCTCAGTGTCAACAACTTATTCAGATGTTGCATTCTAAACTGGCTAGCAACAATGTATCTACATATTCACCTTGGATTACAAATACTAACACTCAAGGTTCAGGTATTAATCCTTCAATCAATTCTATTGTTTTTGCTAGCCATACTCAGTTTAATTCATCTAAATACACTTGGATAATTGATTCTGGAGCAACTCATCACATTACTCCATTTGTTGAACTACTTGACAATCCTATATCTGTTAGTTCTGAACTACATCTACCAAATGGAGCTACTTCTGCTGTCAGTCATATAGGCAATGTTACACTAACATCTGCTATCATTCTTAAAGATGTCCTGGTTGTGCCAAATTTTCAGTGTAATCTATTGTCTGTTCCTCAACTAACTCTCTCTATTCCTTGTACAATCTTGTTCTGTTCTACTAAATGTCTGTTGCATGCCCCTGCATCTATGATGGAGAGAGAGATTGGTGAGTTAGATGAGGGGCTTTATAAGCTGTCAACTCTTAAACTAAAACCAAGTGCTTCTGCTTCAACATCCAGTACTACTCTGTCTGATTCCACCAAGTGGCACTGGAGATTAGGGCATCCTTCTGATTCTATTCTTAGTCACATTTCTGTGTGTAAGATTGACTCTACTAAGAATTGTGATATTTGTCATATGTCTAAACAAGTCAGACTTAGTTTTCCTTCTAGTAGTTCTGTTTCTACTGAAAAATTTAATCTCATACACTGTGATGTTTGGGGTCCATATAAGAAATGTACTCATGGGAGATGTTCTTACTTTCTCACTGTTGTTGATGACTATTCTAAATGTACTTGGACCTTTCTGTTTACAGACAAAACTCAAGTTCCAACTCTTGTTAAACAATTTATTGCATATGTCAAAACTCAATTCAATAAAGTTGTCAAAATTCTCAGATCAGATAATGGTACAGAATTCTTGAATACTGATCTTACTACTCATTTGTTAAATCTGGGAATAATTCATCAAACTTCATGTTCACACACCTCAGCAGAATGGCACTGTTGAACGCAAACATCAACATTTACTTAATGTTACCAGATCATTAAGATTTCAAGCCAACTTACCTCTTTCATTTTGGGGAGATTGCTTACTTACAGCCACACATTTAATCAATCTTCTTCCTTCTCCTGGCCTTAAATTCAAATCTCCATATGAACTACTTCTTAATAAACCTCCTGATTATACTTCTCTTAGAGCTTTTGGATGCTTATGTTACATTTCTGATTTGTATTCACCTCATGATAAGTTTGCATCTAAGTCTCTAAAGTGCATATTTCTTGGTTATCCTTTCCATAAAAAAGGATATAGAGTTATGGATCTTCAAACTAGGAAATGTTATATCTCAAGGGACATTATCTTTGTGGAACATAGTTTTCCTTTTCATGATTCTACTGATATTGATATTGTCAAGTCTCCATCTGGTTCCAACTATATTTTTCCAGACACACCTATCTCTACTGATGTTGATATTATTTCTCCTATCTCTATCAATGATCAGCCTTCTACTTCTTCTTCATCTCCTAGAGACTCTACCTGTCCTCCATCTCAGGTCACTGTACCTCTTGCTCAGTCTAAACATGTTAGACATAAAACTGTTCTTGTCAAGTTCAAAGATTACACTGGTTTGCCTATTTCAAATACTGTTCATTCCAACTGTACTTATCCTATAGCCAAGTACATGGCTTACACAGCCTTCACACCTCAATATGTCAATTACTTGTGTGCTACTGCTGCAATTGCTACACCTCACACTTACAAGCAGGCTGCCAAAGACTCAAATTGGCTCAAGGCTATGAAGCTTGAGCTAGATGCTCTTGAGAGTAATCATACCTGGGAACTTGTCCCTAAACCTCCTAATCAACATATTGTTGATTTTAAATAGATATTCAGAGTCAAATTTAATCCTAATGGCTCAGTTGAAAGATATAAAGCTCGTCTTGTGGCTAAGGGCTTCACTCAAACCTATGGACTTGATTATTTTGAAACTTTTGCCCCAGTGGCAAAAATGACAATTGTGAGATTGTTTATTGCTGTTGCTGCCTGTCAGAATTGGCATATTACTCAACTTGACATCACCAATGCATTTCTACATGGTGATTTGAGTGAAACTATCTACATGAGAGTTCCTCCTGGATATTTTCAACTCTCTTCTATTCCAATGATAAATGGTATTACTGATCCAGAAAATTGGGTCTGTAAACTCACCAAATCCTTGTATGGTCTCAAACAGGCTCCTAGGTGCTGGTTTACTAAGTTTGCTACTGCTCTAAAGGAGGATGGTTTTGTTCAATCTCATGCAGACAGTAGTCTCTTTACCAAACAGATTGATTCTCAGTTTTTGGCTGTGCTAGTCTATGTTGATGACATACTAATTACTGGTTCTCAAAAATCTCTGATTCAACAGGGCATTGATTACATCAGTTCTGAATTCAAAGTTAAAGATTTTGGGTGCTTTAAAATTCTTCTTAGGAGTTGAAGTCTGCAGGTCTTCTTCTGGAATCTATATTCATCAACGGAAATACACCATTGATATTCTCACAGATACTGGTTTACTTGGTTGTAAACCTTCCAAGATTCCAATGGATCAAAATCATACATTACAGAAAAATACTAGTGATTTTTTGTCTGATTCAGATGTCTCTGCTTATAGGAGAATTGTTGGATGTTTACTCTACTTAACCATTACTCGTCCAGACATTTCCTACCATGTTCAAGTGTTATCTCAATTCCTAGCTAAACCTCGTCAAGATCATCTTCATGCTGCTTACAAGATTCTTAGATATCTAAAAGGCTCTCCAGGTCAGGGTCTTTTTTACTCTGCTAATTGTCAGCCTGTTCTTATTGCATTCAGTGATTCTGACTGGTGGGTTGTCAAACTACTCGACACTCTCTCACAGGATTTTGTGTTAATTTTGGTTCGTCTCTTATATCGTGGAAATGTAAGAAACAACACACTATTTCTAAGTCATCTGCTGAGGCTGAATATCGTGCAATGGCTGACACCTGTTGTGAATTGGTCTGGCTGCTGAGTCTCTTTCACACGTTTAGATTTCATAATCTTACTCCTATTATTTTTTACTATGATAATAACTCTGCATTATACATTGCTTCTAATTATGTGTTTCATGAACGTACCAAACATATCGAACATGACTGCCATATTGTTCGTGAAAAACTACAACTAGGCATTATCCAGACTGCTTCGATTTCAACTGCTTCTCAGCCAGCTGATATCTTTACTAAGGCTCTACCTTCCGCTCAATTGCAACTCTTATCGTCCAAGCTGGGTGTTGTCAACAAGTTCCAACCCTCCATCTTGAGGGGGGATGTTGAAGATATGTGCTTAAATGACAACAGTAGTAAAACAGTAAAATCGAGCTCAGCAACAGTCAAGGAGATAATGACAAAATGAGGCTGACACATCAGCAGAGTTTGTTACAAATCATAGATGTACAAGTGGTTATATGTAATGTTTTTCATTCTCTATATAGGAGAACATTCTCTATGTAATTCAAAGACTTTTGAGCTTTAATAAAACAATGTTCATCTTCTTCATTTTCTTTCTCTCTAAAGTTAGTTAGAGATTCAGTTACATTTAATCAAAGTGGCACTTGGCTCTCAACATGTTTAACATCCTATCTTTGTGATTAGGTCATGGTGGCCTAGCCTTGTACTGATATATAGTATGTCTTCTCCCAGTATATGCATTTATAGAAAGAGTGTCCGGCAAAAATCTATTTCTCTTTCAAGTGAAACAATAATAAGGTTTAGGTAGTCTTTCGTGCCACTACGTAAGTTTGGATTCTCAGCGGTCTTCTCCCTTTTTAGTATGAACTCAGTTTTTTTTGGTCTCATTTAGTTATTTTAGTTTAATTTAATCTATAAAATCATAAAAATCTATAATTTAATTTACTGTTGGATAAATTATCAACCTTTTCTTAAATCCAAGCAACTTCTTCGTTCCTATCAACAAAAAAAAACTTCTTCGTTGGTGTTTGTCTACATCCAATCAGAGATTGATGTTATAAGTAGTAACTAAACGTAATGAAATGTAAAGCTTCAATCTGCCATTGATGAACTTTAATTTTGTTACAGAGAGAAAATGAAAGCTAAGCTAGTATCTGTAGAATGACTAACTAATTACAAAAAGACTGTAACTAACTATAAATACAACCAATCTAATATGTACAAGTTGCAAGTTTTGTTACTGACATGGATGTATGGGGTGAATGATTGTTAAATGAATGCTGGGCTGGATCGTTAGTATAACGCCTTAGAATTTTTGTAATATTTATAATTATTTATTTATTATTAAATGTGAATTATGTGACGTGATTATTTTTTTAGGAGGTAAATTATGTGTGATGTCGTATTGTGGGTTTATTTGATGATTTATAGGTGTCGGATAAGTCTACGTATTTTACTATAGTTTTTGGTGATTAAATCCTAATTAATTTATATGTTATTTATCTTTTGGAAATTTTATAAAATCATCAAAATTAGTAAAAATTTTGAAATCTTTTGTATTATTAACTTTATTAGTTTATTTGAGTTTTAAAAATAGTAGATGGATTTATTTTGATTTTTAAGGATTTTAAAATGATTTTATGAATTTAGTTGGGTCTTATTGGTTTAATCTTGTAAAATTGATATTAAATTCGTTTTTGACCCCAAAAATATTTTAAAAATATGGGGAGATAGATAATTTCATTCTCTACGCTTTGAAAATGAAGCTTTGATTTTTTTGCCATTGTTACCTATTTATTTGCTAATTTACGATATGGATTTTAATTGTTTAATTAGAAAATTCTTATAAACCACCTAAACAACTTTTATTCCCTTTTAATTCTTGAATCTCTAATTAGTTTTCCCCCAAAATCAAAATCAATCTCTGGACACTTCTCTCAAACTATCAATCTCTCTCGAAGGTTCCGCTCTCTCTCTCTAATTTCTTCTCTCGTGGTTTTTTTTTTTTTTTTTCTTTCGTTTAATTCCCTTGAATCTGTTCTGCTCGGTTCTTGCGAGTAAAAAGAAAACCCACCCCTTCCCTTCCTCCATTCTCCCTTGCGAACTATGTATAGCAGCGTGTGGGTGTCTTGCGTGTTTATGGTGTGTATCAGTATATGATCGTGTGAGTGTGTATGTATATGTAGTGTTCATGTGTGTGGCTGTGTGTGTACATGTGTATTGTGGTGTGGGTATAAGATTTGTGTGTTTATAGATGCTGGGTGTGTGAGTGGTGAAGCTGGTGGGTGACAATCGAATTCGCAAAGCTGAAAAATCCCCCTTCCCCTATTTTCTCTCTGCGCTTGTGCTACTGCTGCTAATGTGTGTATCTTTGCTGCGGTTGTGGTGATATGTGTGTGGGTGTGTAAATTGTAACGTGTGTGTGCGTATGTAAATTGTGTATGCGTGTGTTGTGGCGTGAGTTTGGTGTAGGTGTGTGGTATGTATTAGAGTGTGGCCATATATATATATACTGATGCTCAAAGTTTAATTGGGTCCTTTTTATGTGAGGTTAATTGAATTATCCGTGTCATATTTTGTGGTTTTGATTTGATTAAAGTCGAAGCCTTGTTGAATTAATTACTGAAATTATTAATTAATCGTTTAATAAATTGTGTAGAGTCTCGTATTATTTATTCGTATGAAGTGAAAGTGTTATTGGTACTTAGAGATTATAATTAGAAATCCTTTGGGCTTGTAGGTGGATTTGTAATCCATCGGATGTATTTGATTATGATTTGAGTCGGTTGAACTCCGACGGGATAGTCCAATTTATAAAGGAAACTCTGCCCGATTTTTGTTAGAATTATAGGTCATAAAATTTATAGTATAAGATTTTAAGTTGTTTTAAAGTTAAGCTGTATTATGTATTAAATTCTTAAGTGGCTTATATGATTTCATGTCATAGATGCTATGTGTTTAGTTGCTTATCTAATAATGGTAAGCTGTTTGGTAAGTATGTATGATGTAAGTTATCTATATATATTTATATATTTAGTTATTTATGTTAGTGGTCATGGGTTAACGCAAGGGTAGATTAAGGGTAAATGTTTAAAGACGAACGTCGAGTATTTTATAGAATTCTGAAGTAGTGTTTTTATATGTGTAGATCCGAAGAGCGTAGACTTAAGGGATAAAGGAAAGGCAAAGGCTGAGAGTTTTTGAGCCAAGTGACTAGCGTGGAAATATTTGGTTAAGGCAAGTAACTCGAACCTTTTATTTCAGTTCAGGTTCTTTCAATTATACATGAATTGTTGTTTAAATTCTCATAATTTCTTGTCGTTTCCTTCAAGTTAATTGTAGAATCCCTTGCACTACACTGTTTAAACCATATTAATTATTCATTGTTTAAATTCTCATAACTTAATGTTGTTTCTCTCCAGAAATTGTTGAATCCTTTGCAGTACACTGTTTAAACCCTATTAACTATTGCATAATCCTCTATACTTTCTTGTTACCCTTATAGATTGTTGTTTTTCAACTACTGTACTCCCTCCTTATATTAATTCTTGTTGAATTATAAATCCCCGTTGTATGTTATACCTTTTGTATTAGCTCAAACCTTAATTCATGCTTAATTCTTTAATCTGCACTAACCTAAATACACCTTATAAACCTGAAACTAAACTCCAAATCCCTAATTCTTATTAAGTCCCTAATTAATTAATTTCCCTTATTGCTTAAATTCCTATTTTTTTTTCCCGAGCCATACCTTGTTCGATACCGCCTTGTATTACACCTCTAAAATGGTCATAACTTGATAAACCTTTATTTTTAAATACCTGTGAATCACACTTGAACCCTACCTTGCGAACCTTATGCAATTAAATTAGATTTCTTACTTGACTTTCAGTCACTTATTCTTGAAGTTAAACAGAATAAATTCCCCACTCTGAATTATTGCCTAAGAATTCCATTCATCGAAACTTGTTTTACTTTATGGACATTTAATTAATTATTTTAAATTAGCGTAAGAGGCTAGGGTGGTCCTAGTCCAGCTCTTTAATTTGGCGTAAGAGGCTAGGGTGGTCCTAGTCCAGCAATAGAGGCCAATGTGTTGCCTAATTGGGAACCCAATTTTCAAAGTCCAGAGGGACCTAGTGTCCGGTATGGGGACATTACGTGGCTGATCACCCGTATTGTCCGATTTTAATAAAATCCTTAATTTAATTAAAATGTTTTAAAGGTGGGAAATTTGATATAAAAAGAGAAATTCATTTCTCTCTCTCTCTCTCTCTCCCTATTTTTGGAATGAATTACAAATTGCCAAACTTTGGAAAAACTCAGAGAATGATTCTTATATCGTTGTATCCGTACTCTTGTTGTTGATTTTTATTTTGGCATCTATATTGTTACTTGCTGAGCATTTGGCTCACTTATTGTTGTTTATAACCCTTTTTCAGTTAAGGAAGAAAAGGATACGACGTAGGAGCTATATCAGGAGAAGAACTTGTTGTGGGCTGTAGACAGACTAGTTTGGATCTAGTACAAGGTTGGACTTTTGGGTATCAGTAGAGAATTGTGTAATAGTTATAGTTGGTTGTATTTATAATTGTGGAGCGTATGTATCTTTTAATTAAGAATTTAGTATTGTAATGTAATAACTTAGTTAGTAGTTGCTTGTTTCATACCACTACCTGTGAGAGATCCGGGTTAGTAGTGGGGTGTTGTATTATGATTTAATGTCTGGTTAGCAGCTTGTATGTATTTAATTTTGGTTGTGTGCCCCGATCTTGTTTTATGATCGGGAGGGCATAGTAGTATGGTTCACCTGATCAATTAGGACAGGTTGAACAGGCGTTATGTTTCTTAAGTACTTGGAATTGCAGTTATTTTCTTTTATGAATTTGGTTGGTTCAAAATACAGGTGGATAGACCATATTACGAATACTTCATGCCGAATTTTTTTAAAATTCCCCTGTATCAAATTCTATTTTATTTAATTAAATCCAATAATTTATTATAAAAGTATATTTTTAGTATTGGGAAGTCGGGGCGTTACAGGTTGGTATCAGAGCTATCAGGTTTTGGTCACTGAAACAAGCCAGGATTAGGTATAGGTATAGGATAGGAGCGATAGGTGTAGGTTATCATTAGGATAGTAGGTAGTAGGTTTAGGATATTCTTTTATCGCTTTAATAATTTCTTTACTCGCTATATCGTTATCGCAGATGGTGGATGATTGAGATTATCCTCGGTATTTATTTTTGTAGTAAGATGGTTAACAGTGTACCTTGAACTCTGAAACTGTTGTGTTATATTAACTTTGTTGGTACCATGACCTTTATTTTCTTGTTATATGCACATCTTTTATTACATTTCTGAGTTGCCTAAATATCTCTTGTTAGCATTACTCGTTCAAGATAATACCTATGCTTCCTTGGTTCTTTACCCCGTTATAATTCTTGTGAACATAGGTAACTCAAATCCAGGATTCGAAAAACCTTATTTTGTATATATTAGCCTGTTGCTTAATAAGTTTCTTGCTTTCTTATCAGAATCATGCCTCCAAAGAAGAAAACACCTGCTACAAATTCTGAAAACCAGAACACTGGCAATCAAAATCCAGTTGACCCGACTATGACTCAAATTCTCCAACTTCTTCAACAACAGACAGCCGCACTAGCTCAGCAACGACCCGCCCAACCAATTGTGACCTTCAAAGCTTTTCAAGCTGTACACCCTCCAGAGTTCAAAGGTACTGTCAACCCTATAGAAGCTAGGGCTTGGCTTAATGAAATGGAAAAAGCTTTTGCTTTGGTAAGGGTAGGAGAAGATCAGAAGACGGAATATGCTAGTTACTTCTTGAAAGCTGAAGCAAATTATTGGTGGGAGTCAACAAAACTGCTGCAAGGTGATGGAGTGATCACATGGCAGAGATTCACCGAGTTATTTCTCGAGAAGTATCTTCCAAGGTATATGCAAGATCAGCTGGAGATTCAGTTTTTAGAATTAAAACAAGAAAACATGAGCGTGGCAGAATACGAGGCAAAATTCACAGAGTTAGCAAGGTTTGTTCCTGAGTATGTCAATACTGAGGCAAAGAAAGCTAAAAGATTTCAACAGGGTCTAAAGCCATGGATACGTAGTAAGGTGGCGGTGTTTCAGTTAGAGAACTATGCAATGGTAGTGGAGAAGGCTATGATTGTTGAAGGTGAAAGTGAATTGTATCAGAAAGAGAAAGCAGGAAAGAAAAGGAAGATAGAAAGTACTGAGGGAAGTCAGAACCCAAAAGGCAATAATAATAATAACAAGTTCAAGCCAAGGAATGAGGGCCGGTTTGACAGAAACCGAGGTTTTCGGAAACCGAAGAATGGAAACGGTGGTCAAGGTAAACGTCTTCAGAATACCAGTCAGCAGCTTGCAATCAGACCAGCCTTACCTGAATGTACAACTTGTGGGAAGAAGCACTCGGGAGTTTGCCACAGACTCAGTATTACTTGTTTTAAATGCAACAAGAAGGGACATTACGCGGGAGAGTGCCCGACTTCAAAATCAGGGATAACATGCTACAACTGCGGGAAAGTTGGTCATATTGCTAAGGATTGCAAGGAGGTAGTTCAGTCAGGAAATGTTTTAAGGATAGCCGGACCCCCATCGGCAAATGCCCTGAGGATAACTGGACCTCCATCTCAGACCCAGACGTCTCAACCTAGAGCCAGAACCTTTAACATGACTATGCAGGATGCTGTTCAAGAAATGGATGTTGTTGCAGGTACGCTTCCTGTGAATTCAATAGAGGCTAAAGTTTTAATTGACTCTGGAGCTACTAAGTCTTTCATTTCCAACAAGTTTGTTAGTAAATTGCAATGTGAAATTCGACCTTTAGAGCAAGCTTTAGTGATAGAGGTGGCAAACCAAGATAGAGTCCCTGTCAATCAAGTGTGTCCTCAGTGTAATATAGAGATAGGTGGTTACCTTTTCTATGCCAATTTGATACCCTTTGAAATGGGAGAATTCGATGTAATTTTAGGAATGGATTGGTTGGCTGATTATGATGCACAGATTGAGTGTAGAAAGAAACAGGTGAGATTAAAGGCGGAGGATGATAAGGAAGTGATATTTCAAGGACAAAGGCAGGTGAAGAAATTTCTGAGTATTATGCAAGCCAAGAGGTTACTTAGACAAGGTTGTGAAGCGTATTTAGCACACGTGACGGACGTAGAGAAGCATGCACCGAAGATAGAAGATATACCAATTGTTAACGAGTTCCCCGACGTTTTTCCAAAAGAATTACCCGGTTTACCTCCAGATCGAGAAGTGGAGTTTGCTATAGACCTAGTAACTGGAGCAGAACCCGTGTCCAAAGCACCATATAGGATGGCACCGGTGGAGATGAAAGAGTTAGCAACACAATTACAAGAACTTTTAGATAAGGGAGTCATAAGACCAAGTGTATCACCGTGGGGAGCTCCTGTGCTGTTTGTCAAGAAAAAAGATGGTAGTATGAGATTGTGTATCGATTATCGAGAACTCAACAAGCTGACCATCAAGAATAGATATCCCTTACCGAGAATCGATGATTTGTTTGATCAACTTAAGGGAGCAGCTTATTTCTCGAAGATTGATTTAAGATCGGGCTATCATCAATTAAAGATCAAACCTGAAGACATTCCAAAGACGGCATTTCGCACAAGGTATGGACATTACGAATTCTTAGTGATGCCATTTGGATTAACCAATGCCCCAGCAGCATTTATGGATCTTATGAACAGAGTCTTTAGGAAGCATCTGGATAAATTTGTGATAGTTTTCATTGATGATATCTTGATATATTCCAAGACCCGGGAAGAACATGCAGAACATTTAAGGATTGCGTTAGAAATATTGAGAGCAGAGAAGTTGTATGCCAAGTTTTCAAAATGTGAGTTTTGGTTGGAAGAGGTGCAGTTTCTAGGCCATATAATCAGTAGCGAAGGAATTAGAGTTGACCCTGCAAAGATAGAAGCTGTGGTGAATTGGAGCAGACCGAGAACGCCCACCGAAGTGAGAAGTTTCTTGGGATTGGCTGGTTATTATAGGAGGTTTGTTCAAGATTTTTCTAAGATCGCCTCACCATTGACCAGGTTGACTAGGAAAAATGAGAAATTCATATGGAATGAGAAGTGTGAAGAGAGTTTCCAGGAATTAAAGAAAAGATTAGTAACAGCACCAGTGTTAGTCTTACCAGATAGTCAAGGAAACTTTGTGATCTATAGTGATGCTTCATACAAGGGATTAGGGTGTGTATTGATGCAACATGGAAAGGTGATTGCGTATGCTTCTCGACAATTAAAGCCTCATGAGCAGAAGTACCCGACTCATGATTTGGAGTTAGCAGCAATTATATTCGCACTAAAGATTTGGAGACATTATCTGTATGGTGAAAAATGTGAGATTTACACGGACCACAAAAGTTTGAAGTATATCTTCACTCAACGAGAGCTTAACATGAGGCAAAGGCGATGGTTAGAGTTGATTAAGGATTATGACTGCACAATTAATTATCACCCAGGGAGAGCGAATGTAGTGGCCGACGCATTGAGTAGAAAGGAGAGACTGAACATGTTTACCATCTCAAAGGAATTGTTCAAGGAGTTTGAAAAGTTGAGATTAGAAGTCCAGATCTCGGAGCCTACCAGTGGTAAGTGTTATACCATGACCTTTCAACCCGAGTTACTTGAAAAGATACGAAGATGTCAGGAGGAAATCATGAATCAAGATATGAACACATTGACAGGTGAAGAGATTTGCACTCAGAAGGATGATAAGGGTATCTTAAGATTTTCTTCGAGGATTTGGATTCCCAACGTGCCAGAATTAAAGAATGAGATTTTGCGGGATGCTCACAGTTCAAGATATTCAATTCATCCGGGGAGTACGAAGATGTACCAAGACCTGAAGGAACATTTCTGGTGGCCTGATATGAAAAGAGAGATTGCAGACTGGGTTAGTAAGTGTTACACATGTCAAAGAGTCAAAGCTGAACATCAAAAGCCTAGTGGACTATTACAGCCATTAGATATTCCTGAGTGGAAATGGGAGCATTTAGCTATGGACTTCGTTGTGGGACTACCGAGAACAAAAGCTAATCATGATGCGATTTGGGTAATCATAGACCGTTTGACTAAATCTGCCCATTTCCTTCCAATCAACGAAAGATTCTCACTAGATAAGTTGGTACAGCTGTATTTGAAGGAAGTGGTTATGCGTCACGGTGTGCCAGTAACTATTGTATCTGATCGAGATCCACGTTTCAACTCCAGATTTTGGAAACAATTTCAAGAATGCTTAGGAACTGAGCTTAAGATGAGTACAGCCTATCATCCGCAGACAGACGGACAGAGTGAACGAACCATTCAAACTATTGAAGATATGCTACGAACGTGTGCATTGGATTTTAAAGGAAGTTGGGACGAGCACCTACCTTTGGTGGAATTCTCTTACAACAACAGCTATCATGCGAGTATTGGGATGCCGCCATACGAAGCTTTATATGGAAGGAAATGTAGATCTCCTGTATATTGGGATGAGGTTGGTGAGCGTAAGGTGTTAGGATCGGAACTAGTACAACAAACGAAGGAAAAGATCGAAATCATTCAGAAACGACTAATTGCTGCCCAGAACAGACAAAAGAAGTATGCTGATCAAGCCAGGAAGGATATGAATTTTGAAGAAGGAGAGAAAGTGTTGTTGAAAGTGTCACCTTGGAAAGGAGTTACGAGGTTTGGCAAGAAAGGAAAGCTCAGTACGAGATACGTAGGACCTTTTGAGATCTTAAGACGGGTTGGAAAAGTCGCGTATGAGTTAGCCCTACCTCCACATATGAGTCATATTCACAATGTCTTCCACGTGTCAATGCTCAAGAGATATCATCCAGATTTAAGTCATGTGATCGAGTATGAGCCTATTGAGTTACAACCAGATCTGTCGTATATAGAACAGCCTGTAGCAATTCAGGACAGAATGGATAAGAAGCTAAGGAATAAGATAGTTAAGTTGGTAAAGGTTTTGTGGAGGAACCCAAGAGTTGAAGAATCAACTTGGGAACTTGAGAGCGAGATGCTAGAAAACTATCCTCATTTATTTACTTAGGTGAGATTCTGGGGACAGAATCCTATTAAGGGGGGAAGGATATAACGCCTTAGAATTTTTGTAATATTTATAATTATTTATTTATTATTAAATGTGAATTATGTGACGTGATTATTTTTTTAGGAGGTAAATTATGTGTGATGTCGTATTGTGGGTTTATTTGATGATTTATAGGTGTCGGATAAGTCTACGTATTTTACTTTAGTTTTTGGTGATTAAATCCTAATTAATTTATATGTTATTTATCTTTTGGAAATTTTATAAAATCATCAAAATTAGTAAAAATTTTGAAATCTTTTGTATTATTAACTTTATTAGTTTATTTGAGTTTTAAAAATAGTAGATGGATTTATTTTGATTTTTAAGGATTTTAAAATGATTTTATGAATTTAGTTGGGTCTTATTGGTTTAATCTTGTAAAATTGATATTAAATTCGTTTTTGACCCCAAAAATATTTTAAAAATATGGGGAGATAGATAATTTCATTCTCTACGCTTTGAAAATGAAGCTTTGATTTTTTTGCCATTGTTACCTATTTATTTGCTAATTTACGATATGGATTTTAATTGTTTAATTAGAAAATTCTTATAAACCACCTAAACAACTTTTATTCCCTTTTAATTCTTGAATCCCTAATTAGTTTTCCCCCAAAATCAAAATCAATCTCTGGACACTTCTCTCAAACTATCAATCTCTCTCGAAGGTTCCGCTCTCTCTCTCTAATTTCTTCTCTCGTGGTTTTTTTTTTTTTTCTTTCGTTTAATTCCCTTGAATCTGTTCTGCTCGGTTCTTGCGAGTAAAAAGAAAACCCACCCCTTCCCTTCCTCCATTCTCCCTTGCGAACTATGTATAGCAGCGTGTGGGTGTCTTGCGTGTTTATGGTGTGTATCAGTATATGATCGTGTGAGTGTGTATGTATATGTAGTGTTCATGTGTGTGGCTGTGTGTGTACATGTGTATTGTGGTGTGGGTATAAGATTTGTGTGTTTATAGATGCTGGGTGTGTGAGTGGTGAAGCTGGTGGGTGACAATCGAATTCGCAAAGCTGAAAAATCCCCCTTCCCCTATTTTCTCTCTGCGCTTGTGCTACTGCTGCTAATGTGTGTATCTTTGCTGCGGTTGTGGTGATATGTGTGTGGGTGTGTAAATTGTAACGTGTGTGTGCGTATGTAAATTGTGTATGCGTGTGTTGTGGCGTGAGTTTGGTGTAGGTGTGTGGTATGTATTAGAGTGTGGCCATATATATATACTGATGCTCAAAGTTTAATTGGGTCCTTTTTATGTGAGGTTAATTGAATTATCCGTGTCATATTTTGTGGTTTTGATTTGATTAAAGTCGAAGCCTTGTTGAATTAATTACTGAAATTATTAATTAATCGTTTAATAAATTGTGTAGAGTCTCGTATTATTTATTCGTATGAAGTGAAAGTGTTATTGGTACTTAGAGATTATAATTAGAAATCCTTTGGGCTTGTAGGTGGATTTGTAATCCATCGGATGTATTTGATTATGATTTGAGTCGGTTGAACTCCGACGGGATAGTCCAATTTATAAAGGAAACTCTGCCCGATTTTTGTTAGAATTATAGGTCATAAAATTTATAGTATAAGATTTTAAGTTGTTTTAAAGTTAAGCTGTATTATGTATTAAATTCTTAAGTGGCTTATATGATTTCATGTCATAGATGCTATGTGTTTAGTTGCTTATCTAATAATGGTAAGCTGTTTGGTAAGTATGTATGATGTAAGTTATCTATATATATTTATATATTTAGTTATTTATGTTAGTGGTCATGGGTTAACGCAAGGGTAGATTAAGGGTAAATGTTTAAAGACGAACGTCGAGTATTTTATAGAATTCTGAAGTAGTGTTTTTATATGTGTAGATCCGAAGAGCGTAGACTTAAGGGATAAAGGAAAGGCAAAGGCTGAGAGTTTTTGAGCCAAGTGACTAGCGTGGAAATATTTGGTTAAGGCAAGTAACTCGAACCTTTTATTTCAGTTCAGGTTCTTTCAATTATACATGAATTGTTGTTTAAATTCTCATAATTTCTTGTCGTTTCCTTCAAGTTAATTGTAGAATCCCTTGCACTACACTGTTTAAACCATATTAATTATTCATTGTTTAAATTCTCATAACTTAATGTTGTTTCTCTCCAGAAATTGTTGAATCCTTTGCAGTACACTGTTTAAACCCTATTAACTATTGCATAATCCTCTATACTTTCTTGTTACCCTTATAGATTGTTGTTTTTCAACTACTGTACTCCCTCCTTATATTAATTCTTGTTGAATTATAAATCCCCGTTGTATGTTATACCTTTTGTATTAGCTCAAACCTTAATTCATGCTTAATTCTTTAATCTGCACTAACCTAAATACACCTTATAAACCTGAAACTAAACTCCAAATCCCTAATTCTTATTAGGTCCCTAATTAATTAATTTCCCTTATTGCTTAAATTCCTATTTTTTTTTCCCGAGCCATACCTTGTTCGATACCGCCTTGTATTACACCTCTAAAATGGTCATAACTTGATAAACCTTTATTTTTAAATACCTGTGAATCACACTTGAACCCTACCTTGCGAACCTTATGCAATTAAATTAGATTTCTTACTTGACTTTCAGTCACTTATTCTTGAAGTTAAACAGAATAAATTCCCCACTCTGAATTATTGCCTAAGAATTCCATTCATCGAAACTTGTTTTACTTTATGGACATTTAATTAATTATTTTAAATTAGCGTAAGAGGCTAGGGTGGTCCTAGTCCAGCTCTTTAATTTGGCGTAAGAGGCTAGGGTGGTCCTAGTCCAGCAATAGAGGCCAATGTGTTGCCTAATTGGGAACCCAATTTTCAAAGTCCAGAGGGACCTAGTGTCCGGTATGGGGACATTACGTGGCTGATCACCCGTATTGTCCGATTTTAATAAAATCCTTAATTTAATTAAAATGTTTTAAAGGTGGGAAATTTGATATAAAAAGAGAAATTCATTTCTCTCTCTCTCTCTCTCCCTATTTTTGGAATGAATTACAAATTGCCAAACTTTGGAAAAACTCAGAGAATGATTCTTATATCGTTGTATCCGTACTCTTGTTGTTGATTTTTATTTTGGCATCTATATTGTTACTTGCTGAGCATTTGGCTCACTTATTGTTGTTTATAACCCTTTTTCAGTTAAGGAAGAAAAGGATACGACGTAGGAGCTATATCAGGAGAAGAACTTGTTGTGGGCTGTAGACAGACTAGTTTGGATCTAGTACAAGGTTGGACTTTTGGGTATCAGTAGAGAATTGTGTAATAGTTATAGTTGGTTGTATTTATAATTGTGGAGCGTATGTATCTTTTAATTAAGAATTTAGTATTGTAATGTAATAACTTAGTTAGTAGTTGCTTGTTTCATACCACTACCTGTGAGAGATCCGGGTTAGTAGTGGGGTGTTGTATTATGATTTAATGTCTGGTTAGCAGCTTGTATGTATTTAATTTTGGTTGTGTGCCCCGATCTTGTTTTATGATCGGGAGGGCATAGTAGTATGGTTCACCTGATCAATTAGGACAGGTTGAACAGGCGTTATGTTTCTTAAGTACTTGGAATTGCAGTTATTTTCTTTTATGAATTTGGTTGGTTCAAAATACAGGTGGATAGACCATATTACGAATACTTCATGCCGAATTTTTTTAAAATTCCCCTGTATCAAATTCTATTTTATTTAATTAAATCCAATAATTTATTATAAAAGTATATTTTTAGTATTGGGAAGTCGGGGCGTTACAGTTAGCATGGGCTGGATCAGATATCTCAACACCCCCCTCAAGCTAGGGATAGGTATACTCATACCAAGCTTGGATTTCCGACTGTTAAAATGAGGAGAAGGAAAAACCTTGGTGAAAACATGAGCAAGCTGTTCAGTAGTTGGTAAATAGGACAGTTGTATAAGACCCTCAAGAACTTTGTCACGAGTAAAATGACATTCTATATCAATATGCTTAGTTCGTTCATGGAAAACCAGATTCGTGGCAATATGCACAGCAGACTGGTTATCACAGTATAATGTAACAGGTTGAAGATCAGTAATACCAATGTCTGCAAGAAGTCGAACTAACCAAGCAACCTTAGAAGCAGTAGCTGCCATAGCTCGTTGTTCAGCTTCTGATTAAGATTTAGAGACAGTAGTCTGTTTCTTTGATCTAACTAATAGCAGAAGAACCAAGTAATAGCAAGTATCCTGAAACAGATTGTCTAGTATTGGGACAAGCAGCCCAATTAGAGTCAGAATATGCACACAATGTCAAAGAAGTGGTCCCTTGAAGTACAATCCCTTGTCCAATTGTTCCAGCCACATAATGTAAAACATGTTCTAGTGCTTGAAAATGATGTAACCGTGATGAATGCATAAACTGACTTAATGTTTGTACTGAATAAGACAGGTCAGGTCGGGTATTGGTGAGAAAATTCAGCTTACCAACAAGAGAACGAAATAAAATTGGATCATGATAAAATTCACCTGTATCTGAGTATAATTTCAAATTCAATGGCAGAGGTGTAGCAACCTTCTTGAAAGATGAAATACCAGAATCAATAAGTAGTTCCCTTGTGAATTTCGCTTGAGTAAGAACTATACCAGCATCTGTGTAACCAACTTCAAATCCTAAGAAGAAATGCAGATATCCAAGATCTTTAATACCGAAACACTTGTGAAGATGTTATTTGAATGTAGTAATAGTGTCAAGATTATTTCCAATTATAACAATATCATCAACATAAATAGCTGCTATTGTAATGTCATTTCCAGTCTTCTTAGTAAACAAGGAATAGTCATTTTTGGACTGGACATAACCTTGACATTTCAACTCATGAAGCAATTTTGCAAACCATTCTCTACTGGCCTGCTTTAAGCCATAGATTGATTTCTTAAGCCGACATACCTTTTTTCCTGGATTAGGAACACCTTCAGGCATGTATACTTCTTCATGTAACTCACCATGTAAGAAAGCGTTATTCACATCAAGCTGAAAAACTTTTCATTTTTTACTAGCAGCTAGAGACAAGATGCTTCGAATTGTTACCATCTTAACTACTGGTGAAAACGTTTCTTGATAATCAATGCCATATTTTTGATTAAAACCCTTAGCAACCAATCTAGCCTTGTAACGTTCAATAGAACCATCTGCCTTTAATTTTATTCTAAACACCCATTTACACCCAATGGATTTATTGCCAGGTGGAAGAGTAACAACATCCCAAGTATTATTATTTTCAAGAGCTTGTAATTCTAATTGCATTGCATTTATCTAGTTAGGATCAGTAAATGCTTCTGCAAAAGAAGTAGGTTCTGTAATAGATGAAGTTTGCACCAGTAGTGCTTTATGAGGTTGTGGAAGTGAAAGGCATATGATGTAGCCTATTTGTATTTCGAGGATACAACTCAACTTAAACAAGATTGTAATAGTAAATAGTATATAGACTGTCACAAGGAATCTCAGATAGTATTATCTGTCAGACTACAGACTTGAAGAATTACTACGTTGAAAGAAGTTCAGACATCTGATCAAGCCTCAGTGAAGTATTCGTTAAAGAAGTGGATTCATTTAAAGTGACAGAGATTTCAATAGTGACAGAGACAGTACAGAAGAATTAATAGAGAGAGAAGAAAAAGAAAAGGAACCAGATTTTAAAGTCAATATATGAAGAACAGTCATTGAGGTTAGTCACTCATGAACCAGACAGTACATCGAGTGTCAACATTAAACAGTGGTTGTTCATCGTTAACTTCAGTGGTTCAAGCTATCAAGACTGGTATGTTAAGAGAAGAAAGGAACCAAATCATAGAGTCAATAATAAAGAAAAGCCGTTGGAGTTAGTCGCTCATGAACCAGACCGTGCATTGAGCGTCAACAGAAATTCAGTGGTAATTCTTTATTACTTTCAGTGGTTCAAGAAAAAGATTTGAGCTGTCAAAAGATTTATATTAATTCTCATTTAATTAATATTATTATGTAATTGATTTAATTAATATTTATTTGTTAAATTAATTATCATATTAATTAACTTTTAATTAATGGTTCAATCAAAATAATTTATATTAATTCTCATTTAATTAATATAATTATGTAATTGATTTAATTAATAAATTAATTCATTCTGAATTTATTTATTAAATTAATTATCATATTAATTAATTTTGAATTAATGTATTAATTTTATTTAATTTAATTATTAATTTAGTTAATTAATCATTACTTTCTAAATGATTATTTAATTAAGTTATGTAATTAAATTAAAATAAAAATGAAATAATGAAAGAAGAAGTCGACAGAGCTTAGCAAGAGGAATTGTGCAATCGACAAAATGAATTGTACATGAAACAAAAAGGAAGTAACAGGTCTTGTACTTGTGGTCGACAAAAGTAAAAGAAAGACAGCAAACAAAAGTTGAACATGCATGCATAAGGAAAAGAATTCAAATGACACTGTCGTGTGTGCAGTTCCTATCGGCAAAGGAACCAACGCGCCAGGCCGCACGTTCCAGCCACGCGCCGGAGAAAAGAACCAGAACAGGCGCGCGTGTGTCACACCCGTGCTTCCTGTGACTGGGCTTCGTTTGCAGCAGAATCTTGTTGGTTACAAATTCAATCTTACAGCCAATTTTGTTTATCTTTTATTATTAAACAAGACAATCTCAATTGTCTTGCCGATTGTATTGGTAAGCTTGGATTGTCTTGCCTATTATATTGCCTATTGTCTTGGCAATACAAATTGATTGTTTTGGTGGTTTTGGATTGTCTTGGAAGTACAAAACTGATTGTCTTGGAAGAGCAGATTGTTTTGCCGATTGTCTTGGCAGTACAAATGAAAAAGAAAAGATGCAGAAGAGTATATAATACAAGACTGGCGGCCAGATCAAAAAAAAAACACACACACACAGAACATATCATCTTCAAGAAACCCAGCTCCATTCTCTCTCATTGAAGAACAACACAACAAGAGAAATAAATTTGGATAAATTCAAGTTCATCTTATTTTTTAATATCTAATCCGATAGAACTTGTTTACTTGATACTCTTGTAATATTAGCGAGTTTTTACTCCTAATCTATATCTCGATTTTTATTAATAAATCTAGAAAAATTCATGTCGAATTTTCTAATTTGTTTTTATTAACTAGATATAATTTCTGTACTGTATTTGTAACAAACCCCTCAAGTTAATATAATTTTATATTCAACTTGAATTTTGTTTCATTTAATTCCGCTCAAATTTTTCAAAATATAAATTAAATTATCCGGACAAATTTCGATTAAACAGTACTGTTTGTATTCAACCCCCATTCTACAAACATATTGGACCTAACAGGAAGAGATTCAAAAGAAACAAGATTACAAATGTAATCCTTAAGATGTGAAGGTTTGCTAATCTCTCTACTGGATCGTCTGATAGGAAGAGAAACAGTGGTAGTAGATGATGAAGAATTAGATGTATTTTCCAGAGAAGGAGTTGAATTAAGAGGAGGAACATTCTGTTGGAACACATCAGGAACAGAAACATGATAAAAGGGATCATACCGTGTATGTGTAGGTAAGAAAAATTGAGTAGTAGGAACAGATGGTAATGTAGACATGTGAAAAGGGAAGTTTTTTTCATGAAATTTAACATCCCTAGACACTATGACTTTATGTGTAACTAGATTGAGAACCTTGTATCCTTTTGTTGCTGCTGGATAACCAAGAAAAACACAAGGATGGGCCCGTGGTTCGAATTTTGTTATGTGTTGTCTGGAAGTAGACACAAAACAAAGACATCCAAAACACCTAAGATAGGAATAATCTGGCTTGTGTCCAAATAGTTTTTCATATGGTGTAACATTATCAAGCTGTCTAACTGGCATTCTATTGATAAAAAATGCAGCACACTGGACACAGTCACCCCAAAATTTTGAAGGTAAGTTGGATTGAAAGAATAAAGCACGCGTAGTCTCCATAAGATACTTGTGTTTACGTTCAACCATCCCATTCTGTTGGGGTGTATCTGAACAACTAGTTTGATGCAATATTCCAAAAGAATCATAAATTTTCAAAATTTTGCCATGACAAAGTTCCAAGGAATTATCTGTTCAAAATATTTTAACAGTGGACTTGAATTGGTTGTTAACAAAAATAAGAAATGAATGAATAATAGAGACAGAATCAAGTTTGGAACTCATAAGGTGAACCCAGGTAGCTCTACTATAATTATCTGCCATGGTGAGAAAGTATTTATAACCATTGTGTGTAGTAGTGTTATAGGGCCCCCAAACATCAATATGCAGAAGTTCAAATATTTTTGTAGTTTTCATTTGACTAGAATTAAAAGACAATCTATGTTGCCTTGCTGCAGGACAAATAGTACAAATACAATCACCAAGAACTTGAGTATCAATATTACTAACAACAGAATTGAGTTTAGAATATGGTACATGTCCTAATCTAAGATGAATTAATTTTGCTTCATCTAGTTTAGAACTAACAGAAGTAGTTGCAGTGAGAAACAGAAGATTGAGTTAGTAAACCAAGAAAGAGCTTTTCATTAGCAAAATATAAGCCTTTAAAAGATTTACCAAGAAGTAGAGGAAGATTCATTGAAGCCTCCTAAATGATACAAGAATCAGAAGTAAAGCTTACTAAATTAGTAGTATCTTTGACAAGCTTGTTTACAGAGATTAAATTAAACTTGATTGAATGAGCAAATAACACATCTTTGAGCTCAAGAGAATTATTAAGTTTGATATTTCCAACATGTGTAACTCTTACTTTGGTGCCATCAGGTATAGTAATAAAACTATTATCAGTTTGCATTTGTTTGAACTCATGGAAAAATTGAAATGAAGAACATATATGATCAGATGCCCCACTATCTATTACCCAACTGTTTGTATTAGTAGAGGATAAAAGACAATGAGTACCTGCCAAAAGAGCATTTCCAGAAAATGAAGAATCCTGATCTGTCAGATTGTTCTGGGATAAAAGAGACATCAACTGGTTATATTGCTCCAGAGAAATAGAAGGTGAGGATTGAGTAGTTGTTGATTAAACAACTGCGTCAACAACAGCTCTTTCATATTAGGAGACTGATTGTCTTCATCATATTCAGTAGTAACATAATTAGCAAATTTCCTTGAGATAGGTTTAAAACCTGGTGGATAACCTTTGAGCTTAAAGCATCCTTCCTTGCTGTGACCCGGAATTTTACAATGATCATAGAAATATGTCACTTTCCTCTGCTGAGAACCAGTATTACTAGTAAAATTAGAATGGGTTCGTCCTGAAGTAGTCTTGTCAAATCTCTGAGGAGTATAGCTTTGATTTCTGTTAACAACAAAAGCAATTTGTTCATGAGTATTAGGCAATTTGGAAAGTTCCTTATGCTTTGTTCCTGAAGCAACATTCTGTAAACTTGTGGCAGGTTGGAAAGAGTATCCATCATCAAGATATGAGAACGAACATTAGCATATTCATTAGACATCTTCATAAGAAACATCATTAATCTCTGATCTTGCTGCAGCTTAAGAACTTTCTGAGTAATGTCACAAGTACAATTTTCACATGAACAAACAGGCAAAGGCTTTAGATTATCAATCTCATCCCAAAGTTTCTTCAATTGAGTGTAATAGTCAGAAATAGAGGCATTATCTTATGAAATATGTGAAACTTATTGTTCTAAAGCATATAGCTGTACTGAAGAAGCCTGACCAAAACGCTCCTCAAGATCAAGCCAAATAGCTCTAGCAGTATCAACATAAAGTATGCTAGCAGCAATTTGTGGCTCTAAAGCAGTAATTATCCAACCTGTTATCATACTGTTACACCTTGACCATGAGTTATAAGTGACTGCTGTAATTTCTGGTTTATAAAGTGTTCCATCAATAAAACACATTTTGTTCTTAGCTGTGAGTCCTATAACCATAGATCGTTTCCAATTTCCATAACAGGTTTAGTTAAAAGGTGTAGTAACAAGTTTCATACCATTATAATCCTAAGGATGTAAAAAATAAATGCTAGACGGATCTTGTGTGAGTTCGATTGTTGTTGTCATGATTTTATAAAGATTCAGAGTTTAGAAATGATTTCAGAGATGTTTAGAGAGATTTAGGAGAGATTTAGAGAGATTTAGGAGAGATTTAGAGAATCAAAATAGAGAAAAGAATGAGCGAAATCAAGAAATTGTAACTCGACTGCAAATCAACATATCTTCAACAAGATTATCATCAAAACTCAACTAGAAAGACAGAGATATCAATCTTTATATCTATAGAACACATTCACAATTCACTGAAATAAAAAAAAATCAAGATAACGACGATCAAGAAAATGACGATCAAGATAACGAAGATCAAGAAGATAAGAAAGATCTTACTAAACGCCGAGATAACGAGATCCATATGATAACGAAGAACATCAGGATCGTACACCGCTCTGATACCATGTTATAAGTAGTAACTAAGCGTAATGAAATGTAAAGCTTCAACCTGCCATTGATGAACTTTAGTTTTGTTAAAGAGAGAAAATGAAAGCTAAGCTAGTATCTGTAGAATGACTAACTAATTACAAAAAGACTGTAACTAACTATAAATACAATAAATCTAATATGTACAAGTTGTAAGTTGTGTTGCTGACGTGGATGTGTGGACTAAATGATTGTTAAATGAATGCTGTGCTGGATCGTTAGCATGGGCTGGATCAGATATCTCAACAATTGAATTGAATATAGAAACATGAGTTTAATCATCCAATTTATTAGTATTGCGATAAAACAAAAGTGGAATCTGATAACAGATAGATTCAAATCCATGTGAAGTTTAAACAAATAGGTATGAATTTGAACCTAGAATGATTACACTTAAATTTATATGATTCAGGGAAAATGGTTTAAATTGATTTCAGTTCTAGTAGTTGTAGGATACAGTGGTGAACTAGATTAAAAATTGGAAATGAATGTGTCAAACTTGCTAGTAAAGTAATTAATAACAAAATAAAACTTAACAATCAAGGTTTTAGATTTACTAATAATTCATCTATCAACCAAGAAAACTAACCAATCTACTTCAACATAACAAGTACTAATTGTTATTTACAGTGTTAGAGTCTGAGTAACGAAACTAAGATCAGTTGGGAGCCCAACAACTAAGAAACATGAATTTTCTGAGAGACTGTTCAGATCGCATTGCCTTGTCTTCTGTGCTATTTAAAATTTGGTTAGAAAAGGCAGCTGGTGTTTGTTGTGCAAAAAATTCACACGACACCCCGAGAAAGCCTCGCCGGAATAACGGGAATTATCCTTGGTTTTCGGATAAATAACAAACCGAACAGCTGTACCAAAACAGGGCAGCTGAACCTAATAATGGTATTTTGTGTTTTTTGGGCTGAGTTAGCAAGTTCACCGGACAATAATGGCAAAAATCCGGCCAAGTATGTCCAGGAATGTATTACTTAGGGTACACGTGCCTTGTGTATTAGAAAAGTAAAAAACCGAACCCCTTGCTAATTGCCTACATATCCTATTTATAGGAATCAAGCCCTAATGTAGTTCTTTTAGGTTAGGAATTCTTTCCTTGTCCATTAAGCCACGAAATTGATAGAGTTTAATCCTCCCTCCAGTGTTTATCTCAAAGTATTTATGTAGAAATGTGACTTTTCCTTAAATCAGCTAGCCCCTTAGTAGAGTCCTATTCGAAGTAGAACTCCCAAATCCTACTCATATGAGAACTCCATGTACATATCGACATATATCACAAATATCCAATATTTATCATATTAGAAACGTGTATCTCCATAAAATAAACTGTTAAAAGGACTCAATTTACGCCTCCTAAAACCTATGAGGTAATCCTTATCCATTCGATCCTGCAGAGGTGGAACCTGTGAGCACACCTGCACCTACACAGCTTCCTAAAAAAGTGAACCTCCACCTCCAGAGCTTCCCTCTAGAGGTACACCTCTTTTCTTCCAGCAACCTTGTTCCTACCTTTTAAACACCCTACTAGGCCTCCAACATCCATGGGCCCAAAACTAAGCCCATTACAAATTTTGGGCACAACAGTGTTGAAGACGAAAGAACTTTAGCCTGACAAAGGGATGGAAGGTTACATTTGGCTTGCTGGTGAAAACACCTGATCGGATAGTTCCATCGCGCAAATCCTTGATCTTTAAGCGCCTCTACTAACCCTACGCTTGCTGCCACAATCCAGGCTTTGCTTGCTGCTGCACTCATTTTAATCCCCTCAGATTAGATACTTAATATTCAACTTATAGGTGTTGTGCTGAGTACAGGCCCGTCTTGAATTTTCGAGAGGCCCCGTGTTAATTATAAAATGTGGTCTCAATGCAAAAATACCATAACAATTACAAAGACCCCAGAATTATGTAAATGAATAATGATGTAATTATCCGGGTAGAAAATATTTTAAATTTCCGAGCAATCGTGAAAAAATATAGATTTTAGGTCTATTTTATTGTTCAAAAGATAAACATATATGTAGGTTTAGAAATTTGGGGGCCCTTCAAATTTTGAGGCCCTGTGCTATAGGGCTTCTTGCACACCCTCATAGACGGCCTTGGCTGAGTATTAGAGTATGAGTAGGTTTATCTGTGATTTTGAAGAGAGAAGAGCTCAAGGTTTGTTTCTGGAATGTGTGCTTATATTCACCAACTCATATGTATACACGTAACAGGGCAAGTAGGAGCAACATGGTGCGATCACTGAGTACACAGTTTGTAAAAAACAGGGGAAGATATTGTGACAAGTAGCTAGCGGTTTTCAGCAATACGAAGTCCTGGTGTTGTTTTTCTTTTCTTTTTTTCCCCCGGCACGCACCCATGGTTTTGGCATTTTTTTTTATCTGTTGTGATTTGTATATATTTTTACAAAATTACAGATCATGATTTGTATATATTTGGAATATTGAAATTCCAAATCCAAAGTCTCGGTCTCTCAATTTTAAATACTCGTTAACAAGGATTCAACTTTTGCTTGTAAGAGCATCTCCAACGGTGTTTTGTAAAATGATTGGCTAAATATTGATTATGTAAAATTTGTGTTTTACTCCAATGGAATTGACTATATTGGTTGGCTATATTTTAAAAATGGTATGTTATTATTATTTCAAGTTGTTAAAAATAGAATGTATTATTTTTATATGGTAATTGATGATGTGGAGTTAAACTACAGGTTGCTAAAGGTTCGACAAATATAGCCAACCTATTGTGGTTATCTATATTTTTAACTAAGAGTTTTGTCCCATTGGAATGGACAAAATTTTACAAATTATCTATATATCTTATTTAAGGTAATTTATTTTGAATCTTACCTAGGGGCTTGACACCATTGGAGATGCTCTAAGAGCATCTCCAACCACCACTACCCGTTAGGTAAAAAATCTAGGTGGCACTATAATATACATATTAGCTAAAAAATATACCCCTCCAACCACAAGATCTGTTAGCAAAAATTATACATATCCTTTATTTCATCTTCTATATCTGTTGAATCTTTAGCCATTATCTAAAATATCCACGTCACATTTTTACCTTATTTAAATTATATCCATGGTGAAGTAACGATAAAGGTGAACCAAAATAATAATAAAATATTGTTTTTGAATTATAGCTAACCATTATTGCTAACACCACTGGAGCACAATGTGTTACAGCTTCAACAAATTTTAGCTAACACTTATTATGACTAATCATTATACCAAATGCCGTTGGAGATGGTCTAAGGGCATCTCCAATGGCGTTAGCTAAAAATGATTGGCTAAATTACATAAAATATTGATTATTTAAATTTGTCGAACCTGTAAGACATTGTGTTCCGATGGCATTGCCTATATTTTAAAAATGGTATGTTATTAATATTTCAAGTTGTTATTAATGGAATATATAATTTTAATATAGAAATAAGTGATGTGGCAATTCACTACAGTTCTCTAGAGGTTCGACAAATATAGCCAACATCAAGAGATTATCTATAATTATAGACAACTGTTTTATCCCATTGGAATGCAAATTTTTTTACACATTCTTTATAATTCTTATTTATGGTAATTAATTTCAAATTTTACCTAAGAGGTCTCTCCCATTGGAGATGCTCTAAGGGCATCTCCAATGGCGTTAACTAAAAATGATTGGCTAAATTACATAAAATATTGATTATGTAAAATTTGTCGAACTTGTAAGACATTGTGTTCCGATGGTATTGCCTATAATGATTGACTATATTTTAAAAATGGTATGTTATTAATATTTCAAGTTGTTATTAATGGAATATATAATTTTAATATAGAAATAAGTGATGTGACAATTCACTACAGGTCTCTAGATGTTCGACAAATATAGCCGACATCAAGAAATTAACTATAATTATAGACAACTGTTTTATCCCATTGGAATGCAAATTTTTTTAAACGTTCTTTATAATTCTTATTTATAATAATTAATTTCAAATTTTACCTAAGAGGTTTCTCCCATTGGAGATGCTCTAAGGGTGTTAAAATTAGAAAAATTCGGAAATGTGAAATAAATAGAAAAATTCGGAACTGCGAAATCAAACTAAAGTGAAACTAGAACTTTGGCTAAATCTTGCTACTACATAAAATTCAGTTCAATTCGTTAAATTAAAACTGAAACCGGGGGATGACTCGAGACACAGATTGTGGACGAGGGCCTCATGTTTGTGCATAAAACCACAGGCTTGTGTCAACAGAATGAGGCACACGGGTGAAGTCCAAGACAAACAACTATGTACACGTAACACATACTGTAATTATATATGCACTAGTAGTCCAAGTGTTTGTTTGAGTTTACAACAAAACTGACATAGTGGTCATCACTTGATTTTTGTACTCATATCTATTCAATAATTTGTGATACATTCTAGAAATACATAGGTAGGATTTTGGCTGATCAAGCAGGACCATATATCAAGCAGCTCTGAGACAACTACTGTACCAGCACAGCTCAAGAGTCATGAAGTTCGCGGTAGCGGAACGTGCAGAATCTAGATCAGAATCTACAGGCAACTCTAAGAAAGAGAGATGGGTATCTAGTCGAAGAGAAGCGGTAAAGAAAGATGGGATTGATGAGCAGGAGCGGAGAAAGAGGGAACTGGAGAGGGTTGAAAACGCTATATACCTTATGTGTTGGGGACCAAAGTAGCCTACCATAAGTTTTGGATTTTGATTACCATGTAATATTGTGAATCACATTCAGATTTCAATCTGGTTGCATGTGTGTATTAGTTTTCTGAGTTTGTATAATACAGCATATATGTTAAATATTAGGGAAATTGTATACCTTCTTATTGCGATCCCTTGTTGTGTTTTAGTGACCAAACTGCCCTAAACAAAGACATCCAACAAGTTATTGAAAATTAGATGTTACTAATTAGAAGATAGCATAGAAATAAAAGAATAACTCAAGTCGTAAGGGCTTATTTGTTGTTGTTCCACAGATACCCGCTTTGTAAGGCATAGCCTAGCTAATTATTCAAAAAAAGAAATATATTGCACTTAAAATGTTTCTTAATACAGCGCTGGTCTTTCAATTAACAAAATTGTGTAATAACATTTATGCAAATACTGTAAATCATTTTCACTTTTCTGATTTTATCTAAAAAAAAATTGATTTTTATTAGCTTCTTCACCAAGAAATAATCACATCTTATAGGGCACAGAAACAACATAGTTATCCTCTCTTCCTCCTATAATGAGCTTGAGGCACATGAGCAGAACCATTTTAAGAGCCCTTCAAGGGCCAAAAGAACAAAACCCTAGGGGATTGATTAACCACTCTCATGGAAAAAGCATACCGGATTCTGACAAAGCAAGTGTTGGGAGGGCTATCTCGGGCATTATTGAACCGGTGAAGCAGGTCTGCGTTAATGAGAAGGGTAGGATCAAGGAAGCTGACAAGGCCGAGGCTCTTATGCAAATCATATGTTGGGGACCTCACTAATTTATCTATGGTGCGAGTCACTGTCTTTTGTATTTTTCGATTCCTATGCACAATATCTTATTTTTCTGTCTTGATAGTTGAATAAAGTGGCACATATATTTGATAGATTTCGTCTAGTGAAGCTATATATGAATAATTGTGAAGGAAATTCATTCCACTGATGTGTGTCCATATTAACACAATGTCAAAACAAAAGATCTCCAGCATTCTCAAAATATTGATGCACTTTGGCTCGTAGTAATGATTATGACGCATCTTACAAGTGAAATGCATTGAAAATTTGTTGTTTTAAGTTATATTTTAAAGAGCACCACAGGTGTTTAACAGATTCCCACTTTTTCAAGTGTGTATTAAGAGTATATTAATCATGTTTTAAGAGTATATTAAGTTCGGTACTGTTAGTATTCAACTTGTTGCTTGCTATGTGTATGCCTAGAACATCATTAAAACATACAACTACCTATGTACAAATTGAAATGTTGGACAAGGTTTTAAGCCACCTATGAAGACCTATACCACCTAATTCTGGTTGTCCACCACATGTGGTGAAATTTGGGAAGCACAGATGTTTTGTTCGGGTATCCGACGTATCCATATATCCATATTAGGGATCCTAACGGGTATCGGTGCACTTTGGGGCCGGGGCCGGGATAGGAAGTGCTATACCCGCCCCCCATCCCCTAATTCAAAATTGATTCCCGTCCTAAGTCAGATTTCCATCGGAGATTATTTTTCATTTTCGCTCATCGGTCCAAACGGGGATCCTCGCGGAGAATCGGGTAATTTTATTTTAAACAAAAAATAATATTAAATAATTCTGAACACTAATTAGTGAAGTTTGAAATAATTTTTTCTTGTGATATATAGCGAAATTAGCAACTATAGTTAGATTAGATGTTAACTTACAATATCTTTTCATCACCATTAATCTAATAAAAAGTACATCTTCAACTTCACATGCATATATGTTAACTTTTAAAATATCATTTTTAAAGCTAAAATTACCTACTTTCAGTAGCTAATGCACTGAATTAAGATAAAAAAAATATTACTTAAAGAAACAACTTTAAATAACATAAAATGAAGTTATTTAACTAGTAGAAAGACAAAGATGTAAGATCAGAACATCATTTTGTTTCCAATATAAAGTATTGAAAATTCGAATATATTTATATATGATTATTAATATATATAATTATATATTATAGTATGATGAAATTGAGTCAATGATTGAGAATCGGGCTGGGGAGACATAGAATCCTTGCCTCGGCTTGCTCCCTAATTTTTTTTTTGGAATTGTCTCTGTTCTCCGATCCGTACTCGAAAAAAATCTCGAATCCCCATCCCATTCAGTGCGGGGATGGGGCGGATCAGAATGAATGTCCATCCCTACCTGATACCCGGATATATACATTTGAACTATCTATTCGGGGATACTCCCCTGTTTACAATCCGAACTATATTTATAAATAAAAAGCTCTAATGTTATCTTCACTTTTAAAATATAGAAGTCTTTTGTATTTTTTCGATACTTATGCACAATATCTTATTTTCCTGTCTTGATAGTTGAATAAAGTGGCACATATCTTATTTTCCTGTCTTGATAGTTGAATAAAGTGGCACATATATTTGATAGATTTCGTCTAGTGAAGCTATATATGAATAATTGTGAAGAAGGAAATTCATTCCATTGATGTTGCCTTTAAAATCACCGGTTCTTAATGAAGTTGCTGGTGTGTGTGTCCATATTAACACAATGTCAAAACAAAAGATCTCCTGAGATCTCCAGCATTCTCAAAATATTGATGCACTTCGTAGTAATGATTATGACGCATCTTACAAGTGAAATGCATTGAAAATTTGTTGTTAAGTTGTATTTTAAAGAGCACCACAGGTGCTTAACAGATTCCCACTTTTTCAAGTGTGTGTATTCCTTGGTTTGCACTGTATCATAAACCAACTCCACTACTACAAGAATCAAGAGCTAATATTGCTGGAGTTTGACACATTCACAGTGACTAATGTAACAACTTACTAAGAATCATATTTTTTTATATTATTTTTAAGATTCAACTAAGAGCAAATCCAATATTCTCCCAACTCAATCCTTAAAAATAAAATAAAATATTGATTCTTGATAATTTAAGACATGAATAAATATCTTTGTCTTTAACAATATTCCTTATGTTCATTCTTTATCTAATATTAGATGATAGCATGTGCAAAGCACGGCTCGAAAATATTATTTTAAAGTGATCACTAATTTATAATTTTAAATTATCTTAAAAAATAATGTTATTTATACAATTCAGTAGTTTATAATAAAAAAACAACTGTATTTACAATAAAATTTCAATAATTTCGGTGGATATGAATATTGAGATGAAATCAAATTTGGAGACTGAAATATCATTAGAACAGATATTTTACTTATTATTAAAGACTAGATGATACACCCGTGCTCACGGGTCGCCAAGAGAATTTATTTAAATTAATTACTAATTTAAAATTGAAAATTTATTATAAATATTATTCTTATTTATCTATTTATTTATATGATATGATTTTACTATTTTTTAAATTATTTCTAAAATTCGGTTTGCAACAAAAACAATCAAGTGCAACTTCCTTAATGTTTTTATAGAAAATAACTGAAATCATCTAATCTATACCTTTACTTATAACCTTTATAACCTTAAATTCCTTTATAACCTTTATTAATATTTTCCTCTATTTATAACCTTTATGGTTCCATCCTTATTTCGATTTTACCTTTAAATTCCTATTTTTCCTAGAATTTTGTTTTACTTTTAATAAAATATAAAAATTATTGAAATCCTATTATAATTGTAATTCTGTAATTACACAAATAATGTATCTATCAGAACCATGTATTACATGGTTGTGTTTTTGTTGTATTTATGTTGTGTTTTTTATTGTTTGTTGTTTTTTGATTAATATGGATATTAATCAAATACTAGCTTTTAACCTGTGCAACGCACGGATTTTTTTTCTAATATCTATAATTATATTAAATTTTTTAATATTTATTTATTATTAGTTTAAATATCAAATTGTTGTTAAAAAATTGATAAAACTACGTGTTTTTAATATCTATAATATCAATTTACTACGTGTTTTATTTTGAATTCTTAAAACTTGATTTGGACGATTTAACTTTCCACGTGAAATTAACAAAACAATCTTTAATTTAGTGATAGTTTACAATTATTTTTGAATTAAAACTACCAAGAAACAAAAGAGAAAAGAATTTGAAAATTTTTTACGTCGAAAATTTTATTCGATTTAGGAAATCTACTTATATTTCGCTTTGATTATCAAAATAACCATCTTATTATTTGAAGATAGTTGTACAAACAATCAAATATAGTTTTAATAATAAGTGTAAGAGGAATATAAATAGATGAAAAACGTTGGATTTAGCATAAAAAATATTTTATATTTTAACGTGTAAACTAAAAAGTGTTTTTATATTAAAATACAAAGAAATGAATATCAATGATTTAAATCATATATAATTAGGTTTTCTTCATTAAACATGATTATCAATATAGATCTTCTATACTGAATAGAATTAATGTTGTAAAAATTCATAATTATATTAATCTTGAGATTCTGAGTGTTTCCATTTGGACAATAATTGTTAAATCATTAATAAATTAAATATAATTTTATGAGCTTCACATGAGCTGTAAAATCATCCAAATCTGATTTCTAGATATCAAGATAAAGCCAAAATAGTAAATACGAACTTTTTTTAATATTAATAAAAAATAAATAAAATTTAATTCTAATATAACCTTTTTTAATTATATCCTTTTCAGATTATAATTTCTTTTTAAAATTCAATTCTAATACAACCCTTTTTAATTATAATTATACCAACGTGTGCTAAATAATATATTTGATTTATAATATGATTATTAATCCAAACACATTTACAATCCAACGGTTAATATTTAGTTTTATAATCCAACGTATCATATGCTTTTGGTAGTACAGTAATGAAAAATTTGGATAAAATCTCTCTTATGCTTATTATATATAAGGATATAATGAAGATATTTGATTAGTATCGCTTTTTTGTACTTCGTTGATGGATGGTGATAACTTCATCTATAACAATGATTTGTATATTTGTTGGTGTAAGTATATTTGTAAATATATTGTACCCGCTGCTGTTTTACCCCGTTGGTCGAATTTTATCCTGCTGGTGTTTTACCTCGGGTTAATTAAAATAATTGCAAAAAGAGAATTATAGTTATAACGGGTTTTTTTTATTTTTTTAATTAAAAAATAACATAGAATTCTATTAGAAATAGGAATTTTGGGGTGAAACCAAAATATGGTGCAAACTAAAAAAGTAATACCATTAAAAAGGAGTTTCGCTTATTAATAAAGGTTATAGATTAGTTGGTACCCGTGCGAAGCATGGGCGAGTTTTTTTAATTTTTTATAAATATAATAATAAAACAAATATAGTGATAACCAAATTTTGATAGTCCCAACAAAGGGATATATGAATATAATTAACAAATAAATCTAATGAAATAAATAAATAAATGAATTATACACATTAACTCATAATCAAAGTTTGATTATGTAATAAGACTTATAGTGGAAGTAGGTATATGATTATTTATATATAATAATAAATAAATAAATTTAAATACAATATTAAAATAAATAAATCAAGTGATAATAATCAAAACTTGGCACTATTGCGCCACAATAAAAAGGGGTTTTGCCTAAAATAAATAAATAAATAAATTGTACTCAATCAATCATAATCAAAATTTGATTACGTAAAAAGACTTATAGTAGGAGTAGGGGTATATATATATATATATATATATGTTTAATAATAAAATATACATAATAATAAAATAAATAAATTGAATAAATAAATAAATTGTAATGATTCATTCATAATCAAAGTTTGCTTACGTAATAAGACTTATAGTAGGCGTAAGTGTATGATTATATATTTATATGTATAAAAGTTTGTATTTTAATCCTGATCATATATATATATATATATATATATATATATATATATATATATATATATATATATAGGATTAGGATTAAAATACAAACTTTTCTTAAACACATACAAACTTTTTTTGTTCACCATATTTATAATTTCGGTTCAACATCATTTATCAAGTAATAATTAAAATTTTATTGAATACATATAATTTAATTATTCAAAATTCTTTTGGGTTCACCAATACCAAAATAAGGAATTGAAATAAGAAATTTTATTTGTTTAATATGAGGTGTGTTGAATCGTAGTTCAAAATTTGTTGAAAATTTATAAAAATTCTCAACAATCTTTACGGGGTTCACGAATACCCAATTAGGGTATAAAAATATTAAATATGAAATATTAGTGATTTAATACACTTTTCTTAGTTATACCAATGTAAAATTATTTTATATACTTGGATTCAACACAGGCATCTACACTATACTATTGATAAGTAGATTTTATATCCACTTGGAACGCTTCGAATCGGCTTAAATTGATTAACTTGGCCTCAAGTAAGTCGTGTTTTTGATTAGTTTTTAGTGAGATTGTGCAGGGTTAATATCTTGAGGCAGGGAAGATCATTTGCATGTTTTATGGTGGATTCAAGTTCAAGAAATGAGAATTGGCGATGTGCAAAAGAAACGGTAGAGAAAACGAAGAAAATGAAGCAAATCAGCAAAAATCAGTAAAACGGCAGAGGCAAGGCGCGAAGCCGCGCTTGTGGAGGGCGCAGCCGTGCAGGGGAGGTGCAGGATGGTGCGGGCGCGCAGTTTAGGGGCGCAGCCGCGCGGTAGCTCGCTGGGAAATTCCTGAATTCAATTTAAAAATGTATTTTTGGATGTTTTCTTGGAGAACAAGACGCCAGGGCTATATAAACACATCTTGACATCATGAAAGCGACGTTTTTATCAAAGAGAGCCGAGACGGAGATTCAGACTTGGAGAAGGATTCCTAACGCTCGTGACAAGCAACGAAGATCTAGATCTACTTTTTGTTTTCTTCTTTTAGGCGATACTCTTTGATGTTTTTGGGATTTGTTTTCTTAACTCTATTACTCTAGCATTATTATTATTATTCGGACTTTGTTTTACATCATGTTATCTCTAGTGTGACGCCCCCAGATCCACCCTGACCGGAGATCCGGGTCGTCACATTGTCTCAATATCCTGTAGCATAAGTTACACAGTAATAAAGCAAAATATATAATACAACGGAGCATAAGTGTCCCACTCCGCAAATCCAAGATCAGTCTCACACATTGTTATCATACGACATAATACATCTCGGGATAATATTTTACATATGTTACAAAAGTAGGTAGATAAGGATTCCAGCTAGACATTCTAGTTCTCGTCAACATAGCCTGGAGCTTTCTCCTTTCCCTTGGATCCCTGGTTGGACGTCTCGCCTCTTTCCCTCTTGATAGCTGAATAAAAATGTTGTAAAACAAGAATGAGCAACTAGAGTGCTCAGCAAGTTCTCTTCTTACTCGGTATATAAATATAATAAGATTTCCCAAAATTAATAGAATATCACAAATCTGGATTTTGACTCAGTACTCATCTTGAAAGCAGAATACTCGAAAAACTCATTACTCATCTCAAAACAGAATACTCGAAAGACTCAATTGATATAACTCTGTTGACTCATGATTTAAGAATAAACTGGTCTTCCACCTCTCGGTATCTCGGTGGGGCGATCAACTAACCGACCGGGAATACCGTCCTCCAATGATATCGCACTTCGCCCGATCACGGCTACAATACGCTATCAACAATATAATATAAAAATATGAATGCTAGCATCATAGGGGTTATTAATTAAACCCTGGCATCATAGTGCCAATATATCTCGTGTCCGCATAACGGTACACAAGTCTCTCTTTCTCTAAAATGGGCCTCTTTCCCAAAATTTGACCAGTAGAATACAGAATTCCCGAATATTTGATGAACAGATAACTCGAAATAATTCTTCCATGAAAACATTTACAAATCTGGCGGACTGCCAGACCGACTCAATTGTTACACTAATCCGATCAATGGACTGAGGTAAATTCTCAATAATAATATTTTATTGGTTGACACGAACAAGATGCCAACCCTCGACAATAAAGTCAACCATCTCGAAATATTGAGGATAGTCTTAAAATGAAATAATTTGGAGTCGTACTGTACAAATAGTACTCCTCGAATACTTATAATACCCATAATTGATGAACGTTAAACAGAATATTTTTCACTTGATCAACGAGTAAAACTCTAACGATCCTAATTTTTTATAACTCTTATTTATTGATTCGAGAGACGAACCAACTAAAAGATAATCAATAATTATTGTCGAATTTGTACAATAAATTCGACTGAAAGGAATAAATTTAACTATCTCGAATAAATGAGAATAGTTTCACTGAATCATAATAATAGTCGTCTCGAATTAATGAGATCGACCTGATAGCAACGAAATTAATTCCACGCTTATAAGGAATATAATTCACTAGTTTTAACAGTAACAAAATATCGCAACGAGAAAATAATGCTCAAAAGGATAATTAAATCTCATAATTGACAGCTCGAAATTAAATAAGGAATGAAATAATACGAACAGAAATTCAAATCTCTAAGAGTTAGGGTAGGAATGAACTTGCCTCGATCTCGAAGTACGAATGAATGAAGCTAAAATATATACTCTACCCGTGAACTTGGCGTCGATCTACGTCTCGAGAATTATTCTCTAAAAATGGCAACCAGAAATACGTGAGCGATTCTTCAGAATAAAATACTCCCGATCCGATAATCTAAATAATAATAATATAATAATAAAATATCTCTCGAGGAATTAACAGAAACTAATCCCCGGTTAAATAAATCTCTCTTCGATCTCAGGAATCAAATCTCGAAAATAAATCCTATTTTAATATCTGGAAATCTAAATTCTTACTCAAAATGAAAAATTCAAACATCCCTTTTTATTCAATTTAAATCCATATTTATTATTCTCATTTTTAAACTAATTATCAAAGAATTCTAATTTTTAAGAAATCTCACAAATTCTAATTTACTAAACTCATTAATAATATAAAACAAATTTTAAATCTCTAAATTAAATCTGACTCGATCCGGTCAATTAAAATAAACCGGAAAATAATAAAAACAGCTTTTCCAAAATAAAACATATTTTATTCTATTTATTTCACAAATATTCTTCTTTTTATCAACAAATTATTAAATCTCTAATTTTCGTCCAAAAATCACAAAATAACTCTTGTTAACAAACAAATAAATAATCCATTTTGTTAAACCCTTTTTATTGCAAAATAATAAATATCTAATTTATTTTCAAAATCACATAACAATACTTATTTAATTAATAAATAATAAATTCTAAATTACATCTAAAATCTTATTTAATTAATTAATTAACTAAACCATTTTAAATAAATTATTAATTACCAACCAAATTAATTAATATTCCTTTTTTAACAAAACTTATGGAATCCCGTTTTATTCGTTTAACAAAAATCCCGATTATAAAACCCGAACATCTACGTTAATATTATATTATATTTAACAATAACTACACATCGGTGTGGGCCCCACATCCCCCTCCCCTGCACCTTGCTCGACTAACTCTCCCAATTTCCTTCATCAATTTCTCTCTCGCCCATCTCTCGCCCATCTCTCTCTCTCTCTCTCTCTCTCTCTCTCTCTCTCTCTCTCTCCGCCAACAATCTCTCACTCTCACCGTATTCTTCTCCCTCTCGACTCTCATCTCCCTCACTCGACCTCCCTCAATCCCAAACCTCTCGACACCTCTCTCTATCTTCTCCTCCTTTTCTTTCCAACATCACTCCTTCACCTTATACCTCCGATTACAACAATCCCCTTCATCTCCCTCTTCGGCCGACACCAACACCACACGGCAACACAAGACTCCTCACTCCACCACACACACCACTTATCTCATCTCCTAGACTCGACCAAAGTCGAACCCAACAACAATTCAGTGAACCCAAAACAAACGGAAACCACAACCAACAAATCTGTACAAACCGAAATAATTGAAAATGAAAGAACAACAAAAAACAGAATACTACAATTATAACTACCTGGGTTTGACTTTGGGTGTATGTATATATATAATGAATCGAGTTTTTGATGACAAAGAGGGAGACCAGAGCTGCGTTTTTGCTCAGTTGTTATGGAAATAAGTTTAGAGAGAGTAGTCTACTGGGTCTCTTGTTTTGGTCTGGGTTGTGGAGAGAAACGTGTTGGTTAAAAAAAGAAAAACAGGACTTGTGTTTGTATAAGGCTGGTGTTGTGTGTTATATGTGAAGTAAATTAGGCCGGTTTGATTCTCTGTTTTTAAAGAGATAAGGTTAAGGTATTGCAATAGAAAAATAGAGGTGGGTGAGGTTGTTTTGTGTTTAACACATGTTACGAAACGAACATGTGCAGTCAAAACAATAATGCCCTGAAAACAAGGGCCTTGTTTTCAGCCAATTTTTATGGTAATGGCTGCTGTCTCAATCAGCAATAATAACGATTTCTTCCCAGCTAGTTAATTAAAACGAGACTCAAAAATTCGGCTAAAAAATTAAAAAATAAAAATAAAAATCTATTTCGAAAATTCGTGGTTATTACAGTCTTCCCCCCTTATAGGATTCCGTCCTCGGAATCAAAACTACGCACTAAACAATTCAGGATATTTATTCTGCATTTCGTTTTCTAATTCCCAAGTGGCTTCCTCAACTTGGTGGTTTCTCCAAAGTACTTTCACTAAATTCACTTTCTTAGTTCTTAACTCTTGCACTTTGTAATCTAGGATCTCTACTGGCTTTTCTTCGTAGGTCAAATCTGGACGAATTTCCACTGGTTCGTAGGTTATAACGTGCCTGAAGTCAGAATGGTACTCTCTTAACGCAGAAACATGAAACACATCATGGATATGCTGAAGGTCTGGAGGTAGGGCCAACTGATAAGCTAGTGGTCCTATCTTCTTAAGAATCTCAAAAGGTCCTATATATCTGGGGCTTAACTTGCCTTTCCGTCCGAATCTCATTACTCCTTTCCAAGGTGAAACTTTCAACATCACTTTATCTCCCACTTCAAATACTTTGTCTTTCCTCTTTTGGTTTGCATACTTCCTCTGTCAATCTTGAACTGCAACTAACTTTTTTTTTTCTTTCGAATAACCTCGGTTGCTTGCTTAGTTTGTTCTGGTCCTAGTATCTTCCTTTCTCCTATCTCATCCCAGTATAGAAGTGATCTACACTTTCTCCCGTACAATGCGTCATATGGTGCCATACCTATGCTGGAGTGGTAACTATTGTTGTAAGAAAACTCACTATGGCAAATGATCATCCCAACTTTCTTGAAATCAAGTGCACAGACTCTTTATATTACGAAGAGGAAAGAAATGAGGCTGCTCTCCGTGCTTTTCCGAGATTTTTATTTATTATATTGTCCTTTCACTTTGTTCGTCGGTCTGTGGATGATATGCAGTGTTCAGATTTAACTTCGTTCCAAGACACTCCTGAAAACTATTCCAAAATCGTGAAGTAAAACAGGCATCTCTATCAGAAACAATCGAAACAGGCACTCCGTGACGAACTACAATTTCCTTTAGATACATGTTTACCAATCTCTCAACAGAGTACTTATCACTAATTGGTAGGAAATGCGCAGATTTAGTGAGTCGATCGACGATAACCCAAATCGCATCATGACTTGCTCTAGTTCGGGGCAATCCTACGACAAAATCCATGGTAATATGTTCCCATTTCCACTCAGGTATCTCTAAGGGTTGTAAAAGTCCACTTGGTCGTTGATGTTCGGCTTTCACTTTCTGACAGGTCAAACACTTACTTACCCATTCTGAAATCTCCCTCTTCATGTTGGGCCACCAATAATTCTGCTTGATGTCTTGATACATTTTCGTGCTCCCTGGATGAATGGAATATCTCGAGTTATGCGCTTCACTCATAATTTCATCCTTTAACTCCGTAACATTAGGTATCTATATTCTCGATGCAAATCGCTTAATTCCCTTATCATCTTTTGAACTTAAAACTTCTTCTCTAGTCAACTCTGATCTTCTTTCCTCCATTACTTGTTTCTGACAACGGCGAATCTTTTCGAGCAACTCTGGTTGAAACTGAATACTGTATACTCTTTCATTGTTTTGGACTGGGATCTTGACTTCCAATTCCATTTTCTCAAATTCTCTGACCAATTCTTCTGAGGTTGTCAACAGGTTTAGTCTCTCCTTTCTACTTAATGCATCAGCTACAACGTTAGCCTTCCCTGGGTGGTAGTTTATCGAGCAATCATAGTCTTTGATCAGTTCTAACCATCTTCTCTGCCTCATATTTAATTCCTTCTGCGTGAATAAATACTTTAAGCTCTTATGATCCGTGTAAATCTCGCATTTCTCTCCATAAAGGTAATGTCTCCAAATCTTGAGTGCGAAAACGATAGCAACAAGTTCCAAATCGTGAGTAGGGTAACGGGACTCATACTCCTTCAATTGTCGAGAGGCATAAGCTATTACTTTTCCTTTCTCAATGCTTCCAAAACCAAACGGAGGTGTTCAGCATGTTCCTCAGGAGACTTCGAGTATATCAAGGTGTCATCAATAAATACAATTACGAACTTATCCAAATACCTCTTGAACACACGATTCATTAAATCCATAAAAGCAGCTGGCGCATTCGTCAATCCAAAAGGCATGACTAGGAACTCGTAATGTCCATATCGGGTCCTAAAAGCAGTCTTAGGAATATCCTCAGGCTTGATCTTTAGTTGATGATAGCCGGATCTCAAATCGATCTTCGAAAAATATATAGCTCCCTTAAGTTGGTCAAACAAATCGTCGATCCGAGGTAGAGGGTACCTATTCTTGATGGTCATCTTGTTCAACTCACGATAATCAATACATAATCGCATAGTTCCGTCCTTCTTCTTCACGAACAGCACTGGAGCTCCCCACGGGGATACACTTGGTCTAATTACACCTTTGTCAAGTAACTCTTGCAGTTGTGTTGCCAATTCCTTCATTTCTATTGGTGCCATTCTGCACGGCGCCTTTGAGATTGGTGCGGTTCCTGGTTCCAGATCAATCGTAAACTCTATCTCTCGATCTGGTGGAATTCCAGGTAACTCGTCGGGAAAAACGTCTCTAAACTGGTTAACTACAGGGACCTCCTCGATCATAGGGGTACGTTTCTCGGTATCTATCACATAAGCTAGATAGGCTTGACATCCTTGCCGAAGTAATCTTTTAGCTTGAATAATTGACAGGAAATCCTTAGTCGGTTTCCGTCCGCGAAACGAAATACTTATACCGTTAGGTCCACTTAAGCTGACCTTCTTACGGCGACAATATATTAGAGCATCATAACGTGATAACCAATCCATCCCTAGAATTACGTCAAATTCCCCTAACTTAAAAGGAATGAGGTCTGCATCAAAACGTTGCCCATGTATCTCTATGGAACAATTCGGACACAATCGGTTCACCGGTATAAACTCCTGATTAGCTACTTCTATATTCAGAATTCCCTCTAAGGGCACAGACTCAAGATTCAACTTATTCATGAAGTTATCAGAAATAAAAGATTTGGTAGCTCCAGAATCAACTAGAACACACGCATCCTCAGAATTTACTAGAAGCGTACCTGCGATCACATTGTTGTTATTAATGGCATCTCTTACTGTCATGTTGAAGGTTCTCGCGGTTGGCTTGTTGCTGGGAGGTGCTGTGAGTCGAGGCACCGGATTTTCCTTCGCAGGTTGTCGGCAGTCCCGGGACACGTGACCTTTCCTTCCACAGTTGAAGCAGGTGACAGACTTATCCTTGCAACTAGAAGCATAATGACCCTTCTGTCCACAGTTATAACAATTTACGGTCGCTAAATGACAGGGTCCGGGGTGTTTCTTCCCACATGTCTTTCATTCTGGCAAAGGTGGTCTTTCTTGCATCACATTAACTGTCTGTGGCTGTCTGATCCTCTGATTGCTTCCTCTAGTGTCAAAGTTCCCAAACCTTCTTGTATCAGCACTCTTATCTTCCCTTTTCACAAACGGTTTCTTATCACTCCGATCATCAAATCTCCTCGCAAAGTTACTTCCACTGCTCTGATACCAACTTTGTGACTCCCCCAGATCCACCTTGACCGGAGATCCGGGTCGTCACATTGTCTCAATATCCTGTAGCATAAGTTACACAGTAATAAAGCAAAATATATAACACAACGGAGCATAAGTGTCCCACTCCGCAAATCCAAGATCAGTCTCACACATTGTTATCATACGACATAATACATCTCGGGATAATATTTTACATATGTTACAAAAGTAGGTAGATAAGGATTCCAGCTAGACATTCTAGTTCTCGTCAGCATAGCCTGGAGCTTTCTCCTTTCCCTTGGATCCCTGGTTGGACGTCTCGCCTCTTTCCCTCTTGATAGCTGAATAAAAATGTTGTAAAGCAAGAATGAGCAACTAGAGTGCTCAGCAAGTTCTCTTCTTACTCGGTATATAAATATAATAAGATTTCCCAAAATTAATAGAATATCACAAATCTGGATTTTGACTCAGTACTCATCTTGAAAGCAGAATACTCGAAAAACTCATTACTCATCTCAAAACAGAATACTCGAAAGACTCAATTGATATAACTCTGTTGACTCATGATTTAAGAATAAACTGGTCTTCCACCTCTCGGTATCTCGGTGGGGCGATCAACTAACCGACCGGGAATACCGTCCTCCAATGATATCGCACTTCGCCCGATCACGGCTACAATACGCTATCAACAATATAATATAAAAATATGAATGCTAGCATCATAGGGGTTATTAATTAAACCCTGGCATCATAGTGCCAATATATCTCGTGTCCGCATAACGGTACACAAGTCTCTCTTTCTCTAAAATGGGCCTCTTTCCCAAAATTTGACCAGTAGAATACAGAATTCCCGAATATTTGATGAACAGATAACTCGAAATAATTCTTCCATGAAAACATTTACAAATCTGGCGGACTGCCAGACCGACTCAATTGTTACACCAATCCGATCAATGGACTGAGGTAAATTCTCAATAATAATATTTTATTGGTTGACACGAACAAGATGCCAACCCTCGACAATAAAGTCAACCATCTCGAAATATTGAGGATAGTCTTAAAATGAAATAATTTGGAGTCGTACTGTACAAATAGTACTCCTCGAATACTTATAATACCCATAATTGATGAACGTTAAACAGAATATTTTTCACTTGATCAACGAGTAAAACTCTAACGATCCTAATTTTTTATAACTCTTATTTATTGATTCGAGAGACGAACCAACTAAAAGATAATCAATAATTATTGTCGAATTTGTACAATAAATTCGACTGAAAGGAATAAATTTAACTATCTCGAATAAATGAGAATAGTTTCACTGAATCATAATAATAGTCGTCTCGAATTAATGAGATCGACCTGATAGCAACGAAATTAATTCCACGCTTATAAGGAATATAATTCACTAGTTTTAACAGTAACAAAATATCGCAACGAGAAAATAATGCTCAAAAGGATAATTAAATCTCATAATTGACAGCTCGAAATTAAATAAGGAATGAAATAATACGAACAGAAATTCAAATCTCTAAGAGTTAGGGTAGGAATGAACTTGCCTCGATCTCGAAGTACGAATGAATGAAGCTAAAATATATACTCTACCCGTGAACTTGGCGTCGATCTACGTCTCGAGAATTATTCTCTAAAAATGGCAACCAGAAATACGTGAGCGATTCTTCAGAATAAAATACTCCCGATCCGATAATCTAAATAATAATAATATAATAATAAAATATCTCTCGAGGAATTAACAGAAACTAATCCCCGGTTAAATAAATCTCTCTTCGATCTCAGGAATCAAATCTCGAAAATAAATCCTATTTTAATATCTGGAAATCTAAATTCTTACTCAAAATGAAAAATTTAAACATCCCTTTTTATTCAATTTAAATCCATATTTATTATTCTCATTTTTAAACTAATTATCAAAGAATTCTAATTTTTAAGAAATCTCACAAATTCTAATTTACTAAACTCATTAATAATATAAAACAAATTTTAAATCTCTAAATTAAATCTGACTCGATCCGGTCAATTAAAATAAACTGGAAAATAATAAAAACAGCTTTTCCAAAATAAAACATATTTTATTCTATTTATTTCACAAATATTCTTCTTTTTATCAACAAATTATTAAATCTCTAATTTTCGTCCAAAAATCACAAAATAACTCTTGTTAACAAACAAATAAATAATCCATTTTGTTAAACCCTTTTTATTGCAAAATAATAAATATCTAATTTATTTTCAAAATCACATAACAATACTTATTTAATTAATAAATAATAAATTCTAAATTACATCTAAAATCTTATTTAATTAATTAATTAACTAAACCATTTTAAATAAATTATTAATTACCAACCAAATTAATTAATATTCCATTTTTAACAAAACTTATGGAATCCCGTTTTATTCGTTTAACAAAAATCCCGATTATAAAACCCGAACATCTACGTTAATATTATATTATATTTAACAATAACTACACATCGGTGTGGGCCCCACATCCCCCTCCCCTGCACCTTGCTCGACTAACTCTCCCAATTTCCTTCATCAATTTCTCTCTCGCCCATCTCTCTCTCTCTCTCTCTCTCTCTCTCTCTCTCTCCGCCAACAATCTCTCACTCTCACCGTATTCTTCTCCCTCTCGACTCTCATCTCCCTCATTCGACCTCCCTCAATCCCAAACCTCTCGACACCTCTCTCTATCTTCTCCTCCTTTTCTTTCCAACATCACTCCTTCACCTTATACCTCCGATTACAACAATCCCCTTCATCTCCCTCTTCGGCCGACACCAACACCACACGGCAACACAAGACTCCTCACTCCACCACACACACCACTTATCTCATCTCCTAAACTCGACCAAAGTCGAACCCAACAACAATTCAGTGAACCCAAAACAAACGGAAACCACAACCATCAAATCTGTACAAACCGAAATAATTGAAAATGAAAGAACAACAAAAACAGAATACTACAATTATAACTACCTGGGTTTGACTTTGGGTGTATGTATATATATAATGAATCGAGTTTTTGATGACAAAGAGGGAGACCAGAGCTGCGTTTTTGCTCAGTTGTTATGGAAATAAGTTTAGAGAGAGTAGTCTACTGGGTCTCTTGTTTTGGTCTGGGTTGTGGAGAGAAACGTGTTGGTTAAAAAAAAGAAAAACAGGACTTGTGTTTGTATAAGGCTGGTGTTGTGTGTTATATGTGAAGTAAATTGGGCCGGTTTGATTCTCTGTTTTTAAAGAGATAAGGTTAAGGTATTGCAATAGAAAAATAGAGGTGGGTGAGGTTGTTTTGTGTTTAACACATGTTACGAAACGAACATGTGCAGTCAAAACAATAATGCCCTGAAAACAAGGGCCTTGTTTTCAGCCAATTTTTATGGTAATGGCTGCTGTCTCAATCAGCAATAATAACGATTTCTTCCCAGCTAGTTAATTAAAACGAGACTCAAAAATTCGGCTAAAAAATTAAAAAATAAAAATAAAAATCTATTTCGAAAATTCGTGGTTATTACATCTAGATCCCATGATGACGAGCCGTTCGATTATGAACTAATCGTTGTCATGGGATTCTAACGGATTTATTTACGAAGTTTAGTAGTTTGATTGCTTTAAAGATTTGTGTGTGATGAATTATTGATATCCTTGTATGGTTGTGCTTATTCTTCTTGGATGCGTAGCTAACATCTAAGTTGTATTGTTAATCTCTATTGAAGCGACAGTGGATTTAGAGATTTAGAACTTGTCATGCTAGCATAGGTTTATGAATGTTTTAACATCATGATTTGTAGTGTAATTTTAACCATCTTACGCTGGCCTATGTGATCTTAATGGATAACTTGTGCTTAAACCGTTATGTTTCAAATCTTATAGACATATAGGGTCTAAACATAATTGGTGTCTACCCAACTTCTATCTCTTTTGTGGATGTTTGAGTAGTTTGGTATTCGTATACTGACAGGTAGCCTATACTTGTTTCGTGTTGTCTGATCAGTTATCATAACCATCACATGCATTGATTAAAGGCATCAACTCTAGACGAAGTATTTAATGAAGTTAGGATCCCATGTTTTATCTCTTATAAGTAACTCAGTTTCAATCTCGTTAGTCTAGTTAATTCTTAGTTAGTTAAATTGTTCTTGTTAGTTAATTTAGATAACTAAAACCCAAATTTGTTATTGTCTTAGCAGTGAATAATAATCAAATATTGTTGCATAGGTGCATATTCTGAAATATACCAGTCTCTGTGGGAACGAACTCAATTTTATTCTATATTACTTGTGACCGCGTACGCTTGCGTGATTTTGTGTGAACAACTATTATAAGCAAAACAAGGTATATTTGGTTGGTTAACGCCTTCCAAAAAAATTGTTAACACCTTCTTAAAAATAAAAAGTTAAAATATTGTATCAAAAATATTAATTAACTTATTATAAACAACAAAATTTACCAATAAGGCACAAAAATATATTTTTTTAAAATTAAAAAATGTGTTAAAAATTTCAAATTCAGTTAAATTATATATAATTGATTAAAAATGAAAAAACACATGTTTATTAGAATTATAAACGTTTTCAGATATATCCCGATTAGAATCGTCGCCCGTAGACACTTCTGTCTACGATTCTTTCTTCTACGATTTTAGGTTATACTAAATAATTTTTAAAAAACATCTGTTGAATTTTTAAGATATTTAACAATAAATTTAAAAATAACATTAAATTAATGATATTTATTTATGTCATGAAATTTAGTATAGAACATATTTAAATTTAAAAATAATAATAAAATTTATTAAAATAAATTAAAATTTTATATTAAATCAAATAATTAATATATTAATTCACAATAAAAATATATGATAGCCCGTGCTTTGTAATGGAGCAAAACAAGGTATATTTGATTGGTTGGTTGGTTAACACCTTCCAAAAACATTGTTAACACCTTCCTAAAAATAACAAGTTAAAAAAATTATATTAAAAATATTAATTTATATATTATAAACAAACTAATAAGTTTGTTGACACCTTCCCAAAAATAACAAGTTAAAAATATATGTATTAAAAATATTAATTTATTTATTATTAACTCAGTACGGTTATAATGAAAGAATTGTAATTATTTTAGGATTGCAACAATTCTACTATTTTATTAAAGATAACATAGAGTTTTGGAAGAAATAAGAATAAAGGGACGGAACAAATTATAATTGTTTTAGAATTATAAAACATAGAGTTCTAGAAGAAATAGGATAAAGGGGTGGAACCAAAAAAAGGGTGGAACCAAATTTGGTCGTAGTACCATTTAAAAAGGATTTCGCTTATTAATAAAGGTTATAGATTTTATTCCTAAGAAGTGCATTGTATCAATAAAATTATTATTTACAAGATAGAGAAAGGGAGGGTGAAATCTATGATTTATTTTAACTATAAGATAAGGATACTCAAAAAAAGAAGAATCTTGATTAAAACTAAGTGGTGAATGAATGTTCCTACTAATTAGGATTTAAGGAATCACTAAAAGATTGTTGAAGCAATCATTTTGCTCTCATTCCTTCAATTTAAAGTTACGGGGATGAATAGCTAAAAGATTATTAGAGCAATCATTTTGCTCTCTTTCCTTAAATTTTAAGTTAGGAGAATGAATAGCTAACCCGTTGGACTTGTTCTAAGAGTTTCTAAAAGATGCTCTTGCCTTTTTCATTTTATGAATACAAATTTATTTCCCTCATTTTATTCACTTTTCTTTTCTCTCTTTTTTCCTCTTCCATTCTCTCTAATTTTCAAATTTATATTTATAATAAATTTACAGAATTTAAACTTTACAGAATTGTATACTATCTACTAAAATGCGAAACTAGGAACAGAAAGGTCAAATGATCTTGACTGGTGCTTCATGAATTAGGCCCCCAGCAGCTCAAGTACATCATGATACGAAGTGATTCCTTTGCTTGCTTGAGTTTCTTGTCATTTGTATCTTGAGTTACTCTATATAATCGATACAAACCTGAAAGTGTTTTCAGTTGTTTAAAAGAAGAAATTTGGTTATTACAATCACCAAAACTGTATATAGTTTGAGAATCACATCTGGGATTATTTTCCGTAGTACGTTTCTGGTTATTGGTTGTCAGCTAGTTTGAAAAATCTATTGAGGATCGTATCCAAATCGGTAAAAAGAAGGAAAACGACAAGTTGCATAATGGATAGTGAGTCATAATGGATTATATAGATTATTAAGCCGGCTTAGAGCATCTCCAAGGGTAGTATTTATAATGGTTAGCTAAAATAATATATAATAGCTAAAATTTGCTAAACCTGTAAGGGGTTGTGCTTCAATGGTGGTAGCTATAATGGTTAGCTATAATTCAAAAACAGTATTTAATTATTATTTTCAAATTTTTTTATACACCCCGAATAACAAGAACACACCCGTAACTTCAAGTCCCTTGTGTGCACACCCATAACTTCAAGTCCCTTGTCTGCATCATAACTTCAAGTCCCTTGTGTACACCCATAACTTGAAGTCCCTTATGCACCCTTCGCCACTTGAAGAGAAATGAAGTAGCGGGAAAAGATGGAAGCAACGGGAGACTAAGAAGAATTAAACGGGACATGAGGTGGAATGATTTAGAGGATGGGTAGACAATCAACAAATATAGTGGATGAATTCCCAATAGGTATAATTTTGCTTAATGGGAAGGTAGCGTTGGAGTGCCTCATATTTTAGAGAATAGGTAAAATGGGTACTGTTTACTGCCAGGTGGACTAACAGCTCTCCCGGATTGGAGATGCTTTTAGTGGGTGTTTGGGAACTTGTTTAGTCAACTTACGGGATTTAAAAGCAGGGTTTAACTTATGAAGCATGTTTGGGTAAAAAAAGAATTGGGTTTATCGAGTGCTTATTGTTAAGGGCATGGAGTTTCTAAAGCACACAATAGAGAAGTTCTCTATTAGTGCACCTTAAATCTTGTATTTTATTATTATTTTTGATAATCCAACCGTACGGATGAAAAGTTTATGTCGAAATAACATTGTATACAAATTTTTATTATATTTGAAATAGTGGAGCATCACTTTTATAATAATACTATTTTCTATATATATTCAACGACACAGATTTCTCATAATCTTATTGCTATAAATTTATAGTTCCAAATAATTAAATTACATGAAAATTTGTATATTCGCGTATTTTTGTATGAATTTAACATCCGTACGGTCCGATTGTTCAAGTAATAATTAATTTATCATATTTTAAGCCGCACTAATAGAGAACTTCTCTATTGTGTACTTTAGATACTCTTTTCCCTATTGTTAATTAGTAGAATGTTAATACATGCATACATTCCAACTTATACATCTTTTTTTTTTTGCTAATAACGTATTCACTTTCAGTGGTCTCTCTTTAACATGATTACTTTGAACAAATCTCTCTTTCAATATTTAACTTATAAATTATAATTTGCTAAAAATTTTGTTAACTTACAAAGTAAATTTATCCAAACACTTAAATAATTTATATGTAAATTGATAAAATAATCGCGAGGACTCATCTTATTCAATCATGAAAGCATAAATCCTTCATTCGTTTATAATCTAATGATTGCTTATATACCCAATAGCTAATCGATAATAAAGGTAGCGAAAATAATAAGAAAACTATCTTTATTCGCTAATAGTGATAATTACTGTAACTTCTCGTATTACATCAATAATAATATGTTAACATCCCCCCTCAAACTCAAGATGCTCAAAACAATAAATATTGAGAGTTTGAAAAATAATAAGAAAATTAAAAAAAAAAAGTAGCCGACATTGTTTTCAATTAAGAAAAAGGTATACGTCATCGCTCGCCATCGCTTGTTGTCATTTCCATCGAGAAACGATCATCGGTTCATCGTCGTTGTTTTCCATCAAAAAACAATCATCGGGTTGTCGTCATTCTTGTTGTAAATCATTATCGTTTTCAATTGAAAAACGATTGTCTGATCTTGTTGTAAATCATCGCATCATCATTGGATTATGACAGTCTCTCCCACAAACCCATTATTGTTGTTATGGTTTCATCTCATCATCATCATCTTTGTTAATGAACTAGGCTTTTGATACCCAGATAAATTATTTGCAAGTACTCATCTTATTCAATCGTGAAGGGATAAAATCTTGGTTTTTAATATAATGGTAATTTATATAGCTACTACCTAATCAATAATAAAGGTAACTAATTTAAAAAGAAAACTATCCCTATTTCGCTAATAATAATTACGATAAATTTCTGTATTACATCAATAATAATATATGTTAACGTCCCCCCTCAAACTCACGATACATATCGAGAGTTTGCAAATTAAAAGAAAATAAAAAATTCTTGAAAATAGTCGTCATCGTTTCCAGTCAAGTAACAGTTACTGTCGGTCGTCGTTCGTCGTCATCGTCGTTTGTTATCGTTTACACTAAGAAACGATCATCGGGTCATCGTCATTGTTTTCCATCGAGAAACAATTATCGTGTTGTCGTCGTTCTTATTGTAAATCACTATCGTTTTCAAATGAAAAACGACCGTCTGATTTTGTTGTAAATCGTCGAATCGTCGTTGGATTGAGACAGTCTCTCCTACAAACCCATAATCTAGGCTCTGATACCTAGATAAAATATTCGCGAGTACTCATCTTATTCAATCAATCGTGAAGGCACAAAGTTTTGATTCGTTTATAATATAATGATTGCTTATATAGCCAATAGCTAATCGATAATAAATGTAACTAATATAATAAGGGAACTATAACTATTCACTAATAATGATAATTATGATAACTTCCTGTATGTTAACATAAATACTTACTTATCACTTAGAGCATCTTCAACCATGTAAATCCCTTAGGTAAAAATCAAGATAAATTATCTTAAATAAGAATTATAGAGAATTTGTAAAATTTTGTCCACACAAATGGGACAAAACCCTTAAGTAAAAATTTAGACAATCACAATAGGTTGACTATATTTGTCGAAAATTTAGCAACCTTTACTAAAACTCCACATCATCAATTACGATATTAAATAATATATTCTTTTTTCAACAACTTGAAATAATAATAACATACCATTTTTAAAATATAACCAACCAATATATTCAATCCTATTGGAGTAAATTACGTTACAGATTCAACAAATTTTACATAATCAATATTTAGCCAATCATTTTTACAAAACACAGTTGGAGATGCTCTTATATGACACTTATTCATTTTAAGATAAAAAATACTTGTTTTAAGATATTTTAAATAGACCCTGGTTACCCTACATGGCTTTAGATTCATCGGATAGGAATACTTGAGAGCTAGCCGATAGAGAAGAAGGGATGCGGCTGATTAATAGTAAAACTAATCTAAGGATAAAGGATAAAATCACATATTTAAATCACATTACATTAATTTAATATAAAACTAAATTGTTGTATTTCTTCCCTCACAAAAAAATATTGTAGTATTATATATGATTTTAGTCTGATATCAAATATTACATTAGAATGTAATAAAAGATTTATATAAAACCTTTCTCTAACACATTAAGATTTTAGAGTATCTCTCTAACACATTCTATATACACGTTATGCAATAAACTTTTGTGTTACGTTCATCATTTTGATCTATCAATGTCTTGCTCTTGTCTTCTCACCTACTGTTTTAGTTTTGAGACCACATCTTGGGAATTCAATTGATAAGAATCAAGATTCACTTCCATATCTTTTAGTTAAAAGATATTTACGAGAGTAGAGTATCATAATGAAGATCAGAAGTATGACTAGCAGGATCAGAAAGCATCAAACCATGTGAAAGAATCGAAGATTGAGTCATAAACTAGTACTCCCTCCGTCTCTTAATACTTTTTATTGAAATAATACACCCCGATTGATTTTCCACATCATCTTGTTCCACATCAGCTCGTTCCAGCTGTCATTCACATCACCAGCTGTTATAACTAACTCTACTTCTTTGTATATAGTCAGTTAGTTAGAGAATACATTTCATAGTTTTACACACACAAATAGATTAGATATTTGTATAGCTTTCTTCTTGCTCTTTATATACTATAATTCATCAATGGAGTTTTACCATATCTTCTTCATTACGTAGCTGAACTTTATCTAATTTCATGGTATCAGAGCCGACGGTGTCGATCGGTGTTGCAAATTGTGCGTTTTTCGTTATGTTCTTCGTCTTCTTACTGCAATCTTCTAATCTAGACGTGTTTGTTGTTGTCTTCGGTTGTCATCTCCGGTGAAGAACTGTCATCTCCGACGATTTTCATTGTGATCGATATCTTAATCGCAATTGCGATCGAAATCAGATTTTCTTGAAACTGCTAATCTCAGGTGTTCACTTTTCATAACTGTGAGCATTTTACATATTGTTTTCTTGATCTGCTAATCGTACATTTTGATCTGTTCTTGATCTGTACTTGTTTTCTTGTGAACTTTTGTGCTGATCTTGTTTTTTTTTCTTAAATTGAGAATTGTTCTTGTTTCTGTTGATTGTTTTGTTTCGCAACCATAAGTTCACAAAATTATGTTTCTTAACCTAAATCTTTAGTTTTCAATTTTGTTTCGATTCTATGGCTACTCAAAACAATACTCAGAATAATATTGATTCTTCAAGCATATACTATATTCATCCATCTGATGCAAGTACAAACCAGTTAGTTTCTGTTAAGTTCAACGGAAATGGATACAATAATTGGAAATGTAGCATGATGCTCACATTATCTGCTAAGAATAAATTGAGTTTTGTTAATGGAACTGTTGTTTGACCTGTAATTGGATCAATGGAGTATAAAGCATGGGAAAGGTGTAATGATCTAGTGATCTCATGGATTTTGTTCAATCTAGATGAGACAATAGCTCGAAGTGTTCTGTTCTTGAAATCTGCAAGGGATATCTGGAAAGATTTAGAGGATAGATTTGGATTTGCATCCATAACTCAGATTTACTCTCTTGAATAAAAGTTGTCTGAGTTAGTTCAAGGTCAACAAAGTGTATCTGAATTTTACACTAAAATCAAAACTCTATGGGATAGTATTGATGATGCTTAGCCCTTGCTAGTCTGTGTTTGTGCAAATTCTACTTGCACTTGTGCTATAACCGATAAAATTCACAAGATACAACAAACTCAGAGAGTACTACAGTTTCTATTGAAGCTTAATGATCAATTTTCAACAGTGAAAGCCAACATACTAATGATGAATCCTTTATCAAGTGTAACTCAAGTTTACAGGATTGTGGCTCAGGAAGAGAATCACAAAGAGATTTCACAGAATTCTGCTACTGATAATCTTGCTTTTATTGCAGAATAGAGGCCTTATTATCAGACTCAAGGTGTTAGGCCACAAAATTTCAATAATTTTCAGAGGCCAAATACCTTCACAGGAAATTCTAATAGAAGACCACAAAAACCTCAAAACAATTACTATTGTACTCACTACAAAATTACTGGTCATATCCTGGAAAGATGTTTCAGAGTTCATGGCTTTCCACAAAATTTCAAAGGCAATAAAGACAAAAAAGTTGCTGCTATGGTTCTAAATTCTCAAGAAGATCAAGTTCACTCTGCTGATAAACCTGATTTTGTACCTCAGATGTCTACAGATCAATACCAGCAACTCATGGATTTACTGAGCAAACAAAATGTTTCTGATTCCAACAGCAACCATGCAAATTCTTCTGGTCATGCTTTGTTGGTAGGTAACATTTGTTTAATGACTTTTTCATCTACAGAATGGATACTGGACAGTGGTGCTACTGACCACATTTGTCCTAATTTACAAGACTTTGAGACATTTGAATCCATTACTGATAGAGATAGTACTATCACTATTCTTGATGGTAAAAAGATTAAGGTTCTTCATAAGGGAACACTCAAGTTGAATGATAAGATTGTCTTAAAGCAAGTGTTACATGTTCCCGATTTTCAATACAAACTAATTTCAGTTCACAAATTGTGTCATGACATGGGCTCTAAGATAATTTTCACTGATAATCATTGTATATTACAGGACCATTTGCAGAAAGATCCTCCACTGCTTCTTGGTGATATGCAAAATGGACTGTATGCTTTATCTCCAAAACCCACTGTTGCTGCTAAAGTTCTTTTTTCTACAGCTGCTGTTGAAGAAGCCAAATTATGGCATTTGAGATTAGGTCATTTGCCATTTCATCAAATAAATATTTTACATCCGTCATGTGATGTTAAAGATTGTGTGAAGACAAGTCTTTGCCAAATTTGTCCTATAGCTAAGCAAACCAGAAACTCTTTCCCTACCAGCACTATTAAAACTTCTAATGTACTAGAGTTAATTCATATTGACCTCTGGGGTCCTTATATAGTAAAGAATCACAATGGTTGTACTCAGTTTTTTAACTATAGTTGATGACTATAGCAGATATACATGGATCCATTTGGTTAAATACAAGTCTGATGTTTCTCAAGTATTGATAGATTTTGTTCATTATGCTGAGAATCAATTCAAATCTAAAGTACTTTGCATTCGTTCTGACAATGCCTTAGAATTTCAATCTGCAATCCTCCAACTGTTCTATCAAAGTAAAGGTATTATCCACCACCAATTGTAGTTATACTCCACAGCAGAATGGGGTAGTTGAACGAAAACATAGGCACTTGTTGGAGACTTCTAGAGCTTTATTTCATCAATCTAAGCTACCTGAACGATTCTGGGGTGAATGCATATTGTGTGCTGCTTACTTGATAAATAGAATGCCTCTAACAAGCATTGGAAATGTCACTCCTTATCAGAAGATTTACAAAGAACCTCCTACATTGGATAATCTTCGGATTTTTGGTTGTCGGTGTTTTGTATCCACCAGCAAAGTTGATAGAGGTAAGTTAGCACCTAGAGCCACTCCTTCTGTTTTTGTTGGCTATCCTACTACTCAGAAAGGATATAAAGTTTTAGATCTTGTTTCTCACAGAATTTCAGTCTCTTGAGATGTTGTGTTCTATGAACATCATTTTCCTTATCACATCCTATCTGTTTCATAAACTCAATCTTACCATAATCAATTTTTCTTACCACTTACTACAGTTTCCACAGATACTTGTTTTGATGATGATGAGATAATACACTCTGGTCAGTCTAATCTTGATCACACACAGTCAACTCCTTCACCACCAGTTTATTTTAATAATGGTTTCAATTCTGATTCAAATTCCAGTTCCAATTCTCAAAAAAATTCAAATAATATCTCAGCATCTGATATTGGTTCTAATAGTACTACTTCTTTGCCAGTATTACGACATTCCACTAGAAATAGGAAACCACCAAGCTACTTATCATCTTATCATTGTAATTTAGCTGCTTATGACAAAGTGCAGTCTAAATATTGGTGCAATTTAGTTACTTATGACACACTTTTGTCATCTCATAAAGCTTTTTCTTCTCAAACCAATACAATATCAGAACCAAGAAACTACAAAGAAGCTTCTACTCAATCCATTTGGATTGAAGCAATGAGAAAATAATTACAAGCATTATCAGATAATAACACTTGGGAACTTGTAGATTTGCCTCCTGGAAAGAAAGCCATTGGCTTGAGATGGGTTTATAAAGTTAAGTTGCATGTTGATGGCTCATTAGAACGGTGCAAAGCCCGTCTTGTTGCAAAGGGATACAATCAATGGTATGGTATTGATTATGAGGAAACATTTTCTCCGGTTGTAAAAATGAGTTCTTTGAGGTGTTTAATAGCACTAGCAGCAAGCAGAAATTGGCCACTTTACCAACTTGATGTTAACAACGCCTTCTTACATGGCACATTAGTCGAAGAAGTATATATGCAGGTTCCTGACGGAATGCCTAATCCTCACAACAAAGTTTGTAGACTTCTTAAATCAATCTATGGTTTAAAACAGTCTTCACGAGAATGGTTTACTAAACTTCTGTCTGAACTACTAGCTATGGGGTATACACAATCCAAGAATGACTACAGTCTTTTCATTAAGAAACAAGGTAACAACATTACCATTGTTGCTGTGTACGTAGACGACATCATAATCACAGGAGATTTGGCTTCTGAAGTTCAGATTTTAAAATCCCATCTAAACACATTATTTGGAATTAAGGATTTGGGCATTTTGCATTATTTCTTGGGTATAGAAGTTGGATATATTCCAGATGGTATCATACTTAGTCAACGAAAATTTGCAAAAAAGATTCTTAATACTTCTGATTTTGATTTGTCTAAACCTGCGACAACTCCTTTGCCTCTACATTCTAAGCTTAATAATTCTGAAGGGGAATTGTTATTAAATGCTGAGATTTATCATTCGTTAGTTGGCAAATTGAATTACTTAACCAATACCAGGCCTGATCTTTCTTTTTCTGTTCAAAATTTAAGTCAGTTTCTTCAACATCCCAGAACGAGTCATCTAGAAGCTCTTCATCACACTCTTCGTTATGTTTCTTAAACTTCTGCTCAAGGTATTGTTCTTAAAGCTACTGATTCTTTAATAGTGCAAGCATTCTCTGATTCCCATTGGGCTTCTTGCTCAGACACTAGAAGATCTATAACAGGTTATTTGTTACTTTTTGGATAATCACCTGTTTCTTGGAAGTCCAAGAAACAAAGCACAGTCTCTCGTTCTTCTTCTGAAGCCGAATACAGGGCCATGGCATCTGCAGCCTCTGAAGTTACATGGCTTGTTCGTTTACTTGAAGAAATGGGGGTTAGTAATCTTATACCTGTTACTCTACAATGTGACAACCAATCTGCTTTGTATATAACAAAAAATCCAGTCTTTCATGACCGTACCAAACACATTGAAATAGATTTCCACTTCACAGGGGACAAGGTCATGGAGGGTCTTTTGCAGTTATCCTATCTCCCTACACAACATCAGCTCGTTGATATTTTGACAAAGACATTACCATCTCCTCATTTCAGAGAGTTATTGTCCAAGTTGGGAGTGTCTTCACTTATACCTGCAACATCTCCCAACTTGAGGGAGGGTATTGAAATAAAACACCCCGGTTGATTTTCCACATCAGCTTGTTCCACATCAGCTCGTTCCAGCTATCATTCACATCACCAGCTGTTATAACTAACTCTACTTCTTTTTATATAGTCAGTTAGTTAGAGAATACATTTCATAGTTTTACACACACAAATAGAAGTCTTCTTGCTCTCTATATAGTATAATTCATCAATGGAGTTTTACCATATCATCTTCATTACGTAGCTGAATTTTATCTAATTTCACTTTTCTTACTTTCCTTTTAAGGTAATTCAAATAACTTTTTCGGTTTCTATTTTAAGCCATAAAAAATAACATTCAATATCCACTACTCCACCCACTACTTCTTAAACACAATATTCAATACCCACTATTCCTTAAAAATAATATTCAATCTCCACCCACTACTCCTTAAAAATAATATTCAATACCCACTAATCTACCCACTACTCCTTAAAAATAATATTCAATACCAACTACTCCACCCATTACTAAAAAAAACAATATTCAATATCCACTACTCCTTAAAAACAATATTCAGTATCCACTATTCCATAAAAAAATATTCATTATCCAATATCTTAAAACCCGTGTCATTCAACAAATAGGAAAAACTTTTTGTGACCGAGGGAGTACAAATTATAGATTATAAATCTATCTATATCCTATACTAAAGTAGAATTCTTGCCTTCATTTTCCTTCTCAAATTTCCATCATCTCTCTCCTCCTACTTTCTTAAATATATTTATTTTTTTATTCTTCTCCCCCCCACTTTACACACAAATATTTTATTCTCAACTTTTCTTCCCTCCCTCATTCTCTTTCTACTCTCCATTCATATACTATTTTATCACTTTTCCCCTCAATTCTTATTTTCCTTCCTAAATATCTCTTTCATTTTTCTTTTTATCATCCATTATTTCTATTTACATTTAAATTAATATTTGTTCCATATCAAATTTTCCACACCTTTCTTAAATGTTAATATTAGTTTTTACATATTATCTTTATAAATAAATAGTCCAAGATGAACAAAATTTAATTTAATGTTTAATACTCATTAAATTTGTATTTCATACTTCTTTATTTATGTCTTCAACTTTCCATATACACATTAACTTTTTTTCCATGATTATAAAAATTATATATAGCATCATTATAAAAATACTCAATATTTTTATTATGTAAATCACTTCTAAAATTTATTTGAACAATAACATAATATGTGTGGAGAGCATTTTATTTTGAACTTAGAAAATCTAATAAAAATAACTAGCATTGACATGATATTTGAAGAGATTCATTACTTGAGGAAGTGCAGGGTGAGCATTGTTAGTACTACAATGATGATCTTATATTTGCATTTGAGATTTTTGAACTTGCTAAAATTCAATTTCAAAGGTGCAATATAATTTCGCAAGAAACATATATTGATTAAAATATAATTTGTGTAATATAATACTAATATCAATGACTTGGCATTTAGAAATGTTTGAGGAAATTATGTTATTGAAGATGAGGGGCTATATTTTTTTGTCACCCCCAAACCACGAACGACCCTGTATATATATTAAAAAAATTATTTAAACTTTATATAATATTTTGATTTTATTCAAGACTATTTTCATGGTTAAAAGTGTAAACGAACAAGTACTGCTAACATAAAATCAATTTCAATTAATAACCATTTTAGTATAAGACAAATACTCTACATCGCGAAAAAAATTATTTTAGTATAAGTTGAAATATTTTGATTTTATAAAAATTAATTTAATTATTATTTTCCCACTATCTTATACTATATTTATAAAATAAATAGAAGAGAAATTAATATTTCATTATAAAAATATAAAATGTAACTACACATTTTCTAAAAAAAATGAAATTATGGCATACAAGAATAAAATTTTGCCTAATCCAAAACTTAACACCTAATCAATTAAATTAATTTTTATTAAAATGTCGAAAATATAACAAATGTAAATGAAAATTAATTATTATGAATAAAATTTGTAGTCATTTAAATTATATTTTCTTCAAAACTAACTAATTTAAATTTCAATGAATAAAAAATTTAATTATAATAAACAGAATAATAATTGCACGTTAAATATTTTGAATAGTAATCGATAATATATTACTTACAAACTTATACTCAGTTTTCTTCACACTTTTCTTTTTCTATTTTTTAGATGTCTCTCAATATTATTGATTGGTCCATCACTTAATTCATATTTTTTTAATTTTTCCCAATATTTTACATATTTTCTAAACTTCCAGGCAACTTAAATATAAACAAATGAATACGAAAATTATCTTTAAAATCGTTCATATATAGGGATGGGCATTCATCCCGGCCCGCCCGATCCCGATCCGATCCCCGCACCGAACCGGGCGGGGATTCGGGGATTTTTTCGGGTACGGGCCGGGGAGCGGGGACAATTTTCAAAAAAAAACCGGGGAGCGGGCCGGGGTCGGATTTTTATGTGTCCCCGACCCGACCCCCGCCCCGATTTTCAATCCCGACTCGATTTCACCACACTTTAATACATACATACATATATATATATATATATATATATATATATATATATTAATCATATATTAATATAAACGAATTTCCAATACTTCATATTGGAAACAAAAAGATCTTTTAATTTTATATGTTTGTCTTTTTAGTAGTTAAATAACTTCATTTCCATGTTATTTATAATTGTTTCTTTAAGTAATATTTTTCTATCTTAATTTAGTGCATTTGAGCTCACTAATTAGTATTTAAAATTATTTAAAATTATTTTTAGTTTTAAATAAAATTCCCCGATTCCCCGCGGGGATCCCCGTTACCCGTTTGGGCCGGGGATTGAAAACTAGTCCCCGACGGGGATCGGGTCGGGGACGGGGATCGGGTTTAAATTTGGGGATGGGGGCGGGGATAACACTCCCCGACCCCGAAGTGCCCCGACGCCCATCCCTATTCATATACAATCTTTCTAAGTTGAAGGGATAAGATCAACCCGTACACATACCGTGGTTATCAAAGTCAGTTTTTTCCAACTCATCTTTTCCACTTTATAATGTGGCAATGACATTGTAGCTCTTTTTTGAAATATATGCTCGGAAGTAGTGTTTTCAAACATCTTCTTCAACTTCGAATTTTCAACAAACTTGAACTACAGTTTTTTTTAGCCGCTATGCCAGTCACCGAGTCACATGGGCAGATGATAGGATTTGATTACTGGGTTAAAGTTAAAAATAACGATTTTTTGGATAAAAAAATGAAAAATAACATTTTTTGGGAGGGAGTGTTAAAAAGGGTGTTGGCCCTATCTATCACAATTTCAAAATAAATTGTCCCAAATATCACAGCTCAAAAACTTGGTCCCAAATATCACTCCAAAACACACTTGTGTGTAGCGTTTTGGTTTTTTAAGTAGAAGTGCGCACTTCTACTCCACGGACACAAATGCGCCTTGCATTTTCACACCAGAACGCTATTTGAGATTATGTTTTTTGGTGAACGCCATATAATAGAGTGTTTGGGGGAGGGGGAACGCCACATAGTGTGGCGTTTTGGTCTGTTTCTTTATTTTTTTTGTTTTTGTTTTCTTTTTCTTTTTTTTGTTCTTTTTTGTTTTCTCCTAAATATATATTTGGAAAAAAAATATTAAAAAAAGTATTTGCAAATAGTCAATTAAAATATAAATTTATATTTTTTAAAGTTCATATACCGTTTATTCGTCGTTCCGAATATTTCTAAACCCAAAATGGAACTATTGAACCCCAAAATTTAACTGTTGAAACCCAAGGCAATACTAATAAAATTTAAAAATTTTAATTAAAAAATTGAATCCGGCGGTCTGATTTTTAAACGCTTACGCGTTTAAAAATCAGGATAAGTTAGAGTTTTGGGTCTATGGTTTAGGGTTGTAAACAACCCTAAACCCCAATGATAAGTGGATTTTATATCCACTTGGATCGCTTAATTTCGGCTTAAATTGATTGTCTTGGACTCAAGTTGTTGTAGTTTTGATGTGTTTTGCTTAGTTGTGCAGAATTACGAGAATGCTGACTAAGGTGGATGCTTCTATAATTTTTGGGGAATTAATTGATTAAAATTCGGATTTTTGAGAAGGGTTGCGCAGTTTACACTGTTTTGGCCATATCTTGAGTTCTAGAAGTCCGTTTGAGGCCCGTAAGCAGTCCACGCGAAGATAACGAGATTCTCTATCATTCTAATGTGGTCCAGAGGTCCAATTACGTTTGGAACGTTCCAGAAAATCTGAAGAAAAGTCAGCCACGAATTTTCCTTAAAAACAGAATAAATTTAGGAAATGTATCTTGCAGAAATTCTATTATAATTCTGTTTTTGTATTTTCTTGCTGGGCAAGACTTGGAGTGCCTATATAAACACATCATACCTTGTAATTTGTATCAGATTTTTATTATTGTAACGTAGAACTGCAAGAGAGAAAAATGGAGAAGGATTCAAGCTCGGTGACAAGCAAAGATCTAGATCTACTTCATCTTTTGTATACTTTGGATTATAGATTTGTTCTCTCAACTCTTGTTTTTATTAATATTATTGTTTCTTTCTTTCATATCTTGTTAATTATCATGTTTTCATCAAATTCCATGACGATGAATAGTTCAATTATGGGCTAATCGTTGTCATGGGATTCTAACGAAGTTATTTATGGAACTTAGTATCTTGATGCTGTAAAGATCTGTGTGTGATGTGAAATTGATATCCTCGTATGGTTAATCTTAATGCTTTTAGATGCGTAGCTAACATCTAAATTGAATTGTTAATCTCTTGTGAAGTGAAAGTGGATCTTGAGATTTAGAACTTGCCATGCTAGCATAGGTTCATAATTGTTTATCAATATGATTCGTGGTGTGAGATGAAAATACTTATACTACCCTATGTGATCGTAATGGATAGCCTATTCTTCAACCGTTATGTTTTCAAATTCTATAGACATATAGGGTCTAAGCATAATTGGTGTCTATTCATCTTCTATCTCTTTTGTGGATGTATGTTTAGTTTGGTATGCGTATGCTGACAGGTAGCGTATACTGGTTTCGTGTTATCCGATCAGATATCAAAAGCATTGCATATAGAGATTAAAGGCATCAGATCTAAGGGAAGTATTTAATGAAGTTGGGATCCCATGTTTATTCTCATATTAGTAATTCGAATTCAATCTCATTAGTTAATTTAATTCTTAGTTTAAAATTTGCATCCTAGTTTAATTTAGTTAATCAATACCAAAATTGTTATTTGTCTTAGCAGTGGATTAAAACCAAACATTGTTGCATAGGCATATTTACTGATTAAACTTAACCAGATCTCTATGGAACGAACTTTAATTATATTACTTGTGACTACGTGCGCTTGCGTAATTTTGTGCTAACACCCAAACCCTAAACCCTAAGTTCGTATACGATTTATTCGTCATTCTGAATATTTCTAAAACCCAAAATGGAAATGTTGAACCCCAAAAGTTAATTGTTGAATCCCTAAATTTAATTAAAATTGTATTTTTTAAATTTAAAAATTTTAATTAAAAAATTGAATCCGGCGGCCTGATTTTTAAACGCTAACGTGTTTAAAAATCAGGATAAGTTAGGGTTTATGGTCTAGGGTTTAGGGTTAAACCCTAAGTTCGCATACGGTTTATTCGTGGTTCGGAATAATTCTAAAACCCAAAATGGAAACGTTGAACCCCAAAAGTTAATTATTGAACCCTTAAGATTAATTAAAATTATATTTTTTAAATTTTAAAAATATTAGTTTTTAATATTATTTGCAAATATATATTAAGAAGAGGAAGAAAAAGAATGAAAAAAAAGTAAATCACCCTTAACACCATTTAAAGTGGCGTCTCCCCCTTCCCTCCCCCAAAAACACCACTTAAAGTGGTGTCTTCCCTCCCCAAGTCAGCCAACGCTAGCCGATCCAGCGTTTAGAAGGAAAAAAAAATATATCCCAGAACGCTAGTTAATAATATGTTTTAGAGTGATATTTGGGGCCAATATTTTAAGTTGTGACATTTTGGATCACTTGCTATATAATTGTGATATTGGGGGCCTTTTCTCTGTTCGAAATACCCATTTGGATACGTATTTGGGATTGGGGTAACGTGGGTTACGCATTTGGGATTGGGGTAACATGGGTTACACAAGATTCAGTCGGGTAATACATGTATTACAAACCTGGAATACGCATCTCTGACTTGCGTATCCCGTATCACGCATCACTGACTTGCGCGATGACGTCATCGTCATTTCCCCAGCCGGTCGAGTTCCTATGGCGATTTCGAGGCGATTTTGGCCGGAAAATTGCGACTGCTATTAAATTTTGACCTCTACTCAAATACAGAAGATATATTAAAGATGTTTGTTTGGTAAATAATTCGTACTACACTTGTTAGGAATATCTTGAGCTCAAACTTCTCTGGCAGAATCTTAACTAAAATGGTGGTAAAATAGATCACTACTCAGTCAACTGAAACACTTCACTGAATTTTTGTATAGATGGCTACTTGGTAATCAAAATTATACATAAGTAAACAGGTTTTTCAAGAACCATTCTGCAGATCCAACAAGTATGGTCTACCACCATCCTGCAAGTGCACATGATACCTAAGAAGTAACAATCCTGTTATGAGAGACATGAAAATTTATTGGAAGAACCGCAATAATTGAACAATTTTACCACCGGACATTTAAGTTATGGCTCCTGAGTGCCGTCTGATTTTACAAAATTAATTTAGCCATCCAGACTATGGCCTTGACAATGATAATGATAATGATAATGATTTAAGTTATGGCTCCTGAGTGCCGTCTGAGTGCCCTTGGGTGAAAACAGCGGAGAACACATCCATCTCATTTTTAGGCAAGTTCACACCAACTTCCACGTCCATCTTTGAATCTTTACACCTTGACAATGATAATGGCTCATCCACAAATTCGAACTTCAGTGGTTTACCCCATCCAAAATCAATATTGTTGTAGTAGTCCAACTTTGGGGAGCCAGCAATGCCTATATTCCATTCCCCTCTCATTACACCCGCAAAATCCTCCATCCATTTATCTGAACCGTGCAAGGGACCTTCCTCAAGCTTCACAGCAATTGCATTTCCCAACACTTCTGCGGCAGCAGCTAGGCCTTCATCTCCTATCATAACCCTGCCTGTTTGCACTCCAACACATGGCACTAAGCAATTGCCAAAGTAAGAAGCCGGCAAGGGTGGATCTAATCGAGCACGACAATCCATAGTAAACCCAAAGTTCTGAGGCTCATCTAGATTGTGCGCCTCTTTATAAACAGTGGCTCGTGATTTTGCAAAACATGTCCATAGATAAGCGCACATGACAGTGAAAGATGACACGTATGTCAAGTTAGGTCGTTTTGCTAATACCATGTTCTTAAGGGCTCGAATATTGGCTTCAGTTAAAACAAATGTTGCTCTAACCTTGATGTTTGAAGAATCTAGCATAGTCTCCCTTTGCTGCAGTATCTGCTTAATTAACGGTCCTACTTTTTCCACGATCATAGTAGCTAGACCATGGGGGTCTTTGATAGAACTCCTATCATAATCTGGGATCTGGAACTCCCCAGAAGAAACCACATCATCAGCATCGAGTTTGCTGTGAGAGAGATTAACTATTTTAGCAATCGAAGCCCATGCGCGTACAAAGTTGAACACAGTGCTTCCATCCGCAACAACATGTGAGTTTGTGATTCCAAAACAAATGGCGCGGTTTGGAAATACAGTTACTTGGATAGCAAACACAGGAGAAGCAGAGTAGTTATCTCCAGAGCTATCAACACAAGTAGTTGATCGGATTTGAGCAACAAGAGGTTCTAATATGTTGGCGTCACGGACATGGTTTCCCAAAAACTGATTAAGATCAGCTGTGCACTCAGCAAATGTTACGGACACAGAGTCTCCATCCAAGTATCGAATTTGGTAGTCAGTGTTGGATTTAGTATCCGAGGGTGTTAACAATTTTCCAGCCAACGGAGTGAAGTGTTTGAGGGCAAGAGACAGTGATGTTTTGAGATTTGGAAGTGTGTTTTTGATGAAGTGGTCAGTGGAGTCTGGAAAATCATAGAAGATGACACGGCCAAGGGGATGGAAAGTGAGCCACATCAAGTCGAAAAAACTGAGGGGCAGAGATGTCACGGGGACAGGATCCGGGGCTGGAGTGACTCCGCACTGCTCAAGAACGTTTACTGTGTTTGATAGACCTTCCATTTTCTAATGCAACAATATTAAAATGATGCATCTTGTTTTATATATACAATACTGTTTTATGTCGTCTATACTGTTATTTTCTAATTTTCGCAGCTGCTTCATTTTCTAGACCGTCGCTTTAAAAAAAAAGTTATTTTGTTTGTTTATTCTTTTTGTTTCTATTTCAGCTTTACCAACATATCAAATTAAGTTTTTTTTTTTTTTTTTTTGTATTATAATTAAGTTTGCAGGCAGCTCGATATTTGGATATGTTGAGTGGGCAACCTGATTAGAAAAGTAAGCAGTTACGTAACGCCAAAGAGTATTGACTACTCAAATATTGGTTCACATACAATACTATCGGATATTAACGGTGTTGATTATTTAATATTTTAAATTTCGTTTGTGGTCTAACCATTGTCATTTTTGCTACTTTTTCCTTCCCCTGTCTTCTAGACTTGTACGTTTTCATTTTTAATTTTAAGTCGGCAACTGGACCTCTGTAGAACTTGCTCGGCTGGTGCTCCCTTGGCCTTCATCTTTAGCATATTAAAAGATTTAATATTTATATGAAATGTAATTTGTTTTTTATATATATTATCTTATTAATAACAGAATTTCAAGCATTTTATAATATGTTATTAAGATATGTTTTTAAGGGTACAAAAAGTATAAAATGTTCACGTTTTCTTTTGTAACAGATTGTTTAACAACCAAATAATAACGCAACGAAAAGTATAGACCTTAACGATCATACATATATGTACCCATTGTTCATGAAGTTATATGAATTTAACTTGTTCTGCACCTCGAGTTTAACGTGTTGGATTAAACAGGCTGTTTTAGAAAACAAACTTCCTGCAGATTGAAGTAGTATTGACTGCTGCATTACTGCAAGTGCAGATACCTAACATGAAACAATCATGTAAAAGGCTTAGCACAAAAAAACAGTTCGTCTAAAACCATCAAGTCGTTGAAATTTATTCAGAAAAAGACATGATTGGGCAATTTTTATACCAACACATTCAAATAGCTGCCTGAACGAGGTTCCATTCAGTAACGGAATTGTTAGCCGTGCAAACTATGCAACCCCTGCGTCAAAACAGTCGAGAAAACGTCCATTTCAATTTTTGGTAGGATTACACCAATTTCAAGGTCTGTTTTTGAATCCCTACACCTTGACAAGGATAACGGTTCTTCAGCGAATTCAAACTTTATAGCTTTACCCCATCCAAAATCAATATTGTTGTAGTAGTCCATCTTTGGGGAACCAGCAATGCCAATATTCCATTCTCCTCTTATTATTCCAGCAAACTCCTCCATCCACTTATCTGAACCGTGCAAGGGACCATTCTTAACCTTTGCAGATATTGCATTTCCCAACACTTCTGCGGCAGCAACAAGGCCTTCATCTCCTATCATAACCCTGCCTGTCTGCACTCCTAGACATCCAACCAAACAATTGCCAAAGTAAGCAGCAGGCAAGGGAGGATCCAATCGAGCACGAGCATCCATAGCAAAACTGAAGTTCTGCCGCTCATCAAGATCGTGCACACTTTCCCAAACAGTAGCCCGTGTTTTTGCAAAACATGTCCAGAGATAAGCACACACGACTGTGAACGATGACACGTGTGTTAATGTTGGCCGTTTAGTTAACACTATCTTTTTCAAGGCCAGGATATTGGCTTCAGTTATTACAAATGTTGCTCTAACTTTTATCTTGGAAGAATCTTGAGCAGCATCCTCCTTTTGATTCACTAATTGCTGCTTCTGCCTAACCCCTCTTGCTACTCGTGATTTCTTAAATATATCACCTAGGCCATAGGGGTCTTTGATTAAACTCCTATCATAATATGGGATCTGGAAACATCCTGATGATATTAAATCATCAGTATCAAGTTTGCCATCAGAGATATTAAGCTGTTTAGCAAATGAAGCCCATGCCCGTACAAAGTTGAACAAAGTGTTTCCATCTGCAACCACATGTGAGTTTGTGATTCCAATACAGATGGCATGGCCTGGAAATACAGTTACTTGAATAGCAATCAGAGGAGATACAGAACAATCTTCCCCGCAAATTTCAGTAAAAGTAGCGGTGCGAAGTTGAGGAACAAGAGGATTGAATATATTTGCAAGACGTACATGGTCTCCAGAGAAATGTTTAAAATCACCTGTGCACTCGGCAAATGTTACAGAGACAGAATCGCCATGCAAGTAACGGATGTCGATGTCGGAATCTGTATTGGAGGGTAATATTAAATTTCCAGCCAATGGAGTGAAGTGTTTGAGGGCAAGAGACAATGAAGTTTTGAGCTTCGGAACAACATTTTTGGTGAAGTGGTCAATAGAATATTGAAAATCATAAAAGATGACACGGCCAAGGGGATGGAAAGTGAGCCACATCAAGTCGAAAAAATTGAGAGGCAGAGATGTCACAGCGATGGCATCAGCGGATGGAGAGACTCCGCAGTGCTCAAGAACGTTTATAGCGGGGGATACACTCTCCATTGCAATCAAAATTGAAATGCAATGTCAACTCTTTTGCTGAAAGATAATGCATCTAGTTCCACACAATATTATTATATACCTATATATTGTCAACTACATATTTACAATATTCATGTTGTCAAGGCTGGCTAATGGCAACTTTGTCTTTACAGGAAAGTAGTGGCAGGCCGGCATACACATATTGTATTTTTCGTTTCTTTTTCTAACGTTTCTAGATAATTTCTTTATTTTACAGGTTAAAAATAGGAGGAGTTGTTTATTTATCATTCTGTTTCTTGTTCTTAGCTTTACGAAGTTAACAACCAGGGACTACTCAGATGTACAGTGTATTTTTAGGCCCTATTTTCTACAGGTGAAACTATTGCAAGGGTACATTATGCACAAATATGCTTACGAGTAATTTTAACTATTAAAGCTTTCTTTTTGTTTGTTTGGAGCAAGTCAAGTGACCTGTGCAGGGGGCTCCGCTTTAGACCATCCTCAATCATTTACCGCACTGGGAGAAGAAAGATGGGACTGGGAAATTTGCATTGGAGCATCTATATTCTTTATTAGGAAAATGTCATCCCTACAAAATTGATTACAAAAATGGGATTAGTTTCGTTCCATTATACATGTCTTGTTTGATGTTTGACCAATTACATTTACTAAAATTTGATTGAAATTTATATGTATGATATTATTGAGAAAAATAAAAAAATTATATCAATAAAAAGTATACAAAACCTATTTTAATATGTAATTTTCAAATTTTAAAAATAATAATTAAATAATTTTTAATGTTTAATTAAAAATTGTACAATTTGATCATTAAAAAATTCAAATGTACATAAAAATTAGGAAGGGAAGTAAAATGCATCAATGACATCTCACTTTATAACAAGTTTTTGTCTTCAATTCGATATCCCTATTAGCACAGGGCTATAATTCTTTTTAAACACTTTCTAACAGTTTTTTATACTCAATCCCCTAGCACTAGGCCATAACTCTCTTTATTAATAAGGTATCAAGGAAATACTTTTAGCAAAAGTAGTAAATTTGGTTGATTAATTTCACTCCAAATTCGGATTCAATTCCACTCAATTATATAATTAAATAAAATTTATTTAATTTCAGTTAATTGGTTCAAATCCAAATTCCTTTTCTTTCAATTACATAATTTAACAAAATTTATTTATTTAATTTAATTAATTTTGTTATACTCGAGTCTCGGATTTGATTTCTTATAATTATATATATTTTTTTAATTTCACTTATTTGGTCTCACTCCAATCTCAGGTTCCAATCTTTATTAAATAATTAAATAAAATTTGTTTATTACATACTTTCATCCTAATTTTAACTTCATTTGAGTACAATTTACACCTATTTATTATTAATTCATTATCTCGATTAGAATACCATGTGTGATTGGTTCATATTACCCATTTTAATTAATTAAAATTGGAATTAATGAATATAGAAGTATGTGATCATCAACTATTTATCTATATTTTATATTAATATAAAAATTAATTTAAGGAATTTGCAATTTCATAATAATTGACTTTCTATTTAAGAGATTGAATGGTTATATTCAAATCCATCGTTATTAATGGCACAAATTTTCTTGATAATCTGCACAATTATAAATCAGTCATATATATTTGTGTGATATTATCAAATAATAAATTATTTTCACTTAAAATACTATATACTATACTTTAGCATTTCAATAAACCTGAAAAGTGCTGTACTTAGAGCATCTCCAAGAGGCTCTCTACTCAAGCTCTTAACTCAAAAAATGAGGAGAGAGAATGAAAATGTTACTCCAAGAGACTCTTAGTGGCTCTTAAAAACATTAAGAGCCTCTTCTCTCTCCTCATTTCTAAGAGCCACTAATAGCTCTTAACTTGTATTTTAATAATAAAATATTCATGTCCACCAATTCTTGCACAACTTTTGGTTATAGTGGGGTTAATTTATGAATAAATTATAAATAAAGAGCTAGTATAAAGAGGATTGTTGGAATTTGACACATAAACCAATGTAATAACTTGCTAAGAGCCATTTATTTATATTATTTTGAAGAGTGAATGTAGGAGTCTTTTGGAGATGCTCTTAGACATCGTAGTTACCAAAACTCTTCACAAATAGATACATTATCAGAATAACGTCAAAAATGGTTTGCGAGCCATTCTACTAATTCAATGTGTTTCTGTGTGTCGAATTTTGCAGCAGAGAGCAACAATTAGTGCTCAAAATATACTTTCTGAAACATTTCTTGATAATAAATAAGTTAAAGATGCTTAATTATTTTGTTATTAGGCTGTTGACAACTTTACAAACCCTCAGTACTGGCTGTAGATAGCCTCGAAGTTCAGATATATTTATGATGAGGTAGCAAAAAGTATGAAGGTCACATGAATGCCTACTAATCATAACCTCTACTAATCATACACTGAGGTTCTGTATACATATATTCTTAGCATTATATTGTGCTCATCTGAAGAGCAATCTAATAACTTTGTTAAAGTGAAAATGTCCAGAAATTTCAAGTAAAAATTCTTACTTAGCAAGTGCGCAGGATCTGACGAAGAAGGCACTTCTTGTTTCACATCAGCTATAAGTGTTATGTGTGACCTTGCCAAATCAATAGAATTTAGAGTGATAAACCAACCATCAAATGCAAGAGCTTTTGTGTCCTGATTGCGTTGAATTGACCAAATGGTACTTTATAGGATATGGATGTGTCCTGATCCAATTTGTAGAATTACGTGTCCTATAATTACTTGTAGCTTGGGCTGCTAGCACGCCTTAACTACACAATAATATGATATTGTCCGTTTTGGGTCGAACCCGTACGGATTTGTTTTTGGGCACATCCCAAAAGGCCTCATACTAATGGAGTGAACTGGCTGCTCTATATACAAGAGAATTATCTCTTATCTCCTCGATGTGGTACTTGGGTTGACACCACCCAACAATCTCCCCTATGTTGGGCCGCTAGGAAGCCATAATTCCACAATAGTATGATATTGTCCGCTTTGGGCCGAGCCCGCACGGATTTGTTTTTGGGCACATCCCAAAAGGCCTCATACTAATGGAGTGAACTGACTGCTCTATATACAAGAGAATTATCTCTTATCTCCTCGATGTGGTACTTGGGTTGACACCACCCAATAATCCTCCCCTCAAACCAAGAACCACATAACCCGTGATCTTGCACCCGCTATAAATCTATGTACATCTTGCACCGTTGCCACACCTACAGAACCCGTCGCCTGAACACCTTTCAGGAAGACTTTCGACATAAGGAACCCAATAGATCTCCGATCACCACCGAGGGGAACCTCCCACATCGCAACACCGCAGCCCGTTACCCCCAAGATCCAATTACCGAACCATGGGCTCTGATACCACTTGTTGGGCCGCTAGCAAGCCATAATTCCACAATAGTATGATATTGTCCGCTTTGGGCCGAGCCCGCACGGATTTGTTTTTGGGCACATCCCAAAAGGCCTCATACTAATGGAGTGAACTGGCTACTCTATATACAAGAGAATTATCTCTTATTTTCTCGATGTGGTACTTGGGTTGACACCACCCAACAAGCTTAATTAAGTATTAGTCTGGAGACTCTAGACCATTAGTTTTGTCTGCTTGTACATATAGTGATAGGCATTGAGATGTGTAGATAAATTTTGGATTGTAGTATGTAGGCTCTAGTATATAAACTTTGCAATGAAACCTTTAGGGTCGAGACCCCAAATATTTCTTTCGCCTCCAACAAACATATCTTTAGTTTTTGCATTCATTTTGATAATCTCAATGTTAATTTTCTTATGGTATCAGAGCAAACCCAGGCTTGAATATCATTAATCCTTTATTCTATCAATTATTAGATTTACATTTTAAATCTTGAAAATCTAGAAATGGCCACTGAACTTGAAAAGGCTGAGAGATCAGAGCACACCCAGACTGAGAGAGCTATGGTGATACCATATGCTGATCCTTATTATCTGGGAAGCTCGGATAATTCGAACACACCTCTTGGAGTTATCATCTTCAACGGAAAGAATTACAATAACTGGAGCAGAAGTGTGAAGATAGTTTTAGGGGCAAAGAACAAGCTGGGTTTTCTAGATGGTAAGATCTCTAAACCCGACTGTAAGTCATCTGATTATAGTAAGTGGATTATGAATGATTGTATGCTTAGGTGTTGGCTTTCTACAATTATTATACCTAGTATATAGCTGAACAAATGTTGCTTGTAAACTCGCAAAAGAATTTTGGGATGAGTTATATGAAATGTATGGACAATCAAATGCACCAGAATTGTACATGCTTAAGAAAGAATTGAATGATTTGAAACAAAACAACATGAATGTGTCTGAGTATTATGAAAGGCTAAAGGGATATTGGGACAAGATTAGTAATATAGAAGGGTTTCCACTCTGTAGTTGTGATGCTATGTCTAAATGCACTTGTGAGATCCTTAAGAAACTAAGTGAGAGGGAAGAAAAGAACAAGGTCATCGAATTTCTTATGGGACTGAACGGAGGTTATGATAATAAAAAACAAAATGTCATAGCGATGAAGCCTTTACCAACTATTTACAAGGCATATCAGATGGTACTACAAGTGGAAAAACAAAAGGAAATATCTGGTCTAATGGAATCAGGGGTTAAGGGAAGTGCCTTGTTGGCAGAAAAATAACAAATAAATTACCCTCATCAAAAAAGGAACAACAATGTAGCAAGCAATTATCAGAAAAGAGAAAGTAAGGAAGTGAAAAGCAAAAAGAAATGTAAATATTGTAAGTTCACTGGACACAACAAGGATGAATGTTTCAAAGTCCATGGTTATCCAGAATGGTACACAAAGTTAAGGCCTAAAGGTGTAAAAACTGGAAGATATGCTGCTAATGTAAACACTTCCATGAATGATGGAATGCAGGACTACCCATTGGAATCAGTGAACTTTGAAGATGAGAATAGAGGATCTGGACTTAATGCAGAAATGTTGAGTGCAGTTGTTCAGGAGGTACTAAAGGCTATGAATCAAAAGCAACAAAAAGTTAGCGGATCGGGAAACAATAGGTGCAACTTTACAGGTATGGTATCTATTTTAAATGCATGCTCATATTATGACATGTATGATAAAAACTCTTGGATAATAGACTCTTGCTATATGAGTTTTGATGGCTCTTGCTATTTCATTAGATGATAACGCTAGAGTCCCATCTTCTGTTCTAAACTAGAAGAGTCCTTATGAGAAGCTGATGAAGAAAATGCCTGAATATGATCATTTGAGGGTTGTGGGATGTATATGCTATGTAGTCAACACTCAAAGAAAGGGTGACAAATTCGCACCAAAAGCAGTAAAGTGTGTTCTTTTATGATATCCAGGTGGATAAAAGGCTTACAAATTATTCGAGTTGGAATCGAGAAAAAATTTTGCGTCAAAAGATGTTGTATTCAAGGAAAATATATTCCCTTTTAAGCAATCTACAAATGAGATTGCTAATCTACCACAAAGTGTGTTAATAATGCCAGAATTAAATGAAGAAGAGTTTTCTAATGAAGAGGAACATACACCAATGCCTCCATTCCCAGATTTAACATATGACGAGATGACTACCTCCGAAGTTTTAGAATCCGGGGATTCTAGTGAAGATGTTGTTACAACTGATTTTCAACAAATGAGGGATCAACAAGTTAGCGATGAAGTTGTCAGGGACAATGTTGTGTCACAACAGGAAGAGCAAAGCATAAACATAGCTGAAAGACCAACAAGGCAAAGAAAAATTCCTTCCAGATTCAAAGAATATGAAAGTGAATATTTAAAGAAGAAAAACAGAAAAGAAAATCAGAACGATGCTAGTGTGAATTTGATTCACACAGACTTGGACAATCTGCATTATTATAGTCCAGATTATCAAGTGTCATTAAATAATGTCATGAAGGTGGAAGAGCCATCCACTTATAGAGAAGCCGCATTGAAAGATGAATGGGTGGATGCAATGGAAGAAGAACTTGTAGCTATCGAGAGAAACAAAACTTGGGAAATAATGGACCTCCGTGAAGGACATAAGGCAATCGATACTAAGTGGGTATATAAGATAAAATTCAAACCAGAGGGAAGCATTGAAAGACTTAACGCGAGGCTGGTTGTTAGAGGGGACAAACAAATTCCAAATAAAGACTATAAAGCACTTTTTCACTAGTGGCAAAATTTGATTCAGTAAGAATTCTCATCGCTTTAGCCACAGAAAGAAACTGGAATTTGCAGCAAGTCGACATAAACAATGCCTTTTTACATGGTACTTTGGAAGAAGACGTGTATATAAAAGTTCCAGAAGGATATAAAGGCATGCCATCGGGAAAGGTATTGAAGTTAAAGAAAATCGTGTACGGACTTAAACAGGCATCAAGGCAATGGAATGTAGAATTAAAAAGATTATTGCTTGAACATAATTTTATACAATGTCAAAGAGACAATTTATTGTTTATAAGGGAAAGAAATGGTAAATGTTGTATCGTACTAGTGTATGTTGATGATTTAATTATTACAGGTGATGATGTAGAATCAATTGCCGAAGTGAAATTTTTTTGGATAAAGCTTTTTCAATAAAAGATCTTGGAAACCTAAGATACTTCTTAGGAATTGAAGTGGTAAGAGGTAATAAAGGAACAATGATTAATCAAAGAAAGTATGCGCTGGACATTGTGAAAGATACAAGTATGGAGGATTGTTTAATTACAAAATTTCCATTTCCAAATAGTGTCAAACTCTTTAATGATGAAGGCTAATTATTAGAAAAACCTGAACAATACAGGAGATAAATTGGGAGACTACTCTAATTGAATTTAACAAGACCAGACTTAAATTTTTCGATTCAACAACTAAGTCAGTATGTTAGTTGTCCAAGGAAACCTCATTGGCAAGCTGCTATGCACGTCATTAGGTACCTTAGAGGAACAGTGGATTTGGGGCTGTTTTATCTAAAGAAAAATGATTATATTATATTCGGTTAAAGTGATGCAGACTGGGGAAATTGTGTTTTTACTGGAAGATCTCTTACAGGTTTTTGTGTGTTTTTAGGATCATCTTTGGTTTCATGGAAAACAAAAAAAAAGGACGTTGTCTCCAAATCATCCTGTGAAGCGGAGCTCAGAATCATGTCGCAGACAATAAGTGAACTGACATGGATTGCGGGAATTTTTGAAGATTCGAATGAAGATGTGCCTCAGCCTATTACTCTGTTATATGACAACAGATCTGCAGAACATATTGCTGACAACCAAGTTTATCATGAAAGGACTAAACATCTCAAATTAGATTGTTACTACATTAGAGAAAACATAGATGCTAGTTTTGTTTCCACTTCTCATGTGAACTCTACTCTCTAACTTGATGATATTCTCACATAGTCCTTATCCTCACAGCAACATGATTTTCTTAGTGCCAAGTTTGGACTTGTAAATCTTTCTCAACTCCAACTTGAAGGGGGTGTAAATTATTTGTCCTACAATTAGTTATAGCTTAATTAAGAGTTAGTCTGGAGACTCTGGACCATTAGTTTTATCTGCTTGTACATATAGTGATAGGCATTGAGATGTATAGATAAATTTTGGATTGTAGTATGTAGGCTCCAGTATATAAACTTTACAATGAAACCTTTAGGGTCGAGTGTAACGCCCTCCCGATTTGGGATCAAGATCGGGGCATCACTACACAATCTAAATGAATAAACCCTGCTGACAATAATAATAAAACATAATATAATGACCCCATTATCATCCTGGATCTTTAATAGATAGTGGTATGAAACAAGCAACTAATAAACTAAGTTATTACATTACAATACCAAATCCTTTATCAAAAGTTACACACACTTCACAAATATTAATACAGCTAACTGGCACTATTTCTACAAGTCTTGACTGTTTCTCAAAAGTCCAACCTTCTACCAGAGCAAAACTAGTCTGCCTAGGTTTCCACACAGCAAGAAATTCTTCTGATAAGGTCCTTAAGATAAATCTTCTTCTTTTTTAACTGAAAAATGTTTAGAAAACAATAGAAAGGAGTAAGCCAAACGCTCAGCAAGTGACAATATAGATATAAAGAATCCACAACCGAATACTGAATACAACAATATAAAGGCACCAAAGGTAATTCCAGATATTCTGATTTAGTTCGCAATCTCAAGGGTAAGCCTTTCTGGCGGTAAAATATCCTGTTCATGACATTTTAAAATCATCCTTTGAAAATTTCTAAAACTCGTCCATTTGAGAAAGAAAACAATCAATTCTATTATTAAATCAATTTCATTTTTAAAATATTTAAATTTGATTGGAGGTTTTTCACGACAATGGACAATACGGGTGATCAGCCACGTAAAGTCCCCATACCGGACACGAAGTCCCTCTGGACCTTGAAATTGGGTTCCCAATTAGGCAACACATTGGCCTTTCAAACGCTTGACTAAGAACTCCCCCAGCCTCTTACGCTAAAAAAATGCTGGACCGGCATCACCCGGCCTCTTAGCTCTAAAATCTGAAGGAATCCGTATAAAACATTTTTGATGGAATCCCTCACAATAAAACCCTTAAAATCATTTAAAACATTTCACTTTTCGGTCCTTAAACTCACTGATAACAGATCTGCCCAGCTTAAGGAATTTTAAAAGAGACATTTTTAAATAAATAAGCCTTTTTGAATTACAGTTATAAAAGATTATTGGTCAGGGAAGCATTCATGTGTAAGTGCATAAGGTACACATGGTAGGGATTCAAGTATGATTCAAAAGTATTTAGGAATAAGGTTTTTTCATGCACATAATAATATAAGGAGGTGATGTGAAAGAAATATTTAATTAACTCTGGTAGGTTTCAAAAAACAGGATTAAATCATATAAAAAAGGCCATGAGCAAATGAGGAATAAAGTAAATTTTAAGGTTTTAGAATTAAGGTTCGAGGGATTGTAAGTAGGGTTTATTTGTGTGGTTTAGAAAGTAAGCTTAAAGAAAAGGTTTATGACAAAGCAAAGCATGAATTATAAATCTATTCTATATCTAATACTACAACTTGCCCTTCCGTGAATGATTTTTCCACATCAGCCTTGTTATAACTCCATTAAATCCCTGCTAGCTGCTTTGTGTGTGTATCGTTGCAAGCTGCAACCCTTCCCGTTTCTGGACTGTTCATATGTCTGCAACGTCAATAGCCTCATCAATGAGTGGATCTGTAGATGGGAGAGGAAAGATCTGCCGCCCAAGAAGATTATCACATGCATCAAAAAAGGAGTGGCACCACTTGTTTGATGACATGTTTAAATGAAACGGATCTTGTATACTTCTTTTAGGATTTCATGGATTCATGTGCATATACTCCATCTTTCTGTTGGCTTAACAATATTTTCGTGGAATTTAGACTTTGAATCCATATGGCAAGGAAAAAATGGGACAAAATGATAGCGACGAGTTGGTGTATATCATCGACATGACATGCACCAATCTATCCCAAACAGATATATCAATCACGGAATGGCACTACCAGTTGTTCTCTGGATCTTCCATTCTTCAAATGCTTCTCGACCACCTATGTTCGACAAAAGCTATGCATATTTATGGTAGGTGTTGAAGATGCCAGTAAGCATTGATTTCGTATAACCACGCTCCCTTCCCATTATGTAATGTTGTGTTGTGGAGTCCTCTTTTATTTCGTTTCTCTCTGATCCCTCTGTTTCCTTTTGTTTTGTTTTGATGATCATATTTTCTGAATGTGTAATAAGGTTTATAAGATGTGAGAATAAGGACAAAAACTAAAGCAAGGCTCCTGCACTTCCGGTAATCGAGAATCAAGCTGCCAAGAGACAAAAATTTGAAGGTTTGTACTAAATCTATTGCATATTTTGTTGGCATTGTACAGTAATTACTTGCAATACAAAATATGGCAACTGAATTTTTTCTTGAATTCACAAATCTTCAATGGGGTGATTTTTCAATTTTTTTTTTGTTTTAGAGTTTGGTGTTTTGAGTAGAGGAAGAGGGTCTAAAATTCGAAAGGAACACTAAATTGACTAAGTGACAATATATCAATGTTATATCCTTATCCTATCTTTGGTTGATCCAAAATTTTTTTATCTGGTATATAATGATTTTGTTCTTTATCTAATATTTTTATGGACTAAATATGGAAAGCAGAATTGACATGTGTTCCATTTTTATTATTTGTTCCTTAGGAAAGCACACTCTTAATGTTATGTTTTGACTTTGAAGTGATCGAATTCGTTGTGGCTATAATTTTTTCCAAGTCAATGAAACTCATGCTCGATTAGCAATCGAAGTTGGCGACTGATTAGAGTATAATCAGGTTCGTCTGAAATTTCTTTAATTTCCTTCTAAAATGTCTTCTTCTTAGTAGGTAGTTTAAGCTTGAAACCTCTACTTCTTAGCATGGTTTGTACTTTTGTACAAGATAATTATTGGGCTAAGCATTGTACCTAGAAGTGGAATGTGTCAGATTTGATAGCCTTCTTTAGAATAGTGGGGAGAAGATGTACCAAACTTGGCGCCGGATAGAATAGTCTTTGCTTAATTCAGGGTTACTGTATTAGCCAAGTAGAATCGGACTAAATAATTAAAATCAATAATAACCTCAAACAACCTAGAAATGTCAATGATAGTGTTTGGATTAGATTTCGTGGCTACCTTTTTTGTAGCGTCATGGCTAGAGGTAGGAACAATTTACTTGTCAAGAAGACCTGTATGATATACAGCTCTAGCATTCTCCATAAATTTGATGAGATTTCCATGTTTTATAACCAGTGTAGAGAATCAAGTACATAAATAAAGTACACCTTTGTTTGTAGGTTGACAAGATTTGGTTGTGTAATTTATTATCATAAGAGAGGCCATAAAAGCTAAAAATAAAAAATTGGAACTTTATAAAATCTTGTGCTGAAGGCTAATTCAAGCTTGTATTCTTTGTTTCTTTCTTTATTAAGCAACATGGATATAGATCAAGAATATATGAACTTGGTTAAACTAAAGATCCTTTCATTGTCTTAATATATACTTTAATATGTTATATATTTGCAAATAGAGAACCTACAATTTTCCTTCTTAAGATTGATATGCATGACTAATGTTAGATTCCTTTTTGTAGTTTGAAGCAACGGATGTTTTTTTGCTGCCACAAAACTATTTCAATCAAAATATGTTAGTTATGGGAATGGCCTATTTGATCATAAAGGAACTCTCTCCCTGTGCAGACAAGGTTATCCATACACTTTATTTTTTCCTTATTCATACAAAGTTATAAATAATTAGGAATGGCTAACATCTTAGATTTCATTGTGTAATGAAGGTTATTATTGTTATAAGCAAAGACACTGATAACAATTGATGTCTTATGCACACGGATATTTACAAAGCAATTGCTATGGTGTGCTCCATCAGATCATTAATGGCGCACTTTTGACACAAATTGAGAGATACCTTATACCTAAAACAAGATATCGTGGACAAAAAACCGGTCGGTAGTTGCAAGTGCGGCTATTATTAGTGGAATTCATTTGCTACAAGTTATCTCAACTTTTTAAGAGTGTACGTTAAGCTATTGATCTTTTTTGGCTTGAGTATTAGGCTGATCATTATTTATAGGGGTCCGGTCAGGGGCAAACGTATGATAGCATATGCTGGAGAAACACGTACCATTGAAAGTTTCCACTGTATGTGTACAAAAGGATTTTTGATGTGAATACGGGGGACCATCATTTTTTGTTGTACTTTCTCCGGCAGATGCTAGCATACATATGTCCTGGACCATCTACCTTATTTATATTATTATTTTCCAGATGTACCCATAAATTATGAAAAGATGGAGTAATGAGCTACAAGAAGCTGTTCAATAAAAGGCTACTCTTATATAGTTTCATGCACTTGCTTTGCTCCACAAGGTACAGAAATATTGTGGCGTAACACCTGAGAATTTATAATGGTGTAGGCTAATTGAAATATCCACTTATCAGTGGAAACTGAGATTAGCCAAAGAGCTAGGAGGTTATCAGTGGAAATGGTCATAGGTCTTACTTTCTTGTATCTTCTTAAAATATGGCCACATTCTTCTAATCTGTGAAGTTCTGTATTACATTCTTTAATAGGAATTCATCCTTTCTATTTTAATGTTAGGATCACATTTAAATATATTATATATTGGCTCATTTTGATACTAGAACGTGATAGGCTTTCAATTGAACATCTTTCGAATCATTTTACATTAAATATGTAGTTTGCACAAGGCATAAGGTAATTTAAGGAATAGACCACTTCTTGAATATTTGAAATTTAGGTAGCTATATTAGAGGTGGTTTTATACTCCTTAATTTTAAAACTTAACATAAACGTGTAGAGATTCATGGTAGCCACTTCGCATGTATAGTATTATAGTGTACATGTGCCGATAAGAAGATTGAAGGCTTATTATTGTAATTCTCCCTCTATTTGTATAATCAATACTTTTTAATAGTTATAAGTTATTTTGTATCGTATGACCCCAGGATTGAAGCAAAATACGATGGTTGCAATGTTGCAAAGAAAGTTTAGAAGGTTAACCACGAGGAGTTGAAGAGTGGTCATATGTTTACTGCACATAAGGTAGTCTGCAGACTAAAGTATGTTGAATTTCTTTATATAAGGAGTTGAAGCTTTGAGTTGGTAATATGATTTTACTGCACATAAGGTAGTTTGTAGACTAAAGCATATGAGGTACAAGAAATATCTGTGTATGTTGGATTGCATATCTATATAATGTATTCCCCCACCCCGTCGTGAAGCTTCTCTTTTCTCTTTTTTACTGATGAGAAGTACTGTGATTAAGGAGGTACGTACATGTCGATACTCACTTTCTTCTACATATATTATTGTAGTTACTCGATTGGAGTGGTACATGTGTTTCCTGCAGAATAATTTGGTTGGAAGACTTTGTTTTTTTTACAAGACACGTCAATCTCAATTTGGACGTTTATTTTCTGTGCAGAAAATTAAGATATCTTTGCTAATCATGACAATTTGGTGCAGAATGTTGAAATATTGGAGTGATTACATATAAATGCTATTGTGCTAATTGACTAAATTTCGTTGAATTTAATACCCAAGTCTTGCTATGCTTATTTGTGTAGGCATCAATTTTTCTAGACCTTGCCTATTCATGTATTTGATAATACACTAAGATGATGTTTTATGTTATTGCTAATTTCTAAAGCAATGTGTCTTATTATTTTAATTTGATGTGTTAACGTAGGTGCATTTAAAGGGAAAGGTTTTTTTTAACATTGCAGCGAGAACAACACAATTCACAGGTGATTTTATGATGTTCAGCACACCTTTACGAATGAAGCAACAATTTTGCAGTCGGGAGTGTTTTTGAAGAAATCGGTAGAGATGACGACAATGATGCTATTGATAAAAAAAAATTATATCTTAATATGTATTTGTGTTCAAATGATTCTTACTACTTATCTCAATGATTGAATGATTGTGATGCTTTATTTTGATCAATTATCACATGTTAAAAAATATGCTATACACTTGAATCTGTATATTGATAATTATGAACTATTGTCGCGTCTAATCTATTCTACCTTAACAAGCATATAAACATGTAAGAAAAATGGTAACACAAATGCTTCATATATTTTTTTTTTCTTTATATATCGAGTTCTAGAACATGCCCGTGCCTTGCACGGGTTTTAGAGCTAGTTAAGTTTTATAGTTTAACAAGAATTATTGGAAACAGTAGGGTACAAAAGCTTAACCAACCATGCATGGGTATAAACAATAAGGTACGAGGGTTTAAACAACAATTCATAAGGATAAATGACAAGATACAAGAGTTAAACAACAATTTATAAGGAATAACAACAAGGTACAAGAGATTCAACAATAATTTAAAAGGAACAATAGTAAGTTATAAAAGTTTAAACAGAAATTCACAAGCAGTTGATGGATTCTGAACTTTAACATAAGGTTCGAGTCACTTGCCTTAACAAAGTACTTTCACGCTAGTCACTTAGTTCAAAAGTCCTCAGCCTTTGCCTTTACTTTACCCCTTGAGTCTACGTCCTTCGAATCTACACAATAAAAACACTACTTCAAAATCCCATACAATATTCGACGTTCGTCTTCGAACGTCTAACCTAATCTATCCTTGCGATAATCCCTAAATTATTGACTTTAATCATATAATAGCCACCACAGACCACTAACATAAACATATAATTATAACTAATAAGCATTTAGCAGTTAACCAAATAAATAAAATATAACTCAAAAACCACTCCAAATTAGAAGTACATATATATATATATATATATATATATATATATTTATATACTCGAGAATGTACAATTTGAAATTTTTAGAAAATTTTGACAGCATCCCCTTTGTACGGGTGACTACCAGTCGGAATACAACCGACACAACCAACCAAAAATCATCAGATTCCAAATAAAATTTACATCCAACAACATACTAACAATTCGAGCTAAATTTTCTTCAATGCAGATTATAACGCCCTAGAAAATTTCGAATTTAAAATTATTTATTTATTATAAATTATGAATTATATTATGTGAATATTGTTGTAAAGGTGGAAAATATGTGAAGTTGTGTTTATGTGTTTATATGTTGATTGGTATGAGCTGTGAAGGTCGGTATATTTTTATTTGTATTTTTGAGGATTTAAATGTGTTTAAATTATACATTTTTTATCCTCTGGAAATTTTATAAAATTAATGGAATTATTAAAAATCGTGAAATCTCTTTTAATATTATCCTTATATATTTATAGAGATTTTAAAATTTTTGGGTGAATTATTTTAGATGTCTAAGTATTTTAAAATGATTTTAAGAAGTTTAATTGTTTTTAAAAGATCAAAACTTGAAAAATTCATATTTAATTCATTTTTGATCCGAAAAATATTTTAAAAATATGTGCGTGCTCGTAATTTTATATTCTTTATTTAAAAATGAAAAGTGTAATTTTCTGAATGTTCTATTTAATTGTGATTTATAGAAGTCGTTTATTAGTGTAATTGGGCCCGAAATGAGTGTTAATAGTAGCTATAATTAGAAACGGGCCAAGCCCATTAAGAAGAAAACACAGCCCAGCAGAGAAGCTTCAAGAAAGCAGTAGAAGAAAAAAAAAACGGGGAAAGGGATTGAAAAAGAAAGAAGAGAGATTGGGGGGGGATTGGAAATTGATTATATATATATATATATATATATATATATATATATAATCGTGTATATACGTGTGTATGTGTGTGTGTGTAGGAACAATTTTGAGTGTGTGTGCAAGCGGGGTGGGGCTGTGTGGCGGGTAGCAGCAACGGCCGGAAAAAGGTCGACGGCGAGAGACTGTGGCGGGCTTGTGTTGGCGTGATGGCAGTGAGCGAAGGCATCAGCAGTTGGTATAGAGAGAGAGAGGGCAGGAGAGAGAGAGGGCAGGAGAGAGAGAGAGAGAGAGAGAGAGAGAGAGAGAGAGAGAGAGAGAGAGAGAGAGAGAGAAGGGAAAGAGATGGTGGAGATTTTCTCCGGTGGCTTGATTTTCGGATCGGAACCGAAAGGTATAATTTTATTTAAATAATTATTTTATTTTATTTTTCCGATGTAATTATTTAATTCCTCATTTTTAGATTAATTATGCGAATTCTTGTAATTAAAGTAGATTTAAATTTTGATATTATTGTGGTAATTTAATTAGTTTAAAATTTCGAGATTATTGTTTAATTCCGTATTTAATTCGGAAGTATATGATTTATTGTAATTTTGGAGATTAATTATGAGATAAATTGTGGGTTTGATTATATGTTTTGGTGATTATTAGATACTAATTGTTATTATTTGTGTTATAATGTCGGAAGTTGAAATTGGGGATTTTGATGTATGTCGAGGTTGATTAAATGTTTAAATTGCTTATATTAGTGGGTAATTTATGTGATTGGTTTTGGTAATTAGTTTTAACATATTAGTTTGAAGTATTAAAATTGTAGATGTCGAAGCTCCCGATAATTTAATGTTATTAATTGTCGTATAATATGTGGAATTATATGGATGTACTAGTCGGTAAATGCTTATGTGCTAAATGGTATAAAGCGAGTCGTAGTATTTGATGGCTTTACTAATTATATATGTTATATGTTATTTAGTTAACTGCGAGGAGTTGCAATGAGATCACAAGTCTTAAGTGTCAATATTTAAGGACTGGTGTAATTCTCTGCAACTAGTTCCTCGGGCTTACAAATATCAATGATTAACTATCACAAGTATAATTAATATACTTGAGTGATGTGATCATTAATATAGCGTAATTAATAGTTAGTGCTAGGGGTTGTTCCCTAGGGCTTACGAACATCAATGATTGATTGTCACGTGTATCATTAAAATGCGTGAGAAATACGATCATTGGTGTAGCGTAAGTAGTAGTGTAATGTAAATTATTATGTGCTATGTGCCGCATGTCAGGGCGGGTACTTTTCATTAATTGTTTACTTTTATGTTGCTGCAAGTTGAGGCAGCTTTATTATTATTATTTTTTTTTTTTTGCAAAAACAGGGTTGAATTGTATTTGAGGGGCTATGCCCATAGTCCGATAAACGAATACTTCATGCCGAAATTTTCTAAAAATCCCCTGCAAATCTATTTATAACCTTTTTAACTTATTTAAATTCAATGCTTGAAGGTGTGTTATGATTACTAAGGGTTTAAGTATATGTATCAGTGGATTATTTCAAGAATATATTGTGAGTTTAAATATTAAGTGGTTGTGTTGTTTTGAAATGGTTATGTGACGTGTTTATGTGACTTAGTTGATTATAGTGAGACTATTATGTGAATATGAATGATTATGTCTATATGTATTGTATATGTAAGCATTATAGGACGCGCATGGGTAGAATAGAGCAAACGATAAGTTTTGCTTGAGTTAATACTGAAATAGTATCTGACCTTGTAAAGGTTTGAATAGGAGACATGGCCAAGAGCGGTGCACGGGTAAAAAGAAAGATGAATAGAAGGACAAGTATCAAAGCCGACGGATGTATTGACGTGGAAGTTAGTGACTTACGAAGTAGAAATGGAAGTAGGGCCAAATAAAAGGCTAGCAAGTAAAGAAATGTCGTGAAACTGAGTTATGGATCGATGTTAAGGTCGAGAACTCCGTGAATCGAGGCAAGTGTTTGCTCTTCACTTATCTTTCAAGTGATGCAATTCATTCCTTTTGTCGTATAATGTAGTTTGGTCAAATGTGTTTAGAAAATGATATACTTCCCAGTAAGCATGGAAATGTTTAATTTCCCTACCCCTAATTCGAATACCAAGTTTTTAAAAGAACCTTAAATATAATCTTTCCCGCTTAAATACTTCAATCTATGGCATTGGATTCCTCAACTGAATACTATTTCTTTTATTTTCTTCAAAAATGTTTAAAAGACGTTCTAAATAGAGAGGATCCAAGTTTAAAATTTTCATTAATACCTGTTAATAAAATTCTTGATTTTTTTCACATAATTTCTCCAGTGGACCCCTTTATGAAAATGTTTCCTTCAAACTGATTGCGACTAACTATCCTGAAATTATTTTACAAATAATCGTTTAAACTACTTTAATCGTTTATGTCAGTTAAGCCTTGCAATGTGTTGAAAATTTTATTAAAAGCGTAGTGCTTGCCTATGTCCTCGACCTAGCGTAGAATTTCATATGATGATAATCTGGTTGCAATTTATATCTCTTATCGTTGCCCAAGTCGATTTACTCTTTAATCAAGTTAACGACAATGTGCCTCAATACTCATATCTATCTTGTAGACACCTATTCGAATTATCGTTCTTTATATTCCCTGTTCTATTCATTATCGAACTTGTTGATATCCGTTGAATATTTTGATTATTCATTTATCACCCTGTATTGTATCGAACTTGTCGATGCTAGAAGATATTGTTGTTTACTTATTGAATCTTAATTACGAGTTATTGTTGTTCTGGAACGTGAGTTTTCCAGTCGTTGGTTGGCAAAGGTTGTCGATTGTTCCGACACCTAGTGTGGATGATTTAGAATTGGAAATGTTTTAAAAGTGGCCCTTGGGGCGTTAAACCCTTCGGGGTAAGAGCATATTCGTGGTCAGTGTTAAGGCCAATGTGTGCCATGGATCCAATTAAGGACATTGCTGTGTGCGTTTGTCCGGGGTTAGTGCGTGACTGATCAGCAGCCTAACCTTGATGTTTTTTTTAAATAAATAAAAATTCCAATTCTAATCTATACTCTGAAATTGAGATGTTTTGTTCTTGACTCCTTGGAAGTCTGTTTTAATAATATTTCGATATCAGAACTCTTGTCAGTTCTAGTTCTTGAAGCACCTTATGAAGGGAGGATTATTGGCCCTCGTGGCAATCGAAAAGTCGATATAACTGATTCTTCATAGAATGAGATGAAACTCTTTTGTTTATCAGAATTGTCATCGTTATTGAAATTGTTATCACTATTTACACTTGCTGAGCATTGTTAGCTCACTCTTGCTTTTGTTTACTTCTCCAGTGGTTAGAGATAATTAGAGAACCTAGTGGCCAGTTGGTATTGCTCTATAGACAGCGAGAGGAGTCGTTCGAGTTATGGAGTTTTCCAAATAATGGATTGGGAATTGTCAAGGTTGGATATGTAGTTAGACAGTGATTTGTCTATTCGTAAAAATTGTATAACATTTTTATTCTGAGGTTGGATTGTAATAAAATAATTTGATAGTTTGTTTCATACCATAACCTGTATGCGATCTTGGTTAAGGGGTTTTTATTAGTTTATGTTGTTTATATTCAGAGATGTATAATATTGTTTATAGTTAGTGGCCCCATATATGTACCCCGGATTTTGGGATGCTACAAGTAATCCTTAAATTAATTAATTCATATCAATCGGATATACAATTTGGAAATTAAACACGAACTGAAAAAATATTACATAATTGATGAAAATAAATCTTGGCTCAAGCATTCATCATTGCCAATTCCACCGACTCAAATAAAATCATAGTCGGTGGGGCAAAATTTTGAGGGTACCCTAATTTGGGTTTCCAACTCAAAACTTTGCACGAAAATTAACACGAGCAATCAACAATTTATTTCTCAGAGTAAGTCGAATAGAGTCTCAGATGGTAACTAAACAAAAATCTCGGAGTACATTATAACAGAGCACTGATCACTGATTGTAACAATTGACAAGAATAGTCGAAGTAACAGCAGTCGACCAATTCAACACAATTGAACCACCACCACGGCTGCTAACACACGCACTACACAGTAACTCGTACACAACACACACAAAGTGCAGGACTGAATTACATATAAGCATACTGATTTAGGAACCACATGATGTGCTAAAAATAATTATTTAAAATTGATTGCAAGTACACAATCTCGTTTTAGTAAATTTAGATTCGTTCCACATAGACTATTTTATTTTTCGCAAACCTTAATTTTTAATTTAATCAAATTAGAACAAGTTTGATTTTTGAGAATTTGGATTTTTTTTATACTATTTAATTACCAAAAGAGATTCAAACTATTTTTAAAAGAGAATTAAATATAAATCTAAAATTAAATTATTCTAAAATTATAAATGAGAAGAACAAATACTAAATTACTCTAGAAATTCTAAATTTGAATTAAATCTAGATTTATTTACAGAAAATTTTAAAGAAATTTCGGACATGATGCATTCGTAAATAACACTAGCCAGAAAACAAACCAAAAGCAACTTTTATTTATCCCCAAACTCTGAATTAATTCAGCAGTAACTCAGCAAAATTCTTAACAATTTTAAAAACAGCAATTCGACAACAAATCAAAATACAAAACTCAGAACAAAACCTCACAGAATTTGAACAACCCAACAAAACAGACGGTAAATAAATTCAGCACTAAAATGGTTCAACTTGGTTGACTCGAAAATAAATTCGAACAGAGCAGACCATGAACAGACCGAAAACCAGAAAAAGAAAAGAACTCAGTAAAAACCCAACGCAGTGCCAATCGAACTCAAACCACCAACAGCAAATTCACGATAACCTCAAAGAAAACAAGAGCACAACACAGTAAACGCAAACATTGACCAGTCGACTCAGAAATGAAAATACGATCTCGAAATAACGATCCAAACTCAGAAATACAACTTAATAGCTCAGCAAACCCAACGACTTTTACACAGAACCAAAACAAAAATAAAAAAACAAACTATTATTCTAACGATTGCAAAACTTGACGACTCAGAAACAAGAAACGCCAAAAGAAATAGAACTCGGATAAACAGCAACACTCGACCATATACTTGATTTGGTAAAAAACTCAATTGAAGAACAGAATCTGGCAACAAAAACAGCGATTAGGCTAGGCATATAAACTGAAACCATGTACAAAACCCGATTCGAAAACTCCAATCAACACTAAACGTAACAAATCGAGAAGACAGGAATAAAATGAAAACAAAACGGAAAGGGGGGGTTCGGTTTGCAGAGAACGAGAAGAAGGGGATTAAGGAGAAAGGGGAAAAGGAATTAGAAGAGAGGGGAGGTAGGTTTGTTTATGGTGTATCAATCGAAGAAGGGGCTGCAGCGACAGAAAAGAAAAAGGGGTTGCGGTTTTTGTGGGAAAGAGAGAGAGAGAGAGAGAGAGAGAGAGAGAGAGAGAGAGAGAGAGAGAGAGAGGGAGAGAGAGATGTGTTTAATTTAATTCATTCTGTTTAATTGGGCAATGTTTACGTTTACTGTTTTGTGTTCTTATTTTCTCTGAGGTTATCGTGAATTTGTTGTTGGTGGTTTGAGTTCGATTGGCAGTGCGTTGGGTTTTCGCTGAGTTCTTTTCTTTTTCTGGTTTTCGGTCTGGTCATGGTCTGCTCTGTTCGAATTTATTTTCGAGTCAACCAAGTTGAACCATTTTAGTGCTGAATTTATTTACCGTCTGTTTTGTTGGGTTGTTCAAATTCTGTGAGGTTTTGTTCTGAGTTTTGTATTTTGATTTGTTGTCGAATTGCTGTTTTTAGAATTGTTAAGAATTTTGCTGAGTTACTGCTGAATTAATTCTGAGTTTGGGGATAAATAAAAGTTGCTTTTGGTTTTTTTTCTGGCTAGTGTTATTTACGAATGCATCATGTCTAAATTTTCTTTAAAATTGTCTGTAAATAAATCTAGATTTAATTCAAATTTAGAATTTCTAGAGTAATTTAGTATTTGTTCTTCTCATTTATAATTTTAGAATAATTTAGTTTTAGATTTATATTTAATTCTCTTTTAAAAATGGTTTAAATCTCTTTTGGTAATTAAATATTATAAAAAAATCCAAATTCTCAAAAATCAAACTTGTTCTAATTTGATTAAATTAAAAATTAAGGTTTGCGAAAAATAAAATAGTCTCTCGAAACGAATCTAAATTTACTAAAACGAGATTGTGCACGTGCAATCAATTTTAAATAATTATTTTTAGCACATCAAGTTTTTGGCGCCGCTGCCAGGGACTAATTATTTTACGCATCTTAGTTTTTAATTTTTCGGATTAACTATTTTCTCACCCTTTTTCTTGTTTACCTTTTTTCGAAGAATTTGGAGGAAAATTCGGGAAACTTGGATTAAAGCGGAAGAATTTTCTCGGAATTTTGGAATCTTTGCTTGGGTAACCCGTATATCTTTCCTCTTTCGTTTTTTCCTTATTTAGAAAATCACAAAAAAAAAATTTGAAAAATCACAAAAAATTTAAAATCCAAATAAAAAAAGGTTAGTAATTACATAATTGTTGCATTATGCATTTAATCACTTAGGGCACATCATCTAGATTTTTATTTTCTTGTTTTTATTTTTCGTACCTTATAATTGTGGTGATCGCTGGAGGACCCTAAGGTACGTTAAATTCTTTCTTTTCTTTAGTTAGAGCACGTAGTTAAGCATCCATAAATGTTTATAGTTTTTTATACCTCTTTGTTTGTTGCATCATTTTATAAATAAATCTTAAGGGCAAAACCACTTACAAGATAAGGGAAGAGATTTCATCACTCTTTCCTTGGCCCAAAAACAATAAATCCCTCATTTTGCATACCCTAGCCATTAATAAAATTAATTAGACGTTTGCCCCTAGGAATCTCGCGCTCATTTAGGAAGGTGCTTAAGAAACGAAGTAATCTTTAATTATTCCGACTTTTTGGTGTCTAGGAAAGCGAAAGCTTACCTGGCCAATTAAGGTTTTGGTGTCTAGGTTGGTGTTTAGCCTCTTGGCAATGCTTGCACCTACCTGGCCAAGCCGGTTCGAATAATTATTGATTTACCTAGTTTTTGGTAGCCCTTACAGTTAGGAGCAAGGTCAGGAACCCTAGGGTTAGAATTTTTTTTCTTTTATTTTTTCACTTTTTTCTTGTGTGTTTATTTTATCGCACTTATTTGCTACATGGTTTATGCGAACTATTTGGATTAGGGATAATTCTTCTAGACTAGTGAGATTGTTTGAGATTTCTTCCTCTTCTGATTCCGAGTCTTTAGATAATTCCGAAACAATAGTAAACATGGCCATGTCTCTTAAGGACCGTTGCTATCCGACCCGTTCTGCCCAACCCTAGTGTATCACTCTTCCTCCCGTAAATGGTAATAATTTCGAAATCAAAGCTCAACACATTAGCATGTTACCTAAATTTACCGGGAGTGAAGGTGAGGACCCGTATCTTTTCATCCATGAATTCGAGGAGGTTTGTGCCTTACAAAAATCCAACAATTAACCGAGGACTCGATGTTGAGTATTGAATACAGTAAAAGAATACAGAGGGGGGGTGAATGGATTCTTGAACTTTTCTTTGTTCTTGAATCTTTGCAACAAGATATGTGTTGAGTGTGTGAGATATGTAAGTGCAGATAACAAAGACAAACACAACACAATATAATTTTAATCTAATATTTTATTAGATAAAGATTTTGCTACAATCTGTGAATACAAATGATAGTATTCTCAGCTTCATTTTTCTCAGAGAGATATTTCTTCTGATGTATATGAAAATCTTATCTCTAAAAACTTATCTGCTAAGGAAGTGAGGCTGTATCCTTATAGACATGGATACACCTACTTACTACAAATAAGGTAGGTAAAACAAACTACTTTCCAGTATGTCTATCTCATTTGAGTAAGAGTCCAAACGGCTATAGATTTGACTTTGCAAAGCCTGTTCAGATCCACTTCTTTAGCTCCTTGTCCCTTTGTCTTATCTCTCCAAGCTTCTTTGTAGGCTTTCCAATGTGCTTTATAGTACATAGTCAAATAAAGCATCTTGGCTTGTTGCAGGTTTCTGACTTGTACAATTCTTCAGTATTTTGTCTCCAAGAATGTATTCGAGAAGTGGCTAAGTGATTGATTCGAGAACTCGAATTGACTTAATCGATAACTCTGAGTTCTCGAATAGTGTTATATTGACATATCGAATCACTTCTCGAATAGCTCTTTTCTCTGGGACTCCTTGAGATATCGAATAGAGCATTTTGACATATCGAATCCCTGAGATGTCGAATAGCTTCTTTAGTCCTTGAGATATCGAATAGAGCATTGACTTGTTGACTCTTAGAGAACTCGAATGATGCTTTGACTTGTTGACTCCATGAGTTCTCGAATAGAGTAATAGACATATCGAATCTCTGAGATATCGAATGAGATATCGAACAGTGTATTCAGAGATATCGAATAGTGTCTTCTGAGATATCGAATCTCTGACTTCTCGAATGCTAGACTTCTCGAATAGATAAATGTACTTCTCGAATTGGTACTTAGGCAAATTCTTCTTTTCTTCAAATCCCAACTGTGATTATTTGGCAGTCTTTATCTCCTTGCTTGAGGCATGAACCTTGGAACTTCTTTCAAGCATTATTCTTGAATTTATAAGTACAGTTACACAACTAGGATTTGATGCCTATTACAAGTACAGAACAAATAGAAACTCTACAACTAAAGGTTCCCTCAGTTAAGAGGTCATGTAGGTAATGCATAGCATCACACATACTTAGGCTTGTTATTAGATGTATTCAGGCATGCCTCTGTGACTAACAATCTCCCCCAAATTGTGAGTAAGACCCTTAGTCACAATTTCATGTCTGATAACAAGCCTAACATATATAAAGATAAAAACTTGACAGTACATGTATGAATTTCGACTAGCAATGTGGATAGAACTACAGGGTGAGTAATCTTACAGCCTATGATGAAGTACTGGCCATTGTCATTTGTTTCCCTTTCCATAGCCTTGGCTTGCAAATCATCATATGCTTTCTGTCTTCTTTCTTTCTCCTTCCTTGTATTCTCATCCATAGCTTTTATTATTTCTGCCATAGCATCCAATTCTTCAAGCAAAATTGAGTTTTTGAAATCTTCAAGTACTGGTTTCAGAATGTTTGCAGGATAGTGGTTGAGTAGATTCATTCTGATGTGGACCTGATCCCCATTTCTCCTCCTATACTTCACCACTTAGGGGTTAAACTAAACTCTACACAAACCCTTTGCCCTTAGCTTTTCTGCTTCAATCTCCAGTCTCTCAATTTCTTTCTCCCTTGCTAGCCATTTCTCAAGACACTCTTTTCTGATTCTCTCCTCATGATCTCTCTTCATCTTCACAAAATCAATTATCTCCAGCTTCCATACTCTTTCCACTTTATCTTCTGAGCTCAACAATGCAATGATTCTTTCTATGTCATGTAGCTTGCCCCAGTGTTGACATCCTCCTTGTTTGAATTTATCCTCCCTTCTATCAGTATATTTGATCTCAAGGCAGTTATCAACAATGGCAGCATGATAGATTCTTTGAGCTTGTAAGAATTGCAGTTGGTCTTCATCAAAATCTTCATCTAGTGGTTGGAGTTTTAAGCCTGGATAGATTGTCAGAGTCCTTGATTTGGATAGCTTTGGTTTCCTTGCAACTTGTTTGAATTTGATCCTTTTAACATGGTTGCCTGGCAGTAGCGTGTGACCTTTGTTTATGGACCATTGTAGTATTCCATTAGCAGTTTGCTTTTTGAAATATACAGATGGTTTCTTGACTTGAATCTTCTTCTCTTCTTGAGGTGGCAAGACAGTTGCAGAAGCCATAGATGTAGATTTTGGTAGGTCACTACTAACAGCATTCACCCTAGACTTAGAGTCTTGTGATGTGGTGAGGTTATTGTCAGCAATGCCTAAGGCTTGCTATCTTCCACTCTTCCACTCAGAGACTTTACCTTGGTCATCATCCTTCTTATCCTTGCTGTCTTTCTTCTTCTTCTTATCATCCCCCTTATCACTCCTGTGATGACTTCTACTTCCATCACTCTTGTCATCATCCTTATCATCCTTATTCCTCCTAGGTTGAGCTATTTCCAGAATTGAACCAGTAGCTATGAATGTTCTTAAGATGTGAAGTGCTTCCAACTCTTCAGCACTTCTGTTTCCATCTTTCTTTTGTAGCTGGTCAATAATAGCAATGATGAGTCTGTGGTTTTTAGGGTTAAGATCATGGGGGATAACCAGCTGTTTAACATCTTGAATTCTGGTACAGACTGATAAAAGATGGTTCTTGGTTTGGTGCATACTTCAGGCAATCTAGTTAGTTGACCATCTTTTAGTTCAGTGTACAGTCTTTGGTTGTTCTCCCCTTTCTGCTCAATTAGTTCCAAGATAGCATCAATCTCAGAGTATTTTAAGGCTTTCAAGGTTTCAAATGATAGATGCCATATCTTGCCATTGGTCACCATCATGATTTCCTTGAGATAGATTTGATTTAGCTTTCTTGGAATAACTGTTAGATATTTGAATTGATCTCTGAGGCTTCTTCTGTAAAATAAGGTATCCCTTCCAACCCTTGCTTTTGAGGTTTGCAGAAACTTCAAGAATGCAGCATCATGATAAATCTCTGAATTTGCTACTTCTATCAGCTTGGCCTCTGTAATCACCTTAGCTTCCACTGGCTCATCTTCAAGTCTGGGTACTTGGACTGGATTGCTTGGCATGGAACCTGCCACTACTGTAGTAGTGACAGTTTGCTTTTTGGCCACTAGGTGTAATGATGTGCACAGGTGGTAGAGTGACCACTGGCAGAGAAGATGGAGGTTCATCAACCTTGAGTTTGCCCTTGCCTGAGACATGAGATGTAGGATTTGAAATTTGTTGATGACCACCCTCATTAATCTTGATGCCTTTAGATTGAGATTGAGATTTCTCCCCCTTAGTCTCAGACCCCTTAGGTTTATTCCTTGTTATCCTCTTCTCCCCCTTAGGCTTGTTGTCAGGCACAGAGGCTGTAGTAGGGGCCTTTGGAGTTGAAGTGTCTTCAGATAGAGGGATACCCATGTGCTTCATCATGGCAGACAGCATAGATTGCTGATGCAGAAGAACATCAGCTGTGGTAGTAGCTTGAGTGTTCAATTGCTCAGTTAGATTTGTAACCTTGCCTGCTAGATGGGCATTGGGTTCTTTGAGAGACACCACCTCCCTTTCAAGAGTATCAACCTTGGTGAATAGCTCTTTGGCCTTGAAACAATTTAGGGATTGATCTTGTAGTCTCTTGAACTCATACTTTGACAGTTCATTCACAGGGACTTCAGTGACTAGCTTGTCTCCATATTGGTTTTTGAACATGGTCCTCAACATAGCATTGGCCTCTGTAGTCTGGTCAGATAGAATTTGAAATTTGCTTCCTAGACCTGTGACTGTATCTTTAAGTAGAGATAGACCATTATCCATCTTGGTGCAGGTGGTGTTGCAGTGTTTGAGATCTTTGACCACACTGTCTAGTTAAGGAAATTTGGCATCAAATGCCATCTTTACTTCTTCTACTGAAGTGGCTGTCTTGTCACTCACCTTGTTGACTTCAGTTTTGACTCCCTTGCCAAGGTAGTGTGCAGCCTTGAGGAAACCCTTGTAGGAATCATTGACAGCTTCATACACTTCACTAGGGGACAGGGATTTTGCATTTGAACCCAGTGAAGTGATGTATTCCTCTCTAAGATATTGAAGTGCTTCACTGAGAGTTACATCATACTTTCCTTGCATCCAGGCATCTACATTTCCATCTCTCTCAGCATCATCAATAATCTTGGCCTTCTGTATCTCCACATCATCCCTATGGCATAGTAGGATGGCTTCATAATCTGGATTTGAGATGTTGGAGGTGACAAGGTTCTGGGCTATTTTTACAAACTCAGGAATCTGATCCACAACATAGCTTTGGAGAGCTTCAATGGACATTTGTGGTGGAGCAGACCCTGATCCTGAAGCACTGTCATGTTGCACAGGCTTCAGCCATTGGGACAGAAAGTGACAGCTAGAGCTAGGCAAGCTAGACTCCTCAGTTACAGATGCAACTTCTGTAACCGGATGGAAAGACTCTGCTACTGTTGTCTCCACAGGAGTGGGATGGGTTACAACAGTAGTTGACACAGGCACAGAGTCTCTAGTTAAAACTAGTGAATCCTCTGTGTTTGTGATGGTGTCATTAGGAGATGCCCCAGCATGCATTCCCTGACCATCTAAATGTGGTACCTGGGTGGTGAGCAAGGTGTCATGCACCAAGTCACTTGAATCCATTGGCTCATCAAGAGAAAAGAATTCTTGATGATCAATGCCTTGCTCCTCAATTGCTTGAGTTGCAGGCTCCAAAGAAATATGAGTGGTAGATTCTGGAAGAGAAGTGTGTTGTAGATTAGATTTTGGCAACTCCCCCTGAGAGATAGAGGGAGTTTCAATTGTGATGTGCTCTCCACTCTGTGTTGTTCCAGCCTTATCACTCTCATGTGCTGACTCTGTACAAATAGGTGCATTGGGGAGGATGCTTGATTCTATAGACGCACCCTGTTGAGAGGATACATCTAGTGAGCTGTTTGCCCCTGATTTTACAACTTCAGCCATTTGGGTGACTGAAGAGGTGGTTTTATATTTCTTCTTCTTCTTTATGATAATGATAGGTGACTCAGTTTCCTCACCTCCTAAACCTAGTTCTACAGCCAAGGCTGCTTCAGTTAAGATGGTTAAAGGTTCAGAAGCAACCTGTTTTCTCTTCTTTTTACTAACATCACCCTTTTGAGAGGATGATGCAATTGGCTCTGTGTTTGGTAGAGTGTTTGTCTGAGAGGGTTGGTTAGCAAGCCTTGGGTTAGCATTGTGTTCTTCTTGCTTAGGCTGTGCTAACTGAGACTTAGACTCAAATATTGGCATGTTGTGGGGGTAAGACCTAAACAAACCCTCCATGTGGGGATTTATTTTAAGCCTTACATCCACATCATTCCTAGTCTCCAAGTTACCAAAAATAAGTTTGGTCATGGACCTAGGATAGCCTATTTTACTTTTATCTAATCCAAGCAATTCAATCAATGAAGCATTTTTAAAATTAAGTACTGATTGAATAAAGCGGAGAAAGAAAATTTCAGTACCTCTCTTGGCTGTGTTCTTACCAAGTCTCCCATATATCTCTTGTATGATGAGATGTCCAACATATATCTTTCTCCCATGAGCCAAGGCATAGGCAAGCTGCTGCAAAGGTGTACTAATCTGATCAAAGCTCGATTTCCTGGCAGTGAATACCTGAAGGAGTGTAGCAAAAACATAGCTCTATTCCTTTCTCAAGTACTTCCTATTCAGCTTTCCAAGTTTAATAGCCTCTGAGTAGTTGATAAATTCAAAGAATTCTTCCAACTCAGCATCTGTGACCAGGGAGTCATATGCCTCTTGCTGCAAATCCAAGGCTTCATTCACGTCTGCGGTAGTGATAGTAATATCCACGCCTTGAATCTTGCAGTAGACAACATATGAGGTGATAGCATTCTCAAGGGCGATGACCTCCACTGTAGCTGTCCTCCAGAATTGTTCTAATAAGTCTATGTACAGGGTTGGGTTGGCTGATAGTGCACCCTTGATGTAAGATTCAGACAACCATCGAACAAAGCACTTGAAATTAGCATTTGGTGCTTCCACATCACTGGTAATTGCGATGAAATTGGTTTGGGATGGTATGGTGAGTTGAGTGTTTGCCATTTGGGTAGAGAAGAGAAGAGAATTAAGGTTGAAGAAGAAATTCGCAGTTAGGGTTTTCAGAGGTTTTAAGAGTTTAGATGCTTGAGAAATCGAATTAAATGAGTTGAACAGTTGTGGAATTGTATATATATGACTAACTTGAGTTGTCGATTAGATCTAAGTTTTGTATCAACAAGACAGTCATTTGAGAAGTATAAAACAACTATTCGATAAGTCAAGAAAGGCTTATTCGATATCTCAAGCAGTTTGTAACTCACAGCTGGCAGTTATTTAACTTAGAAAATAATTCTAAGCTAAATAAAATATGTTTTTATGAGCGAAATGAAATTTTGAATATAAATCCAAAAAACGATTAAGTGTCAGCGAGAAATCAGCCTTTTCAAATGATTCGATAACTCAAATACAGTATTCGAGAACTCCATCATTAAAGAACTAAAATACTTTATACGAGAACTCAGAGTGTGCTATTCGATTTCTCCAAAAGACATTATTCGAGAACTCAGGAGGGTTCTAGATAGGCCTATTCGAGAACTCGAGCCATGACAAAACAATGAACCATTCGAGAAGTCTGACTTATCGAACTATACTTTTCACTCATAAAATTCAATTTTCACTATCTTTTAAAATTTACCAGAAATTTTCACTGAAGAATATTCTACCAAATTAAATAGTGATTCTCTCAAAATTTCACAGAAATTTCAAGCTAAGGATGTATGATTTTCAACATATGCAGCATTGTGGAATATTTATAAATCATACTCCAGCCAATACTTACTTCAAAAATATTGAGCATTTGATAAAGTAAGTATTTACTGCTGCAACAATCTAGTTGATATATTCACTTAGCCAGAATTTGAAGAATTCAGCATTCCAATCTCACTAACCAACCTTGTGAAGGTGGCTTCATCTAATGGCTTAGTGAATATGTCAGCTAGTTGTTTCTCTGTGGGAACATAATGTAACTCAATGGTTCAATTAGTTGCATGCTCCCTTATGAAGTGATATCTGATGTCAATGTGCATTGTCCTAGAATGATTGATAGGATTGGAGACTATAGAGATTGCACTTGTGTTGTCACACATGATTGGAATTCTTTCCAAGACAAGTCCATAATCTCTAAGTTGGTTTCTGATCCAAAGCACTTGAGCACAGCAACTTCCAGCAGCTATGTACTCAGCTTCAGCTATGGAAGTTGACACAGATTGTTGTTTCTTGCTGTACCAAGAGACTAACCTTTGTCCAAGAAACTGGCAGCTACCTGAGGTGCTTTTCCTATCCACTCTGCATCCAGCATAATCAGCATCAGAATAACCAATCAGATTGAACCCTGTGTCCTTAGGATACCATAATCCCAAGTTTGGTGTGCCCTTCAGATATCTGAAAATCCTCTTTATTGCTATCATATGTGATTCCTTTGGATTTGATTGAAACCTTGCACACAAGCATGTTGCAAACATGATGTCTGGCCTACTAGCAGTGAGGTAGAGTAGAGAACCAACCATGCCTCTGTAGATTGAGATATCTACCTTCTTGCCCTTACCATCTTCATCTAACTTGGTGGCAGTGGCCATGGGTGTCTTTGCAGGTGAGCATTCTTCTAAGTCAAATTTCTTCAATAGATCCTTGATGTATTTGGTTTGACTTTTAAAAATGCCATCCTTCCTTTAACTCACTTGCAGCCCAAGAAAGAATGTTAATTCTCCCATCATACTCATCTCATATCTGCTCTGTATGAGCTTAGAGAATTTCTCACACAGCTTCTCATTTGTAGAGCCAAATATGATATCATCCACATAGATTTGAACTAAGATAATATCATCACCATGTTTCTTGTAAAATAGTGTCTTGTCCAGTGTGCCTCTAGTGAATTGATTCTCCAGTAGAAATTGTAACAATGTGTCATACCATGCCCTAGGAGCTTGCTTAAGTCCATACAATGCTTTAAGCAATCTGTAGACAAAGTGAGGGAATTTTGGATCCTCAAAGCCAGGTGGCTGTTTCACATATACTTCTTCTTCCAACTCCCCATTCAGAAATGCACTCTTGACATCCATTTGATAAACCTTGAAATTAGAATGTGCAGCAAATGCCAAGAAAATTCTGATGGCCTCTAGTCTAGCAACAGGGGCAAAAGTCTCATCATAGTCAATGCCTTCTTGTTGAGAGTATCCTTTTGCAACCAACCTTGCTTTGTTTCTTATGACTACACCATTTTCATCCATCTTATTCCTTAGAACCCATTTTGTTCCAACAATGGTTCTATCCTTTGGTGCAGGCACAAGTTCCCATACTTTGCTTCTTTCAAATTGGTTTAGCTCCTCTTGCATAGCAATTATCCAATCAGGATCCAACAATGCATCTTCAAGTTTCTTAGGCTCAACTTGGGATAGAAAGCAACCATAGAGACATTCATTTAGAGTTGCTCTCCTTGTCCTCACTCATGTATTTGGATCTCCAATTATCTGATCTGCAGTATGTGATCTATCCCATTTCCTTGTATGTTCAGATTGATTTCTCAGCCTTGATGTTGCTTCATCATCCAGATCATGATCATTTACATTTCCTCCCCCTGTGAAGTTTCCACTAATCACAGGTGTATCTTGGATGCTTGTTTCTTCATTGTTGGTTGACACAGGTTCTTCATTCACTTGAGTTTGTTGGATTGTGGGCTCAAATTCAGTTTCAATCTCCTCATCAGAATCATCTAGATTGTCAAACTTCAAAGGATCTTTATCTTCATCATTGGCTTCTTCTGATCCAGGTAGTTTGCTGTCATCAAATGTCACATCTGTGCTTTCCATAACTTTCTTTTGAGTGATGACATAAACTTTGTATGCAATTCTTTCCATAGAGTAGCCAAGAAAAATTCCTTCAAATGCTTTTGCATCAAACTTTCCAACATATTCTGAGTTGTCTTTTAACACAAAGCATTTGCTTCCAAAAGTATGAACATACTTTAGAGTGGGCTTCTTTCCAGTCATCAAGTTGTAAGGTGTCTTTCCAGTGTTTTTGTTGATGAGGGTTCTATTTTGGATGTAGCATGCAGTGCTCACAGCCTCAGCCCAAAAACATGTAGGCATTTTTGCATCAAGTAACATTGTTCTAGTAGCCTCAATCAGAGTTCTATTCTTTCTTTCAACAACTGCATTTTGTTGTGGAGTTCTTGGAGCTGAGAATTGTTGAGAAATACCATTCTCTTTGCAGAATGCTTCAAGCATGGCATTTCTGAACTCTGTTCCATTATCACTTCTTAATGCAATCACACTTGCATTGTTGGCCTTTGCTTCCTTGTCAATTTTCTTTATATGCTCAATGATTACTTGTGGAGCCTCATCCTTTGATACCAGAAATTCTACCCATGTATACCTTGTGAAATCATCCACCATCACCAAAGCATACTTTTTCCTTCCTAGTGACATAATATTGACAGGCCCAAACAAGTCCATATGAATTAGTTGTAGGGGCTTGGTTATTGATGTCACTGTCTTTGACTTGTGGCTTGATCTTTTCATCTTTCCCTTTTGACAAGCCTCACACACTCCTTCTTGACAGAATTCAAGTGTGGGCATGCCTCTCACTAACTCCTTTTTGACTAGAGAATTAATGCCTTTGAAGTTCAAGTGTGATAGCTTCTTATGCCATAGCCAACTATCTTCATTTGATGCTTTTGAGTAAAAGCATCAAATTTTATCCTTGTTTGCAGAGTTCATATTTGCTACAAACAGGCTTCCTTTCCTTACTCCAGATAGAGCAAAGTCACCAGTCTTCTTGTGGGTGATCAAACATTCATCTTTGTCAAAATTCACTTTGAAGCCTCTGTCAGTAAATTGACCGACACTCAGTAGATTGTGCTTGAGTCCCTTGACTAGTGCTAAATTTTCAATGATGACATTTCCAATTTCCAACTTGCCATATCCCAGTGTGTTGCCAATGCTGTCATCTCCAAAAGCAACCATTGGGCCAGCCTTCTCCTCATACTGTGATAGCAGGGCCATATCACCAGTCATATGGTTTGAGCATCCACTGTCCAAAATCCACATGACCTTCCTTTCACTTTCTTTGCCCTGCAAACACAAAGGTATTACTTCTCCTTTGGTACCCAAACAAGTTTGGGTCCATGTGGCTTAGCAACAGTTCTATCATAAACAACATGCTTATCAATTTTCTTGATGTTAGTCTTCTTGTCACTGTTAGAAGTCTTAGAATCAGGGTTCTTAGACTTAGGTGACAGAGGCACCTTCCTAAGTTTAGGAGGACTTGAAGACTTTGTTCTTGTGTAGTGTGTGTGAACATTGTGACTAATGCAACCTTCCATGAATTGTCTTCTCAAATTAAAGCAACTAGTCATTACATTCATGTTACATGGCATACAATCAAATTTATCACAGAAAGGAGAGTCTCTATGTCTTAAAGGCACAGAGCAATCATAGAATGGTTTAGCAACACTACCAGATGGTTTCTTGCATGCATGAGTTAAATGGTTAGTGCTAAAACAATTTTGACAAACTTTCCTAGGGGCATTTGGCACATAAGCATAATTGTTGTCCTTGTTAATCCCTAATTTGCCATTCCTGTTTTGTTTCTTTTTAGCCACTTTCTTCTCAAGCTCATTATTCCTAGCTGAAACAAACTTCACAAATTTCTCAAGTCTAGGTCTACCTCCTACTGACTCCTTGGCTTTGGTTTTGACATTCTCACTCTTAAAGGATGCTTGTTGTTCATTTGATTGTGCCTTATCTCCATCATCCAACATTTGCTTAATGAGTAAGGCATCCTCATCAATCTCAAGTATTGGTATTTTAAATATTGGGGTCTCAGCCTTTTTCAAAACCTGAGGCACTTCCTCTTAAACAACAATGTCATCTTCAATGACTGCATAGCCTTTCCTCTGTTTGAGAGTGTCATAATCAAGTCCAATAGCAGCCTTAGGTCTAGCTAGATTTTTCTCATGGTAGGACTGCAATAGACTAGAGGAATTCTTAAATGTTTTCAATTTAAATTCATTTTCAGCTAGTTCATCCCTAAGAGCTTTCTCAACTTGACTAGCACATAGAACCTTATTCTTTAGATATTCGATTTCTTGTTTAAGGTTTTCTATTTGCATAGCAGTTAGTTCTAGTTCCTCATTTCTTTTGTTCAACAGTTCATTCTTAGTAGACAGTTTAGCAATTTCTTCATTAGCAGCAGTCATACTAGTATGAATATTAAACATCTCAACAGACAGTTGTTCAACCATAGATTTGTATTCAGAAACAGACATGTCTATAGTAGTGAGGGATGGTACCTGAGAGTCTGATTCAGATGGTTCTTCCTTGGAGTTGGCCATCAAGGCATAGTTGCAGAATTCTTGTTCTTCTTCATCACTATCAGAATCATCCCAACACTTCCCTTCAGCTATGTAGGCCTTACCTGGTGTATGCTTCTTTAGCAGAGCCTCATACTTAGCTTCAAGCTCAAGAAACTCCTTATCCTTCTTTTTAGGCTTCTTGCATTCACTGGCAAAATGGCCTAGGTCATTGCATCTATAACATCTCACAGATGACCAATCCACATAGCTGGTTTTGAATTTGTTCTTGTTTGCTTTCACAGGTGCCTTGCTCTTGTTGAATGAATGATTTTGAGATCTAGACTTGAAGGGCTGATTCCTCTTAAATCTGATGTTTGGGAATTTTCTAGCCATAAAAGCATATGAAGTGTTTTCCATGGCATCCAACTCTTCAAGAGTATAGAACTCATCTTCTTCCTTTTCAACAACAGTGTAAGAACCCCAAATTTTGGATATGATTACAACTTTTTATTAAGTAATGATAAAATGAGGAACAATGATTCCGACAACAAGGTCACCAGCTCTAATGAATGGTGGTTTCAAAGAACAATGATTGTAATGAATGGATATTGCTTTGGACAATGATACTGATACATTGGTATATTGTCAGAATAGAGTAATTCGATGGTTGAGGACCTAGATAAGAATAATCTACCATCCAGGAAGGAGCTAATGGATCCTTGAAGGGAAATGAGTACGTGCATAGTATTTCCCGTACGTGCATAGTGTTTCCCGTACGTGCATAGTGTTTCCTGTACGTGCATAGTAATTTGGTGGATGAATAGTGATTTTGTAAGTTGGAAAACTTTTCACGCCACCCTATGTACGGGACGTGATATGGATGTTTCGAAGTCATATTAGTAATACGCGGAGGAAATAAGTGAATGCAGAGACGATCGGAATTCAGAAATTCCAAATTCTTTTTCGGTATAATATTCGACCGGACAGTGGATTAAATATTATTATAATCCAAGAATTGAGATATTAACTTTGAGGATTTGATATTTTGGGATGTTATTATATTTGATTTAAGAATGAAGGTAGGAAACCACTGAGGCAGTGAAACAAGCGTTCTAGAAACCGCTAAAACGTTATAACGAGATTAATCAATAAAGCGAACGAATCCTAGATTACGGATTAAGTTCGTATCGAGATTAAATATCCTACATGGTCATCACGAGGATTATATTAAGGATTGGGGAAGGTATTATGAATATCGAGAAATTTCCCGGTAAACCCTAGAGGTGAAACTACTTAGTTATTCGTCCGAACGATCAATGAATTGAGCAATAACCGGACAAAGAAACAAGCTGAGAACCAAGAGACAACCATGTGCAAGTGGATGAGATCACCACCATGGCATCATCACTTTATTAAGGTATCTTTATGAAGATATTATCTAAGCTAAGTTAGCTTCTTCAAGAAGCTTGTTTTTCTACCAAACTATAGGGGGCAACTTGCATTTGTGTCAAACAAATATCTTCCTAAATAATTAACTCATACTTATCCCTTCTTCATCACAATAATGCAAGGAACCAAGCAAGTTTCATACATACAAGTATCATTGGAGACAAACTAAACTAGTTAGCATGAGGGTGTAACATAAGGCACCAATACATGTCCACATGGAAGCAAATCCTTAACCAAGCCTTAACCCATCAACTAGACTATAGTTAGCCAAACAAATATCTTGTTTTATTGATCACTTTATGCAATCAACCAAGCAAAACAACTCCACTTCTCTCATCCATGGAGCATTCGACTTTTTCAAGAAATTCAAAGGAAGAAATCAAGCTTCCACTCCTTGTTTGATCTCCAAATTTTTATCTTAGATCCTATATTTCATAAAAATGATACCCTATAAATCTTAGCCTTAAAATCCAATGTTTCCATTTTCAATAAAATCATCAAAGTAGAGGGTGAATAGTAACCTCAAGAACAAAACTCTTGGATCTTGATTTTGGTGGATGATTCAAGCTACATGGAGGCTATACAAGGACCATACAAGGATTATTAGGGCTTGTACACTCTCTAAGGAAGGTATAACTCTTAAGAACCATGGATCTCATTTTGAGTTTTTAGCATGTTCTTGATGATTTGGCTTAGTTATGATTATGGTAACATTATAAGCATGCTTGGTTAATGATTTAGTGATTTAAGTAGCATAATGATTATTATGGTAAAGCATGATGTTCTTGGGCTTTTTGAGATGAGAATCATGTATAAATGATGTATGGATGCCCGGTGTGGCTTGGCTTGATTGTTGTGAATTTTAGAACGTCCGATTTATAGCCGTCGTAATGCCCGATTTTTGTTAACATTAAGAAATCATGGTTGACAGTAGCCATAATTCACTGTCCAGTTTCATGTTCTGCCATGGAAAGATAGATCATGTTATAAGCTTCGTTTTGATATAAAGATCATGTGAAACGGACTTACGGTTTAGGAATTATGGCCGATTCACTAAAAGTCGTTCGAAACCGTAAGTACGAGTTCGTTATTAAAATTGAACCCTCGTAAATTATGTAAGTCAGTGGCAAATCTTGGTAATTAAATACTAGAGGTAAAAAGGAAGGTTTGAGAGAAAACCTCATGTGAAACGGATCGTTTTCCGATTTTATAAAAATGTTCGAATCAAAGTTAAACGCGAACGAACCCCTAAAAACCCGCTTGATTATAACTTCGGTAAAATACTTAGAAACGGGCGATAAAACTCGGGGTATAATATTGTTTCGTAACGATCGACTTTAGAACTTGTATATGTCCCAAGTGTAAGTACAATGACATGTCGTATTAACGAACGAATGTCGGGTCGGATCAATGATAAAAGGAATCCACAAAAAGGGGTATAACGAGATAACTTGAGAACGTGTTTCGATTTAAATATAACTTAACTTTTAAGATGTTAAGTGATTAATCCTGAATGCCTCGGCTATTTATAGATCACCAAGATGACCCGGAACCGCTACCACTACCCCTTACCGTACTCGACTACCAAGCAAGTTTCAATTCCCTTCTTTTAGGCTGTTGTTGTGATTGAATATATATATATATATATATATATATATATATATATATATATATATATATATATATATATATATATATATATATATGTTTTCTGTTGTACATATGCCATAGCATGCATGCCTACTTTCAAGTTATATCATTATGCTTGTTCCCTGATTGTTTATTGGCTTATAAATTAGACAGCTAACGTATCAATTATAAGCCGGTTATTGTAAGACCCTCAGAGAAGGGTGTATATATCTTCTTCATCAAATATAGACCGGGAGTCAATATTTCTTGATATATCAAGGTTACCTCGAAGGAAAATATTTAAGTAAATATTTTCCCTTATTCGGGCGACGAATATTATTTGAATATTCGTTCGAGATTATTTATTCAACGATCCTTACTTCAAATAATTATTTGAACGTAACCATTCGACGAATAATATTTTTCAATATTCATTCAGAGTCGAATTGATTATCGATTATTATTTCGAATATTCTTCTAAAGGTTGGACTACTAAAGGAATATTATTTGGATACTCATTTAGAATATTATTCATTAAATGAATATTACTTTTGAATATTCATTTAAGATAGTAATTACCTGATGAATATTATTTTAATGTTCATCTGAAGCTTGATTTACTTATCGAGTCTTATCTCGAATATTCTTTTAGAGCTTGGATTACTAAATGAATATTACTTGATATTCATTTAGAATATTATTCATTAAATGAATATTACTTTTTCAAGATTCATTTAAATTCCTAATTAATTATGAATATTATTTTGAATATTCATCCAGGGTTCTATTTAATCATCGAATATTATTTTAAATATTTTAAATATTCCTTTTAGGTCTTATTAATTAATGAATATTATTTTGAATATTCATTTGAATATTTGATTATGCAATAAATATTCTCTCGATATTTCTTCAAGGATTATTTGAGAAATACTCTGATTAAAGATATTCTTTCATATTCCTAAATATTCTTTAAATATTCTTAATTCAATAAATATTCTCTGAATATTTATTCCATACTTAGAATAACCTCAATAAGTTTTATCTTCTTCGATTATTACGAAAAATATTTTGGAGACATATTATTATTAATCTTATATCAAGAAAGGTTCTCAGACATCATTCTTCTTGAGTCTATCTCCCTAAAAATTAGGGAACCTTACTTGGAAAATGTTATTTATCTTGTCGACTTCCCGGTCATAAAGTATTCTCTTCACTCGCAACTCGGATGCTATTGACTTATTAAGTCGTTGTTTACCTTCTCATCTTTCGAGGGGTAAGATTGTTGGAACAAGTTGATATTCGTTACCAAGCAATAGCTTGGAAGTTATTGGTGAATTTTCCTTTCCAACTAGATACGACTACTTTGTAGAGTCTTGTCAACAAGTATTATACTTGGGGAAAGGGGGACGAACGTTACATTCAGAATCGTGAATTCTATTTGAACTAGGAGTCGTGTAAGAGGCCGAGTAGCGCCGGTCCATCCCCTTTGGCCCAACCGTTGGCCGGGGAGAGCTAGTAAGGCGGTAGACAAGTAAAGCCGTCAGTTCTTCCTTCTACCGGTAGTAAATCTAAATTGAGCTGTACGATCTCGACTGATCATCAAGATTGGAACAGCGGGCGCGGTGAATACTCCATCATTGGTTCATCATCCAAACTTATTTATTTCCTGCAACATGATTACTGTTGGCAGAGCAGGAAAAGTGTTCATAACTGGAATTGCAATCTTTTCATGCAAGTTCCTCTTTCTAATGACAATGAGAATATCACGCTTACTTTTGATGTAGCAGATATTTCTACAAACAAATACTTTAAGTTACCTTGTAACTTCATCGTTCATATTATACTGGCATCATTTCCGTAAATGCATGGCATATGGTTTGAAAGATACTTTTGAACTGTTATATATTATCGTTCAGTTGTATATTATTGTTGGTGGGCTATTGCTCACCCTTGCTTTGTTATTATATCACAACAACAGCTAGACCAGATGACTCGCACAAGGCGCACTCGACGCGGGCGAGGACGATGAGACTACCAGAGCTGAAGAAGAAGCTATTGGTAGGATATATTTATTCTTTCAGTACCAAGAATATGGTCTAGTATGACTTATGTAAATGGATGGCAAAGAGTATGTATTTATATTGAATTCTTTTGGATTGTAAGAACTCATAATGTGATTAATAAAAATTTGATTGTTACTCTGATTTCATCTCTGGGACTATAACGGGTGTGTTTTGTATTCTTGTGTTGGGTCATAGAGACGTAATTTATTTTATGTTAAGGAAAGTTCAATTGTTGTGGACGGAATTGGAAATCGTAACCACCGGATCCCGGACCCCGGATCTGGGGGTGTTACAGAAGTGGTATCAGAGCGTTACGTTATAAATCCCAGAGATGAGGCGACGTTAAAACCATAAACTTACTAAGATAATAAGAACTCTTGCCAAGTTCATAGTCGGACTACTTAATGTAGTGCTGACATATAAAACCCTTATGGGAACTCTTAAGTATCATGATAGTAACTTAGCTCGTTCTCGTATCGACTAGTAAGGCGACAGACCTTGAGGCGTACGAGCAGCAGCATGATGATGTTGTATTATATGCTGATGATCGGATTGTGAATTCGATATAGTACCCTATTGAGGACTCGAAAGAGGTTCCAGCAGAGGAAAATTCTATTGAGGATGAGGAGATTACTCCAAGGAAATGAGGGCTGTAGCCAGAGGGATAGCGAGAGTTAAGATTATAGTGCTCAGAGAAGTGAGCACAAAGAACTGAGATATTATTAAGAGAATTGAAATTTTATGTTGGATTTATAGCCGGACTACGAGAGGTAGTACCAGCAATTAAGACATATTGGAAGGATTACTTGAGGTCTTATATGGGGATAGATAAAGATTCTTAGAGACTTTCAGATTAATGAGGAAGGAGTTAGAATGATGCATGATTATCAATGACGTTGATGTAGGACGGGGAGCACCCAGGAGCAGTTGAGATAGAGGCAACAAGTGCCATATTATCGGATAAATGGATTAGTGTGAATATTGTCAATGGTAATTCGCCATGAGAAGGCGGATTCCATGGGTTATATTTTATGAAACCAAATTGAGATTGTTGAGGTGGTTTTATTCAGCGAAATGTCCATATTATGAATGAACCAGCTTCGAAAGTAAAGATAGTGGAAAGTGATGGCCTGATTCGATAAAGTTATATAAAGTAGTAAGCGAGACGATGATCTCAGAAACTACCAGAGGAAAAGACCAGAGGGTCTATGATAAACTCGTAATATGACTACTATCAGGTACTAAGTATAAGTTTATTTTAACTCAGTAAAATGGTGAATCAGGAACGTTAGATGCATGTGATTCAGAAGAATATTAAATTCTTTCTTTTCCCCGAATAGATTATAGTAGTTACCTTAAGTTTATTCTGACACTGAATTGCAAATGGATCAAGTAATGCGATTAGTGGTTAAGAGGTAATAGAGAATGTTTTAAGATGAAATTGGTAACAACCCGGCGTTGGTGTTGCCTAACGGGAGAAGGAAGACTTTATGATACACTATGATGCATCTCATACAGGTTTAGGTGGTGTACTTATGCAGCACGGCAGAGTAATTGCGGATGCATTCGAACAACGCGGTACACCAGACTAGGATGGCCTTAGTAGTGCCAATTTTTATGAAACGACTAACTCCGACGGTAGTGTTCCTTCTGAAGCCTGTGGTTAGGAAGACTGTCATTTGATATTATCGACAACTAAGATGTATATGTATCAGGAAGAGGTGGCATGTTTCAGTTTGAAACTTTTGATTTCCCTTCTATAGGATATATATATATATATATATATTTGGTTCCTTTCTAGTGGTTAAACTTCCAACTTTATGTCAATAATTCCGTTATTATGACTGCTTATGGTTCTACATGCTTGGTGATTCATAGGATTATTCTTCAGGTTTCGAAACTGGTCTCCTTAAATGTTACCAGTAGATGGTTAGATTGACCAGAATTTCCCTGAGTCTGGAAAGGAATTCGGTGAATTTTGGCAAACCTTGTCTTTCTGATTATCAGAGAATGTCATGGAAAAGAGTAGAAACTGGAGCAAACCCTGTGATTTGGGTAAGGATGCTATAAAATGGGTTAGTAAACGGACCCTGAGCATTACAATCGATGGTAGTAATAAAATGATGAAGTGAGATTGGACGAAAACAGGAAATGTAAGTAAGAAATTAGCCGGACGGAGAAACTCCGGGATTGACTTAAGTGAAAAGGCTGTTATGCCAGGAATGGTAAGCTTGCGTGGCACGCGAGATTGATAAGAATAGTTGAAAAGATAAAAATAGAGGAAAGGCGACCGGAGACGGCGCTGAGTAACCGATTAAGACTTTTAGGAAGAAAAGTTTTGGAAAGGTAGAAAGGTATCAAAGAAGAAGGCACTATGCCGGTAATTGCTAGAAAAGTAATGCTATTAGCCAACCCCTAAAATCAATTATATTTTTTTTTGTGGCCAGTTGAGGCCAAGTCACAAAGGATTATCAAGTGACTAGACCAGCAATGAAAGAACAAAGCCGGGTTGCTTCTAAGTAAGCACCGACTGCAAGGGATTCTGATATAAAGGAAATATTAATGAGATCATAGGAATCTTCTACTGAACCCTTTGCAACCCATGTTTGGATTGGGAATTTACTAGACTTTTTGGAATGGGGTCACCCGTACTAAAGTGATTCATGTGTATATGATTGCCCAAGATTGCGAGTAAAAATGGAAGTATAATGGCTTGAGATGTATGATGTTAGAGTATTATAAATACCATGAATATATTATGACTAAAGGAAGTAAACAATGAAGGTTTATGAAGAGAGTATAGAAATGGTCAGAGATGGATCAGTATGCTGTAGAAATTTTGTCTAAGGCAAGAACCTTTGAGACGAACGATAAGCACTAAGAGATTCACGTTGAACTCGACCAATATCTTCCAAAACATCCTTGCTACCATTACCAAGTTCTGTAAGAGAGCAGATAGGCATACGTTGCCTTTTGGAAGGCCAAATAGGCTGACAACTATCTGAAAGATGAGGGTGGCATTAAGCCACCGATCGATTATCAAATGAGAATGATTGAAAAAAAAAGACCCTTATTAAGGATACATGATCTGATTGCCAATTATAAGATGCAAGAATTCCTTGGCAGTTGAATTAAGGAAAGGATATTCATAAATTAAGACAAACCCTGGGAAATGCACAAGGGATGGCATTAACCCTAATACAGACATTGTGAATTCAAATGATATGAGTTGGATTGCTAAGGCAACAATGACCTGTAAGGATTATTAAAAAGAGTTCTGGAAAGAACATAGACAGAATTATTAAAGTATGATCAGTGACGTTTTGTTATACCCTGTACCTAGAAAATACAGGAGGAATGATGAGGATGACCTAAGAAACCTTACAAGGAAAAAGGTAATATTCCGAACTTCAAAATGGAAGTTTGGTAAGGAATGTATGACATAGTAACAATAATGCCAGATGAGGCATGTATGAAACCCTGAGGAAGTATGGATTGAACCTATAAAGGTTGAGATTATCCTAAGATAAGGAAAGAAATAAGAAAAGAAGTATCCTAAGTAGAATTGGGAATAAACGTGATAAAGTTCCCACGGGAAGGTGGAAGCAATGACTTATGGAAAAAGACTGATAGTTATATTTTCTCCTTCAGCAGAGCTTAAGGGAGAATGCTTTCACCCAACAGTGATGGGAATGAGGTAGAAATTTTTGAATTGGAATATATCCAGAGAACAAGGATTACCAGAAATTATTATTATCAGGAAAGGCCAATGAGGTGGCCGACAGTCTAAGTATAAAGGAATAATTACAAATGTTCATACCGAAGAAACAAAATGATATTTGGAAAGACCTTGAAGGTCATATTGGAGTGGAGGAAGTTACATTCCTTTTGATGATTGTGCAAGAATCGAAGGTAATAATAGTTTAAGTAAAGATTCGATTCCTGATGGAGTCTTAAGCATATTACGTACCTTAGAAGGTCCCGTTTTGAGGCAGACCAGGACCATGATACAAAATTAACGAAGTAAACCGTTGAGTTTCCAGTCTTTTATGGAAGCTGCATGAGTGATAGTTTCATCAACCTGACATAGCTGCGATGCTTGAAACTCTTCTGCAATTGTATCTACTTCATGTAATATCTACATCAAGTTCAGGAAGTGTTCCTTATGGATAAGGAATAGTGATTACTTTGTCTCCCTAAAGGATTTGAAACCCGTAGGATTAGCTATTAATGCACTACGTAAACAACAAGCAATGGTGATTCTTCTAAGAAAGTAGATGACAATGTAAAGATAAAGAAAGTGCTTCCATTGATTAACTAAATGGCATGTTGATGAATGACAAACAAGTTTATGTTAGTGTACTTCTGCGCAAACAAGATAGAGAATATGAGGTTGATGATTCATGATGTGAAAGATATTCCCATGGAAAGAATTAATGAGACTTGGAGGGAAGGGCGGTTGAGCCCGAGACTTATTGGGCCACCTGAGAGTTTAAAAGTGTTCGGACGGCGGTATTCGAGCTAGCCTTAACCCCAAAACTTATAGCACGGTCATAACGGGTTTTCATGTGGCCAGGCTACGCCAGTAAAATCCAGATGCTCGGTAGATGATAAGAGCATGAGCCGGTAGATATACGACCTGGTCTGACTTACGAAAGATAACCTGTGGAAAACCACGGATAGAAAAGAACAAGTGATGAGAAACAAGGTTGGCAGAAGTAGATTATATGAATCTAAGTTAAAGGGATCGGGCCAGATTAATTTCGGAAAGTTTAAATTGGAATAACGTGATGATTATAGAATAAATGTGACGGAATACTGATAATGAGGTACCAAGTGCAAAAAAGGTGTCTAAATAAAAAGGTGAAGGTGAAAGTAAATAATAGAAATGAGTAAGAATCAGATAATAAGAAGGATGTGATTGATAAAGAAAAGGCTGGGAAAGCAACTATGGAATGAGAAGCAAGGAATGTTATGAATGGGTTTCCTAATGAATTCTCAGGATGACAACCTTATAGTGTCAATATTATAGTTATGAAAAAGCTAGTAACATGATATGGGATGTCAGTAATAATGATGTCAAGTGAGAAATCTAAGATTTAACCTGAAAGGTTGAAGGATTTCCCGAATGTGAGTATCGCTAAGATTGAACAAGAGTATTTGTCCATAGAATAATGGACAAAGCAGCAAGATATGTTGACACGTGAGATTGCGATCAAATAGTATTGGATATAATTATGATTAATTTCTTCTTTGATAAACCTCTATAGTTCAGAGGTAAATTCTGAGTATGATATTCTACAATCATGAAAGCTTTCTATAATCCTTTAGAACTCTTTTCTCTTCTTCTCTCTTATTCATCTTCTTTATGAATTGAGAAGAACAACCCTTTTAGGAGGGGAGGTACTGCTACGTGACTATCTATCTATGTGATAGAAGTCTAAGTGGAATACCATAACTTGTTTAATTGCTTGTCAAGTACTAAAGGTTGGCCCCCTTCTGTACTAACTATGCAATATAACAAATGTTCAATTGATCATAGTGATCTCTCAGTAAATATTTCCACTTCTCTATATTGATCGAGATTGCGAAGATTAAAGCGATCAGGAAATGCACAGTACGGGCAAGGTTACCTCCGAATTCGTAGGGTGATAGTGATACCAATGTTACTGCAGGTATCAATAAGGATAAGACTGAGTAAGAGTATAACCCGGATAGTGAGTTGTACGAAAAGTAGCAACGTTGATGGAAAAAAGGATACAGTATGGATTGTAGGACTAGAAGATGTGCTGAGGAAGGGTAGAACGACTAAGAATTGACCGGGAAGCTAAGAATTGACCGACAGGCAAACGACTCTTTGCTTCCTACCTGATTCCGGGACGGAATCCTTTTAAGGAGGGGAGACTGTAAGAACCCCAAATTTTGGATATAATTAAAACTTTTTATTAAGTAATGATAAAATGAGGAACAATGATTCCGACAACAAGGTCACCAGCTCTAATGAATGGTGGTTTCAAAGAACAATGATTGTAATGAATGGATATTGCTTTGGACAATGATCCTGATACATTGGTATATTGTCAGAATAGAGTAATTCGATGGTTGAGGACCTAGATAAGAATAATCTACCATCCAGGAAGGAGCTAATGGATCCTTGAAGGGAAATGAGTACGTGCATAGTATTTCCCGTACGTGCATAGTGTTTCCCGTACGTGCATAGTGTTTCCTGTACGTGCATAGTAATTTGGTGGATGAATAGTGATTTTGTAAGTTGGAAAACTTTTCACGCCACCCTATGTACGGGACGTGATATGGATGTTTCAAAGTCATATTAGTAATACGCGGAGGAAATAAGTGAATGCAGAGACGATCGGAATTCAGAAATTCCAAATTCTTTTTCGGTATAATATTCGACCGGACAGTGGATTAAATATTATTATAATCCAAGAATTGAGATATTAACTTTGAGGATTTGATATTTTGGGATGTTATTATATTTGATTTAAGAATGAAGGTAGGAAACCACTGAGGCAGTGAAACAAGCGTTCTAGAAACCGCTAAAACGTTATAACGAGATTAATCAATAAAGCGAACAAATCCTAGATTACGGATTAAGTTCGTATCGAGATTAAATATCCTACATGGTCATCACGAGGATTATATTAAGGATTGGGGAAGGTATTATGAATATCGAGAAATTTCCCGGTAAACCCTAGAGGTGAAACTACTTAGTTATTCGTCCGAACAATCAATGAATTGAGCAATAACCGGACAAAGAAACAAGCTGAGAACCAAGAGACAACCATGTGCAAGTGGATGAGATCACCACCATGGCATCATCACTTTATTAAGGTAGCTTTATGAAGATATTATCTAAGCTAAGTTAGCTTCTTCAAGAAGCTTGTTTTTCTACCAAACTAGAGGGGGCAACTTGCATTTGTGTCAAACAAATATCTTCCTAAATAATTCACTCATCCTTATCCCTTCTTCATCACAATAATGCAAGGAACCAAGCAAGTTTCATACATACAAGTATCATTGGAGACAAACTAAACTAGTTAGCATGAGGGTGTAACATAAGGCACCAATACATGTCCACATGGAAGCAAATCCTTAACCAAGCCTTAACCCATCAACTAGACTATAGTTAGCCAAACAAATATCTTGTTTTATTGATCACTTTATGCAATCAACCAAGCAAAACAACTCCACTTCTCTCATCCATGGAGCATTCGACTTTTTCAAGAAATTCAAAGGAAGAAATCAAGCTTCCACTCCTTGTTTGATCTCCAAATTTTTATCTTAGATCCTATATTTCATAAAAATGATACCCTAGAAATCTTAGCCTCAAAATCCAATGTTTCCATTTTCAATAAAATCATCAAAGTAGAGGGTGAATAGTAACCTCAAGAACAAAACTCTTGGATCTTGATTTTGGTGGATGATTCAAGCTACATGGAGGCTATACAAGGACCATACAAGGATTATTAGGGCTTGTACACTCTCTAAGGAAGGTATAACTCTTAAGAACCATGGATCTCATTTTGAGTTTTTAGCATGTTCTTGATGATTTGGCTTAGTTATGATTATGGTAACATTATAAGCATGCTTGGTTAATGATTTAGTGATTTAAGTAGCATAATGATTATTATGGTAAAGCATGATGTTCTTGGGCTTTTTGAGATGAGAATCATGTATAAATGATGTATGGATGCCCGGTGTGGCTTGGCTTGATTGTTGTGAATTTTAGAACGTCCGATTTATAGCCGTCGTAATGCCCGATTTTTGTTAACCTTAAGAAATCGTGGTTGACAGTAGCCATAAGTCACTGTCCAGTTTCATGTTCTGCCATGGCAGGATAGATCATGTTATAAGCTTCATTTTGATATAAAGATCATGTGAAACGGACTTACGGTTTAGGAATTATGGCCGATTCACTAAAAGTCGTTCGAAGCCGTAAGTACGAGTTCGTTATTAAAATTGAACCCTCGTAAAATACGTAAGTCAGTGGCGAATCTTGGTAATTAAATACTAGAGGTAAAAAGGAAGGTTTGAGACAAAACCTCATGTGAAACGGATCGTTTTCCGATTTTATAAAAATGTTCGAATCAAAGTTAAACGCGAACGAACCCCTAAAAACCCGCTTGATTATAACTTCGGTAAAATACTTAGAAACGGGCGATAAAACTCGGGGTATAATATTGTTTCGTAACGATCGACTTTAGAACTTGTATATGTCCCAAGTGTAAGTACAATGACATGTCGTATTAACGAACGAATGTCGGGTCGGATCAATGATAAAAGGAATCCACAAAAAGGGGTATAACGAGATAACTTGAGAACGTGTTTCGATTTAAGTATAACTTAACTTTTAAGATGTTAAGTGATTAATCCCGAATGCCTTGGCTATTTATAGATCACCAAGCTGACCCGGGACCGCTACCACTACCCCTTACCGTACTCGACTACCAGGCAAGTTTCAATTCCCTTCTTTTAGGCTGTTGTTGTGATTGAATATATATATATATATATATATATATATATATATATATATATATATATATATATATATATATATATATATATATATACATATATATATGTTTTCTGTTGTACATATGCCATAGCATGCATGCCTACTTTCAAGTTATATCATTATGCTTATTCCCTGATTGTTTATTGGCTTATAAATTAGACAACTAACGTATCAATTATAAGCCGGTTATTGTAAGACCCTCAGAGAAGGGTGTATATATCTTCTTCATCAAATATAGACCGGGAGTCAATATTTCTTGATATATCAAGGTTACCTCGAAGGAAAATATTTAAGTAAATATTTTCCCTTATTCGGGCGACGAATATTATTTGAATATTCGTTCGAGATTATTTATTTAACGATCCTTACTTCACATAATTATTTGAACGTAACCATTCGACGAATAATATTTTTCAATATTCATTCAGAGTCGAATTGATTATCGATTATTATTTCGAATATTCTTCTAAAGGTTGGACTACTAAATGAATATTATTTGGATACTCATTTAGAATATTATTCTTTAATGAATATTACTTTTGAATATTCATTTAAGATAGTAATTACCTGATGAATATTATTTTAATGTTCATCTGAAGCTTGATTTACTTATCGAGTCTTATCTCGAATATTCTTTTAGAGCTTGGATTACTAAATGAATATTACTTGATATTCATTTAGAATATTATTCATTAAATGAATATTACTTTTTCAAGATTCATTTAAATTCTTAATTAATTATGAATATTATTTTGAATATTCATCCAGGGTTCTATTTAATCATCGAATATTATTTTAAATATTTTAAATATTCCTTTTAGGTCTTATTAATTAATGAATATTATTTTGAATATTCATTTGAATATTTGATTATGCAATAAATATTCTCTCGATATTTCTTCAAGGATTATTTGAGAAATACTCTGATTAAAGATATTCTTTCATATTCCTAAATATTCTTTAAATATTCTTAATTCAATAAATATTCTCTGAATATTTATTCGATACTTAGAATAACCTCAATAAGTTTTATCTTCTTCGATTATTACGAAAAATATTTCGGAGACATATTATTATTAATCTTATATCAAGAAAGGTTCTCAGACATTATTCTTCTTGAGTCTATCTCCCTAAAAATAAGGGAACCTTACTTGGAAAATGTTATTTATCTTGTCGACTTCCCGGTCATAAAGTATTCTCTTCACTCGCAACTCGGATGCTATTGACTTATTAAGTCGTTGTTTACCTTCTCATCTTTCGAGGGGTAAGATTGTTGGAACAAGTTGATATTCGTTACCAAGCAATAGCTTGGAAGTTATTGGTGAATTTTCCTTTCCAACTAGATACGACTACTTTGTAGAGTCTTGTCAACAAGTATTATACTTGGGGAAAGGGGGACGAACGTTACATTCAGAATCGTGAATTCTATTTGAACTAGGAGTCGTGTAAGAGGCCGAGTAGCGCCGGTCCATCCCCTTTGGCCCAACCGTTGGCTGGGGAGAGCTAGTAAGGCGGTAGACAAGTAAAGCCGTCAGTTCTTCCTTCTACCGGTAGTAAATCTAAATTGAGCTGTACGATCTCGACTGATCATCAAGATTGGAACAGCGGGCGCGGTGAATACTCCATCATTGGTTTATCGTCCAAACTTATTTATTTCCTGCAACATGATTACTGTTGGCAGAGCTGGAAAAGTGTTCATAATTGGAATTGCAATCTTTTCATGCAAGTTCCTCTTTCTAATGACAATGAGAATATCACGCTTACTTTTGATGTAGCAGATATTTCTACAAACAAATACTTTAAGTTACCTTGTAACTTCATCGTTCATATTATACTGGCATCATTTCCGTAAATACATGGCATATGGTTTGAAAGATACTTTTGAACTGTTATATATTATCGTTCAGTTGTATATTATTGTTGGTGGGCTATTGCTCACCCTTGCTTTATTATTATATCACAACAACAGCTAGACCAGATGACTCGCACAAGACGCACTCGACACGGGCGAGGACGATGAGACTACCAGAGCTGAAGAAGAAGCTATTGGTAGGATATATTTATTCTTTCAGTACCAAGAATATGGTCTAGTATGACTTATGTAAATGGATGGCAAAGAGTATGTATTTATATTGAATTCTTTTGGATTGTAAGAACTCATAATGTGATTAATAAAAATTTGATTGTTACTCTGATTTCATCTCTGGGACTATAACGGGTGTGTTTTATATTGTTGTGTTGGGTCATAGAGACGTAATTTATTTTATGTTAAGGAAAGTTTAATTGTTGTGGACAGAATTGGAAACCGTAACCACCGGATCCCGGACCCCGGATCTGGGGGTGTTACAAACAGGTTCAGTCACTTCTTCTTCAGTTTCTTCATCATCTACTATCTCTTCTATTCTCAGTTGACTTGTAGATGCTTCCAGGTCTTGAACGGATTTGTTGACAATCAAGGCACAGGATGTGTTTATCATTCTGCCTTGGTTGGCTTGGATAGCCCTCTTCTGAAGCAACTCAAGCTCATGAGTCTTTAAAACCCCATAGAGCACATCATATGTGACTTTATTCAAATCTCTTTCTCTTAGAGATATGACCCTTTGCTCTAGGTGGTTAGGTGCAGATAGAAGAAACTTCATGTTTAATTCCTTAGTGCTGTAAACCTTCCCATTCATTTGAAGCTCAGTCACCAGCTTGTGAAATCTCTCAAACATATCAGTAATACTTTCTTTGGACTGTGCCATGAAAGCCTCATACTGTGTGACCAGTATCTGTTTCCTATTCTTTCTTACCTCCTCTGTCCCTTCACATAACACCTCGATGTGGTTCCACATGTCCTTGGCTGATGTGCATGATGCTATGTTGGCAAACATCGACATATCCATGGAGTCTATGATCAGTAACATGAGATGACTGTCTAGGGCAACCTTTTCCTTCTCTGAGTCCGTCCATTTGGATGGCTCTTTTGCAACATATGATCTAGGAATGACTATTGTGCCCACTGTGGATTCAGCAATTTCTTGTTGTGGTACAAATGGACCATTCTTGAGTATGTCAGGGTAGAGAGGATTGGTAGCTTTGATGAACAACAGCATTTTTATTTTCCAGAGGTTGTAATTCTCTTTGTCGAACTTAGGGACCTTCACCGTACCTGTAGTCTTTGGTGTATTCGAACTCATGATCGTTTTCTGTTTAGATTAAACAGCCTGCTCTGATACCACTTGTTGAGTATTGAATACAGTAAAAGAATACAGAGGGGGGTGAATGGATTCTTGAACTTTTCTTTGTTCTTGAATCTTTGCAACAAGATATGTGTTGAGTGTGTGAGATATGTAAGTGCAGATAACAAAGACAAACACAACACAATATCACTTTAATCTAATATTTTATTAGATAAAGATTTTGCTAAAATATGTGAATACAAATGATAGTATTCTCAGCATTGTTTTTCTCAGAGAGATATTTCTTCTGATGTATATGAAAATCTTATCTCTAAAAACTTATCTGCTAAGGAAGTGAGGCTGTATCCTTATAGACATGGATACACCTACTTACTACAAATAAGGTAGGTAAAACAAACTACTTTCCAGTATGTCTATCTCATTTGAGTAAGAGTCCAAACGGCTACAGATTTGACTTTGCAAAGCCTGTTCAGATCCACTTCTTTAGCTCCTTGTCCCTTTGTCTTATCTCTCCAAGCTTCTTTGTAGGCTTTCCAATGTGCTTTATAGTACATAGTCAAATAAAGCATCTTGGCTTGTTGCAGGTTTCTGACTTGTACAATTCTTCAGTATTTTGTCTCCAAGAATGTATTCGAGAAGTGGCTAAGTGATTGATTCGAGAACTCGAATTGACTTAATCGATAACTCTAAGTTCTTGAATAGTGTTATATTGACATATCGAATCACTTCTCGAATAGCTCTTTTCACTGGGACTCCTTGAGATATCGAATAGAGCATTTTGACATATCGAATCCCTGAGATGTCGAATAGCTTCTTTAGTCCTTGAGATATCGAATAGAGCATTGACTTGTTGACTCTTAGAGAACTCGAATGATGCTTTGACTTGTTGACTCCATGAGTTCTGGAATAGAGTAATAGACATATCGAATCTCTGAGATATCGAACAGTGTATTCAGAGATATCGAATAGTGTCTTCTGAGATATCGAATCTCTGACTTCTCGAATGCTAGACTTCTCGAATAGACAAATGTACTTCTCGAATTGGTACTTAGGCAAATTCTTCTTTTCTTCAAATCCCAACTGTGATTATTTGGCAGTCTTTATCTCCTTGCTTGAGGCATGAACCTTGGAACTTCTTTCAAGCATTATTCTTGACTTTATAAGTACATTTACACAACTAGGATTTGATGCCTATTACAAGTACAGAACAAATAGAAACTCTACAACTAGAGGTTCCCTCAGTTAAGAGGTCATGTAGGTAATGCATAGCATCACATATACTTAGGCTTATTATTAGATGTATTCAGGCATGCCTCTGTGACTAACACTCGATTAGGCTTAGACTCATTAATTTTGCTCTTAAAGAAAATGCTAAAAAATGGTTGTATAGCCTATCGGTTAATTCTATTTCCACGTGGGAGGGATTTGTGGTAATTTTTCTTAAGAAATATTTTCCAAACCATAAGACTACGAGAATTACAAACGAGATAAATCAATTTCATCAAAAGGAAAATGAGTCTTTTTGGAAATATTTTGATCGCTTTAAAAATCTTTTATCACAATGCACCCACCACGGAATAGAAAAGTGGAGACTTTGTAAGAATGTCTACGAGGCCCTAGATAGTTCAACAACCGCGTTGTTAGAGCCTATGTGCCAAGGTAAATTCATGGAGAAGGATGAGGACGAAGGGTGGGAATTTTTCAAAGAATTAGCCGAGAAGACCATGTTGTGGAATCTACTAGGGAACTTCATAAGCCCAACGAGTCGTCTAGCTCATCTAGGGGTTTGCATTCGATTGCAACCGTTGCCAAATTAGCTACTCTTACTAGACGACTTGAAGCTTTAGAAACTCATAGTGGTCCCCCACCTATGTCTATGTACCCAAATTATAATTCTTCGAACTTTGAGTCTCAACATTGTCCCGATTTTGAGCAAGTGAATGCAATGTTTCAACCTAGGCCTCGGAATGACCCATTTGCACCGACTTACAATCCCAGGTGGAAGAACCACCCGAATTTCTCGTGGAACCAAGGCCAAAACTTTAAATCTCCACCACCTTCTTTTCAAAAGCCTAACTATCCAAACCAAGGTCCTTTTTCAAATGCGCCTCAAAATCACGTTCCTTATTCAACTCAAGGTGAAAGAATGAAGAAGACAGTTGTTATATTCGAATTAAACAGAGTAGTAGAAAATGAGTAAACTAATATTTTTATTTTTTTGGTTTTTTTTTGGAAAATTAAATACAAATAGATTAACTTAGAAATTTATAATTACCCTAAAACAATGATTTGGAATTAAATTGGACCACAATAAAATCGAAATTTAAAGGGGCAAAATTACGAATTAAAACTAAATTAAAACTACGAGCAAGGAAATAAAAATTGTTATTTTCAACCCATAATGGTTAGCATTTCGCAACTTTGTCCATTACATGGATTTACGAAAATAACGAAGGTAAGGCAATATAACGAAAGAGCAAGACGAGAAATTAAAGAAATGAAATTGCATTAAAATTAAAAAGAGTGTTTACAAGATTTGAAACTAAAAAAAACAATAAATTAAAGCTACCCTAAAATCTAAGTTCATAATTACAAGGGGGGTGAGGGGGTATTTATAGGACAAGAATTATGGTTAAGGTGGGTGTTGGGTAAATCCCCACCATACATTTGTGGTGTGTGGTGGTGAAATCCTAGCCATCTATTTGTTTCCTTCCCCCTTAAGCTTTGATGAGTGAATCTTGGCCATACACTTATTTAGTGTGTTGGGATGATCTCCACCTTCCACATGTCTTCAAAGATTCCTTTTCCACCAAGCTCCTAATTCTTTTTCCTTTTTTCATTTAAGTCATTTTTCTTCCTCTTTTTCCCTTCCTTGCTCTTTATTTCTTTATTTATTCACAAATTTCCTAAAATGCAACAAAATAAATTATTAAAATACGAGTTCAAGCAATAAATAGGTAATAAAAATATGCAAAAATATGCACTTATCACCACACTTACACGACATCTACACACACTCCACCTATTTTGTACACACACACCCGAGCTCACCCACATTAATTCAATACCAATACATGGCAACTATTGTAGAACAGGGGAGGGGAAAAATGAGAGCGCCCTTGACAACAAACCCACACACACTTACTCGATTACATAACGCATACACCTCACATACCCACGCACGCACACTCGATCGACCCACACACACTGTTTACACACACGATTCTTATTCACAAACACCCAGCAACACACACATAGCACACGCAACAGCACAGCAAGCAAAGAGAATACTGGGGCTGAGCAGGAGAGTGAGAATTAAAACCCTAGCAATGATTATCAAAACAAGCTTTAATTGAAGTTACAACGAGAGAAAGATTTCGAGAGTGTAGAGAAAACTCGAGAGGCTTCCAGAAAACTCACGCTGAAAGACCAATATGGAAAGGATAGTATTAACAATTTATGGATTTATGTGATTTGGGGGAAAAACAAAGGAAATATGTGATTTCAAAGAAAATTTCTAAAAAAAAAAGTAAAATCCACTTTGTAAAATAATAAATAATTGAGTAATGTTTGAGAAAATTTGATGAGTGGGTATTTTATTCACTTAAAACGTTTCCATTTGGCTTAAAACGAATGTTTGTACTTGAGTTGTGGTATTTTTGATCTCTTTTAAGGGTATTGTGCAGGAATGATAATCACAGGTGTTCAAGGAATGTAGCGAAGCAATCGGAGAGCAAATTGGAGTTGTAATGAAGAAATAAGGAAAAAATCCAGTTGCTGAGCAGAAGTTAGGGCGCGGCAGCGCCGTGTTTGTACTGAAGTGTGGCGCGGCAGCGCTGTGATATTTGGAGAGGCGCGGCAGCGCTGTGCTATAGCTGTTGGATGGCGCAGCAGCACCGGCTCGTATGAGGAAAAATCCTGTTTTTGCTGATTTTTCGAGAAAAAAGTCCAAAATTGAATTCCTTTCGAATTTCTTGCACCTGGAGGCCTATATAAAGAAGGGAAAAACCCTAGAATAGAGAGGTCGGACCACGTATTGTATTTACGGAGTTTTGAAGCACGAAGAAGCGAGGAAGAAGATAGTTTTCAATTTATTCTTGTATTCTTCCTAGTTTGTGGGTGCTTGGTTTTGGTGTGTTCTTTAGTGTTAAATATAATTGATGTGTTTTAATCAGTGTTTAAGTGTTACAGTGAATTATCAGAGTTTAGCTGGAACCGGTCAGAGTTTAGTGTAAGCTCTGACAGATGGAAGCTCGACAGAGTTTGTCAAACTCTGTTTGGAGGCACCGTCTACTGGTCAACAGTGATTGAAGATTTATTATGGAAGCAATATCTTTGAAGATTGGATAGCTATCAAAGAGATTGAGTTGACCTAGGAGACGTGTGATAATCTGTAATTGATATCATTGTATAGCTGATTATTAGGAACATCAATTAGAGATTGTATCGTAGCTGTATGTTTTATAAATACAGTTAGGTTAACCCTAGAAGGGTATCGTACAACGAATTATCTTAATTGTAACCTAGCAGCTCTTTGTGATAGTTTACATCACGAAGAGGGTTCTTAATACCAGAAGTTTTTAAGTGCATAAACGTCTTACTTGTTAAACTCTCATACGAATTTGATTATTATTTGTGTATTCGGCCTAACAAGTGGTATCAGAGCCAATCTGTTACTTTATTATAGGTTAAGATCCAAACACAACAATAATCATGTCAGCAATTCCTCCACCAACACCTACTGTTTCTGAAAAGGCTCCTACTACTGTGAGTCGTTATGAACCAATCAGGGTTCCTATTCTCAGGCCATTAGAGTATGCTATGTGGAAGGTCAAGATGACTATGTTTCTGGAGGCTACAGATCCAGAATATCTTGACAGGATTTATGAAGGCCCTCACAATCCTACAAAGCTATCTGTTGCAGCTGCTGGTGAAGAAGCTAAAATAGTTCCAAAGGAAAAGAAGGACATGACTCCTGAAGATCTATCATCAATTGCTAAGGATCCAAAGGTTAGGCATTTACTGCATAGTGCTTTAGACAATGTTATGTCTAACAAAGTCATTAACTGCACCACTGCAAAAGAGATATGGGATGCTCTTGAAGTCAGGTGTCAAGGAACTGCGGCTATTAAGAAGAATAGGAGAAACATACTCACACAAGAGTATGAGCATTTTGAGGCTAAACCTGAAGAGACCATGACAGAAACATTTGATAGATTCTGTAAATTGCTCAATGATCTGTCATTGGTCAACAAAGAGTATGATCTAGAAGACTCAAATCTCAAGTTTCTTCTTTCTCTACCTGAAAAGTGGGATGTGAAAACAACCACTATTAGAGACAACTATGATCTTGCTGAAACAGAGATTGATGAAATCTATGGGCTGCTCAAAACTCATGAATTGGAAATGGAGCAGAGAAACAGGAGATCAAGCAGGAAGGCAAAGTCTGTTGCTCTTAATGTTGAAGAGAAGCCTCAGAAGAAAGAGGCATCAAGAAGGAAAATGAAGGGAAAAGCTTTGGTCATACACTCGGAAAGTGAATCATCAAACTCTGATTGTGATTCAAACTCTTCTGAATCATCTGACTCTGAGGATGATGAAGAAGAAATGAGGAAAATGGCTGTGTTGATGGTGAAGACCTTCAAGAAAATGGGCTTCAAGAATTTCAAGAAAGGGAAAAGGTTTTCTAGAGATTCAAATGAAGACAGGAAAAGCTTCAGGAAGTTTGATAAGAGAGATTCTAAAGGGAAGAAGGATAAGTCTGAAATTCAATGCTACAAGTGTAAGGAGATGGGTCACTATGCTCCTGAGTGCAAGAAGGGTAAAACTGGAAAGGTACTCTACACTAAAGGCAGAGATTGGCCAGATACTTCAGATTCTGATGAAGAAGTGAACTATGCTCTCATGGCTACTACTGAATCAGAAACTTCTGAAAATCAGGTACCTCTAACTACCTATGCTTATAATATTGATGACATTGCTCAATTAAGAATTTATCTTAACTCATTGCATATAAGTTATAGGGATCAGACTTTAGAAAATGAGAGGATAAAATCTGAAAATTCTGAACTTAAGGTTAGAAATAAACTTGTTGAAGAAAAACTTGAAAACATGCAACAAGTTCAGAAAGAGAGAGATGATGCTGTTTGTATAGAACAGAATTTGCTTCAGAAATATAAACAACTAGAATCTAAGTTGGAGGAAGCAAATAAGAAAATTAGGACTTGGACTAATTCTGGAAAGGACACTCAACAGATTTTTCAAACAGACACTGTTGGTCTAGGTTATAATGAGGGAGATGAACTTAGATTTCAAAATCAAGTTAAAATTAGACCTCATTTTGTACATGGAACCAGTAAATTTTTGTCTGAAAATGAAAAAGAAGCTGTTAAAAGTAAACCAGTAAAAACTACTGTCAAACAGGTTAATATTGGTTCAATGACAGATAAACAACTCAAACATAAACTGAAGGAGTTAAAATCTGTTAAGAAACAGAGAGTGTCAAATAAGAACAGAAATGGAAAAGTAGGCATCACTTCAGGAAATAAACCAATGCTTGCTAGTTATGCTCCAAGAAAGACATGTCATAACTGTGGTAGTACTAAGCATCTTGCAAATTTCTGCAAGAAAAATAAAAATATAAATTCTTTACCTACCAAGTCTGAGGTAAATAAGGATTTTGCTAGAACTAAACCACAGACTTTATGCACACACTGTGGAAGCACTTGGCATTCCATTTATACTTGCAGAGAATATCATGCTATCTATCATAATTACTATGAACTGAAACCCAATCTGAAATGGGTTAAAGTTGATACTGCAAGTGTAAACACTGATACTGTTAGCTCAAACTCTGATAATGTTAATTCCGCTGCAAAAGCTAACAAACTTAAGAATGCCAAAGGATCCAATCAAGTCTGGATCCTTAAATCTAATCCTCAGTAATTGCTTGTGATTGCAGGGCAACAGGGAGGCAACCCTAGTCGTGGACAGTGGATGTTCAGGACACATGACTGGAAATAAAGCCCTGCTATCAGACTATGAGGAGAAAGCTGGCCCAAAAGTTTCCTATGGTGATGGCAATGTAGGAAGAACATTGGGATATGGCAATATTAATCTTGGAAATGTCATCATCAACAATGTAGCTCATGTCCCAGGACTCAAGCATGACTTGTTATCTGTGAGTCAAATCTGTGACAAGGGATATCATGTAGATTTTCAACCTGAATATTGTGAAGTTATCAGCAAATCTACAGGAAAGGTTGTTCTAGTTGGTCACAGGCAAAACAACATTTATGAAATCAAGCTTTTGACAGACTCTGTTGGAAAAGCTGTTTGCCTGTCTACAAGAATGTCTAGTGAAGAGAGTTGGAAGTGGCACAAGAAACTCTCACATTTGAACTTGAACAACATCAATGAATTGATCAGAAAGGATCTTGTAAGAGGACTCCCAAAGGCTCTGTTAAATGTTGATGGCTTATGTGATTCATGTCAGAAGGCTAAACAAAGGAAGTCATCTTTCAAGAGCAAAACAGAATTTTCAATCACTGATCCCTATCATCTTCTGCATGTTGATCTCTTTGGTCCAGTAAATGTTATGTCTATAGCAAGGAAGAAATATGCTTTAGTCATTGTTGATGAATACACTAGATTCACTTGGGTGTATTTTCTAGCAAAGAAGGATGAAACTGCATTAACTCTGATGGAGCATGTGAAGCTTCTGGACAAAGGATCAAGTAACAAAGTCAGAATCATCAGAAGTGATAATGGAACTGAGTTCAGAAATGCAACAATGGAAGAATTCTGCAAGGACAATGGAGTGAAGCAAGAATTTTCAGCACCTGGTACACCACAACAAAATGGTGTAGTTGAAAGGAAAAATAGAACCTTGATTGAAGCTGCTAGAACTATGCTTGATGAAGCAAAATTGCCAACTTATTTCTGGGCAGAAGCTGTTCAAACTGCTTGTTTTACTCAAAATGCTACACTGATCAATAAGCATGGAAAGACACCATATGAGATGGTGAAGAAAAAGAAGCCTAACCTGAAATACTTTCATATTTTCGGGTGCAAATGTTTTGTTTTGAAGACTCATCCTGAACAGTTGACCAAGTTTGAGCTAAAGGCAGATGAAGGAATTTTTGTTGGCTATCCACTGTCAACAAAGGCATTCAGAGTTTACAATCTGAGAACCAAAGTGATCATGGAATCTATACATGTGTCTTTTGATGATAAGAAAATAACTGGACTTGAAGACAAAGATTAATATGATCAACTGAACTTTGAAAATGAAGATTTAAACTCTGATGAAGTAAACTCTGATGAAACAATTCTTACAGACTCTGTTGAAACAAACTCTGAACCTCTACTGGTAAACACTGGAGAAACTTCTCAGCCACAACAAAGGGAAGAACCAGTTGAGGGGGAGCATGATCAAGATGAAGACTCAAACACTGATACTGAGTCAATTGAAAAATCTGGATCAAACTCTGATGATTCAAACTCTGAAAATTCAAATTCTGACTCTGGGCAGTCAAGTTCAGGGAGAGTCTCAGAAAACGAAGATAGATCACAACAAAATCAGGAGAGCATGGATCAAGGGGGAGGATCACATGCTAACAGAAGTCATTTGCCTTCTGCTAAGAAATGGACTAAATCACATACACCTGATTTGATAATTGGTGATCCAGATGCAAAAGTGAAAACAAGAAGTGCTACTGCAAGTGAATGTCTGTTTCATGCATTCTTGTCTAAAAATGAACCAAAGAAAGTGGAAGAAGCTCTTCAAGATGCTGACTGGATAATAGCAATGCAGGAACAGTTGAATGAATTTGAAAGAAATGAAGTTTGGACCCTTGTACCAAGGCCAAAGAACAGATCTATTGTTGGTACTAAATGGGTTTTCAGAAACAAGACTGACAGTGAAGGTGTTATCACAAGGAACAAAGCTAGACTGGTAGCAAAAGGCTATTCACAGCAGGAAGGAATAGACTATGAATGGAAAGTGCTTTTCTGAATGGAAAGCTTGAAGAAGAAGTGTTTGTTGAACAACCACCAGGATTTGTGGACCCCAAATATCCAGATTATGTCTACAGGCTAGATAAGGCACTATATGGACTTAAGCAGGCACCAAGAGCATGGTTGAGACACTTGCTCAATTTCTTCTAGAAAGTGGATTCAACAGAGGAACAATTGACAAAACTTTGTTTTATTTCAATCAAGGAAGTGACCTCCTTTTAGTTCAGATATATGTTGATGACATTATCTTTGGGTCTACTAATGATAAACTCTGTAAGAAGTTTGCCAAGCTCATGTAGTCCAGGTATCAAATGAGCATGATGGGAGAGCTTAGTTACTTTCTAGGCCTACAGGTGAGACAAACAGATGACGGTATTTTCATTAATCAAGAAAAATATACCAGAAATCTTCTCAAGAAATTTGGTATGCTTGACTGTTCATCTGCATCAACTCCCATGGCAACAGCAACTAAATTGGACAAAAACACAGGAGTTTCAGTGGATATGACAAACTACAGGGGCATGATAGGATCTCTTCTATACTTGACAGCTAGTAGGCCTGACATCATGTATGCAACCTGTCTTTGTGCAAGGTTTCAGGCAGATCCTAGAGAGCCACATCTGACAGCTGTGAAAAGAATCTTCAAGTATCTCAAGGGCACCATATCATTAGGTCTGTGGTACCCAAGAGAATCAGATTTCAAGCTACTTGGGTATTCTGATGCAGACTTTGCAGGCTGCAAGATAGACAGAAAGAGCACTAGTGGAAGTTGTCAATTTCTTGGTGACAGACTTGTCTCCTGGTACAGCAATAAACAGAAATCAATTTCCACATCTACAGCTGAAGCAATGTATATTGCAGCTGGTAGCTGTTGTGCACAGATCTTGTGGATGAAGAATCAATTGCTGGATTATGGATTGAGGTATGCTTGAATACCTATTTACTGTGATAATCAAAGTGCTATTGCTATGACAGGTAATCCAGTACAGCATTCAATGACCAAGCACATCAGCATAAGGTACCACTTCATCAGAGAACATGTGGAAGAAGGGAATATTGAACTACATTTTGTGTCTACAGAACAACAGCTTGCAGATATCTTCACTAAACCATTGAGTGAAGCTACATTTACAAGACTGGTCAATGAACTAGGAATGGTCTCTGGTTCTGACTAGGAATGTTGGTTAGATTCAAATGTTACTTATGTATAGTATTACTCATATTTCCTGATTGGTTAAGTGCTAAGTGAACTCTGTTGATTAAACTCTGATATGCATACTCTGTTAAACTCTGTCAGCATGCCTGTATGTCATACACTGTTAATAAGTTTGATAAACTCTGTGAACTCTGAGTTGATTTTTGTCTGAATAAAAACAACAATGAAGAAATATGTATGAAGCATGATTCTCAGCAATTAATCATGAATCTTTCTGAGTTATTGTGATCTAATCTTAGATTGTGCAGAAAGTTAACACAGCATGATACTGGTTCATATTTATAGCATCTCTTAGTTTATTTTGTCCTAAACTCTGAGTCTATAAATACTGTGTGCATTACCTTACATGAATAACTACTGATGTTGATGAACTCTAAACTCTGTTAGTTATACTCTGGTAGAATAAAATGCTTACTGCAATACCCCAAAGAAAATGTATATAGGTAGTTATACTCCTTTGAGATTATGTTGGATACTAGGATGACCCAGGAACTTATTGGTATATAATATGTGCTAAAATTCTCTGATTTTTGGTGACTAGTTAAATACTAGGATGACCCAGGAACTTATCAAAATGATAAGGGATAAAATTTTTGAATTTTTGGTGACTGGTTCCAACCTCTAATTACTGGAATGAATAGAATTAAAAAAATATATGTACATATATATATATATATATATATATATATAGAGGGGGTATAAAATAAATTAAAAGTTACTGTATATAGATTGATTACTACAGAGTTTAGCTTTCATCATACAGTCAGTGTTTACTATGAAAGTTTGTGCATCCACTGTTTATTGATTTACTTTATGGATTTTATGAAAAATTAGATGCTCTAAAAATTGATTTAGTAAACTCTGCTTCACACACACATATTTTCACAACTGTGCAATTTATGAAAGGGTTTCGGTGATAAAGTTGGAGAATTGACAAACGCTGTTGATTCGTGGTTCGTACTCTAAGGTAAATTTTCATTTGGATAATTTGAAAATTTTGGAGTAAATAGGGCTTTTGACAACTGTTAATAAGTGTATTGTTGATGAATTTGTTCCTTATATGATTACTTTAATTAGTTTTCATATTCTCTTCTTTGATTTAATTCCTTAAAGAACAGTTCATAAACATAAAAAAATTGCAGAACACACTGAATAAGATTAGAGAAACAGAATTTTTCATTGATAATAAGAAAGAGATTACAAGCAAGTATTACATCTTTTTGTTCTCTCTATCTGCTAATCTATTCAACAGGAAAATAAAAGGTCAAGTCCAAACCACTCCATTGTTAGCAAACATCCTAGATCCCATCTTTGCCACTTTATTTGGGTGGAAGTTGAAGGGATAAGGTTATTTTTGCTGAAATATTCATTAACAATGGTTGGTGGTGTTGGATGAGGATGCCTTCGAGGAAAACCATGCTAATGTTGCTTGGAGAGCAGCATCGATGTCGATCACTCTTGCAGGTTTTTCTCTCTCGATCTCTTCCAGACCGGCATCCATCTGCAGCCACAGAGTCTCAAGCTGCCTTTCCCAGTCAAACGCATCAAACTCTTCACGCGAATAGCTGAAGATATCTCTATTCTCTACGAGATGGAGATTCTTTTCTTTGATGGTAAGGTTTGACATTGTTATTCAGAGTGTGTTGTTTGAAGGGTTTTTGATTTTTCAGGGGAGAATGAAAGGTTAAAGGGATAGTGAACTAATCTGAACAAGTCTCTAGGCCTTAAATAGAGATGGGTAAGCAACGAAGTACTAAATCGCTTCGTATTCTGGTTATTAATGGTTACAGGTAAACGCTTCATATTCTGGTTTTAATTGGGTCCAGGTATTTTAAGAGAGTGTTTTTTTTAAATCAAATATTTTATTGTTTTAATTTGCAAAATTCACTTCTTAAAAATACGAGCACGTGACCCACTCACCCATTAATGTGTCCCACTCACCCATTATCGTGTCCCACTACACATTAATCTAAGAACTGATTGAGTGTTTGATTACATAAGAGATTGAGTTTTTAATTACTCTAATTACTTTTGTGTCCAAACGGTTGTGTTTTATTTTTACATCTCACAGTTCTCTCACTTTTCACTTGGGCTTTCTCGCAAACACCTTTCCTACATATACTTCTCTTAGGGATTCTTGCAAATTTCTTAACTCAATGGTTTCTAAACCATTCACTGCTCTTGGTCTACGGTTTGTCCCTAACAACTATGAAGCTCCACTCTATCATGAACGGGTTCCAGAAACGTTTCATCTAATGCAAAATTTCTTGAGAGACTCAGAGATTGGACAAGCTCTGGTTGGACCTGGTACTCTCTCTGCATCTCAAATTGCCATTTTTTGGCAAAACTCAGTCTATGTGGATGGAGGAGAGAATGGGACTCCTAACATCATCTTCACTTATGACGAACAAGAGTTTGTGATTACTCCACAAACTGTCAGAGATACATTGGGGTTTGATACACATACATCTTATACTTATGTTAATGAAACTTTATTGAGAGAGATTCTACAGGAGATAGGTTACATGGAATCTCTTGACAAGCTTGGTGGTATAAAGAGACCTAATCTCAGGAAGGAATGGAACTTTTTCTTCGATTGCATTACAAGGACATTCCAGAAGAAAGTCACCAACTGGGATGCCATTCCAATAGACAATCTACAAATCGGGTATTCTCTACTCTATGGTAGTAATTTTGATTTTGGTAGATATGTTCTGATGAATTTAGGTGATAAACTGTCAGAGTCTACTACAGTTTATTATGCTCGATTTTGTCAAATGCTGGTCAATACTTGTGTACCTGGTCTAGAGATTGCTGATACTGATGAAATTCATCCTTTTAGAGTCAACAAGAGAATATTCTCTGATATGACTAATAAGGATGTTGGTAAAGAAAATCTACCTGCCTTTGTTCTGCCACTTGCTTTGCAGAATTTTCTCAACCAACCTCAGGACCAACCACAACCAGAACCACAACCTGAACCACTAAACATTGATCGTACTCAAACACCAAACACTGAACCACCTACATCACCTACTCACTCAGCACCTACAAAACAACCTTCACACACTCCACAAACAAACTCTGAATCGTCACAATCTCCACCACAATCACAGTCTAAAGCAAAAATAGTCAAGAAGGCAATCACTGAACGACATGCAAGAGTTAAGAAGGCAATAGAGACACAAATGAAAGCAAAACAGACATCTCCTGGAGCTGTTTATACCAGAAGAATGAAAAGAATAAAACAAACGGCAAACATACCTAAGTCACTCTCAGTGGTAGCAGAATCTAGTGAAGAGGATTCAGATGAAGTGCCTCTAGCGAAGAGAAGAAAACTGGTAATCTCTGATTCTGTTGATGAAAATGTTGAAGCTCCAGAGGTAGTTTCACAGCAACCACCTACTGTTGAGGCTGAAAAAGATTCAATGCCTGTAGAAGTTTAAATGCCTGCAGAGGACAAAATGCCTGCAGAAGAGGATACTAGAGATGGCTTTTCTCCAATGAATGATATTATTGATTCATTCATGCCATTCTCTGATCCTATCTCTGATACTGGTGCAGCTGATCAACCTACAGTTGTTCTTTCTGAAACTGTAGCATCACATACTGAATTACTCTCAGATGCTCACCAGACTGCTGAAGGAGGTGATGAGGTTGATCAAGCAACCAAGGATACTTCTCAGTCTATGCCTGTTGATGACAAAAATGTAAACTCTGTTGCTGAGCCTGAGCAACATGGAGAAAATCTTGACAAGGCTGTAGAAGAAATTGCTAAAACTGTGGCTGACACTGCTCAGCACAGTGTTTTACTTGAAGATGAACATGCTAAAGCTGTAAGTGTTGAACCTGAAGGTGAAAGCAGTGCAAACTCTGATGCTTCTCTGAGTGCACCAGTACAAACAGACAATAAACATACATCTTTCACTCAACCTTGTAAGTCTCATGAAATTGAGAAAGCGAAACTTGCACAATTTGCTGCTGACTGGTACAAAGAGGATTGCATTTTTCCAAGAGGGAGAGCAGCTAATTTTGTTAAGCAAACTGCTGACACTATCTCCAATCCAGAGATTCTTTCTTGCTTAAAAGCAACTGTAGTTCAAGTCAAAAATCTGGATAGAAGATTTGATGACACTACAAAGGCAATCACTGATTTGAGGACTGAGATCGTAACTAGAGAAATGAAAATGGAAAGAGAGTCTAAACTCATGAATACAAAATTTTCTAAAGCTCAAGACAATCTCTTTGCCAGGCTGGGTAAAGTTGAAGAGAATCAGTCTGCCTTGTCTGATAAAATTGATTCTATTACTACTTCCTTGGAGTTAATTATATCTATTCTTATTCCTGATGATGTCAAAAAGGGGGAGAGAGTTGTCAGAAGGGATAGTGCTGGAGATGGAGGAGCAAGTAGTAAAGGAAAGAACAAAACTGAAGAATTTCAAACTTTGAAAACTAGCAAGTCATCTAAATCACAGTTTGTTGGGATAAATACTGATACTCAAGGTACTTCAAAGACCAAGAGTTTGCTATTACCTTCTAATCCACAGACTGATGAAGAATTGGCTGTTAAGTTGTTTATTGAAGAGAATGAGGAAGGAGTTACAATTGAGGATATTGAAGCTGAAGAAAAGACTTTACAAGAAGAACATCTCAAGGCTTTAAAGTCTGGTACGTTAAAAAGAGGAAAAGCTCCTAGGCCTGTTGTTAAAGGTGTTGTGATAAGGAAAGGGCTGATGTTAGTCAAAGATCTCAGTTTTCAAAGGAAACAATGGCAGTAGAAGCTCAACTCAAGCTGAAAGGCATTGAAGGAGAAAGTTCACATAAGAAAGTTACAACTTCTGTTGCATCACAAGTTATGACCACACCTTTACAATCTTCTCAGTTGAAAGCGGTTTTTGGGAAAGGAACAATTCAAGATCCAAATATATTATCTGGAGTTTCTATGAATATTTCTGATGGAAGAGCATTGTCTGGTAAAGTTGGAAATAATAAGGGTGGACTAGGTTCACACAAAGACAAAAGGCAATATACCGGTCCTAGAGATCCTTCTTCACTGGCTGTTCCAGGTTGTGGTGTCACTCAAGAGAGTTTGGACAGACTGGAATCAGTACAGTTAGTTCATCAGAAGAGTTTAAAGAAGGACTTTCTCTTGTACTTCATGGCTGATGGGACAGTATTTAGAATTGGTGAGAATGATATTGGCTTGAAATATTGGGAAGAACTAGAATATGTTCTATATCTTTTCAAGGTGAATAGTCAAAGGACTCAATCAGTTGCTAATGTGTTCAGACAGAGGATGCTTCAGAATTTGGCAATCAGAGGAGAGAAGTATAATAGTAGATATGTTCCTAAGTACAGGGATTACAATGGAAATCTTATTGAAATGAAGAAAGGTACTGCAAAATTAAAGACTGATTTGGGAATCCCAGTACTTGACTTCAATTCACAGTCAGAAGAAGTCAAATTTATCAGACTGGGAAATGAGATGAGAAGGAACAAAATCAATTATCTTAGGGCTGCTATCTACCAGACAGATGAGAGTGATCCTCAGCTCAGAGAGATTAAAGAAGCTATGAAGATTGAGCTTGAAAATGCAGAAAGAAGATTGCTCATAGATTATCTCAGAGCTATACCAGATCTTGAAGAGATAAGAGATTAAAGTCTGTAAGGATTTTCTTATTCTCTGTAGATTTTGTTAAGTAGAAGCTTAAACTCTGAATTTGTATAAACACTATATTTGTCTATTTGTTTTGACATCATCAATTATTGTCATTAACTTGTGCATTTTTGCTAATGAACAAGTTGGGGGAGATTGTTAAATATAATTGATGTGTTTTAATAAGTGTTTAAGTGTTACAGTGAATTATCAGAGTTTAGCTGGAAGCGGTCAGAGTTTAGTGTAAGCTCTGACAGATGGAAGCTCGACAGAGTTTGTCAAACTCTGTCTGGAGGCAGCGTCTACTGGTCAACAGTGATTGAAGATTTATTATGGAAGCAATATCTTTGAAGATTGGATAGCTATCAAAGAGATTGAGTTGACTTAGGAGACGTGTGATAATCTGTAATTGATATCATTGTATAGTTGATTATTAGGAATATCAATTAGAGATTGTATCGTAGCTGTATGTTTTATAAATACAGTTAGGTTAACCCTAGAAGGGTATCGTACAACGAATTATCTTAATTGTAACCTAGCAGCTCTTTGTGATAGTTTACATCACGAAGAGGGTTCTTAATACCAGAAGTTTTTAAGTGCATAAACGTCTTACTTGTTAAACTCTCATACGAATTTGATTATTATTTGTGTATTCGGCCTAACATTTATAACCTTTGTTATTTATTTAAATCATTATTCGTATTCTTCTATCATGTTTACATTGGAACCCATGGTGACGATTAGTTTGATTATGAACTAATTCGTTGTCATGGGATTTTAGCGGATTTATTCATGAAGTTTATTTGTTGAATCTTCTCGATGCCTATAGTGTGATTGATGTGATATCCTATCATGGTTGTTTTAATTCGTTATAGGAGAGTAGCTAACTCCTGTAATTGTGTGTTAATTCTTATTGAAGCGAAAGTGGATATAAGAGTTTAGAACTTGCCATGCTAGCATAGGTTTATGCGTGAGAATATCATTCATAATTAGTGTCGTAACTCTAACCGTTTTATGACGACTATGTGATCAATTGAATGCTTGTACTTCAACCATTATGCTTCAATCTTTATAGACATATGGAGATTAGGCATGATTGGAAGACTAAGTGGTTTCTATCTTTATAGTGGATATTATTTAGGATGGTATTTGTGCAACGAAAGTTGGCTTATATCAGTTTTGTGTATTCGATCAGGTATTAACAAATCACGTGAAAAGGCTAGAGAAGTGGAGACTATAGATGGATTGTTTAATGAAGTTAAAATCCCATGTTTTATTCGCATAAGTAATTCGACATAATTCTTAGTTCAAGTAGTTGATCATTAGTTATAATTCTTAGAGTAATTGTAGTGATAAACAAAAATCCAATTATTAATTTGTCGTAGCATCGAATAATAATCATACATTGGTGAGTGAATTAACTAGACAATACAACGAGTCCCTGTAGGAATGAATCTTATTTGCTATCTATATTACTTGAGATCACGTGCACTTGCGTGTTGAGTTTGGTCGTAACAAGTTTTTGGCGCCGCTGCCGGGGACGCGGTTTTATTTGTTTAGTTTCAGTATTTGCCATCAGTGGTCATTAAAGTTCGGTGACTAGGACGTTCTCACCAAATTTCTTGTTGATGAATTTCAGGTACTTTTTGAGAGTGTATGCGTACACGAGCTCAAGCACGTAGAGAGGAACTAGCAAGAAGAAAACTTGATTTTGAGAACATCGGGTTAGAAGACGATCTTGAATCAATAGAAGACATGGCAGATCAAGCACAACCAGCGAAGGCTTTGAGTGAATTCTCTCAGCCAAAAGTGGAGGATATTCATACCAGTATTGTTCGCCCAGCTATTGGGGCTAATAATTTTGAGCTTAAGCCAAACATCATTCAGATGATTCAGAATACAGTACAGTTTGGGGGTAGTCCTGCTGAAGATCCCAATGCTCATATCAGGGACTTCCTTGAGATCTGTGACACCTTCAAATTCAACGGAGTTACAGATGACGCAATCAGATTGAGACTATTTCCATTCTCTCTTAGGGATAAAGCCAAGAGTTGGTTACATTCTATGCCATCAGGCTCTATTAAAACATGGGCAGACTGTGCTCAAAAGTTCTTGACGAAGTATTTCTCCATGGCAAAGACAGCAGCTTATCGGAATTCTATTTCTCAGTTTGCTCAGCAACCTCAGGAATCTCTGGGGGAAGCTTGGGAAAGGTACAAGGAGATATTGGCACGTTGTCCTCATCATGGGATGCCGGATTGGATGATAATCAGCAATTTCTATAACGGGTTGGGAACTCAGTCCAGGCCTATGTTAGATGCAGCTTCGGGAGGTGCGCTATGGGCAAAAAGCTATGAGGATGCTTATAATCTTATTGAGATGATGGCGGCCAATGAGTTTTAGAATCCTACTCAACGCTTGCCTCCTGCTAAAGTGGCTGGAGTTCTTGACTTGGATGCAACTATTGCTATTGCTGCTCAACTCAAGGCGTTGACAATGAAGGTGGATTCCCTTTCTAATCATGGGACTAACCAGGTTGCTATGGTGTGTGAATTGTGTGCAGGGGCTCATAACACGAATCAGTGTGCTATCTCATCTGAATCCGCACAATTTATCAGTAATTTTCAAAGAGCTCAGCAACCAGTGCCTAATGTTTATCATCCCAACAATCGGAATCATCCTAATTTCAGTTGGAGCAACAATCAGGGTGGTGTTCAGCAACCCCAGAATCAGCAGTTCAATGCAATGCCATATAATTAGAACTATCAGCCACCACCTTATGCTCCAAGGCAACCATTCAATCCACCGAGATTTCAACCATCTCAAGGGAATTCATTGAATCAGTCTGAGAAGTCTGAATTGGAAGAGCTTCGATTGATGTACAAGAGTCAGGCGGTGTCATTGAAAACTTTAGAGAATCAAATTGGTCAACTGGCCAATGCATTGTTGAACCGTCAACCAGGAACGCTTCCGAGTGACACAGAGATGAATCCAGGCAAGAAGGATCACAAGGAACAGGTCCAGGCAGTAACATTACGATCAGGAAGAATTCTACAAGGTCAGGATAAAGAAAAATCAACCGAGGAAGAAAATGAAAAATCTGAGCAGATAGCACGGCGCGGCAGCGCCGTTTCCCAGTACAATACTGGCGCGGCAGCGCCGCAACTTTTGGAAGGAAAAGTTGATTTTGATGCTGGGGTCGAATCTGATCGTAAATTGCTACCGAATGCTACTCCCTCGACTCTTATAACTTGTAAGAATGATAATGCTCAGAAAGGAGAAGAAGATAAGGTGTTTCCACCTCCTCCATACCCAAAACGAATTCAAAGGCAAAAGTTCGACAAGCAATTTGCTAAGTTCTTGGATGTCTTCAAGAAGCTTCAGATTAATATACCATTTGCGGAGGCTCTTGAGCAAATGCCGAGCTATGCGAAGTTTATGAAGGGCATACTCTCGAAGAAATTGAAACTTGAGGAGCTAGAGACCGTTTCCTTGACGGAGCAATGTAGTGCCATCTTGCAACAAAAGTTGCCGCCTAAGTTGAAGGATCCTGGAAGCTTTACCATTCCATGTACTATTGGAGATCTCTAATTCAGCAAATGCTTGTGTGATTTGGGTGCAAGTATTAATCTCATGTCCTTATAAGTTTTCATGCAACTTGGTCTTCCAGAACCAAAGCCAACTGCCATGACTCTACAACTTGCGGACCATTCAGTTACTTATCCTCGAGGGATAGTTGAGGATGTTTTGGTAAAGGACGACAAGCTTATCTTTCCAGCCGACTTTGTTATTCTTGACTTTGAGGAAGACAAGAATATTCCTATTATCTTGGGATGACCATTCTTGGCTACGGGCCGAACTCTTATTGATGTCCAAAAGGGAGAACTCACTATGAGGGTACACGATCAAAACGTCACTTTTAATGTTTTCAACGCAATGAAGCTTCCTACTGACTATGAAGAGTGTCTCAAAATTGATATGGTCGACAAGGTGGTAAACTCTGCTACTCAACACTTGATAAAAGAGGATGTGTTGGAAAGAGTTCTTGCTAACGACTCGGAGGTTGAGAACGAAGAGGATAAAGAACACTTGCAATATCTTAATGCATCTCCATGGAAGAAGTTTGGGATTCCATTTGAATCATTGGGGTTGTCAGAATTGAAGAAGTCTCATGTTAGACTTAAACCATCCATTGAGGAAGCACCTACCTTGGAACTTAAGCCATTGCCGGAACATCTAAGGTATGCCTATCTTGGTGATTCTTCTACCTTACCTGTTATTATATCATCTAAGCGTTCAGGCATAGAAGAGGAAAAACTATTGAGAATCTTAAGGGAATTCAAATAAGCCATTGGGTGGACCATAGCAGACATCAAGGGTATCAGTCCTTCTTATTGCATGCATAAAATTCCTTTGGAAGAGGGAGCTAAACCTACGGTCGATAATCAAAGGAGACTAAATCCTGTCATGAAAGAAGTTGTGAAGAAGGAAATTCTTAAATGGCTTGACGCGGGCATTATCTATCCGATTTTTGATAGCTCTTGGGTGAGTCCGGTGCAATGTGTGCCTAAGAAAGGGGGCATGACAGTGGTTACTAATGAGAAGAACGAACTCATTCCGACGCGAACAGTGGCTGGTTGGAGAATTTGCATGGATTATCGAAAGTTGAACAAAGCCACTCGGAAAGATCATTTTCCACTCCCGTTCATTGATCAGATGCTTAACAGATTGGCTAGACGTCAGTACTATTGTTTGCTTGATGGGTATTCTGGATACAATCAGATTTGCATAGCACCCGAGGATCAGGAGAAGACTACATTCACTTATCCGTTTGGTACATTTGCATTCAGACGTGTTTCTTTTGGGTTGTGTGGTGCACCAGCTACTTTTCAGAGGTGTATGATGGCCATTTTCTCTGACATGATTGGAATTAATATGGAAGTATTCATGGACGATTTCTCAGTCTTTGGGGATTCTTTTGTTGAGTGCTTGGAAAACTTGAGTTTGGTTTTAAAACGTTGTGTGGAGACAAATCTTATTCTTAATTGGGAAAAGTGCCACTTCATGGTACAAGAAGGTGTCATTCTGGGACACAAGGTTTCGAGTAAGGGTTTGGAAGTTGACAAGGCGAAGGTGGAAACTATTGAGAATCTTCCTGCACCTGTCTCAGTCAAGGGTATTCGTAGCTTTCTTGGTCATGCAGGGTTCTACAGGCGCTTCATAAAGGATTTCTCAAAAATTTCTAAGCCGCTTTGCAATCTCTTGGAAAAAGATGTGCCATTCAATTTTGATGAGGCTTGTTTACATGCATTCGAGATCTTGAAGAAGAAACTAATTTCTGCTCCAGTTATTACAGCTCCTGATTGGAGCCAACCATTTGCTTTGATGTGCGATGCTAGTGATTATGCAGTTGGGGCCGTTCTAGGCCAAAGGAAAGAGAAAATGTTCCATGTTATTTACTATGCGAGCAAAACTCTCAATGATGCTCAGTTGAATTACACCACCACTGAGAAGGAACTACTTGCTATTGTCTATGGGTTTGAAAAGTTTCGCTCTTATCTGCTTGGTACTAAGGTGACAGTTTACACGGATCATGCTGCTATTCGCTACCTCCTTGCAAAGAAAGATGCTAAGCCGAGGTTGATTCGTTGGGTTCTTCTGTTGCAAGAATTTGATATGGAAATCAAGGATAGAAAGGGGACGGAGAATCAGGTAGCTGACCATCTCTCTAGATTGGAAGATCATGGAAAGTCACCTAAGGACAACACGGTTATTAATGAGTTTTTTCCTGATGAGCAACTATTCAGAGTGCAAGATGATGAACCATGGTTTGCCGACATTGTGAATTATCTAGTAAGAAATATCATTCCGCCTGAGTTCTCTTATGCTCAAAGGAAGAAATTCTTACACGATGTCAAGCAGTATATTTGGGATGAACCGTTTTTGTTCAAGCAAGGAGCTGATCAGATTATTAGGCGTTGTGTTCCTTACAGTGAGACCGAGGCTATTCTTAGTGATTTTCATGCTACAGCTTATGGAGGCCACTATGCGGGTGAAAAGACAGCCACAAGTATTCTTCAAGGGGGTTTCTATTGGCCGACTTTATTCAAGGATGCTCATCAGTTTGTGTTGAGATGTGATCGATGTCAACGAGTTGGTAATATTTCTCGTAGGGACGAGATGCCTCTTAATGTCATGTTGGAGGTAGAGATCTTTGACTTGTGGGGAATCGACTTTATGGGACCGTTCATTCCATCATGTGGTAATCAGTATATTCTTGTATCTGTGGACTATGTGTCTAAGTGGGTGGAGGTAAAAGCACTTCCCACGAATGATGCTAAGGTGGTACTCAATTTTCTTCACAAGAATATTTTACTCGGTTTGGCACTCCACGGGTGATCATCAGTGATGAAGGTACGCATTTTTGCAATCGAAAGTTTACATCTCTTATGGCACGCTACAACATCAATCATTTAGTTGCTACAGCTTATCATCCTCAAACCAATGGGCAAGCCGAAGTGTCTAATCGGGAAATTAAACGAATTCTTGAGAAGGTAGTTAGTCCTTCTAGGAAGGATTGGGCGTTGAAGCTTGATGAAGCGGTGTGGGCTTATCGGACAGCTTATAAAACACCTTTGGGAATGTCACCATTTCAGCTAGTGTATGGGAAAGCATGTCATCTTCCAGCTGAGTTAGAACACAAGGCTTATTGGGCATTGAAGAAGCTGAATTTTGATCTTACAGCAGCAGGTGAAAAGCGGATGGTTCAGTTGAACGAAATGGACGAGTTTCGATTGCAGGCTTATGAGAACAACAAGCTATACAAAGAGAAAGTAAAAAGGTGGCATGATCGTAGGTTGGTTCTTAAGACGTTTGTGCCCGGGCAATTGGTGTTGTTGTTCAACTCTCGACTTCGGTTATTTCCTGGGAAGTTGAAGTCACGTTGGTCTGGACCATTCACAGTCAAAACAGTTTTTCAGCATGGGGCAGTGGAGATTTTTGACAAGTTACCAGAGCAGTCGTTCAAGGTCAATGGTCAGCGGTTAAAGCCATATTTTGGAGAAAAGTTGAATCGCGAAGTTGAGACTGCGATTCTAATTTGCGCAACGTAAGGAGATGGAGCTACGTCAAGCTAATGACGTGAAAAGAGCGCTTCGTGGGAGGCAACCCATGTGAATTGTTGTTAAAAAAAAAAAATTGTTGAAACAGAAGTTTTGGCGCGGCAGCGCCGTTCCACAGTACATTCCTGGCGCGGCAGCGCCGCGACGGCTGTGCAGAAAAAAATTTTCAGCAAATTTTTTTTTTTAAAAAAAAGTTGTTGTTATATTGACCCATGACCCAAGCCCACAATTTAACCCCACTAACCCTACTTTCTCCTATATATACACACCATTACATAACCCTACCTATACATACACACCTACAGATCTCAAAAATTTTCTAAACACTTTAAACTCTCTAAACACTCTTCTAATCAATTCAATGGCTTCCAAGCGACAGAGGGTTGTTGGTGGTGGTAGTGCGGGTGCCGGTGGTAGTGGGACTGGTAGGAGGAACCCTCGTTCTTCATCTTCATCTGATTCTGAGGGAGGCAATGGTGGACCTCAGTTTATTAATAACGGGGCTCGTGATGAGTATAACCGGTTGTTGGGGCGCCCTATTGCTCGTGAGAGGGGTCTTTTGCCTAATGTAGCAGATGGGAATATGTTGGAGAATATTATGGAGAGACATTGGGAGCAGATCTGTGAGGTTCCGGATCCTGTTCCGATGACTGTGGTTCGCGAGTTCTATGCGAACGCTAGTGTGGAGAGGAATGGGATTAGCCAGGTTCGTGGGTTTCGTGTGGATTATCAGCCGCCTGCTATTCGGCGTGTTCTTGGGCTTCCGGCTCCTAGGAGGGGTCAAGAGGATTGGTCGGGGAAGACTCGGGATAATGTGGATCTTCAGATGGTTATTCAGAGGTTGTGTGTGCCTGGTACAGAGTGGCGTTTGAGGAGAGGCACGACTGAGCCTACTTCGTTTCTGTCGACGGCTCTGAACAGATATGGGCGTACTTGGCACTTGTTCATTTGTGCCAATCTCATCCCTACGAGGCACTCGAATGAGGTCACAGTTGAGAGGGCTATCCTATTGTATGCTATCTACAGCAGAGAATATGTGGATGTGGGCAATTTGATCCATCAGGGGATGATGCGTTTTATGCAAGGTAGTACCACTGCAGCGATGCCTTATGGTTCGATCATTGCTAGGTTGGATAGAGATTGTGGTGGTCGTTGGTCAGAGGAGGAGGTTGTGCAGCAGCCACATGAGGCGCTGGATCATCAGAGTATTCGGAGGTTAGCTGAGTGGAATGGTGGTGAGCCGGACTGGTGGGGTCTTGGTTATGTAGTCGAACAACAGCAGCAGCAGCAGGAGGAGCCTCAGGGAGGAGGTTCTTTTATTACTCAGAGACAGTATAGGCGGTTGACGAGGCGTATCGATGCGGTGCACGATATGCAGGCAGGTTTTGCAGCGGATTTTACTCAGTTTGCACAGGCGTTGGGCACGGCTTTTCGTGCGAGTGGAGTGGACGTGACTTTTCCGTCCTTTGGAGCTGGCGCTGTCTATCCGCCACCGGACACTCCCGATGGGAGTGGTTCGGACGACGAGTAGGTATGCTTTGCACACTTGTTATTCTTACTTTCAATGGGGGCACTGAAAATTTTTAAGTTGGGGGTGGGGATACAAGGTGCATTTGTATATTTGTATGTGTGCATGTTAGAAGCATATTTGTATGTTAGCATGTTTGCATGTTAGTTAGAGCATTTTTTTTTCTTATGTATATCATATAGGACATTCTGTAATTGTGGTATTTATGTTCATATTAGTTGCATTACATGCATGTTTCATGATCCCTTAGAATGAGCTGATGCCATGAGGTAGGTAGCTGATGATGTGGGTGTAAAAAGGATGAACAGAGGGCTGATTTTAAATTTTGATGAAATTGACGTGCATGTTTCATGAAAAAAAATTTTACACAGTCTCGTCGTTTGCTCTTGGGCTAGGTTGAGTCATGCTTGTTTGGATTTAGGATTTAATCACTTGTTTATCGATAGAATTTGCTTTATTCCCTTGATGATTAAGGAACACCAAAATATAAGTTTGGGGGAAAGCAGGAATTTCATGCTAATGTGTTTGTGTTTGTGTTTGTTGGCTAGGTGTCAAATGGCTAGTAGCCGGCTCATGTTTATGATTAGTCTAGGGTTGGAATTGAGAATTCTCATTCCAGATTCCATGTGTGAAAAAAATTCAGAAAAAAATCAGAAAAAATAAATAGAAAAAAGAATTCAAGAAAAAGAGAAAAAGAAAAAAAAAGAGAAAAAAAAAGAAGAAGAAAAAAATGAGTGTTTGTGAGAGTGTGAGTATGCAGAATTGATCAGGGTGAGCTCTTTAATACTCGAGCAATTAAGTTCTTGGGGACTTTGTGCCTAGTGACCTAAGGCTTTTTATAGTCTGGGATCCACTAACCCAACGCTCGCTACATGGGTATTATTGTATAAGCCTTTAGGGGTCTCATCCATTGCACGATCAAATAAGCATGTGTGTTGTGTATATATTGTGCCTGTGTCGTAATAAAGCATGAATTTCTGTCTACTTTAGAGGAGTATGGAGGTGTATCTGAAGTGATCTTGAGTTTAACGTTCATTCTATTTATAAACCTGTGATTGTCTTGGAAAAGAATATGTATGATTTTGATCCGGTTTTGGGAGTATATCTGTCGAGCATCGCACACACGCACATTCTGATCATGTATTGTTAGTATACCGGAATTTAGTCGAGCTCTGTTTGGATTGATTGCATTCATTGAGATGTTTGCTTGCTAAGTGGTGTTGGTTAGTTTGAGGGGATCCTTTGCATTCATATTTAGTTGCATTCATGCATTGCATTGTTCGTGTCGTTTGTGTCAGTTGGATTTTGTGGGTACATTCACTATAGGCCCTCACGAGACCTTACTCGTCCACTAGGGCTGCCTAGGGGTTTAAAGGGCTTGTTGCATATGCCAAATGCAACCGTGATCACCTACGGAAGTGGTATTAGTTAGTTGTACATAATTTGTCTGTTTATGCTTGAGGACAAGCATCGGTTTAAGTTTGGGGGTGTGATGAGTGGGTATTTTATTCACTTAAAACGTTTCCATTTGGCTTAAAACGAATGTTTGTACTTGAGTTGTGGTATTTTTGATCTCTTTTAAGGGTATTGTGTAGGAATGATAATCACAGGTGTTCAAGGAATGTAGCGAAGCAATCGGAGAGCAAATTGGAGTTGTAATGAAGAAATAAGGAAAAAATCCAGTTGCTGAGCAGAAGTTAGGGCGCGGCAGCGCCGTGTTTGTACTGAAGTGTGGCGCGGCAGCGCTGTGATATTTGGAGAGGCGCGGCAGCGCTGTGCTATAGCTGTTGGATGGTGCGGCAGCGCCGGCTCGTCTGAGGGAAAATTCTGTTTTTGCTGATTTTTCGAGAAAAAAGTCCAAAATTGAATTCCTTTCGAATTTCTTGCACCTGGAGGCCTATATAAAGAAGGGAAAAACCCTAGAATAGAGAGGTCGGACCACGTATTGTATTTACGGAGTTTTGAAGCACGAAGAAGCGAGGAAGAAGATAGTTTTCAATTTATTCTTGTATTCTTCCTAGTTTGTGGATGCTTGGTTTTGGTGTATTCTTTAGAACCTTTGTTATTTATTTAAATCATTATTCGTATTCTTCTATCATGTTTACATTGGAACCCATGGTGACGATTAGTTTGATTATGAACTAATTCGTTGTCATGGGATTTTAGCGGATTTATTCATGAAGTTTATTTGTTGAATCTTCTCGATGCCTATAGTGTGATTGATGTGCTATCCTATCATGATTGTTTTAATTCGTTATAGGAGAGTAGCTAACTCCTGTAATTGTGTGTTAATTCTTATTGAAGCGAAAGTGGATATAAGAGTTTAGAACTTGCCATGCTTGCATAGGTTTATGCGTGACAATATCATTCATAATTAGTGTCGTAACTCTAACCGTTTTATGACGACTATGTGATCAATTGAATGCTTGTACTTCAACCATTATGCTTCAATCTTTATAGACATATGGAGATTAGGCATGATTGGAAGACTAAGTGATTTCTATCTTTATAGTGGATATTATTTAGGATGGTATTTGTGCAACGAAAGTTGGCTTATATCAGTTTTGTGTATTCGATCAGGTATTAACAAATCACGTGAAAAGGCTAGAGAAGTGGAGACTATAGATGGATTGTTTAATGAAGTTAAAATTCCATGTTTTATTCGCATAAGTAATTCGACATAATTCTTAGTTCAAGTAGTTGATCATTAGTTATAATTCTTAGAGTAATTGTAGTGATAAACAAAAATCCAATTATTAATTTGTCGTAGCATCGAATAATAATCATACATTGGTGAGTGAATTAACTAGACAATACAACGAGTCCCTGTAGGAATGAATCTTATTTGCTATCTATATTACTTGAGATCACGTGCACTTGCGTGTTGAGTTTGGTCGTAACAAAATTCACAAAATTATTTTTAAAATGTAGAAAATAAAATTATCTATCTCCCCATAGTTTTAAAATATTTTAGGATCAAATAAAAATTAAATACGGATTTTACAAGTATAAATCCATAAAATACAAAATAACCCATAAAAATCATTTTAAAATCCTTAAAAATAGAAAATAATTCATCAAATATTTTTAAAAGTCAAATAAACTCACAAAGTTAATAATGCAAAAGATTTCATAATTTTTACTAATCTCGATGATTTTATAAAATTCTCAGAAGATAAATAACATATAATTTAAATATGATTTAATCAAAAAAAATAAAAATAAAATACGTAGACTTATCCGACACATCAATTATCAAATAAACCCACAAATGAAATATCATACATATTTTACCTCCTTAACAATATCCACGTCACATAATTCACATTTAATATTAAATAAATAATTATAAATACCAAAAATTTCTAAGGCGTTATATCCTTCCCCCTTAAAAGGATTCTGTCCCCAGAATCTCACCTAAGTAAATAGATGAGGATACTTTTCGAGCATCTCGCTCTCAAGTTCCCAAGTTGATTCTTCCACTCTAGGATTCCTCCAGAAAACTTTAACCAACCTAACTGTCTTATTCCTTAACTTCCTATCCATTCTATCCTGAATTGCTACAGGTTGTTCTATGTAAGACAGATCCGGCTGTAACTCGATAGGCTCGTACTCGATCACATAACTTAACTTTGGATGATATTTCTTGAGCATTGACATATGGAAGACATTGTGAATATGGCTCATATGTGGCGGTAGGGCTAACTCATACGCAACTTTTTCAACCCGTCTTAGGATTTCAAAAGGCCCAACATATCTCGGACTGAGTTTTCCTTTCTTGCCAAACCTCGTAACTCCTTTCCAAGGTGATACTTTCAATAACACTTGCGCTCCTTCCTCAAAATTCATATCTTTCCTGTCTTGATTCGCATACTTCCTTTGTCTATTTTGGGCAGCAATCAACCTTTTCTAAATGATTTGGATCTTCTCTTTAGTTTGTTGCACCAATTCTGGTCCTAGTATTTTGCGCTCTCCAACTTCATCACAATATACCGGAGATCTACATTTCCTTCCATATAAAGCTTCGTATGGCGGCATCCCAATACTCGTAGGATAGCTGTTGTTATAAGAAAACTCCACCAAAGGTAAATGCTCATCCCAACTTCCTTTAAAATCTAATGCACATGTCCGGAGCATGTCTTCAATAGTTTGGATGGTTCGTTCGCTCTTTCCATATGTCTGCGGATGATAGGCTGTACTCATCTTAAGCTTAGTCCCCAAACTTTCTTGAAATTGCTTCCAGAATCTGGAGTTAAAACGTGGATCTCGATCCGACACAATAGTTACTAGAACACCGTGATGAATAACCACTTCTTTCAAATACAATTGTACCAACTTATCTAAGGAGAACCTTTCGTTGATCGGAAGAAAATGTGAAGACTTTGTCAAACGATCTATGATTACCCAAATTGCATCATGATTAGCTTTTGTTCTCGGTAGTCCAACAGCGAAGTCCATAGCTAGGTGCTCCCATTTCCACTCGGGAATATCTCACGGCTGTAATAGTCCAATAGGCTTTTGATGTTCGGCTTTGACCCTTTGACATGTGTAACATTTACTGACCCACTCTGCAATTTCTCTTTTCATATCATGCCACCAGAAATGTTCCTTCAAGTCTTGGTACATTTTCGTACTTCCTGGATGAATCGAATATCTTGAACTGTGTGCATCACGCAAAATCTCATTCTTTAATTCTGGCACGTTAGGAATCTAAATCCTTGAAGAAAACCTTAATATACCCTTATCATCTTTCTGAGTGCAAATTTCCTTACCTGTTAACGTGTTCATATCTTGGCTCATGATTTCCTCCTGACATCTTCGTATCTTTTCAAGTAACTCCGATTGAAGGTCATGGTATGAAACTTCGCACTAGTAGGCTCCGAAATCTGGACTTCTAATTTCAACTTTTCAAACTCCTTAAACAATTCTTTGGGTATGGTGAACATGTTCAGTCTTTCCTTTCTACTCAATGCGTCAACCACCACATTTGCTCTTCCTGGGTGATAATTAATCGTGCAATCGTAATCCTTAATCAGCTCCAACCATCGCCTTTGTCTCATGTTAAGTTCTCGTTGAGTGAAGATGTACTTCAAACTTTTGTGATCCGTGTAAATCTCACATTTTTCACCATATAGATAGTGTCTCCAAATCTTTAGTGCAAAAATGATTGCTGCTAACTCCAAGTCGTGAGTCGGGTACTTCTGCTAGTGAGGCTTTAATTGTCGAGAAGCATACGCAATCACCTTTCCATGCTGCATCAATACACACCCTAATCCCTTGTATGACGCATCGCTGTAAATCATAAAATTCCCTTGACTATCGGGTAAAACTAATAATGGTGCCGTTACTAATCTTTTCTTTAGTTCTTGGAAACTTTCCTCACACTTTTCATTCCATATGAACTTCTCATTTTTCCTAGTCCTTGGTCAATGGTGAGGCGATCTTAGAAAAATCTTGAACAAATATCCTGTAATAACCAGCCAATCCTAAGAAACTTCTTACTTCAGTAGGTGTTTTCGGTCTACTCCAATTTACCACAGCTTCTATCTTCGCAGGATCAACTCCAGTTCCATCACTACTGATTATATGACCTAGAAATTGCACCTCTTCCAACCAAAACTAACATTTTGAAAACTTGGCATACAACTTCTCCGCTCTCAGGATTTCCAACGCAATTCTTAAATGTTCCGCATTTTCTTCCCGGGTCTTGGAATATATCAAAATATCATCGATGAAAACTATCACAAATTTATCCAAATGCTTCCTAAAGACTCTATTCATGAGATCCATAAATGCTACTGGAGCATTGGTTAATCCAAATGGCATCACTAAAAATTCATAATGTCCATACCTTGTGCAAAATGCCATTTTTGGAATGTCTTAAGGTTTGATCTTCAATTGATGATAGCCTGATCTTAAATCAATCTTCGAGAAATATGCTGCTCCTTTAAGTTGATCAAACAAATCGTCGATTCTAGGTAGGGGATACCTATTCTTGATGGTCAGCTTGTTAAGCTCATAGTAATCGATACACAGTCGCATACTACCATCCTTCTTCTTGACAAACAGCACAGGCGCTCCCCATGGTGATACACTTGGCCTTATGACTCCGTTATCTAAAAGTTCTTGTAATTGTGTTGCTAACTCTTTCATCTCCACAGGTGCCATCCTATATGGTGCTTTGGACACGGGTTCTGCTCCAGGTACCAGGTCTATAACAAACTCCACTTCTCTATACGAAGGTAAACCGAGTAATTCTTCTTGAAAAACATCGAGGAACTCGTTAACTATTGGTATGTCTTCTATCTTCGGTGCTTGCTTCCCTACATCCACCACATGTGCTAAATATGCTTCACAACCTTATCTAAGTAACCTTTTTGCTTCCATAATGTTCAGAAATTTCTTTACTTGCCTTTGTCCTTGAAATACCATTTCTTTGTCATCTTCCATCCTTAATCTTACCTGCTTCTTTCTACACTCAATTTGTGGATCATAATCAGCCAACCAATCCATTCCTAAGATTACATCAAATTCTCCCATTTCGAAAGGTATCAAATTGGCATAGAAAAGGTAACCACCTATCTCTATATTACACTGAGGACACACTTGAAGGGGACTCCATCTTGGTTTGCCACCTCTATTACTAAAGCTTGCTCCAAAGGTTGAATTTCACATTGCAATTTACTAACAAACTTGTTGGAAATAAAAGACTTGGTAGCTCCAGAATAAATTAAAACTTTAGCCTCTACTGAGTTCACAGGGAGCGTACCTGTGACCACATCAACTTCCTGAATAGCATCCAGCATTGTCATGTTGAAATTTCTAGCTCTAGGTTGAGAGATTTGTGTCTGGGATGGAGGTCCAGCTATCCTCAGAGCATTTGCCGATGGGGGTCCGGCTATCCTCAAAACATTTGTTGTCTGAATTGGTTTCTTACAATCCTTAGCAAGATGACCAAATTTCCCACATTTGAAAAAAGGCACTCCTATGGTCCTGGGTTTTGTATCCGGACACTCATCAACATAATGTCCCTTCGTTTTACACTTAAAACATGTAATACTTAGTCTGCGACAAACTCCCGAGTGCTTCTTCCCACAAGTTGTACATTCAAGTAAGGCTGGTCTGATTGCAAGCTGCTGATTTGTATTCTGAAAACGTGTGCCTCGACCACCATTTCCATTCTTTGACTTCTGAAAACCTCGGTTCCTATTAAACTGACCCTCACTCCTTGGCTTGAACTTGTTATTATTATTATTATTATTATTATTATTATTATTATTATTATTATTATTATTATTATTATTATTATTATTATTATTATTATTATTATTATTATTACCTCTTGGGTTCTGACTTCCCTCAGTACTTTCTCTCTTCCTATTCTTTCCTGCCTTCTCCTTCTGATACAATTCGCTTTCACCTTCAACAATCATAGCTTTCTCCAACACCATTGCATAGTTCTCCAACTGAAACACTGCCACCTTAATACGTATCCATGGCTTTAAACCTTGTTGAAATCTTTTAGCTTTCTTCGCCTCAGTATTGACATATTCATGAACAAACCTTGCTAACTCTGTGAATTTTGCCTCATACTCCGCCACACTCATATTCTCCTGCTTTAACCCTAGAAATTTGATCTCTAGCTAATCTTGCATATACCTTGAAAGATACTTCTCGAGAAATAACTCCGTGAATCTCTACCATGTAATTACTCCTTCACCTTCCAACAGCTTTGCTGACTCCCACCAATAGTTTGCTTCAAATTTCAAGAAATATCACGCATATTCAGTCTTTTGATCTTCTCCTACACTTACCAAAGTAAAAGCTTTTTCCATTTCATTCAGCCAAGCCCTAGCTTCCATAGGTTAACAGTACCTTTAAACTTTGGAGGGTGTACAGCTTGAAAAGCTTTAAAGGTCACGATTGGTTGAGCGGGTCTTTGTTGAGCTAATGTGGTTGTCTGTTGTTGAAGAAGTTGAAGAATTTGAGTCATAGTCGGGTCAACTGGATTTTGATTGCTAGGGTTCTGGTTTTCGGGATTTGCAGCAGGTGTTTTCTTCTTTGGAGGCATGATTCTGATAAGAAAACAAGTAGTTTACTAAACAACAGACAAGTATTTACAGAGATAAAATTTACAAATCCTGAATTTTGAGTTGTCTGTGATCACAAAAGTCATAACAGTGCAAAGGATCGGGGAAATATAGGTGTTATGTTGAACAAGTAATTCTAACAGGAGATATTCAGACAACTCAGAAATATAATAAAAGATGTGCAAATAACAAGAAAATAAAGGTCAGGGTACCAACAGAGTTAGTAATATGAACAACAGTTTTTAGAGTTCAAGGTACACTGTTAACAATCCAACTACTAAAAGGTAAATGCTAGAAATAATCCCTATCATCCAGTAGATACTGCCAATAACGTATAAGAACGTTTCTGCATGGATTGGTGCAAGTACTGGTAATAACGAAATAGACCGAACCGTGTCACTAACTAACTCCTCAGGTCTTCATCAGGGTCGAACCCAGGTAAATACACATCGGAGAAATAGTGAGTCTACAAAAGCATCCATCACCTATGATAAAGATATAGCGTAAAAGGAGATACTAGAGCAATAAAAGGTTATCCTAAATCTACCACCTACTATCCTAATGAAAAACTACTCCTATCGCTCCTATCCTATGCCTATAAGGGTTCAAATCCTATCCTACACCTATTTTATACCTATCCTAGCTTGTTTTAGTGACCAAAACCTGATAGCTCTGATACAAACCTGTAACGCCCTCCCGATCTGGGGTCAAGATCGGGGCGTCACTACACAATCTAAATGCATAAACCCTGCTGACAATAATAATAAAACATATTATAATATCCCCACTATCAACCTAGATCTTTAACAGGTAGTGGTATGAAACAAACAACTAATAAACTAATTACATTACAATAACAAATCCTTCATCAAAAGTTACACACACTTCACAAATATTAACACAACTAACTAGCACTATTTCTACAAGTCTTGACTGTTGCTCAAACGTCCAACCTTCTACCAGAGCAAAACTAGTCTGCCTAGGTTTCCACACAACAAACAATTCTTCTGATAAGGCCCTTAAGATAAATCTTCTTCTTTCTTAACTGAAAAAGGGTTAGAAAACAATAGCAATGAGTGAGCCAAATGCTCAGCAAGTGACAATATAGATATAAAGAATTCGCAACTGAATACTGAATACAACAATATAAAGGCAACAAAGGTAATTCCAGATATTCTGATTTAGTTCGCAATCTCAAGATAAGCATGTCTGGCAGTAAAATATTCTGTTCATGACATTTTAAAATCATCCTTTGAAAATTTCTAAAACTCGTCCATTTGAGAAAGAAAACAATCAATTCTCTTATTAAATCAATTTCATTTTTAAAATATTTAAATTTGATTGGAGGTTTTTCATGACAACGGACAATACGGGTGATCAGCCACGTAAAGTCCCCATACCGGACACGAAGTCCCTCTGGACCTTGAAATTGGGTTCCCAATTAGGCAACACATTGGCCTTTCAAATGCTGGACTGGGCACTCCCCTAGCCTCTTACACTAAAAAAATGTTGGACCGGCATCACCCGGCCTCTTACGCTCTCCAATCTGAAGGAATCCATATAAAACATTTTTGATGGAATCCCTCACAATAAAACCCTTAAAATCATTTAAAGCATTTCACTTTTCGGTCCTTAAACTCACTGATAACAGATCAGCCCAGCTTAAGGAATTTTAAAAGAAACATTTTTAAATAAATAAGCCTTTTTGAATTGCAGTTATAAAAGATTATTGGTCAGGGAAGCATTCATGTGTAAATGCATAAGGTACAAAAGGTAGGGATTCAAGTATGATTCAAAAGTATTTAGGAATAAGGTTTTGTCAAGAACATAATAATATAAGGAGGTGATGTGAAAGAAATATTTAATTAACTTTGGTAGGTTTCAGAAAATAGGATTAAATCAAATAAAAGGGGCCATGAGCAAATGAGAAATAAAGTAAATTTTAAGGTTTTAGAATTAAGGTTCCAGGGATTGTAAGTAGGGTTTTATTTTTGTGGTTTAGGAAGTAAGGAATACCAACAAGGTACAAGAGATTCAACAATAATTTAAAAGGAACAACAGTAAGTTATAAAAGTTTAAACAGAAATTCACAAGCAGTTGATGGATTCTGAACTTTAGCATAAGGTTCGAGTCACTTGCATCAACAAAGTACTTTCACGCTAGTCACTTAGTTCAAAAGTCCTCAGCCTTTGCCTTTACTTTACCCCTTGAGTCTACATCATTCGAATCTACACAATAAAAACAGTACTTCAAAATTCTATACAATATTCGATGTTCGTCTTCGAACGTCTAACCTTAATCTACCCTTGCTATAATCCCTAAATTTATTGACTTTAATCATATAATATCCACCACAGACCACTAACATACATATATAATGAAAACTAATAATCATTTAGCAGGTAATCACATAAATAAAATATAACTCAAATACCACTCCAAATTAGAAGTACACACACATACACACACACACACACACACACACACACACACACACACACACATATATATATATATACTCGAGAATGTACAGTTAGAAATTTTTAGAAAATTTTGACGGCATCCCCTTTGTACGGGTGACTACCAGTCGGAATACAACCGACACAACCAACCAAAAATCATCAGATTCCAAATAAAATTTACAACCAACAACATACTAACAATTCGAGCTAAATTTTCTTCAATGCTAATAATCCTTAAATTAATTAATTCATATCAATCGGATATACAATTTGGAAATTAAACACGAACTGAAAAATATTACATAATTGATAAAAATAAATCTTGGCTCAAGCATTCATCATAGCTAATTCCACCGAATCAAATAAAATCGGTGGGGCGAAATTTCGATGGTACCCTAATTGGGTTTCCGACTCGAAACTCCGCACGAAAATCAACACGAGCAATCAACAATTTATTTCTCAGAGTAAGTCAAATAGAGTCTCGAATGGTAACCAAACAAAAATCTCGGAGTACATTATAACAAAGCACTGATCACTGATTGTAACAATTGACAAGAATAATCGAAGTAACAGCAGTCGACCAATTCAACACAATTGAACCACCACCACGGCTGCTAACACACGCACTACACAGTAACTCGGACACAACACACACAAAGTGCAGGACTGAATTACATAAAAGCAGAGTTGCCTTGTCTCGGTTAACCATTTTTTAGAAGTTCGGCTGTAGCGTTCTCACTTACCTTTTTTTAGTGTCTTCTGTTTTCTGGTTTTGCAGTTGCAGGGAGCTGGACGCAGTGTTATCTCTGTGCGGGATTTTGTCGTGTGGTTGGAGCGCATCAAGCTAGGAGTATCATAAATTCTCACAGGTATGTATGCCCCATGTGGAGAACGCCATGGGCCTCAGGTATGTCATTGTCCATTTTCCGTTTCTTTTCCGTTGTATTTACCACACTCTGTGTATGTCGTGCACTCAGCCGAGGGTCTTCACGGAAACAGCCTCCCTGCTCTAAAAAGTGGGGGTATGGTCTGCGTACAACCTACCCAGACCCTGCTCTGAGCGGGAAATACTGGGTATGTTTGGTTTGGTTTGGTTTCATACTGATTTAGGAACCACACTTACACGACATCTACACACACTCCACCTGTTTTGTACACACACACCCGAGCTCACCCACACTAATTCAACACCAATACACGACAACGATTGTAGAACAAGGGAGGGGAAAATTGAGAGCGCCCTTGATAACAAACCCACACACACTTACTCGATTACATAACGCATACACCTCACATACCCACGCATGCACACTCGATCGACCCACACACACACCCACTACTTACACACATACACGCTTCTTATTCACAAACACCCAGCAACACACATATAGCACATGCAGCAGCACAGCAAGCACAGAGAATACAGGGGGTGAGTAGGAGAGTGAGAATTAAAACCCTAGCAACGACCATCAAAACAAGCTTTAATTAAAGCTTACAATGAGAGAGAGATTTCGAGAGTATAGAGAAAACTCAAGAGGCTTCCAAAGAACTCACGCTGCAAGACTAATTTGGAAAGGATAGTATTAACAATTTAGGGATTTAAGTGATTTGGGGGAAAAACAAAGGAAATTATGTGATTTCAAAGAAAATTTCTAAAAAAAATAAGTAAAATCCACTTTGTAAAATAATAAATAATTGAGTAATGTTTAAGAAAATTCATAAAATTATTTTTAAAAAGTAGAAAATAAAATTATCTATCTCCCCATATTTTTAGGATAAAAAACGAATTAAATACGGATTTTACAAGTATAAATCCATAAAATACAAAATAACTCATAAAAATCATTTTAAATTCCTTTAAGATAGAAAATAATTCATCAAATATTTTTAAAAGTCAAATAAACTCATAAATTTAATAATGCAAAAGATTTCCTAATTTTTACTAATCCCGATGATTTTATAAAATTCTTAGAAGATAAGTAACACATAATTTAAATAGGAATTAGTCAAAAAAAAAATAGAAATAAAATATGTAGACTTATCCGACACATCAATTATCAAATAAACCCACAAATGAAATATCATACATATTTTACCTCCTCAACAATATTCATGTCACATAATTCACATTTAATATTAAATAAATAATTATAATTACAAAAAATTTCTAAGGCGTTATATCGAGACCCCAAATATTTCTTACGCCTTCAACAAACTTATCTTTAGCTTTTGCAATCATTTTGATAATTTGAATGTTAATTTTCTTACAATTGCTCCAACATCTGTATATAGCTAAAAGGTAGGTTAAAAAGTTTCTTTTCTTATTACATACTAAATTTTCTATGTGAGCTAGATAGTAAATCGCCGATCAAATAGTGAAAATGTTTGTAAATCAATCGTGCATTTGATTTATTCTACCATTCTGCAATTTTCAATAAACTTAACATAGATCGTGACAAAGACATGTGAATCAACTGCATTAACTATTAAGAAAGTCTGTAGTTATGATAGATAAACAGTGTCAATAGTTTATGTTCTACATAAAAAGTTCACAAGCTCACATCTTCTAATACATGTCTGTGGAAAAATAAGTAACACATTAATCATATTCCCGGGTATCCCAGTCATCAAAAACTTGGTAAACGGATCATCCAACTAAATTCACGATATCAAATTAGTTGATTACTCTGAAAATATGAAAATTCATGAACTAATGTAATAGGAGGCAATGTCATCTAAACAACAACTTAACAAAAGAGCTATGCTTTCTTTACCTTCTCATCTTCTTATATGTTCTTAACTCTAGAAATCTATACATTTACAAAACTCGATAATTGGCTATATCTTCAAAATTTAACAAACATTTTTCTATGGTGCTAGCTGTGAGCTATGGATGCAAGGCATTTTCCATATTATTCTGCACATTTTCTGTTGCTGACACATCCATCAAGGAAGTATGCTCGCAAGACTAAAACTCAGTGGAATTGTTAATTGTCAGATATATCTTATATCTACAGTACTTCTGAATTTGGACATACTTTACAAAATTCTTTTTTTTTCATTGCTAGAACATACCTTCAAAATACGATTTAGTAAGAAATTTCACCTAAAAATTAAGTTTACACTCATGTAAATTATTTAATATAGATATATAAATTTTAAAATACAATACAAAAAAAGAGCAAAAAAGTTGACCTGACCTAACTAAAAGAAACAACATTGGAGTGAAACCTAGTCTGATCACCTTTATCACACACAATTGAAGCTGGTACATCAGGAACAACGATCCAATCAGGACAAGCCCATTCTTTCCGTCAATACCGATCACCTCTATCAATCCCGAACCAAACGGACCCACTTTACATGCACTCAAAAGTAGCCTGTTTTTAGGTATTTTCTTGGAGCATTAATGCAGCTCTAAAGGTTGATATATTAATATTAAACAAGAACAAACAATCTGACCTCAACTAGTGAGATGGAGACTGTTTAGATCATTCTCAGAGAATTAACCATACACAAGAAAGGTAATTCTGAAAGAATAAGCTAAGGATGGAAAATAGATTAAGATAGATTTAGATAAGGAAGGAAATGCATTCTTCATATGAAAATAAGATAAGGATAGGTTTTTGTCTTAGGTGCCTTACATATTGTCCTACTACTGATATGAAATGGAAATTACAACTAAATGAAAATGAAATGTAAAATGTGACTGAGTTGTCATCTTCAGAGTGTGGTCCACAGCATATTCTCCTATTTCCCTGTGCTATCAACGGTCATTTCATTAGTAATTTCATGTGCATTTCTCATATCATTTCCTTCATCATTGTCCTTGTTCTCAACTGTCACTTCTTTGTCAATGTGAACTGTATTAACTATTTTTCTTGATGATAACGCATCAATACTCGCCCTATCGGAGATCCTTGACCCCAAGGATCAAAATCAGGATACTTCTACATTATTGCATTGGCATCTTCCCATGAAGCTTCTTCTGGAGACAGTTGGCTCCATTAAATAAGCCATTGGACTTGAGCTGCATTGTGCTTTTTAACTGTCCTGATGTCCATCACAACTGCAGGAGTTTTAGGAACCTCAGTACTTGTAGAATCATAATTGGTTGGCAAGGAAACATCAAGAGAATTAGGGGGAGCTCCATGGTGAGCTTTGAGTAGGGAAACATGGAAAGTAGGATGGATTTTCGAGGATGGTGGAAGCTGAAGTGTGTAAGCTGCTAAACCCACCTTCCGTATAGCCAAGTATGGGCCAAAATACTTCACAGCAAGTTTCTGATTTGGTTTGGAAGCCACTGAAATCTGCATGTATGGGTGAAGTTTGAGATAAACCCACTCTCCCACCTTGAATTGTGTATCTAATCTACTTTTGTCAGCTAGCTGCTTCATTCTGTTCTTTACCTTGTGCAGATTATGCTTTAGAATCTTGATGGCTTGTTCTCTAGTCTGCAAACTTCTATCAACCTAATCCAACAAGGTAGAGCCAACTATGTAAGGCCTATGTATAGGTGGTGGCTGGTTATACATTACCTCAAAAGGGGTCTTTTTAGAAGCAGTATGGAAGTTTGAGTTGTACCAAAACTCTGCCAAGGGAAGCCACTTGATCCAGTCTTGAGGTACCTCATGGCACATACATCTGAGATAGGTTTCCAAGCATCTGTTAAGGACTTCAGTCTGACCATCCGTCTGAGGGTGATAAGCAATAGAAAGCTTGAGTTGCACACCTTGCAGTCTCATAAACTCTATCCAGAAATGGCTAGTGAAGACTTTATCTCTGTCAGAGATAATGGCTTTTGGAGAACCGTGTAACTTATAAATGTGATCCAGGTATGCTTGAGCTACTGTGAGGGTAGAGAAAGGATGGCTCAATGCAGTGAAGTGACCTTATTTTCTTAGTCTATCCACAACCACCATGATGACTTCCTTACCCTTAGACTTAGGGAGACCCGCAATAAAATCCATTGAAACCTCTTCCCAAATAGAATCAGGAATAGGAAGTGGTTGGAGTAGCCCAGGGTATGCACTTGTATCATACTTGCATTTTTGACAAACTGTACAATGCTTGATGAAAGCAATGACAGACTTCTTCATTCCAGGCCAGTAAAACAGGGTCTGAATCCTTTTTGGAGTAGCATGGATACCTAAGTGTCCACCATGCCCTGAGGTATGCATCCAGTTCAGAATGGTTTGCTTGAAGCTATTGCTGTCTCCAACAACTAATCTCCCTTTTCTTAGTAGCTGATCTTTAGTCCAAGTATACAAGGGGTGATAGCCAGGGTTTTGCTGTATGTCTGAAATTATTCTACTCAGGTCAATGTCTGTGCTCCAGTGTAGCTTCAAGTCATCCATTAGTTGGGAATGGATTATTGTCACAGCCATAGTTAAAAACTGAATACTGCGGATCCTTGACAAGGTATCTGCAGCTCTATTTTCACTCCCACTTTTGTATTCAACTATATAGTCAAAACCTACTAACTTAGATAGCCATTTTTGCTGGAATGGACTCCCCAACTTATGCTCCAAAAGATATTTGAGACTTTGCTGATCAGTCCTAATCACAAATGGCAAACTCAGAAGGTAGTGTTGCCAGTTATGCATTGCAAATACAATAGCCAAGAGTTCCCTTTCATAAGCTGATAACTGAGCATTTTTATCAGAAAAAGCCTTGTTGAGATAGGCTATAGGATGCCCCTCTTGCATGAGCACATCCCCCATACCCTTACCAGAAGCATCAGTCTCTATAATGAAAGGCTTGCCAAAATCTGGAAGACTCAAGACTGGAGGGTTTGTCATCTTTACCTTTAATAATTCAAAATCAGCCCAAGCCTCTGCATTCCATGTGAAAGCATCTTTCTTTAGGAGGGCAGTCAAGGGTCTACCAATCTTACCATAGTCCTGGATGAACCTTCTATAGTACCCTGTTAATCCCAGAAAACCCCTGAGTTGTTTCAAAGTTCTTGGTGTAGGCTAGTTAGCAATTGAGGCAACCTTATCAGGTTCAGTATGCACTCCTTTAGAATTGATGATGTGGCCTAAATAATGAACCTCACTGACTCCAAATGAGCATTTCTTCAAGTTAGCATGAAGGGAATTTTTCTGCATCAGCTCTTGCACCATCTGTAAATGACTTAATTGTTCCTCCCAAGTAGAGCTATAAATGTCATCAAAAAAGACAAGAACTCCTTTCCTCAATAGTGGTTTAAATACAAAGTTCATTAAGGCTTGAAAAGTAGAGGGGGCATTAGTGAGACCAAAAGGCATAACCAGGTATTCATAATGGCCCAAGTGAGTTTTAAAGGTTGTCTTGTGTATATCACTATCACTGACACTAATTTGGTGATAGCCAGATTTCAAATCAAGCTTTGAGAAGTATTTAGTACCATGAAATTCATCAAGTAACTCCTCAATAATGGGAATAGGGAACTTATCTTTAATTGTAGCTTTATTCAAGTTCCTATAATCGATGCACATCCTCCAACCTCCATCTTTTTTCTTGACTAGAACAATTGGAGCAGCAAAAGGGCTGTTACTAGGTCTTACGATGCCTTGATCCATCATCTCCTGCACCATCTCTTCAATGACAGATTTCTGTAGTTTAGAGTACCTGTATGGCCTTAGGTTGATTGCACTTGTGCCTTACTTCAAAGGGATCCTGTTGTCAAACTATTCTCTCTTAGGTGGTAGCCCTTCTGGTACTGAGAACACCTCAGAGTATTGATTTAGCAGTGTAGCTAAATTAGAGTCTACAATTTTTAAACTCCCTTCCATAGAGTTAAGTTATGGTGTATGCCCTATTGATACTGGAATTAGTTGGAGCATAGAAACTTCTCCAGTTGAGTGTATCAGTTTATCCAGTTTCTGGGAATGAATTCTCTTCAGTTTCTTGCCAGTAATTCCCCTTAAGGAGACCTTGCTACCCTTATAAGTAAACTGCATAGTTAACTTTGAAAAATCCCAAAGGACTGGACCCAATTGAGAATACCAGTATATTCCCAAAACCACTTCACTACCACTTAATGGTAATAGTAACACATCGACTTGAAACTCTGTTCCCTGCATCTTCCAAGTAAAGTCTTTAATAATTTTATTACAGACCAATTGACCACCATCAGCCACCTTGACACCCATTGGGGGCATATTTTCCACCTTACATCCCATCTTTAGAGCTGTTGCAGCATCTATATAATTGTGAGTACTACCAGTGTCTAGTAGCAGTTGTAGACTCTTTTTCCCACAATGCCTAGTTACCCTCATTATTTGGTATGAGGATATACCTTCTATTGCTTCCAGTGAGATATGAGCACACTGATTTTCTGCTTCCAACACTGGTTCCTCAGGAAGTATCTCTTCTACCTCGGGTTCCTCACTCACATCTTCTACTTCTATATGAAAAAATTGAGGTTTTTTCCCTTTGCATTTATGACCTGGGATGTATCTCTCATCACACCAGAAACATAGATTTTTAGCCCTCTTGTCACTCAATTAAACTGGTGTTAGAGTCCTCCTGTTATTACTAGGTAAGGTTTTTGGAAGAGTAGTCATTTTGGTGGTGGCAGTGTATGGTTTAGACAGAGTATTAGAAATATGGATGTAGGGTTTCGTAGCTGTAGGAGTTGGTAAAATGGGACCTCTGTTGTGGGTTTTAGCCCTATGTGCCTTAGTAGATGCTTCTTGCAACTTTGCTAAACATAAGGCCTGTTGAATTGACTTAGGAGCAAACATCCTGACAGACAACTGAATATCATCCTCTAAACCTCCCAAGTAGCAGCTCAATAGGTACTCCTCAGGCAAGGTCAATCTACTGGTAAGGGCATCGAAAGTATCATGGTACTCTTGAACTGATCCTTGCTGTTTTAATGCCTTAAGATCTGCCATGGGGTGATCATACAGATCTCCAAACCTTGTAGTAATGTCCTCAATGTATTTGGCCCAAGTGGGTAAAATATGATTACATCTTTGCATATGAAAATAAGATAAGGATAGGTTTTTGTCTCAGGTGCCTTACATATTGTCTTACTATTGACATGAAATGTAAATTACAACTAAATGAAAATGAAATGTAAAATGTGATTGAGTTGTCATCTTCAGAGTGTGGTCCACAGCATATTCTCCTATTCCCCTGTGCTGTCAACGGTCATTTCATTAGCAATTTCATGTGCATTTCCCATATCATTTCTTTCATCATTGTCCTTGTTCTCAACTGTCACTTCTTTGTCACCTTGTGGGTCAGTGTGAACTGTATTAACTATTTTTTTTGCTGATAACGCATCAAGCATTCTGTCAATTAGATTGGATATCCGATGTGAAATCGACTGCCCACGACTGTGTATAAAGTGTGGCTTGATATTTGTGTTATTTTAAGTAGGATAAAGCTATATGGGTAATTTTGATGGCAATTTTGTGGAACTTTTTACCCCAACCTGAACTTAAATTTTCCAACCACCTACAACATATTAACAATTAAGGTTTCAAAGAATGAATTCAAGATTTCATTAATTGATAGAAACAATTCTTCTAATTTGTTATGTACTCCCTCTATCTCTAAATGTTATGCTCATTCAAAATGTCGGTTCTGTTCATTATATGAGATAAATTATTAATTTACACCTAATCTATAAGACCAAATATAGTCATGAGTGATCTTGTTGGATTCGTATTTGTTAATACTTTAATACAATGAAGTTTTTATATTTAATACTAATACGAAATTAAAGATATTAACGACTAAAAGTGTGCGTTGGCAAACGTGTCCAGTCCAAATAGGAAAACTAATAAAAGACAGATGGAGTAATAATTTAGATCCACACACTCACTGACAGTGACGACATCAGACATGAGGATGGCAATGAAACAACTAGGGTTGTCAAACGGATATTTATTTCGACCCGAACGTTTTCGGGATGCCGCTAATAACCATCAATAGGTACTCCCAACGCGTCGACCACACGTGGGATCGCGGGTCTCTTTATTAGCTCCTATTTGTGGGATCTGTCTATATCCGAATCCGAAATCCGAAATCACTAAACTATCCGAATCCGTATACGAATCCGACGGATAACAGAAAATTATATCCGACGGATATTATCCGTCCGGATAATATCCGAATCCGAATTTTGAGATTTTTAAAAAAATCCAAATATCTCCGAAAATCCGAAAATCTGAATATCCGAATATCCGAATCATTTAAAAAAATTAAAAAATAACAATTTTTTACTTATTAATGAATTAAATAATTAAATATCTTTATTTATTAATGAATTAAATAATTCTTTAATTATAAATTCAATAATAAATTATTAATTATTTAATATCTTTACTTATTAATGAATTAAATAATTAAATTTTAATACATAAATAATATATTATAAATATTAAATTATTAATTATAAATTATATATTCTAAAATGTATATATATATATATATATATATATACATTTATAAATTTTCGGATATCGGATATTTCAAATACGGATGTGCCTATATCCATATCCGCTATTTTCGGATACGAATAATATCCGTTTTCTTTCGAATACGGATATTATCCATTTTTTTCGGATTTGGAATCGAATTTTTCGATGGAATATCGAATTTTTCGGATTTTTTTGACAGCCCTAGAAACAACCAATCCTACGAACAAAACTTGTTAAACTTACTGCATACAAATAGCTTTTATCAGACATAAAATTGTTAAATTGTTAAAAAAATTTAATATATATAAAATTTTGTTAATTTTAATTGAAATTTTAAAGACATAAATTTTATAAGTTAAAAATTTTAAATGATGTAATTTGATTATTTATATATATGTGTGTGTGTTTTTTGTGATATTTTACAAAAAGGGAGATTTTATTTTAAAAATTTATTGAAGATGATATGTTTTAGTTGAAAAGTTAACGGTTAGTTATTAATTATTATAATATTATTAATTATTTTATTTAAATAAAATGTTTGTGATATTATTTCAAAATAACAGGTTTCTATAAGAAAAAATAAAATAGGTAACGTATTTTAGCTGAAAAAAGGTAATTTGTTGGTTATTAATAATTATAATATTATCATTTAATTCAATTAAATAGAACTCACTGTAGTATTTTGAGAAGAAGATATTTTAATTAGATAGAATGCAAAATATAATATGTTTTATCTGAAAATTGGAATTAATTGATTACTAAAAAATAGAAAATATAACATGTTTCACCTGAAAAATAAAATTGATTAGATATTGGTACTTATAATATTATTTTATTCAATTAAGTAGAATTATGGATAAAAAAAAAAGTTACAACAAATAAGGGAGGGAATAAAGTGCAAGTGCCAAATATAAGTATAAATATTCTTTAAATTATATGATTATTTTCTTTAATTTGAATTAAATTTTTTAAGACATGAATTTTGTATTTTTAAATTTTTATATGATATGATTTGATAATGAATATATAAATGTTGCCCGTGATATTTCTAGAAAATGAGGAATTTTTGTTAAAAAATATAGAAAAGATGATACGTTTTAGGTAAAAAAAGGTACTCGTTAATTATTAGTAATTGAATATAAAAGGAAATTGATTAGTTACTAAAGGTAACATGTTTTACATGAAAAAGAAAATTGATTAGTTGTTAGTAATTATAAATAATTAAGTAATACTATAAATTATTAAGTAAGACTAATTAAGTAATGATTATAAAAAATTGAGTAAGGATAATTAGGTGAAAATACAAAGTACCGTATGTTATAATTAATTTTTATATAATTATTTTAATTTTAATTTAATTTTAAATAATTTATATAAAGAGAAATCTAGTAACTATTCTAGTAACTTTTAACTCATCTATGACTTTTAAGAGAAATCTATTGCAGAAACATAAGGAAACCCCCATCCCCAATCTCTTCTTAAAAAGAGGTTTATATGCTAGGGTACAATGGTATTATGGTACATATAAGTCTATACTATTATATAAAAGGTAAAACATTAAAAGTTTTGGTACATTTTGGTATTCATTTTTTGGTACCTATTTTTCGGTAATTTGTAAATTTACTTATTCACCCTTCTTCATTATAAAGAAAAATATATACGATATCTATTAGATTAAAACACCTAAAATAAATAATAACATAATATAATTAAAGGTAATTAGTCGATTGCTTTTTTCACATTTACTTTTAGTGGAAGAAATTACATTTTATAAATACCTAAAAACATCAATAGTATCATATTTTCTTATCATTAATATTTCCTTTCGAATTAAAACATGTTACCTTTTTGATTTATAACTAATCTTACAATCATTAATATATACCCGAAAATATCATAAACACCTAAAATCATCAATCGTATCATATCTTCCAATCATTAATATTTCCTTTCGAATTAAAACAAATTACCTTTTGATTTAAAACTAATCTTACAATCATTAATATATACCCGAAAATATCACATCTTAATTTTCAATTATTAATAAAATATATTAAAATTCCGTATACAGTAAAACAATTTAAAAGTAACTTGCGAATAATTTATTAAAATTAAAATTTATTATATTATAAGAAAATTGTAAAAAAATAAAAGTAGCCCGTGTAACTATACTATTATATAAAAGCAGAAATATTAAAATTTTGGTCGGTTGGTCGGTCGGTACGGTACCTGTTGATTTTACTTATTTACCCTTACTCAATTACAGATAAAATTCATCTTAATAACTAATTAATTTTCTTTTTCAAGTTAGACATATTATCTTTTCTATTTTTCAGTAACTAAATAATTTCTTATTTCAGGTAAAATACAATATCTTTTACATTTTATCTAACTAAAATTTCTGCTTTATTAATAAATTTTTTTCAAGCTAAACTATTACCTTTTCTATTTTTAAATAACTAAATAATTTCCTTTTTCAAGTAAACTACAATATCTTTTACATTTTATCTAACTAAAATTTCTCCTTTTTTAAAAACACTACGGGCAATTTTGTTTAATAAAATAACATAATTATATTATAATTACTATTAACTAATCAATTACCCTTTTCAGCCAAAACACGTTCCCTTTTCTCTTTTCTCTAACTAAAATCCCTCCTTTCCCAATAGGTTACTTTTTTCAGCCAAAACACGTTACCTTTTTTCTTTTATCTTACTAAAACCTCTCTTTTTCCAATTATATCACGGCGTTTCTATTTAATAAAAATAAAATAATAATATATTATAATACTAATAATTAACCTATTACCTCTTTAGCTAAAATGTATCATCTTTTCTATTTTTTTTAATGATTTTACTTATTTACCCTTACTCAATTACAAATAAAATCCATCATAATAACTAATCAATTTCCTTTTTCACGTTAAAGATATTATCTTTTCTGTTTTTCAATAACTAAATAATTTCCTTTTTCTGGTAAAATACAATATCTTTTATATTTTATCTAACTAAAATTTCTCCTTTATTAATCAATTTCCTTTTTCAGGTTAAACCTATTACCTTTTCTATTTTTCAATAACTAAATAATTTCCTTTTTCAGGTAAAATAAAATATCTTTTCATTTTATCTAACTAAAATTTCTCTTTTTTCAAAAACACTACGAGTTTTTTTTGTTTAATAAAATAACATAATTATATTATAATTACTATTAATTAATCAATTACCTTTTTCAGCCAAAACACGTTACCTTTTCTCTTTTTCCCAACTAAAATCTCTTTTTTCTCAATTATATCATGGATGGTTACCTTTTTCAGCCAGAACACGTTACCTTTTTTCTTTTTTTCTTACTAAAACCTCTCTTTTTTCAATTATATCACGGGAATTTCTGTTTAATAAAAATAAAATAATAATATTATAATACTAACTCTAATAATTGACTGATTACCTTTTCAGCTAAAACTTATTATTTTTTCTATTTTTCTAATTAAATTCCTTTTTTTCTAGAAATATCATGGGCAACATTAATTTCTCATTTTCTAAAAACTATGAGCAATTTTATTTAGTAAAATAACATAATTAAATTATAATTTCTATAAACTAATTAATTACCTTTTTCACATAAGTCAAGTCTTTTTTTTTTTTAATTTTATCGTTACCTTTCTATCTTCTCTAACTAAATATCTCTTCTTCCAATTATATCACGGACGGTTCTATTTAATACAATAAACTAATAAACTAATAATATTAATAATTAATCGATTACATTTTTCAGCTAGAGAAAAAGGACCCTGAGATATATCTCAGGGAACTTTTCCTAAGATATATACAAACTAACTCTAAATTTTCCTGGGCCCGCAGGGCTAATTAAAAAAGTTGTTAATTTACTAAAACACCCACCTTATTTTTACATATAAAAGATGGATACCTTAGGGAACTTACCTGAGATATATCTCAGGTTCCCCAACCTCTTTCAGCTAAAACGTATCATCTTTTCTATATTTTATAACTAACTCTTTTAACAGAAATATCACGGACAATATTAATTTCTTATTTTCTAAAAACATTGAGTAATTGTATTTTGTAAAATAACGTAATTGAATTATAATTAATATAAACTAATCAGTTACCTTTTTCCCCTAGAACATGTTACCTTTTTGATTTTTTCTAACTAAATCCTCTCTTTTTTAAATCATATCACGGGCATTCTATTTAATAAAATAATAATTGTATAATTACTAATAATTAACCGATTATCTTTTTCAACTAAAATCTATCATATTTTCTATATTTTCAAACTAAAATAACCCTTTTCAAGAAATATCACCGATAACATTTTTACAATTATTATCAAATCATTTCATATAAAACTCTAAGCATCCAAAATTCATGTTTTAAAAAAATTAATGAAAAAAAATTATATAATATTAAAAAAAAATCCATGCATCGCACAGATGATTTTAAGCTAGTATGACATAAAAAGATATGTATCGAAATAGTTGCACACATCTTCTGACATACACATTACAAATTATGAACATATCTGATTTTTGTATTCAGAATCAAGCATCGCAATTTAGAATAGTATGAATTGCAACGTAATGACTCAACTGACCAACACCACATCGATGGGTTGCAATTCAACCTATAAGAAAATAACAAACTAAATGCCAAACAGAAAGGAAGACACATAATTGAAAGGCAATAATAAATAGGAAATGCAAGAAATATATTTAGAGAGGATGAGGGATTAGAGTGAATATTTGTCAATAACCTTGTAACAACCAAAATTCGTTCATCTTTCTTCAGCTTTATTATTGGCTGACACCATTTTCTCAACAGCACTAAACAAAGCTTAATTGGTTGATAAAGCAGTGGAAGAGCCGTTCATCAGTCATCAGTGTGATATACCGGAATATGTATAGGTGGTATTTCTGTTATCATGCGTTGTATGTACAGGGGCGTTTAAGTTATTTCAAGGGTAATTGGTTGGCTCAATTGCCCTTAGTCCGCGTTCAATATATACAAGTAGATAGATATATATAATAGATTAATTAGTTACAAGGGACTGTGAACAATGAAGAAACAAAAAATAAGGAAAAAATAATAGGAAAACAGATATGCTGCAGCTCTGCTAACAAAGGTACATATAGTCTGCATATATGCAGGTGCCTAAGAGCAAATCAGACAGTGAATAAAATTGTTAAAACTAAATGACTTGAAAAGTTGAACTCATGAAGATGTATGATGTAGTACACAAATGTGTTGGCTCATGTCCCTGCTCTCGGTTTAAGAGAACAATTTGTTAACCGTCTAAGCTTTGCAAACCCTGAGAGAATATAGTAGAAAAAACATCCATCACATTTTTAGGTAGAACTATACCAATTTCGAGGTCCGCATTTGAATCTTTACACCTTGAAATGGATAATGGCTCTTCAACAAACTCAAACTTCAGAGGTTTACCCCATCCGAAATCAACATTGTTGTAATAATCTAACTTTGGGGAACCAGCAATGCCAATACTCCATTCCCCTCTCATTGTTCCAGCAAAATCATCCGGCCACTTATCCGAACGGTGCAAGGGACCTTCCTTCAGCTTCACATAAATACTATTTCCCAGTACTTCCGCAGCAGCAACAAGGCCTTGATCTCCTACCAAAACTCTCCCTGTTTGTGTTCCAACACATGGCGCTAAGCAATTACCAAAGTAAGAAGCAGGCAGAGGCGGATCCAATCGAGCACGACAATCCATTGTAAACACAAAGTTCTGACGCTCATCAAGATTGTGCACCTCTCCCCCAATAGTAGCCCGCGTTTTTGCAAAACATGTCCAGAGATAAGCACACACAGCGGTGAAAGATGACACGTATGTTACCGTTGGCCCTTTTGTCGATATTGTGCTCTTGAGGGCTTGGATACCGGCTTCAGTCATAACAAATGTTGCTTTAACCTTGATTTTCGAAGAATCTTGAACAATCTCCTTTTGAGGCAACAATTTCTCAACCTGCTCAGTTATTCCCGGTCCCAGTACTTTTACAATCATAGTAGTTAGATCATAGGGGTCTTTGATCAAACTCCTGTCATAACTTGGGATCTGGAAACCCTCAGAAGTTACCAAATCATTGATATTATCTTTGGTGTCCAAGAGAATAAGTTGCTTAGTAATTGAAGCCCACGCTCGTGCGAAGTTAAACAAAGAGCTTCCATCCGCAACTGCGTGGGCGCTTCTGATTCCAATACAGATCGCGCGTCCTGGGAATACAGTTACTTGGATAGCAAACACGGGAGCTACAGAACATTTTTCCCCGGAGATATCAGCACAAGTAGCTGATGGAAGTTGAGGAACAAAAGCATTTAACAAATTGGCATCACGAACATGGTTTCCATGATTGAGATCAGATGTGCACTCAGCAAATGTTACGGACACAGAGTCTCCGTCGGAGTATCGAATTTGGTAGTCAGTGTTGGATTTAGTATCCGAGGGTGTTAACAATTTTCCAGCCAACGGAGTGAAGTGTTTGAGGGCAAGAGACAGTGATGTTTTGAGATTTGGAAGTGTGTTTTTGATGAAGTGGTCAGTGGAGTATGGAAAATCATACACGATGACACGGCCAAGGGGATGGAAAGTGAGCCACACCAAGTCGAAAAAATTAAGAGGCAGAGATGTCACCGGGACAGCGTCAGGGGGCGGAGTGATTCCGCACTGTTCAAGAACGTTGACGGTGGGTGTGGGAGATGGATCCTCCATGACTCTTAACCAATGAAATGAAGTTTGGTGAAGGATGATGCTTCAGGGTTCCACCTGACCGCTCACTTATTTTCAACATAATCCTACTAATTAAGACAATACGGGGTCAAATAATTATTATTAGTAGTTGATAAAGCCGCGCTTCGCGGCGGCGTTACAATATTTTTAAAAAAATTCAATACATTTACGTTATATTATAATATTAATATTAAATTTTTATAATTAAATAATCTTATCTAATGAATCAATTTCTTGTTAAATACGATTCTTTCGATTGAGCCGCTCTCTCGTTAAAACGGAAATCCCAACTTTTTAACATATATTATAAAGACTTATATAATATTTTTTATCTATAAAATCAAACCGTAAAAATAAAAAAAAATTATGACTTCAGTATCAAATTCTTAAAGCTAATACAATCTTTTCTAGCGAGCCGTCTTCCCGTTAAATACGTTTCGAGTCGCTCTTATTTGAAACCGAAATTCTAACTTCATTAATGAGAGTAAATTCCAATTTTTATATTCTTTAAACTTTCTAATATTTATGGAGTTTTAAAAGATGAAAATACATCTTATATTTTCTGTATATTATAGATATTCTTGTATTTATTTACAGTTTTCGCATGGGAATGTCTTTCTGTTATGTTAACATATCAAAAAAAGTTAAAATACTAAGACTTTTCGTTACGGGAATAATATTACATTTATGGATATATTTTTGTAATGCAAGTATAATTAAATTGTATAAAAAAGTTAAAATAAAGGATTTCTAGGAAAAAAGATGTATAGTTTTAAAAAATCGTATAAGACGTCTCCACCGTCCTCGTATTCTATTTCCAATAAAACATTTTAATTTTTGTATTAATTATATATTTAAACATCTTTTATACGGTCTTATCTAATGAACCGTTTTCTTGTTAAACACAGTTATTACTATTGATTCGCTCTCTCGTTAAGACCAAAAACCTAACTTTTACACATATTACTTGTATGATAATGTTTATCCATAAAAATAAAATCCTAAAAATAAAATATAATTTATAAAATCATATGATATTTTAATAGCTAGTACAATTTTTTATAGTGAGCCGTCTTCCCGTTAAACACGTTTCGAGCCGCTCTCGTTTGGGATCTAAATTCTAACTTCATTACATATTATTGATGATACTTATCTTACACAACAATTTTTTTCCTTGAAATCAAAACCAAAAAAATAGAGTGAATTCCAATTTATACTTTCTCTAGATTTTCTAAAATTTTTGGAGTTTTAGAAAATGAAAACACATTTTATTTTCTCTTTATTTTATAGATACTACTGTATTTATTTAGGATTGCTGCATAAGATTGTTCTTTTACTTATTGTTCTTTTATTATGTTAACACATCAATTCTTTTCTTTTTCAATACGGTGACTTTTTTCATGACAATATTATTGGATTTATGAATAAATTTTCCTAATATAAATATAATTAACTTATATAAAAAATATATTTTAAGAAGATCGTACTTTCTATAAAATATTTAATTATATGTCTGCTCTATATATTCAAACACCTATTCTAGTTCTAGTAGAACTTTTATTTATATATTTTTTCTATAAATTCGAACTCTTATTCTCTATAAATTCGAACTCCTATTCTACTTTCAATAGAACTTTTAATCGTATGCCTTATAAATACTTATTATACTTCCAATAGAACTTCTAATCATATGTCTTTCCTATAAATTCGAACTCTTCTCCTTTATAAATTAGAACACCTATTAGTTCTAGTAGAACTTTTATTTATATATTTTTTCTATAAATTTAAACTCTTATTCTCTATAAATTCGAACTCCTATTCTACTTCCAATAGAATTTTTAATCGTATGCCTTATAAATACTTATTATACTTCCAATAAAACTTCTAATCATATGTCTTCCCTATAAATTCGAACTCTTCTCCTTTATAAATTCGAATACCTATTCTACTTCTAATATGCTAATTGATATTTATATATTTATTAGTGTTTAAAATTCTAGAAAATTTAAAAAATCGATTGAGACGATATTAGAGCGCCACCTAAACTCCCGCTATCCTCCTTTCTATATATATATTGATTCTAAGTTTGGTGAACTCTTAACGATGTCTTTTTTACAAATACGGGGTCAAATCATTATTATTAGTTTAAATGGAATTAATAATTATATATGATTAAAGGAATATTTGTAACATTTAACTATCCAAAGGAATTACTATGTATAGGCATGGTTAATTAGAGATTAATTGATAAATTGAAAATAAATTTGAATATAATTGAATATATTTTGGTTTTATTGTAATATTAGTTCTTGCATAGTAAATTATGCGGTACCAGTTTTCATATATTCATTTTTTTTGATAAAATTTATTATTTAAAAATAATTTAAAATTATTTTATTGAATTTTAAAAATTAAAATGAACACATCAGGACTAATCAAATTTTATAAAAAAAAATGAAATGACCAAAAATATTTATTTACCCAAAATACTCATTTTTAAAAACACTAACCAAAATATCTATTTTTATACTTATTTGTGGAGAAGTCACTCAATGAACATAACGGACGTTCATATAATTCATTATTCATAATTCAGTATTCGACCTGATATCCATTATCATTGGATTAAATACTCCACCGAATAAAATATATCCCTCATACTTGTTTGAAAACGAAATTTTATTCTAATATTCCACTAGTACATATTATTCAAGATCATTAAATATAAAATTTTAAATATACTTTATTAAAAATTAGATATTTTGGATTCATCCAATATAGAAAAAAGTCAAGAATTTTGTGCATGGGAAGCAGCTCTTACTCCCTCTGTCCCATCCATTTCTTCACACTTTCCTTTTTGGGATGTCCCATCCAATTCTTCACATTTCAAAACTTTCTTAAAATAGTAAAATTTTGTATATATAAAAATCAACTACATCCACTACTTTCCTCCACTATACCCACTTTATACATTATATATTTATGGAGTACAAAGAAGAGTGAAGCTCCTTTTGTGATGATAAGATGTACGGCTGTTTGGCACAGCTTTTTTTAAGTCTTTATTAACTTATTTTTGGGTAAAAATTTAATATTTTGATAATTTTTTTAGATAATTTACCAAAAATACTAGATTTAAAGTTTGTATTTGCAAAAATACCATCTCCTTTAATTCATTGCAATTTTACCAACATAAGTTTCAAAATTGCAAAAATACCAACCCTAACCCCTCCCCTCCCCCGCCCTTCCCCCCCTTCCCCTTTCCCTTTCCCTTTCTGGCGACTCATTCCTTCGTCGCCTGTACTTTTTTTTTTTTTTTTTTTTAAGGTGGGGTGCTATTTTGGTTTGCAACCATAATCAACCACATTCGACACTTTTTTTTTTTTTAGGATGGGGTGCTATTTTGGTGGATTTTGGGTTGCAACTTAATGCAACCACATTCAACCAAATGCAACCACATTCAACTTTTTTTTAAGGTGGGGTGATTTTGGTGGATTTGGGTTGCAAGGCCCCACCAGGGGCAATATTCAACCAAATGCAACCACATTCAACTTTTTTTTAATTTTGGTGGATTTGGGTTGCAAGGCCCCGCCAGGGGCAATATTCAACCAAATGCAACAACATTCAACTTGTTGCATTCAGTTGCTGATTTCAAGTTCCATTTTTCAATTGTCATTTTCGACCTCATTTTTTAACTCTAATATATATATATATATATATATATATATATATATATATATATATCAGCGAGCACGAACAAATACTGCAACTTGATCGAATGTCAATAAGATCCACATGTGCTTGGAATTACATTCCAAGCTTTATACAAATAAAAAAATGGACGGCCCGTTTCAATAATAATGAGTTGTGTATTTTTCATTGTATTCTTTCTTTTAATAAAAGAAACAAAACATATTTCCATTTTTTTATTTGTATAAAGCTTGGAATTAATTAGTGAGAGAGCCTGCGCCTGATTTCCGCAGTTAAGTGCCTCTGCGTAAGCATCGTGCGCAGTCTGTTGGCCTCCTCTTGCAGATCGTCCATCGATCTGAAATTTACCCCAGTCAGAATAATCTCCGTCCTTTTCGATGTAGGCCTTGACGTCGTAGCTGGATTTGGCTGACTGAATGTTTGGATGAAATCCAGTTGCCCTCTGGGGATGTCGGAGATCGAAATGTCTTGGGTTGGTGAACTGGGCCTTACCCTCGAACTGGATGAGCACATGGAGGTGCGGTTCCCCATTTTCATGTAATTCCCTGGCTACTCGAATGAATTTCTTGTTTGATGGACAATTAATTTCAATTAACTGTTGGAGTGCTTCCTCCTTTGTTAATGAACATTGTGGGTAGGTTAGAAAAATGTTCTTGGCTTGAAGGCGAAATCTTTTTGGGTTGGATTGCATTTTTGTAAATAAGGGGGTTACTCTAGTTGAGAGCTCTTCAAACTTGCTGATTCAATTGGAGTAAAAGAGTACAATTTATACTAGAAGGCTTTAAGCTTTGGAGACACGTGTCTAGACACGTGGAAAGCGGCCACCCGTATAATATTACCGGGTGGCCGCCTCCGCCAGAGTAAAAGTGGGCCCCACCACGAACTTTTGTCTGCCCAACAGGAAATGTCCGTGGAGGCTTATTTAATAAGTTTCGTAAAAAAAATATTATAGGGGCCGCCAGGTCAAAAAGTGGGCCCCACCACGAACTTTTGTCTGCCCAACAGGAAATGTCCGTGGAGGCTTATTTAATAAGTTTCGTAAAAAAAATATTATAGGGGCCGCCAAGTCAAAAAGTGGGCCCCACCACGAACTTTTGTCTGCCCAATAGGAAATGTCCGTGGAGGCTTATTTAATAAGTTTGATATATTCACATGGGCTGTAGTTGTTGGGCTTCTATATGGATTCCAAATATAGGGAGTTGTTTGAGAAATTTTTGGGCTCCAAAAAACTAGAGCCCTACCAATTGTTGCCTTTAATTACTTGTTGGATTTGTGATAAAGGTTCTGGGCAACAATTGATCGATTGGGTCAGAGGACTACGCCATGAGGAAGAGGAAATATTCGGAGCCCTCAACGCCTGTGCTATTAGAACGGAAGAAGAAGTGGAGGCCGGGAGTGGCGAAGATTGCGGACCGTCGGAATCTGTTCCCAATGTACCGGCCGGTGCGGTTCATAAGGAGCGGAAAAAATCTTTTACCTCCCATGAGTGTTGATGATGGCCATGTTTTGTCGAATTTATCCCAAAAATTTATGAGGCGCAATATGGAAACGGATGTGGCCATTTATTTAAATGCATTCATGAAGTTGTATCAGGTGTCTAGGTTTAATATTTTAAATAAATGGCCCATTAATAGCCATGCACTCGATCTTTAATAGTGTTTTACTTAAATGATTGCTGGATAATTCCAGCCCCATGTATGAGGAATATTGTAAAAATATGTCAGATGGTTTTCCAGATTCATTTAAAAAGAATGCAATGTATTTGTCTATAGTTGGACATGTAAATAATAGATAGTTTTTTGTTAGTTGGAGTATACTGTATCAATCGAATGAGATATTATCGTTAAATATTAAATTTTATATCATGTCTTTCACATACAAAATGTGTTCCTTTAATTACATCATGAAGTACATAATCGACTGCTTTAATTACATTGTTAATTGAAATAACCCCTAAATTATCTAAATACATAATAACTTGGTTCCTAAAGACCCTCAAGAAATGCGATGTCTGAGGGCGTAAGCTCGTCCAGATACGGAAGTTCAGGTAGCACTTGTGAAGATCCAGTTGTTTCCTTAGGTTGTGGTTGAACCGTATCTGGATGTCGATTATGTCTTGTTGGGCTATGAATGACCTTTGGTGGTGATTGGTTGTCGTGAAATAGAGGGGATTTTTTATCTCCCAGGTATGCACGCCATTCTGTGCTTGAATTACAGTGATGTTCGCCCCTGTGCGTGAATCCATGGTTTGCACAGTTGAGAGTACTGTAGTATGTGCAACCGCACTTGAGGTCGACCCTGCGTCTCCTGGGTTTTTTAGCCTTCGCTCTCCTGTGTTGGACTTTGATGTTGGGTATTGTAGAGTGGGCTTTTGATGAAGACGAAGTAAGCATTCTGTTGGGTCCAGTTGCGTAGGGATGTGTTTTCTTCCTTGTCGAGGAAGTCTTTATAGCTGGACCCCTGACCAGGATTGCAAAGCACGATTGATGGGATCCCGCCTTTAATTTGAACTGGTTTCCCGTATTTACAGTTGCTTTGCCAGTCATGCTGGGCCCCAATTAGCTCCTTCCAATGCTTCATTTTCAAATAATTGGGGGCGACATCATCGGCGAGCTACTGTATTCCTAATTTGAATTGTTGTATATGTTATTAATATATATTATTTTTATGAACTCCTGATCCATTTTCAATGACACTTAATTATTTAATTTTTAATTCAGCGAGCACGAACAGATACTGCAACTTGATCGAATGTCAATAAGATCCACATGTGCTTGGAATTACATTCCAAGCTTTATACAAATAAAAAAAATGGAAATATGTTTTGTTTCTTTTATTAAAAGAAAGAATACAATGAAAAATACACAACTCATTATTATTGAAACGGGTCGCGCAGCGGAGATGTTGAGTTGTGTATTTTTCATTGTATTCTTTCTTTTAATAAAAGAAACAAAACATATTTCCATTTTTTTATTTGTATAAAGCTTGGAATGTAATTCCAAGCACATGTGGATCTTATTGACATTCGATCAAGTTGCAGTATCTGTTCGTGCTCGCTGAATTAAAAATTAAATAATTAAGTGTCATTGAAAATGGATCAGGAGTTCATAAAAATAATATATATTAATAACATATACAACAATTCAAATTAGGAATACAGTAGCTCGCCGGCGAGCTATCGTATGATACATAGTACAGGATGGCATTCGAAGCCAGATTCCTATAATTCCCTCCACGATTTTCCTCGTCATAATCATGCAATTCAACCCAGGTTCGATGGAACAAATTGACGGCATAGTCGAACGCAGATACTTGCATCGCAGAGGATGACTTCAAAACAACCTTCCGGCGCAACAACAGCTGAAACCTACCAACCTGATCATTGCGTGGACACGCATCCACGGGAGACGCGCCCTTAGTGGTGTCAAACACATCGCCACAATCGGGGATAGCATCACCGTGTGGTTTCCTATCGAGGACAACGGACAAATTAACAACGCCCTGCAAGCATAGAGCGGCACTCTCCATCACCACATCCGACATCGGATGTCTACTATCCCTTGTGCATTGTGTGGTGTCAGGGGTCTGTATTCGATTTGGCAGTGGTCGATCTTCATGCAGTTCCCTTTGAATTTGCTGATGGCGTAGTCCTTCAATGAAGGGAACTGCATCTGTATTTCCTGGCTTGTATTTGTTAGCCTGTATTGGTTCCTCTTTGATTTGTGGTATCGTCCTTCGTAGTCCGTATTCATTGTATTTGATTATGCCCAATAGTATTTTGAAATATAGTTAATTTAAATGAAAATTAGTAATGGAATTAATCAGGTATGGGCGAGTATATATATTATGTTATGCAGTTGTTGTTTAGATTAATCGAACGGTGATATGAATCGGAGTACACTTGATCTAACGGCTGATATTGATCACTGTTAGCGTAATGATTGCACTTTACTTTATTGTCCCCCTAGTGAAATGTCTAAAATACCCCTGGGTTTTAAACTGTTTGGAATTAATTCAGGGGTAGGGGGTGTCTTTTAATGTTTTTGTGGGCCCAGGTACTCCGCTAGAGAGCTCCCTTGAAACTGGGTGGTATAATTGGAGTAAAAGAGTACAATTTATAGTAGAAGGCTCTAAGCATTTGAGGGCACGTGGCGACACGTGACAGGCGGACCCTATAATATTACAGGGGCCGCCGCCGCCTCCGCCCCCTTGACCGTGGTTTGCGCCGTTGACTTCGAATATTTTTCCGAATTTAAATTCGGAAAAATTACCAACCGTCTTAGTTGATGTCTTACTTAAAGAAAAATATATGATTTGTAAAAATTTGAATATGGGATTACGCAGTAAAAAATAAATGACATTAATTAAAATATAAAATGGTTATATCACTTTCATCTGAGTTAATTGTCCACCTATGACACTGTTATGAATTATTTGTATAATAATAGAACATTTGGATTCACTGTAATAAACTTGGTCCCCAAGTTTGACGTATTATAAATATCTATTTATAATACAATTTTGTCATTGAATTAAATTGGGTGTACAATTAAATTCAATATGCTAAGAAGACCCAGATATTCATGGCCCAGATACAACCCTCGTCCATTGCGTCGTGTTGGGCCTCGTACTTACGGCCCAATGTCTGCTTATAGAAGGAAGTGGGCTTATAGTCCAATAATCCAGAGGAAGAAAAATGTGTTTCGTTGGGCTCGATATTCGTTCAGGGTCCGTAAGTTGAATGAGGCTTTGGTTGATGGATCCCCATTGCCGAATGGACATGTGACCAAGGGCTATGTGTCCATGCCCAAATATGGGCCTGGTTTGTTGGATCGTCGTGGAAAATATGTCCTCCTCAAGGGAATCCGTTTCTTTGGCACTTACCGTGCGTATTGTGCATCGTTGCCTGTAAAGGACGAGGGTGCTCCGTCGATGTCGGATGTGGTGATGGAGAGTGCCGCTTTTGCTTGCACGGCATTGTTAATTTGTCCGTTGTCCTCGATAGGAAACCACACGGTGATGCTATCCCCGATTATGGCGATGTGTTTGACACCACTAAGGGCGCGTCTCCCGTGGATGCGTGTCCACGCAATGATCAGGTTGGTAGGTTGCAGCTGTTGTTGCGCCGGAAGGTTGTTTTGAAGTCATCCTCTGCGATGCAAGTATCTGCGTTCGACTATGCCGTCAATTTGTTCCATCGAACCTGGGTTGAATTGCATGATTATGACGAGGAAAATCATGGAGGGAATTATAGGAATCTGGCTTCGAATGCCATCATGTACTATGTATCATACGATAGCTCGCCGGCGAGCTACTGTATTCCTAATTTGAATTGTTGTATATGTTATTAATATATATTATTTTTATGAACTCCTGATCCATTTTCAATGACACTTAATTATTTAATTTTTAATTATTTATTTAATTTACAGGCAACGATGCACAATACGCACGGTAATTGCCAAAGAAACGGATTTCCTTGAGGAGGACATATTTTCCACGACGATCCAACAAACCAGGCCCATATCTGGGCTGAATTAAAAATTAAATAATTAAGTGTCATTGAAAATGGATCAGGAGTTCATAAAAATAATATATATTAATAACATATACAACAATTCAAATTAGGAATACAGTAGCTCGCCGGCGAGCTATCGTATGATACATAGTACAGGATGGCATTCGAAGCCTGATTCCTATAATTCCCTCCACGATTTTCCTCGTCATAATCATGCAATTCAACCCAGGTCCGATGGAACAAATTGACGGCATAATCGAACGCAGATACTTGCATCGCAGAGGATGACTTCAAAACAACCATCCGGCGCAACAACAGCTGAAACCTACCAACCTGATCATTGCGTGGACAAGCATCCACGGGAGACGCGCCCTTAGTGGTGTCAAACACATCGCCATAATCGGGGATAGCATCACCGTGTGGTTTCCTATCGAGGACAACGGACAAATTAACAACGCCCTGCAAGCATAGAGCGGCACTCTCCATCACCACATCCGACATCGACGGAGCACCCTCGTCCTTTACAGGCAACGATGCACAATACGCACGGTAAGTGCCAAAGAAACGGATTCCCTTGAGGAGGACATATTTTCCACGACGATCCAACAAACCAGGCCCATATTTGGGCATGGACACATAGCCCTTGGTCACATGTCCATTCGGCAATGGGGATCCATCAACCAAAGCCACATTCAACTTACGGACCCTGAACAAATATCGAGCCCAACGAAACACATTTTTCTTCCTCTGGATTATTGGACTATAAGCCCACTTCCTTCTATAAGCAGACATTGGGCCGTAAGTACGAGGCCCAACACGACGCAATGGACGAGGGTTGTATCTGGGCCATGAATATCTGGGTCTTCTTAGCATATTGAATTTAATTGTACACCCAATTTAATTCAATGACAAAATTGTATTATAAATAGATATTTATAATACGTCAAACTTGGGGACCAAGTTTATTACAGTGAATCCAAATGTTCAATTATTATACAAATAATTCATAACAGTGTCATAGGTGGACAATTAACTCAGATGAAAGTGATATAACCATTTTATATTTTAATTAATGTCATTTATTTTTTACTGCGTAGTCCCATATTCAAATTTTTACAAATCATATATTTTTCTTTAAGTAAGACATCAACTAAGACGGTTGGTAATTTTTCCGAATTTAAATTCGGAAAAATATTCGAAGTCAACGGCGCAAACCACGGTCAAGGGGGGCGGAGGCGGCGGCGGCCCCTGTAATATTATAGGGGCCGCCTGTCACGTGTCGCCACGTGCCCTCAAAAGCTTAGAGCCTTCTACTATAAATTGTACTCTTTTACTCCAATTATATCACCCAGTTTCAAGGGAGCTCTCTAGCGGAGTACCTGGGCCCACAAAAACATTAAAAGACACCCCCTACCGCTGAATTAATTCCAAACAGTTTAAAAACCAGGGGTATTTTAGACATTTCACTAGGGGGACAATAATCATTACGCTAACAGTGATCAATATCAGCCGTTAGATCAAGTGTACTCCGATTCATATCACCGTTCGATTAATCTAAACAACAACTGCATAACATAATATATATACTCGCCCACACCTGATTAATTCCATTACTAATTTTCATTTAAATTAATTATATTTCAAAATACTATTGGGCATAATCAAATACGATGAATACGGACTACGAAGGACGATACCACAAATCAAAGAGGAACCAATACAGGCTAACAAATACAAGCCAGGAAATACAGATGCGGTTCCCTTCATTGAAGGACTACGCCATCGGCAAATTCAAAGGGAACTGCATGAAGATCGACCACTGCCAAATCGAATACAGACCCCTGACACCACACAACGCACAAGGGATAGTAGACATCGAGATACATGATGGGAGACTAGACATCGACCAATCAAGACAAGCATGGTACAGGTTGCCAATATACGGACACTTCCAACTAAATTTCTTCTCAAACTCTTTCTTCTCGCTGAACGATGAAATACCATGGAAGGCAAAGATGAAAACAAGTCACACAAACATGAAGACGGGGATTACTTTTTGCAGCATCAAAGCTCGATTAAAACTATCAACAGAGAAACACTCCGTACAAATAAGCTGGAAATCCCCATCAGTTAAGATACTAACTGCATATATATATATATATATATTATATATATATATATATTAGAGTTCAAAAATGAGGTCGAAAATGACAATTGAAAAATGGAACTTGAAATCAGAAATTTAGTTGCATGTGGTTACATTCAGTTGCAAATTTAGTTGCATGTGGTTGCATTAAGTTGCTGATTTTAAGTTCCATTTTTCAAATGTCATTTTCGACCTCTCGAAAATGACAACTGAAAAATGGAACTTGAAATCAGAAATTTAGTTGCATGAGGTTACATTCAATTTCATGTGGTTGCATTTAGTTGAATATTGCCCCTGCGGGGCCATGCAACCCAAAATCACCAAACCTTAAAAAACAAAAAGTTGCATGTGGTTGTATTCGGTTGAATGTGATTGTATGCAGTTGAATGTGGTTGCCCCTGCGGGGCCATGCAACTCAAATTAACCAAAATAGCACCCCATCTTAAAAAAAAAGTGTTGAATGTGGTTAAATGTGGTTGTAACCCAAAATCAACCAAAATAGCATCCCACCTTAAAAAAAAAAAGTGTTGAATGTGGTTGATTATGGTTGCAAACCAAAATCAACCAAAATAGCACCCCACCTTAAAAAAAAAAAAAGTGTTGAATGTGGTTGATTATGGTTGCAAACCAAAATAGCACCCCACCTTAAAAAAAAATAAAAAAAAAAGTGTTCAATGTGAAAATAGCACCCCACCTTAAAAAATTGTAACCATAATCAGCCAAAACCAACCCGACCTTAAAAAAAAAAAAAAAAAGTACACGGGCGAAGGAAGTCGGGGAGGAGAGAGGAAAGGAGGGAGGAGGGAGGAGGGGGACCTACTATTTTGCAATTTTGAAACTTAGTATAGTAAAATTGCAAATAGTTTGGTAAAATTGCAAATAGCTATTTTTAACAAAAGTAAATGTGCAAAAATTTACTTTTCCCTATTTATTTATGAAAAAAGCTCTTTTTTTTTAATACAAGTATTTAATGTATGTTTGAGATTCTACAAGTTGCAAAAAAAAGTTAACTTTTTTCAGGAAAAAGTTAGGAATTTCTAACTTTGTCTTAAAATAAGTTGATTTATTATTGTCAATAATTCTTACGGAGTATAATAAATGACAACTGTATTGGGACCCTACTACCTACTAATTTTTACTTTCTGCCCAAAAGTTCACACACAACGTCAAATGTTTAACTATGCTCGACCGTAAAAAAGACAATGCTTTCTCCATAATTTTATAGACTCTTAATTCAATTATTTGTAAGTAGTACAAAAATAAAAAATAAACTTATACATTACTTATAATTTTCTAATTTAAAATACTTTTTAATTACAAGAAAAAAGTAGAAAGAAGAATAAAAGAATTAAGGGAAATTTTCAATGGTATTCTTCTGTTTTTTACTTTTCCAAATAGTGTTATTTCGTAATTTTGATTTACGAGTAATATTCTTATATTTTATGTTCATATCATGTCATTCCGTTATTCAAATATTAGTAAACCTTAAAATGTAAGTGTACCATATGTAAAAGTCCAAAAGAATTTTAAAAAAAATGGTATTCATTGGAAAAGTTAAAAGGGCAATGGCATTATAGGGAATTCTTTTCAAATTTATAAAACTTATTATATAATAGTCGATACATTAAAAGTTTGGTTGGTTGGTTAGTCGGTCGGTACGATTGATCTTACTTATTCAGTCGATCGGTACGATTGATTTTACTTATTTACCCTTATTTATGAAAATGCACACCTAGAAGGGGGTGAATAGATGTAAATGGCTAACTATGTCCAGTTTTAATATTTACAAGAAGCAGCTTACTGATTTTAATTTAAGCAGATGCGAATGGTACGCTGAATGCACAAACAGTAAGTAAATTGCATGAAACATAAAGAACACCACAATCTTTTAGCTAGATTCGACCCCTAATCCCCTATGGTCTACGTCGTGGTCCCTTACCAACCTGGTAAGAAAATATATTATGGATCAATAATGAAACGATTACAAGATACAATAATATATCACCCTTTAACCCAGCTGCTGGCACAAACGGCTTGCTAAATAGACCTGAAACATAATCTGCTCTCTAAGTTATACTACCCTAGTATACTTCTCTAGCACAATCCTCGAATCCCTACTATTCCAAGCCAAGTGTCCAACAACTAAAACACTTACAATCAGAACGATACAATTAATCAAAGATACAACTCAAATTATAGATTCTCTAAATAAACAATACGGATAGATATATAAATGAGCTCGAGAGAATTAAAGAGAAAGATTTTGCAAAGTAGAAACTGAGTTGTTTTGTGTTCTTGGATTAGCAACCGAAAATCTGAACAAGAACAAGTATATAAAGCTATACAATTAATGGTCAGAAACAAAACCAACAACTTAACATTCGAATCCAATTCAACGTTCAAGTTTGTTACGAATGATTTCTAACGTTAATGTATACGTTAGACAGAAGAAATAAAAGAATAAAAAGTTCAGTAGATCTTTCTTCTAAAATTAAGGGAATAAAACTGTATAGGAGAGTTTGAATAAAAGATAGAGTTTTAAAAGAAACAACTCCTATAGCGTGTGTTGCAATGACGACAACACTGATGGCCTTCAAACACAAGGCCTGCAAACTGGAGATGATGATATCTGTAGGTGTTTGCAAGCATATTAGGAGAATCATTTAACATTATACAAGACCAATTATCACACACACACACACACACACAGAGTAAAACAACACAATTATCAGGGTCTGTTCCAGTTCTTTTAATCTTTGCTGTTAAAATTTGCAATAAAATAAACCAACTGATTGTTGGAGGTTCGTGAGGTTTGATCTGAAATGGAATTATTGCATATTAGAAACAAAATTTACTTGTAGATAAAATTCACAATTCTTTTGGCATGCAGGTTCTTGGAAAAAGATACACAAACCAACAAATTGAAGAAATTTGAGATATTTGGGCAGATTATTTAACTCGTGAATATATGTGATCGGGTACATGACTTTTAAGTTCAAAAAATCTTTTCGTTTTAAAATAAAAAATATACTCAAGAAAATATTTTACTTGTACTTTTGTGCTAACAAGTTCAAACACATAACTTTTGTAGGTGGTGGAAAGAAGGAGTACGATATGATCTTACCTTGCAACAATCGGATCGAAAATGGATACTATATTTTGGATTTAGATAGTCATGATTTATGTTGAATTAAATGTATAACATGGTAACTTGGATCAAGTTTTAAATATTGTAGATGTATTTTTAACCATGTAATAATAATTATTTCAATTTAATTATTCACTTTGGTGAAAAATTTGCATTGCAAGTTTTACTATTTTTTTGGGTTGTAATAAGAGGAATTTGATGTATATATAATATAAACAGGGGGCAAAATTGTCATTTTACAAAGCACATATACGTCGGTTTTAAGTATCAAATACGTCGCCATTTTGGTCTTATACGTCGGCGTTTTCATGACATTATACGTCGGCCTTTATGACATTATACGACGGTTTTTTAATGACATTATACGACGGCTTTTTTGATCTTATACGTCGGTATTCTAACAACATTATACGACGGTTTTTTGGTCTTATACGTCGGTTTTTTTATGACATTATACGACGGCTTTTTTGTCTTATACGTCGACATTATACGGCGGCTTTTTTGGTCTTATACGTCGGTTGTTTTATGACATTATACGACGGCTTTTTTGGTCTTATACGTCGGTTGTTTTATGACATTATACGACGGCTTTTATTGTCTTATACGTCGGCTTTTTTATGACATTATACGACGGCTTTTTTGGTCTAATACGTCGGTCTTTCCATGATAATATACGTCGGTGTTTATAGCCTTATACGTCGGTGTTTTAGCCGACGTATAGTAACTTTATACGTCGGTTAAAAGGGCGACGTAAAAGACTGTGACTTTATACGACGCCTCTCTATACGTCGCCAAAAAGTCGACGTAAAAGGCCAAAAAATGCGACGTAAATGGTCAGTTTTGTACTAGTGGGAATAGAGTTTTTGTAGATAAGGAATGATTACAATAAGCCCAGATATATATAATATACGTATTATATATTTAAAAGATCCTTACAACTGATTAAAAGTAAAATCCTATAAAATCTCCATGATTTCCGTACTTCTGAAATTTCTGGACTGTTTACAAATGGCATGCTGTTTGTGATCTGTCTCTGCGCAAATGGCTTACCAAGATGTAACAAAATTCTGACTTTGGCTTGCTGTTTTGAGATACTGATTTGCCAATCCGTAAACTGAATTACCCTGCAAAACCAAGTTAGTGCATACAGAAATAACACGCTATTTCATATCTAAATACCAACCATTTGGCTTGTTGTTTGTGATCATCAAAACCATAAGAGTATCAATTTAATGGTACATGTTATTTCTACTTAATTATCCTTAATTATTTATGCTTACTAATAACTAATAAATTTCCCTTTTCAGGTAAAATATGTTACTTTTCTATTTTTCAATAACTAATCATTTTTCTTTTTCACGTAAAATATATTATCTTTTATATATTATCTAACTAAAATTTTTCCTTTTTTAAAAACATTATGAGAATTCTATTTAAAAAAAATAAAATATTATAATTATAATTGTAATTACTAATAATTAATCAATGACCTTTTTCAACTAAAATACTTTATCTTTTATATTTTTTTTATTTTTTCCCAGTAAAACTTATTCGGGTAGCTTTTTTTAGGTAAACTAAAATTATAATATTATAATAACTAATGACTAATCGATTACGTTTTTCAACTAAAACATGTCATCTTTTCAATATTTTCAAATTTAAATCCATCCTAATCTAAAAATATCACGGATAACATATATATATGATTATTATCAAATCATGTCATTTAAAATTTTAAGCTTACAAAATTGATGTCTTAAAATTTTTATTCAAATTAAAAAAAGATTTCTATTATATTAAATAACATCCGTGCATCGCATGGATTTTAAGCTAGTATTTTCTTAAATTTTAAAGTAGGTTTTGTTCAAATAATAAATATTTCTAAATGCGGTAGATTGTTACAGATGTCGAAGTACGAAAATTTTGAAATTTAAATAGCTAACAAAGTCATTTATTCAAACTTTGACGTTAATTTAACATTTTGTTAACGGAATGCATGGCATGATATGATATCATGAAATCTAAAATAAATGGGTATCACTCGTAATTTAAAAATAAAAGAAAAATCGTGATTTGAAATTGTCAAAAATAGAAGAATATTGAAAAATTTTCAAAATTAAATTTATAATAAAATATAAATTAACAGCGAGTATGATACTCTTAAAAAGAAATTTATTGTGATTTAACGACATGCATAACAGGTTTACCTACCTTACTCAAATTTCCAATAAAAAAATTTGAAATAAAGACACTCTGGTATATGCTTTTTATTTAAATTTTCGACCATTATTTTTTGGAAAATTCTGAATTGTACCCCTCGTTTGGATTGTTATGAATGGTACCTCTAAATGACCAGTAAAGTGGTACCATTTATAATTTCCCTAATAATAAGTCAAAAATTTTAGGGACACCATTCATAAAAAAAGATATCATTCATAAAAATCAAAATCAGAGGGGTACCATTCATAATTTCCCTTATTTTTTTATGGTAATTCTTACTGGTAATTTTGAGTTGACACGATACATGATTATGTATCTTTATCTTTTGATGTAAATTGTATTCCTTCCATCCCACTTATTTTTACACAAATTTTTTTTCACTGTTTGCCACATATTTTAAGGTTTTTACAAAGTATAAAGTATAACTCCATAATTTAATTTTTAAATTTTTTTTAGTAAAAATTTAAATATTAAATTTTTATTTAGAAGAAAAAATAATTAAAAACTAATTATGGAAGTATATTTTTTAAGAACATTAAAATACATGTCACGCTCTCGTTTATAATGTATAAAATTCAATGGGGTTGAGGGAGTATTACGTTGTAAATTGTAATAGAGTTCAACTGATTAAAGAGTGAAGAGATAACGGACCAAAAACATGAGAATGAATAGGGGTGTAAATGAGTTGGGTCGAGCAGAATTTTAGAATGTTCATATATCATTTGTTAAAAAATTATCAAACTCGAAATCGAGCTCGAACTTGAATCGAGCCGAAAAATGTGTTTGAGCTTAGTTCGTCAAGAAAAAAAGTTGTTCGCGAACGGTTCACGAACAACTCATGATCATGTCTCATAATCATGTCTCATGAGTTAGCTTGCTCACGAACTTTTAATTCGAACAACTCATTTACCTTGTTCATGAGTTTGTTTACGAAATTGTACGAACGAATGAATATTAAATATTTGAGAAACATTTTCTTATTAATATTTCATGATAAACTTGTAATCTACTTAAAAGTTGACTCATATTTTTTGTAATTTATAAAAAAATAAAGATTTTCTTACCAAATAATATAAATTAAGTTAAATTTATATATTGTAAACTTAAAATGTTACTGATCGTTACTGTCATCATAATCATACAAAAATACTAGTTTTTTTTACATAAAATCTATAAAATATCATAGTCATACAAAAATATTAATGTTCTTACATAATCTTATATGTAAATTTTGACATAGATTATATATTTACTATATTATCTCCTGATATTCGATAAATTTGAAGTACCAATTTATAGAAAAAATAATTATTAATGTAATTGTTGTGTTAAAATAACTCATTTTGGTCTTTAAATTACATATTTGCATGTATATCAAGTTATTTTAGTATTAAATTTTACATAATCATTAAGATATATTAATACCTTTTATATATTTAAGTAGTATATGTAGGAATTAAGAATACCTATTACACAATCATTAAGAACTAGCATTAAAACCCGTGCGAGGCACGGGTCTGCTACTTAAACTGTATTTTTTAATCAAATTATTCAAGATCAATATTGGTTGAAATATGTAATTGTTTTTCATAGAGTTTTTCTTGTTAATGGCATATGTGATTATTATGTACTTACTTAAATATGTTCAAGTTTGTACTTTAGAAACTAATACGCGTAATACTGATAGCAATCATGTCAGTTTTTAATTTTGTTTTGGGTCATAGAATATAATTTCAGTGTTATGTGGGTGTTGTCTAATTAAGATGATTTTTCAGAGCACCTACAATCCTAAACATTCTTAAAAAATGATGCATCCATTTAGCTGATCTCCAATAATATTCAAGGTAAAAATTAAATACTCTTCAAGATGTTGCATTCCGGAAATGTAGGTTTCAGTCCTGATTCTAATAAAAAATCTTCGTAAATCTTCTAAAATGCTTCTCAAGTCTTGTGCTTACATATTAAAACCACATTTCTAACTGTTTTATTTGTTTTCATCTAATTTCTTGCCTTTGTTTCTCTTCCAATGTCCGTTTGACTTTCATCGAGTCACCTCCATAATTAAAATAACATATATAATATACGATCCTTTCTTTCTATATAATTTCATATTTTAAATTAAACATTAGCAAATTTGTATGTAAAAGGTAATGTGTTATTTATAGGATTCGTTTTTCTAAAGTTAAATATTTTTACGACCCGAATTGTTTGATTAATAAATTATTGTATGTTGTGTAATAATATACAATTTTCATTTTATGTTAACACCTCAATATTTTTTGCTCTAAGATATTGTTAGATAATATCCATTATATTAATTATAATGTCGTTTTATAGCCCAATTGTGTATTTTACATAATTCTTTAATTGATAAATGATAAAAGAGTCCAAAACTCATTTAAAATCCAGTAATATTTAATTAATAATATTTCATCAATATCACACACATACATATTGTGTGTATGATTTAAAATACATGTGAATGTGTGGCATAATGGTATGAAGATACACAATTTAACTCTGTGTTCCAAGTTCAATTAGAATTGAAAATAATACTTCTATATATAAATAGGAAATTAGGGGTAAATTGGTGTTTTTAAATCATGAATAAAGTACTTTAGTTATTGACTTGGTCTTATATTTAATACTTTTCACAAAAATACAATATACATTTCATTTTTTTTCTTTATATAAAACCAAATATTGCCCCGCTTGTGCGGTACACATAGAGATATCATGTGTATTATTGAAAACACGTATAGATGAGTGCTTAGGTTGTTGAAGAGAATAACAGGTATATAGTAATTTTTATTATTATTATGTTGATTGTTATTGTTATTACAATTTTATAATATAATCAAATCATATATTATGTACCAATAATTAATATTTTGATATAATATATTATAGTCTAAATCAATAAATGTAAAAGTAAAATCAGGACAAATTATAAAAATACAATATGCATTTCATTTTTTTTCTTGATATAAAACCAAATATTGCCCCGCTTGTGCGGTACACATAGAGATATCATGTGTATTATTGAAAACACGTTTAGATGAGTGCTTAGGTTGTTTAAGAGAATAACAGGTATATAGTAATTTTCTATTATTATTATTATGTTGATTGTTATTGTTATTACAATTTTATAATATAATCAAATCATATATTATGTACCAATAATTAATATTTTGATATAATATATTATAGTCCAAATCAATAAATGTAAAAGTAAAATCAGGACAAAAAATTATTAGTGTATCGCACTAATTAAAATATTCACACATGCATCTATATTGTGTTTGATTTAAAATAAATGTGATTGAGTGGTGTAGTGGAAAAAGGATGCATAAATTAACTTGGAGACCCAAGTTCAATTCCCACCAACCACAATTTTTTAAAAATATTGAGATGAGGGACAAACTGGACTTTTCATGTACATTAAAAAGTCTCACCATTTTTTTCTTATGTTGGCCTATTATATATATAAATAATAGAAACCCGTGCGAGGCACGGGTCATTTTCTAGCATAAACTTTAAAATTTCGAAATTTTGTCTTATTTTCTTATGGTAAATGGATCGTATAACAGGCGACTTAGCGTGGGTACAGAAATTGTACTTGAAAAATTGAAATAGAGTTATGTAGTTAGATGGTTACTGTTAGAAACCATTCAAGATTGAGGTCTTTTTAAGTTGTGAAATGAGTAACTTTGATACTAAAGATGTTTGGCATGTGCAAGATAAATACTAAAACATTTTTATGTTTAAGTTGTTACACGTCGGTGTATGAGATTGTGTACAATGTTCATAAAAAGTGAAAATCGACTTTTCCATGATTTTCAGTCACTGTTTGTGAATTTTCATTGACAAATAATTAGATAAAAGAGTTAAACCCTATGACAACATGAATGAGTTAATCCAAGGCTAAAAATTTCCTATTTAACCAGTAGCAGCATTTTTATTTTTCAGCTACTATAGTTTCGTCCTTACATAGTCGTTCCACTATAAAATGTTCATTGGTACATGTTGCGGAGTACATATTAGTGAATTGTTGGATCATACTACAATTGGTTGTGTTCATATGGTTTTCTTTTTATGTACCTATATTGATGCTTGTACGATGTACTTCACAATGAACTGTGGCCTAGTAGATGATGGTTGTACATGACAGTAATTTGACTATTGGGAGCACCGAGTGCGTGTGATTAACAATGATTACTGAGCGTTTGTATGTTCTTCGAGATTTTCATATGATATCTTAAAGTAATTGATATAATATTAAGAAAGTGACCTGATTGTGTATTTAATTTTTTTTTTCGCTAGTGTTAAAGGCTCGGGAATGGAGAAATGAAATTTGATGATACCGATGTCCTGCAACGAGTTTGAACGATGAGATGCAGGGTAACTGTGCAACTTCACTTGCTTGGGCGATTAGTTCTACAAATTGGGTTGTACGTAGTTATCAACATGTTACGTAAAAATGTTTCTCATTTTTATATATGGCCTGGTATTTCTTACAGTCTATTCTATAAGTAAGAGAACGCGTGGAAAAAAAGAGCCGACTATCTCGACTTTCATTGAATTTGACCGAGATCGGTAGGGGATGAAATAAGGGATGGGTATCGAGTCATTTCGGGGCTTGGAAGTACTATCCTTGTTCTCGATCCCCTTTCCCGAACAAGTCACGATCCCCGAGCGGAGATTTTTTTTTACTCTCTAATTTCCCTCCTGAACGGGAAAAGTGGATCCCTGCAGGAATCTGGGAATTCTTTTCTCTTAAAATAAATAAATAAATATTTTCCAAATAAGAATTTAATAAATCATATTGTATAATATTTAGTTTTTTTGTTTTATATCATACTTTAAACATTATTTGAATATAAATTTATTTATAATTTAAATAAAAGATAAAACTAATAATACTTTTATTCTAAATTAATTTTTTTAATTAATAAAATGGTTAAATATTTGAAACTTATAAAAATGTAAATTATAGATATTTTTTATAATTTATTTTATTTAATATAAAATATAAATTTTTTATTACATTCGTGAATCAGCTAATAGGGAGCGGGGCGGGGAATGAGGAATGGGGAATTTCGGGACGGGAAGAGACATTAACCCTCGTCCCCGTCCCCACCACGATCCCTGTAATTTTTATAAATTCCCCCGTTCTCCGTCCCAAACCAAAGAAACCCACAAATCCATAACTGACTAAAGATTACTCATGTGTGCTGGTATGACTATACCTTAACCCAATATGTTATCAAGGAGCTGATGAGAGATATTAAAGGTTTAAATATTAGTCTATAAATGAGAGATATCGTAGTTTATAAATGAGAGATATTAACGCAAGAATGATGTAGTTTGGTACTCTGCCTTACACAATCAAAATTTACATTTTATTCAAAAATAGTTGTTGTAAATTACTTTCACGGGATGACAATGCCATGCCATCATGCAAAACTAAAATAAAGTTTAAGTCTAACAAAATATAAACCCATTCTTAACTTGTGTGAACCAAACAAAATATAGAAATGTTGGTAGAATGTTTATGAAAGTTCAATGAAAGTCATGTAACCCCATGACGGGGGTGACTGTTACCTTCAGTTCTTTAATGTTCGGCAATTTAAATGGAATGCTCAGACATGCCAAAGGTTTTCATAAAACTCTGCACTATCAAATACAGGTTGTCCGTTGCATTTTTTGTCCTAAAAGTTTTGCAATCCTTTACGCAAATGGTTGGTGTTAATACTTATAAACTAATTAAATTATCTCATTATTCTTGATTCGGGATTTGAATGTTAGACATTTATAATTGAACTAACATCTCTAAATGTTTAGTGTACAAATATATTAGTTGCGTTCTTAATTTGAAAATAATATTATTAATTTAGGTAAATTTATATTGTCACTAAAATGTTGGGATAGATTTTTTTTATTGAAAATATTAATTTTATCAACTGTTATTAATTTATCAAGATTCTATTATAGATATATTTCATTCCACTTCAATATAGTTAATTTTTTTTACATCATAGGTACTTAACAGATATATCATATTAATTAAGAATGTATTATGCATTTCGTTTATTGTTTCCATACAAATTTATACCTTAATTGGATATCCATTAGCCACGTTACATAATAAATGAATTTAAGTATATTGAAAATTTATAAGTTTATAATAAATATATTACAATTATTAATGTGTTTCATATACTAATAATTAATATCATTTCACTAAATTGAATGATTTAAAAATGTATGAGTTGACTACATATCATACATCACTAATTTATGCTATAAAATAAGATAATATAAATAAGTAAAAGTTAAAAGAAAAGGATGGTTAAATAGTATTAATATGTCTCAATTATCAAAATATCCAAAAAAATCATTTAATGACACACGTACACATAGTATATGTATGATTGTTAACACATAAGATTGAGTGGCCAAGTGGTATGATGGTGTGTAAATGGACGCTGAGACGTGGGTTCAACTACTTGCAACAACAATTTTTTTCGAAAATAATATGCACAAGGGTAATTCAGACATTTCAAGTGCATTAAAATGTCTCACAATTTTATCTTGTGTTGGTGTATTACATATATAATAGATTAGTACTTAGGCAAATCTTCAATCTTAAAATTCTAACTATGTTTATTCATTCAGCCTTGTTCTCCAAGCTTGAGACATGATCACTGGATATTCTTCCAAGCATTATTATATGACTAGACTTATACAGTTACACAGCTAAAGTTTTGATATCTATTACAAGTACTAAATGCAAGCAAAAACTCTACAACTAGAGGGTTCCTCAGTTAAGAGGTCATGTAGGTAATGCAGAGCATTACAAACAATTAGGCTGTTATTAGATATATACAGGCATGCCCCTGTGACTAAAATTTTGATTAATTAAAAAAAAACTAATAGTATATAAGGATATAATAGTATATATTTTCATGTTGAAGGTGTGATAAACATATTTATATCATCATTGTCTTATAAATTTGTTATTTTGCTCATGTAGGACAAATGGGATTATACGAACTTGGGTTATGCACTATTTATGACTTAATTAAAACTTTATTCTTTACATATAATTTCAATAAAAAAACTTTAATATATATAAATTGAAATAAATCTTAAATATTTTGTTATTATTACAACATGAATAATTAGTGTAAAAATTGTAATAAGAAAAAATTAATTATAAAATCATTATTATGATATAATGAGTAGACACAATTCATTCGTGCATATTAAATTAAAAATTAATAATATATAATAGTACTCATTAATATTTAGTAATAAATAAACACAATCAATACATATATATTAATTATAAAATAATTAATACTTAGTAAGGTAATTTAGTAATTTACATGGATTAAAATGGTTCAATGAACCCCTATTTGCTCTATTATATATCTATAATACTATCTATACTATACTATAATAAGCGAGAGGGGGTATAATTTGTAATTTGGTTATCATTTTTGGTTATCCCTCATTCAGAACCGTTGGATCTTCAATTCGAATTGATCATGACCATCAGATACAACAGTGTTAAAAGTTGTTATATACAGAGGTCTAAGGTTCAATTCCTGCCAACAACATATTAATTTATATCTAATACTAAAAATTATTATATACAAAGATTTAAGATTCGAATTCTTCCAATAAAATATTAAAATTAATATTTATAATATCATACGATACTATAAATAAATTATAAAAAAAATTAAAAGTAACCCGTGATTTACACGGACTATAAGCTAGTATATATAACTAGCGTAATAACCGGTGCAATTTATACATAGCAATAATTTTATTGTGAGCACGATGCTCAAGTTTGGTTGAGTAACATGTGAATTGTGGAGTCATAATTGTTACTCCCTCTGTCCCAAAAAACTTTTCCCATTTCTCCTGGACACGTTTGCCAACGCACACTTTTGATCGTTATTATCTTTAATTTCGTATTAGTTTTAAATATAAAAACTTCACTGTATTAAAGTACTCATAAATACGAATCCAACAAGATCATTCATGACTATATTTGGTCTTATAGATTAGACATAAATTAGTAATTTGTCTCATGTTATAAACAGTCCCGACATTTCAAACGAGAAGAGTTTTGAGAGACGGAGGGAGTATAGTGTAAGATGAACAGGGGGATTTGTTCATCGTGAGTAGAAATGATCTTAGCCGTCGAAAAGGTTAACGTCTTTGAATCACGAATGCATCAGTGAGCCTTGTTCATATTGATTAGTAATGACCTTGGGAACTGATCTTATAGCGGGGCACCGATGAGTCCACAGAAAAAAGAGTATTTGTATTAAATTTCTATATCACGTTCAGCTCTTATGTGCCTTCTCCCTGTGAGCCTTCACAGTTTAGCTTATCTAATAACGGGCATTACACTATGTTAGGTCCGATAAGATTGTAGAAGGGGGGGTTGAATACAATCTATACCATTTTCTCGAAATTTATTCGTTAAACAATTTTCACTTAAACGAATATTTTGTGCGGAATAATATAACACAAATTTCAAGTTGAATATAACAATATATTAACTTGATGGGTGTTACAAAATCAGTCCAAACGATTATCAAGTAATTAATAACTAATTAGAAAATTCAACATGAACTTTGCTAATTTAGTTAATAAAAATCAAGATATCAATTTGTGAACTAGGAAACTTAATTCGCTAGTAGTACAAGAATCACAAGTAAACAAGTTCCAATGGATAGAATATTACAACTGAGATGAACTTGAATTTACAGAATTTAATTGATAAGTGTTCTTGAGCTTGAGAGAGAGAGATATGAGCTGCTGTGTGTAATTTTTCTGTATTGCTCGACTGTGTTTTTTCCTTCTGCATTCTGCTGCTTTATATAACACAACCATAGTCATATTGCTTTGTTTTAACTGATATAACAATCAGTTAACACTGATATGACATTCGGTATGACTATCAATTGAATGTAATATGACTGTCAAGTTTAAATATAACTTTCGGTATAACTATCCAGTCCAATATAACATTCGGTATTACTATCCAGTCCAATATAACATTCGGTATTACTATCCAGTCCAATATAACATTCGGTATTACTATCCCTTGAATGAAATATGACCATCCAGTTGAACTGTATATGACTATCTCCTTTTGAACTGTATATGACTATCCAGTTGAACTGTATATGACTATCGGTATAACTATCAATTGATAGTTATATTATCATATTTTTCAGCTTATAATTAATTAAATGATTTATAAAAATCAATTAACTAATTATTTCTTTTTCATATTAATTCTTATTTAATTAATCTAATAATCACTTTAACAAATATATTAATTCTGATAGAATTAATTTATTTATTAACTTAATTACTTGATTTAATCAATTAAAGTAGAATTAACATAAATTCTTTAATAGTCAATACTTCACTGCGAATCACGTAATTATGATAAGGAACATACACTGGAACGATGTTGACGCTCGATGTACTGTCTGGTTCATGAACGACTAACTCCAATCTCTGTTCTTCATCGTGACTTTAACACTGTGGTCTTTTTATACTCTTCACTCTCATCAATCATTCGGTACTGAAATTGTTTCTTATCACTTATAGAAATCTCTGTCCCTTAAATGAATCCATGTGTTTCAATGCTACCTTGAGGCTTGATCAGATATCTGAATCTTCTTCCAGTGTAAAACATCAAAACTATAGATTGACTTGTTGATTTTTTTCTGACAGTTATCATCATTTGAGATTCCTGTGACAGTTGATATTATTTACTTATTACAATCTAGTTTAATTGGATTAGGATCCTCGAACTACAAATAAGCTGAGTCATATGCCTTTCAATCTCCCCCTATTTGTTTGTTATACAATAACAAGAAAATACCTAGAGGATTCTTCAACTAATCCCAATTAAACAAGTAAAAGAAAACACTTTAAATGCTAAGTAAATAATGGAAAAGTTCTGGTTCATATTAACATTATCCAGATTCAAACAGAAAAGATAAATACAAGATAGATGATCCTCTAGACTGATCATATAAGACAATTATCCTATCTTGTTTTATCAAAGCTCTAATGATATAACTTGTAGAGCTAATCTTCATTTACCACCTTCCTCGTTGATTTCTCCTTCTTCTTGTTCTTCCATATTAGGTAGATTCTTGATCAATTCAGAGTCAACAAGTAATTCCCTTCTGGATGGCACATCTGTAGGATAAACCAGTGGTATTCCAAGTTTCTTTCTCAACTCACCTTGATACTGCTTGTACTTCTTCATGTTGGTCTGAGCATAGGATCGAATATGATCTGCAGCTTCAATTTTTTCTTGTGATGCAAAACCATGATTTCGAAGAGCATATTCAACATATACCAAATGTCTGGCAAGATGTGTATATAATTCTTCTGTCTGAAGATTAACAGTGTGAATAACTTCTCCCTTAATAATTTTAACTTGTGGAGGGTTATCTATAACTTCAGGACCAGCTCTTTCAGCAAATTCTTGAAATTTTTCATGAAGCAGTATACCTAGCTCAGAAGATGTTCTTACTTTTGGTCTCAGCACCCAAAGCTCTGACAGAGATCTATCATAGAAGAACTGAAGAGATACTTTATGAGATCCAAGCTTATGACATTCAATAAAGATTAGTAGCTCACCATTCTTAGGATCAGATGCAGTAGTTATTCTTACAATTTCTGTCTTCAAAGCTTTTAAGTACATGTCATGCACAGGGTTCTTCTTTTTAAAGCTTTCAAAAATAGCAATCATCCGACGATCATCATAGTCAGAAGTTTGTGGTGAGTCTATTACCTTTTGAGCACGTTCCCACTTATCACCATTTTTGTACTTGATGTACATCTTCCTAGCTTCCAGCTTTTGAGCATGTTGCTTTTGAAGTGCTTCCTGTTCAGCCTTTTGAAGTCTTTCATTATGGGCTAACTGTTCGAGTGTCTTCTTGAGTCTTTCTTCTCTCACAGACAGATTAGCATCATTCTGTTCAAGTTCTTTATTTGCTTCAAAATTCATTCTTTGTGTTTCAACAGAATCAGGAATTATTGGCTCTTCATCATCCCAAAAACTGAGATCCGGTTCATCGAATTCTTCACCAACATCAGGAAACTATAAGTCAGCAAATAGATCAATATCAGGTTCACCTGTATAGTAATAACCTTCTACAACATCATCATCATCCTGTTCTGCTGCTGCTTGAGTTGTCTTCTTCTTCCCCTCACTCCTATCTTCATCTTTCTCTTTACTCACACTTCCTCCCCCTCTAGATTTCTCCACCTTAGTTGAGGAATCCTCTACAGCTTTATGGCTTGTACCAGCTCCAGGGTCACTTTCATCACTACTTCCAAAGAATTTCTTCTCTTCTGTTGTAAGTGAGTGAGTTCTGCTAATGATATTATATAAATGTCTCAACCCCTTTGCTTGATGATCATTTTGCCTTTCAATTTGACTGAGACGATGTTCAGTGGATAAGTGATTCTCATTTATGTTATTCTGAAGATCTTCAATCTGATTTGACATAGAAGATATAATGAGATCTTGAGCCACTGTGACCTCTAGAGTCATCGATTGCTTGTTGCTGAGAGAGTTTAAGTGCATTGATCTTGTTGTTGAAGATAGTTCTCATGTTATCCATGTCAAACCTTAAGTTTTTATTGTCTTCTTCATCTTGAGCAAGAATTTCTTTCATTTGATCGAGTTGTGCCATGAGATATAAAGTGTATGTGTCATTGTGTGCTCTCACCTCAATCGCTCTATGAGTATCACTCACCTCACGTGCTAGTGTTTCACTCAGATTTGAGGTTATTCTCACATCACTCCTCTCATATTCCTGAGCTGCATCCATTGTACCTGCACTAGAAATCACCCTAGCCTCCTCTTGGAAGGTCAGTGGTGGTGCAATGGGAGTTCGCAAATCCCGATCAACCTGTGAGGGTTCTTCTGCCGTAACAATGGCAAGCACTGTAACTTGTTCTTCTGCCGTAACAATGGCAGGCACTGTAACTTGTTCTTCTTGCATAACAATGTTTTCAGCTTCATGTAAGAAAATATCTTCCCCCATTGTGAGTAACATGGGTGTGTTTGAAGGAATGAATGGGTTTATGATTGCCTTTGACATGGTTTTACCTTTCTTTTGTAAAGGCAAATCTGTTTCACTCAAGACATCACTGCTAGGGTTAGCTCTTTTGAATGACAATTTCTTTCTGCGATAGTGTTTGGAGAATTTAGGATCAGTGTTTGGTGCATTGACCTGGGATAAGGGTTGTGGTTCTACAGCCCCTTGGTCACTTCTCACAATTAATTGACTATTAGAAAGATATTCAGATTGCAAAGTAGTTGAGTCAAATACCTGATCATTAACAGGTACTTCATCTTCATTCTGAGTGGGTTGATCCACTTGAAGTTGAGGTTCAGAAGCAGTTAATGGTTTCGGATCAGATTGAGGTTCTGTTTCTGGTTGATGTTCAGGAGCTTGTTCTGCTTCATGTTCTGGAGCTTGTTCAATTTCATGTAACCCAGCAACTGGTTGAGGCATAACATTTTGCAAATTTATGAATGTGGACATATATGGTGTTATGACCACTGGAACATACAACAAAACCTTAGAAGTATCAAACCTAGTGTAGAACTTCTTGTTTGGTTTACCAGACCATTGAATTCGATCATTTGGAAAAGGAGCAGGTTGATCCTTAGGCATAAGATGATTAAAAATTAATGTCAAAAATCGAGGATAATGACACTTAACCATTTTACCTTTCCCAAAGTTCTTTCTAGCCTTCTTCACACGATTTAACAAAATAGGCCATATCAAGCTGCCAAAGTTGATCCTTCTATTGTGAGCAATTGAAAAACCAGTTGACTGTAACATACCTGTGATGACAGTATTGTTACTCTTGGTAGAATTAGCAAACACCTTTGCTATGATCTCGAAGAAAATGTTCCATTCTTGAACAAGATTGCTTTTGAGTGGACGTTTAAGATCCAGTTGACCTTGATAGTTCAGATTTTTAAAGAATTGAGCCAACTCATCATTTGATGGCGCTTCAGCAAATTGTTCAGTAGGAAGTTTCAGAGCAGCAATGAAGACAGATTCATCCACTGTATATGTCTTATCATTAAAGTTGAAAGAAAACGATCTTTCATCTGAGACAGCTGTAGTACACATTAGTTTAAGTGGGCCAAATTTCATGGGAACATTTGCAGTTATAGGATGGCTACAGATATTTTGTTCATTTAGGAATTTTATCCAGGGCTTGAACCGATCCACCGAGCAATCCTCGGGATTAAAATATCCAATATAATTGTGATTAACAAGCTCAAAATTATTATAAGCACCAGCCATTCCAAATCAAGGATTAAAATTAAGAAATCTGCAAAATTCAACAATTAACCCAATTAAATCACAAAATTCGAATTAATAAATACTTAAAAATTCGAAAAATCGAAATCTTCACCAAAAATTCTGAAAATTTGAGGCAAAGATCTTGATAACAGTACAAACACACATATATTTTTAGTTTTTGAAAAATCACCACCAATCTCTTTGAAATTTAGATCGAAAATTCGAAATTTTTCAACCAAAATCATCAAAACTCATCTAAATCTTACATTTAAACCGTTGTTTCGATAAAAATCGACTGGGTAATTCAGTTTTGTTCTTAGAATCGAGATTATGGAGTGATTTGAGACTGAATTTGGGCAGTAATTCGACTTAGATGTGTGTATATGTATGTATGTATCGCACGAGAGTAAATTAGGTGACTTAACACGCTAATATGACTTAACACAATGATATAACTATTGAATATAACAATCTGCTTAAATATAAAACAGCTAGATATGACTATCGGGTGATAGTCATATCGATAGTTATATTACGTTTAAACGTAATATAACTATCCTAATTAGACAGTTATATAATAATTAAGCCTAAATATAACTATTGAAAAACAAAGGATATGACAATCGAATAAATAGTTATACCGATAGTCATATTTCGAGTAAAACACACAATATAACTATTAATTAATAACAGTTATATTTACAGAAAACAATATTATAACTATCTTATTACTAAGTTATATTATACTAATTTTAACTAATATAACTATGACAAATTCAAATATAACAATCAGATGGATTGTTATATCGATAGTTATATTTCAACAAAACAGCTAATATAACTATCCTAAAAATCTAATATTAACAGAATTTTACAAGTAATAAATTCTAATAATAAAACAACTTAATTATTATTAAATAATATATTATAAATAACAAATTAATTTACACTAACATTAGCAGACATAAAAAAATAAAAAAATAAAAAAATAAAAAAATGAAAAAAATATTAAAACGATCATAGGTAGTCCTTTTTACGAAATCAAACATTAATAACAAAAGGACAAACACTACAAATAAAATAAAATAAAATAAAATAAAATAACATACTAAATATTTACATAATTATTTCTGATGAATTAATAAATCTATATGTTTTCTAATAAAACAATTTCCATATAGAAAATTATTCAAAAAGAAACTATAATTTATTTAAAAACAACAAAAATAATTAAACTGAATTAAAGATAATAACATTTTCAAGAAAAATAGATTTCTCATAAATTACAGCTTGTAAAATTCGAGAAAAATATTTTTAACGAAAATGAATTATTCTAAAAACACAAGAAGTAACTAAAAATATATAGAGAAGATAATAACAATGATTTAAGAAGAAACAAGCAAAAGTATAAGTTGATAAAATAATTATACAAGTGATTTAAATAACAAATATTAACACATCAATCACTTGTAAATTATTAAAGATCAAACCTCAGATATTAACCAGTTTAATTACTAGGACTATTTAACATACCCAATTCACCAACAATTCTGGTAAATGTGGATTCGTCAAGAGACTTAGTAAAAATATCTGCTGTTTGTTCTTCCGTAGGTACAAAAAGTAACTCCATGGTACCATTCATGACATGCTCTCGAATAAAATGATACCTGATGTCAATATGCTTTGTCCTTGTGTGCTGCACAGGATTGTTAGAGATTGCTATGGCACTTGTATTGTCACATAAAATAGGAATTTTATCAATACAAAGCCATAGTCTCTCAGCTGATTCCTGATCCACAAAATATATGATAAAATCTCTAAAATTGTAAAAGAATATATGATAAAAAGATTTAATGAAGTGTTAAAATCATTTGTAGATATACCAAGTGATAAGATTTTTACAACCGATACTTCTAGCACTACAAGAAACATAAGTTTTTTGGACCATATAGATGCTGACGTAGCAGAGCATGGGTCAATACGGATCGCCACACACTATTTATCGATATTCTAAAGTAAATAATGACCACTATTTTTGGACGATCAATGTCAGGTCTTTATATTACAGCTTCCAGCAGCTATATATTCAGCTTCAGCTGTAGAGTTGGAAACTGTTTGTTGTTTCTTGTTGTACCAGGAAACCAGTCTACCACCTAGGAATTGACAACTCCCAGATGTGCTTTTTCTATCCACAACACTTCCTGCATAGTCTGAATCTGTATATCCAACAAGATTAAAACCAGAATCTTTAGGGTACCAGATGCCTAAGTTAGGCGTATCCTTAAGATATCTCAGGATTCGTTTAACAGCAATGAGATGAACATCTCTAGGATCCGATTGGAACCTTGCACACAAACACGTAGCATGCATAATATCAGGTCTACTTGCAGTAAGGTAAAGTAATGAGCCTATCATACCTCTGTAGCTTGTGATATCTACCTTGGCAGAATTTTCACATGCTCCAAATTTGACCGCTGTGGATGATCGTGTTTTTGCTGAAGATGAGTCCTCCATTTGATATTTCTTGAGAAGCTCTTTGACATACTTGGATTGACAGATAAATATTCCATCTGTCCTTTGATTTACTTGCAATCCAAAAAAGAACTTCAGCTCACCCATCATGCTCATTTCAAACTTACCCTGCATTAACTTAGCAAATTTCTTGCAAAGAAGATCATTAGTAGACCCGAATATTATATCGTCCACATAGATTTGGACTATTATTGTATCATTTTTATGTTTCTTTGTGAAGAGAGTTTTGTCTATGACACCTCTAGTAAATTCATTTTCAAGTAAAAATTCAGAGAGAGTGTCATACCATTTTCTTGGTGCTAGCTTAAGACCATAAATAGCCTTGAAGAGAAAGTAGACATAATCCAACAGATCTGGATCTTCAAAACCAGGTGGTTGTTCAACATATACCTCCTCATCCAGCTTACCATTCAGAAAGGCACTCTTGACATCCATTTGATAAACATGGAAATTAGAAAAGGCTGCGAATGCCAAGAATATTCTAATGGCCTCAAGTCTAGCCACTGGAGCATAGGTCTCATCATAGTCAATGCCTTCAGATTGTGAATAACCTTTTGCTACCAGTCTTGCTTTGTTTCTTGTTACTATGCCATCTTCATCAAGTTTGTTTCTGAATACCCATCTAGTACCAACCACTGTTCTATTTGTAGGTCTGGGTACCAGCTTCCATACTTCTTGTTGTTTAAATTGATTGAGTTCATCTTGCATAGCAATCACCCAATCAGGATCTGAAAGAGCTTCTTTAGTTTTCTTAGGTTCCATTTCAGATAGAAACCCTGAATAATTACATTGATTTTGCAAAGCTCTTCTAGTCTTTACACCAACATCTGGATCACCAACAATCAGCTCAAAAGGATGAGCTCTATTCCAAACAGTCTGTCTGGGAAGATTTAGTCTTGATGATTCACCTTGTTCTTCATTGTGATGTTGAGTATGACTAGTAGATCCTTCATTAGCTCCCCCTGAGTTGTTGCCAGGATGATTAGATGAGTGTTCAGAAGTATGAGTGGTGTTCTCAATATTATCATTATTTTTACCACTATTATTCTGATTAGACTCATCATTGTCATTGTTGTCATTTGCATCAGCAAAAACATCAGGTGGACTATCATCATCTGAATCTAGATCTGTCATATATTCAAAAGATAGCTTTTCAGATGAATCTTCAGTTTGGATACTAGGGAGTTTAGTGTCATCAAATGTAACATTGACACCTTCCATCATCTTCTGATGTTCAATCAGATACACTTTATAAGCTCTTCTTTCATAACCAACAAAAATTGCTTCATGTGCTTTGGCTTCAAATTTCCCACCTTGATCATCTCCTTCTTTAAGTACAAAGCATTTTGCTCCAAATACATGAAAGTATTTGAGTGTTGGTTTCTTTTCATTCATAGCTTCATAGGGTGTTTTCATCAAGTCTTTGTTGATAAGAGTTCGATTCTGAGTATAGCAAGCAGTGTTGACAGCTTCAGCCCAAAAATACAATAGAAGCCTTGATTCACTTAACATAGTACATGCAGCTTCAATCAAGGTTCTATTCTTTCTTTCAACTACTCCATTTTGCTGAGGAGTTCTTGGAGATGAGTATTGTCTGGTTATACCTTTTTCAGTACAAAAGTCATTCAGAACTGCATTCTTGAATTCAGTTCCATTGTCTGACCTTATAGCCCTCACTGGATACTTGGAATCCAACTCAATTAACTTGATGTGATCAATCACCAGTTGTGGAGTCTCATCTTTAGAATTCAGTAACAAGACCCATGTGAACTTTGAAAAATCATCAACAATCACAAGAGCATATCTTTTCTTTGACATAGACATTACATTCACTGGACCAAATAGATCCATGTGAAGTAACTGTAAAGGTTCAGTTATTGAAGACATATCAGTGCTTCTGTGAGTTGCCCTTTTTAGTTTACCTTTTTGACAGGCATCACATAGTCCTTGCTGTGTAAATTCCATAGAAGGTAAACCTCTCACTAATTCTCTCTTGACCAGAGAGTTCATCGTCTTGAAATTTAGGTGAGAAAGTTTCTTGTGCCATAGCCAACTTTCATTTGAGGATGCTTTAGAATAGAAGCAATTGATTTCTTCAGTGCTTCTGGTGTTCATGTTGGCTACATACAAGTTTCCCTTTCTGACTCCCGTTAGAGATGGTTGTTCACTTCTTTTTTGTGTAATCAGACAATTCTTTTTATTAAAGTAGACTTCAAATCCCTTGTCACAGAATTGACTGATACTGAGCAAATTATGCTCAAGTCCTTTTACAAAGGACACTTCTTCAATGATAACATTTCCAGCTTCAAGTCTGCCATATCCATCAGTTCTACCTTTGCTGTTATCTCCAAAGGTAACTACTGGGCCGGCCTTCTCTACCACATTTGTCAGCAGGGTTCTGTCTCCAGTCATATGCCTTGAACATCCACTGTCCAAGATCCAGGTTACTCGTTCAACCTGTTCAATACCCTGCAATGACAAATGGATTAAACCTTCTTCGGGACCCAAATTTGATTGGGTCCTGCGGATTTAAAGTATTGACCTTTATCAGGCAAAACAACATTTTTAATTTTAACCTCTTTAGTCAATAAACATTTGACCTTATAAACAGATTTGAAAATCTTTCGTTTTATCTTGGGTATCCATGTTTCTGTAGCAGCAATAACACTTGTGTCATTGACTGGACATTTGACCTGGTAAACATTCTTGGTAACCTTTTGTTTAGGCTTAGGTACAAATGTCTCTCTCCTAACTTGAGGAGGAAAAGCAGTCTTTGATCGAACATTATTGTTCCTGTTCATGTGCTGTCGAGGAGCATTCTGTTTAACACATGCATCACTACCATTAAAATAAGCACGCATACTGTTAAAAGCACAAGACATACAATTGATAACACCACATGCTTTATGATTAGAATCAATGATAGGCATGGTATTTTTCTGTTTCAACTTATTACCACCTAATCCAGTCTTAGAAGAACTAGCTGATTCAACAACTTTGACTGGGACTTTAGGTACATCTTTCTTGGATGAAATATTCGTTGTATTAATGTCCTCAACTGATTTATCCTTAACAAAGACTGTGACATCCTTTTTTAATGAAACATTCTTTGGATTAGCGTTCTTAACATATTTCTCCTTAACACATTTATCCTTAACAAAGACTGTGCCATTAGCACTATCCTCATTTCTCATTTCTTCTTGGATAACCATAGAAAGAATATCTGGTGGTCCAGCATCAGATTTTTTAAATAGAGGTTCTTTAACATTTTTGAGCACATGTGGTATTCCCCTTTCTTTAGCACTAACAGGGTTAGGGGAATTTATGCCCAACGATCTAACAGCTTCATTGTAACCATACCCTATACCTGTTGTTCGTTCTACAACTTGATTGTTAAAGAACTCTTTGGAAACTTTAACCGAATTATAACAAGGCCTGACCTGTGTTTCAAGTTCAGTAATTCTAGCCATTTGTCTGCCTACAACTTCTAGAATAGCTTTCTCCTTTTTATAAAGCATTGTTATTACATCTCTTTGTTGATCTTGATTAATATGCACCTTTTTCAGTTCTGACACTTCATTGCCAAGATTAGTGCTTAACAGATCTAGTCTTCTATAATCAGTTTTTGCATTATCTAAGGAATTATAAAGACTACGAATCAATTCAGGATCAGTAACAATTACCGGTTTGTTATGATGATCAGATGCTTCATCATTTGCCACCAGCGCAAAATTTCCATATTCTTCATCTTCGCTGTCCGTGTCATCCCAACTCTTACCAGCCGCAACACAGGATTTTCCAGGTTTCTTCTTCTCAGCAGCAAAATCTCTTCTTTGAGTTTGCTTCGGTTTCTGACATTCAGTGGCAAAGTGTCCCAATTCATTACAGTTGAAGCAAAGAATCTTGCTTCTGTCAACAGAACCAGTTTTGCATCCTCCCCTGTTACTAGAGGAAGAAGAGCCTCCTCTCTGGAATCTGTTACTTGACTTGAACCTGTACTTTGGATTTCTTCTTAATCTGAAGTTGCCAAATTGCCTTACCATCAATGCCAGGTATTCATCTTCCAGTTGATCTAGCTCTTCCAATGAGTAATAGTCTCCACCATCCTGAGTAGGTAGTGTCTGACCAAGTTCTACTTCAGTCTTTTCCTTGTCTGAGCTGTAAGGTAGAACAACCTTAGCTTCCACTTCCTTAGGTGCCTCAACTACAAGAGCTGTAGATGAACTTGGCACTCTTCCTTTACCAGAGACCTCCCTCTGCTGTACTTGTTCCAATTCATAGGTTTTCAGAACACTAAACAATCTTTCAAGAGCAATCTTATTCAAATCTCTTGATTCTCTGATGGCTGTTATCCTATGTTCAAGATGAGTGGGCATTGTCAACAAAAACTTCATATTAATCTCCTTCTGTGTATATTGCTTGCCATTAACTTGCAAGTTGTTGATAATTTTGTTATACCTATCAAACACTTCCTGAATGCCTTCATTAGGGCCAGCTCTAAAGTGTTCATACTCGGAGGTTAAAATTTGATGTCTGTTTTCCCTGACTTCATCAGTTCCTTCATTGATAGTCTCAATAGTTTCCCACATGTGTTTTGCAGTTTTACAATTTATCACATGACTGTACATCACAGGATCCAGGGAATCTATTAAAATAAGTCTCAAATTCTTATCTAGTCCTGCGTCATCTTTTTCAGCAGGAGTAAAAGAGTCAGCATGCTTTGGAACAGATGTTGCAGGTGATACAACAATTCCTCCAACAATAGATTCAGATATATGTTCTTTTGGAATTATAGGTCTATTCTGTAGAACACCCAAATATTTAGAATTTGCGACATCAAGAAACAACTCCATTTTATTTTTCCACATTGTATAATTGTCCTTGTTAAACATGGGGATTTTAACAATGCTTTTTGACGACATGATGAATTTTTAAGTGAGTTAAAAATTCGAGATAGATTTTTGACGGAATAAAAATAGGATCTTGATTTGTGTATCAATCAATAGGCTCTGATACCAATTGTTAGGTCCGATAAGATTGTAGAAGGGGGGGTTGAATACAATCTATACCATTTTCTCGAAATTTATTCGTTAAACAATTTTCACTTAAACGAATATTTTGTGCGGAATAATATAACACAAATTTCAAGTTGAATATAACAATATATTAACTTGATGGGTGTTACAAAATCAGTCCAAACGATTATCAAGTAATTAATAACTAATTAGAAAATTCAACATGAACTTTGCTAATTTAGTTAATAAAAATCAAGATATCAATTTGTGAACTAGGAAACTTAATTCGCTAGTAGTACAAGAATCACAAGTAAACAAGTTCCAATGGATAGAATATTACAACTGAGATGAACTTGAATTTACAGAATTTAATTGGTAAGTGTTCTTGAGCTTGAGAGAGAGAGATATGAGCTGCTGTGTGTAATTTTTCTGTATTGCTCGACTGTGTTTTTTCCTTCTGCATTCTGCTGCTTTATATAACACAACCATAGTCATATTGCTTTGTTTTAACTGATATAACAATCAGTTAACACTAATATGACATTCGGTATGACTATCAATTGAATGTAATATGACTGTCCAGTTTAAATATAACTTTCGGTATAACTATCCAGTCCAATATAACATTCGGTATTACTATCCAGTCCAATATAACATTCGGTATTACTATCCCTTGAATGAAATATGACTATCCAGTTGAACTGTATATGACTATCTCCTTTTGAACTGTATATGACTATCCAGTTGAACTGTATATGACTATCGGTATAACTATCAATTGATAGTTATATTATCATATTTTTCAGCTTATAATTAATTAAATGATTTATAAAAATCATTTAACTAATTATTTCTTTTTCATATTAATTCTTATTTAATTAATCTAATAATCACTTTAACAAATATATTAATTCTGATAGAATTAATTTATTTATTAACTTAATTACTTGATTTAATCAATTAAAGTAGAATTAACATAAATTCTTTAATAGTCAATACTTCACTGCGAACCACGTAATTATGATAAGGAACATACACTGGAACGATGTTGACGCTCGATGTACTGTCTGGTTCATGAACGACTAACTCCAATCTCTGTTCTTCATCGTGACTTTAACACTGTGGTCTTTTTATACTCTTCACTCTCATCAATCATTCGGTACTGAAATTGTTTCTTATCACTTATAGAAATCTCTGTCCCTTAAATGAATCCATGTGTTTCAATGCTACCTTGAGGCTTGATCAGATATCTGAATCTTCTTCCAGTGTAAAACATCAAAACTATAGATTGACTTGTTGATTTTTCTTCTGACGGTTATCATCATTTGAGATTCCTGTGACAGTTGATATTATTTACTTATTACAATCTAGTTTAATTGGATTAGGATCCTCGAACTACAAATAGGCTGAGTCATATGCCTTTCACATTAATTATCAAACAAAAATATCTTGGACACAGTTGAAATTACATTATTGATAGGATATACCCTGCCAGTTTCGGCGAGAATTTTTACAGAGATGCTTCAATAGTCACCGTTCTTCCATCATATCTTTGGTAAAAAATAGTTTAGGTCACCCCCTCTTCTTCTTCTTTTTTGCCGTTTGCTCTACTGAAGAAAGGCAGGGCACTCTGCAGCTGGACTTGCAGCCCTGAAACCGAATAATGCATAAAAAATATGACACCAAACACGAAGCAATTGACATAGTATACATACATACAGATGGCAATATTTATGTTTCATTCACAATGGTTATGACTCTTTGCTCCTCAGAATGAGTAGTTTGTAACAAACGTAGCTTCAACTTTAATCAAGATTTTTCAATATGATGAGGAAGCCTCCTTTTCACAAGGATGCTTACCATCTATATTCATAATTATGTCATGCATATATGCAAAGAGGAATACATTTTGTTATCTAATTATTTTAATGCTAGCTAAGTGTTGAGCTAATGATGTTCGCATTTTCAGCCTGGACAAGGCATGAAACGGTCTACATTATCATAGAGATCCGTTCTAGCTTTGTCATGTCATAATTTTATAAACACAGTGAAAGGTATAATCTCGTGTTCAACGAAAAAAATACCTTCTTTATGATTAAATAAAATCATAGTATGAAGCTCAATAAAAAATCCAGGGCCTAAAACAAGACATTTCTTGTCCTTTTGAAACTCGGCCACCTCAGCTTCTAGGTAGCCAACAACACTATACCTGCGGAAAAATCAAGTGAACATTAGCAAAGATATGAATGTTTGACATACCTTTCTGGAAGCAGAAATATCAAAATGATCCCCTTGACACAATGCCACATTTGCACCCTTTAAAACCTTTGAGACAGGGGCAATCAATATAACATATACTTGTTTCATTAGTTAAATATAGATAATGTACCCGGTATATATTCGTAACCAAAGAAATATAAAATTTACAGGATTATAATTAAGAGGTGAAAGTTACACTCAAAGGGTGCAAATGGTACATGGACAGGACCAAATGTGTCTAAAAAACCTGAATTCGAGAAGCTTGTATAAGTGAAAATGTAACACATACCAAAATTACTTTCGATATGTACGAATCCGATAGTAGTTGCTTTTATTAAAACATTGACCAGGTTCATACTTCACACGTTCAACTGCACTATCCACCAAGGATGCAAGGTATTTAAAAATGTTGTGAAAGAGAATTAATCATGATGGGCTTAAAAAATATTATTCACATAACCAGCTCCAACAAACTATATTGTCATTTCACAGATGTTGCCCTTGTAATCACACATTGCGTTGAATTGACCAGATGGTACTTTACATGATATGGATGTGTCCTGATCCAATTGCTCCAACATCTGTAGATAGCTAAAAGGTAGGTTAAAATTTCTTATTACATAGTAAATTTTCTATGTGAGCTAGATAGTAAAAAGCCAGTCGAATAGTGAAAATGTTTGAAATTAATCGTGCCTTTGATTTATTCTGCCATTCTGCAATTTTCAATAAACTTAACATAGATCGTGACAAAGACATGTGAATCAACTGCATTAACTAAATTAAGAAAGTCTATAGTTATGATAGATAAACAGTTTCAATAGTTTATGTTCTATATTAAAAGTTCACAAGCTCACATCTTCTAATACGTGTCTGTGGAAAAATAAGTAAAACATTAACCATATTCCCATGTATCCCAGTCATCAAAAACTTGGTAAACGGATCATCTAACTAAATTCACGGTATCAAATAAGTCGATTTCTCTGAAAATGTGAAAATTCATCAACTAATGTAATAGGAGGCAATGCTATCTAAACTACGACTGAACAAAAGATCTATGCTTTCTTTACCTTCTCATCTTCTCATATGTTTTTAACTCTAGAAATCTATACATTTACAAAACTCGATAATTGGCAACATCTTCAAAATTTAACAAACATTTTTCTATAGTGCTAGCTCTAAGCTATGGATGCAAGGCGTTTCCATATCAATTCGTACATTTTATGTTGCTAACACATCCATCAAGTAAGTATGCTCGCAAGACTAAAACTTAGAGGAATTGTTAATTAACAGATATATCTTATATCTACAGTACTTCCGAATTTGGACATACTTTACAAAATTCTTTTTTTCCCTTGCTAGAGCATACTTTTAAAATTCGATTTAGTAAGAAATTTCACCTTAACATTATTCTATATTATATATAAACTTTTAAAAATACAACACAAAAAAAAAACAAAGCAAAAAAGTTGACCTGACCTGACCTGACTAAAAGAAACAACACTGGAGTGAAACCTAGTCTGATCACCTTTATCACACACAATCGAAGCTGGTACATCAGAAACAACAATCCAATCAGGACAAGCCCATTCTTTCCGTCGATACCGATCACCTCTATCAATCCCGAACCAGATGTACCCACTTTACATGCACCCAAAAGTAGCCGGTTTTTAGGTATTTTCTTGGAGCATTCTGTCATCTAGATTGGATATCGGATGTGAAGTCGACCGCACACGACTGTGTATAAAGTGTGGCTTGATATTTGTGTTATTTTGAGTAGGATAAGGCTATATGGGTAACTTTGCTGGCAATTTTGTGGAACTTTTTACCCCAACCTGAACTAAAAGTTTCCAACCACCTGCAACATATTGATCATTAAGGTTTCAAAGAATGAATTCAAGATTTCATTAATTGATAGCAACAGCTCTTCTAGTTTGTTATGTAATAATTTAGATGCAGTGCACACATGCGCACTGGTACGTACTCACCAACAGAGGGTTGTTTTCCTCGCCCTATCGTGAGTGAAACTAGGAAGGAACGCAAGATTCAGAAATTAAAACACGCAAATGGCTGCTTCGAGAGAGCCAGTATCTCCTATAACACAAGAGTGTTAACTAGAACAAAAGCATAAATCTTTTATTTCTGATCCCTCTCTTTGTAAGAACCCAAATTTTGGGTAGAATTAAAACTTTTATTTATTTAATGATGTAAGAATGAATAGTGGCTACGGCTACAATGTAATAGTTGATATTTTAAAAGAATGAATGGAATTCGACTTTATTATTTCTATGTCTTGAAGAATGCTAAAGGGTGACAACATATGTAAGAATGATCTATCTCCTAAGGGAATAAGATATGGCAATTCCAAGCAGGAGAATATTCTCAAGTCATCCAGATCGATAACGATTAATCCAGTAGTTCCGTAAAAAGGTTAAGGGACGATCGAAAGAGAATACGGACAATTGTACAACCCTAAGGGAATAAGTAAAGAATAAAGAATGAATAGTGTTTTGGTGGGAGTATAGAATAATATGAGACGACACTATATAGAAGTATTCGGAACGAAATTCTGAGTTCGTATTAGTGATCCAGGGGGAAAAAAGTGTATGTAAAAGCTGTCGGATTCTGAAAAATAGCACTTTTATTTTTCCCGAGATTTCCTTGGACACTGAAAGACTTAAGGAATTATTGAAGGGATTTAAGGAAAATAGGTTCAAGAATTATTAAAGAGAATGGAGGATGATAGTATAAATATTAAGACGGTTTCCGGTAAAACCCTAACTAGAAACGAATGAGTTATTCCTCCGAACGATCAATCAAATTAAGTAATAACCGGACAAAGAGACAAGCAGAGAGCCAAGATACATGCATGTGCAAATAGATAAGATCAAGTAACTAAGTAGTTACAAAGTAACTAGCATCTTTAGAAACCAAATCACTTAGTTAGCTTGCATGACACCTTTCCACCACAAAATCACAACACTTGTCCCTTGGATTGCATCATATATGAGCAAAGCACTTTAATAAAGTAGCTTTATGCTAGATATTATCATCAATAATGCATTTTGGACAAGGATGAGATCAAAGCAAGCAAAACAAACTCCATTCCTCTCATTCTCTCAAACTGTCCAGCAGAAACACTCTCCAAAGACAAATTCATATCTCCATTTCTATCCATGATAAAATCACCAAATTTTAACCGTAGTCTCTCCACTCTATGGGTAATATTCGCTCAAAATTTCATGTCCAACAAAGTAGCATAGCCTAGTCAAATCCATGCTCAAAGTTGAAGAAGCCAAACTGATCTGTGCTTGACAGTTTCTGTCCAGAGGAGAAAGGGGGCTCAAAACCCTAGCTAGGAAGCTTCAAATCTGATGATCTAGGACTCAAAACAAAGCTTATGAAGAGGCCAAGATGTGGTAAAAATTTGAGAGACAAACTCTTATTTTTCTATTTTCTATGATTTTTACAAAAGTGATGATGAATAGTAATCCTTAGAAACTAACTTTGTTTTCTTGGTTTTCTTTGTTGCTCTAAGCTATATTAAGGTGATCCAAGGACTAGATCAAGGCTTGTTAGACTCCTAGACACACCAAGGAAGGTATAATACTTGAAAACCCTTGGTGTTATTTTAAGAGCTTATGAGATTTATGGATGATTTAGTGATTAGTATGTTATTATAAGTTTAGATCCATGTTAGTAGTTGTTATGATTATGATTTGGTTTATGAACCATGTAATGGTTAAGATGAGTTGTTGATAGACTAGTCATGATGATTATCATGTGTTTGTGTGGTTGGATTGATCTTTGTTAGATCGAGATAAAGTGTAAAAACTTTGGAAAACGCGTAAACATAGCCGTTATAATGCCCGATTTTACAATATCATGTTTTGTATGCCATTTTTCACATCAAGGCCCTACTGTCCAGAAACTTTTCTGCCATGTTAGGATAGCTTATGTTATAAGCTTCGTTTTGATATAAAGATCACGTGAAACGGACTTACGGTTTAGGAGTTACGATAAAATTCATAAAAGTGGTTCGGAGCCGTAAACAAGTATTCGTACTTAAAATTGAACCCCGATAAAATACGTAAAGTCATGACGAATCTTGGTAAATAAATACTAGAGGTAAAAAGGAAGGCGTGAGAGAAAACCGTATGTCAAAAGGATCGTTTTTCGATTTATTAAAAATATTCGAATCGAGATTAAACGCGAACGAACCCCTAAAAGACGACTCGTTTATAACTTCGTTAAAACACTTAGAAAACGAGCGATAAAACTCGGAGTATAATATTGGTTCGTAACGATCGACTTTTAGACTTATATGACTTAAGTATATGCCAAGTATAAGTACAGTGACATGTCGTATTAACGAACGAATGTCGGGTCGGATCGATGATAAAAGAAATACACTAAAAGGGGTATAACGAGATAACTCGAGAACGTGTTTCGATTTAAGTATAACTTAACCTTTAAAGTTTTAAGTGATTAATCCCGAATGTCTTGGCTATTTATAGATCACCAAGCTGACCCGGGACCCGCTACCACTACCCCTTACCGTACTCGACTACCAGGCAAGTTTCAATCCCCTTCTTTTAGGCTTTTGTTGTGATTGAATATATATGTATGTTTTCTGTAATAATATGCCATAGCATGCATGCCTATTTTCAAGTTATATCATTATGCTTGTTCCCTGATTGTTATTGGCTTATAAATTAGATAGCTATCGTATCAATTATAAGCCGATTATTGTAAGACCCTCAGAGAAGGGTGTATACATCTTATTCATCAAATATAGACCGGGAGTCAATATTTCTTGACATATCGAGATTACCTCGAAAGAAAATATCTAAGTAAATATTTTCCATTATTCGGGCGACGAATACTATTTGAATATTCGTTCGAGATTATTTATTTAACGACCCTTACTTCAAATAATTATTTGAACGTAACTATTCGACGAATAATATTTTATAATATTCATTCAGATTCGAATTATTTATCGATTATTATTTCGAATATTCTTCTAAAGATGAGACTACTAAATGAATATTATTTGGATATTCATTTAGAATATTATTTTATTAAATAAATATTACTTTTGAATATTCATTTAGGATATTAATTACTTGATGAATATTATTTTAATATTCATCTGAAGCTTGATTTATTTATCGAATATTATCTCGAATATTCCTTTAAGGCTTGGATTACTAAATGAATATTACTTGATATTCATTTAGAATATTATTCATTAAATGAATATTACTCTTTGAATATTCATTTAAATTCCTAATTAATTATGAATATTGTCTTAAATATTCCTTTCAGGTCTTATTAATTAATGAATATTATTTTGAATATTCATTTAAATATTTATTCAATAAATATTCTCCTGATATTTCTTCAGGGATTATTTTGAAAAATACTCTGATTAAAGATATTCTTTCATATTCCTAAATATTCTTTAAATATTTTTAATTCAATAAATATTCTCTGAATATTTATTCCATACTTAGAATAACCTCAATAAGGGTTATCTTCTTCGATTATTACGAAAAATATTTTGGAGTCATATTATTATTAATCTTATATCAAGAAAGGTTCTCAGACATCATTCTTCTTTGAGTCTATCTCCCTAATAATAAGGGAACCTTACTTGAAAAATGTTATTTATCTTGTCGACTTCCCGGTCATAAAGTATTCTCTTCACTCGCAACTCGGGTGCTATTGACTTATTAAGTCGTTGTTTACCTTCTCATCTTTCGAGGGGTAAGGTTGTTGGAACAAGTTGATATTCGTTACCAAGCAATAGCTTGGAAGTTATTGGTGAATTTTCCTTTCCAACTAGATACGACTACTTTGTAGAGTCTTATCAACAAGTATTATACTTGGGGAAAGGGGGACGAACGTTACATTCAGAATCATGAATTCTATTTGAACTAGGAGTCGTGTAAGAGGCCGAGTAGCGCCGGTCCATCCCCTTTGGCCCAACCGTTGGCCGGGGAGAGCTAGTAAGGCGGTATACAAGTAAAGCCGTCAGTTCTTCCTTCTACCGGTAGTAAATCTAATTTGAGCTGTACGATCTCGACTGATCATCAAGATTAGAACAGCGGGCGCGGTGAATACTCCATCATTGGTTCATCATCCAAACTTATTTATTTCCTGCAACATGATTACTGTTGGCAGAGCTGGAAAAGTGTTCATAACTGGAATTGCAATCTTTTCATGCAAGTTCCTCTTTTAATGACAATGAGAATATCTCGCTTACTTTTGATGTAGCAGATATTTCTACAAACAAATACTTCGAGTTACCTGGTAACTTTATCCTTTATATTATACTGGCAATAACTTCATCAATGCATGGCATATGATTTCAAAGGATATTTTGAACTGTCGTATATATGTATCACTGTTCAGTTATATTATTGTTGGTGGGCTTTCGCTCACCCTTGCTTTGTTCATATTATCACAACAATAGCTAGGACAGATGGCCCGCGCCAGGCGCACTCGGCGCAAGCAGGTTACCGCCGTTCGAGGACTACCCGCTGATGTCCTTGCTGCCATTGCTGAGGTAGCATAGATAGGCAGCTTTTGTTTATCAGTCTATTTATATGTAACATTAACGTTAATCAACGGCAAAACCTTTAAACATATCATTTGGCTTGTAATAACTTTTATTCGTAAACTCTGATATTATGGACTTGTTTCAATTTCATCTCTGGGACTATAACTGTTGTGTGTGTGAGTGGATATTATTGTGGGGTCACAGCATGTGATTTACTTATTGTGGACTCAAGTCAAGTATTATGAATGGATGTAAGACCGTAACCACCAGATCCCTGACCCCGGATCTAGGGGTGTTACAGAAGTGGTATCAGAGCGTACGTTATAAACCCCAGAGATGAGGCGACGTTAAAGCAATAAATTCACTAAGATAATAAGAACTCTTGCCAAGTTCATAGTCGCACTACTTAAGGTAGTGATGACGTATAAAACCCTTATGGGAACTCTTAAGTATCATGATAGTAACTTAGCTCGATATCGCATCGATAAGTAAGGCAACAGACCTTGAGGCATACGAGTAGCAGCGCGATGATGCTTTATTATATGCTGAAGATCAGTGGGTAAATTCAATAGAGTATCCTACTGGAGACCCGGAAGAGGTTCCAGCAGATAAGGGAAATCTTGTTAGGATAAGGAGCTTACCCTCGAGGAATGAGGGCTGTAGCCAGAAAGACTGAGATGATTAAGGTATAGTGCTCAGAAAAGTGGGCATAAAGAACTAAGCTATTAGCAAGAGAACTGAAGATTCATGTTGGATTCGTGGCTGGACTACTGGAGGTAGTACCAGCAAGTAAGACGGATTGGAAGAATTACTTGAGATCTTATACGGGAATAGATGAGAATCATTAGAGACTTTCATATTAACGAAAAGAGTGCTAGAAGGATGTATGATTATCAAAGGCATCGATATAAGGCGAGGAGCAGAGTCCCTAGGAATAGTTGAGAAGGCAGTAAGTGCCATATCATTTGATAAAAGAATAAGTATGAATATTGTCAGTAATAATTCGCCATGAGAAGGCAGATGTCATAGGTTGTAATTTATGGAACCAAATTGAGGTTGATGAAGTTGTTTTATTCAGGAAAATGTCCATTTTATGAATGAATCAGTTAGAAAGTGAAAACATTGGGAAGTGACAGCATGATTGGATAAAGTTATATAAGGAAGTAGTAAGCAAGACAATGATCTCAGAACCTACCGGAAGATAAGACCAGTGAGTCAAGATGAACTCGTAATGAGACTATTGTCAGAGACTAAGTATAGGGTTAATTTAACTCAGTGAAATGATGAACCAGAAACGTTAGATGTATGTGACTCAGAGGAATATTAAATTCTTTCTTTCTTTGAATGGATTATAGTAGTTACCTTAAGTTTACTCCGACGCGGAATTATAATGGATCCAGTAATACGATCAGCAGTTAAAGAGAAAAATGTGAGAAAATCTTCCTGGAGCTAAAAGATGAAATTGGTAATGACCAAGAGTTGGCATTGCTTAATGGAAAAAGGAGACTTTGTGCTTCCAACGATGCTTCACATAAAGGATTATGATGTATGCTTGCGCAGCACGACAAAGTACTTGCGGATGCATTCGGACAGCATGGTTCACCAGGTTCGGATGGCCTTAGTAGTGCCAATTTTTGTGGAACAACCAACTCCGACGGTAATGTTCCTTCTGAGACTAGTAGTCAGGTAGACTGACATTTGGTAATATTGAGTATCAGGACGTATAGGCATCAGGACATTGCGACAAGTTTCAGTTTAAAACTGTTGATTCCCTTCTAAGGGATATATATAATTGGTTCCTCTCCAGGGGTTAAATTTCCAACCCGATGACGATTATTTCGTTAATTATGACTGCTTACGGTTCTACCTACTAGGAGGTTCATAGAACTATTCTTCAGGTTTCGAAACTAGTCTCCTTAGTGTTACCAGTCGATGGATAGATTGACCAAAATTTCCCTAATTCTGGGAAGAATTTCAACGAATTTTGGCAAACCTTGTCTTTCTGATTATCACAGAACATCATGGAAGAGGGTAGAAACTGGGGCAAACCCCGTGAATTGGGTAAGGTAGCCGCTACATGGGTTGGTGGACAGACCCCGGTTATCGCGATTGATTGTAGAAATACAATGATGAAGTGAGATTGGACGAAAACAGGAAATGTAAGTAAGAAACCAGCCGGACTGAGAAACTTCGGGATTGACTTAAGTGAAAAGGCTGTTATGCCAGGAATGGTAAGCTTGCGTGGCACGTGGGAGTGATAAGAATAGTTGAAAAGATAAAAATAGAGGAAAGGTGACCAGAGATGGTGCCGAGAAGTCGATTAAGACCTATATGGAGTAAAGTTTTGGGAAAGGTAGAAAGGTATCAAAGTAGAAGGCACTATGCCAGCAATTGCTAGAAAAGTAATGCTAATTAGCCAACCCCTAAAACCATATATTTTTATTTTAGTATAGTCGGTTGAGGCCAAGTCACAAAGGATTATCAAGTGACTAGACCAGCAATGAAAGGACAAAGCAGGGTTGCTTCTAAGTAAGCACCGACTGCAAGGGCTTTTGATATAAAGGAAATATTAATGAGATCGTAGGAATCTTCTACTGAACCCTTTGCAACCCATGTTTGGATTGGGAATTTACTAGACTTTTTGGAATGGGGTCACCCGTACTAAAGTGATTCATGTGTATATGATTGCCCAAGATTACGAGTAAAAATGGAAGTATAATGACTTGAGATGTATGATGTTAGGGTATTATAAATACCATGAATATATTATGACGGAGGAAAGTAAACGATGAAGGTATATGAAGAGAGTATAGAAATGGTCAGAAATTGAACAATATGTTGTAGGAATTTTGTCTGAGGCAAGTACCTTTGTGAAGAACGATAAGCACTAAGAAATTCACGTTGAACTCGACCAATATCTTTCAGAACATCCTTGCTACCAGTACCAAGTTCTGTAAGAGAGCAGATAGACATACGTTGTCTTTTGGAAGGTCAAATAGGCTGACAACTATCTGAAAGAAGAGGTTAGCATTAAGCCACCGATCGATTATCAAATGAGAATGATTGAGAAGAGACCCTTATTAAGGATACATGATTTGATTGCCAAGTACAGGAGGCAAGAATTCCTTGGAAGTTGAATTAAGGATAGGATATCCATAAATTAAGACAAACCCTAGGGAATGCACAAGGGATGGCATTAACCCTAATAACGACATTATGAATTCAAATGATATGAGTTGGACTTGCTAAGGCAACAATGACCGGTAAGGATTATTAAAAAGAGTTCTGGAAAGAACATAGATAGAATTATTAGAGTATTGATCAATGACGTTTTGATATACCCTGTACCTAGAAAATTCAGGAGGAATGATGAGGACGACCTAAGAAACCTTACAAGAAAAAGTTAATATTCTGAGTTTCCAACTAGAAGTTTGGAAGAGAATGTAAGACACAGTAGCAATATACCAGATGATGCATGTATGAAACCCTGAGAAAGTATGGATTGAACCTATAAAGGTTGAGATTATCCTAAGATAAGGAAAGAACTAAGAAAAGAAGTATCCTAAGTAGGAGTGGGAATAAACGTGATAAAGTTCCCACGGGTAGGTGGAAGCAATGACTTATGGAAAAAAAAAGAAGACTGATAGATATATTTTCTCCTTCAGCAGAGCTTAAGGGAGAATGCTTTCACCCAACAGTGATGGGAATGAGGTAGAAAAATTTGAGTTGGAATGTATCCAGAAAACATGGATTACAAGGAATTATTATTATCAGGAAAGGCCAATGAGGTGGCCGACAGTCTAAGTATAAAGGAATAATTACAAATGTTCATACCGAAGAAACAAAATGATATTTGGAAAGACCTTGAAGGTCATATCGGAGTGGAGGAATTTACATTCCTTTTGATGATTGTGCAAGAATCGAAGGTAATAATAGTTTAAGTAAAGATTCGATTCCTGATGGAGTCTTAAGCATATGACGTACCCTAGAAGGTCCCTTTTTGAGACAAACTAGGACCATGATACAAAATTGATGAAGTAAACCGTTAAGTTTCCAGTCTTTTATGGAAGCTACATGAGTGATAGTTTCATCAACCGGACCTAGCTGCGATGCTTGAAACTCTTCTGCAATTTTATCTACTTCATGTAATATCTACATTAAGTTCAGGAAGTGTTCCTTAGGGATAAGGAATAGTGATTACTTTGTCTCCCTAAAGGATTTGTAACCCGTAAGGTTAGGTTTTAACGCATTACGTAAACAACAATCGATGGTGATTCTTCTAAGAAAGTAGATGACAACGTAAAGATAAAGAAAGTGCTGCTATTAATGAGCTAAGTGGCATGTTGATGAATGACAAGCAAGTTTGTGTTAGTGTACTTTTGCGCAAACAAGATAGAGAATATGAGCTAGATGATTCATGATGCTAAATGTATTCCCGTGGAAAGAATTAATGAGACTTAGAGAGAAGGGCAGTTGAGCCCGAGACTTATTAGGCCACCTGAGAGTTTAAAAGTGTTCAGAAGGTGGCATTCGAGCCAATTTTACCCCCAAAGCTTATAGCATGGTAGTAACGTGTTTCATGTGGCAAAGCTACACCAGTAAAATGCAGATGCTCAACAGATGATAAGAGTGCGAGCAGGTAGGTGTACGACCTGGTCTGACTTACGAAAGACAACCTGTGAAAAACCGCGGGTAGAAAAGAATAAGTGATGAGAAACAAGTTGACAGAAGTAGATTATATTGGATCTAAGCTAAAGAAATTGGCCAGATTCATTTTGGAGGTTTTAAATTTGAAATAATGTGATGATTATAGAGCAAATTTGACGGGATACCAATAAGGAGGTGCCAAGTGCAAAAGATGTCTCAATAAAGAGATGAAGGTGGAAGTAAATAACAGAAGTAAATAAGAATCAAATAATAAGAAGGATGTGATTGATAAAGAAAAGACGGGGAAAACAACTACGAAATAGGAAGCAAGGAATGTTAGGAATGGATTAATAAATGGGTTTTCCGATGAATTCTCGGGATGACAACCTGATAGTGTTAATATTATAGATATGAAAAAGCTAGTAGCGTGACATGGAATGTCAGTAACAATGGTGTCAAGCGAGAAACTAAGATTTAACCTGAAAGGTTCAAAGATTTTCCAAAAGTAAGTGTTGCTAAGATGGAACCAGGGTACAGGTCCAGAGAATAGTGGACAAAGCAACAAGATATGTTGACACGTGAGGTTACGATCAAATAGTATTGGATATAATTATGATTAATTTCTTCCTTAATGAACCTCTATAGTTCAGAGGTAAATTCTGAGTATGATATTTTACAATCATGAAAACTTTCTATAATCCTTTAGAATTCTTTTCTTTTCTTCTCTCTTATTCATCTTCTTTATGAATTGAGAAGAACAACCCTTTAAGGAGGGGAGGTACTGCTACGTGACTATCTGTCTATGTGATAGAAGTCCAAGTAGAATACCATAACTTGTTTAATTGCTTGTCAAGTACTAAAGGCTGGCCCCCTTCTGTACTAACTATGCAATATAACAAATGTTCAATTGATCATAGTGATCTCTCAATAAATCTTTCCACTTCTCTATATTGATCGAGATTGTGAAGATTAAAGCGATCAGAAAATGCATAATTACGAGTGAGGTTATCTCCGAATTCGTAACGCGATAGTGATACCGAAGTCACCACAGATACCAATAAGGAAAATAGTATATGACTGGGTAAGAGCATAACCTGAATAGTGTGTTGTACGAAAAGTAGCAGAGATTAATGAAAAAAGAAAAAAAGGATGTATTGTAGCACTAGTAAGATGTGCTGAAAAAGGATTGGGATTGATTAAGGATTGACTGGGAAATTGGAAAGTGAAATAACCAACAAGTACTCAATTGCCTTCTACCTGATTCCGGGACGGAATCCTTTTAAGGAGGGGAGACTGTAAGAACCCAAATTTTGGGTAGAATTAAAACTTTTATTTATTTAATGATGTAAGAATGAATAGTGGCTACGGCTACAATGTAATAGTTGATATTTTAAAAGAATGAATGGAATTCGACTTTATTATTTCTATGTCTTGAAGAATGCTAAAGGGTGACAACATATGTAAGAATGATCTATCTCCTAAGGGAATAAGATATGGCAATTCCAAGCAGGAGAATATTCTCATGTCATCCAGATCGATAACGATTAATCCAGTAGTTCCGTAAAAAGGTTAAGGGACGATCGAAAGAGAATACGGACAATTGTACAACCCTAAGGGAATAAGTAAAGAATAAAGAATGAATAGTGTTTTGGTGGGAGTATAGAATAATATGAGACGACACTATATAGAAGTATTCGGAACGAAATTCTGAGTTCGTATTAGTGATCCAGGGGGAAAAAAGTGTATGTAAAAGCTGTCGGATTCTGAAAAATAGCACTTTTATTTTCCCCGAGATTTCCTTGGACACTGAAAGACTTAAGGAATTATTGAAGGGATTTAAGGAAAATAGGTTCAAGAATTATTAAAGAGAATGGAGGATGATAGTATAAATATTAAGACGGTTTCCGGTAAAACCCTAACTAGAAACGAATGAGTTATTCCTCCGAACGATCAATCAAATTAAGTAATAACCGGACAAAGAGACAAGCAGAGAGCCAAGATACATGCATGTGCAAATAGATAAGATCAAGTAACTAAGTAGTTACAAAGTAACTAGCATCTTTAGAAACCAAATCACTTAGTTAGCTTGCATGACACCTTTCCACCACAAAATCACAACACTTGTCCCTTGGATTGCATCATATATGAGCAAAGCACTTTAATAAAGTAGCTTTATGCTAGATATTATCATCAATAATGCATTTTGGACAAGGATGAGATCAAAGCAAGCAAAACAAACTCCATTCCTCTCATTCTCTCAAACTGTCCAGCAGAAACACTCTCCAAAGACAAATTCATATCTCCATTTCTATCCATGATAAAATCACCAAATTTTAACCGTAGTCTCTCCACTCTATGGGTAATATTCGCTCAAAATTTCATGTCCAACAAAGTAGCATAGCCTAGTCAAATCCATGCTCAAAGTTGAAGAAGCCAAACTGATCTGTGCTTGACAGTTTCTGTCCAGAGGAGAAAGGGGGCTCAAAACCCTAGCTAGGAAGCTTCAAATCTGATGATCTAGGACTCAAAACAAAGCTTATGAAGAGGCCAAGATGTGGTAAAAATTTGAGAGACAAACTCTTATTTTTCTATTTTCTATGATTTTTACAAAAGTGATGATGAATAGTAATCCTTAGAAACTAACTTTGTTTTCTTGGTTTTCTTTGTTGCTCTAAGCTATATTAAGGTGATCCAAGGACTAGATCAAGGCTTGTTAGACTCCTAGACACACCAAGGAAGGTATAATACTTGAAAACCCTTGGTGTTATTTTAAGAGCTTATGAGATTTATGGATGATTTAGTGATTAGTATGTTATTATAAGTTTAGATCCATGTTAGTAGTTGTTATGATTATGATTTGGTTTATGAACCATGTAATGGTTAAGATGAGTTGTTGATAGACTAGTCATGATGATTATCATGTGTTTGTGTGGTTGGATTGATCTTTGTTAGATCGAGATAAAGTGTAAAAACTTTGGAAAACGCGTAAACATAGCCGTTATAATGCCCGATTTTACAATATCATGTTTTGTATGCCATTTTTCACATCAAGGCCCTACTGTCCAGAAACTTTTCTGCCATGTTAGGATAGCTTATGTTATAAGCTTCGTTTTGATATAAAGATCACGTGAAACGGACTTACGGTTTAGGAGTTACGATAAAATTCATAAAAGTGGTTCGGAGCCGTAAACAAGTATTCGTACTTAAAATTGAACCCCGATAAAATACGTAAAGTCATGACGAATCTTGGTAAATAAATACTAGAGGTAAAAAGGAAGGCGTGAGAGAAAACCGTATGTCAAAAGGATCATTTTTCGATTTATTAAAAATATTCGAATCGAGATTAAACGCGAACGAACCCCTAAAAGACGACTCGTTTATAACTTCGTTAAAACACTTAGAAAACGAGCGATAAAACTCGGAGTATAATATTAGTTCGTAACGATCGACTTTTAGACTTATATGACTTAAGTATATGCCAAGTATAAGTACAGTGACATGTCGTATTAACGAACGAATGTCGGGTCGGATCGATGATAAAAGAAATACACTAAAAGGGGTATAACGAGATAACTCGAGAACGTGTTTCGATTTAAGTATAACTTAACCTTTAAAGTTTTAAGTGATTAATCCCGAATGTCTTGGCTATTTATAGATCACCAAGCTGACCCGGGACCCGCTACCACTACCCCTTACCGTACTCGACTACCAGGCAAGTTTCAATCCCCTTCTTTTAGGCTGTTGTTGTGATTGAATATATATGTATGTTTTCTGTTATAATATGCCATAGCATGCATGCCTATTTTCAAGTTATATCATTATGCTTGTTCCCTGATTGTTATTGGCTTATAAATTAGATAGCTATCGTATCAATTATAAGCCGATTATTGTAAGACCCTCAGAGAAGGGTGTATACATCTTATTCATCAAATATAGACCGGGAGTCAATATTTCTTGACATATCGAGATTACCTCGAAAGAAAATATCTAAGTAAATATTTTCCATTATTCGGGCGACGAATACTATTTGAATATTCGTTCGAGATTATTTATTTAACGACCCTTACTTCAAATAATTATTTGAACGTAACTATTCGACGAATAATATTTTATAATATTCATTCAGAGTCGAATTATTTATCGATTATTATTTCGAATATTCTTCTAAAGATGAGACTACTAAATGAATATTATTTGGATATTCATTTAGAATATTATTTTATTAAATAAATATTACTTTTGAATATTCATTTAGGATATTAATTACTTGATGAATATTATTTTAATATTCATCTGAAGCTTGATTTATTTATCGAATATTATCTCGAATATTCCTTTAAGGCTTGGATTACTAAATGAATATTACTTGATATTCATTTAGAATATTATTCATTAAATGAATATTACTCTTTGAATATTCATTTAAATTCCTAATTAATTATGAATATTGTCTTAAATATTCCTTTCAGGTCTTATTAATTAATGAATATTATTTTGAATATTCATTTAAATATTTATTCAATAAATATTCTCCTGATATTTCTTCAGGGATTATTTTGAAAAATACTCTGATTAAAGATATTCTTTCATATTCCTAAATATTCTTTAAATATTTTTAATTCAATAAATATTCTCTGAATATTTATTCCATACTTAGAATAACCTCAATAAGGGTTATCTTCTTCGATTATTACGAAAAATATTTTGGAGTCATATTATTATTAATCTTATATCAAGAAAAGTTCTCAGACATCATTCTTCTTTGAGTCTATCTCCCTAATAATAAGGGAACCTTACTTGAAAAATGTTATTTATCTTGTCGACTTCCCGGTCATAAAGTATTCTCTTCACTCGCAACTCGGGTGCTATTGACTTATTAAGTCGTTGTTTACCTTCTCATCTTTCGAGGGGTAAGGTTGTTGGAACAAGTTGATATTCGTTACCAAGCAATAGCTTGGAAGTTATTGGTGAATTTTCCTTTCCAACTAGATACGACTACTTTGTAGAGTCTTATCAACAAGTATTATACTTGGGGAAAGGGGGACGAACGTTACATTCAGAATCATGAATTCTATTTGAACTAGGAGTCGTGTAAGAGGCCGAGTAGCGCCGGTCCATCCCCTTTGGCCCAACCGTTGGCCGGGGAGAGCTAGTAAGGCGGTATACAAGTAAAGCCGTTAGTTCTTCCTTCTACCTGTAGTAAATCTAATTTGAGCTGTACGATCTCGACTGATCATCAAGATTGGAACAGCGGGCGCGGTGAATACTCCATCATTGGTTCATCATCCAAACTTATTTATTTCCTGCAACATGATTACTGTTGGCAGAGCTGGAAAAGTGTTCATAACTGGAATTGCAATCTTTTCATGCAAGTTCCTCTTTTAATGACAATGAGAATATCTCGCTTACTTTTGATGTAGCAGATATTTCTACAAACAAATACTTCGAGTTACCTGGTAACTTTATCCTTTATATTATACTGGCAATAACTTCATCAATGCATGGCATATGATTTCAAAGGATATTTTGAACTGTCGTATATATGTATCACTGTTCAGTTATATTATTGTTGGTGGGCTTTCGCTCACCCTTGCTTTGTTCATATTATCACAACAATAGCTAGGACAGATGGCCCGCGCCAGGCGCACTCGGCGCAAGCAGGTTACCGCCGTTCGAGGACTACCCGCTGATGTCCTTGCTGCCATTGCTGAGGTAGCATAGATAGGCAGCTTTTGTTTATCAGTCTATTTATATGTAACATTAACGTTAATCAACGGCAAAACCTTTAAACATATCATTTGGCTTGTAATAACTTTTATTCGTAAACTCTGATATTATGGACTTGTTTCAATTTCATCTCTGGGACTATAACTGTTGTGTGTGTGAGTGGATATTATTGTGGGGTCACAGCATGTGATTTATTTATTGTGGACTCAAGTCAAGTATTATGAATGGATGTAAGACCGTAACCACCAGATCCCTGACCCCGGATCTAGGGGTGTTACACTCTTAATATAGATGATACAAGACTGATCAATCACCAAGAAAGATCCCTATAAATCAGCAATAAGATCCCTACAAATCTGGGATGTCTAAACAGCTTATTTGATCTTATATTTAGTCTTATCCTGCTGACTAGAAGATTACTAGCACAATTATCAACTAAATAAAGCAGTAATTTAATTTAAGACTTAGCCACTTCTGTCAGATGTGTCTGTAACAAATCCTCTCCTCTTAAATTTCACCCTTGTCCACAAGGGTGAGGTCTGGAAACTGCTCCTTAATAAAATCTCTGTCTTCCCAAGTAGCATCAGCTGGAGAAGAACCGCTCCAATGTATGAGTACTTGGTTTTTCTTCTTCCAAACCCGTCGATCTAGAATAGCTTGTGGAGTGGGAAACACCTTTTCACCGTCACTAATTGCCACAGGTAATTCTTTCTGAATTGTGATAACATCTCCAACTTTCTTCTTGAGAAGTGATAAATGAAACACGGGAGGAATGCGTGAACCAGTTGGTAGATCTAATTTGTAAGCTACTGAGCCAATTCTCTGCACAATTTTAAATGGACCATAGTACCTCGCAGACAGCTTGAAATTTTTTTCATTGCCACAGAAAGTTTTCTGTAAGGTTGCAACTTAAGATAAACCATATCTCCTACTGAAAATTCTCTTTCTTTATGTTTAGAGTCATATATTAGCTTCATTCTTTCTTGTGCCTAAAAAATTTTTGATTTTAGCACCTTCAACATTTCATCTCTCTGCATTAGCTCTTGCTCCACAGCTGCTACCTTGGCTGTTCCAGCAACATATGTTAATAAAGAAGGTGGAGACCTGCCATAGACAACTTGAAATGGTGTACATCCAATTGTCGAATGCCAACTAGTGTTGTAACAGAATTCAGCCCATGTGAGCCACTTAACCCACTGTTTAGGTTCTGAACTTGTAAAACACCTCAGATACATCTCAAGTGTGCGATTCACAACCTCACTTTGGCCGTCTGTTTGTGGATGATAAGCCGAACTAAAGTTGACAGAAGTTTTATTTAAGTGAAACAACTCCTTCCAAAATAAACAAGTGAAAGCTGGATCTCTATCGCAAACAATAGAACGAGGCATTCCATGTAAACAAAATATATTATCGAAGAAAACTCGAGCAACTCCTGCTGCTGTGTATGGGTAAGAAATAGCAGTGAAATGAGCATACTTTGATAATCTATCTACAACGACAAAGATGGTAGATTTACCATTAGAGAGTGGTAGGCCATCGATAAAATCCATGGATATGTCTTCCCATATTTGTTCTGGTATTGGCAGCGATTGTAGAAGCCCCGCAGGTGAAGTATGTTCTACCTTGTGTTGTTGACAAATATCACAGTTCTTGATAAATTCTTTGATTTGTGTTCTCATCCCATTCCAATAGAAATTTGATATAATCCAATGAAAAGTTTTAACGAAACCCTCGTGCGTACTATTGTGAAATTTCTTCAATATAGCTGTAATGAGGGTAGAATCTTTGGCAAAGAAAATCTTGTTTTTAAAAAATAAAATCCCATTTTCAAATTTCCAAGGACCAACAGCTTCATCTTCTGCAATTCTTTGCACCAATTTTTGTAAAACTGAATTTGACTTTACTTCTTCCTTTATTGCTTCAATCCAATCAGTTGACACTAGTGATATTGCGTAGCTTGTCCCCAAAATAACTTCCTCTTCCTCTCGCCGAGAAAGAGCATCAGCAACCATATTTTCCTTCCTCTCTTGTATTCCACAACAAAATCAAATCCCATTAATTTGTACAACCACCGTTGTTGTGCAACTGTTGTAATTTTTTGATTCCATAACGCACAACAAATTGTCTACCTAACAAGTACGAACGCCATTTCTGAACCGCCAAGACAAGAGCCAAAATCTCTTTTTCGTAAGTAGATAACAACAGATTCTTCCCCTTGAGCGCGTGACTATAAAAAGCAATCGGCCTTTCCTGCAATATTACAACTCCTATACCAGAACCAGATGCATCACATTCAACAATAAAGTTCCTATCAAAATCAGGTAGAGCTAAAACTGGTGCTTGAGTCATAGCCTTTTTGAGACTGATGAAAGCTTCTTCTGCAATTGGACTCCACTTGAAAGAATCTTTTTCTAACATATTCGTAAGTGGTGCAGCTATCTTTCCATAATTTTGAACAAACTTTCTATAGTAACCGGTTAATCCCAAGAAACCCCTCAAGGCTTTTGATGACTGGGGTTTTGGCCAAAGTGACATTGCTTCAACTTTTTCAGGATCAACAGCTACACCTGCATTTGAAATGATATGTCCTAGGTACTTGACTTCTTTTTGGGCAAATTGACACTTCTCCAAATTAGCATACAACTGATGAGCTTTTAAAATAGAAAACACAATCTCCAGATGGTTCAAATGATCAGCCCAACATTTACTATATATTAAAATGTCATCGAAAAAAACTAAAACGAACTTCCTTAGATAACCTTTAAATACCTCGTTCATCAAGGATTGAAAAGACGATGGCGCATTTGTGAGGCCAAATGGCATTACGAGAAATTCATAATGCCCGTGATGAGTGCGGAATGCAATTTTCTCTATGTCACTTGGGTGAACTCGGATTTGATGGTAGCCTGAACGAAGATCCAACTTAGAATAAAATTGTGCACCATACACTTCGTCTAAAAGCTCATCAAATACCGGAATAGGAAACTTGTCCTTGATAGTGATTTTATTTAGTGCTCTATAATCAACACACATTCGCCAAGATCCATCATGCTTCTTCACTAAGATAATAGGTGAAGAATATGGGCTGTTACTAGGACGAATTATGCCGGAAGAAAGCATTTCAGCAATTAACTTCTCAATTTCTGATTTCTGGAAATATGGATATCGATAAGGCTTTACAGAAACAGGACCTGTACCAGGTTGCAGTGGAATTTTGTGATCTTCTATACGCTGGGGAGGTAGACCCTTCGGTTTGGTCAGAACTTCTTTGTACTTATTAAGGATTTCTTGTACAGGAGCAGCCACAATAGAATTACTGTTAGGTTCCTTTAAAGCTTGCATCGAATGTAACAATAACAAGACTCCTTTTTTCTTTTTGGCTGCCTTCAGAAATTGGTAACTGTTCACAACTTTATTTTCAGGAACCGAAATGCCTTGTAGTTCGACCATCTTATCACCAACCCTAAATTTTATATGCAATTTAGAAAAGTCCCATTCAATTGGCCCTAAGGTACTTAACCATTATGTCCCAAGAACAACTTCATACCCTTCTAAAGGGAGCAAATAAAAGTCTATAGTCATTAGTACACCTTGTAGAGTTAAGTCAATATTTTTGCATTTACCTGAGCTCTCCAACCTTTCGCCTGAAGCAACCATCACCTTTACTTGGCCAGCTGATTGCGCCTGTAAACCTGCCCTTTTAGCCATTTGTTCACATATGAAATTGTGAGTACTTCCCGAATCAATGAGTACTGTAACTGATTTTTTTCCCCAATTTTCCAATAACTCTCATTGTTTCTGGTGACCGACTTCCAGCAATGGCATGTAGTGATATTTCAGGTAACTCAACTTGTTCATCATTTCCGACATCAATCTGTATATCAACATCATTATTATTGTCATCATCTTGAATTGCCTGAATCAAGAATAGCTTTTTACAGCGATGGCCAGGACCATATTTTTCATTGCATCTAAAGCAAAGCCCCTTTTTCTTTCTTTCATTCATTTCTTCAACAGTCAACCTATTTATTGGTGTCGCAGATGAAATGGTGGAAGGATTTCGTTGCTGAGAAATAACCTTTGGAATCTGTGTAGTTGTCTTACGGTGTGAGTGATCCCTCGCTTCAAACAAACGAACCAGTCCAATAGCAGATGTTAAGGTTACTGGTTTATTTGCTTGAACATCAGTACGAATCGGCTCTCTAAGACCACTAATAAAGCAATTAACTTTTTGTTCTTGGGTAAGAGATGCAACTTTAAAAAGTAATTTCTCAAACGTGGCTTGATATTCTTGCACGGAACTTGTTTGCTGCAATTTAGTGAGTTCACCAAAAAAATCCACAAACGGACTTGGTCCATACCTTGAGTTCAACCCCTCTTTAAAGTCTCTCCAAGTGACCACCACTAACTCTTGTCTTAACAATTGATACCATAGTTGTGCGTCGCCTTCAAGATGGAATGACGCCAATGATACACGATAAGCTACTGGTGTATCATGTAGTTGAAAGAACTGTTCAACACGACACAACCAACTAGTGGGATCCATGTCACCAGAAAAACGGGGAAAATCTAGTTTGATTGTTTTTGGCACAAATGAACTTGACGAGTTGCTTATCTGAAAACTCCTGTTGCCGTTGTGTGAACCTCCTTGCGGTTGACTCTGGTTATTTGCGGAGTTTTCTCCGTTTTCTTTAGAATGAGTCTGAAGAGATAGTTGATCAACCCGCGCACTAAGTTTATTAAGTAACTCTGTCATCTGGTTCATCATCTCGTTCTGACCACTGGAAAGTGATTCCATGGTCTTTTCAATCTTCTCTACACGCTGATCCATTCCCAGTCTCTGATACCAATTTGGTACGTACTCACCAACAGAGGGTTGTTTTCCTCGCCCTATCGTGAGTGAAACTAGGAAGGAACGCAAGATTCAGAATTTAAAACACGCAAATGGCTGCTTTGAGAGAGCCAGTATCTCCTATAACACAAGAGTGTTAACTAGAACAAAAGCATAAATCTTTTATTTCTGATCCCTCTCTTAATATAGATGATACAAGACTGATCAATCACCAAGAAAGATCCCTATAAATCAGCAATAAGATCCCTACAAATCTGGGATGTCTAAACAGCTTATTTGATCTTATATTTAGTATTATCCTGCTGACTAGAAGATTACTAACACAATTATCAACTAAATAAAGCAGTAATTTAATTTAAGACTTAGCCACTTCTGTCAGATGTGTCTGTAACACGCACACACTCACTGACAGTGACGACATCAGACTTGAGGGCACTCCAAAAAATACTTGGAGGACGGCAATGAAGCAACCAATTCTACGGACAAAACTTGTTAAACTTATTGCATACAAATAACTTATATTAGATATTTATGAGGTTTATATTAAAGTGGCCATCATTGCACTCGAATGTATCAAGTAGACCATTCATTCAAAAATCATATCATTTGAATCACTAAAATCGAAAAATTATTTTTACTTCTTGAGTACATTTTAAAGGTATCCATTTGATATTTATTATAAATTTAGTGACTCAAATGATATTTTTTTTGAATGGGTGGTCTACTTATACATTCGAGTGCAATAGGTGGCTACTTTGATATAAACCCCTATATTTAATGGTATAGAACAACCAAAAGTATAGTTTAGTTCTTAAAACCTTCTTGCCTATATAGCTCTCAATCTGCATTATGGACAAGCTTATAAAGACAAATAATATAGACCAAAACTGAGGGTATGCCAAAGAAACTCCTCGATTCCATGTGACTTTGTACCTGTACACACTCGGATATAAATATAAATGAGTACACACTCGGATATAAATATAAATGAGTAAGTGGTAGCAAAGAAGTCAGGCTCTCTTGAGACTCAATCAAATATCAGATAATTATAAAAGAAACATAACGAAACCCCCATCCCCAAGCTCTTCTTAGAAAGAGGTTTATATGCTAGGTGTAAGACTCTTTGGCTGGAAAACATTTTTGGAGCCGAGCGGTGCGGCTTCACTTGGGATGGCTTTAGGCTATTGGCTGCGGGGTGACTTCTCGGGTTGATGCTGGCAGCATGGGTCACCGTTTGGGCAGCGGTGCCAAGTTGGTTCAGACATGGTTGGCTGAGTTTGTTGGCTTGCTGGGTGGTTTTATATGGGCAACACAAGGCTGGAAGCTAAGCTGGGAGTCCAAATATGACTAAGGCAAAGTCAAAAACGTGGGCACATGTGGGTGGTTTATATATGTGATATATATTGTGTATATTTGCTGGGAAATGCAAAAATAAGTGGGTGAGATAACTACCTTGCAGTTGTGGCTCAAGGAAATGGTGGGAAATGCAGTTGAAGGCATTTTGAATATTGGTAACTGCTAGTAACTACCAAGTAGTTGGGTGCTGAGCATGGGTCTTGGCTTATATATAGAGATAGGCATTTTATATGTATTCTCAGTTGGGTTTTGTACAAGTTCATGTATTATTCTGCACTTGTATTATTTCTATGCTAGGCAGTAGAGAAAGTCTGTAAGCATATTGTATCCTTTATATTCTGGGTAATACAAAGGTTGGGCTTGGTGCCTGTAAATTGTGTGTGTGTGTTTACATTTGCTTGGTAATTAGACACACCTACACACACGTGGTTTCTGTGTTGCGTTTTTGGTTAAGGCTTCCGCTGTGTTTGGTTTTGACGGGTTGCTTGGTGACAACCTCTCTTAAAGGCTGACTGTTCTTGGTGCTGGGCTACAAGGGCAGGCCGCACAAGGGTGTAAATTCAGGTTCGAAAATTCACCCCTGTGACAACTGGTATCAGAGCTTCGTTGTGTGTTCGTGGGTTAATACGGAATCATGGTTGGAGGAAATTCTACTGGTGAAAGGTTGGCAAGGCTTGAGGAATTTGTGGGCACGCCTTTGTCGATTGATGAAATTTCTTTGGCAAATCAGATTCAAGTTTTGAGGGATGACTTGAATGAATTCAAAACGATGGTTGCTGCGTTCATGGCTGCAAGTGATGGCAAATTCACGGATTTGTTTGCAACAACGGCTACTTCATCTGAGAATGTTGGGGATCAGTTGCGAACGATGGGGAATGAAATTGCAATCATGAAGGGGGCTGTGGCGAGCAGTTTGGCTGGTGGTTCTAGGGAGGGCCATCTGAGTGTGAAAATTCCAGAACCAAAGTCATATGGTGGCGCAAGGGTTGCGAAGGATATGGAGAATTTCTTGTGGGATATGGAGCAATATTTTAGGGCTGCTCATATTGATGAAAGGGAGCAAGTTTCAATCACAAGTATGTACTTAGTTGGCGATGCAAAATTGTGGTGGCGGACTTGTACTGATGGTGATGCGAGTGTGGACAGGCCGGCAATAACCACATTTAAGGCATTGAAGAAGGAACTTAAGGAGCAATTTCTGCCACTTAATGCTTCTTGGCTTGCTAGAGAGAGTTTAAAGAATTTCAGACAAACGGGAACTGTTCGAGATTATGTGAAGGAATTCAGATCTTTGTTGTTGGATATAAAGAACATGTCGGATGAGGATAAGTTGTTCAATTTCTTGGCTGGACTCAAACCTTGGGCGCAGGTAGAATTGAGGAGGCAGGCTGTAAAGGACTTGCCGACTGCTGTGGCCGCTGCTGATGGTTTGGTTGACTACAAGCATGCTGGTTCTGAAACTAAGAAGGGTAAAAATGGTGGAAGGAATCACAAGGATGAGGGTAGAAACAAGAAGAACAGTGGGAAAAACGGCACTGGTGATGCCAAGGGTGATAAGCAGTCTCAAGGTGTTGGTGCCAAAGGTTGTTTCATATGTGGAGGGCCGCATTTTGCAAGACAATGTCCCAAGAAAGAGAGACTGAATGCTCTTTCTGTTGAAGAAGAGAATGCTGGAGATAATGAGGAAAATGAAGTGGGTTTTGCAAGGGCGAATCCTATGCGTTTGGTTACACTAAGGACTGATAAATCTGTTGAGGGTGATGGGTTAATGTATGTCAAGGCCTTAGTGAATGGGAAAACAGTGATGGCTATGGTGGACACGGGTGCTACTAATAGTTTCATTGGGGGTAAATGTGCTGATGAACTTGGACTGAGGTTGGAATCATGTTCGAGTCAGATTAAGATGGCTAATGCTGAGGTGCAGAAAATTCGGGGTTATTCAAGTGTGGACTTGAAAATTGGTGATTGGCAAGGTAACTTTACTTTTCATGTTGTTGCCTTAGATGATTTTGATTGCATCCTAGGAATGGATTTCTTTATCATGACTAGTAGTACTGTTATGGTGCGTTATGGTGGGATTATGATCATGGATGAGGCATGTCTATGTTTTGTTAAGGCTGTTCCTATGCAAGTTGATAAGGGCAAAAAGGAAGTCAGAAAGTTGGGGGCTCTACAGGTGGTTGTTGGCAGTGTGGTTTGTGGGATCGAGCCAAAGGCTGGCGACTCTTCTGGTTATAGTGCTGAACTTGATGGTTTTCTGGTTGGGCCTAAGTCAATGTCTCCAAAGGTTGGGGGCGCTGCTGGAACTTAAGTCAGAATGGAAATTGGTGTGTGGGCGGCTGGGCGTCTACACAAAGTCATCAGGTTGTGGTGACAATGGGGGCAAGGTTTTGGAGGTTAATCTAATCAGCTTATGGTAGTTGGTTTTGGGGCAGTGGCATACCGTAGATGGAATTGCATGCTTGGTTTTGGGGCGTTGGTTTGCTACATGGATATATGGTCTCAGAATGGTTTATGTTTTGATGAGGACATCAAATTCAAAGTGTGGGAGGGTTTGTAAGACTCTTTGGCTGGAAAACATTTTTGGAGCCGAGCGGTGCGGCTTCACTTGGGATGGCTTTAGGCTATTGGCTGCGGGGTGGCTTCACGGGTTGATGCTGGCAGCATGGGTCACCGTTTGGGCAACGGTGCCAAGTTGGTTCAGACATGGTTGGCTGAGTTTGTTGGCTTGCTGGGTGGTTTTATATGGGCAACACAAGGCTGGAAGCTGAGCTGGGAGTCCAAATATGACTAAGGCAAAGTCAAAAACGTGAGCACATGTGGGTGGTTTATATATGTGATATATATTGTGTATATTTGCTGGGAAATGCAAAAATAAGTGGGTGAGATAACTACCTTGCAGTTGTGGCTCAAGGAAATGGTGGGAAATGCAGTTGAAGGCATTTTGAATATTGGTAACTGCCAAGTAGTTGGGTGCTGAGCATGGGTCTTGGCTTATATATAGAGATAGGCATTTTATATGTATTCTCAGTTGGGTTTTGTACAAGTTCATGTATTATTCTGCACTTGTATTATTTCTATGCTAGGCAGTAGAGAAAGTCTGTAAGCATATTGTATCCTTTATATTCTGGGTAATACAAAGGTTGGGCTTGGTGCCTGTAAATTGTGTGTGTGTTTACATTTGCTTGGTAATTAGACACACCTGCACGCACGTGGTTTCTGTGTTGCGTTTTTGGTTAAGGCTTCCGCTGTGTTTGGTTTTGACGGGTTGCTTGGTGACAACCTCTCTCGAAGGCTGACTGTTCTTGGTGCTGGGCTACAAGGGCAGGCCGCACAAGGGTGTAAATTCAGGTTCGAAAATTCACCCCTGTGACACTAGGGTACAATGGGATTATGGTACATACAAGTATGACATATAAAGATATGTATCGATATTGTTGCACACATCTTCTGACATACACATTACAAATTATGAACATCTCTGATTTTTGTATTCAGAATCAAGGATCGCAATTTAGAATAGTATGAATTGCAACGTAACGACTCAACTGACCAACACCACATCGATGGGTTGCAATTCAACCTATAAGAAAATACAAGTGCATACACACGTAAACAAACTAAATGCCAAACAGAAAGGAAGACATATAATTGAAAGGCAATGATAATTAGGAAATCCAAGAAATATATTTAGAGAGGAAGAGGGATTAGAGTGAATATTTGTCAATAACCTTGGAACAACCAAAATTTCGCTTATCTTTCTTCAACTTTATTATTAGCGCCACCATTTTCTCAACAGCACTAAACAAAGCTAAATTGTTTGATAAAGCAGTGGAAGAGCCGTTCATCAGTCATCAGTGTGATATACCGGAATATGTATAGGTGGTATTTCTGTTATTATGCGTTGTACAGGGGCGTTTAAGTTATTTCACAGGTAATTGGTTGGCTCAATTTGCCCTTAGTCCGCGTTTAATATATACAAAGTAGATAGATAGATATAAATATAATAGATTAGTTACAAGGTGATAAGTACCCGCTGATAGCCATCAGCGGGCACCCGCTAATAAGTAAAAACATTAACCCTCTAAAAACACAAATATGGAATACTTGACAAAGTATATCTAATTTCAAAAGTATTATTTCAAATACAGAGAATACCCACAAAAAGTATTTCAAATCATCATACTAATCCACTTGCACAAAAATATCTTGCTTTGCCCACTTGCATATCCACTTGCATAAAGGTACACCCACTTGCCCACTTGCATATCCACTTGCATAAAGGTATCTTACTCCATAAGGCAAAGAAGCAATATAATATTCAAAGACACCCATGTGCAAGAGACAGAATCTGATCAAAGCAGTCCAAGTGGCAGAATCAAGGTATGTTTTAGGGGACATCAATCACTGTTCCAATAGTGGCTCACTGTAGCTTTAACGGCACAACTAGTGGGCAACAGTGATTGAAAAACCCAACCTATAAATAACCCCATTGTACACACAACCAAAGAGAGGACGAAAAAAGGGAGAAGAAAAGATACAATCCTCTCAGACACAAAAAAGCTCTTTACAAAACTCTTTCACATACGATACATTTTCACCAGTCCGATTATTATTATTTCCGATTACTGATTCTCACGCCGGAGGTGCTTGACGGCCACCACCCCCGGGCAAGCATTGTTTTGCAGGCACCCTAGACTCAGGTGAAGTACTTCCGGTAAAGTACCCGGAACAGTGATCGGAAGCCTCTAATCGGCCGTGGGAATTATCATTTGGCGCTAGAAGGAGGGGGTTATTTTCTTGAAGAAAATTCCCTCACCTGCTCTAACCAACACGGCAAAAATCCCAACACAAGAACCTCGCATTCGAGAGAAACCAAACACACACGCACTGCCAAAATAGCCTTGAGTACCCGATCCAAAACCATGACGGATAACCAAGAGGAGCAGCAAAGAGAACTAAACACAAACGTCCACCCCACAAACCCGCAAAATAATCAGTCAACAAATCACCCCCCCCCCCAACAAAGATAACCGGGAGCAACCGCTTAGCCTGAACCTCGCGGGATTCAACTAGCAGCAAGTAGATTTAATCATGCAAATAGCTTCAGCCTTTCCGCAGCAAGGGCAACCGCTACAGGGCTCCCAAGTCCGCTCTCACAACGACCAAGACCAAGAGGCACATAGCCAGCCTAGGAAGGCCAACTCGGCCTTCTCTCGACTAGGCTCCTCCCAGAACACAAACCAAAAAAAACACGGAAAAGGTCACCACAGGCCGGAAACATGGGAACAGAATAGAAAAGAAAGAGACCTGAGAAAAATCATCAACGACAAGAAGACCGCATATGAGAAAGTGTTAGCGGAATATAATAGCCAAGGACGGGGAGAACGGTCCCCCATCCGCCCGCACGAAACAGAGAATACCCAACCCTCAAATGCAGACATGATGCACACCATCATGGAGCTAAAGAGAAAAATAGAGGGCACAAGCGAGCCAGAAACAAACGGGTCGCCCTTTACCGCAAGGTTGGAAGCGGAGCCTAGACAAAAAGACATCAAGCACCATAGCTTCAATTCCTTCGACGGGCTTGGCAACCCGGAGGAACATCTCAGCTATTTCGACCAACTAGCCCTCCATTACGAGTATAATGATCTCACAAGATGCCGTTTCTTCGCCGCGACTCTCCGCGGTAACGCCCAGAGATGGTTCTGTCGCTTGACCGCCAGATCCGTCGACACCTGGTTGGAATTCAAGAAACTTTTTCTAAACAAGTTCAAAGCAAACCAACAACACGAGGTGCATACCGTGTTTTTGGAAACAGTCGCGCAACGCAACGAAGAAACCTTGCAGAATTACATCGGCCGCTTCAAAGAGGCCGTTAACAAGGTCGTCTGTGTAAATGAGACAGAAGCTCTGGTTCACCTAAGAAGAGGTCTCAACCCCTACGAGTGTGAAAAGTATGTGTGCAAACTCATGGAAGCCAAACCTACCACCTTGGCAAAAGCATATGACCTGGCTTCACAGGCCATCAATGAAGCCGAATCCTTGAATGTGCTTAAGCAATCCAGGGCACCGCCCACTCAATCCTACTTCCAAAGAGAAAGATACACGCCCTACCAAAGGCAAACACCGGCCCTAAATCAGGTACAAACCACCCACGGGCCGCCACCACCCGCCCAAAAGGCACAGCCCGCAATCCCAGTAAGAGACCGCTTAGGGCCAACAAACCCGCCACGGACAGATAGGCGTCCCGAGCCAAAATGGACGGACTTCACACTCCCCAGGGCAACCATTCTGCGAGAAATCAGGGGAAAGCCTTTTTATCTACCACCCGCCCCAATGTACACACTGCCTGAAGACAGACCGAAGGACAAGCACTGCGACTATCACGAAACACATGGCCATACTACGGAGAGCTGCTTGTCCCTCAAATACTTCCTGGAAAGGCAATTAAAAGCGGGCAACCTATCCCAATACTTGCCCAGACAAATACAAGGGGCAGCCACGTCTCAAGGGCAGGACAGAAACATCTTACATACCGTTTTCGGCGGACAATCCTCCCCGCCCAGAGAGGAGCGTGACATTTATGAGATATACGAAGGACCCCCGAATATCATTACTTTTACTGACGCGGACTATGAGGGTATTAACCCGAATCACACTGAGGCACTAGTTGTGTCATTGGGCGTGGCCAACAACGAGGTAAAGAGAATCCTTGTGGATAATGGATCCTCAGTCGACATCTGTTTCAAACACACGTGGGATAGGCTTAAGTTGAATGGCGAGAAACTCGAACCCTGTCCCGATGAAACACCACTTTATGGTTTTGGCCACAACGCTGTCCCAATTGCGGGCATTGCTAGACTACCCGTTTATTTCGGCAAATCACCTCGGCAAGTATGTCGAACGATCAAGTTCTATGTCATCAATACTGCATCCTCCTACAACATGATTCTAGGGAGGCCCACACTGAACACACTCAAAGCAGTCACCTCCACCCCGCATCTAAAGATCAAATTTCCTACTCTGAACGGGGTGGGAGAAATCAAGGGGGACTCCGAAACTTCCAAAAGATGCTACGGCATAGCACTCACACTGGGTAAGACTGAACCCAGCAACCTCCGCAGGGAAAAGGCAAATAAGAGGAAAAGGGAAAAAAGACAAAGACACATTGAACATCAACAAAATAACCGCAAAAGAAAGAAAGAGGTACAGTTCATCGACGGGCCCGACCCGCAACGAATAGATGCCAATCTCTTGAAGTGTCTCAAACGGGATGAGAAACCGCCAATAAGCCCCGCGGTGCAGACAGAAAAAATAGAAGTTGTGCCCGGAGACTCAAACAAAAGTGTGAGTGTGGGAACGGGCTTAGATTCAGTATTTAAGGCTGGCCTCACAGACCTCCTAAGAAAATATGCCGACGTCTTTGCATGGAGCCCGAAAGACATGCCAGGTCTGGACGAGTCGGTAGCAATCCACAAGCTGAATGTGGACCCGGAGAAGGCCCCCAAAATACAGAAAAGAAGGAATTTCGCTCCTGAGCGACAACAGGCAATTGACGTCGAAATTGACAAACTTTTGGACGCAGACTTAATTTGCGAAGTCACCTACCCAAAATGGGTCGCAAACGTAGTACTGGTAAAAAAGGCCAACGGCAAATGGAGAATGTGCGTGGATTACACCGACCTAAACAAAGCATGCCCAAAAGACCCGTACCCCCTCCCCTCAATGGATCAACTCATTGACGCAACAGCGGGTCACCTAATGCTGAGTTTCATGGACGCGTACTCCGGATACAATCAGATCAAAATGTCGCCGGAAGACAGAGAGAAAACAGCCTTCATTACACATAGAGGGGTCTATTGCTGCAAAGTCATGCCTTTTGGGTTAATCAACGCGGGCGCCACATTCCAAAAGACAATGAACAAAATCTTCGACAGTCAAATAGGCCGTAACATGGAGGTATATGTGGACGATCTCATAGTAAAGTCTCTCTTAACGACCTATCATTTACAAGACTTGGAGGAATGTTTCTCAACCCTCAGAAAACACAATATGAAGCTCAACCCGGACAAATGTGCGTTTGCACTAGACGCGGGCAAATTCTTGGGATTTCTGGTATCTCACAGGGGCATTGAGGCCAATCCCGAAAAAATAAAAGCAATCATCGACATGCAACCGCCAAAGACCTTGAAGGAGATACAAAAGTTAACAGGGAGACTAGCAGCCCTCAGAAGGTTCATAGCAAAGTTGGCCGACAGATGTCTTCCTTTCTTTGATACCCTGAAGGGAGCAACAAAAACAAAGGCAATCTCCTGGACAGAAGAATGCTAGAAAGCCTTCGAGGACCTTAAAACCTATCTCTCCTCTGCTCCTCTACTTACGGTCGCGGATCCTTCAGAACCGCTATCACTATACCTATCTGCAACAGACAAGGCTGTAGGAGCCGTACTGATCAAAGAAGAAAAAGCCGAGCAAAAGCCCGTCTATTATGTCAGCCAAGTACTTAAAGACGCAGAAACTCGCTATCCTAATGTTCAAAAGTTTGCTCTGGCTCTGGTAATGGCAAGCAGAAAGTTAAGACATTACTTCCAAGGCAGGCAAATCCAGGTTATCACAGACCAACCGCTGAGAAAAATACTGCACAAACCGGACCTATCGGGCAGACTAATCAATTGGGCTGTGGAGCTTGGTCAATTCGATTTAAAATACAAGCCAAGAACCGCAATCAAAGCACAAGCATTAGCGGACTTTGTCACCGAATGTTCATTCACCGCAAGGGAAGAAACAGTACTAACAAATAGCGGGGTCATCGCCGATAACAATTGGCAATTATACGTGGACGGTTCCTCCACCAACACCCGCTGTGGGGCAGGATTAATCCTTACTAGCCCCAACGGTTTCCAAGTCAAACAGGCCATACATCTAAACTTTAAAGCGACCAATAACCAGGCAGAGTATGAGGCACTCCTCGCCGGTTTAGCATTGGCAAGAAACTTACAAGTCAAAGAAATCACTATCTACAGCGACTCACAGCTCATAGTCCGCCAGACGACGGGGGATTATTCTACCAAAGATACAAGCCTCGGCAAGTACCAAGAAATGGTACAAGCTATGCTATCCCAATTTGAGAAACATACCCTCGAACAAATAGACAGAACAGATAATACAGTGGCGGACATGTTATCCAAACTAACGAAAGGAGAAAAAACGGGTAGCGACACAGTCTATTTCGAGGAATTGCAAACGTCCAGCATTAACAATCTACCCGTAATGGAGGTAGGCCCGCAACAAGATACTTGGATGACTCCCTATATCCGGTACTTAAAAGATGGCACCCTGCCCGATGACAACACTAAAGCTAAGGTACTCAAATCTCAAGCGGTAAAGTACTTTATGCAAGAAGACACTCTATACAAAAGGAGCTTTGGTTCTCCCATACTCAAGTGTGTTGATGAAGAAGAGGCTCTATACTGCATGAGAGAAGTCCACGAAGGCATCTGTGGCAACCACATGGCTGGAAAGGCACTAGCACATAAAATACTCAGACAAGGCTATTACTGGCCCAAGATGCACAAAGAATGCAAAGCTTTCACAAAGAAGTGCCACCAATGCCAACTATTCAGCAACATGTCCCGGAAAGCGCCAGCTCTTCCAGCAGCAATATTGTCCCCAATACCCTTTGCGGTTTGGGGCATCGACATAATGGGACCCTTCCCCAAAGCCAAGGGTGACCTACAATACGTAATGGTCGCCATCGATTACATGACTAAGTGGGCCGAAGCAAAGGCACTTAAGAACGTCACACAGGAGGATGCAATCCGTTTTGTCACAAATCAAGTCATCACAAGGTTCGGGATCCCGGTGGTACTCATATCCGACAACGGGACACAGTTTGTTGGATCGAAATTTACAAAATTCCTATCCGACCACGGGATCAAACACAAGAAAGCCTCTGTCTGCCACCCACAGAGCAACGGACAGGTCGAAGTAACTAACCGCACCATTGTTCGAGGCCTGGAAAAAAGGCTGACTACTTCCAAAAAGAAATGGCCTCATGAATTGCCTAACGTCCTTTGGGCATACCGGACATCAGCTAGGGCAAGTACAGGGGAAACCCCGTTCAAACTAGCTTTCGGCACGGAAGCCCTTGCTCCAATCGAGATTGGATCCCCATCCTACCGAGCTGTCAACTTCGAAGAAGAGCCCAATAATCAAGGACTCAAAACAAACCTAGACTTACTAGACGAGGCAAGGGAAGCCGCTGTCACAAAAATGACTGCTTACAAAGAAAAGACAAAGGAATTTTTCGGGAAAAGAGCGAGAACAAAGGCTTTTCTAGAAGGCGATCTAGTCAACAGGGCAACTGAGGCATCTGACCCTAGACACACCGGAAAGCTTATGCCAAAGTGGGAAGGCCCATACAAAATCATTCAGGTCTTAAGGCCGGGCTCTTACAAACTAGCACGCCTGGATGGCACCGAAGTCAACAACACTTGGCACGGGGATAAATTGAGAAAGTATTACCAGTAGACAATCGATCAATCTGTACTTTCTCTTTCTTGTACGCAACAGTCATAAATGGAATACTTTTCTACCAACAAATTGTCCACAAGCATCCTATTATTACCAAGTCCCCTAAATGGGAAGGCATTCTATTACACAGTCCTCTACGCGGACAAGCATCCTATTATTATCAAGTCCCCTAAACGGGCAGGCATTCTATTACACAGTCCTCTACGCGGACAAGCATCCTATTATTATCAAGTCCCCTAAACGGGCAGGCATTCTATTACACAGTCCTCTACGCGGACAAGCATCCTATTATTATCAAGTCCCCTAAACGGGCAGGCATTCTATTACACAGTCCTCTACGCGGACAAGCATCCTATTATTACCAAGTCCCCTAAACGGGCAGGCATTCTATTACACAGTCCTCTACGCGGACAACCATCCTATTATTATCAAGTCCCCTAAACGGGCAGGCATTATATTACACAGTCCTCTACGCGGACAAGCATCCTATTATTACCAAGTCCCCTAAACGGGCAGGCATTCTATTACACAGTCCTCTACGCGGACAAGCATCCTATTATTATCAAGCCCCCTAAACGGGCAGGCATTCTATTACACAGTCCTCTACGCGGACACGCATCCTATTATTATCAAGTCCCCTAAACGGGCAGGCATTCTATTACACAGTCCTCTACGCGGACAAGCATCCTATTATTACCAAGTCCCCTAAACGGGCAGGCATTCTATTACACAGTCCTCTACGCGGACAAGCATCCTATTATTATCAAGTCCCCTAAACGGGCAGGCATTCTATTACACAGTCCTCTACGCGGACAAGCATCCTATTATTACCAAGTCCCCTAAACGGGCAGGCATTCTATTACACAGTCCTCTACGCGGACAAGCATCCTATTATTATCAAGTCCCCTAAAACGGACAGGCATTCTATTACACAGTCCTCTACGCGGACAAGCATCCTATTATTACCAAGTCCCCTAAACGGGCAGGCATTCTATTACACAGTCCTCTACGCGGACAAGCATCCTATTATTATCAAGTCCCCTAAACGGGCAGGCATTCTATTACACAGTCCTCTACGCGGACAAGCATCCTATTATTATCAAGTCCCCTAAACGGGCAGGCATTCTATTACACAGTCCTCTACGCGGACAAGCATCCTATTATTACCAAGTCCCCTAAACGGGCAGGCATTCTATTACACAGTCCTCTACGCGGACAAGCATCCTATTATTATCAAGTCCCCTAAAACGGACAGGCATTCTATTACACAGTCCTCTACGCGGACAAGCATCCTATTATTACCAAGTCCCCTAAACGGGCAGGCATTCTATTACACAGTCCTCTACGCGGACAAGCATCCTATTATTATCAATTCCCCTAAACGGGCAGGCATTCTATTACACAGTCCTCTACGCGGACAAGCATCCTATTATTATCAAGTCCCCTAAAACGGACAGACATTCTATTACAAAGTCTCTTAAGCGGACACACGGCCTACTCAAAGCATTCTATCTCAAGGTCATCCCCACGAACAACCATCCTATTACTCAACACAAACTACGCGGGTAATCATCATATGAAATTCCATCAACAAAAACAAATAGTACGTCCCTAAACGGGCAAAGGCAACAAACAACAGTTATCAAGCATTCAAGCGAGGCGCTGTATCAAAGATATGCAAAAGACACGCAAAGAAGGAAAAATTGCAAACAAGTTCAAACGGGAAAAGAAAAAGGGCCATTTTTATTCATTTTTATTATTATTACAAGGCTAGACGGTATACAAGATTTTAATCCCTAGTCTACGCCTTGCAGCTTCCACCTTCTCCGCCACCGTCATCTTTCTTTGGTGGAGGTGGGTTCTTGGCAGCCTCCCTCTCTTCCCGGCGCTTCGCCAAGGCTTCCTCGATTTTCCTGAACACTTCAGGAAAATCGGCCTCAGACTCCGGCCCGTCAAACACCATTCCATCGATTATGACCTTGTTGTTGTCATAGTCGTACATCATCACGCGGGGATCCATGACCAGATAGCTAGGAACGAGCAAGAAGAAAGCTGGGAAATAAAAAAGATGCTCAGCATTGAGCACGTTAAACCCTTTTTATAGGGGGGTAAAAGCAAGTCAAAAGGTGCGCAGTTAATACTGCCATTTCCAAGCTACGGAATACAACGCACACAGTCAAAAATATCTATTCCCATGCAGACTGCAGTAAAAGCACGGTCAAAACAACGTGATTTCCATGCAGCATTTAATGCTCATGCCTAATCCCCACAATCAAGGTGACATTTCCCAAACACATATTTATTTTCCCTTTTTCACAAACAAACACAAATATACACAATGCAAAAATATTTCGCCAACAGAAATTCAAAAATAAGTCCCACCAAACACAAAATATTCCAGACTTTACAAATGCGAGAAATAGAAATCTTTTTCCAAGTCACAAAGCGGACAAACCCGCAGAGCACCTTCAAAAAACACAAATAGCCGCGGGCGCCCGGACTAAGGCTTTATCCCCAGCGGGAAGCTCTAAGCGGGCTCGACATACCTACTAAGGTTTCATCTTCGCCCGAATCCTCGCCATACACGGCCGCTATTGCAGACAACGGCGCTACGGCGTCCAACTCTTCCAACCCGGACTCGCCTATCAACGGCCCCTTCTCATCCGGTTCCTCGGCATAAACGGCCGCTATGGCCGACAACGGAGTGGCAACATCGACCTCATCTCCATCTGCTCCACGCTCAGTAACTGGCACATCAACTTCACTTGCCACGGCCTCTGTTTGACAGCCAACACTAACTCTGACCGTCTCCGCTAAACGGGCCTCCAGTGCTTTCACCTTACGCTTAGCTCTCTTGGCCTTAGACTTCAGTTTAGTCATTTCGGTTCTCAGCCGGTCAATCTCTACACTACCTTGCGACACCGTTACATGCATCTTCGTAGCTTCCTCTTTTACAATTTCGGCAAACTCAGCACTGTTCTTAAATTTCCTAACCGCGGCCTCTTCCGTCGGGCGGGAGTCAAGGTGGCTTTCAGCATCATTTGCACGGTCCCTCTCATACTTCAGTGAGGTATTTAAGTTCTTTATCTGTTCCGTCAAAGCCTCCTTCTCGGCCTCAAGCTCGGTTTTATCCTCCGCCAAACATCTTCGAAGTTCAGAACTGTAAGCATAGCTTGCCTTAATATCGGTTTTCTCGGTCTCAATCTCAAGCAAAGCCTTGGCAGCATTATCCTTCATTGTCCTCTCGGCAACTACTTCCCGCTCAAGCACCTTCACTCTCTCCCTTAAAGATATGTTGCTGCTGCGGTACATGTTACCCCGGGCCATCAAACCCGTATACATGCACTGATTCTACAAAAAACAAATGCACCAAAGATTAGCGAGTCACCACCAAGCAAAAGTAAGAGAAAACACCAAACTACTGGACAAGTGCATACCCGAGCGGCGTACTTCTACGAAAGGCGACACATCCGCCCCCAACTCAGCTCGTTCATCCTCAGCAAATCATCATCAGTCATAGATTCCGCTGTAAAAGTATTAGGCCCTGACTTGAACAGAAAACCATATCCGGGCCTACTGCCAAACTCGACATCATTCACTTCATCATCACTACTTGTATAATGGACAATCTCTTCCGACGACTCTCCACTATCTCTACCATCTTCTTCCCCAGTACCATCAGATGCGGTACCTCCACTTCCATCAACAGCCGCGATGGGAGGAACATAATCACTTACCCTGAAAGGCTCAACCCGTCTACGTTTAGACGGACCAGCATCATCAATAGTTTTCCGTTTCAGACTGGGCGGCGGAACATCACCCGCCATGTCAACCTGTTTTTCCGCCCCAACATTAGCCTCCTTTGCGGCCCCCAAAGTCTCTTCAGAATCTAAGTCAACAACTTCTTTGCTCCCAGGGCCACCAACCGCTTCAGGAATATTAGAAACACCCCGCTCAACTCCTCGAATGGATGCTCTATACTCCTTGGAAAGAATGTCCGGTTCATGCTCATCAACTTCTAGGCTGGCAGCATATAACCTTGCCACAGTACCAGGACTATTGCTTCCGCTTTCAGTGGCTATTTCTTCAGCATTAGCGGGCTCTTCACCCCCAGCTTCAACAACCCCCACACTCGCCCCGCCAACTTCCACTTCAACCTCATCCCTCTCACTCTCCCCTTGTGCAGCTTCTTCTCCCTCAAACTCCAACTCAATGTTTTCTTCAAATGACTGGCCTTCCCCACCCAAAAACTGCTCACCTAGCAAATCCTCAGATAGTGACTCGGCCTTCGAATCAATGTCATCTTCATCCTCCTCCTCCTCCGCAACTTCCTCCACAGCGGTTTCTGGGTCTTCAAAACGAACAGAAGGCCCAGCCCCTCTGCTTGCACCTGACAAATCAAAGGCATCTAATATATTTGCAGCAGAAAATTGCCCGCCACGAAGCCGGTTGGGTCTGGGGGGCACTGTCAATATAAACTTCGCATACAACCTCGCTTCATTCAAACCCAAAGTCGGGTGCACATCTAGCTCCGGTTTACGAGGATCCAATACTACACAAAAACAAACAATATGGTTAATAGCAAATACAACGAAAACAACAGACTACAACAAACAAAGGCTTACAGCAGTGTCTTCTTAGATCGGCCGGTTCAACAAAATTGGATTCCGTCCACACTTCGCCTAACGCCTTCACAAGCCTCACCAAAATATCAATCTCAGCACGACTCAATCGATTACGGTTCACCTTATAAGAACACTCAACTTTCTTCGTGAAGTTCTTCTGCCAGGCAAACTCACCGCCACCAATAACCAAAAACTCCTCAGCCCAACCCGCCATACCCTTGGGAAATACCCACGGCCGAAATCCTTCCAAGGCCTTCCCAATCACGCTATTTGGCTTCACAAATTGCAGCTCATAGAAAGGCTTCGAACGACTCGCTTTTACATCAAACAGACAGAAAAAGGCCCTAAAAGTCGGCTGCTTACCCATTGCTTCACAACTAGCTATAAACCAATTAATAGCCCTTATGGAGTTGGGCCCGAATTGCGCTAACGGGCACTGAAAGTGCACACGGAATAAATCCATGATAAATTTATGCGGGGGAACCCGGAAACCAGCCTTCAAATGACTAACGGGAAGGCACACGGAACCATCATCAAAACGGTGATACAGCCTCTCACCCGGCTCCGCCCGCCTCCAGAAATACCCATCTTCTATCCGGAACATCCTACTCACATACGCTGACCACTCCTCACTCAGAAACGTACTGTCATGCTGAAGGTGAGGAAATCTAGAAAAGACGGTATCCATCTGTGCCTTCGAATACGCTGTCGGGGACACATTGGTCGCCCGGAACAAACTTTCACTACTCTCAAAGTACCTGTACCGATTTCTCTGAAGAACCGCTGGATAGGTCAGTTGCCCAATGTCCGCCCACCGCCCGTACCCATTTATCAGCGGTCTCTTCTCTCCGGTCCCAGGATCTGTAAATTCGTCACCCATCTACACAAACTCAAAAGTAAAATTCCTATACCGCGGACACAGAAACCGCTTACAACTACCAAGGTACACGTGGATTTTCACAGCAATTTCCTTTTTTCTAAAAAATAGGAAAAACGATTCATATTCCATTTCCCTCCACAAACATCGAAGACACACCATCACAAACCCAATTCACACAACATTTACCACATATACGCACATATGTATACACCATTACTGGCCTAAACATCCACAGATTACATTATTCAAACTCAGAACCTATGAACAACAAACAATACACCACCGAAAATCTTGACCAAAAACCTATCAAGCACATACATCAAACTCTTTTGCATAAAAGAGGAAATCAACAACAAATACCCACTTACCACCGAAACAAAAAGCAAACACAAAACCACGATCAAAAACATCTACCTAAACAGACATCACCAGATTATAAATACATACATGGCACGATTATCCATGCAACAGATATCACAAAAGAGAAAAGCAATGAAGGAACAACGAATCTTACCACAAAGCAGGAGATACGAACGGCTTTATAAACCTCGCCGACCACCGGAATAGCACAACCACCACAAAAAACAGTCGAGTAAGCACTCAATGGCAAAAGATATGAAGACAGTAAAAAGATGAGAGAAAATAACTGACCAAACCCCTTTTTATTACGTGAGGCGCGTGAAAAGGGGAAACCACTATCACACGCAACGTGGCGGATTCTTACTGGTCCACGCCAAAAGCACAACAGTAACCACCTCGGTACAAAACAACAACTACTCACTTGGTAATAACTCCCCACGTCTCCTTACATATTATTTCAAAGGTACACTCCCTCTCCACCCAAAGGTCACTTCACTCATTAATACGCACTGCCACTTATCATTTCTCTTATTATTGGCATTTAATATTATTCTTGCATTAATTGACAATAATAAGCATTTATTCATATAACAGTTACACATATCAAACAAAAAACTTTTCAACTCCACATACGTCAAGCACCGCATACCGCCTAAGTGTTGTCCGCCAACACTTGGGGGGCACATTTTCACAAAAAAAAAAAAAATTCTAACTCCTAAGTGTTGTCCGCCAACACTTGGGGGGCACATTTTCACAAAAAAAAAAATTCTAACTCCTAAGTGTTGTCCGCCAACACTTGGGGGGCACATTTTCACAAAAAAAAAAAAAATTCTAACTCCTAAGTGTTGTCCGCCAACACTTGGGGGGCACATTTTCACAAAAAAAAAAAAAAATTCTAACTCCTAAGTGTTGTCCGCCAACACTTGGGGGGCACATTTTCACAAAAAAAATCTAACTCCTAAGTGTTGTCCGCCAACACTTGCGGGGTTCATTTTTTGCACAACTTTCTGCCCACAAGTGTTGTCCGCCAACACTTGGGGGGCACATACATTCGGTAATTTTGCATCTTTTCCGCTTACCGTTTCCTCTTCCTCCCCCTACCCGCAAACGCGCCTAGAGGGAGTGGGGGGCAATGATAAGTACCCGCTGATAGCCATCAGCGGGCACCCGCTAATAAGTAAAAACATTAACCCTCTAAAAACACAAATATGGAATACTTGACAAAGTATATCTAATTTCAAAAGTATTATTTCAAATACAGAGAATACCCACAAAAAGTATTTCAAATCATCATACTAATCCACTTGCACAGAAATATCTTGCTTTGCCCACTTGCATATCCACTTGCATAAAGGTACACCCACTTGCCCACTTGCATATCCACTTGCATAAAGGTATCTTACTCCATAAGGCAAAGAAGCAATATAATATTCAAAGACACCCATGTGCAAGAGACAGAATCTGATCAAAGCAGTCCAAGTGGCAGAATCAAGGTATGTTTTAGGGGACATCAATCACTGTTCCAATAGTGGCTCACTGTAGCTTTAACGGCACAACTAGTGGGCAACAGTGATTGAAAAACCCAACCTATAAATAACCCCATTGTACACACAACCAAAGAGAGGACGAAAAAAGGGAGAAGAAAAGATACAATCCTCTCAGACACAAAAAAGCTCTTTACAAAACTCTTTCACATACGATACATTTTCACCAGTCCGATTATTATTATTTCCGATTACTGATTCTCACGCCGGAGGTGCTTGACGGCCACCACCCCCGGGCAAGCATTGTTTTGCAGGCACCCTAGACTCAGGTGAAGTACTTCCGGTAAAGCACCCAGAACAGTGATCGGAAGCCTCTAATCGGCCGTGGGAATTATCACAAGGGACTGTGAACAATGTAGAAACAAAAAATGAAGAAAAAATAATAGGAAAACAGATATGCTGCAGATCTGTTAACAAGGGTACATATAGCCTGCATTTCTGCAGGTGCCTAAGACCAAATCAAACAGTGAATAAAATTGTTGAAACTAAATGACTTGAAAAGTTTATCTCATGAAGATGTATGATGTAGTACACAAATGTGTGGCTCATGTCCCTGCTCTCGGTTTAAGAGAACAATTTGTTAACCGTCTAAGCTTTGTAAACCCTGAGAGAATATAGTAGAAAAAACATCCATCTCATTTTTAGGTAGAACTATACCAATTTCGAGGTCCGCACTTGAATCTTTACACCTTGAAATGGATAATGGCTCCTCAACAAACTCAAACTTCAGAGGTTTACCCCATCCGAAATCAACATTGTTGTAATAATCTAACTTTGGGGAACCAGCAATGCCAATACTCCATTCCCCTCTCATTGTTCCAGCAAAATCATCCGGCCACTTATCCGAACGGTGCAAGGGACCTTCCTTCAGCTTCACATAAATACTATTTCCCAGTACTTCCGCAGCAGCAACAAGGCCTTGATCTCCTACCAAAACTCTCCCTGTTTGTGTTCCAACACATGGTGCTAAGCAATTACCAAAGTAAGAAGCAGGCAGGGGCGGATCCAATCGAGCACGACAATCCATTGTAAACAAAAAGTTCTGACGCTCATCAAGATTGTGCACCTCTCCCCCAATAGTAGCCCGCGTTTTTGCAAAACATGTCCAGAGATAAGCACACACAGCGGTGAAAGATGACACGTATGTTACCGTTGGCCCTTTTGTCGATATTGTGCTCTTGAGGGCTTGGATACCGGCTTCAGTCATAACAAATGTTGCTTTAACCTTGATTTTCGAAGAATCTTGAACAATCTCCTTTTGAGGCAACAATTTCTCGACCTGCTCAGTTATTCCCGGTCCCAGTACTTTTACAATCATAGTAGTTAGATCATAGGGGTCTTTGATCAAACTCCTGTCATAACTTGGGATCTGGAAACCCTCAGAAGTTACCAAATCATTAATATTATCTTTGGTGTCCAAGAGAATAAGTTGCTTAGTAATTGAAGCCCACGCTCGTGAGAAGTTAAACAAAGAGCTTCCATCCGCAACTGCGTGGGCGCTTCTGATTCCAATACAGATCGCGCGTCCTGGGAATACAGTTACTTGGATAGCAAACACGGGAGCTACGGAACATTTTTCCCCGGAGATATCAGCACAAGTAGCTGATGGAAGTTGAGGAACAAAAGCATTTAACAAATTGGCATCACGAACATGGTTTCCATAATTGAGATCATCTGTGCACTCGGCAAATGTTACAGACACCGAGTCTCCGTCCAGGTAACGGATCAGGAATTCGGTGTTGGAATTAGTATCACAGGGTGCTATCAAATTTCCAGCTAACGGAGTGAAGTGTTTAAGGGCAAGAGACAGTGATGTTTTGAGATTTGGAAGTGTGTTTTTGATGAAGTGGTCAGTGGAGTATGGAAAATCATACACGATGACACGGCCAAGGGGATGGAAAGTGAGCCACACCAAGTCGAAAAAATTAAGAGGCAGAGATGTCACCGGGACAGCGTCAGGGGGCGGAGTGATTCCGCACTGTTCAAGAACGTTGACGGTGGGTGTGGGAGATGGATCCTCCATGACTCTTAACCAATGAAATGAAGTTTGGTGAAGGATGATGCTTCAGGGTTCCACCTGCACCGCTCACTTCTATTTTCAACATGATCCTACCCCAACCAACATTTTAATTAGGGTAATATTTTTTTTTTTTATGTGCGAACCCGCAGTCACTATCCTTCGGGTTTTAACCAACTGAACCAACCTTGCGGACATTAGGGTAATATCTTCCTACACTTAACTTTATGAAATTCTAGTTAACCATTCAGATTGTGACACGTATACATAACTGTTGGGTCTTTTTAAATGAAAGAAAGAAATCTATCAAAATTACATTTTTGGGTTAACTTTAGGAAATTCCTTACAATTATAAGACCATTTTTCTCTTTTAATTATACTTGTTAGCCTATTTTAGAAAACAAATGCTTCTAATAGTTTTCGTCACAAAAATACAAATATCATGCACAATAACTAAATATGTCTGTTACTCCTGAAAAATAGTAGTCCCTTTTGTCCAAAAAAAATAAATTAGTCATCCATTTTAAATATTTCTCAACTAAATTAATCAAATTTTGATAAAATTTTAGTTATTTAATATAATTTTAAACAATTTGAAAACTAATTATATATATATATATATATATATATTGTTAAGATGTATTTATTATTATTTATATATATATTACTTAAAATTATAAATGAATAATTTAAATAATTAATCAAAATTTGTTTAATTCAAATAAAAAGAAAATTTGATAAAAAAAACATCGGAAATAAAATATTATTTATCAAAACTCTTGTAGTGACTATTAAATTAAAATCTGCTTTTTCAATATAAATAAACCTAGTTGCTTAGAGTTTTAGTAAAGATACTAAATCGAAAAAAATATAAACTTATTAGTTAAAATTTAAATATTTACATTTTATATAAATTCTAGATTTTATTTTTTACTATAAAATTTTTGAATTTTATATGACATATAACAATGTCTTTTTTACAAATACGGGGTCAAATCATTATTATTAGTTTAAATGGAATTAATAATTATATATGATTAAAGGAATTTTTGTAACATTTAACTATCCAAAGGAATTACTATGTATAGGCATGGTTAATTAGAGATTAATTGATAAATTGAAAATAAATTTGAATATAAGTGAATATATTTTGATTTTATGGTAATATTAGTTCTTGCATAGTATATTATGCGGTACCAATTTTTATATATTCATTTTATTTTAATAACATTTATTATTTAAAAATAATTAAAATAATTTTATTGAATTTTAAAAATTAAAATAAACACAGGACTAACCAAATTTTATAAAAAAAGGGAAATGACCAAAAATATTTATTTACCCAAAATACTCATTTTTAGAAACACTAATCAAAACATCTATTTTTATACTTATTTGTGGAGATGTCACTCAATGAACATAACATAACTGACATTCATATAATTCATTATTCGACCTCATATTCCATTATCATTGTATTAAATACTCCACCAAATAGAATATATACCTCATACTTCTTTGAAAATGAAATTTTATTCTAATATTCCACTAGTACATATTATTTAAGATCATTAAATATATAATTTTAAACATATTTTATTAAAAATTAAATATTTTGGATTCATCCAATATAAAAAAAAAAGTCAAGAATTTTGTGCATGGGAAGCAGCTCTTACAAAGGGGGTGTTTGGGAAACTTTTTTTCCAAAAGAAATCAACTTATTTTAAGATAAATTTAGAGATTCCTAACTTTTTTTTGAAAAAATTCAACTTTTTTTTGCAACTTATAGAATCTCAAACATACATTAAATACTTATATAAATTTTTTTTATCAAAATATAAAATTTTTACCCGAAAATAAATATAAAAAAATTTATTTTAAATTTGGCCAAACTGGCAAAAAAGAGTGAAGCTTCTTTTGTGATGATAAGACAACATCTCAATAATTTTTATAATAAATGACAACTGTATTGGGACCCTACTACCTACTAATTTTTACTTTCTGCCCAAAAGTTCACACACAACGTCAAATGTTTAAGATTTAGCAAAATAAAAAAAAATATCAAATGTTTAACTATGCTCGACCGTAAAAAAGACAATGCTTTCTCGAGAATTTTATAGACTCTTAATTCAATTATTTGTAAGTAGTACAAAAATAAAAAATAAACTTATACATTACTTATAATTTTCTAATTTAAAATACTTTTTAATAACAAGAAAAAAGTAGAAAGAAGAATAAAAGAATTAAGGAAAATTTTCAATGGTATTCTTCTGTTTTTTACTTTTCCAAATAGTGTTATTTTGTATTTTTGATTTACGAGTAATATTCTTATATTTTATGTTCATATCATGTCATTCCGTTATTCAAATATTAGTAAACCTTAAAATGTAAGTGTACCATATGTAAAAGTCCAAAAGAATTTTTAAAAAAATGGAATTTATTGGAAAAGTTAAAAGGGCAATGGCATTATAGGGAATTCTTTTGAAATCTATGAAACTTATTATATAATGTCTATACATTAAAAATTTGGTTGGTTGGTCAGTTGGTTATTTTACTTATTCAGTTGGTCGGTACGATTGATTTTACTTATTTACCCTTATTTATGAAAATGCACACCTAGAAGGGGTGATTAGGTGTAAGTGACTAACTATGTCCAATTTTAATATTTACCAGAAACAGCTTACTGATTTTAATTTAAGCAGATGCAAATGGTACGCTGAATGCACAAGAATAAGTAAAGTGCAGGAAAAATAAAGAACACCACAATCTTTAACTAGGTTCGACCCCTAATCCCCTATGGTATACGTTCTGGTCCCTTACCAACTTGGTAAGAGAATATATTTGAAAGGATATCTTCGATATAATATTTATTTTGGTATTTGTACGAATTTAACATAAAATTTAAATACACATAGAATCCTCTCCACTAGGTCATTTATTTAATTGATTCGGTCAAAATTCAACAAGTCAATGCTAGCAAAATTTATCATCCTATTTTAAATATAAGAGATATTCCAATTTGCTGAAAAATCAAAATATATTTTATGGAATACATCTCTATATCAAGGCAATAAGATCGAAAAAGAAATATCGAGGTTTGATATTTTTTAGATCTCCGTTGCGATATTAATAAGGCGACAAGCTCGAACAAAGAATATTCGAGATTTAATATTCTTTAGAGAATTCGTGCTAAATTAAAAAACGATCAGTTTTTATTCGAAAAATATTCTGTCTTCACTCTTAAAAATATTTTTCTCATCCTAGAAAAGACTTTTTATTCTCAGGAATATTTTCCTCTCATGCCAGAAATAATTAAAGTAAATTTTCTCCCGCTTCTCAATTATATTATATTTCGGAGAAAATTACTTTATTCATTCAAAAATATTTCCTACACTCCCAAAATATTTTATATATTAGGAAATATATTCTAAGTACTTATTCTAGTCAAAACAATGGTCAAAAGGTTTATCTTTTTCGAGAAAAGACCAATCGTATTTTATTCAGAACCGAAAGCTGATTTAATCGTTTTAAATCCAAATAAAACACTTCCATTTACTAGAATGACTTGAAACTTGAGATTGATCATTTAAATACTATTTTATATGCATGGTTAAAGTTTCATAATTTTTCGAGAATTTTCGTCCGGGCACGAAAATCGAGATAGTTAGTCAACAGTTGACCACGTTTGACCAAGTCAACCTTGACCAAAATTGACCAAACTTTCCAGAATATTATTTTATAATTTTCCTAAGTGCTCCATAAATTAGAATTATTTATTGGGTATTTTCGTATTTATCGGATAGTTAATTAAGGATACGTGTTACGTATTTTATTATTGACCGGTACGTTAATTAAAGATATAAAAGTTGCTGGGATTTCTCTTGTCCTCTAGCTATCCACTTGCAAAGAAACACAACTTTACATGTTGGCAATCCAAGTGAAAGCCACATCATCAATCCACACCTTTTCAATCTCAACCACTCCCTTAAATCTAAATCTCCATCATTCATTCCACCCAACTCTCTCTATAAATAAACCCCCTCATCCACCCATTTCAAACACAAGCTAAGAGCCATAGAATTGCTGGGATTTTTGAAGTAGACTCTCTCTCTCTCAATATTCAAACACTCTCTTCATCTACTTTATCTCAAAAACCTTCTCTCTCCTAAATATATATCCATATATACAAGGTTTTTGATACACCAAGCTTAGTTCCACCCAACCAAGATTTTTTTACCCAAGCTAGCTCATCTACCACCACTTTCCGACCTCCCGAAGGGCTGTCCAAAGTTCGACCACCGTGCCAAAATCCGGCCGACCCTCCGGCGAATTTTTTCGGCGAACTTTCCCGATCATTTTCCAAAAGTGGTAAGTTTTAGCTTCGTCCTTGTGTCTTAACCGACCGTATTTATATTTGAGATTTATGCTTAACTTCTATACTTCATCTTAATCTCTATTCTTTGATATATTTTAAAGATCCCAAAGGTCTCTTTATAAGAGAGAAAGAAATTATCCGACAAACGTCGAGGTTGTAACGATTAAGTATTCTTACGGGTTCCCAACTAGCATCTACAGTGCTCCGTGGGATATTCTTTAAAGGAAAACTTCGTTCAACATAAGCTTATTCAAGCACAAGTTTAGCCACTTGTTTTATCGCACTTATTTTTTATTTTTCGTGGCCATAAACTTATTTCGTGCAAGAAGTTAAAAGAAGATTATACTTTGACATTGACTTTAGCCAAAAGCAAGTATACATCTTAAAAAGCCTTAAGCATATTAGCTTAACGGACTTATATTTGACATAGGTCAAAGTTGTTACGATTAAGTATTTTACGGATTCCCAACTAGCATCTACAGTGCTCCGTGGGACATTCTTTAACTGAATACTTCGTATCACACAAACTTCGTGAAGAAGTTATAAACACACAAACATAACTTAATATTCTTAATTGAATATTAAAGTTTTGATCTATTCGTGCTTGTGTGACAAGTCCATTTATTGTGACAAGTCCCTTGCCGATATTTTAATTTTCCGTACTATATTAACGCATAATAGCGGCCCTCGTTTTATCCTATAGATAAGCGAGTTACTTTTATGTATGTGTGTGTTTATATACTTGTGTGTGGTGTTTAATTTGCCTAACCATTTAAAGTGCAAATTAATAAAGACACATATTGAAATCAAGGATCCTTACGCAACGAAGCTATTTAACAAGGACTTGATATATTACTCCATCCATTTTCATATCCACTTGGAGTAATTAAAAGTATACTTTGATTATCATTTAATATCAAAGAAAGTATACTTAAAAATACAATATAACTTAATATTCTTTCACTAATATTAAAGTTACCTTTTGGATTAAGTACCGTAACATACTAATCCAACCTTTTTTTATATTTACCATATTTGTTTCGTAGATATTGTTTGTCTAACTTTTGTAGTGAGGTGAAGTTGAAGTGAGGTGATTCTCGTTCTAAGACCCAAGTCCTAGACGTACTAACGGGGAGTTAGTAGTCTTCGCATCGTGAAGAAGAGGAAAGACCCAAGACCTTTCATCCAAGACCCAAGACCGACAAAAGGCAAGGATTCAATAGTCTACACCAAAGGTTCTACATCAACTTTGAAGAAATAGCGGGGAGTTATTGTCTAAGATAAGTTGTGTAGGTTTTTACAACGACTTTGAGGTGGTAACGGGTAGTTACGCACCAAGACGAGTCTTGTATTTTATTGCATTTATTTTGAGGTGGTAACGAGTAGTTACGCACCAAGACAAATATTTGTAGGGTTGTAAAGGCTTCTCCGCCTACTAAAGGAGCGAGTTTATTTTAGGGGAAAATCTCGAGTCCGGAGAGGAGCTCGGGGACTGGAGTAGGGGAGAGCGAATCCACTAGGGGTTGCGCCATCGCGAACCAGGATAAAATCTCCTGCGTGGTATTTTCTTCCCTTGTCTTTTATTTCCGCACATATAAACTGCTAACGACTCGGTAAAAATATTTAAAAAGGGAAAATATTTTTAAAACGCCATAATAATTTTTAAATTGGTAATTAAGCTATTCAACACCCCCTTCTAGCTTAATATAGCCCTTATACGGGACCTAACAATTGGTATCAGAGCAGTACTTTTTAACGTGTTTGTTGAGTGATTTGCAGATCTACAGGCACAACAAAAAGTGATCCTACATGGCGTATCTAAATACCATCGGGTGCGGTGAAGGCCTATCTAGCTCTCGCCCTCCTCTATTCGACGGCACCAACTTTGCAACATGGAAAATGAGATTTCGCATCTATGCTAGATCTCAAGGAGTCAAAGTTTGGATGGCCATAGAAGACGGAGTTATTCCTACCGAAACTGTTAACAGTGTTATTATCGAAAAGAAGGTTAGTGAATACACTCTCGTCGAAGAAAATATGATGAATACTGCCGCTAAAGCAGAAATGGTTCTCATAAGTGCACTTGCCGAAAAAGAATACAAACGAGTAAACAATTGCAAGTCGGCATAAGAAATGTTGAACAAATTAGTGGTTACCTACGAAGGAACCATTGATATAAAAGATTCTCGAATGGATACTTTAATCCATGAATACGAGAACTTTAAACTCCAAGAAGGAGAAAATATCATCGATATGGAAACAAGATTTACTCGCATTATCGATGAATTATCTCAACTCTGAAAGAAGTATACCCGAAATGAAAAGAATCGACGGGTTCTTAAATCTTTACCTCCTAGTTGGAAGGTTAAAGTTACAACTATTAAAGAAATGCATAATCTAAATGATTATGACATTGATAGTCTATTCAGAAACCTTCGTGCATATGAAGAGGATAATTTACCGGATAAGGTCATTCCCAAAGTGGAAGACAAAAAGAAAAATATGGCACTAAAAGCTATATTGATTGATGAAAATGAAAACGACGAGGAGTTGAATGAAGAACTCCAAGATCTCGATGAAAGCGAAATTGCTTTATTAACGAGACAACTTCGTCGTGTGCTTCAAAGCAAAGCTCAAAGATACGGAAAAGGCTTCCTAAAATCCAATAACCAACAAAGAGTTTTCAACTCTAACGGAAGGCCAAATTACTCTCAAAATTATACTCCTAAGTATAAAAGTAATTTTCCGACAACGAGCTATAACAAAGGCAAAGGCACTCAGAATACTAATGTCTATAATAATGCCAATGCCAACAATAATCCTACTTACACTCCTCCAAAACACAAGGAACAAACTCCGGAGGAAACACAAGATGTGTGCTTCGAGTGTAAGCAACCGGGTCATTTTAAAAGAGAATGCCCTAAGCTTTCAAAAGGACAAATTCTCGTGGCCGAAAACGGTTGGGATTTAAGTGAAGATGAAGAAACTCCAGAAGCTAGTGAAGAAGTTGTTAATCTATGCTTAATGGCTATCGGAGACGAAGCTACATCAACACAAGCCTCAACTTCAAATCAATAGGTAAACGCTAATCTCAACTATATTTCCAATAAATTTCAATTAGATGAATCTAACTTGAATCTAGTTGATATGAGTAAGTATGATTTGATTGAGCTTGTAGTAGGTATCAACAACAAATATAAAGATGTTGATAAAAGGCTTCATTCATTATGGTCCGAGAAAATGAAACTCGAAGAAATGCATCATACGCAAAGTAAAGAGTTCACTCGGATGATGGATATAATTATATAAAGATCCAAAATGAAAGTGAAATAGTGTTCTTGAATGACCAAAACCACCTCTTGAAAGGTGAAGTCAATCAATTCAAGGACAATGCTCTCAATCTTGAAGTAGAAAATGTGGCTTTAGTACTTCAAGTTGAAGAGTTAGAAAATGAGAAGTTACAACTCAACGATAACATTAGCACACTTAATGTTGATCTTTTGAACTTAAAGATTCAAAACGAATCAATGGTTCGAAACAATGTAACATCTCAATCTCATGAAAACAATCTTGAAAAAGAGAATGAGCAATCACAACTCTTTGAATTAAAAGAAAAGAAATTACAAGAAAAAATTCAAAGAGTGAAAGAAGAAAATTTCAAGCTCATATCTCAAGTTATGGATCAAGCAAGATTCTTTAACACCAAGATTGATGCCTTAGAAAGAGAAAAAGAAAACCTTGAAATGGTTGTTCAAAGATTTATTAAAGGCAATGAGATGTTAGACAGAATGGTACACTCACAAGTATCCCATAACCGTGAAGGTTTAGGATATGATAGGAACACTCCCTCTGTGTGAGATGTTCAACCAAGAGTGTAACCTATAACAGCTCCTCCTCAACCACAAACTCTAAAATGTTCATATTGCAACAAAGATGGACATTTGGTTTTTGATTGCAAATACAAGAGTGGTGAAATTAAGGGGAAGCATGTATGGATTCGTAAAGGATCAAACCCATACAAGACGGTTGAAAGACAAGTACCATTTAATAATGTTTCATATAATGGTCAAAGGCATCAAAGGTTTCAACAACCTAGGGTGTTTCAAAATAGAAACACAAAGTATCGTAACAATGCTAGTAGGTATGCATATAGAAATCAATATGCTCCTAACAGTAATGTATATCCTCAATATGCTCCCTACTTTGCAAATGATAGATATAATGTGCATCGTGCTAACTCTAGATTTTATGATAATGCTAGACCTACACACCATGCTAGACATTATGCTCCTAGAAATCTATACATGCCTAAAAATGATTATCCTATGCCTAAATTTTATCATGCTAATGTTGATTATGATGTACTAACCCGAGGACCCTCAAGACGAAAGGGTACCTATAAATTTAATTGATCTATTTTGTAGGTTTGTCTTGCCCCGAAACAAGACATGTGGTACCTTGACAGTGGGTGTTCAAGACATATGACCGGTAATAAGTCACTTTTGAGCGACATTAAAAAGGTCACCGCGGGAAGTGTTACATTCGGGGATAGTAGTAAAGGAATCATTATCGGAATAGGAGACATCGGGAATACTCATTTCAAGATATCAAATGTACAACTAGTCTCTGGACTAAGGTACAATCTACTCTCGATTAGTCAACTTTGCGACAATGATTACAAGGTAATTTTCTATACTACTCATTGTTGTATTTTAGATAAAGATTGGAAATTGGTTCTTACTTGCCCCCGAAACAAAAATGTCTATACATGTGACATGAGAAAACATGAGAATGTATGCCCAATCACTACAAACGATGATCCATGGCTTTGGCATCGAAGATTAGGACATGCTAATATGAAGTTGATTAAGAATATATCAAGAAAAGATCATGTACGAGGTATACCAAAGTTGAATTATCAAAAAGATCATACTTGTGAAGCTTGCAAAATTGGAAAACAAATTCAAGCCTCTCACAAAACAAAGTTTATGATATCTACCTCTAGACCTCTCGAACTTTTACATATGGATCTAATTGGTCCGGTTCCTATACAAAGCCTCGGAGGTTGCTCATATACGTTAGTAATCGTTGATGATTATTCATGATACACATGGACGAAATTTCTCAAAAATAAAAGTGATGCTTTTGAATCTTTCTCTTCCCTATGTAAAAAGATTCAAAATCAACAAAACAATACCATAGTCTATATACGGACTTATCATGGTAAAGAATTTGAGAATTCCAGTTTTACCAATTTTTGTGATGAAAATGGTATTACACATAATTTTTCCGCTCCGTATACTCCAGAATCAAACGGAGTTGTTGAAAGGAAAAATAGAACTTTACAAGAAATGGCTAGCTCTATGCTTAACGAATATCGTCGACCTAAATATTTTTGGGCCGAAGCTATGTCTACCGCTTGCCATATTCTTAATCGGGTTTTGTTAAGGCCTATAAAGCAAAAGACTCCATACGAGCTTTACTTTGGCAAAACACCGAAACTAAGCTATTTTCGAGTATTTGGAAGTAAGTGCTTCATATTAAACTCGAAAGATTACCTTACTAAATTTGACCCTAAGTCAAGTGAAGGTATATTTCTTGGATACTCTACAAATAGTAAAGCCTATCGAGTATTCAATCTCAAAACACTTGTGGTGGAAGAATAAATGAATGTAGCATTTGATGAAAGCAAACCACCACCGAAGTATAAAGATTTTGTTGAAAAAGACGATGTCGAACAAGATGATGTAGAAGAAATTATTCGACAATTCGAAAATATGGATCTCAGGACCCCTGTTCCAAGAAACCCATTAGAATTAGTCAAAACAGAAGTTGAACTCCCAAAAGAAATTCCTATTATTAAAAGTCATCCCTTGGATAATGTTCTTGGTGACTTAAACAAAGGAGTTCAAACGCGGTCACAAGTACAAAACGTTGTGAATCATCTTAGTTTTCTATCTCAAATAGAACCTAAGACCGCGAAAAATGCTTTGCTAGACGAAGATTGGATCTCGGCTATGCAAGATGAATTATTACAATTCACTCGTAGCAAAGTTTGGGAACTTGTTCCAAAACCCGAAGACACTTCCATAATTGGAACTAAGTGGGTTTTTAGAAACAAGTTAGATGAAAATGGAACGGTTGTTCGAAATAAAGCGAGATTAGTCGTTCAAGGCTACACCCAAATGGAAGGTATAGACTTCGATGAAACTTATGCACCCGTAGCTCGAATTGAATCAATTCGAATGTTGTTAGCTTACGTGTGTCATAAAGAATTCAAAGTATGCCAAATGGATGTCAAATCGGCCTTCTTAAACGGGATATTAGAAGAAGAAGTTTATGTAAAATAGCCTCCCGGTTTGGAAGATGCCACACATCCCGAGTATGTATATAAATTATACAAAGCTCTATATGGTTTGAAACAAGCTCCGAGAGCTTGGTATGAAAGGTTGAGCAAGTTCCTATTAGAGAATAATTTCAAAATGGGAACTGCCGATAAAACCTTATTTACGGGACAAGAAAAAGATGATAACTTACTCGTAAAACTATACGTGGATGACATCATTTTTGGTTCAAACAATAATGCACTATGTAAAGAATTCTCTGATAATATGAGCAAAGAATTCGAAATGAGTATGATGGGAGAATTAAATTTCTTTCTAGGATTGCAAATTAGGCAATCTGACGAAGGCATCCATATCTCTCAATCCAAGTATTGTAAAGAGATGTTAAAGAAATTCGAAATGGATAATGCCAAACCCAGATCTACTCCTATGTCTACTTCTGATAAATTAACAGAAGATCCCAACGGGATTCCCGTAGACACTAAGAAATATCGGGGTATGATCGGTAGCTTTCTCTACATAACTGCAAGTCGTCCCGATATACAATATAGCGTTTGTAAGTGTGCTAGATTTCAAGTAGCACCTAAAGAATCTCATCTATCCGCGGTAAAAAGGATTTTGAGATATCTAAAAGGAACCACTGATGTAGGTCTTTTGTATCCGAAAGGAGTACCATTCGACTTAGTATGTTTTTCTCATTCGGACTATGCCGGGCATTTAGTCGACAGAAAAAGTACAAGTGGTACATGTCAGTTTCTGGGAGGATGCTTGGTCTCTTGGTTTTCCAAGAAACAAAATTCAGTATCTATCTCAACAACAGAAGCTGAGTATATAGCGGCTGCAAAGTGTTGTGCTCAAATATTGTGGATGAATCAAACACTCGCTGACTATAATATTAAATTTGATGTAATATCCATCTTATGCGATAACACGAGTGCCATTAATCTTAGCAAAAACCCCGTGTTACATTCAAGATCTAAGCATATAGATGTGAGACATCATTTCTTGCGTGATCATGTCAATAAAGGCGATATAAAAATGACTCATATCGAAACTGAGTACAATCTCGTCGACATTTTCAAAAAACCATTAAATTCCGAAAGATTCGCTAAACTCCGTTTGGATTTAGGAATTACCAAAATAATGGTTTATATATTTATATAAATATTATCAATATTTATATATATATTTTGTGAAAATATTATCATAATTATCTCACGAAAAAGAGATCTTCTTGATCGAATTCTAAGGGACTCTAATACTCAGATTCATCGATAATGATAACATATGAAACTTTATCGATCGGGTTTTATTGAGATTCTTATTATTTTATCAATTAGATAAAACTATTCGAATAAATATCTTTGAATCAATTTCGAAAATATTGTTGGGATATTATTGTGATATTTAACTTCACATATAGAATATTTTCAAATATCTGTATATTATTAAATATTTATTATATATATATTTTTTGATTTTACAAAAATTATTTTCATAAAAATATATATTATTTTTCATTATTTTATGGTCAAATATTGACCCAGTCCATACAACCAAGCCCAATTCAGCTTTCTATTACATATGACCCGGTCCATATTTCTTTAACCCTATAAGATCTAAATCCTGTCCGTTCATATTAAAGATGAAATAATCCTAGCCTTTGATTTTAGTAAATACATATACAATACTTACACGGCTCTTCCATTTTGTGAGTACTGTTTACAAAGCCTCTCTTGCATCTCTAACCCTAAATCTCTCTCTCTCTCTCTCTCTCTCTCTCTCTCTCTCTCTCTCTCTCTCTCTCTCTCTCTCTCTCTCTCTCTCTCTCTCTCTCTATTCTCTCGTCGCGACTCTCTCATTTCTCTTCATTTGTCGCCTTAGAACTCTAATTTTCTTAATCTCTTCGGCGATTAAACACTATATACAGCATATATATCTATCTCTATGTATCAGTTAATCGATACTTTAAAGCTGGGATTGGTTAAATTAAAGGAACTCGAGTCTAATATCATCGATTTTCTTCATAAATCGACTGATGTATCTCGAATTCAACATGTATATTACATATACATCTTCACACACACACGATTGTGAATTTACGATGTGTATTTTAAAAAAAACTAACGAGTTTTTATGAGATTTTGATTGAAGGAGCTTCATTCAATCAAAAGACATGATTTAATTTAAAGAATTGTTAAGAAAGCGATGAAATCGCTACGAAATCGGCCGATCTACTTCGACTAAATAAGTCAACTCGGACGATTCAGCTACAACTCAGTGAGTTAACTCGGAGGTTAACTCAATCCGCGATTGAGTTAACCAGGTAAGTCCTTTGAGACTATTAATCAGTCCTTAGGCTCAGGTATTCGACTTCGTCCAATTAATCTGTCTAAATGGTATAAATACTGTGTTACATGGTCATTTGAGTAATGTGAAAACTCTGAATATTCAAGTCGGATATGCTTTCAGTGATGATTATTGAATGACACTAGAAGTCGTATTACCTGTTTGATACATATGTTGACTTGTATTAGAAATATGTAAAGTTATATAGTTGAAAATCTTGATCTAATTTGTCCTTAGTTTATAGTTATGTTTTAAAAAAATTGTGAGAAATTATGTGGTTCGTGTTGATTACTGAAGAGTTAAATCGAGTCTCATGTCTTGATTTGAATATATAGATCTAGCATTAATGGTTCTTCAAATAATATTCGAAACGTGTAATGTGCTTGCAAAAACCTTGATTTCATCTTGCTGTATTACATGTGGTTCGAATTTATACGAAATACTGATTTGAGCTAATTGTTATTCATGGATTAAGTGAGCTCTTAAATGGAATGAACATTGACCTAAATATTTTATGCTCTGCATAATTGGAGATATAAATTGTTTTACAATCCTTGACTACTGGTATTTGCTTTTTGAAATTAGATATACTTTGATAAATAAATCTTGTGTAATGTGACCTATGATTCATATTTGAATTATTCTGTAATATTTAATTGATTGTGAGTCATTACATGTGGTTCGAATTAGTCTAATAAATATTTGTGATAATCTTTGTTTGTCTAATCTGGATATCATACTTGACTATTGTTTGGAATTTTGACAATTAGATATACTCTGGTATGATTTTGTGAGTCTATGTTCTTTGCTGACTCAGTGATAATTTTAATATATTGACTGTATCATATTTGTGTGATAACTGTATGTCTATGTGTGTGTATCATTAGTTATATTCAGTATTAAAACATGCATGTCACTACACACACATTGCCCTTACACTAAGACCTGGCTGGGAATCCCTTAGAGAATCCCAGTATCTAGATCACTGGTGTGAACGACCACATAGATATTAGGACATTTAATTGTGCATTGTTACAATTTATTCCACATTATGTGTTGCATTTCTTATATGTTGACTGGTCTGTTTATGGTGCACTGCACTATCTTATGTGTTAACTGATACATTATGTGTGATAAAATTATGTGTTGATAAGTGTGACATGATTCACAGTTGGCATATAGATTACTAAATCATATTTTGACTTTTCAAAGCATCTTGCACCTTTTAAAGAGTGTCAACTTCACATCAATCATATGTACCAACACTAAATGCTTAGTACAAGTTTACAAAAGACTTGCACATTTGTTCTAAAACTTGCATGACATCACAGTGGGGTATCTGTCCTTTAACTGTCCTTTTTGCAGTCCTTGTCTGCTGTGTGCTTTCCAAAATATTCCTGCAGTGTCCTATATACTATTTCTATGAAGACTTTATTCTTCTATTCCTTCTTAAATACATTCTTATATTCTAATATAATACCCATATGCATGCATTACACTGTCTGTCCAGTTATACCTACCTGTTGCCTTGGTTTTCAAAAAAATTGCATCTTGGACTTATATTAGAAAACTCATCCGGATTTCAAAAATAGAAACCTGCTTTTGTACTAAATCACATTGTTGTCATCTTGATTTGTGCATAAATAGTAACCATTTAAGAATTAAAATTTATGTGTTTGTCTATAAAAGCATGTCATTGTGTGAGTCCATTTACATACACACATATCACTCACCTACACTCTCTTAGCTCATACACTTATCCAAAAACATGGAGTTTCATAAACTCCCTTCAAACCCTAACCCTAAACCAAACTCCTCTAGTCCATTTCTTCTTGAAGATATGGAACAAAATCAGTTCATACACTCTAGAACTTCACATTTTAAAGGTCATACCCCCTAGACTACAAAAACTCAGAAATCTCAAGAAACAAAAGACCCATTTCAAAAGCCCCTGTATACCCTTCTACCAAAGTTCAAAGTACCAAGTCCCAAACATTAACAGCCCTAGACCAAGAAAACCCTATTGGCCAAAAGTTTATACAAGAAAACAGTTTTCAAACCCTAACCCTAAAAACATTCCAAAACCCTTACCCCCTCCTCAACTGATCAACCTGTCACACACTAAAAAGTTCAAGGACATGATCAAAAATGTCCAACCTGGAATAAACATACACTTTAGTGGTGAGGTAGAGAATGTCATAAAAAGGGCTAGATGGGAAGGCTTAGTGACTCACTTAGGAAAGAGGTATTTCACACATCTAATGGGAGAATTCTATTGTATCATGAGGATCATTAAGGGTCTAGATGGAGTCATGCATTTCACAACATGTGTCAATAAGAAAACCATTCTAGTAGACCATAAAACCATCAACATTGCACTTCATCTACCTGCATGTTTGATTGATCATGAACATCCATGCATTGATATCTATTCACACTTCATGTTCAATAAAGATGAATTCAAACTCATGTTATCTGTTTTGTGTCAGTCTGATGTGCCTCTTGGTCTTTGTGATAAGCATTGTAGCATTCACTACAAGCATTTTACTCCTTTTTTTCAAAATCTTTCTTTGTTTATTCGAGCCAATGTATTGCCTAAACCTAATCAAAGTAAGTATTTTGATTACTTTGACATGAAAGTTCTGTTTTTGTTGTCCCTTAACAAGATTGATTTCAACATCTCTTATGTGATTCTCTTAAATATGATAAATGCAAACTTTGTTGGTTACATGCCCTATGGGCTCATGATATCTTCTATCTTTAACATCTGCCACATTCACACACATCTTGATCACTCATCTGTTGTTGACTCTCATATAACTCCTGCCCATGTAATGCCTCAAGTTTCCTTAGTCTTATGTCAACCCCAGGATGTCTTTGCCACTGATCTCCCTAGAATTATTAGGGAAGAGGATATTTATTTGAATAAGACTGAATCTGCTAGAGTTATGTTTGAAGAACAAAACTTAGAGATTGGGTGGCTTCGAACTGAAAATGAGGATATAAAAAGGAGGTTAAGTTTTATAGAAAGTATAGCTTCCATTACCATGGGTAATAACAGAGTAAGAGACATGGAAATTCTTAATTCCTTCCAAGTACAAATGGTTAATGATGCTGAAATTATAAATGAATTAGAAACTATTGGTGCTGGTGTAGAATTACTTGATTCTAATGGTCTCCCTAACATGGTTGGTGAGTTTGGATTCGTTGCTGCTATGGAAGATGTCATTGCTTGACTATGTTGCTTGTTCTTGTGTGACTGGCTGCTGTTGTTTCTGATTCATGCTGTTGTTACTGATCTATGTTTGCTACTGTGGTTGTACCTTGTCTGGCTGTTCTAGCTGGTTTTGCTGTTTTTTATGTTTGTAATCCATGCTGGTAATGTTGTAGTTGTTTTTGAAAGTCTGCTATGACTTAAATGTACTCTTTGTTGGTTTGTAACCCTGATCTTAAGTTGGTGATTTGTAGTTGTTGGTGTATGACTTGTTTTAAGTCATAAAGTTGGTATGTAACTTAACCTGTTGTAGAACTTCGTTCTAGTTAATCAGTGTGGCACATTGATTAACATGAACAATTTTGAATTGTAATATATGTTCTGCAGTTGTCTTATTGGCTAATGTTATCACTTTTGTCATTATGTCACTATGAACCATATATTGTGAGGCATATATCTATTCTGTACAGCAATATTTTTCCTTGGTTTATCTTTACTCTCTTTACAATCTGGTAAGGCCTGCAGAAATGGGATTACACACTTAAGGTAATCACTGCTATGATTTCCATGATTGACAATAGGTTGATAATAATTTACTAATATGAATTCTCTTTATCTCAGACTTCATGCTTACATTGTATAGCTCAGTGCTATGACAGTTAGTTACAAGATTGATATCTTAGAAGTTGTATTAGTGATAGTTCATGTATTGAATTATATTTTTTCTGTAATAGTTCATGTATTGAATTCGTGTTTATTAGCAAACTCATATGTAATATGGTTAGAGCTAGTTAAAAGTAGTATGGTTTTCCTTGTAAACTGTCTAGATTGTATTAGCTAATTATTCATGTAACCTGTTGTAATAGTTTGAACACTAGGTGAGAATTCTGTTTTGTACTCGTCTGGATAAACACTTGCATGTATCGTTTTTTTAAGGATTAATCTCGACTACTGATTGAGTGATATATATGTCGTCATGCCTTGTGTATAACTGTTGCAATCCTAATAGACAGCATGCGAATTTCATGATTAGCGTTCGATCTATTAAAACGCTTCTATAAGTAATTTGCTGAAAAATGTGTTCGTTTTTATTAAAAGAAAAATCGCTTATCTGTATAAGAGTTGTACTTAAATATTAAGAAAATGAACTTTGCAAATGCTAGTTCTTGATACATAACTACTAAACTTGCCTCTATTTTACGATAGTTGGTTGTTATTTCCAAAATATATGACTTTATCATTGGATATTTATGTATTCTTGAAATATGCATGTACGAATATATTGTTAAGGGGAAGAGAGATTTTTTACATATGACTTTGTTAAAAGTCCTAGTATCCATGTTTTTCTTCCAATAAAAATATGTGCATGCTAATAAAATGATTCTGGAAATTATCTATTTTTTTATTATGCTATCATTTGTTAAAAAAGTGAAGAAAGATTTTCTTTCAAAAGAGAAGAGAAGTTTATTTAAACAAAAGGGGAAGAAAACTTTTTGGTACTATACCAAACAAAAGGGGAAGAGAGAATAGTATATACTATTCGAAATTTTAAATTTTTGCTATATCTCTTTCTTTACACAATCTGACTATTGTTTTATTTTGCAGGAATCAATTAATGTCTTTAGAGAGGAATGTTAAGTAATATTCTCCTTAATCATTATGTGCGAAAATATTTTTCAAATATCATGCATACACTAAGGGGAAGCACACACTGTTAAAATTTAAATTTTATGTTTGTTTGGCAAATACCAAAAAGGGGAAGATTGAAAGGATATCTTCGATATAATATTTATTTTGGTATTTGTATGAATTTAACATAAAATTTAAATACACATAGAATCCTCTCCACTAGGTCATTTATTTAATTGATTCGGTCAAAAGTCAACAAGTCAATGCTAGCAAAATTTATCATCCTATTTTAAATATAAGAGATATTCCAATTTGCGGAAAAATCAAAATATATTTTATGGAATAAATCTCTATATCAAGGCAATAAGATCGAAAAAGAAATATCGAGGTTTGATATTTTTTAGATCTCCGTTGCGATATTAATAAGGCGACAAGCTCGAACAAAAAATATTCGAGATTTAATATTCTTTAGAGAATTCGTGCTAAATTCAAAAACGATCAGTTTTTATTCGAAAAATATTCTGTCTTCACTCTTAAAAATATTTTTCTCATCCTAGAAAAGACTTTTTATTCTCAGGAATATTTTCCTCTCATGCCAGAAATACTTAAAGTAAATTTTCTCCCGCTTCTCAATTATATTATATTTCGGAGAAAATTACTTTATTCATTCAAAAATATTTCCTACACTCCCAAAATATTTTATATATTAGGAAATATATTCTAAGTACTTATTCTAGTCAAAACAATGGTCAAAAGGTTTATCTTTTTCGAGAAAAGACCAATCGTATTTTATTCAGAACCGAAAGCTGATTTAATCGTTTTAAATCCAAATAAAACACTTCCATTTACTAGAATGACTTGAAACTTGAGATTGATCATTTAAATACTATTTTATATGCATGGTTAAAGTTTCATAATTTTTCGAGAATTTTCGTACGGGCACGAAAATCGAGATAGTTAGTCAACAGTTGACCACGTTTGACCAAGTCAACCTTGACCAAAATTGACCAAACTTTCCAGAATATTATTTTATAATTTTCCTAAGTGCTCCATAAATTAGAATTATTTATTGGGTATTTTCGTATTTATCGGATAGTTAATTAAGGATACGTGTTACGTATTTTATTATTGACCGGTACGTTAATTAAAGATATAAAAGTTGCTGGGATTTCTCTTGTCCTCTAGCTATCCACTTGCAAAGAAACACAACTTTACATGTTGGCAATCCAAGTGAAAGCCACATCATCAATCCACACCTTTTCAATCTCAACCACTCCCTTAAATCTAAATCTCCACCATTCATTCCACCCAACTCTCTCTATAAATAAACCCCCTCATCCACCCATTTCAAACACAAGCTAAGAGCCATAGAATTGCTGGGATTTTTGAAGTAGACTCTCTCTCTCAATATTCAAACACTCTCTTCATCTACTTCATCTCAAAAACCTTCTCTCTCCTAAATATATATCCATATATACAAGGTTTTTGATACACCAAGCTTAGTTCCACCCAACCAAGATTTTTTCACCCAAGCTGGCTCATCTACCACCACTTTCCGACCTCCCGAAGGGCTGTCCAAAGTTCGACCACCGTGCCAAAATCCGGCCGACCCTCCGGCGAATTTTTTCGGCGAACTTTCCGGATCATTTTCCAAAAGTGGTAAGTTTTAGCTTCGTCCTTGTGTCTTAACCGACCGTATTTATATTTGAGATTTATGCTTAACTTCTATACTTCATCTTAATCTCTATTCTTGGATATATTTTAAAGATCCCAAAGGTCTCTTTATAAAAGAGAAAGAAATTATCCGACAAACGTCGAGGTTGTAACGATTAAGTATTCTTACGGGTTCCCAACTAGCATCTACAGTGCTCCGTGGGATATTCTTTAAAGGAATACTTCGTTCAACATAAGTTTATTCAAGCACAAGTTTAGCCACTTGTTTTATCGCACTTATTTTTTATTTTTCGTGGCCATAAACTTATTTCGTGCAAGAAGTTAAAAGAAGATTATACTTTGACATTGACTTTAGCCAAAAGCAAGTATACATCTTAAAAAGCCTTAAGCATATTATCTTAACGGACTTATATTTGACATAGGTCAAAGTTGTTACGATTAAGTATTCTTACGGATTCCCAACTAGCATCTACAGTGCTCCGTGGGACATTCTTTAAATGAATACTTCGTATGACACAAACTTCGTGAAGAAGTTATAAACACACAACCATAACTTAATATTCTTAATTGAATATTAAAGTTTCGATCTATTCGTGCTAGTGTGACAAGTCCATTTATTATGACAAGTCCCTTACCGATATTTTAATTTTCCGTACTATATTAACGCGTAATAGCGGCCCTCGTTTTATCCTATAGATAAGCGAGTTACTTTTATGTACGTGTGTGTTTATATACTTGTGTGTGGTGTTTAATTTGCCTAACCATTTAAAGTGCAAATTAATAAAGACACATATTGAAATCAAGGATCCTTACGCAACGAAGCTATTTAACAAGGACTTGATATATTACTCCATCCATTTTCATATCCACTTGGAGTAATTAAAAGTATACTTTGATTATCATTTAATATCAAAGAAAGTATACTTAAAAATACAATATAACTTAATATTCTTTCACGAATATTAAAGTTACCTTTTGGATTAAGTACCGTAACATACTAATCCAACCTTTTTATATATTTACCATATTTATTTCGTAGATATTGTTTGTCTAACTTTTGTAGTGAGGTGAAGTTGAAGTGAGGTAATTCTCGTTCTAAGACCCAAGTCCTAGACATACTAACGGGGAGTTAGTAGTCTTCGCATCGGGAAGAAGAGGAAAGACCCAAGACCTTTCATCTAAGACCAAAGACCGACAAAAGGCAAGGATTCAATAGTCTACACCAAAATTTCTACATCAACTTTGAAGAAATAGCGGGGAGTTATTATCTAAGATAAGTTGTGTAGGTTTTTACAACTACTTTTAGGTGGTAAGGGGTAGTTACGCACCAAGACGAGTCTTGTATTTTATTGCATTTATTTTGAGGTGGTAACGAGTAGTTACGCACCAAGACAAATATTTGTAGGGTTGCAAAGGCTTCTCCGCCTACTAAAGGAGCGAGTTTATTTTAAGGAAAAATCTCGAGTCCGGAGAGGAGCTCGGGGACTGGAGTAGGGGTGAGCGAATCCACTAGGGGTTGCGCCATCGCGAACCAGGATAAAATCTCCTGCGTGGTATTTTCTTCCCTTGTCTTTTATTTCCGCACATATAAACTACTAACGTCTCGGTAAAAATATTTAAAAATGGAAAATATTTTTAAAACGCCATAATAAATTTTAAATTGGTAATTAAGCTATTTAACCCCCCTTCTAGCTTAATATAGCCCTTATACGGGACCTAACAATATTAATGATCAATAATGAAACAATTACAAGATACAATAATATATCACCCTTTAACCCAGTTGCTGACACAAACGGCTTGCTCAATAGACCTGTAAGAGAATCTGCTCTCTAAGCTATACTACCCTAGTATACTTCTCTAGCACAATCCTCGAATCCTTACTATTCCAAGCCAAGTGTCCAATAACTAAAACACTTACAATCAGAACGATACAATTAATCAAAGATATAACTCAAACTATAGATTCTCTAAATGAACAATACGGATAGATATATAAATGATCTCGAGAGAATCAAAGAGAAATATTTTACAAAGTAGAAACTGAGTTGTTTTGTTCTTGATGTTCTTGGATTAGCAACCGAAAATCTGAACAAGAACAAGTATATAAAGCTATACAATTAACGGTCAGAAACAAAACCAACAACTTAACATTCGAATCCAATTCAATGTTCAAGTTTGTTAGGATTGATTTCTAACGTTAATGTATACGTTAGACAGAAGAAAGAAAAGAATAAAAAGTTCAGTAGATGTTTCTTCTAAAAATAAAGGAATAAAAACCGTATTGGAAAGTTTGAATAAAAAATATAGTTTTAAAAGAAACAAACTCCTATAATTAAGGAATAGAGTTTTTGTAGATAATGAATGATTAAAATGAGCCCAGATATATATAATATACGTATTATATATTTAAAAGATCCTTACAACTGATTAGAAGTCAAATCCTATAAAATTTCCATGATTTCCGCACTTCTGAAATTTGTAGACTGTTGACAAATGGCATGCTATTTGTGATCTGTCTCTGCGCAAATGGCGTGGCAAGATGTAATAGAATTCTAACTTTAGCTTGCTGTTTTGAGATACTGATTTGCCAATCGGTAAACTGAATTACCCTGCAAAACCAAGTTAGTGCATACAAAAATTGCACGCTATTTTATATCCAAATACCAGCCTTTTAGCTTGTTGTTTGTGATCATCAGAACCAACAAGTTTAACAATCCTATAAGTCTGTAAACAAATCTGAAAACAGAAAATGGAAACAGAATTTATACTTAAAACAAGTACTTCTCCCTATTCTCCTAAATTTCTCCCCCTTAATCTATCAAAAAGATCAAGTATTAGTTGGGGAATCCTTCGGAGAATCCACAACAACAATGTCCTTAATTGCATCAGCATCAGTAGAAGTAGTATCAAGATTATCAAGTCCAATTGCATTAGTCTTCGTTGAGAAACCTTTAGAACTAGATATTTGTAATATTAACTCCCTTACACCTTTGTGTTTATCGTTGAAACTTTGAATCTTAGTAAAAACGCCCATAATATTTGTCTTTAAATGTAAGTCAAACTCAGAAGATATAAATGCCACAGAAAACTTCATCTTTTTAGATTCAGGAGTTTGGAACACTTCATCACCACTGTCTGGAACCAAGTTGTTATCAAAATTCACCTATGGAGTACCTTGTTTAGCCATAGATTGATTCGCACGAAAGAGAGACTTTTGAGAACGAGTGCAAGTCATCTTGATATAATGAGTAGAACACTTGTGAAGTCTAGTTGATCAGTTGAGAAGTAGACGTACAAGTGATATAGACCAACGGTAGTGAATGTAGTGCTTTGATAGACTTTAGGGGAGAATTTTTAGGAATAAAAACAAACAATATCTATCCTAAAAACATATCCACAATTTAAGCACTTAGCACATTAACAAACAGATAAACATCAGTGACCAATATTATCAAAACTCAACTAAGCACATAAACATAATCATAATTAAAAAACAAATAAAATTAAATCACATTCGGCATATATAATAAAATATAAGATCAACAAACGGTAAGCCAGAAAATAATGCAATCAGTATACCAATTGTAACATACTGATAGAACAAAGAGTAAGCTAACCTTACCAGCTTTTACCATTCAGCGTGTTGATTTACACAGAACACATGCCAAGTTCTCTTCGAATGATTGAAATTTCTCGGCTAGTGGTTTTGTGAATTTATCAGCAAGTTGAAATTCTGTTGGAACAAAAACCAATCTTGCCCTTAGCAACATTGTCATTCAAGAAATGGTATCTAACATCAATATGATTTGTTGACATCTTTGGGTTCTTCTTGAACTAGAAGGCAACATGAGCACAAAAATTTGTCTTCCCTTTCCTTGTATTGATTCCATCTATGATATCACCAATGATCAATTCTGGGGGATGATTCTTGACAATCCTTGTTGACCTCGGTAAAGAATGTTGAGCTATTTCTTCATTTTTAGTCTTTCTCATATTTTCCGGTGGTGAATGATCTTCTCCATCATAGAGAGGTAGTTTCTCAGTAGCCCTTGAACCTCTAGGACCTTCCAAAGTCATTTTTACCATTTTAGAAACTGCATCTTCAACTGGATTGACCACTTCAGCTTACTGATTTGAAGTTTCGGCTTGCTGATTGCCAGTATCTGCATCTTTCTTCACTTGCTGACTTCCAGTTTTAGGAATGCTATTAGCTTACTATTTAGATCCAGTAACTTGAGGTTGCATGGTATTCTTTAAATATTTTAAATTTGTTATTTTGGTTCGGTTCTTAATATTTTAAAATTCCGGTTATTTCGGTTTTTCGGTCTAGACCGAAATATGTTTCGGTTCGGTCCGGTTCTTTTCAAAAAATTTCGGTTCTGGACGGAATAAACCAAAATATTTAAAATATATATTTACATTATATATTATATATATAATATTTATTTTAATACCCAGTAACCCATACGCGTATGTCTATCAAAATACGACCTAAATTCCTTACCTTACCCTGTTCTGTGACTTACGACCTAAAATTCCACCCCCACTACCCCACGACACTCGGCCCGACTGCCCGACGGTCCTTCACGAATCCTCCACTCCTCAGTCACAAATTTAAGGTTGGTAAGTTGCGGGGTTCTTTGACGGCCAAATAGGAGTTCTTTGACGGCCAAAGTTGTGGAGGGATTACTTTTTGCTCAAGATTAGTTGCGATTGGCCAAGCGTCCAAAGACAATTGAAGAAGATGTTAATGATCTTGAGAAATTCGAAGAAGGTATATTAATTTACATTCCACTTGTCACTAGTTAATATTTGTGGTTAAATTGAATTAACTTGTCATTATTCTATATTTTGCAGCATTTTCTGCTCTTTCAATGAGGGACAAAAATGTCGAAACGGATGCTACACCCTTAGACATTGATTGGTAAGAACTACAGACCCTTCCCTTTCTGACTTTTTGCCTCTTTCTGAGTTTCTGCCACTGTCTGTGACCTGCTGCCCAGTGTTCTAGGCTCATTTTTGCAATTTATTTGTGTAATCCCTTTCTCAGTTTAGTAATTGTTAGATTAATTCGAAATATTTGTTTGCTGGCAGCCGATTTGACTCGCTTGTTCTTTGAGTTTTTGTTGCATTTTTGCAAGTTTTAGCTGAGTTTTAGGTGCTGAATTTTGTGAATCTTTGCTGAGTTAAGTCGAGTCGCTGCTGTAGTGTTTGTCGGGTCCTTGTTTAGTCGTTACTGAGTCTTTGTTTTGATTGCTGAGTTCTATTTCTTGTTATTTACAGTGTTTATTTGTTCTGAGTCCAGCCGAGTTCTCTTTGTTTCGAGTATGGTTTACTGAGTTCGTAATTCTGAACTGCTGAGATTTTGAGTTTTGCTGTGTCTTAATAGTAATGTTGTTGTTGTGTCATAATAGTAATGTTGCTGCTGTGCTCAGACCTCTGAGTTGAGTTGCAGTGGATCTTTGTTCTATCATGTACATTTCTTAGACCTCTATTTCATTGAAATCTTCTTCCCAACGTGATAATGTAAATCTAGTAACCTAGCTACACTTCTCACAAATACTATCAGGTCATGCTTCAATTTATGAATTACTTGAGAATAAACCTTTTTTAATAACTAGAATCTTGAGCTGTTGACATGAGCTGTCGTCATCTACATGTTGTGTAGCTGTCCATTCATAATCAATTCTTTAGCCAATGCCTTGTTACCAACAAGATAAGATCATAGAGATGCTGATTTATTTTCTTCTTTTTTTATTTGTAAATAATGCTGGTGTCCAAGATCTTCCCAGGAGAGATGTTGATTTGTGGCCAAGGATTGCCAGTGCCTAGTGGCCAGTGCAGACTTCAATGCAGCCAATGCTATTCTAGTATTCTGTTTAGAGTAATATGTTATAGATAGTTGTCGTATACTCATGGTTGAACTAGTTGTTTTGTTGATTTGCCTGAAAGTTCAGGGTTGTGTAATTGTGTTCTTGACTTCTTGTGGAGATTGTTTAATTAAGACATAAGACTTGCAAGTTATGACTGACACTGAGATTAAATTCCAACACTTTCCTTTGTTCTTCTGGGCTAGTTCATAGTTGTTTTTTATCAAATAATGTCACACTTGAGCATTGTATTCTCTCTGCACAGTGCACACCAGACCTGCCACCACAATACCACACATCACTGCAGGACTTTTAAAAATCAGAATGCAGGACTTAAAATTTCAGTTTTATTGGACAGGACCAAACCAACCGAAATATTTCGGTTCGGTCCAAGACTATAATTCGATCCGGTTCGGTCCAAAAAAAATCAGCTATTCGGTTTTTGACTATTTCAGTTCGGTCCAATTTTTGGACCGAACCGACCAAATGCTCAGCCCTACTTTCACCTGCAAATTCTTCCTCATCTCTTGACAGATCATTGTTAGGTTCTTGAAAAGTAACATCAATAAATTCTTCAACAGTACGTTTATGGATATTATAAACTCTATAAGCTCTACTTGTTAAAGAATAACCAAGAAATATAGCTTCATAAGATTTGGCATCGAATTTACCGTCATCACCAATTTTTTTGAATATAAAACACTTTGAGCCAAAAATCTTGAAGTAACTGATATTTGGCTTCTTTTTTATCAACAATTTATATGGAGTTTTATCCAAAATAAGCCTGATTAGAACTCGATTCAACACATAGCATGCTGTATTCACAGCTTCGGCCCAAAAACTTGTAGGCAGCTTGCTTTCTTGCAATAGAGTCCTTGCTGTTTCTTGAAGTGGCCTATTCTTTTTTTCCACCACTCCATTTTGTTGTGGAGTCCTTGGAGCAGAAAATTCATGAGTGATTCCTCTTTCTTCATAATATGTAATGAAGCCCTTTTGGAATTCACCTCCTCTATCACTTCTTATACCTACACCTCTTGTATCAAGCTTGTTCTAAAGAAATTTAATCACCTTTTTAAACTCAATAAAAGCACAATCTTTAGTACGAAGAAATAATACCCAAGTAAATCTAGAATAATCATCTACAATTACAAAACCATACAGTTTACCTCCAATACTCTTATAAGATTCCGGACCAAAAAGATCCAAGTGTAGAAGCTCTAAAGGTTTAGAAGTGGATACCATTTTCTTTGCTTTGTGTATACTTCTAATCTGTTTGCCCAATTGGCATGCTGAACAGACCTTAGTTGTTGCATACATTATCTTGGGTAGCCCTCTGACCAATTCCTTGCTTGATAATTTGTTAAGCAAGTCCATATGTGCATGTCCCAATCTTCTATGCCAACTAGAAGGATCATTTTCCATTACAGACAAACAGCACGCTATTTCCTGCATATCAAAGTCCAATACATATATATTTCCTTCCCTTCTATCAACTATGGGGATTTTGTTAGTACTTATAGTAATAATAGTTTTATCATTGCCAAAATGAACAAGATGCCCATTATCAAATAATTGAGTGACACCAAGAAAATTATAAGAAAGACCTTTGACATATTGAACTTTATCAATCGAAATATTACTATTACCAATAGAAATGGTAACTAGGATTCGAAGAGTCTTGCTATTTCGAATTGTAACTCTTCGACCCTTATCCATTTGAAGACTTATGAACTGAGACTTGTCTCCACACATATGTCTAGTGCATCCGCTATCCAAAATCCATTGCTTTGACTTTACTTTAGCAACAAAACACATCTACAACATAAACAAAAACCAACCCATTGTTTTGGTACCCATATAGGTTTGGGTCTAGATTGGTTAGCGGCAAGAACAAATAAAACATTTAAATCAGATTTCTTGATCCACATTTGGACCACTTTTGGGGACTGATTTCTCTTTCTGCCATTCGGTTGGTAAGTTGTTTGCCTTCTACTAGAAGCATTCTGGTATGCTGATTTCCTTTTTTGATTCACTTGAACAAAACAATTTCTTTCCAGATGACCTTTTCCACCACATTTGTTACATGTCTTCCAAGGCATAGCATAATAATAAGGTATGTCATTCCTTCCATCATATTTGAGCGCATCATCCTTTTTGTTGAAGTTCATGCTAACTCCTTCTCTGACCAAGGGGACATTTGCCTTCTTCATCATTGTCTTTAAGTTGTCTTCTCCTTGAACAAAAGTTCCCATGCCTTGCTTGAGATCTTTGACTTCTTTTTCCAGGAGAGTGATCAGTTCAGCTTGCTGATTGATAAGTTCAGCTTGCTGAGCTCTCTATTCAGCAGATTTGGAAGACTCGACTTGATTTGATTCTTTCAGTTGGAATGTTCATGCATTCATCTCTAGCCTCAATATCTAATTTTAGCATGTTGAGTTCCTTCTCCAATGTAGAGATCAATTCAGCTTGCTGAGATGCCATTTCACCTGTTTTAGATGACTCTGCATGGAAGGACTCTCTCAGTTGAATGTTTTCAAACATTCATCTCTATCTTTAATGTCTGATCTCATTTCCTTGATTTCCTCATTCAAAGTTTTGCTTTGCTTTAGAAGTATTTTATTGAATGCCTCCAAATGATCAATTTTAGCATTCAACTCCTTGATCTCAATAGCTTTATCTGAAGATGTTGGATCCCATGATTTCATTTTAGTCATCAATTCTTGAACCATGTTTGCAAGATAAGCGTTCTTGTCAGCCAGCATGCTATTTTCAGCCTTTAGAGCTAAATGTTCCTTTTTTGTCACACTTTTTGGTTTCTGCATTGTTAGTGACTCTAAAATAACATCATCTGGAGATACATTATCTTTAATCGAGCTTACCTCACTCTCATCATCCTTAGAATCAGTTTCAGCACAGATTTCTTCGAAATTTCCTCGAACTGAATTATTATCAATGTAATAACCCTAACTTTTAGAATGCTACAGTACCTGAATAAATAGAAATTTTGAGGATTTAGGGAAATGGTATGTAAGTATCCTATATTCGAAATGGAAAATGAATAATTGGAAACCATATTATTGTTGTACTATAAAAATGAGTGACTCGAAACGATGACGGATTTCAGAAATTCCTGAGTATAGATTTTTAAGATGCTTGATTTCAATTGAGCACTATTGTATTGGATATTAAATAGTATGGAATATGAAAAGGGTGTATACTTTGAGGAACATGTGACATTAGGTTAAACCAGGGGATTATTAAGTCAAGGGAATGCAAGAGGAATTTAGATTGTTAAACAATTTAGAACCACTTGGAAATGAGATATTAAATTTGAGGAATTGAGAATTTAATATTTTGGAATTTTATTATATTTGATTAGAGAATTTAGAACGACCGTTCTAGAAACCGCTGAGAATTTATAACAAGATTAAGCGATTAAGTAAACGAATCATGGGTTAAGGATGATAAATATTAGAAGTCCAAGGGAGGATATATTATGAGAGGGAAAGAGGATTGAGAATATAATCCTAGAGCAAAGAGAATGCAACTAGTTTGAGAACGCTTGAGAAACCAGAAGAGCAAATTTTGAAATAAAGAGAATATACCAAGGATATTGGATTTAATATCTACTTGGGGATTTGAACCACCCTAACACATTAATATATGATGTGGGAAAGGATAAAATATATTCAAAAGATTTACAAAAGAGAAACCAGTGGAACGATCACAGAATTCAATCGATGAATCAAACGACGAGAGAACTTTGTCCAAAGCCCAACTCAAAAGCCCTAAGGCCCAAAACCTAAGCCATGCAGGTCCAAGAGGCTCCAAGGAGCTGCAAATTCAAGTGATTAAAGAGTATGGATCATGTAATTAGTGAAGGGGCAAGGCTATAAGGGAAATAAGAGATTAAAGGCAAGGATATGCATGTAACTTACCAAAGCAAGTGGATAACTCATTCAAACACACCCACATGTCTTGATTTCATTGGTGGACTTCAAACCCACTTAATTAAGAGATAATATCTGATGTTAAAGGGATAGAAACAAGTCACACAAGTCATTATCCAAGAGAGAAAACAAAGAAAACATCAAGCTCTCCCAAACTGCCCAGCATGAACCAAGCACAAAGAAAAATTCATATCTCCATTTCTTTCCATGATAAAATCACCAAATTTTAACCATAGATTCTCCACTCCATGAGTATTATTTGCTCAAAATTTCATGGCCAAAAAAGTAGTGTAGCCTAGTCAAATCCCTTCCCCAAGTTGAAGAACCAAACCTGCCTAGTCCTTTACAGCTTCTGTCCAGTGGGAAAAACGGGATCAAAACCATAGCTAGGAAGCTTTGTTTTTGGTGATCTATAGCTTAAATCAAAGCTTATGAAGAGGCCAAGATGTGGTAAAAATTTGAGAGCCAAACTCTTATATTTTGATTTGTTATGAATTTTACAAGATTGATGATGAATAGTAAATCTTAGAAACTAACTTTAGTTTTTTTGTTTTCTTTGGAAGATCTAAGCTATACTAAGGTGATATAAAGGTTATAGAAGGTGTATGAAGGCTTTTACACACTCTAAAGAAGGTATATTACTTGAAAACCTAGCTTGAACTTTGAGTTTATTATTGGTTTTAAGATAAGTTGGTGTAAAGCATGAAAACATGGTTATATAAGTGTTTAAAAGTGTTTTGATGGATTATGGAAGTGTTGTGTGTTGAAATCCATGGTTGGTATGATGACCACATGGTGTATGGAGTGATATATGTGTTGGATGATGAGTTTGGAGGTGTGAAAAATTTGGAAAGTATAAAAGTATAGCCGTTATAATGCCCGATTTTCGTTAAACCAAAAGATGTCCTATTTTTGACAACCATACTCGTGCGGTTAGGGTTCTGTCCAGGGTGCTAACTGACCATGAGAGGATAGAGCTTAGTTCATAGATCTTTTTGATATAAAGTACGTCAAAATCCAATGAACGGTTTAGGAGAAAAGTGAGTTTTAGTGAAAGTCGTTCGGAAACCGAGAAAATGCAATTGTGTCAACTTTGAGGCTATAATTACCATACTTAAACATCTTTAAAAGTTATGAAATTTTGAGACAATATATTAGGGTGAATAGAGAGTCAAACCCCACTGACCTTGTGTCAAAATTCGAAATTGATAATTTATGAGGAATTTTACAGTCATGTGTGGTTAATAAGGAAATGGTGAAAAACACTGAAACTTTTATGGAATCTAATAATAGATAAGTCCTTGGAACTTTTGGTCTATAAATAGTATGTTAAACTTATATTATGTGTCAAGGGTGTTATTATATATATTTAAGGGTTAAGTGGTTAAGTGAAATATATTCTGACGGTGGTCCTTTTCTTTTCAATAGATTCTCGAGAAGAACACCAGATCATTCCTCTTGGAATTAGGGATCGAGGCAAGATTTCTTTTATCCTTATTTCAATAAACTGTTTATTTTCAAAGATAAAAATTGATTTTGGTAGATAATATATGAATCTTATATGATGATATGGTTAGGGATATATTCCCTGTTTGTTGAGATTATTGGATATAGATATGAATATGGAAAGAGCGAATATACTCTATGATCTAAACGGATATGAAAGAGAATGGTATCAGTTGTTACCTAGGGTTATATGGTTTATGATATTATGTTAAAGATAATCTTTAAACATTTATGATTTAATAAATATTATTTGATTATTATTTAATACTTTTAAAATAGTTGAAATATTTTGTATATAAGAGCATATTTGACTTTATTAAATACGAAGGAGATGTCTGAGTTATAATCAAAGTATTATGATGTATGTATTTTAAAGATGATGATATATGGAAATGGAAATGGAAATGATATATGTGAATGGAATTGGAAACGGAAAATGGAAAATATGGAATGGTGTTTTATAAATGGAATAATGATTTGATAAAAAGGGGGATTGCAATAGCAACCGTAAGAGGCTGTGTTCGGCACAGTCCAGCACTCAATATTTTATTACGGCCTAAGAGATGCCGAAGGGGGATGTAGCAGAGAGCCTTCCTCCAGGGATGATGACCAGGTTGGATCATTCCTTCTACTAGTAGTAAACAGAGAGCAGGTACGATTAGGCGACTGATCATCGTCCTAACGTGTCAGGCGATAGCATATATCCCCAAAGTATTTAAAGAAAGAATTGATAATGGTTATAGATTGACATACTGAAAATGGAAAAATGGTATGAAATTATGGAATTATTTTTATGGTTAGAAGAGAAACTGATATTATATCATATTAGAAGAGAAACTGATATTATATTGTTCTATATTTCTTTTCTTATAAAGATAAATAGATGGTGTATTTAATAGATAAGAATTAATTCTTTTCTTAATGATTACGATGGGTCTTCCGTTTATTAATATATATATATATATATATATATATATATATATATATATATATATATATATATATATATGTTTTCTTTGATGCTGGTTTACAAAATTTATTTTGCTGAGCTATTATAGCTCACTCTTGCTATTTCTTTATATAACAGTTAGATCATATGCCGATGCTTTGCACTACACCCCGGAAGAGGGTAAGGGCTTTTGAGAGGGTTCTGGCACCCATCCCTGAGGTAGCTTATATAGGTGTATGGGTATAAGTAACGTATGTAAATTAGGTGAGTAAGCTTTTGTAATATACTTTTGGTTGTTGAAAAGCTTCTTGTAGAAGTATTGTTCAACAACGCTGCGTAAATAGGATTTTGGGTCTGTAATAATTGTTTTATTTTTAACTGTTATTATTATGGATGTTGTTCTCTGAGCATATGACTGGTGTGTGATGATGTCAGTGTGGGGTTACTTGCGTGAGTATTAAATGGTATTAAAATCTTTAAAAGATCAAAGTGATAATAATAATAAATGGAAATTGGACCGTGATGACCTGGATTCCTGACCCCGGATCTAGGGCTGTCACAATCAATGCCAATAAATGCAAAATTTGACATCTCTTCACTTGAGTCTTCATTAGAAACAAATTCCTCATCATTCCAAGTGATTTGAGACTTTGATTTCTTTTTGTCACTTGAGACAGCTTGTTGTTTTTGCTTGAAATATTCTTTCTCTGATTTTGTCATAGCTTTATAATGCATCTCTAAGGTATCCCACATATCCTTTGCAGTGCTACATGAAGAGACCTTGTCAAAATCTGAATCTGAAAGACCACATATTAGTGTGTACTTCGCTCTTCCATCATAACTTGCTTTTATCAATTCTGCCTCGGTAAGATCATAGACATCTTTTGGCTTGCCATTTTCATCCCAAAAGGTAAATGGACCATCTTTAGCTATAACGACCTAGAATTTTTCGCGATTATAAAAGTGTTTATTAATTGATAAATGTGAATTATGTGATATGGATATTTTTTGAAGTCAAGTTATGTGTGGAATCATGATTATGTGATTATATGGTGATTGGTATATGTCGTATGTGTTTGTAGAATTTTATTTGCATTTTTGATGCATTAAAATTATTTTAAACATGCATTTTAATCTTCCAAAAATCTTATAAAATCATTGGAGCCATTTAAATTCATGAAATCCTTTGCATTATCATCTTTGTGATATTAGTTAGTTTTAAAAATTTATGTGAGTATTTAATTGTGTATTTTGGTATTTTAAATTGATTTAAAAAGCTTTATTTCTTTTAAAGGTTCTTTATTTCAAAAATTCATATAAAATCTATTTTTGACTCAAAAATTATTTTAAAAATATGAGGATGTTCGTAATTTTGTGTAATTCATTTTAGATTTTTTTTTCTCCTTATTCTTCATTTAATTTCGAATTTATATTGAGTTATATTAGTTTTGGGAAAAGAATATTTAGTAATTGTTTAATTACCATTTTACCCCTGTTATAATTATTAAGAGGCAACAGCCTCTTCCTCCTTCTTCATTCCGTCTCCTTGCTCTCTCTCTCTCTCTGAACAAAACTCTCTTTAATGGGTACACTCTCTCCCCTGTTCGTTTGTTTGATTTCTAGCCGAGCTGAATGATTTGAGACCGGAATTGTGTTCAATTTTCAGTCCTCTATCTTCCACTGTACTTGCATGTTGGTTTTATGATGATAAATTAGAAACCCATTTCGAGTTTTAGCCTTTTTCCTAGCTATTGGGTTGTGTTCTTGCGAATTCAGTCGTGTTCTATGTTGTATGTGCTTTGGCAGAGGTTGTAGAAGGACACCCGTATTATTTGGGAACTAAGGTGAGCCGGTGGTGGAGGCGGTGATGTTTACTGAGCCTTAATTCATCAAATTTATTCGTGTTTAATTCGAGTTATGAGTAGTTGATAATTTTCTGTTTTCGAATTATATCTTCATGTATTAAATTTTTTTGAAAAATGATATAGTATTTCGATTACATGATTTTATTTGAATATTATGAGTTAATGATTCTTGATCTTTGCTCAATAATAGATTTTAAGAGTTAATCTCGGATAAATGTTGTTGCATGTGTAATTTCTTGAATTATAGTATTTAATTCAAATTTTGCGAATTAATTTTAATTATTCGAATTTATATAAGTTAATTGTAAATGATTAGAAGTTGATTTTGTTGATAAAATGCTATGTACTGGTTAGTAGTCATATAAGTGCAGATTTCAGATTATTTATAAGTTGAATTTGAATCTATTTGATTAAGTTACGAATTATGTGATACTTGTGATTTATCAAATACAATTTGGTGATTTATATTCGATAATTGTTAAAGTACTAATTTTTTATGTTGATTGTTAGTTTCGTATTTAAAGTAGTATGGTAAAGTGTAAGTAGTATAACGTTGGACTTGTAGGTGGATTTGAAATCCATCGGATTGGTTTTATTGTGATTTGAGCCGGTTGTGTTCCGATGGAATAGTCTATTTTACAAAGGAGACTCTGCCCGATTTTCGTGAGATTTAAAAATCATAAATTGTATAGTAGTATAGTATAACTATTTATAAGTTGAATTGACCTTATACGCTAAGTGTTTAAATGACATATTTGATTTGCATGTTCTATGTGGTACGTGTTTAAGTGAATATCTGATTATGAGACGATTTTATATATATATATATATATATATATATATATATATATATATATATATATATATATATATATATATATATATATATATATATATATATATATATATATATATATATATATATATATATATCAGGTATGTGTTATATATGTTAAATGTTAACGCGTTATAGGAATCATTTGGGTAGAACTGGATGAGACGTATTAGAAGTATAGTGTTCTAAAATAGTGATATTGTTTATGTAGATACGAAGGACGTAGGACCTAGCAACAAGGGAAAAGCTAAGGTTGAGTATCAGTGGCTGAGCTGTTAGCTGTTGCATTCTATCGAAGGCAAGTAACTCTGTCTTTTCTCTGAAGTTTACATTCTTGAACTGTTATATCCTGTTGATTCACGTATGCCTATCTTATACCACGTTGATTACAAATCTTGTTGAACCTATCTTTGCATGTACCCAGAATTCTGTTAATAACTATTTAACAACCTATAAACCCTAAACCAGCATAATTCTTTCTAATTGCTTCTTGACCATATATGTCAAACAGCTTGCCATAATTAAACCATATTGACTGACAGATAAATCAGTGTTCTACTTAACCTATGTCCGTAGCCAGTTGAACCTATGTTGACCCTAAAAACATATAAACTTCATTGTGACCTAATCATTGATCTAAGAACTTGACTACCCACATTATTATTCCATAATCTGTATAACTTGATCAATTGCCCTAAAACCTGTTATGTCACATCTTTGACCTTGACTTTGAAACTCTTTGTTATTTCCTGATCAATTGCCTTGATACCTTAGAGTCTATATCTTCATGATTCAGATTTGTAAACCCTATTTCTTTGGATTCAGTATCTCTAGTCAAACTCTTTGACTTTTATCATTGCAAATCAAAGTGTTTTACAAGTTAAATTGTTTTCAAAACAAAAAGGCTTTCTAAGCTGAGATGTTTTCAAAAGAATGTTTTATAAAAGTTTAGAAACTCCGTCAAAATGGTTTCTACGGATTCCTAAAGATTGGAGAGGCGTAAGTGATCCGGTAACACCGATCCAGCCTGTTTGTGTGTATTATGTTGTTGTCTGGTGGGACCAGTCCAGCTCTTTTATAGGTCAATGTGTTGCCTCTTGGGAACCTAAGATATCCTAGTGAGAGGATTAATGTCCAGAGGGACTTCATGTCCGTTATGGGGACTTTACGTGGCTGATCACCCGTGTTGTTTATTGATGAAAATAAAACCTTTAATCAGTTTTCTTTAAGTGAATGATTACTTTTAAATACTTTGAAAGGAAATTGGTTTACCATTTGAAATGTCAATTGTTTTACACATATCCTGGTAACCATTATTATCCTGTCTATTAGTTTATCTTCTGTTATAATCCAAGTATCAGATTTACTTTTACGGTTTCCAGTATTCATATTGATATCTCTTGTTCTACTATCATCCATTTTATTATCCTGTTATTACTCTTTTCAGTTGAGAACTCTAGTTACTTGCTGAGCGTTAGCTCATTGTTACTTTGTCTAACCCTTTTGACAGTAGCTTGAGATCATTGTACGTAATATTCAGACAGCGAGGAAGTGCACCATCCATGACCCTGTTGTGGTTTCTTTTGAGTTTCCATCCGAGGTAGATGTAATAACAGCTCAGTGAGGAGAGTTTTTGAGTTAGTTGTGAGAACTGGTAGTTAGAACTTTTGAACAAGGGTTTGTAATAATAATTTAATTTGAATAATTGGTTTGTAATAGTAAGTGGCTTGCTTGTTTCATACCATTACCTGTGAAAGATCCTGGTGAGTAGAGTGGGGGTCGGTCAGCATGCTATATCTATATTTAGTTATTTTTAGGGTGTTAGTATCTAGTGTGTTAGTGACTCCCCGATCTAGACCCTTGATTAGGAGGGCGTCACAGGTTGTTATCAGAGCAACGGGTTTTGGTCACTGAAACAAGCCAGGATTTAGGGATCACTAATAAAAGATGTAGAAATAATTAGGATTTAAGAGTGATAGGTGTTAGGGAGTGATTATAGGTTTATGTTCTTCCCTTTGCGTTAGATTTTATAGGACTAACCTAACATGTACCGTATATATTCGGCGTATATATATATATATATATATATATATATATATATATATATATATATATATATATATATATATAATTGCTACAGGAGATGGATTTGGACGATAATGAACCCCTACTCCCCGATTCTGATAGTTCATCCGAGGAGTCTGATCCTTCTGAGATTATGTCTGATGCCGATGCTAAGGTTGAGTCCGACATTAAGGTGATCTCTGAAACCGAGGTCGAGAGTCCACCAGATCGTACCGATACCCCTGTACCCCCTTCTGAGTCCGTGCTTGTTCCTGTACTAGTACCAGTCGTGACCCCTACTGTCACCGAGCACGGTGAGTCTTCCGTAGGATCTTACATGGTTCCCGAGCCCGAACCTGAGCGCACCTTTGAGGATGTGGTTCGTGAGTGCGAGAGTTTGGCGGGTCAGAATGCTAAACTTAAGGAATTGATTGAGAAGATGAAGGTGGAGGCTCAGCTTCGTGCGGACTTGACTACGATTGACTGGAGGGGACATATCAGGATGCTCGAGGATGTTGTTAGGCACCGTCAGCACCGGGTTCCCATCACTCATGATGTATTAGCCGAGGATTGTAGGCTTTCAAGTGTGGTTTGTTGGACATTGTTTGAGCTTCGTGAGACTCGTGGTTCCTATGACTAGAGATTATCTGCCTTGAGACCGGTTGAGTGGGACATCTGTTAGAGCCCACCAGTGTTTAGTTGTTTTTACTACTAACATAGGATATTTTCCCTGCTTTCCTTTCTGCTACTCAGTTTGTAGAAGGGTATGAATACCCTTAACTTATGTTGTTCGATCGTTTCGGCCTCAGTGATGTATGTATATATTTCGTATATCCCTGTGTCAACTATTTTACTTATCGCTTTTACATACTATCTTTACATACAGTATTCCCATATCGTCTTTTCATAATTATTAACCTGTTCACATATTAACCTGTTGTATTACCTTAAAACTGTACCCATACTGTATTGATTCAACGGAACCGATCGTGTATTGGTACTAGACGGTTGAAACCTGTTTTCTTTTGTATGAACCTGCATGTTGTTTACCTACTGTTCATTTTCTTATCAGAAAGATGCCTCCCAGAAGAAACCGTCAAACTACCAATACAGAAAACCAAGATCAATAAAACCAAGATAACCCTACAATCGCCTAAATGTTTCAACTACTACAACAACAAACTGCTGCCTGTGTTCAACACCAACAGCACCAAGCTGCCCAACCTGCTACAACTTTCAAATCTTTTCAAGCTGTTCACCCACCTGAGTTCAAAGGTACCTTAAACCCTATAGAGGCTAAGTCGTGGTTAATGGATATCGAGAAATCCTTTACGTTAGTTAGGGTTGAAGAGGATAAGAAGGCGGAGTTTGCTAATTTCTATTTGAGGTCGGAAGCTAATTTTTGGTGGGAATCAGTTAAGTCTACAGAAGGAGATGTGATTACTTGGCCCAGGTTTGTAGAGTTGTTTAATGGGAAGTATTTGCCTGGATATTTTCAAGATCAGTTAGAAGTTCAATTTTTAGAGTTAAAATAGGAAGGAATGACCGTGGCTGAGTATGAAGCCAAATTTACTGAGTTGTCGAGATTTGCACCCCAGTACGTAGGAAATGAAGATAGTAAGGCTAAGAAGTTCCAACATGGATTAAAACCTTGGATGAGAAGTAGAGTGGCTACATTTGAGTTAAAGGCTTACACGGCCGTTGTTCAGAAAGCCATGATTATAGAAAGAGAGAGTGATTTAAACCAGAAAGAGAAGGCCGGAAAGAAAAGGAAGTTTGAGAAAGTGGAGAAGAGTCAAGAACCAGAAGGACAGAAGAGTTTTCAGAATAGAGGAAGATTTGGAAATCAGCAAGGAGGATGTAAGAATTTTCAAAGATTCAGAAGTGGTAGTGGAAGCCAAGACCGTAGACCTCAAGGAGTTAACCCTCAGGCTACAGCAAGACCAATACTACAAGACTAGAAGATTTGTGAAAAGAAGCACCCGGGTACCTGTAATAAGCCCAGCATTGTTTGTTTCAAGTGTGAGAAGAAAGGACATTATGCCCATGAGTGTCCGAAAGTGAAGCCAGTAGGAGTGACCTGTTTCAAGTGTGGTAAAGTTGGCCACATAGCTCGTAACTGCAAGGAACCTATTCAGACGTCCAATGTTTTGAGACTTACCGCACCACCAGCACCGTATCAAGCACCTCAACTTAAAGCTCGTACTTTCAACATGTCTGTTAAGGAAGCTGTTCATGATGTTAATATAGTTGAAGGTACGCTCCTTGTAAACTCTTATGAAGCTAAAGTTTTGATTGATTCTGGCGCTACTAAGTCATTTATATCTGAAAGATTTCTTGATAAGTTGCACTGTGAGGTTCGACCGTTAGAAAATGCGTTAGTGGTAGAAGTTGCTAATCAGGATAAGATTTCCGTAGATCGAGAGTGTCCTAACTGTAATATTGAGATCGGAGGGTACCATTTCTATACAGATCTATTACCTTTTACGTTGGGAGAGTTCGATGTTATTTTAGGAATGGATTGGTTGATAGAGTGTGATGCTCAGATTGAGTGTAGGAAAAAGCAAGTTAAGCTGCATACTGAAGATGGTAGTGAGGTGATATTTCAAGGGCAGAAGCAAGATAATAAATTTTTGACGTTTATGCAAGCAAAGCATTTGTTAAGACAAGGTTGTGAAGCTTATTTAGCACATATAGCTGATTTGGAGATACAAGTCCCGAGGATGGAAGATATACCAGTTGTGAATGAGTTTCCTGACGTATTTCCCGAGGAATTGCCCGGATTACCTCCAGATAGAGAAGTGGAATTTGCGATTGATTTAGCACCCGGAACCGAACTTGTTTCTAAGGCACCTTACAGAATGGCACCTGCTGAGATGAAGGAGTTAGCTACGCAATTACAAGATTTATTGGATAAATGAGTTATAAGGCCGAGTGTGTCCCCGTGGGGAGCACCAGTGCTGTTTGTTAAGAAGAAGGATGGAAGTATGAGGTTGTGTATTGATTATAGAGAGTTCAACAAGTTGAACATTAAGAATAAGTATCCACTACCAAGGATTGATGATTTGTTTGATCAGCTGAAAGGAGCTGCTTACTTTTCCAAGATTGATTTGAGATCAGGATACCATCAGTTGAACATTAAGCTAGAGGATATTCTGAAGATGGCATTTCGCACGAGGTACGGACACTATGAGTTCTTAATGATGGCTTTTGGATTAACGAATATACCAAGTTTAAGAAGTATTTGGACAAGTTTGTGATTGTATTTATTGATGACATCTTATATACTCGAGAACCCCCGAAGAACATGCCGAACACCTAAGGATCGCGTTGGAAACCTTAAGGAAGGAAAGATTATACGCTAAGTTTTCTAAGTGTGAGTTTTAGTTGGAAGAAGTTCAATTTTTAGGACATGTTATTAGTAAGGAAGGAATCAGAGTGGACCCTGCGAAGATAGAGGCTGTAGTGGATTGGAGTAGACCCAGTACTCCTACTGAAATTAGAAGTTTTCTAGGATTGGCTGGTTATTATCGGAGATTTGTTCAAGATTTTTCGAAGATAGCTACGCCGTTGACTAAGTTGACTCGGAAGAACGAGAAGTTTATTTGGAGTGATAAGTGTGAAGAGAGCTTTCAAGAGTTGAAAAAGAGACTAGTTTCTGCACCAATGTTAGTGTTCCCTGATGATCAAGGAAATTTTGTTATCTATAGTGATGCCTCACATAAGGGATTAGGATGTGTGTTGATGCAGCATGGTAATGTTATCACGTACGCTTCGAGACAACTTAAACCTCACGAGCAAAAGTATCTGACTCATGATTTGGAGTTAGCTGCAATTGTGAGATTTTCACGGATCATGTTAAGTAACCAACTCATCTAAAACCTTAAGGTGTTAGAGGAAGGCCCAACTGGATCTTTATATTATATTCTAACACTCCCCCTCACTCGAAAGCCCATTTTTGGGTCGAAGAGTGGATCACGGGCGCTCATTTTTGGAGCATAACTTGCCTTCGTGTCCATATTAAATATTGAGAATATTGGGGGTCGCAGAGAGTCGAACCTGGGACCTCTGCGTGCCTGAGCTCTGATACCATGTTAAGTAACCAACTCATCTAAAACCTTGAGGTGTTAGAGGAAGGCCCAACTGGAACTTTATATTATATTCTAACAGATCATAAAACTTTAAAGTATATATTTACTCAAAAGGAGTTGAACATGAGACAAAATAGATGGTTGGAATTGATCAAGGACTATGATTACACGAATAACGATAAGTTATCATGCAGGTAAAGCGAATGTAGTGGCTGATGCGTTGAGCAAAAAAGAGAGGCTGAATATGTTATCTATGCCCAAGGAGTTGATTCGAGAATTGAGAAGTTGGATTTAGAAGTATATGATTCCAAGGATTCCGATGAGTTTCTTAACACAATGACTTTTCAACCTGAATTGTTAGAAAAGATTCGGAGATGTCAAGAGGAAGTTATGAATTGTGAGATGAATACGTTGACTGGAGAAGAAATCTGTACACAAAAAGATGAACAAGGTATTCTAAGATTTTCTACATGGATATGGATTCCAAATGTCCCAGATTTAAAGAATGAGTTTCTAAGTGAAGCCCATAGTTCGAGGTATTCGATTCACCCTGGAAGCACGAAGATGTATCGAGACTTGAAAGAGAATTTTTGGTGGCCCGATATGAAACAAGAGATCGCTGAGTAGGTAAGTAAATGTTACACCTGTCAAAGAGTCAAAGCAGAACACCAGAAATCAAGTGGATTGTTGCAACCATTGGATATCCCTGAGTGGAAGTGAGAACACCTAGCTATGGATTTCGTAGTAGGATTGCCAAAGATTAAGGCCAACCACGATGCAATTTGGGTTATTGTTGATCGATTGACGAAGTCTTCTCATTTTCTGCCGATTAACGAGAGATTTTCACTAGATAGGTTGGTACATCTATATCTGAAAGAGATTGTGTCACATTTCGATAGTGTCTGATCGAGACCCACGATTCAATTCGAGATTTTGGCGACAATTTGAAGAATGTCTAGGAACCCAACTTAAGATGAGTACAGCTTACCATCCGCAGACAGACGGACAAAGTGAAAGGACCATTCAGACAATAGAAGATATGCTGAGAGCTTGTGCACTGGATTTTATGGGAAGCTGGGACGAACATTTACCATTGGTTGAGTTTTCATATAATAATAGTTATCACGCAAGTATAGGGATGCCACCGTATGAAGCTTTGTATGGAAGGAAGTGTAGATCACCTGTGTATTGGGAAGAGGTTGGTGAAAGGAAGATTTTAGGACCAGAACTGCTCCAGCAGATGAAGGAAAAGATTGAAGTTATTCAGAAGAGACTTACTACTGCTCAAGATAGACAGAGGAGTATGCTGATCAAGCCAGGAAAGATATGAGCTTTGAGGTATGAGATCAAGTGTTGCTTAATGTATCACCATGGAAAGGAGTGACAAGATTCGGTAAGAAAGGAAAGTTGAGTCCAAGGTATGTAGGACCGTTTGAGATTTTGAAGCGAGTCGGGAAGGTTTCTTAAGAATTGACGTTGCCACCGCACATATACCACATTCACAATGTTTTCCACGCATCTATGCTTAAGTGATATAATCCAGATATGAGTCATGTGATCGAGTATGAACCCATCGAGATTCAACCAGATTTATCATACGAGGAGCAACCAGTAGAGATTCAAGATAGGACAGAAAGGAAGCTTAGAAATAAGATTTTTAGATTGGTTAAGGTTTTGTGGAGGAATCCTAAAGTTGAAGAGTCAACTTGGGAGCTTGAGAGCGAGATGCTCGCAGATTATCCTCATTTGTTTACTTAGGTTAGATTCTGGGGACAGAATCCTTTTAAGGGGGGAAGGCTATAACAACCTAGAATTTTTCGCGATTATAAAAGTGTTTATTAATTGATAAATATGAATTATGTGATATGGATATTTTGTGAAGTCAAGTTATCTGTGGAATCATGATTATGTGATTTTATGATGATTGGTATATGCCGTATGTGTTCGTAGAATTTTATTTGCATTTTTTATGCATTAAAATTATTTTAAACATGCATTTTAATCTTCCAAAAATCTTATAAAATCATTGGAGCCATTTAAATTCATGAAATCTTTTGCATTATTGTGACGCCCTCCCAATCTGGGGTCTAGATCGGGGAGTCACTAACACACTAGATACAAACACCCTAAAATAAATAAATATAAATAAAGCATGTTGATTGGCCCCAACTCTACTCACATGGATATTTCCTAGGTAATGGTATGAAACAAGCAAGCCAACGTCTAACTATTTATTATTACAAACCAGATTCAAATTAAAATCATTATTACAAACCCTTGATCAAAAGTTCTATCTACCAGTTCTCACAACTAACTCAAAAACTCTCCTCACTGAGTTGTTATTGCATCTACCTCGGGAGAGCTATCTCAAAAGAAACCACAACAGGGTCACGAAAGCTGCGCTTCCTCGCTGTCTGAATATTACGTACCATGATCTCAAGCTACTGTCAAAAGGGTTAGACAAAATAACAATGAGCTAATGCTCAGCAAGTAACTAGAGTACTCAACTGGAAAACAGTAATATCAAGATATAAAAATGGATGACACTAGATCAAGAGAGAGCATAAGAGTACTGGAAACTGAAAAGTAAAACTGGTACTTGAATATAACAGGAGTTCAACTGATAGACAGGATAGCCATGATTACCAGAATATGTATAAAGCAACTGACATTTCCAATGATAAGCCAATTTCATTTCACAGTATATAAAATTTATCATTCACTTTAAAAAAACTGATTGGAGGTTTTACTTCACACAGACAATACGGGTGATCAGCCCATAAAATCCCATAACGGACACAAAGTCCCTCTGGACATTAATCCTTTCATTAGGATAGCTTTGGTTCCCAAGAGGCAACACATTGGCCTATAAGGGTGTTGGACTGGACAGACCAGAACTACACCATAATATACACAAATAGGCGGAACCGGCATTACCCGTTCGCTCACGCCTCTCCAATCGTCAAGAATCCGTAGAAACCATTTTTGGCGGAGTTCCTAACATTTTATAAATCATATTCTGAAAACATTTAAAATTTAGAAAACCCTTTTTAAATTTGGAAAACACTTGAGTACTTAAATCCTTTCAAAAACCTTTACTCCGAAGCACCTTCGACTCACTGATAACAAATCAGCCCAGTCTAAGTAACTTCAAAGTATTTTAAGAAAATAACTCATTTTGATTTGCAATGTTAAAAGTAAAAAAGTTTGACTAAGTTCTCTGACATCAAGAAAATAGAAACACAAGTTTGAATCAAGAAGATATAGACTCAGAAGTAATAAGTGCTTTGATCAAGATACAAGGAAAGAAACTCAAGTCAAAGGTCAAATATGTGAATTATGACTCGTTTAAAGGTAACTAATCTAGGAATGATTGTATTTGATAGATTTTAAGGTTAACATAGGTCTATCTGGTTACGGACATAGGTTAAGTAGAACACTGGTTTATCTGTCAGTCAGTATGGTTTAATTATAGCAAGCTGTTGGACATATATGGTCAAGAAGTAATTAGAAAGAATTAATCTGTTTTAGGGTAGTTTGCAGTTATACAGTAAATTGACAATAGAAATCGGGTTTCATGCAAAGGTAATAGTACAAGCATATGAATAACAGGATAGATATACATGGATCAACAGGCTATAAACAGTTTCAAGAATATGAACTTCAAGAAGAGACAGAGTTACTTGCCTTCGGTAGAATGCAACAGCTAACAGCTCAGTCACTAATACTCAACCTTAGCTTTTCCCTTGTTGCTAGGTCCTACGTCCTTCGTATCTACATAAACCATATCACTACTTTAGAATACTATACTTCTAATATGTCTCATCCTAATCTACCCAAACGATTCCTATATCGTGTTAACACTTAACATACATAACACATACTAGACATCCTTATCAAATTGCTTATTATGATCAGGTAAACACATACCCTCATAGCATCTATATCATGAAATCATATAAGTCACTTAGGTACTTACACATAATACCAGTTTAACTTGTGATGGACTTAGAACTTTATACTATAGACTTTACAATTTATAATTCTAACGAAAATCGGGCAGCATCTCCTCTGTATATAGGACTAGCCCATCGAAACATAACCGAATCAAATCACAACCAAATCAAATCCGATGGATTACAAATCCACCTACAATCCCAATCTTTATACTACTTACACTCTACCATACTTCTTTAAATCTGAAATTGATAATCAATATCACTAACTAGTACTTTAACAATTACCAACATAATCACTAAATCATATTTGATAAATCATCACAATCATAAAATTCATGCTTTAAACCTAAAATTCGAAATTCAAATTATATTAAATCTGAAATTACACTTATATGTCCACTAAATGACACTTAGTAAATAATCATCAAAATCAACATCTAATTCGTATTATTAATTTATAAAATTTGAATAAATCAAAATTAATCTACCAAAATTCGAATCTTTACATTATTAATTCGGGAAAATTTATACATGCATATAAATCATCTAACAATTAACATAGGATCATCAAGAACACCTCCATAATCAAGTATTAAGCAAATAATAATTTCTTTAACTAATTAAGTCGAAAAAATCGAAATAATACTAAACCTTGCAAAATCGTTGCATGCAATCAAGAATTCACATCAATTAGGACTCTATACCCTTTATACTCGCTGCACAGCCATGTAATCACCATCTCCGACCAACCACTCACCGAAAAACTGTCGCCAGTGAAGAGGCTTTTGTCGGATGGTTCAAACAACACCAAACTTGATAAAAACTTGTTTTAACTTATAACTAACATCATTCTATCATCTAATCATTAAATCGATTGTTAACAGTCCTTGCATGCAGATTTTTTAACCTATATATACATATATATATATATATATATGCATTTAAACTCTAATAAAACACACACAAGACATCATACAAATACAAGAATTAGTAAGATGATTAACACATGATTAATAGCTATCAAAGGGGATTAAAAATGAAGAAAACGAAGAGGAGATGAACTTGTTACCAAGAGAGAGAGAGAGAGTTGAGAGTTCGAAGAGAGGAGAGAAAAAGATGCAGTGCTACTGATATAGCCCCCAGGGGAAAAATAGTAATTACACAAATGCTGAAATTCTACTTTATTTCTAAAAATTGATTTTAACCATTTTAAAATCGAAAATAAATAGAAATTTAGGGAAAGAATAATTTTTAAAATTCTAAAATGAAATTTATGAAATCAAAAATCTCCCCATATTTTTAAAATAATTTTTGATTCAAAAATGAATTTTATATGAATTTTTGAAATAAAATCTTTAAAAGAAATAAAGCTTTTTAAATCATTTTAAAATACCAAAACACACAATTAAATACTCACATCAATTTTTAAAACTAACTAATATCACAAATATGAAAATGCAAAAGATTTCATGATTTAAAATGACTCCAATGATTTTATAAGATTTTTAGAAGATTAAAAATGCACATTAAAAATACTTTAATGCTATAAAAATACAAGTAAAATTCCACGAACATATATGATACATACAAATCATTATATAATCATATAAACATGATTCCACATATATCTTGACTTCACAAAAATTATGTCTACCATATAAATCACATAAGGCACATTTATCAATTAAATAAACATTTATAAAATCGCGAAAAATTCTAGGTCGTTATAGCCTTCCCCCTTAAAAGGATTCTGTCCCCAGAATCTCACCTAGGTAAACAAATGAGGATATTTGGAAAGCATCTCGCTTTCAAGCTCCCAAGTCGACTATTCGACTCTAGGATTCCTCCACAAAACTTTAACCAAATTAACAGTCTTATTTCTAAGCTTCCTATCACTTCTATCTTGAATTTCTACTGGTTGTTCTTCGTAAGATAAATCTGGCTGAATTTCATTGGGTTCATACTCGATTACATGACTAGTATCGGGATTGTACTTCTTAAGCATAGATAAGTGGAAAACATTATGAATATGGTACATGTGCGGTGGTAATGCTAATTTGTAAGAAACCTTTCCAACTCGCTTCAAAATCTCAAACGGTCCTACATACCTTGGACTCAGCTTTCCTTTCTTACCAAATCTTGTAACTCCTTTCCACGGTGATACTTTTAGCAACACTTGATCTCCTACTTCAAAACTCATATCCTTCCTATTCAAATCAGCATATTTTCTCTATCGATCCTGAGCAGTAATCAACCTCTTCTGAATAACTTCAATCTTTTCCTTCGTCTGCTGGAGCAGTTCTGGTCCTAACATCTTCCTTTCACCAACTTCTTCCCAATACACTGGTGATCTACACTTCCTTCTATAAAAAGCTTCATACGGTGGCATTCCTATACTCGCGTGATAACTATTGTTGTACGAAAACTCAACCAATGGCAGATGTTCATCCCAACTTCTTTTAAAGTCCAGTGCACACGCTCTAAGCATATCTTCAATTGTTTGAATGGTCCTTTCACTCTGTCAGTCCGTCTGTGGATGGTAAGCCGTACTCATCTTAAGTTGGGTTCCTAGGCATTCTTGAAATTGCCTCCAAAATCTCGAATTGAATCGTGGGTCTCGATCAGATACTATCGAAACATGAACTCCATGACGTGACACAATTTCCTTCAAATATAAATGCACTAACTTATCCAACGAAAATCTTTCGTTAATCGGTAGAAAATGGGCAGACTTCGTCAATCGGTCAATAATAACCCAAATCGCATCGTGATTCACTTTAGTCTTTGGCAATCCTACTATGAAATCCATGGCAAGGTGTTTCCACTTCCACTCTGGGATATCCAATGGTTGTAACAGTCCACTTGGTTTCTGATGTTCCGCTTTAATTCTCTGACAGGTATAACACTTGCTTATCCATTCAGCAATCTCTCGTTTCATATCTGGCCACCAAAATTTCTCCTTCAAGTCTCAATACAGCTTCGTGCTTCCAGGATGAATTGAATACCTCGAACTATTGGCTTCACTTAAAATCTCATTCTTCAACTCCGAAACGTTAGGAATCCATATTCACTTATAAAATCTTAAAATACCTTGTTCGTCTTTTTGAGTACAAATTTTCTCTCCAATCAACGTATTCATTTCACAACTCATAACTTCTTCCTGGCATCTCCGAATCTTCTCTAACAATTCTGGTTGAAAAGTTATCGTACTAAGAAATTCATTAACATCCTTCGATTCATAAACTTCTAAGCTTAGCTTTTCAAACTCTCAAAACAACTCCTTAGGAATAGACAATGGATTCAACCTCTCTTTCCTACTTAGCACATCGGTTACAATATTCGCTTTTCCTGGGTGATAACTTATCGTGCAATCATAATCTTTAATCAACTCCGACCATCACCTTTGCCTCATATTCAACTCCTTTTGGGTGAAAATATACTTCAAGCTTTTATGATCTGTGAAAATATCACACTTCTCTCCGTACAAATAGTGTCTCCAAATCTTCAACGCGAACACAATTGCAGCTAATTCCAAATCATGAGTCGGGTACTTTTGCTCGTGTGGTTTAAGCTATCTCGAAGTGTACGCGATAACATTTCCATGTTGCATCAAAACACAACCTAATCCTTTATGTGAAGCATCATTGTAGATAACAAAATTTCCTTTATCATCTGGCAATACTAACATTGGTGCAGAAACTAATCTCTTCTTTAACTCTTGAAAACTCTCTTCACACTTATCACTCCAAATAAACTTCTCATTCTTCCGCATCAATTTAGTCAATGGTGTAACTATCTTCGAAAAATCTTGAACAAACCTCCAGTAGTAACCAACCAATCCTAAGAAACTTCTCACTTCGGTAGGAGTTCTTGGTCTACTCCAATCCACTATAACTTCAATATTCACAGGGTCTACTCTAATTCCTTCTTTACTAATCACATGTCCTAGGAATTGAACTTCTTGCAACCAAAATTCACACTTAGAAAACTTTGCGTATAACCTTTCCTTCCGTAAGGTTTCCAATGAGATCCTTAGATGTTCGGCATGCTCTTCGGGGATTCTCGAATATATAAGGATGTCATCAATAAATACAATTATGAACTTATCCAAGTACCTCTTGAATACACGATTCATAAAATCCATAAATACAGCTAGCGCATTCGTTAATCCAAAAGCCAGTACTAAGAATTCATAATGTCCATACCTTGTGCGAAAAGCTGTCTTCGGAATATCCTCGGGTTTGATTTTCAATTGATGGTAACCTGATCTCAAATCAATCTTGGAAAAGTAAGCAGCATCCTTCAGTTGGTCAAACAAATCATCAATCCTTGGTAGTGGATACTTATTCTTAATAGTCAACTTGTTGATTCTCTATAGTCGATACACAACCTCATGCTTCCATCTTTTTTCTTAACAAATAACACAAGTGCTCCCCACGGGGACACACTCGGCCTTATAACTCCTTTATCCAATAAATCCTGTAATTGAGTAGCTAACTCCTTCATCTCGGCAGGTGCCGTTCGGTAAGGTGCTTTAGATACAGGCTCGATTCCAGGTGCTAAATCAATCAAAAATTCTATTTCTCTATCTGGAGGTAATTCGGGCAATTCGTCGGGAAATACGTCAGGAAACTCATTTACAACTGGTATATCCTCCATCCTCGGAACTTGTTTCTCCACATCAACCACATGTGCCAAATAAGCTTCACATCCTTGTTTTAACAATCTCCTTGCTTGCATAAACATTAGAAATTTCTTATCTTGCTTCTGTCCTTGAAATACTACTTCACTACCATCTTCGGCATGCAACTTAACTTGTTTCTTTCTACACTTAATCTGCGCATCGCACTCGGTTAACCAATCCATTCCTAGAATAACATCAAACTCTCCCAACTTAAAAGGTAATAGATCATCGTAAAAAAGATATCCCCCAATTTCTATATTATAATTAGGACACTCCCGATCTACGAAAATCTTATCCTGATTAGCCACTTCTACCACTAATGCCTTTTCTAACGGACGAATCTCACAGTGCAACTTATCAAGAAATCTTTCAGATATAAATGACTTAGTAGCTCCAGAATCAATCAATACTTTAGCTTCAAAAGAGTTGACAGAAAGCGTACCTGCAACCACATCTGCATCATGAAGAGCTTCTTTGACAGACATGTTAAAAGTACGAGGTCTGGGTTGAGGTGCTTGATACGGTGCTAGTTGAGGTGCTGGTGGTGCAGTGATCCTCAAAACATTAAAAGTCTGAACAGGCTCCTTGTAGTTACGAGCGATGTGTCCAACCTTTCCACATTTATAACAAGTCATTCATACTGGCTTCACTCCTGGACATTCATGAGCATAATGTCCCTTCTTTTGACAATTGTAACATACTATATTAGGCTTGTTGCAGATACCCGAGTGCTTCCTTCCACAAATCTTGCAGTCTTGTAGTACGGGTCGTGCTATAGCATGAGGGTTAATTCCTTGAGGTCTACGGTCTTGTCCTCCGTTACCACTTCGAAGTCTCTGGAAATTCCTATTTCCTCCTTGCTGATTTCCAAACCTTCATTTGTTTTGAAAACTCTTCTGACCTTCTGGTTCTTGACTCTTCTCTATTTCTCAAACTTTCTCTTCTTACCAGCCTTTTCTTTCTGATTCAAATCACTTTCACCTTCAATAATCATCGTCTTCTGAACAACAGCCGTATAAGTTCTCAACTCAAATGTAGCCACTCTACTTCTCAACCAAGGCTTTAGTCCATGTTGAAATTTCTTAGCCTTACTAGCTTCATTTCCTACATACTGGGGTGCAAACCTAGACAATTCAGTAAACTTAGCTTCATACTCAGCCACAGTCATACCTTCTTGCTTTAACTCGGGAAATTTAACCTCTAACTGATCCTGTAAATATCCTGGTAAGTACTTCTCATTAAATAACTCCACAAATCAAGGCCAAGTGATCACTTCTTCTTCTGCAGCCTTCACTGACTCCCACCAAAAGTTGGCCTCTGATCTCAAATAAAAACTACCAAACTCCGCCTTCTTGTCTTCTTCAACCCTAACTAACGTAAAGGCTTTTTCGATATCCATCAACCACAATTTAGCTTCAATAGGGTTCAAGGTACCTTTGAACTCAGGTGGGTGAACAACTTGAAAAGATTTAAAAGTTGTAGCAGGTTGGGTAGCTTGGTGTTGGACAAAGGCAGCAGTTTGTTGTTGTAGTAATTGAAACATTTGGGCCATTGTAGGGTTATCTTGATTCTGTTGATCTTGGTTTTCTGTATTAGTGTTTTGACGGTTTCTTCTGGGAGGCATCTTTCTGATAATAAAATGAACAGTAGGTAAACAACATGCCGGTTTATATGAAAGAAAACAGGTTTCAACCATCTGGTACCAACAGACGATCGGTTCCGTTGAAGCAATACAATATGGGTACAGTTTAAAGTAATGCAACAGGTTAATACGTAAACAGGTTAATAAGTATGGAAAGACGACATGGGAATACGGTATGTAAGGATAGTATGTAAAAGCGATAAGTAAAACAGTTGACACAGGGATATACGAAATATATGCGTACGTTGCTAAGGACGAAACGATCCAACAACATAAGTTAAGGGTATTCAAACCCTTCTACAGACTGAGCGGTAGAAAAACAAACTAAAACAACTATCCGTCTACTAGAAAAAAGGAAAGCAGGGAAAATATACTATACTAGTAATAAAAACAACTAAACAATATTGGGCTCTAACAGATGTCCCACTCAACTGGTCTCATAGCAGCAGTCATATAATCACGGAAACCTCGAGTCTCACGGACCCCTATCATCCAAGAAATTAAGCTAAAAAGCCTACAAACTTCATCAAGCGCAGGTACAGACACGGAGCTCTGAAGGAAATGTCGTCTGGTAACCTTCTCCACCAACTTAATACGTCCACTCCAATCTATCGTAGCCAGGTCAACTCGACTCCGGACCTCTTCTTTCATTACCTCGATCAACTCTAAAAGCTCATCATTCCTTCTTAGTAGATTCTCACACGTACAGACCATTTTGGCATAAGTGCGCAAAGGTGCAGGCCTGAGTATCGATAAGGATCCGCTAGAAGACTCACCGTGCTCGATGACAGATGGGGTCACGACTGGTACTGGGATAGGATCAGGCACGGACTCGGTAACAGGCACAGACTCAGTAACAGAGGGTACAGGGGTGTCGGCACGGGCCGGGGGACTCTCGGTCTCAGACATCACCTCAATGTCAGACTCAACCTCAGCATCGACATCAGACATAATCTCAGAAGGATCGGACTCCTCGGATGAACTATCGGAATCGGGAAGTAAAGGTGCATCATCGTCCAACTCCATATCTTGTAGTAATAATATATATACATATATATATATATATATATATATATATATATATATATATATATATATATATATATATATATATATATACACATGCAGAATATATACATTATGTTAGGTTAGTCCTATAAAATCTAACGCATTGGGAAGTACCTAATCCTATATCACTCCCTAAGACCTATCACTCTTAAATCCTAGTTGTTTCTATTCCTTTTATTAGTGATCCTAAATCCTGGCTTGTTTCAGTGAACAAAACCCGTAGCTCTGATACCAACCTGTGACGCCCTCCCAATCTGGGGTCTAGATCGGGGAGTCACTAACACACTAGATACAAACACCAAAAAATAAATAAATATAAATAAAGCATGTTGACTGACCCCAACACTACTCACCTGGTTCTTTCGAAGGTAATGTTATGAAACAAGAAAGCCCTAGGGAAATTATTATTACATGCCCTTGATCAAAAGTTCTATCTACCAGTTCTCACAACTAACTCAAAAACTCTCCTCACTGAGCTGTTATTGCATCTACCTAGGGAGCTATCTCAAAAGAAACCACAACAGGGTCACGAAAAGTGCGCTTCCTCGCTGTCTGAATAGTACGTACCATGATCTCAAGCTACTGTCAAAATAACAATGAGCTAACGCTCAGCAAGTAACTAGAGTACTCAACTGGAAAACAGTAATATCAAGATATAAAAATGGATGACTGTAGATCAAGAGAGAGCATATGAGTAGTGGAAACTGAAAAGTAAAACTGGTACTTGAATATAACAGGAGTTCAACTGATAGACAGGATAGCCATGATTACCAGAATATGTGTAAAGCAATTGACATTTCCAATGATAAGCCAATTTCATTTCACAGTATATAAAATTTATCATTCACTTTAAGAAAACTGATTGGAGGTTTTACTTTACACAGACAATATGGGTGATCAGCCCATAAAGTCCCCATAACGAACACAAAGTCCTTCTTGACATTAATCTTTTCAGTAGGATAGCTTGGGTTCCCAAGAGGCAACACATTCGCCTATAAGGGTGTTGGACTGGACAAACCAGAACTACACCATTATATACACAAATATATGGAACTGGCATTACCCATTCGCTCACGCCTCTCCAATCGTCAGGAATCCGTAGAAACCATTTTTGACGGAGTTCCTAACATTTTATAAATCATATTCTGAAAACATTTAAAATTTAGAAAACCATTTTTAAATTTGGAAAACACTTGAGTACTTAAATCCTTTCAAAAACCTTTACTCCGAAGCACCTTCGACTCAATGATAACAAATCAGCCCAGTCTAAGTAACTTCAAAGTATTTTAAGAAAATAACTCATTTTGATTTGCAGTGATAAAAGTCAAAAGGTTTGACTAAGTTCTCGGACATCAAGAAAACAGAAATACAAGTCTGAATCAAGAAGATATAGACTCAGAAGTAATTAGGGCTTTGATCAGGATACAAGGAAAGAAACTCAAGTCAAAGGTCAAAGATGTGAATTATGACTCGTTTAAAGGTAACTAATCAAGGAATGATTGTATTTGATAGATTTTAAGGTTAACATAGGTCTATCTGGTTACGGACATAGGTTAAGTAGAACACTGGTTTATCTGTCAGTCAATATGGTTTAATTATAGCAAGTTGTTGGACATATATGGTCAAGAAGTAATTAGAAAGAATTAATCTGTTTTAGGGTAGTTTGTAGTTATACAGTAAATTGACAATAGAAATCGGGTTTCATGCAAAGGTAATAGTACAAGCATATGAATAACAAGATAGATGTACATGGATCAACAGGCTATAAACATTTTCAAGAATATGAACTTCAAGAAGAGACAGAGTTACTTGCCTTCGGTAGAATGCAACAGCTAACAGCTCAGTCACTAATACTCAACCTTAGCTTTTCCCTTGTTGCTAGGTCCTACGTCCTTCGTATCTACATAAACCATATCACTACTTTAGAATACTATACTTCTAATATGTCTCATCCTAATCTACCCAAACGATTCCTATATCGCGTTAACACTTAAAATACATAACACCTACTAGACATCCTTATCAAATTGCTTATTATGATCAAGTAAGCACATAACCACATAGCATCTATATCATGAAATCATAGAAGTCACTTAGGTACTTATACATAATACCAGTTTAACTTGTAATCGACTTAGAACTTTATACTATAGACTTTACAATTTATAATTCTAACGAAAATCGGGCAGCATCTCCTCTGTATATAGGACTAGCCCGTCGGAACATAACCGACTCAAATCACAACCAAATCAAATCCGATGGATTACAAATCCACCTATAATCCCAATCATTATACTACTTACACTCAACCATACTTCTTTAAATCTGAAACTAACAATCAATATCACTAACTAGTACTTTAACAATTACCAACATAATCACTAAATCATATTTGATAAATCATCACAATCATAAAATTCATGCTTTAAACCTAAAATTCAAAATTCAAATTATATTAAATCTAAAATTACACTTACATGTCCACTAAATGACACTTAGCAAATAATCATCAAAATCAACATCTAATTCGTATTATTAATTTATAAAATTCGAATAAATCAAAATTAATCTACCAAAATTCGAATCTTTACATTATTAATTCGGGAAAATTTATACAAGCATATAAATCATCTAACAATTAACATAGGATCATCAAGAACACCTCCATAATCAAGTATTAAGCAAATAATAATTATTTCTTTAACTAATTAAGTCAAAAAATTCGAAATAATACTACAACTTGCAAAGTCGTTGCATGCAATCAAGAATTCAAATCAATTAAGACTCTATACCACTTATACTCGTTGCACAGCCATGTAATCACCATCTCCGACCAACCACTCGTCGAAAAACCGTCGCCGGTGAAGAGGGTTTTGTCGGATGGTTCAAAAACAACACCAAACTTGATAAAAACTTGCTTTTAACTTGTAACTAACATCACTCTATCATCTAATCATTAAATCGATTGTTAACAGTCCTTGCATGCAGATTTTTGAACTTATATATATATATATATATGCGTTCAAACTCTAATAAAACACACACAAGACATCATACAAATACAAGAATTAGTAATAGATGATTAACACATGATTTATAGCTATCAAAGGGGATTAAAAATGAAGAAAACGAAGAGGAGATGAAGTTGTTACCAAGAGAGAGGGTTGAGAGTTCGAACAGAGGAGAGAAAAAGAAGCAGTGCTGCTGATATATCCCCCAGGGGCAAAATAGTAATTACACAAATGCTGAAATTCTACTTTATTTCTAAAAATTGATTTTAATCATTTTAAAATCAAAAATAAATAGAAATTTAGGGAAAGAATAATTTTTTAAATTTTAAAATGAAATTTATGAAATTACATATCTCCCCATATTTTTAAAATAATTTTTGAGTCAAAAATGAATTTTATATGAATTTTTGAAATAAAGAATCTTTAAAAGAAATAAAACTTTTTAAATCATTTTAAAATACCAAAACACACAATTAAATACTCACATCATTTTTTAAAACTAAATAATATCACAAAGATGATAATGCAAAAGATTTCATGATTTAAAATGACTCCAATGATTTTATAAGATTTTTAGAAGATTAAAAATGCACATTAAAAATACTTTTAATGCTCTAAAAATACAAGTAAAATTCCAGGAACATATATGACACATAACAATCAGCATATAATCATATAGACATGATTCCACATATATCTTGACTTCACCAAAATTATGTCTACCATATAAATCACATAAGGCACATTTATCAATTAAATAAACACTGGGTAAAATGGCTTAATCATAACTGATCTCAGCCCCAACTTGCAACTGGGTAACTGAACTTAAAAACCTTGCAATTACATAACACAATAAATTAAAACTTGCATTTAGGTAACTGCCGTTAACCTAACTAACAGAATAAAAACTGAACTTGCAACTTATATAAATGTACTTATCCGTATCTTACATTTACATTACTAGATTAATAAAAACTTGCAACTGGGGTATTGAACAAAAATAAACTTACAATTGGGCCCTGAACAAAAAATTCAGTTTTTTATTTTAAAATTTTAATTTTTTTATTTATATATAAAAACTATAAAATAAATATTTTAAATCTTAATCTTTTTTTAATTTACTAGCTTATAACCCGTGATTGCACGGTTCCTTTTCTAATATCTCTAATTATATATTTTTCTTAAATTTTTATATGTTATTAATTTACATATCAAATTGTTGGTAAAAAATTAATATATATAAGATTTTACACATTCAATTTAATATTTGTGCTCTATCTTGAATTCTTAAAATTTGATTTGGATAATTTTACAGGCCACATGAAATTAACAAAATATTCGTTAATTTAGTGATGACTTAACAATTATTTTTCAATTAAAACTATGCAAAAACAAAAGAGAGAAGAAATTGCCCATTTTTTTACGTTGAAAATCTAATCAATTTTTAAAATCTACTTATATTTCGTTTTCATTATCAAAATACCCTTCTTATTATGGATAAGATCCCTCTAACGCTTATTATATATAAGCATATAATAAAAAATTTGAATTTTCGTATAAAATTCATATTCAGTTTTTTATTTTAAAATCTTAATTTTTTATTTAATCTTTGTTTAATTTATAAAAAAATTGAATTTTCTTATAAAATTCATATTCAGTTTTTATTTTAAAATCTTGATTTTAAATCTTAATCTTTGTTTAATTTATAAAAATTTGAATTTTCTTAAAAATTTCATATTCAGTTTTTTATTTTAAAATCTTCATTTATTATATATAAAAACTATAAAACAAATATTTTTTTAAAATAAAAAAAATGAACTGAATCTCGGTCTCTCTCCTCTCTCAATCAGTTTATTCTGTTTATTCTCAGTCTCAATTTTGTTCAGTGCCCCAGTTGCAAGTTTATTTTTATTCAGTTGCCAAGTTGCAAGTTAACTTTTGTTTAATGACCAAGTTTCAAGTTTTAATTTATTGAGTTATGTAATTGCAAGGTTTTTGAGTTCAGTTACCCAGTTGCAAGTTGGGACTGAGTTCAGTTATGATTTAGCCATTTTACGCAATAAACACTTATAAAATCGTGAAAAATTCTAGGTCATTATAATTATCATCTTTGTGGTATTAGTTAGTTTTAAAAATTTATGTGAGTATTTAATTGTGTGTTTTGGTATTTTAAATTGATTTAAAAAGCTTTATTTCTTTTAAAGGTTCTTTATTTCAAAAATTCATATAAAATCAATTTTTTACTCAAAAATTATTTTAAAAATATGTGGATGTTCATAAGTTTGTGTAATTCATTTTAGAAATTTTATTTTTATTTTTCTCCTTATTTTTCATTTAATTTCGAATTTATATTGAGTTATATCAGTTTTGTAAAAAGAATAATTAGTAATTGTTTAATTACCATTTTACCCTTGTTATAATTATCAAGAGGCAACAGCCTCTTCCTCCCTCTTCATTCCGTCTCCTTGCTCTCTCTCTCTCTCTCTCTCAACAAAACTCTCTCGTCTTTCTCTCTAGTGGGTACACTCTCTCTCATATTCGTTTGTTTGATTTCTAGTCGAGCTGAATGATTTGAGACCAGAATTGTGTTCAGTTTTCAGTCCTCTATATTCCACTGTACTTGCATGTTGTTTTTATGATGATAAATTAGAAACCCATTTCGGGTTTTTGCCTTTTTCCAAGCTATTGGGTTGTGTTCTTGCGAATTCAGTCGTGTTCTATGTTGTATGTGCTTTGGCAGAGGTTGTAGAATTCAATCGTGTTCTATGTTGTGTGTAGTATGCTGTAGTCTGGTGGGACCAGTCCAGCTCTTTTATAGGCCAATGTGTTGCCTCTTGGGAACCCAAGCTATCCTAATGAGAGGATTAATGTCAAGAGGGACTTCATGTCCGTTATGGGGACTTTACGTGGCTGATCACCAGTGTTGTCTGTTGATGAAAATAAAACCTCTAATCAATTTTCTTTAAGTGAGTGATTACTTTTAAATACTGTGAAAGGAAATTGGTTTACCATCTGAAATGTCAATTGCTTTACACATATCCTGGTAACCACTGTTATCCTGTCTATCAGTTTATCTTCTGTTATAATCCAAGTATCAGATTTACTTTTACGGTTTCCAGTATTCATACTGATATCTCTTGTTCTGCTGTCATCCATTTGATTATCCTGATATTACTGTTTTCAGTTGAGTACTCTAGTTACTTGCTGAGCGTTAGCTCATTGTTACTTTGTCTAACCCTTTTGACAGTAGCTTGAGATCATGGTACGTACTATTCAGATAGCGAGGAAGCGTACCTTCCGTGACCCTGTTGTGGTTTCTTTTGAGTTGCCATCCGAGGTAGATGCAATAACAGCTCAGTGAGGAGAGTTTTTGAGTTAGTTGTGAGAACTGGTAGTTAGAACTTTTGAACAAGGGTTTGTAATAATAATTTAATTTGAATAATTGGTTTGTAATAGTAAGTGGCTTGCTTGTTTCATACCATTACCTGTTAAAGATCCTGGTGAGTAGAGTTGGAGTCAGTCAGCATGCTATATCTATATTTACTTATTTTTAGGGTGTTTATAGTGTGTTAGTGACTCCCCTATCTAGACCCCAGATTGGGAGGGCGTCACATTAACAACCAACCATTCAAGTGGATTTCTACTCAGAAACACCTTCATCTTTAGTCTCAATGAATCATAATTTTCCGTGCCAAAGAGAAGTGGTGGCTTGTTGATGATTCTCCCTCTACATAAATGTGTGCCATAGGACCTGTACTTTCCTGTTACAAAAATGTTATTACACCAAAGCTCTGATACCAAATGAAAATGCACACCTAGAGGGGGGTGAATAGGTGTAAATGGAAAACTATGACCAATTTTAATATTTACCAGAAAGAGCTCACTGATTTTAATTTAAGCAGATGCAAATGGTATGCTAAATGCACAAGCAGTAAGTAAAGTGCAGGAAAAATAAAAAACACCACAATCTTTTAGCCAGGTTCGGCCCCTAATCCCCTATGGTCTACATCCTGGTCCCTTACCAACCTGGTAAGAGAATATATTATTGATCAATAATGAAACGATTACAAGATACAATAATATATCACCCTTTAACCCAGCTGCTAACACAAACGGCTTGCTGAATAGACCTGAAACAGAATCAGCTCTTTAAGGTATACTACCCTAGTATACTTCTCTAGCACAATCCTCGAATCCCTACTATTCCAAGCCAAGTGTCCAACAACTAAAACACTTACAATCAGAACGATACAATTAATCAAAGATACAACTCAAACTATAGATTCTCTAAATAAACAATACGGATAGATATATAAATGAGCTCGAGAGAATCAAAGAGAAAGATTTTTCAAAGTAGAAACTGAGTTATTTTGTTCTTGATGTTGTTGGATTATGTTAATTAATAAATAAGTAATTTAATTGAGAAATTATAAAAATAAATACCTAATATTATTAGATATTTAAAAATATAATTTTTTATTTAAATAAAATATTTATTAATATAAACAAATAAACTTCGTCAAATTACTTTTTAACCCGCACAACTTATAATCTTTAATTAATAATTAATTAATTTAATTTAAAAATTATAAAAATAAATATCTAATATTATTAGATATTTATAAATATAATTTTCTAATTAAATAAAATATTTATTAATATAAATAATTCGTTAAATCCTAAGTTGCGGTATTTTGAAGGTCAGAAACCGGACTCCTTTTGCTTAACGAAAAATATATCAATTCCAACCGGGATTCCTACTTTAAGAATATATCACTTTCCATATTCTTGTGATAATTCTATTTTCTCCTTGCTCGTTCAGGTGTAAATTACGGCCTGCTTAAGATCTGAAGCTGGATTCCTTTTGCTTAACAGAAAATATCTCAATTCTAACCGGGATTTCTGCTTTAAGAATATATCACTCAGAATTTCTTTATGATAATTCTTTTGGCAACTCTTAATTCCGAATTGGTGCAAAATTTCACCATTTTTAGCCTTTTATCGCCACGATACCTAAAGTCGCGAGTTTTGCAAAACAAATGCTGAAACACAACAAAAAATGAATTAAAAGACACAACATACTTAAGGAAAACCACCAATCTAGGTCCAATTAGCGGACAATAAGTGGATATAAAATCCACTTATCACACCCCCAAACTTAAACTGATGCTTGTCCTCAAGCGAAAACAGACTCGACTACCTCTAAATGCATGAATGCAAACGATGCAAGGATCCCATAAGCAAAGCAATAACCATTAGCAGAGTGTCTCAGAGAATGTGATAACTCCAAATAGAGATCGACTAAATATCAGCATATTAACATTTACAAGTACAGAAACGTGCGTGTGTGCAATACTCATCAGAATTACTCTTAGAACTAGATCAAAACCATACATATTCTTCGTCATAACAATCACAAGTTTATAAATAGAATGGACGCTAGACACTTCATAACCTAGAAACACCTCTATCATCATTTGAGTTAGACAGGAATTCATGCTTTATTAACAACTATGACGCATAATACTATACACAACACACATGCTTATTTGACCGTGCAATGGATGAGACCCCAAAAGCCTTATACAATAATACCCATGTAGCGAGCGTTAGGTTAGTGGATCCCAGACCGGAAAAGTCTTAGGTCACTAGGCTTGAGTCCCCTAGAACTTAATTGCTCGAGTATTAAAGAGCTCACCCTGATCAATTTTGCATACATGCTCACAAACACTCTTTTTTTTTTCTTCTTCTTTTTTTTTTCTTTATAAATGCAATCTGGAATGAGAATTCTCAATTCCAACCCTAGACCACTCATATAAATATGAGCTGGCTACTAGCCAATTGACACCTATCCATTATTAACAACTACACACAAACTAGCATGAACCCTGATTTCCCCCAAACTTATATTTAGTGATTCTACGCTATCAAGGGAATAAAGAAAATTCCAAATATAATCAGGTGATTAAATTTCAACAACCAAACAAGCATGACCTTAACCTAGCCCAAAAGCAACCGATGAGTTGTGTAAGATTGTGTTTCTGCAACATGCACGTCAATTCAAAAGTATTTAAATCAGCCCTCTATCCATCATTATCACACTCAAATTCATCATTGACTACTAAACGGAATCGCCAAGCGCTACGAGATCAAGGAAAATATGATATGCAACTAATCATGAATATGCAATTTTATATATATATATATATATATATATATATATATATATGAATTATATGAATTTATACTAGCATGGTATATTATGAACTACATGAAACTATATGTAATATTATGACTCGATTAATGAAATATCCTAAATCACCCCCAAACTTGAAATATTCAATGTCCTCATTGAAGGTATAGATAAAGGATAAAAGAGAACTCCCCTAACTATCGGCATCGCTGCCCTCCTCGGGCAGTGAATAAGGAGGTGGAAATGAGCTCCAACCTGAGGCTAATCCTGCAACTCGCCAATAGCTTGCAAACTGAACAAAATCACACAAAATCAAACCACACATAAAAACACCAAACCTATGGGTTGCCTCCCATGAAGCGCTTGTTTATTGTCGCTAGCTTGACGATTATACTGAGAATCATGTGGTGGCCAACTTGGTGGTATCAGCCTCACGGTTCACCGTGCCACCAAAATAGGGTTTCAATCTCTGCCCATTCACTTTGAACGATTGATCGGGTGATTTCTCAAAGATTTCCACCGCTCCGTGTGGAAACACAGTTTTGACAACAAATGGCCCTGACCATCTCGATTTGAGCTTCCCTGGAAACAATCGAAGACGAGAGTTATATAATAAGACCGACTGGCCAGGAACGAATACCTTTTAAATAAGACGACGATCATGCCATCGTTTCACTTTCTCCTTATAGAGCTTATTATTCTCATATGCCTGCAATCGAAACTCGTCCATCTCGTTGAGTTGCACCATCCTTTTCTCACCTGCGGCCTTAAGATCGAAATTTAGCTTCTTCAAAGCCCAATAAGCTTTGTGTTCCAATTCTGCCGGTAAATGGCAAGCTTTCCCATAGACAAGCTGATATGGTGACATGCCCAAGGGTGTTTTATATGCTGTACGATAAGCCCATGCGGCTTCATCGATTTTCAAAGACCAATCCTTTCTCGAAGGACTCACCACTTTTTCCAGAATGCGTTTAATCTCGCTATTAGATACCTCGGCTTGGCCATTGGTTTGCGGGTGGTATGTCGTAGCTACCCGGTGGTTGATGTTGTACCTTGCCATGAGATTAGTAAACTTGCGATTGCAAAAGTGAGTACCTTCATCGCTTATGATTACTCGAGGAGTGCCGAATCTTGTGAAGATGTTCATGTGAAGGAAGTTGAGCACGACATTGGCATTATTGGTCGGAAGTGCCTTGACTTCAACCCATTTGGAAACATAATCAACGGCTAGCAAGATGTATTGGTTGCTACAGGAGGAAATGAATAGTCCCATGAAATCGATGCCCCAAACATCGAAGATTTCCACTTCTAGCATTATATTGAGGGGCATCTCATCCCTCCTAGATATGTTACCAACACGCTGACAACGATCACACTTCAGCACAAACTGATGGGCATCCTTAAAAAAGGATGGCCAATAAAATCCCGCTTGAAGAATTCGAGTTGCGGTCTTTTCACTTCCATAATGGCCACCATATGTCGTGGCGTGATAATCCCTTAGAATAGCCTCTGTTTCACTGTATGGCACACATCTCCTAATCACCTGATCGGCTCCTTGTTTAAACATATATGGTTCGTCCCAACGATACCATTTGACTTCATGCAAGAATTTCTTTCTTTGTGCAAAAGAGAGCTCGGGAGGAATCACTCGACTCACCAGAAAGTTCACAATGTCTGCGAACCAAGGCTCTTCTTCTTGTATCCCAAACAATTGTTCATCAGGAAAGGATTCATTAATGACGGTTTTGTCTTGGGATGTCTTCCCAAGGTCTTCCAATCGTGAGAGATGGTCGGCTACTTGGTTTTCTGTCCCTTTTCTATCCTTGATCTCCACATCGAATTCTTGCAGCAGAAGAATCCATCGAATCAACCTAGGTTTGGAGTCCTTTTTAGAGAGCAGATATCTGACAGCCGCGTGATCAGTGTACACAGTCACCTTTGCGCCAAGCAAGTATGAACGGAATTTTTCAAAACCATAAACTATGGCTAACAGCTCCTTCTCAGTGGTAGTGTAGTTTAATTGAGCATCGTTGAGGGTTTTGCTTGCATAATAGATGACATGAAACATTTTATCTTTCCTTTGGCCAAGAACGGCCCCAACTGCGAAATCGCTAGCATCACACATCATAGCGAAAGGATCACTCCAGTCTGGAGCAATGATCACGGGTGCTGAAATCAATTTCTTCTTCAGAGTCTCGAACGCTGTAAGACATTCTTGGTCAAATTTGAAATGAAAATCTTTTTCCAGCAACTGACACAAAGGTTTGGAAATTTTTGCGAAGTCCTTGATAAAACGCCTGTAGAAACCTGCGTGCCCAAGGAAACTGCGAATCCCTCGCACTGAATTAGGTGGCGGCAGCTTTTCAATAGCTTCTATCTTTGCTCTGTCCACTTCTAGACCCTTCCTTGACACCTTGTGCCCGAGAATAGTTCCTTCTTGTACCATGAAGTGGCACTTCTCCCAATTGAGCACTAGGTTAGTTTCCACGCATCTTTTCAGCACCGAGCCAAGATTTTGCAAGCATTCATCAAAAGATAGACCGAATACAGAGAAGTCATCCATGAAGACTTCTACAGTCTTGCCAATCATGTCTGAGAAGATGGCCATCATGCACCTTTGAAAAGTGCCAGGTGTTCCACACAAGCCAATAGAAACCCGCCGAAAGGCGAAAGTACCGAACGGGCATGTAAATGTTATTTTCTCCTGATCCTCAAGAGCAATTCAAATTTGATTATATCCAGAATATCCATCCAGAAGGCAGTAATAATCGTGGCCGGCTAGCTTATCTAGCATCTGATCAATGAAAGGAAGGGGAAAATGATCCTTCCTTGTGGCTTTATTCAACTTCCGGTAGTCTATGCAGATTCGTCAACCGGTGACTGTGCGAGTAGAGATGAGTTCATTCTTTTCATTGGTAATCACAGTCATGCCTCCTTTCTTCGGCACACATTGCACTGGACTCACCCATGCACTGTCAGAAATGGGATAGATAATCCCTGCATCCAGCCACTTGATGATTTCTTTCTTCACTACCTCTTTCATAAGAGGATTTAGCCGCCTTTGATGCTCCACTGTTGGTTTACTACCTTCTTCCAAGGGAATTTTGTGTTGACAATATGCTGGACTGATGCCCTTGATATCCGCTAGGGTCCAACCAATGGTTGATTTGAATTTTCTCAGGACTCTCAAAAGCTTGTCTTCCTCAGAGTCTGAAAGGTTAGCAGATATAATCACAGGTAAGGTAGATGATTCACCAAGAGAAGCATACTTTAAGTGATTAGGAAGTGGTTTGAGCTCTAGAGTTGGAGCTTCCTCGATAGATGGTTTCATTTGTTGATGCGGCCCCTTTAGTTCTGGCAGATCCAATGATTCAACTGGACTTTCAAATTTTCTTTGCCACGGCAAAGCATCCAGATATTCCAATTGTTCATCTATATCATCTTCATCTAATGAATACTTTCCACTGAGGGCCCTTTCCAAAGTGTCATTCATGAACATGTGATCCAACTTTTCTTGTACCGTAGACTTAATCAAGTCTACTTTCAGACACTGTTCTTCTTCTGTTGGAAATTTCATAGCTTTGAAAACATTGAAGGTGACATTTTGATCGTGCACCCTCATCGTCAGTTCTCCCTTTTGGACATCGATCAATGTCTGCCCCGTTGCTAAGAATGGTCTACCAAGAATGATAGGAATCTTCTTGTCCTCTTCAAAATCCAGTATGACAAAATCAGCTGGAAAGATAAGTTTGTCTACTTTCACTAGGACATCTTCAACAATTCCCCGAGGATAAGTGATAGAGCGATCAGCTAACTGAAGTGACATGTTCGTCGGGTTTGGCTCAGGAAGGCCAAGTTGTAAGAAAACTGAGTATGGTATGAGGTTGATGCTTGCTCCTAAATCACATAAACATTTGTCAAAAGACAAATTCCCAATGGTGCATGGTATGGTGAAACTGCCAGGATCTTTTAGCTTAGGCGGTAACTTTTGTTGCAATACCGCACTACACTCCTCTGTCAAAGCAACAGTTTCTAAGTCCTCAAGTTTTATCTTTCTCGATAGAATGCCCTTCATGAACTTGGCATAACTCGGCATTTGTTCCAGGGCTTCAGCAAATGGAATGTTGATATGTAATTTCTTAAAGACTTCAAGAAATTTGCCAAACTGCTTGTCTAGTTTCTGTTTTTGCAAACGTCGAGGAAATGGCGGAGGTGGATAGACATGCTCTTCTGCTTCTTTCTGTGCAAGGATTGATTGTTTAGGAGGTGGTACACTTTCTTCTACCTCCGTGCTTGAAATTGGAGCCTTACCCTTGTCCTCGGTGTCTCCCAAGTTCACTGTTTCTTCATCGGGCAGAATTCTTTTTGCTCTTTCCAATTCAGTACCTTCTGTGACTTTCCCCGATCTTAAAGTGATGGCTTTAATGTGCTCTTGGTTGTTCTTTCTCCCCGGATTAGCTTCAGTATCACTTGGGAGTGTTCCTTGTGGTCGGCTCATCATGAAACTAGCGAGTTGTCCCAATTGAGTTTCCAGATTTTTAATCGAAGCCGCTTGGATTTTTGACGCCAACCTCAACTCCTCCAATTCTGTCTTTTCACTAGAAGCTGATTGCCCAGAATTCCCATAGGACTGTTGTTGAAATCCTGGAGGATGAAATTGTCGTGGGGCATATTGTTGCTGATATTGGTGCCCCTGCTGTTGTTGGAATCCAGATGGATTATATGGCCTAGCTCCAAACTGCTGATTTTGAAATTGTTGGTAGGGCTGATTTGATTGTTGCGCTCCTCCTTGATTATTGCTCCAACTGAAATTTGGATGATTTCGGTTGTTCGGATGGTAAGAATTTGGAGCTGGCTGTTGCTGTCTTTGGAAATTGCTTACGAATTGAACCGACTCGTTTGAGATGGCACATTGGTTTGATTCATGTGCGCCCGCACACAACTCACAAACACTAGCAACTTGATGAAATCCTTGTGCTGTCAAAGAGTCTACTTTCAAGTTCAAAGCCTCTAGCTGAGCTGCTAAGGAAGTGGCTATATCGACATTAAGAATTCCTGCTACCTTCTGTTGTGGCATTCTCTGAGTTGGTTTTGATATTCATTAGCTGCCATCATCTCGATAAGATCGTAGGCCTCCTCATAACTTTTAGCCCATAATGCTCCCCCTGAAGCTGCATCTACCATTGGCCTTGATTGCATTCCTAGTCCATTATAGAAACAATTTATGACCATCCAATTTGGCATGCCATGATGAGGGCATTGTCGAAGCATTTCCTTGTATCTTTCCCACGCTTCACATAAAGATTCACCAGACTGTTGAGAAAATTGCGTGATAGCATTCCTTATAGCTACAGTCTTTGCCATGGGGAAGAATTTGCTAAGAAACTTTTTAGCTAGATCAGCCCAAGTGGTGATAGATCCCGGTGGCAGAGAGTGTAACCAACTTTTGGCCTTGTCTCTTAAGGAAAACGGGAAGAGTCTCAACTTCACAGCATCATCTGACACATTGTTGAATCTAAATGTGTCGCATATTTCTGTGAAGTTCATAATGTGTAAGTTAGGATCTTCCGTTGCAGTTCCTCCGTACTGTACTTGATTCTGCACCATCTGAATAGTGCTGGATTTAATTTCAAATGTAGGAGCCGCAATTGCTGGACGAATGATACTTGACTGAATGTCATCAATCTTCGGTTGTGAGTAGTCCATTAAAGCCCTTGCTGCTGCAGGTGCAACTACTTCGGCTTCTCCGTCCATCTTGTGTGTATTTGCTAGTTTAAGTACTTGCTTGGCTTTTAATGCTTTAGCACGTGTTAGCATAAAAATCCAAGTATCTGAACACAAATAATCACTTCAAAATATAAGATCAAATGTTCAAGTCAAACAAATTAACTTCTATTGTAGTAAAACACATAAACAAAATAACACCGAGTCCCCGGCAGCCGCGCCAAAAACTTGTTCGCTATTTTCTCTACGCAAGTATACGCAGTCCAAAAGCAATATAGGGAAGTAAGGATCGTTCCCACGAAGACTTGGTGTAATTAAGTAAATACGTTTATTCAACAATGTTCGGTTAATTATAGAAGCCTGAACGAACGAAATGGTTGGTTTGTTTCAAATCACAATTAATTAATAAAATAACGACAAACGTGCTTCAAATAATATGATAAGGAATTATTATATGAGATAAACATGGGATTCTAACTTCATTATTTATTTCATTTAGAATTGATGCCTTAATTCAAAGTGATTTTGATAATTACAAAAGCTAGCCGGGAACACGAAACTAACATAAGCGCCTTTCAGCCTTAACTTATATCAAACCATACAAACATCCACTTAAAAGGATAGAAGTTGCGTGGACACCATTTATGCTTAGACCCTATATGTCTATAAGATTTGAAAACATAACTGGTTTACGAATAAATTCCTGGTTTATGGCTACACAGGGCGATGTGATTCAAAACCCTACCACTAATCGTAATTATATATGATAATTACGAACCTGTGCTAACATGGCAAATTCTAAATTCTCAAATCCACTTTCGCATTCATTAAGAATTAATAATTTAGATGATAGCTACGCATCTAATAAATTAAGAGCAACCACGTTAGGCAATCGGAATTTTTATCATAACACAATTTATTAAGGCATCGAATTAATAAATTACGTAAATAAATCCATTAGAATCCCAATACGGCGATTAGTTCATAATCGAACGAATCGTCATCTTGGGATTAATTGAAAACATGGTATAAAATTGCATGAATAAAATATAAAATTATAAGAGTTTAGAAAATAAAACCGAAATAATTTCCACTGCAAGAAACGAGCACTTCTATAATTCCTGTAAGATAAGAAATTAGGAAATAAAACCGAAATAATTTCCACGAGCACTCCGATAATTCCCTGTAAAATAATAAATTAGAAAATAAAATCGAAATAGCTTCCACCGAAGAGAAGAGCACTGCAAAAGATTCCCGTAATTTCTTCAACCAAAATAAAACTTATGCTAAAATTGTAGAAAATTAAGTGTATAAAATTACACTAAAATTACAAAGAAAATATAGAGAGAATTACAAGAGAGAATGTTGCTCTCCAAATTGTTGTGTGGAAATAAGCTCAAGAACTAGGCCTATTTATAGGAAAAATTAGCACACCACAAAATTAAAAAAATAAAAAGAAAAAGGAAAAGAAAATAAAAAAAAATGAAAAGAAATGAAAAAAAATTAAATTACAGCCGAAAGTATCACTACACCAACCACACTCTCACAATTGCTTTCCCTGCCACCAGCCATGCCCAGTCACATCCCAAGCGCGTGTAAGCCACGCGCTTCAATTTCCCGGCTTGGACATGCGCGTGTCTCCCACGCGCTTGTGGGAGAGTGGCGCAAAAAAAAACAGAAACTTCTTAGCAGACTTCCAGCCACGACTTGTTCTCAAACTTCTCCTTAAATTGATAAAAAAAACTGCTATTCTGCCGACAGCATCAACTTGCACCCTTTTTTCATTCTTTTAGTTTATTTGTTTATTTGTGACCACCCCTGTAATGATTTAACAACAATAATCTGCTGTTAATTAATAAATAAGTAATTTAATTGAGAAATTATAAAAATAAATACCTAATATTATTAGATATTTAAAAATATAATTTTCTAATTAAATAAAATATTTATTAATATAAACAAATAAACTTCGTCAAATTACTTTTTAACCCGCACAACTTATAATCTTTAATTAATAATTAATTAATTTAATTTAAAAATTATAAAAATAAATATCTAATATTATTAGATATTTATAAATATAAATTTCTAATTAAATAAAATATTTATTAATATAAATAATTCGTTAAATCCTAAGTTGCGGTATTTTGAAGGTCAGAAATCGGACTCCTTTTGCTTAACGAAAAATATATCAATTCCAACCGGGATTCCTGCTTTAAGAATATATCACTTTCCATATTCTTGTGATAATTCTATTTTCTCCTTGCTCGTTCAGGTGTAAATTACGGCCTGCTTAGGATCTGAAACTGGATTCCTTTTGCTTAACAGAAAATATCTCAATTCTAACCGGGATTTCTGCTTTAAGAATATATCACTCAGAATTTCTTTATGATAATTCTTTTGGCAACTCTTAATTCCGAATTGGTGCAAAAGTTCACCGTTTTTAGCCTTTTATCGCCACGATACCTAAAGTCGCGAGTTTTGCACAACAAATGCTGAAACACAACAAAAAATGAATTAAAAGACACAACATACTTAAGGAAAACCACCAATCTAGGTCCAATTAGCGGACAATAAGTGGATATAAAATCCACTTATCAGATTAGCAACCGAAAATCTGAACAAGAACAAGTATATAAAGCTAAACAATTAATGGTCAAAAACAAAACCAACAACTTAACATTCGAATCCAATTCAACGTTCAAGCTTGTTAAAATGATTTCTAACGTTAATGTATACGTTAGACAGAAGAAAGAAAAGAATAAAAAGTTCAGTAGATGTTTCTTCTAAAAATAAGGGAATAAAAACCGTATAGAAGAGTTTGAATAAAAGATAGAGTTTTAAAAGAAACAAACTCCTATTGTTAAGGAATAAAGTTTTTGTAGATAAGGAATGATTAAAATGAGCCTATATATATATAATATACGTATTATATATTTAAAAGATCCTTACAACTGATTAAAAGTTAAATCCTATAAAATCTCCATGATTTTCGCACTTCTGAAATTTCTGGACTGTTGATAAATGGCATGCTATTTGTGATCTGTCTCTGCGCAAATGGCGTGCCAAGATGTAACAGAATTCTAAATTTAGCTTGCTGTTTTGAGATATTGATTTGCCAATCAGTAAACTGAATTACCCTGCAAAACCAAGTTAGTGCGTACAGAAATAGCACGCTATTTCATATCTAAATACCAGCCTTTTGGCTTGTTGCTTGTGATCATCAAAACCATAAGAGTATCAATTTAATGGTACATGTTATTTTTACTTAATTATCCTTAATTATTTATGGTTACTAATATCTAATAAATTTCCCTTTTCAGGTAAAATATGTTACTTTTTCTATTTTTCAGTAACTAATCATTTTTCTTTTTCAAGTAAAATATATTATCTTTTATATATTATCTAACTAAAACTTTTCCTTTTTTAAAAAACATTATGAGGATTCTATTTAAAATAATAAAATATTATAATTATAATTACTAATAATTTACCAATTACCTTTTTCAGCTAAAATACTTTACCTTTTCTATTTTTTTATTTTTTCCTAGTAAAACTTATTCGGGTAGCATTATTTAGGTAAACTAAAATGATAATAACCAATGACTAATCGGTTACGTTTTTCAACTAAAACATGTCATCTTTTCAATATTTTCAATTTTAAATCCATCCTAATCTAAAAATATCACGGACAACATATATATAATTATTATCAACTCATATCATTTAAAAGTTTAAGCTTACAAAATTGATGTCTTAAAATTTTTATTCAAATTAAAAAAAGATTTCTATTATAATAAATAACATCCGTGCATCGTATGGATTTTAAGCTAGTATTTTCTTAAATTTTAAAGTAGGTTTTGTTCGAATAATAAATATTTCTAAATGCGATAGATTGTTATAGATGTCGAAGTACGAAAACTTTGAACTTTAAATAGTTAACAAAGTCATTTATTTAAACTTTGACGTTAATTTAACATTTTGTTAACGAAATGCATGGCATGATATGATATCATGAAATCTAAAATAAATTGGTATCACTCCTAAGTCAAAAATAAAAGGTAAAAAAATCATCATTTGAAATTGTCAAAAATAGAAGAATAAAATACAAGTTAACAGCGAGTATGATACTTTTAAAAATAAATTTATTGTGATTTAACGACATGGATAACATGTTTACCTACCTTACTCAAATTTCCAATAAAACATTTGAAATAAAGACACTATGGTATATTCTTTTTATTTAAATGTTCGACCATTATTTTTTGGAAAATTATGAATGGTACCCTGGGCTATTATGAATGGTACCTCTAAATGAACAGTAAAGTGGTACCATTTATAATTTTCCTAATAATAAAAAATTTTAGAGGCACCATTCATAAAAAAAAAGGTATCATTCATAAAAGTCAAAATCAGAGGGGTAACATTCATAATTTCCCTTATTTTTTTGTAAGGCAATTCTTACTGGTAATTTTGAATTGACACAATACATGACTATGTATCCTTATCTTTTGATGTAAATTGTATTCCTTCCATCCCACTTATTTTTACACATTTTTTTTCACTGTTTGCCACATATTTTAAGGTTTCTATAAAGTATAAAGTATAATTCCATAATTTAATTTTTAAATTTTTTTATTAAAAATTTAATTATTAAATTTTTGTGTAGAAGAAAAAATAATTAAAAACTAATTATGGAACTATATTTTTTAAGAACATTAAAATACATGTCACGCTCTCGTTTATAATGTACACAATTCAATGGGATTGAGGGAGTATTACGTTGTAAATTGTAATAGAGTTCAACTGATTAAAAAGTGGAGAGATAACGGACCAAAAACATGAGAATGAATAGGGGTGTAAATGAGTCGAGTCGAGCCGAACTTTAGAATGTTCATATATCATTTATTGAAAAACTATCAAATTCGAGCTCGAACTTGAGTCGAGTCAAAAAATGTGTTTGAGCTTGGTTCGTTAAGAAAAAAAGTTGTTCGCGAACGGTTCCCAAACAACTCATGATCATGTCTCATGAGCTTGCTCACGAACTTTTACTTCGAACAACTCATTTACCTTGTTCATGAGTTTGTTCACGAAATTGTACGAACGAATGAATCTTAAATATTTGAGAAACATTCTTATTAATATTTCACTATAAACTTGTAATCTACTTATTTTTTTTGTAAATTGTAAAAAAAATAAAGATTTTCTTACCAAATAATATAAATTAAGTTAAATTTATATATTGTAAACTTAAAATGTTAATAATCGTTACTGTCATCATAATCATACAAAAATACTAGTTTTTTTTACATAAAATCTATAAAATATCATAGTCATAAAAAAATATTAATGTTCTTACACAGAAATACAATCATATATGTAAATTTTGACATAGATTATACATTTACTATATTATCTCCTGATATTCGATAAATTTGAAGTACCAATTTATAGAAAAAAACAATTATCAATGTAATTGTTGTGTTAAAATAACTCATTTTGGTCTTTAAATTACATATTTGCATGTATAGCAAGTTATTTTATTTTTAAATTTTACACAATCATTAAGATATATTAATACCTTTTATATATTTAAGTAGTATAAATAAATTTATATATCACTAATATTTAATATTAAAATTTTGCACTTAAAAAAATGTAATATTTAATTTCATAACATATTTTTAAAAATATAAGTAGTTATACTAATTGCAAGACTAAGTTGTTATTGTTGTTGTTGTTGTTGTTATTTTTTTTTTACTAATTGTTGTTGTTGTTATTATTAGTATTATTATTATTATTATTGTTATTATTATTATTATTATTATTATTATTATTATTATTATTATTATTATTATTACTATTATTAAAATTATAAAATAAACAATTATAATATCTAGCATAACATATAAGATATTCTAATTAATGGTGTACAATTAATAAGAATTTTGAGAGTATATTCTAATAATCAAACATATATCATATATGCGAGATTATTTATCAAATTTGTTTATGAACCGCTAACAGACTCGTATACCATGCATGTTAACTAGCTCAATTATCGAACTTATTCACGAACATGTTCATAAGTTATGTTCACGAACTATGTCCACGAGCACGTGTTCGCGAACTATCGAGTCGAACTTTACCGTGATCAAGTTCAGCTCATTTATAAATCGATCCTTAAAATCATGTTCAAGATCGACTCATTCGTGAATTGAATCGAACTCGAAACAAGCTTTTTTTCGAATTGAACACCAATCTGTTCATGAGTGTATCAGTTCATTTACGGCCTAAAAATAAAAAAAAATAAGCAAAAGACCTTTCCGTGTTAACAATAAACATAGAAAACAATGTTTCCATAAATCATTTAAATTTTACAAATGTCGAAATCTTCGAAACAAATATAAAAACAGAACAGATGGAGGAGTCCATCTGTGAATGTCATTGTTGGCAAAGAAATAACGGTACAATGTCGCAAGACTTCATTCATTCATGTACATCAACTTCCAAGTGTTTAAGCCGTAAAATGGAAAATGGCTTTAATATAATAAATTCAAATTTCTATAATTTACCCCATCCAAAGTCTACACAATTATGCAATGCCCTTTCCACAGCTGCAGTAGGAGCTACTATGCAACTACCAGCGAATGTTGTAAATCTTGGAGCCTTAAAAGAGTGTGACAATTCATTATACAATTGAAGTGCATTGTTTCCTTTGTTTTATGCTCCTTTATGTTGTTATGCTATACTACGTTCTAAAGTCGTTAAGATAGTATTTTTACTTATGACGAATATAGCTTGCGGAAGATATGTGAAAGTAGAGACGCGCTAGAATTTTTTTTTTTTTATTTTTTGTTATAGCTTATGAATTCTTAAATTTTGGGGATAAAATTTAGAACTTTTTTGAAAAATACCCAATGGTTTTAAATTTTTTACAAAAATACTATCACTTTAAAGATATTTTTGCAAAAATACAATATTTATTGCAAAAATGCGATTTATTTGAAAAATGTTGCAAAAATACGGGATGCAACTATAATCAACCGGATGTAACTTTTAGCAAATTTGAAAGTAACCCAAATCAACTAATTGCAACTTAATTATTTCAACCGAAATCAACCAAATGCAATACCAAAGCCACCAAAATGAACCAAACGCAACTTCATCCAAAATCAACCAAAATGTAAAATAAAAACTCCAAATCCGAAATCAATTCTCTCTCAATCGATAGATACAAATCACCTGATTATCTACTGATTGATGGTGTCCCTGCGGGGCCGATCCGATCTAATGGAGACGGAGGTGAGGTCGACGTCGAAATCGGAGGCAGAGAAGTGTTTAACGGCGAAGAAAAGAGAGAGAAAGTGTTTAACGGCGAAGAAAAGAGAGAGAAAGTGAGGATTGGGGACGTCGGAGAAGGAGGTGGAGATCACCGGAGGAGGTCGGGGAGTCAGGTCAGTCGGGGATTGGATATGAGATTGAGAGAACCAGAGAGAAAGAGAGTGAAGAGAGAGTGAAAAAAAAGCAGGTGATAACGTCCGTATTATTGCAAATTATTTAATTTTTTTTTTTTGAAAAACGTAAATTTACAATAAATTGAGATTAACATATTTGCAAAAACATACTCTAACTTTGGTATTTTTGACAAATATCCTAAAATCTGATGACAAAAGATAAGCACTTAACACGTTATTTATTTGGTTAGAAAATTCATTTAAGGGAAATTCTAAATGGTACCACTGTACAATTGGCTTTTCCATTTGGTACCATCCAACATTTTTGACTTCCAAGTGGCACCACTGTACTTTTGGCTTTTCCATATGGTACCATTCAACATTTTTGACTTTCAAATGGTACCACTGTACAATTGGCTTTTCCTTATGGTACCATTCAATATTTTTTACTTCTGCGTGGTACCATTTTTCTCTGATTTGATTTTAGTGAAAGGAAAATGGTACCACGTAGAAGTCAAAAATATTGAATGGTACCATATGGAAAAACCAATTGTACAGTGATACCATTTGGAAGTCAAAAATGTTGAATGGTACCTTATGGAAAAGCCAAAAGTACAGTGGTGGCACTTGGAAGTCAAAAATGTTGGATGGTACCAAATGGAAAAGCCAATTGTACAGTGGTACCATTTGGAATATCCCTTCATTTAATTTGTAAATTTGGATAATATTGGGTTAAAAACTCTTAAGGAATCATACATCTTTTTAACTACTAGTACAACTTGATTTAAATTTGAGAAAGAATCCAACTATAGTTGATTATGCAAAATGCATGTTGATATTTGTATCAGAAATTAGGTTTTTTTCCCAACAATTTGTAATTAAGTGATACAAGAAACAGTTAATGAAATAACACTTCGAAATATCTACAAGAATTTGTTCCTGCTGGTTTTGAATAGGTTTTTAATTTGTTTCTTTAGACACTGCAATATTAGCAAAACCTGTATGATAGATCGACATAAACATAGGTGGTGTTTGGTTCCACGTTTCCTCCTCTTATTATAATGAGGAGAAAAGTCCTTACAGGACATGCTTGAAGATTGCCAATCCTTGAGCAAATATAGAAGAGAAAACTTCCACCTCGTTCTCAGGCATGATGAACCCAAGTTCCAAGTCCACTTTTGAATCTTTGCACCTTGAAATAGAACATGGCTCTGAAACAAATTCGAATTTTCTCGGCTTACCCCAACCAAAATCTAGAGTGTTGTAATAATCTAACTTTGGTGAACCAGCAACTCCCAGGTACCATTCACCTCTCATTATTCCTGCAAACTCATTTTGAGAGTTACCTACAACTTTCAAGACTCCTTCCTTATTGTTAAGCTTTGCATAAAGTGATTTTCCAATCAATTCAGCAGCACTAAAAAGGCCTTCTTCTCCAACCAGTATCTCTGTCTTCTCCCTTGTAACAGACGACAGTATGCAATTACCAAAGTAAGAGGGAGGCAAGGGTGGATCTAAACGAGCACGACAATCGTACGCGATCCCAAAGTTGAGAGGCTCTTGTTCAGAGTTTTTGACAACAGCTGCTCGTGTCTTTGCCATACAAGTCCAGATGTACGCACACGCCATGGTGAACGACGAAACGTATGGTAGTGCAGGACGTTTCTGTTTCAACAAGCTTTTTAGTGCTTCAATATCAGCCTGCTTTAGGACAAATGTTACACAAGCTTTGGCGTCACCTGCTGATTGATCCAAAAATGTTTGCTCAATCTGCTCGGCCATAGCTGATCCTCTGAAGATGCTTTTGAATTGTGCACCTAGACCAAGGGGATCTTTGATTGAACTCCTATCATAATATGGAATTTGAAAATTTGATCCATTCTCTTTTAACACAACTTTTTTAGCAAGGGACGCCCATGCCTGAATGAAACTCAACATACTATTCCCATCCGTGACAACATGGGAGTTTGTAAATCCAAAACAAACACCATAATTTGGAAATACAGTGACTTGTATAGCCAACAATGGAGATGCAGAACACTCCTCTCCAGACACCATAACACGAGTAACACCTATTGGGAGTTGAGGAACAAGTGGTTTCAATAAATCCGCAGCACGGGCTTCGTATCCGGAAACATGATTAAAATCATCAGTGCATTCAGCAAATGTTAATGAAACAGAGTCACCCTCCACATAACGGATATGGAAGTCGATTTCGGAATTAGTATTTGGGGGTTTTATCAAATTTCCAGCAAAGGGAGAGAAGTGTTGGAGAGCATGAGAGAGTGAATTTTTGAGATTTGGAACAATATTTTGGATAAAGTGATCGGTAGAGCAAGGAATATCAAAGAAGATCACACGGGCAAGAGGATGAAAAGGTATCCACATCAAGTCGAAGAAAGTCAGAGGCAAGGATTTCTCGGCCTTGATTTCTGGTGGTGGAGAGACTCTGCAACTTTCGAGAACGGTAATCATCTTAGCAATTATTACAAAGGACTGGTAAGCATCTTGGTTGTTTCTGTTTTTTATAATATCTTTACGGATGTTATGAGCGTCTCAAATAATATCCATAGATATCAAATATGTAAATAAAATCTAGTCTTTATTAACGTGTAAAATCATGTTTTAAGGGTACACAATAATATCAAAGTACCAAAATACTAAAATACCAAATTTGATTATCATTAAATTCGAGATTCGATTCCTTATAACTACATAATTATATAAAATTTATTTACTTTATTTTTGTTTTTTTTAGCTTCACCCACCTCGGGTTCGATTCTTTCCAACTACATAATTATAAAGATTTATTTACTTTATTTTTTTAGTTTTATCTCGGATTCGAGTCTCTATACTACATAATTAAATAGTGTATCAATATTAATATTTTAATTTTGATTGGTGTTCAAACTATATGCCCGTGCTTCACACGGGTTATCAGCTAGTATTACTAATATTATTTATTAAGTATTAAGGATACATAACCATCCGACACGAGTCGAAATCAAAATATTAATTAAAAAATTATTGAGAATAAATTTAATTAATAAGTAATATTTTTGTATGTATTTGAAGATTACTGAATGATAAAAGTATTTAATAAATAAACACTATTTAAGTATGTAGTTATACGGAATTGAACCCTAAGTAAAATTAAAAAAATAAAGTAAATAAATTTTGTATAATTATGTAGTTGCAAGGAATCGAATCCAAATTTAATGATGACCAAATTTCATAATTAGATAGCTGAAAACAAATTCGAGTAATCTGGGTTCGAATCCGGATTCAATTCGTTAAAAATGAATATTATTTGTATTCGTACAATAAACAATCGAATTCGAATCTTATTTTATAATTCAAACGTCTTATTCTGTAATTCAAACGAATATCGAGTCGAATCTCACCACTTCAGTATTCGTTCATTTTTATACAGAATAGCTAGAATAATTTTAGAGCACTCGATAATGTGTTTATTATACGTATTCGATTAAAATTGATAAATTATGTATGTATTATATATTGCATATAAAATATATACATTTGTAATGTTCTACAAATTACGGTAACATATTTTAGTATTTTGTAAAAAATCATTCCAATATTCTTAAATTTTTTAAAATTCTTTTTAAAGAATTCGAATTCGAATTCGAATATCCAAAAACGAGTAGTTCGGTACTCAATCGAGTCAAACCGAATCAAATTTTAACATTCATATTCGTATTCGAGTGGAATTTGAGAAAAATATAAACATATTAATTCGAATCTGGACCAGATCCGAACAAGTAATTCTAAATTCGAGCTGAATCTGATCATATTACTGTTCGCACATATTTGATTCGTTTCACCCCTAAATATGACTTTCAACATTAATAATGTATATAAATTTACACATAAATTTGGAATAAATTATATTTTCCCCCGAACATATATATATATATATATATATATATATATATATATATATATATATATATATATATATATATATATATATATATATATATATATATATGTATGTATGTATGTATGTATATATAGGTAATTGCTCAAATGAGGACCCTCATTATGGTGAGATATGAGATCTATCTTAACCACACATAATTAAAATTACATTTAATCTTAGACATATATTTAGATCTAATATTTTGTCACTACCTCCTCCTTCCTCCTCCTCTACCCACCATCACCAACCTCAAGTGTAACATCCCGATATTTTTTTAATTTTTCTAATTATTTAATATTTAGTGTTATATAAAATTAGTAGGTGATTATTAATATTTGTTTATGTAAGAGTCAATATTTCTTTTATGGTTAGAATATTGTTTTAAGAAATTATTAGTTTTAAGAAAATAGAGAGATTAAAAGGAAAAAAAGAGTGAAGGGTTTAAGGGGAAACAAAAAGGCTTATGTTACTTTTTGCATTAGAGAGGAGAAGAGAAGGAGAATGAAGATTTGTCAAACCAAATGGAAGGCTATGGATTTTGGAGTTGTAAAAGAGGTGAGAGATTATACTTTTGTTACATAGATACATGTATGAGGAATTATAGGGTTTATAGTATCTTTGATTTTGTTATTTGAATTAGGGTTCCTTTGATTGGAGGGGCTGAATTTGTTGAGGATTTGTGATAATCGTTAAGGTTTAAGGTACGTATTTTGTGTTATTACTTTCGCCTTAGTATATCTTACTACGTTCTTACATTCGATATTTCGCATAATCTGAATTCTTGTAAAATTCGTATTTAATTCACTATTAATTGGATTATTGTGATCTTAGAGTCATTTGAAAGATAATTTGATTATCTTCGATTTTTATTCTTTAAGTTTTCTGAAATTCTGCTTGCAAGTATGAGTTTTCTGCAACTTTTGTTATCTACCAGTTTGATTCCGAAATTGTGATATCTATCTTTGAAAAATCGTAGTAAATTGAATAATTATCCAAAAATTGTGAGTAATATCATTCTGGAAAGCTCTTTTTATGTTCTACATTTTCTGTTCATATTTCTCTGTCAAATTCGGTGATTTTGATATCTTAAACATCAAATTATTGTTGTGATCAGGGGCTGATTCTGTTCTGGCAGTCTGTATTTTAATTGTTTCCGAATTCGTTACCTCTCTGTTTTTAACGATCCTTACCATTCTGGAAAGGTCTCGGAATCCTCTACAAGTTCTGTGGTTTATAGTTTTTCATTTGAGTTCATATTTATAGAGTAAATTTCCTTTCTTTGGGACTGGTCAGTTCTGATTTTTAGCTTCTATAGTCTATTTTGTTCGATATTTTGTTTTGTGATATTAGATCAACGCGTTTTCGATTATTTATGATATAAGTATGATTTTGAGACATCTTTCTGGAGTAAGTTATGTGTAAGTTATATGAAAGTTATTTGTGATTTTATTATGATTTGAGAGATATTGTAAGACTTCGTCAAGAGTGGAGAGAATCTCGTGCTTGGCACCTCCTATGTGGTGTATTTAAATAGCATGGGCATGTCGCCGATGTTATGGGACACGTATAGTCATGACTATTGTGTATGTTTGGTCATTTGAGTAGCATTATGCCTTTTTCCGTGCAAGCCCCTCTAAGATTTTGGGTAGCATTTGCTTTGTGCTATTCAAGCCCTTGTAAGTTTTGGTGACTACATATTCTGGATGACCGAAAATGTAGGACATCCTGTAAGATTATCTCCCATGTCAGTAAGTAAAGTTTTGTTTTTGATAATAATTTTGCTGATTATTTTATGTAAGTGATAAGATTAATTGTTTGAATATTATTTGTAGGTGTATGTGTATGTGTAAGAGTCAGATTATATTTTATCGATTATGTCTTTGGTTATGTTAATGTGTTAATTATGCGTAAGTGATATGATTATTTGTTAGAGTAAGTTTATTTTGATTTAAGAGCGTTTATTTTTATATTGTGAGTTGATTATCTACTTTCTATTATCTCATTCGCTATGTCTCATTGTTCTTTTATTCAGATATTCATTTTTATTTTTAACTTCTTCAGCTATTTATTTTGTTCAGCTTGTGATTTGTTTTATATCCGTATATGAGCCTTTCGCTCACTGTCGATTCTTTGTTTTTCTTATTCCTCCCGGCAGGTGATCTTATTTAGGTGGGCTACATATTGGGAAGAGTGCGAGTTGTGATATTTGGAGAATTTAGGTGTATTTTTAATTTATGAATTGTAAGATATTGGATTTTGAGAAGTTGTATCGTTTTATTCGATTTTTTGTGAATTTTAAAATTAAGTGTATTTGTTATGGATGTTAAATCAAGTCACCACCACCACCGCCAAACTCAGGCCGCCACCACCACCACCACGAAGCTCTGGTCATCAACAGCAACACCACCATGAAGCTCCGACCGCAACCATTCTTTCTCTCTTTCCCACACACACACACATCTTATCTCATTCTTCTCGGGTTACCCACGAAAATACTTCACAACCGCACTATGATGAACGAACATCAGATTTGTAAAAATCAAGGTTATGTATTTAAATTTCAAAATCCCATAGGTGGCGATTTTCTTGAAACTGGTGATTTTCAATATTTTTTGCTGATTTGTATTGATTTTATTACTGTTGGTGACCGGAGATAATGGTCGGACGTGGTAGTTGATGACGGTCGAAGATGGTGATTGAAGTTGAAAGATGATACAAAAGAAGATGATGATTGAAGATGAAAATGAAGGTGAGATGAATGAATGGTTAAGATGAAAATAAGATATATAAATGAGTGGTTAGAATTAGATTTCATTGGAGTAAGACTCTATATATATATATATATATATATATATATATATATATATATAACTTATAAATGAGTATATATATGTAAACCTGCTAAACCCTTACTTGACTTATCTCATCTTAATTTAAAATGAAATCTTGATACTAGTTTTACTGATTGCATGTGTATATCTACGTTTATCTCAAATACCTAAATAAAGTGTCATAATTAGTATAAATAATATCTCTCTATATCTATTATGGATTTATAGTATATAGATTTGGATTGTAATTTTATTTCCCTAATATTGTCGGAGCCTGGAAGTACAAGAAATATTTTAATCTTTTGGTCTTGGATAATCATAAAGTACTCAGGGATGGGTGGTGAGTAGTCCGGATAAAAAGAATAAAATGGTGTGTAAGCATTGACATAATCTTTTTATTAGCAAATGTTAACAACTTAACTCATACAAGATCAAAAAGCCAGTGTGCTTAATCAAACTACACTAAATTATTAGCAACACAACGAAATTTATAGATTGGGATCCTTTGCTTTTGTAGCCTATTTCTGAACAGAAATTACAATAATTCAACACAAAATTACAAAACTAGCATCCCCAATACCCCATTGGTGGACATTGCAGTTGGAATTTTTTTTTGCATTTTTGTTTAAAAAAGACATGTTCGCCATTCCATATGGCGAACATTACGAATTTGAAACAAATTGAAATTCAATTACCTGTTCACCGTTTGGAATAGAGAACAATACTATTTTATTTTGTTATATGAAATAGAAATGTTCACCATTCCAAATGGAGAATAACACTATTTTTTATTTTGTTATGAATCTGTTAACCTTTTGGCAGTTTATTTTTTTGTAACTCATACAGGTATTTTGAAGGTATAAAAATAATTTTTCTACATTTAATTTTCTCGATGTTGTTCTTCCGAAATAAAATATGAACATTCTACTTTGTTAGTAGGCCAAAAAATTTTAAAAATATAATGCATAACTATGTTTTAAAGCTCCGAAAATGTCAAAAACATATAAAATTTAAGAAAAACTTATGTACATAGGCATTTTGAGGGACCTAAAAAACATATTTCCAAATAATTGTTTTTCATTTTTACGGATTCGTATTATAGGATCAACGTCCTACTTTGTTACAAACCAAAAATCTCAAAAATATTTAAGATGGAACTATAGCATTTTAAGATACGAGAGTGACAAGAACACACAATTTTCATAATACTTTACATAAGATAAAATCACACAACAATTTGAAAATAAGATCAACAAACATGATACAAGTTCTTAAAACATGAAACAAGCATGATACATGATAGAAGCACACTTCATTAAAATTCAAATAGGAAATTTGAAAACAAGCATAAAATCACCAAGCAAGTTCTTAAATTTGACTTAGTCCAATCGCATAATTCTCAATTTTTTAGAGGAATTTGACGTTCTCATGCAGTTTCAGCTTCCATTGCAATTTGACTTTCTCTTGTTTCATGATCTTCAACATAATTTTCAATTTTTGTAGCCTCATCGTCCAACAGTTCCTCCTCTTTTTGGTCATAAAATGCATACAATTCTTGCACCCGACGCTAGTAGAGGATAGGCGCTCTCCTAGAACATGTCGAGCATCACGCGACTCAACTGGGGATGACCAGGGTCAAGCGCATGATATGCTCGAGAATTACCCTCAGCCTACATTCAAACAAGAAAAACAAATATGAGATATGTACACATGACAAACAAGTATGCATAAGAAACAAATAATGTTACAATGGACGAAGAACTTACATAATATTGTGAAGTACCTAGCGTACCTGTAAGCCTTCCTGCTGAGTCCAATGCCTAGGATTTAAAATGAATCACAGAGTGACTGAATCAAACCAAGTAGAATAGTCTCTTGGGCAAGCAGGACCGTTCCTTATTTTAGGATAGTCGGCGAGTAACAACTTATGATCAGCACATGTCTCTCAAAGATGGATGTATAGCCCATGATAGACTGTCCAATCTATACCTTCCATGGTAACGATTTCGTGAATATCTATATGGTTACAATTTGGTCAACCTGTAGGTATCTTCTACCTACAACCAAGCTATCTAGCCACTCATTCGGGGTAGCACCACTCCACAATGTTAATGACGATAAAGGGACAGTTCGCTGTCAAAAGTCTTTACAATAACATACTAGGAACATTATTACGAGTGAAATGAAAAGTTCTCATACAACTGCTCTTGTGAGTCTAAAGCCACAACATAAAGTGTCCATCCAGAAGGCTTTAGATATTCAAATAAATAAGGATTTACAAACTTGTATTTGGACTTAAGCGATGTGCTGAGCTGTCATTCTGTTAGTTTTGTTTATTTCCTTGCTAAGCTCTAGCTTTGTATAAATACTGAGCTTGTACTTCTTTTCTGTTACTTGACATTTTATCAATACATTTTTAGTTGTCTTCTTCTTCAAGCTTATTCTCACATTACACACATAGAGTTATATTTTCTAAATCTTTTATGGTATCAGAGCTCACATGACTATTTTTCGATTAGTTCCTTGATGAAGATGAAGTTCGTAATGTCAATCAATTACAGATCTGGTTGATTACGATCTTTCTTCTTTGTTTTTCAGATCATTCTCCGGCTATATCACAGGTTTCCGATCAGTCTCCGACTATATCACAGGTTTCATCGTGATTTCCTCTTTCGATGTATTTTACATCAATAGATTGATTATCAGAGCTATGTTGAAGCTTTGTTGTTTGATTCTCCTGTTTTGATCTGTTTTTTCTTCGATTTCATCGTTCAGAAACCCTAGATTTACAGTCATGTTGCATTATAGTTATGCTAATGCTGTTCAAGGCATTGAGTCTAGTCGTAATGTTCGTACTGTTGTAGAAGATGATACTGTTTATAAGGAATTAAACAGTGGTATTGGTCAACATAATGACAATGTTGAGAGTGTCCCTGTTCATTAATACAATCAAGAGGTTGTAGATAATAATTCTCATCCACTGTTCATTCATAACAATGATCATCCAGGACTAGTTTTGATTGCAAAGAAGCTAGTAGGACCTGATAACTATGCTCCATAAAGCAGGTCTATGCAGATTGCACTTAATGCAAGGAATAAGTTTGTTTTGGTGAATGGTACTTATGAGAAACCTGCTGTTAACTCTCCTTTATGTGCACAGTGGGAGAGAGTGAATGATCTTGTTATCACTTGGATTCTCAATTCAGTCACAGAAGAGATTAGTGATGGATTGAATTACGTTACTACTGCTATTGAAGTTTGGAAGGAGTTACATGAAAGGTTTTCTGGAGTGAATGGACACAGGATTTTTCAGGTTCTAAGGGATATACATAGCCTAGAACAAGGGAACAAGTCAGTTGAAGTTTATTTTCACAAATTAAAAGGCTTATGGGATGAGTATTCTGTGTTGGAGCCAACTGTGAACTGTGTTTGTGGTGCACAAAAGGTTCAGGTTGAGAGAGATCAGAAGAGAAAGCTACTTCAGTTTTTAATGGGATTACATGACAGCAATGCTACTATTCGAGGACAAATACTCATGATGAGTCCATTGCCTACTGTTTCTCAGGCTTATGCCTTTGTCAAGCAAGATGAAAAGGCTAGACAGGGTTTTCAAGGGATGCTTTCAGTGTCAAATCCTCTTGCTAATGCTTTGGTTAGCAACTCAGTCAATGCTGCTACCACTTCTGTTGGTTCTGGATATAAGAAGCCAGCTGTGTCTTTTAATGGAGCTTCTAAACCAGTGGTGAAATGTAATTTTTGTAATTTCACTGGACATACTAAAAAGAATTGTTATAAACTCATTGGATATCCACCTAATTGGAAGAAGAAGAAAGATTCAGCTACTACTAGAGTTTCTAATCAGGCTACTGTTGGTCAATTTAGACCTTTGCCAAAAGGGAATCAGTCTTCACAGGCAAATGTTGCAGCAACATCATCTATGTCAGGGACATCTGATCAATTCAGTCAAATGAAGCAGCAAATCAATCAATTGAGTCAGATGATGAGCTTTTTTGTGGGAAATGGGAAAAGTTCCAACAGTCCAGAGGATCATTTAGCAGGTATGGTCATTTCTGCTGCTAACTTAGTGGTCAATACCTGTTCTACATTTGCTTGGCTCATTGATACAGGAGCAACAGATCATATGTGTTTTTCCATTGATCTTTTTACTGATGTTCAAACTTTAGTTAATCCTATTAGCCTTGCTTTGCCCACTGGTGCTACCATTCTAGTTAATCAGACAGGGTCTTTCAAGATATATCCTAAGTTGGTTCTGCACAATGTTTTCTTTGTGCCTTCCTTTTCTTACAATTTGTTGTCAGTTTCTAAGTGGATTGCAGATTCTAAAGGTGTTTTGTCATTTTTTCCACAACATTGTGAGTTTTATAGTCAAGGTAATAAGACTTTACTAGCTACTGGTAAGCTGGTTGATGGGTTATATCACCTAGAATTTCAATCGTTGCTGTCTGGCACCTCTGTTTCTCCTTTACTAAATGTTCAACCTCGTCTTAATGCTGTTCACTCTAAAAATCAACTTAATGTGTTATGGCATTTGAGGTTAGGACATGTGTCAAATGATGTCCTACACAAAATACCTGAAGTGGGTGCTTCTGTTGTTGATGATTGCAATAAGCAATGCCCAGTTTGTCCTTTGTCAAAACAAACTAAATTACCCTTTCAGCTGAGTGATAGTCGTGCAGATGTTATCTTTGATCTTATACACGTAGATTTGTGGGGGCCTTATGCTTCTGAGACACATCATGGTTGTAAATTTTTCCTCACAATAGTTGATGATCATTGTAGGAATGTTTGGACCTATCTTCTTCCTACCAAGCAACATGTTGTTTCTCAACTCAAAACTTTTTTTGCCTATGTAGAAAACCAGTTTCATACCAGTATCAAACAAATTCGTAGTGACCATGGTACTGAGTTTTTTTATGCCACATTTGCTTCATTTCTTCTTAACAAGGGAGTGTTTCACCAAGCTTCTTGTGTTGGTACTCCTGCCCAGAATGGTCGTGTAGATCGTAAACACCGTCAATTGTTGTCTATTGCTCGTGCTTTACATTTTCAATCTGGTTTACCTATTCGTTTTTGGGGGGAGTGTATTCTTATAGCTACCTATATAGTAAATCGAGTTCCCACACCTGTTTTGGGTCATAAATCTCCGTTTGAGTGTTTATACAATACCCCTCCCGATTATAGTCTTTTCAAGGTGTTTGGGTGTTTATGTTATGCTTCAGTTCATGAATCTGACAAGTTTAAGCCTAGAGCCATTCGCTCTGTTTTTCTGGGATATCCTAATGATCATAAAGGTTATAAGTTATACAATTTTGACACTCATCAGTTGTTTATAACTCGACAATTAGTTTTTCATGAGAGTTCTTTTCCTTTTCATGATGGTACTCATACAAAATCCAATTCTGATCCATACTTTCTCAATCATTGGATAAATGATAATGTGGGAGATACTGTTGAACCTCTTCCTCCTCCTACTATTTCTTCTCAAATAGATAGTGTTTCTTTAGATTTTTCACCATCTGGTGATGTTAGTTCAGATTCTTCTCCTATAGTTAATTCTGAGAGTAGCTCACAGTCCTCAGAGTTATGGCATAGCTCTCCACCTGATAGTGATACTTTGATCAATCTTCATCCCAGTGTTGATTTGCCAGCTATTTCTGCTGATCATTTCTTGTGAAAGTCTACTCGAGAGCGTAAACTTCCTTCTTGGTGGAAGGATTATCATTGCAATACAGGACCTGTTAAGTATCCAATGGCTAATTTTGTTTCAACTCATTCTTTTTTACTGGCCATTCTGATTTTATGACTCAACTTGTCAAGATTAAAGAGCCTACTTCATTTGCCCAAGCAGTGCAAGATTCTAACTAGGTAGTTGCCATGAATAAAGAGCTCGATGCTCTTGAAGCTAATAATACTTGGATTTTAGTCCCTCTACCAGAAGGGAAGTCTACTATAGGTTGTAGGTGGGTCTACAAGGTTAAGTATCTTGCTAATGGTGAGATTGATCGATATAAAGCACGTTTGGTGGCTAAAGGGTATACACAGGAGCCAGGGGTTGATTTTCATGATACGTTTGCTCCTGTTGCTAAGGGTGTAACAGTTAAAACTGTTATGGCTATAGCTTCTTCTAAAAATTGGCCAATCTTTCAACTTGATATTAATAATGCCTTCCTCCATGGAGATCTTATTGAGGAGATTTATATGGATTTACCTTTGGGCTATATGGTTGATGTTTCTACAATCCGTTTGGTTTGTAAATTGAACAAATCCATATATGGACTTCGTCAGGAATCTAGAGAATGGAACAAGAAGTTAACTGAATTTTTGCTTAAAATTGGCTTCAAACAGTCTTTGGCTGATTATGCCCTGTTTGTTCATTAGCAAGACACACATTTTACAGTTGTTGTAGTCTACGTTGATGATATTTTGCTTACTGGGAACAATACAGATTTTATTGTTACGGTTAAAGAGGCTTTACATACTAAATTTAGTATTAAAGATCTTGGACAGGCCAAGGATTATTTGGGCCTTGAAATTTCTCGAAGTGATGCAGGTTTGGTTCTAAGTCAACATAAATTCATTCTAGACATGTTATCCAGTACTAATCTTCTCAATTCCAAGCCTCTTTCTATTCCTTTGGATCAGAATATCAAACTCTATGACATTGTTCGTTCAAGAGCATTGATTAAGAGTCCTTCTTTGTACAGAAGTCTGGTTGGTAAATTGTTATATTTAACATTTACCAGACCTGACATTAGTTATTTTGTTCATTTGTTGAGTCAGTTTTTACATGCTCCTCGTCAGAAGCATTTGGATGCTTTGTTTCGTGTTCTTCGATACTTGAATTGCACAGCTGGGTTGGGATTGTTTTTCCCTGTCAATAATTCTTTAGTTTTGCAAGGGTATTGTGTTAGTGATTGGGGAGGTTGCACCATTTCTGGTAGATCAGTAACTGGATATTGTTTGAAACTTGGTTCTGCAATTGTTTCTTGGCAAGCAAAGAAACAGACTGTTACTTCTCAAAGCACAGCAGAGGCTGAATATGGTGCTTTAGCTTCTATTACTACTGAAATTATGTGGATGAAGTATTTACTTGCAGATCTTCTTGTGCCTGTTACTAATGTTGTTGATGTGTTTTGTGATAACCAGGCTGCAGTTGATATTGCTAGTAATCCAGTTCAACATGCTCGTACTAAACATATCGAACTAGATTGTCATTTTATTCGTGAAAAAGTGCAGGCAGGTATCATCAATCCAGTGAAAATCTCTACTAAAAATCAGCTAGCTGATATCTTTACAAAAGCTTTTGGGAAGTACTGCTCACTGGTCTATTTGTTCCAAACTGGGATTACACAATCCTTGTGCATCTCCAGTTTGGGGGGGGGGTATTACGAGTGAAACGAAAAGTTCTCATACAGCTGCTCTTGTGAGTCTAAAACCACAACATAAAGTGTCCATCCAAAAGGCTTTAGATATTCAAATAAATAAGGATTTACAAACTTGTATTTGGACTTAAGCGATGTGCTGACCTGTCATTCTGTTAGTTTTGCTGAGCTGTAGCTTTGTATAAATACTGAGCTTGTACTTCTTTTCTGTTACTTGACATTTTATCAATACATTTTTAGTTGTCTTTTTCTTCAAGCTTATTCTCACATTACACACAGAGTTATATTTTCTAAATCTTTTACACATAATCGTCAATGACAGTTGGTATGGCCTCCACACAATCTGATCCTCGGTCATAAATTCAAGCTCATGCCAATGCGGTCGTGCATTATGCGCTATGATATCCTTTCAGTTCATAGAGACTTTCCACCTGCAAGAGAAATGGTCATTATGAGGTACAAGAAAATGCAGGAAGACATAATGACGAAAATGTTGAATATTGAATAGAGTAAAAACAATTTTTACCTTAGACCCTGGAATGCTGAAGACCGGGTGCTGAGTTTGGTGCTGAAGCAAATGATGTGAATTGCTCCCAAATCCGCATCTATTACACATGTACATCAGTCACATAGCTACATAGACATAAAGTAGGATGTAAAAAACTGAATGTTACGTACCTGAAAAAGTGTCATGTAACCACGTATATCCGACTTATGAAATAGACTACCCTGCCACAAATTACTATACAAGTACGTGAGGACTGCACTGCCCCAACTATAAGTATGGACCTGCTCAATCGCCCGTAAATAATCAAGAAGGTGAAAGTGAACCCTGTTGTCAGAAGAGTGTGGAAATAGAGATCCAAGTATAAGCAGGAGATGTGCCCGTGTATGGAATAACTCTCAGGCATAATCGTCTATATTAATATTCAAGCGATGACAACTGTTGACGGAGGAATTTGGGAACAACAAAATTCGAGGTACGTCGCCGGAAACAAGATCTGTTGCGGTGGTTCTCTGCCGGAGAAAACGGTGGTGCGTGGTTGTTGAGTGTGATTGATGGCTGAGATTGATAGGGTTAGTGGCGGCTATTTAGAGCTCTCGACTTCCAACCCCTCAATCGGCCTACGTACCCCGGTATTTATAGGGGATCAAGCCATACGTAGTTCTTGAAGAACAAGAAACCCAAACGGGCTTGGATTGTAGGTCCAGCATCCGGAATGTTCTACTATGAGGCCTAACCACAAAAGGCCCAAGGTTCATCCAAGATCTCAAGACTTCACAGGTAAGGAAACTTCCCCCGTCGAGGACTAGTCCTATCCGCTACCAGCTATTTCTTGATTTCAAGGATGCAGGTATAGCCATGGTTTACCCCAAGTGCAGAACGCATCCCTGTCCCCCGAATGAGAAGCACCCACCAGATAGCAGGACAGGTGATCCAGAGCTTTTGGGTGCAAAGTGCAGGATTACTCCAAAGTTCCCCAATGAGAGCGCGTCCATTGGCTACAGGAACAGAGCTCCCAAAGCACACACCAGAAAGTCCCCATCTTTCCACCTTAGGGCGCGCCCTTAGTGTTTAAGAAGGGTCCTTATATCCAGGAAAACCCCTGGAGGCCTTCTGCGGCGGACATCCCCCTCCTGAGATACGACAGGAGGGAATTCTTCAATAATCAAACAGGAAATCGACATTATTATCATCTTAGAATTCCAACATAACCTAGGGCACGGCCTAATACCCCCAGGGCGCGCCCTAACCTCTTGAAAACCCTAATTCGTTCTCTAAAATCCCAAATTGAACCCGTTATTGACCCGAATCCATCTCGAAATATCCGAACCGAATTTTGGCTATAACAACTACCCCCCCAATTCCATATGAAATCAAAGATGATATATGGAATTTTCACGAACAAAGCCCAAAATTCTCACAACCTTCTGAACAAGGCGCACCTTAAGAGAGGGCGCGCCCTTGGAATTTTAACCGATCCTACAGTTGTCAACCACTATCTCTTCAAACCACTATAAATACCCCCCTTAACCTTCACTTTACTCTTTTCACTCTCTTTCTCTACCAAAATCGACACCGGCGACTTCAAGTTTTCCGAGCACTAATCCGGCCGATTTCGTCACTTTTTTGGTCATTTCTTCACTAAATCGAACTCTAGAACTTACAAGGTACGTTTTCATGTCTTTATTTCAAGTTTTCACCGTGCTTTTATTGTCCGATTTTGCGATTTGACCTTTGGTTATCTTTGTGTTCTTCAAAACTGCTTGTATGTATATATGTATGCATGTGCATTTGATCCTTTTTTGCTGTTATAACTTTTCTAAAATATGTTTCTGATAAATTGATACGGTTAATCAATTCTCAGGGCGCGCCTTGGATACAGGGCGCGCCTTGGATTCCTCTGATTTCATAACGTAATCTTGATTTCTAGGATACCTTAGAAAACTTTTCTTGGCGCACCTTCACGTCACTAACTCCGTATTTTAAGTTGCGTCATGTATGATTTTATAACCTAGGAAATCTCAGGGATAGTCGACTTTTTAGATTCTTTTTAGCTTGTAATTTGTTGAAAATTTCTTCCCTGGGCGCGCCCTCAATTTTTCATCTTTAATTTTGCAGCTGGAGGGCGCGCCCTCTCCATTTCATCCTTTTAAGGAACTTAACAAACGTATTGGGACTTACTCTCCTTTGCCAGCTCCTCTACCTCCTAATCCGCCTAGACCTCTCTTCTCATTCGTATCCTCAGAAGATAGGGCGCGCCTTATCCAAGATTTTAACGAAGACAGAATGAGTTTTTCCAGTGAAGAATCCTTAGATAATGTCCCCCTTAGCAACCATATGAAGAACAACACAGAAACTTCAAAACCAATACCCGAAAAAACTCCAAACCCTTTGCATACAAATCCCTCTGATAATGATTATACTCCAGATTTCAATTCCTCCAACGACACACACTCTTCTGACACTTACTCCTCTGAGGGTGCGCCCTCAGCTTCTTCCATTTCGCCTATAGCTGATTCCGAACCTACATCTCCATTACCTTCTCCGGTCCCGTTTAGACATTGGGAAGTCCTTGATGAAGAAGTTGATATTGACTTCGGTAAATATGATGGCATGTCTGAAAAGGAGAAAAATCTTCTTAGAAAGAAACGAGGCAAATTGGCTTGTGTGAATATGTCTTCTATCGCTACGAGTGATGAAGTAGGATGGGTTATGCAATATTATGGCCAAGAAGGAATCTGGGCCATCCCATATGCTCACCACCGCCCACATATCTTCAATTATGGTAAAAATTTCAAAATTCCAAGGATGGTCTTAACTCCTAAACTTGTAGCTCTTGGTGTGGGCGCGCCCTTACACCCCTACCTCCAACAAATACTGAGGTGGTATGACATAGCACCCATCCAACTTTTCCCCAACAGCTACAAGCTTGTGTTGGCTTTATTTATCCTTTACCATGACCTCGAACTAGGAGTTCCCTCTATGCATGAGGTTAGCTATTTCTTCAGCATTCGACAGTCCAGCATTGGTTACTACTACCTTGTAATCAATAAGCTTCACAACAACAAAGGTTTTTCCGAAGGAAGAATCAGCCATCTCAAATTTTGGAAAGAACCTTTCTTCTATGTCTGGGATGTTCCTCGAGTTCATTTTCAGTTCAACACGAATCCTTGTAAGTTAGGGCGCGCCCTATTCCTTTATTATCTTTTTAATTTCCAACTGTCTATTAACTCCTTCGAATTTTAACAGATAAAAGAACACAGAAAACACTCGAGGGCGCGGCCTCAATTCGTGCAAAAGCCGTTCTGAGAGTTGCCTCAGAAAAATTCAACCTCCAATCTTTAATCACAGAAGAAAATTTAAAGAGAGTAGGAATTTTGCCTGATAGAGTCGGACATATTTGCAAGTTTAAAAAGTTTAGGAAGGGAATTCCCGTTCCCACATTCCCTTCTAGCAATAGTGAAAATGAAAATTCTGACTCCGATGAAGGTACAGAAGTTATAGCATAGGGCGCGTCCTAATCTTTCTTCATTACTTGCCTAAAAAATTTTAGTATAACCTGTCTAATGCCTTTTTATCCAGGGCGCGGCTTAATTCTTCCTTTTTTGTCTCGTGCAGGTATGGCTCCTAGGATTCCTCGGGGATTTGGAGCTGCAAAAAAGAAAAACGACAAAGAGAAGAAAACCGAGCAAACAGGTACATCAGATTCCAGGGCGCGTCCTGTGCAAAGGAAGGACTCTAGTGACGTAGTCACTCCATCCACAGAGTCCTTAAAAAGGAATGCTGATACTCTAGAACCTCTCGTCGACAGGGGCAAGAAACCGAGAACCGAGGGCGCGCCCTCATATGTCGAAACTTTGATTGGTCCAGCTGCAGCTCCTCTTATTGGAGAGGATGAAGTCAATTCATGGCAGAACATGAATGCTGATGAGGAATCCGAATCCATGATTCGAGCATCCGCCCAACTACTCATCCAATCTCTAGGGCGCGCCCAGAGAGTCCACAAAGAAAAACTTCATATCAACAGACTTGAGGCTGAGAACAGAAAGTACTCAAAAATGGTTATCGATACTGATAACAAGTGGAAGAAAGAATGTGATGCCAAAGAGGCCAGCATTGCTACCCTCAAGTTAGATCTTCAGAAATCTGTTGAAGAAGGCTTATATCTTAGTGATCAAGTCAAGAGGCTGAAGAAGGAGGAGGAGTATTTCCAAGCTCAACAGAATGCCCTGGAAATTGAAAAGGCTAAGCTGAAAGAGCAGAGGGAAGCCATTGAGGATGAGAATTTTGAGAAGGGATTCAACTTCTATCTTACTGGCTTTCTAGCCAATGATCCTGACTACAACTGGGAGGAGAAGTTTGGTCCCGCTGCTGCTGAGGATGTAGCAAAATTTAAAGTTGAAGAAGCTGCTGCCATCAAGGCAAAAAGAGTTGAGCTTGGATTAGAGGATCCTTCCGAGGATGCGCCCTCCACTGGAAATGTTCAAATCTCTCCTCCAGCAGTTATCCCTGCTCAGAACTCACCTCCTGCAGACGTATCTCCTCTCACCACTATTCGTCCTAATGATGCTCAGGACGCGCCTCCTTCATCTCCCAAAGTTGTTCCTTCTTCTCCTTCTAAGGGCGCGCCTTAGAGTTGCAAACTTTCTTCAAACTTGTTCGTTCATACTTTTAAGGTGCGGGTCCTTTGTAAAACCCTGCAAGTTGTAACTCTTAACTTTTATGCCTTTTGAACTTCAATATGTTTATTATTTATCTTCATACTTTTATTTTTCTCATCAGATTCTTCAAATAAGGGCGCGCCCTATGTGGGGATGCGACCTTTTTATTTAAGGAAATACCTTCAACTTGATTTTTAACTGTGACAAAATACCTTCAAAAAGTCTTTAAAATATAGATTGAGGGCGCGCCCTAAGGTATTGCCCTTTTCAGGTTTTCTTTAACTTGTCAAAATTTACTTATCATTATGCAGAACTTCACAGGGCGCGCCCTAAGACATAGGGTGCATCCTCTTGTACTTCAATCTTCAAAAAATAGCTAAAAATGTCTTGATATACTTCATTAATCTTTAAATAAATTCTTTATTAAATTCAAGTCTCAACAGAACAGGGGAAGGTATACATGTATTACCCCCCAAGCTAAGGAGAATAAACTTCAAACAACGTGGAATAAAAATAGAAAATCTCGACTAGAACTAAGGAAGGCATATATGCACTACCCCCTAGACTAGGAGAACAATTATTGATACTAGTCTAACTTATATCTAAGCCTTCCAAAATAGGGGGCCGAAGCCGCACCCTACTGATAGTATTTTCTGAAATGCTCTGCATTCCATGCTCTTGGGATTGTGTTGCCATCCAAGTCTTCTAGATGATAAGATCCTTCCCAGATGATAGACTTGATCTTGTAAGGTCCTTCCCAGTTGGGACCAAAGACTCCATGTGCTGCTACCCTTGTATTCGGCATGTCTTTCCGCAGAACTAGATCACCCACCTTGAAAGGCTGAGTCTTCACCTTCTTGTTATAGTACCGTGCAGCCCTCTGCTGATAAGTTGCCAACCTCAACTGCGAATTTGCCCTCATCTCTTCTAGGATATCAAGATTTAGCCTTTGATTTATCATATTCAATTCTTCATCACAGAAATCCCTTCGAAATGATCCTGCTCCAATTTCTACCGGCACCATTGCCTCACATCCATAAGACAATATGAAAGGAGATTCTCCAGTTGTGGTTCTTGGAGTTGTGTTGTATGACCACAAGACCATGGGAAGTTCTTCAGGCCAATTCCCCTTACTTTCTTCCAACTTCGTCTTCAAGGTATGCTTGATTATTTTGTTGATAGCCTCTGTCTGCCCATTACTTTGAGGATGATACACGGCTGCAAATTCCTTCTTTATCCCCAAGTCATCACACAACTTCCGCAACTCTTTGCTGTCAAACTGTTTTCAATTATCCGACACAAGTTTATATGGAATTCCAAACCTGCACACAATAGAGTTGAAAACAAAATCTCGAATTTTCCTTGCAGTAATTGTGGCCAAGGGCATTGCTTCCGCCCACTTGGTAAAGTAATCCACAGCAACAACAGCATACTTCACTCCTCCCTTAGCTTTAGGGAGTTCTCCAATGAGATCTATTCCCCACATAGCAAATGGCCATGGGCTCATTAAAGAAGTCAAAGTAGTAGCAGGGCTGGTAGAATAATTGGCAAACCTCTGACATTTGTCACATGCCTTAACAAACTCGTAAGCATCCTTCTTCAAGGTAGGCCAATAATATCCTTGCCTTAACACCTTCATTGCCAACGAACCACCCCCCGAGTGATTGCCGCAAATCCCTTCATGAATCTCCCTAAGGATGTAATTACATTCATCTCCATCTATGCACTTGAAAAGTGGTTGATTGAAACCCCTCTTATATAATATCCCATCATATTCCACGAATCTAGCTACTTGATACTGAAGCCGCCTGGCCTCCAGCTTCTCACTTGGAAGTATACCTTCTCGGATATATTTTTGAATGGGAGTCATCCAAGTAACATTTGGAGTAGATTCCACTTCCATGACTTCTACCTCTGGAATACTGGGTACTTCCTGTATTTGCAAAGGTACTGTTCCCAACAGCATAGCATCCTTTTGTGACCCTAACCTGGCTAACACATCTGCACTACAATTCTCATCTCGTGGAATACATTCTACCCGTACTTCTCGGAACTTTTTGATCAACCGCTGAGCGCACCTCATGTAAAGCTCTGTCCTTGGACCTCTGCACTGAAATCCACCCTTTACTTGTCCAACCACTAGTTCTGAATCACTTAACACAATGAGATTCACTACCTTCATCTCCAAAGCCATCTTCAACCCATTAATCAAGGCTTCATACTCTGCATCATTATTGGTTGCTTGAAATTTGAAATGAATAGCACTCATGAGTTGATTCCCTTCGGGGGTAAATAAGATTACACCTGCTCCAGCCCCTCCATTGTTGACAGCTCCATCTACTTGTAACTTCCACCAAGGTTGAGGAACTTCTTCAAATGGGCTTGCCCTCTTAAACGGAATTTCAGGCTAAACCAACACAATCGATTTTTCTTCATTTTCTGACTCGAATTCAAGAATGAAATTAGCTAGAGCTTGACCCTTGATAGCTGTCCTTGGAGTATATTCCAAATCAAATTGTCGCAACTCAATTGCCCATTTTAACATTCGGCCAGAAGTTTCCGGTTTGTGAAGAATTCCTCTCAATGGATATGCCGTACGAACTTCAATCTTGTGAGCTTGAAAATAAGGCCGAAGCTTCCTGGATGCTAGAACTAAGGCATAAACCAACTTTTCCATGCTAGTGTATCTGGTTTCCGCATCGAGCAAACGCTTACTCACATAGTAAACCGGAGACTGATGATCAACTTCTTCTCTTACCAACACCGCACTGATGGAATGTTCCGAAACAGCCAAGTATAAAATTAACGTCTCTCCTTCCACAGGCTTAGCTAAAAGAGGAGGATTTCCCAAATGCTCCTTTATTCTCTGAAAAGCTTCCTCACATTCAAATGTCCATACAAAATCCTTGGCTGCCCCATTTATTGCTTTGAAGAATTCTCTGCATTTATCCGATGATTTTGATACGAAACGATTAAGGGCAGCTATCCTTCCCGTGAGACTCTGAACTTGCTTCACACTAGACGGAGATTTCATGTCAAGAAGAGCTTTAATTTTTGCTGGATTTGCCTCGATTCCACGATGATTGACAATAAATCCTAGAAACTTCCCGGATTCTACCCCGAAGACACATTTTTGAGGATTCAGCTTCATCCTAAACTTCCTCAAAATCTCGAACATCTGTTCCAAATGCTTTACATGATCCTCCACTTTTAAGGATTTAACAAGCATGTCATCCACGTATACCTCCATGGTTTTCCCTATCAAATCTTTAAACATCATATTTACCAACCTCTGATAGGTTGCGCCAGCATTGATCAACCCGAATGGCATGCCAATATAACAATACAATCCTCGATCCGTAATAAAGGAAGTGTGCTCTTGATCTGGCTCATACATAGGGATCTGGTTGTAACCCGAGTAAGCATCCATGAAACTTAAAAGAGCGTGTCCTGCCGTGGCATCCACCAACTGATCAATCCTCGGGAGTGGAAAGCTATCCTTCGGGCATGCCTTGTTTAGATCAGTGAAATCCACACAAGTCCTCCATTTTCCATTTGGTTTTTTCACAAGAACTGGATTAGCCAACCATTCTGGATAATATGACTCCTTGATTAGCCCAACATCTAGAAGTCTATCCACCTCTTCTTTCAATGCTATGGCTCTCTCTCCACTTATTGGCCGGCGTTTCTGGCGGATCCCCTTTTTGGTAGGATCTATATTCAGACGGTGACACATAACCTTCGGATCAATCCCAACCATATCAGCATGACTCCAAGCAAAAACATCCAGATTGTTTAAAAGGAAGTTGGTGAGCATGCCTCTTAACTTGGAGTTCAACTGCGATCCAATCTTCAGAACCTTAGTTAGATCCCTTTCATCTACCAAAATAGAAATTGTATCCTCTGCAGGACCAGTCTTTTCCACCGGTTGTGGTGTCCTTGGGTCAAGGTCGAAATCAAAACTTCGAGGATCTTCAACCGGTGCTACATCCTTGGAGGGCACGTCCTCCTTAAGAGGGAAGTCTTCCTCAACAAGGGTATGCACCAAACCCTCAAGTAACATCCGCCTCCCTTCAACCTGCTCACCCTTGAGATCAAATGAGATTACTTCCTCTGTGTCTTCCTCAATTTCTTCCAAAATTCCTTCTTGAAGGTCATCAAGAACCGAGGTATCATCCTCAGGGCGCACCCTGTATAGAAGCTCTTCCTCTTCAGGTTCTTGGACAAGATAATGGGCTTTTACCTCTTCTGGGACAACACTCATGATTCCTGAATCACTCTCGCGTAGGGCGCGCCCTCCATCCTGCTGTCTTCTAAACCCTTTAATCGCCTTATGGTAGCAATCTCTTGAGTCATGCTGAGAGCCCCGTACAGTTCCCACACCATTTGGCGTAGGAAATTTCATCGCGAGATGATAGATGGAGGTCACAACTTTCATTTCCTTCAACAGAGGTCGTCCTACCAGAGCATTATGTGATGAATCCACATTCAAAATCATGAAATCCATCATTTGAGTCACAGAAAGGGTTCCTTCCCCAAGAGTTACCGGTAATTTGATAGCTCCCATAACTTTTACCGATTCTCCTGAAAAACCATAGATCCAACCGTTGTCTCGAATCATATCCTTGTCTAAGAGTCCCAGCTTCTTATAAGTACTGTAGTATAGTATATTCACCGAGCTTCCATTGTCCACGAAAACCCGATGGACATTCTTCGAACCAATCTGAATCGCTACTACCAGAACGTCATTATGAGGATGATGTACCCATCTAGCTTCTTCTTCGGTGAAAGTAATGTCAGCACATTCTCCCTTGAACAACTTAGGTGGCCTCAACTCCAAGCTATTCACATTTGTGGGAGATCGATACCTCGCTTCTCTGGAATATCTCTCCATAGCGTGATTGCTATCTCCCCCTAAATGGTGTCCCCCAAAGATGGTGTGAATAATCCCTTCTTTGACGAATTTCTTCTCTTCCGGCTTACCATCTCCGTGGAGGGCGCGCCCTCCATATCTCCTGTCAGGATTCTCCTTATGCTTCTTCACCTCCCTAACAATCCATTCCGTCAGGTATCCTTCCTTAATCAAATCCTCAATCTCCTCCCTGAGCTGACGACATTCATGAGTGTTATGCCCTGAGGATTCATGGAATTCACAATACTTTTTCTTATCTTTACTCTGCCAAGAGGTCAATGGTTCCGGCTTTCTGAAGAACCCTTTGTTCTTATTCACCTCAAAGATATGTTCAATAGAAGCTGCTAAAGGAGTATAGTTACCCGGCCTTTGATCGTAAGTGTATGTATCAGGTGGACCCCAATTCCTTCCAGTTTCAGTTAAATTTACCCGGTTCGCACCAGTTGCTATACGACGAGTAGGACTAGGAGACCTATCCTTCCTTTTACCGGCCTTTCCCTTAGAGCTGTTCTGACTGTCAGTTTTTCGGTTATCTGCCAAGGATTGTTCTACAATCTTGAAAGACTCAGCCTGTGCAAACACATCAGCTAAAGTAGGTGGGTCTCACCCTTGAAGATGCTTCCAGAAATCAGTCCCCACGGACAATCCAGCTATCAAGAAACTCTTTAGTGTTTCATCAGTCGCCCCTCTCACCATAGTGGATTCCGAGTTGAATCTCTTGAAATAGGATTGCAAACTCTCTCCTTCCCTTTGCTTGATATTGGCCAAGGTTGTGACCGGAGGAGCATATTTTACTGCGGCCTGGAACTTAGTCAAGAACAAGTTCCTCATCACCTGCCATGATGTAATTACCCCTGGACCGAGCTTCTGAAACCATTGCTGAGCACTCTCCCTGAAAGTTGCCGCCAACAATCGACATCTAGCCAATTCCGTAACTTGATAGACATCCATCTCGATATCGAAACGTCCAAAGAATTCCACAGGGTCTGCATTTCCATGAAATCGCAAATCATTGGTCATTGATCTATACCCAGCAGGGAGCTGTGCCTCTCTAACTTCAGTCGAGAAGGGAGAGGATGTTGGTGCAGTTGCAGATATTCTTCCTCCATCCAGGTGAGCAAGGAGTTTCTTTAAATCATCCACATTAAATGTTCCCACTCCAGGAATATTCTGGATATTTGGTTGTTCCACAGTCTGAGTACCCCCCGGGGGTGGAGGCGGTGGTGGAGCCGCTGTCTGAATGTCTCCTTGAATCTCTACTTGTGGTTGAATCACAACATTCTCTTGAGTTTGAGTTTCTTGACCCTCAGGATTTTCATGAGGTTGCGAGTTTCCTTGAGAACCTCTCTGATACTGTCCCTGCGTCCTCGACCTGGACTCACTAGAGGTGCTTGAGGGGATTTGATGGATACGGGGGGATCTTCCACCTGAGGGCGCGCCCTGGTTACGGGGGCGCCTATTCCCCTGATACCAATCCATTCTTCTATCACCATTATCACGGTGTCTTCTTCCAGTGTTATCACGATGAGGAGTTTGTTCAAATCCAAGGGGCCGCGACCTGTTATGAACAGGGGGCACGCGCTGTGGATTATCATTTCGAGCAAGAGTTCTCTCATGTCCAAGGGGCCGCGACCTGTTGTCAGGGGGCGCGCGCTGTGGATCGTGACTCTGTGGAAGGGCTCGCTCATGTCCAAGGGGCCTCGACCTGTTATCACGGGGCACGCGCTGTGAATCATGGGGCCTCGATTCCATATATTTGTCTTTCTTCTGGAGCTCGAGGAGCACCATCCTCAAATCATCGTCATTAAGCCTTATTCCAAGGCGTTCTTTCAAGCTGGAAAAATCTCTCCTTTCTCTAGCCATTTGCTCCTCATCCCCTTGAATCTCACGAGGAGTGCGCCCTGAACGGTGAGGATGAGGGCGCGCCCTCTTTTGAGGATTCATCAACCTGCGCTCAGAATTATTTTCACTAGGATGTTCAACAATAGGATCAGAATAATCTAACCTTCGAGGAGTGACCAGCTGAAATCTCCTTTCGTGACTTTCCTCCCTCCTTCGAGAATCTTCCTCGATCTGAGGGGATTTCCCTGATCGGCGATGATTTCGTGGGATACTCCGAGATTTTCTCCTTGATTCTTGCTCTTCCTCCACAGAACCCAATCTCGCCCCAAAACTATTTATGGCATCTTGCATGACATACAGCTGTTCCATTAATGCCGAATTACTGATGAGAACGGGCGGCTGTCCATCGATGGCGGCCGGAGTTCCATGATGTCGCGGAGGAGCAGCAATATTTTCCGGGACATAAGCTTCATGACGCGCTTGGTTATCTCCCAAGCTATCTTCAGAATCGTAACCGTCCTCTTCTCGAGAACCTCTGCCATGATTGTGAGACATCTTTTCCTCCTAAGATGTAGATCTTGATTGGCTGCCCTCCTTCTAGCGCCAATTTGTTGATGGAGGAATTTGGGAACAACAAAATTCGAGGTACGTCGCCGGAAACAAGATCTGATGCGGTGGTTCTCTGCCGGAGAAAACGGTGGTGCGTGGTTGTTGAGTGTGATTGATGGTTGAGATTGATAGGGTTAGTGGCGGCTATTCAGAGCTCTCGACTTCCAACCCCTCAATCAGCCTATGTACCCCGGTATTTATAGGGGATCAAGCCATACGTAGTTCTTGAAGAACAAGAAACCCAAACGGGCTTGGATTGTAGGTCCAGCATCCGGAATGTTCTACTATGAGGCCTAACCACAAAAGGTCCAAGGTTCATCCAAGATCTCAAGACTTCACAGATAAGGAAACTTCCCCCGTCGAGGACTAGTCCTATCCGCTACCAGCTATTTCTTGATTTCAAGGATGCCGGTATAGCCATGGTTTACCCCAAGTGCAGAACGCATCCCTGTCCCCCGAATGAGAAGCACCCACCAGATAGCAGGACAGGTGATCCAGAGCTTTTGGGTGTAAAGTGCAGGATTACTCCAAAGTTCCCCAATGAGAGCGCGCCCATTGGCTACAGGAACAGAGCTCCCAAAGCACACACCAGAAAGTCCCCATCTTTCCACCTTAGGGCGCGCCCTTAGTGTTTAAGAAGGGTCCTTATATCCAGGAAAACCCCTGGAGGCCTTCTGCGGCGGACATCCCCCTCCTGAGATACGACAGGAGGGAATTCTTCAATAATCAAACAGGAAATCGACATTATTATCATCTTAGAATTCCAACATAACCTAGGGCGCGGCCTAATACCCCCAGGGCGCGCCCTAACCTCTTGAAAACCCTAATTCGTTCTCTAAAATCCCAAATTGAACCCGTTATTGACCCGAATCCATCTCAAAAATATCCGAACCGAATTTTGGCTATAACAACAACTACTGAATTTTTCTACCAGCCAAGTAATCTTCAATCCTCCTATGTTTAAGTCTGTATCCTAATAACACGTCTACCATACGACATCGCTCCCCCAATCTCCTTTTAGGCAACGGTAGTATGACGGGACGTCCAGAATTAGGGAGATCGAGGATATGATGGACATCGTCAAGTGTGATGGTGGCCTCACCAAACGTTAGATGGAAAGTGTGAGTCTTCGGCTGCCACCTATCAACAGATGGAAAGCTGTAATCTGGCCAACATCATGCTGAATGATCCAATCGTGCACACCTTTTCCATCCCAGCCTCCCTAATGCCTCTTCATATATCAAGTGGCAGTGGATTATCTTTTAAAGTAGATCAATAACTGCGAACGTTAACCGCGAACGTAAATCATCCAATTCCTGCAAGCATTTATATTAATAAATATATGATATTGAACAATAGGCTATAAGTATGAAAGCGCATGGAAATATACAATCAGAAATGTTTTATACCTATCCAGCCCAACTGAACTCCAAACGGTTGTTATGCAATTGGGTCAATAAGGACCCGTCAACCGGACCAGGATGATAGTTAGGCCCGTCCATGTTTGTGTACAATATTTAAATATTATTTCTTGTAAATAAATTTTAATTTCGATTAATATAATTATTAAGTTACCAATCGTACATAAATTATTATTTTTCAAATTCTTTTTTCTTAATAAAATATAGTCTTTTCACATATTTCATATTACAAAAATAATGACTAAATTATTTTAATATTATTAGTTAAAATTTGATTAAATTATTTTGTAATTACTAAAAATTATTAAATATTTCAGATCTAATAAAATAAGATTTAATTAATTAGTTTTTATTTATAAATACCAATGACATAATTAGGGATGAGCACAAAAATTCGAAAGCCGGAATATCCAATTTTTCGATCCGGTATCCGATTATGAAAATTCGGAAAGTAGGATATCCGATCCGAAAAACCCGGACAGGATATCCGATCCAAATTTTTTTTATGAATTCGGATACGGATCCGGATCATAACTTTCCGGATCCGATCTGGTTTTTTAATATTTATTAAAAAGTAATTTATATATTTGGTAAATAATGAATTTATTGTAGACAAATTCAACATTGAACATGTTAAATTAAGTAATGAATTATCACTAATAAATTAATGAATTTGTTGTGTATCACCTAAGTTTATAAGCATTTTAGGTGTAAAAACATTAATAGGGATGTACTTAAGTGTGAATTTATTAATAAAACTCCATATATTGAAAATTTCGTAACCACATGTAAGTTTCCTTAAATCAACCTTGATAAATATTTTCTCTTACTTAATCTTTTTATCCAAAGTGTTTGATTAAGAAGTTATAATATTAAACAAAAATAAAGCAAATGGAAGTATATTTTTTTTAATAATATTTTCCCTCTATCCCGTTTATATTGGCCATCAATCAAAAATCATGTATTGATCAATCAAGTGAAAACAGCCAAACTTACTCTTTTGCATACTTAGAAAAACATCACATTATTAATACTTAATTTGCTTTATTTAGGAAATGACTGTTACTTTTAGGACATGCAAAAAAGAAATTTTGGTCAATATAAATGGGACGAAGAGAGTATTAATATCTCTTAAAAAATATTTATAAGAACTCGTTAAAGAAATGAATGGTAGTTTATGATATATCAAAATAAAATTAGGAAAAAAATGAATATACAAATGTTAAAATATGAGATTATAATATCTAAAATTTTATTAATTAATTTATCATTTGTAAAGTTAACGATAACTTATTAAAAAAGTTATAAATTCATTTTTTATACAAATAAAAATAAATTTTAATTAATTAATTCGGATTCGGATTATCTGATTTCCAATTAATCGGATTTTCGGAATTCGGATATCTTGTTAAACCGGAACGGGAATAGATTTTTCATAATCTAACAAATAATCTGGTTGATCCAAAAAATAAGATTTAATTAAATGATTAGTCTTTAAAAACGTACCAATATCCGATTTTCCTCACCCCTAAACATTACAAGAATTATCAATTAATCCAACAAATTTCAAACACTACACTAATCATTGTGCAAATATTTTACAAACAAAGTTTAAGATTTTGAAATGTAAACTAAAACACAATTAACAATTAATATTTTATTCACAATTTAAAATCATAAGAAAATCACAACAAATTTACAAAATTGAGATCAATACAAATCACAAAAATATACTCCCTCGGCCCCATTCAATTGTTTACACTTTTCAAGGGTGTCCGGCATGTGTTGTAAGGATAGTTTCATAATTTATTTTTAAAATTTTCTTTTCTTATATAAAAATTTAATTTAAATTTTTTTACAAAAAAAAAATTAAAAATAATTTACATAACTATCACCTTTTTGACAATCTTGAAAAGTGTAAACTCGGAGGGAGTACGTATTACAAGTTAAATTGTAAATGGTGATGGTGATGGAATTGTGTGCAAAAGATAAAAAGGATGGTGAAGAAATGGTGGAGGCGCAGCCGGATGGAGGAAAGAGGAAAGATGAGTCAGGGAGGAGGTCGCCGTTTAGAACATAACATGGATATATATACATTCTGTTCTGTTCACTATTTACAATGGCGAACACTTCTTTTTCTTAATTTTTATATTGCTTCTTCCTTGTTCGCCATCAACAAGGCTTTTAGACATGCCAGTTTTGCAAAACTCTATTCAGCTAGGTCATTTCTGCAGAATCTGTTCATAAACGTGCTAATAATGCAAAGAAGCCTATAGATTGGAAATTTTTGGAAGTGACAAATTGACAGTCAGAACATATCGAATATAAGTAGGTTCACATTAACATCAGTACTGATCAGACTCGTTTTCGTCCAACAATTTTGCTCAGCCAATTAACTATGGACAAGATATGGGTAGCTACAACAGATTTAGTAATATATTTTCTCCAATATCTCGACTGAGTACTAGCCGTCTAATTACCTATCTCTTATTGTAAGAATTTATATGCACTCTTCATATAACATCAAGTAGTGTCCTTTTCTTGCACCACTCCTGATAATCCTGTCTAACACAGCTATGCAACGAGATAGATAGAGTGTTGTGCCAATAGGAATCAAAAGGAATGTTCGAAAGCAAGATAGAATTCACTTCTCAAATTGGATTCAGAATATTACTCAGAGTTGTTTGATTTAATATAGTTTTTGGAGATGTTACCGGCTGCCTAGTACTTCCATATTTTGAAGCTCTAATTGTTCTTCTTTAATTCCTTCTTTCCAAGTTGGGCATTTTTGAACCCCATGCTCCAACTTGAGGGGGGTATTATGGATGTATTCAAATGTTAGGTAGCCACCATGTTAGGTAGCCACATTTGATGAATCAACAATGGAGGCTAGTCAAATAAAATGGCTATCATGATGTAAGCCATGATGTCTTGGTTGGTGAAATGAAGCCTATAAATAGGCTTGCATATTTCACTTGTTATTGATTCAATCATTCAATAAACAATGTTTAGAATCAAATATTTGTGTAATTCTTCAAATACAGACTTTTGACGCCTAACATATGAAGAACTAGAACTCTCCTTTTTCACAGTTCACTTTTATTCAGTGGTATGCAACTTCAACTTCTATTGTCCATTTGATAGTGAATATTGCTTCAAGTTCTGAACCTAATGTGTAAACAGGGAATTATCTTGTGCAGCACGACAGTTGTTGTGAAATAACATAGCCGTTCCCTGAATTTGATCCTTTTGCTTGTAAACGAAGTTTCTCTTAATCAACTCGCAATTAAATTTAAACTAAAATTTTAGTAAAAGTAATTCATAACATTTAATTCAGCCAGGGAGGGAATATTGTATTTTGTTATATTGATTTTCCCATGCATACTACAGGTTACTAACACAGATCACTGATCCCATTGACAAAAGTAGAAGAGAAAGCAAGCATTTGTTCATGGGACAAGCATCCCAATCTCCAAATCACCTTCTGAGTCTTTACACCTTGAAATGGACAATGGCTCCGAAACAAATTCAAATTTTCTGGGTTTACCCCATCCAAAGTCCACACAGTTATAATAATCAAACCTTGGTGAACCTGCAATGCCAACTACGAATTCTCCGGTGCCAATCCCCTTCATGTTTCCAAACCACATATCTGCATTGTGTATATTTTTATGTATCACATCTCCTAGCAGTTGTGCCGCAGTAAATAGGCCTTCATCTCCTCCTAATTGTGTCCTTTTCGCAGTTGCAATACAAGCTACTATGCAATTACCAAAGTAAGTTGGAGAGATTGGAGGATTCAAACGACTGCGACAGTTCATCATGCAACTGAAGTGCATTGTTTCGTCTGTTTTGTGCTCGTCATCTGTAGTTGCTACACGTGTTTTTGCAATGCAAGTCCAGAGATAGGAACATACAACTGTGAATGACGATACATGTGACAGTGTTGGTTGTTTTGCCGATACTAGTTTCTTTAGTGCTTGGATATCAGCTTGATTTACGACGAATGTGGCTTGAACCTGTTACACAAATTATTTGTATTGAACAAGATTGAAAATAATAGTACAAGAAATTAAAATTTGAATAAATGAGAACTAACAATAAAATAGAACTGAGAACTGGTGATTTATAAAGCTGAGACGGGGGGCTTTGGATGCAAATCAGTTGTGACAATTTGAATACAAATCACCGTAACACAATATCTAGTGATTTTTAAAATCCCTGTATACATATGCCCGTACTAAATTGCAAAGATATCGAAGTAACTAATTACCTTCTTAGTGGAAGCCTGATGATTGTAAAGATTTTGCAAATCCTCGAGATGCTCTCCTATTGCTTTCCTAAATATATTGTATAAGTTGTTTGGGTCTTTGATTACGCTCCTTTCGAAAAATGGAAGCTCCTGCAAAGGTGATGATGGTACTAAAAATTCTTCAGTGTTATCATCATCTTTGTGGCTGCATAAAAATTGTTTGGCGATTGAAGCCCATGCCTGGGTGAAATTGAACATAGTACTTCCGTCAGCAACAGCATGAGAATTTGTAAATCCAATACTGATGCCAGTGTTTGGAAATATTGTTACTTGAATTGCCAAAACTGGTGCTGCTATGCAATCTTCGCCAGAGGCATCACTAGGAACCCCTGATGGGAGTTGTGGAACAAAAAGAAACAAGTCATCCACATCACGGGCCTGATTTCCTGAGAGATGATAGTAATTCTCACTAGCACACTCTGCAATAGTTAAGGATACAGAATCACCATTCAAGTAACGAACTTGGAGGATGGTGTCTGAATTTAAATTGGAGGGAGTTACCAAATTGCCAGCCAATGGCGAGAAGTGTTTGAGAACAAGAGATAATGAAGTTTTGAGATTGGGAACAACATTTTGGGTGAAGTAGGCTGTGGAGTAGGGAATATCATAGAAGCTAACACGGCTCAGGGGGCGAAATGGAAGCCACACTATGTCGAAGTAAGTGAGGGGGAGAGAATTTTCATCCACGGTACCATCCGGTGGTGAGATTCTACAAACTTCAAGCGTGGTGATCTCAGGGTGGGTGGACGAAGCCATTCAATGTTGTTGCAAATAGAGGGTTATGGGCGATACAATTAAAAAACTCTGCTTCTATACTTATTTGATCGTTAGGCAATATTCCACAGTTCTTACTATATGATAATTTGACTTTTACATTCTCTGCACACCCGCCTGCACATAATCTTTCTTGGAAGCTACGATAAATTACTCGGTAGAGTAAATTACTCAGGTAGAGACAAACGGCCTGCTTTCTTTGTTAAATTTACTAGTTTCCTTGGATACACCATGAAATACTTATTCTGCCAAATCACAAGACTACGTTGTCAATTGGCCGGCAGAAACCATTATTTTCATTTTTTTTTGGGGGGTGTGTTCTGATTAAATAGACTCAAGCACCCATTTTGCTTCAACAAGGTTTGAACCATGTACCTTCATAAAGGAACGAGGGCAAAATCGCTTGAGTAAGAGCCATTTGGATTTATCGTTGTATTTGATTTTTCTCTCTCTCATTTTGTTAAATTATGAAGTGATAAAACCAGCTTTAGTCATTAATAGCCGATAACCCGTGCGAAGTACGTACGGACACAGATTAACACGTGCCGAGATTAAAATATCAATATTAATAAATAAATAGACACTGTTTAATTATGTAGTTATAGAGAATCGAATAAGAGGTGAAACTAAAGAAATGTAAATAAATCTTGTATAATTATGTGTTTGTAAAGAATTGAACCCGAGATTAAGCTAAAAAAAATTAAAATCAATAAATTTTGTATAATAATATAGTTGCAAGGAAATCAAACCCGAGTTTGGTGATAACCAAATTTAATATTTTGGTAATTTTGTACTATTGCGTCATTGAAACTATTGTTTCTTGCTAACTTTGCTTTCCTTACCATGTAAAAATAAATAGTTGGAATTAAGAAGAAGACACAGAGATTTTGCCACTAGTGCAACTCAGTATGTCTCTTCCATTTTCTATGATATTATCGTTTGCATTGCTTGAGACTTCACATTCAGTATTTAAAGCATCATAGGATTATCTAGTTAAAGCATCATAGGATTATCTAGTTATCGCAATTCACAGCTTCAGCTCCAAAACATCTCATCTTTCGGAATGTGTTACTTATTTTCTTAGCTAGGCCAGGTATGCCAGCCCATATGCAAGTGCTCGATAATAAAGAATAAAGCTTAAGTACTGAATCGTCCATTAGTACTCGGAGTATGGTTTGTTTTCGATAGGTTTAGAAAAGTTGCATTGTGACTCCAATTTTAAGATCGTGGAATGAAGATGTTTGTTAATTTTATTACAATACATGCAATGCAAGAACCCTCGCTTACTTAACTGAGAGCTCATTATGCTTACTGGGTAAGCGCATATGCAATTTGTAGAGTAAGTTGGAGGGAAGGCAAAAAAAACCCGATCCGATGGACAGGGGCAGGAGCCACATGGAACCGAGAGGTTCGGCCCGCGTACCCTGAAATTTTAGATATCTTAGTTATATCTAACTCCTAACACAGTGTGCCATTAAGGTTGTGCTTACATATTTAAGAAGGAGCCACATGGAACCGAGAGGTTCGGCCCGCGTACCCTGAAATTTTAGATATCTTAGTTATATCTAACTCCTAACACAGTGTGCCATTAAGGTTGTGTTTACAATGTGGTCACCGGTTCAAGTCCATTGTCTACCATTTTTTTTTACTTTTTTAGAGTCCCAACATAAATTTCTGTACAATTTTTACCGACTATATGACATATTGATCAACTCCTGGCCTGGGATCGAACAAAAACCTAGATAACTTTTTCCCCTGGAGTACCCTGGAATCAAAAGATGCCTCCGCCACTGTCGATGGATACTCGATTCATATCAATCCGATTGATTTTACCGAACTCGATTTTTTGGATTTGGATTTTACGTGTACCGAACCGAACCCGATCCAAAAACCCAAAATCCGAAAAAACCCAACATATATATATATATATATATATATAGTCCTACTCCACTAGAAACCAATCTTAAAATAGAAACTAGAAACCAAATCCCAGCCCAACAGAAATCACTAAATTACACTACCTATATCACTTATTTTATTTTTGACAGAAAATATTAAAATACCCCCCACCCCACCTGACCTGAAATCACTAAAATACATTCCCAAAACCATTAATTTTAACACCACCACCACCACCAAACCCACCCACCACCGTCCACCATCCACCACCACCACCCCCACTGCCATCGCCACCAACACCACCAGATCTACAAACACAAATCACAAATCATCAAACACAAATCGTCACAAATCATCGAACAAATCGTCACTGGTTAACGGTGCTTCGCACTTTCTTGTACGACACTTCGCGCCTTTATCATTCTAAAGTTGTAAGGAATGGCAATCAATGGTAAAGGCAATAGACGAGTGACGGGTATGTCCAGGGCCTTCGGCCCTCACGATTACCTAACAATTCATTTATTGGTTAACGGTGCTTCGCACCTTCAGATCTTTGGCGGAATGGTGGTGGTGGTGGTGGCGGTGGTGGTGGGTGGTGGTGGTGGCGGCGTGGTGGTGGTGGTGGTGGTCGGGGGGGGTCGTGGTGGGGCGGGGTGGGGCTGGGGGTCGGGGTTGTTGGTGGGGGTGGGGGGGTGGGGTGGGGTGGGGTGGGGTGGGGTGGGGGGGTTGGGGTAAGGGATGGGGTTGTATAAATTAATTAAAATGTTTATGATTACTTGTTTAGATTTTAGTGATTTTTGCTGGGCTGAGATTGGGTTGGGGCTTTGTTTCTAGTTTCTATTTTAATTTTAGTTTCCATTTGATCATTTGCATATATATATATATATATATATATATATATATATATATATATATATATATATATATATATATATTTATTTATTTATTTATTTATTTATTTATTTATAGAGAGTTGCATTCCATGAAGAACACCTTATATAAAGAACACTTCTAAACCACATATTTAATGCACCTACACACAATTAAAATGCACCTTCACACACACTAACCCAACCCATTTTTTTAAAAAATATATATATTCTGGATGAACAGTGTCTGCTGACGTGGCATGCCACGTCAGCATCTGCCACGTGGCACTGCCACGTCAGCAGGTGGACCCCATTTTGTTGACATTGCATGTCACGTCAACATCTGCCACGTGGCATGCCACATCAGCATCTGCCACGTGATACTGCCATGCCAGCAAAATAATTGGGGTCCACATCCTTACGTGGCAGTGCCACGTGGCTGTTGCTGACGTGGCATGCCACGTCAGCAGTCACTTTTCATCCAGAACTTTTTTTTTTGAAAATCTAGTATGTGATGGTGCATTTTAATTGTGTGGGTGCCCCTAGCGGGGCCATTAAATCATAATTGATTCAATGGTTTAGATTGATTTTCTAGTGTTTTTTATTGTTCTTTATATAAAGGTGTTTTTTATGGAGCAATGGCCACTATATATATTCATGAAGTACCAAAAACCATGTGCTAAAACTTTTAATTTTTCGGTTATTATATAATTGTATAGATATGTACGGTATTATATAATTGTATATAATAATAATAATAATTTAATATTTTAATCTTAATAATTTTATATTTCAAAACATATATATATATATATATATATATATATATATATATATATATATATATATATATAGGCTAGTGATCAAATAGAAACCAAAGTTAAAATAGAAACACCACTAAATAAATTATATTTCATCTATTCTAAGAGCCCCGCCAGGAGCACCTTCACTGATGTCACTGCCACGTCAGCAGTGAACAGTAAATTTTTTTTTTATTTAATGGAGCCTAGATTATTATACACTTTTTGTATTGGGGTACCCCTAGTTTGGTGATTAGATTAGCTTGAAATGTTCGATTAGGGTTTGGTTTCTAGTTTCTATTCTAATTTTGTTTCTATTTGAGTAAGACCATATATATATATATATATATATATATGAGTTGCACTCTAGAAAGAACACCTTATATAAATAACACCATCATGATACTTTATTTTTCATAAAAATTGATATGCTATGATAAGAATCACAAATTTTAACAACAAATAAGTTTAACATATCGAAACTAACGTAGAATCTCATCTAAATTTAAAAATCAAATGTTACACAGAATCCAGTATAGAAATATTTGTAACAATAAAATTATGTATAATCATGTTACATTTGATCATAGTTTTTCGTTAGATTCTATTTTTATTCATAAAAGACCATTTTTTATGTGAAAAATAGATTCTAAATGCGATTTTATATAAGATTCTATGATGTTCTTTATTGTTAGGGTGTTCTTCATGGAGGAATTGCCTATATATATAAGATACATATCAAGCAAACACTAGTAAAAAAGGACCTATAGCGTCGGTCAAATAGGTCTAAGGCATCGGTTCTTTAGCGTAGTATATGTAGGGGACGCTATAGGTATAGGCCTATAGCGTCGGTTAAAATGCCGACGCTGAAAGTCTGCTATGGCGTCGGTCATTTAAATGACCAACGCTAAAAGTCTGCTTTAGGCGTCGGTAATTTAAACAACCGACGCTGAAAGTCTGCTTTAGCCGTCGGTCATTTAAATGACCGGCGCTAAAAGTCTACTTTAGGCGTCGGTCATTTTAACAACCGACGCTAAAAGTCTGCTTTAGGCGTCGGTCATTTAAACAACCGACGCTGAAAGTTTGATTATAAGCGTCGGGCTTTTAAACCGATGCATAAAGTCAATTTTTTTAAAAAAAAAATATTTTCAAAATTACAATTTCAATAATCTTTACCTCAAACCCAACAAATACCACAATATAGTATAAAACAATTACACTTATCCCATGCCAAGTACAAAAACAACAGCTATGTCACTGTTTAAATTATTATTATTACAATAATAATTTCAAAATTACAATTACAATATGTTTTGTAGCTATGTCACTGTCAACAGGATCAGTATTCCTATTGTCATCCTTCTCTTCGTCAAAAACAGCAGCTTCGGGCAAGAAATCCCGCTCTAGGCAAGAATTTCCTATTTGAGCATCAGATAGTTAAGTTAGTAAAAGAAATATTGTAGATATTTGAGCATCAGATAGTTAAGTTAGTGAAAGAAATATTGTAGATATTTGAGCATCCGTGGCATGAGAAAGTTACTTTTTCTTCATCAGGTGCACAAATCCAAAAAGGCTTAGATGTGTTTGAAAGCAGAATGACTACGAATTTAAAGTTTATCAAATATATATGAACTATCCTACTGTGTGGGGTTTGTACAATCATTATTTTATGTAGTGTAGGGGAAGAAGAGTGACGAGAAAATGTTGCTTACCTGATTTAAAGGTTCTAAAGTGAAAAATGATTTTAAAACATTTAAGCACAAATCGAATCACAAAAATGAGAGATAAATGATAGATAAAGGAAAGATAAATTGAAGCTCCAATTTACCCCGATGTGCTCCGATTTGTAGTTGATTTAACCAAATCGACGATGGTGAGAATGCTTACTTATGGTACTGAACTAGTTATGATTGTGAGCACGATTTGGAGACTTGGATTTGTGGGGGAAATGAGATTTGGAGCGGATCGAGATAAGATTTGGGGTGCAGGTCGAGAAGAATTTGGGAGGGGGAATGAAATTTGGACAACGATGTTTTTCACCAAGTATCAAGTAAAATGTTAGCTTTTCTATTTTTTATTATTACTTTATTAATATCAAGTATTTTTTATTGTTATTTTTTTAATATTTTTGTTAAAATTTAAACTTATTTTATTATAAAATAAATATTGTAAAAATTTTCACATCGTTAGATATATAAGCATGTTACATCATGTTGTCATAATTCAACATTTCACATAAAAACAAATCACTCAACTTTTGTAAATTGCAAAATAAATATATAAAGCTGAGGAAAATCTCGATATTATTTTTAAAACGTAGATATTTAAATTAGCTGTCTCCCCATATTTTTAAAATCATTATAGGATCAAAAACGAATTAAATATAAATTTTACAAGTTTTGATCTTTTAAATGCAATATAACTCATAAAATCATTTTAAAATCCGTAAATACAGAAAATAATTCTCCTAATAATTTCAAAAACTAAGTAAATATATAAAGGTAATATTACAAAAGACTTCCTGATTTTTGATAACCCTAACGATTTTATAAAATTCCCAGAAGATGTATAATGCAAAATAGATTTAATCAAATAAAATGTAATGAAAATACACATGCACTCACTAACACACATAAATCAAAATTTATGTTTTTTAATTGGGTCAAATTTTTTTATATATATTACGATTTTAAAAATTTACAAATATCCGTCAAAAAATGATAAAATCGGGTCAATTAGTCAAAAATCGGATAAGCTATACCTATAGCGTCGGTATTTTAAGGGGCGACGCTATAAGTTATACCTATAACGTCGGCATTTTAAGGGACGACGCTATAAGCTATACCTATAGCGTCGGTTCAAAGATGACCGACGCTATAAGCTACACCTATAGCATCGGTTCTTCACTGACCGACGCAAAAATCATTTTCAGCGTCAGCATTTTAAGGGACGACACTATAGGCTATACCTATAGCGTCGGTTAATGCAAAAAACCGACGCCATAGGTAAAAGTACGACGCTATAGGTAAATAACTGACACTAAAAGTGCGACGATATAGGTCATTTCTGTACTAGTGAAATAAACAAAATAATCACTCGCATAATATTTATATAAATATATATATTCTTTAATTTTTCTTATAGTTTTAAAAAAAATTATAATATTCTATATTTTTTATGCAACTAAAATATTTTTATATTTTAAATATATTTGTACTTTTATGTTTTGCTTAATGTGATTTTTTTAATTTTTCAATTTTGAATTAAAAACCCGATTTAAACCCGAAACCGAACCGAAACTCCATAAAACCCGATGGTTTGGATTTTGATTTTGATTTTCAAACCCAAATCCAAACCCGAACCGATCCGAAAATTTTGTATTTGGATTTGACCAAAACCCGATCCGACCCATTGTCATCCCTAGTAAGTTGAAGGTGATGGCGGGGTCCAATCTGGCTTAACAATATGTTGGTGTTATCACGCTTAGGTTTATTTATGATTATTGTTGCTTCAACTTGAGACGTAGGGCTTTTGTATTTAGGGGACTTCTAGGTTCCGTTCCATCTACCTCAGTTGATCATTTGCATTCTCTTGCGTTTGGCTCTAAAAGTTAATTCATCCCTTTTGTGTCTTAAAAACAATCAAAACTTAACGGATATTGATCTTTCCGACAACAATGATTATGCAACATGAATAAACATCAACTGCACGGAATCCTTTGAATGTAAATTTTATCCATCAACATTCATTTCAATTTTTCAGCAACAACCAGTTCAGTTCAGAATTTATCACTGAAATAAGTAGCATTCCCTGCCTTCTGGTTTGGGTCAGGATACAGAGTTACACAACCTAGAGATGCACATGCCCCGTCCGAAATATAAGGGAACTACAATTTAAAATGAGCAGGGAACTTTACTCGCAGGAAGGAGCGAAAATTCTGAGCATGAGGTCGCCAAGTAGTCAGGATAGTTACGATCATGGAATTCCCTTTGCATATAGTGTAAAATTTTATTAGCAGGTGGTAGGCGCTAGCAAATAACGTCTAAAACACTACAGCTGTAAAAGATCACTGGTTCTGATCCCCTTATAAATTGTAAAACAGGACTAATTTGTACCCTATACTAATGGAAAATTAATAACCGATTTTTGATCTCGTAAAATATGTTAAATACATAATATTAATATAACTTTTTAAAACAGGACTAATTTGTACCCTATACTAATGGAAAATTAATGACGGATTTTTTATCTCGTAAAATATGTTAAATACATAATATTAATATAACTTTGATTCGATTTTTGGTACGATGTATTCTTGCCTCCGACTGTAATTTGGGATGTAGGGAGTAGCGTTTCAATTTATCTATTTTTTGTGCATTTCAACCAATACTTTTGATCTACATTCAATCAAAGGAGAATAATAAATAACCCAGCTTACTGAGATTGAATCAGTGATAATTCCACCAAGAAACCTTTTGGTTTCATTATTACGTTGATGATTGATATCCAAAGGAAAGACGAGGTAAAGAAGCACATAATCCCCATACCAGAAAGTTGGTGGACCTGTAAGTTTAAATGATATGTTATATTATATACAATCAAACAAAAACACACCATATATTTGATAACTTATTGGAAGACAATAATTAGTGCATGCATAGTTTGACAACCTAATTTGATCTTGAAAGTTAACAATGATTAATTTGATTTTGTCGTCAGGGTTTTTATTTTTAAGTTTCTGTGTGCAGTGGAGTCTTAGTGTTTGTAGTGGGTGATTGATTTTTGGTTGATATGGTGGGGAGAAAAGCTGCCTCTTTCTGCACTTTGTAGGTGTCCTGGTTTGTGGAGACGTTGTTAGAGTATGCGGTGCCCTGATTATTTATTATGATTGGTATAAGTAGTTCTGTGTTTAGTAGCAATTTGTAAAACAATATATTTTTTATAGTTGAAGGGTACTCTTTTTTACCCTTTGAGCTTTTTTCCCACAGGATTTTGCTCTTGAAAGGTTTTAACGAGGCATTCCTTTTGTGGGGTTCTTCCATTCTGATTCTAAGCGTCCGGAATCAACATGCGTGCCTTTTAAGTTAGATGATGAATTTCCTTCTTTGGAAAATCCCCTTTGTAAGAATATTGTATTTCAGTACAATTTATGTACGAGTAAGTCATTCTTGACAAAAAAAAAAACTTTTAATGTAAATACAAGATGCTCCACTTGCTCTAATATTATGATTGATTATATGGTACTATACTTACTCAGTCCCTCTCATTTCTTTACACTTTTCTTTCTGGGATGTTCCACCAATTTTTTACATTACTAAAAATAATACTCCCTCCGTCCCACCAGGAAGTTTACATTGGGTTTTAGCACAAAGACCAAGGAAAATGAATAAAATAAATGAAGTTGTGGGTGTAATAGTGTATTTTATTGTTAAAATAAGTGAAGTAGTGGATGTAATAGTGATTTTCTGTTAAAATAAGTGAAGTAGTGGGTGTAAAAGTGTAAAATGTTGAGAGAGTGGAGTGAAGTACTGGATGTAATAATGTATTTTATTGTTAAAAGTTACTATTTTTGGTAATATAAAGAATTGGTGGGACGTCCCAAAAAGGAAAGTGTAAAGAAATGAGAGGGACAGAGGGAGTAACTTTTAAAAATAAAATATATTATTACATTCACTACTTCACTCCACTTTTTCAATACTTTGCACTATTACACCCACTACTTCACTTATTTTAACAATAAAATCACAATTACACCTACTACTTCATTTATTTTAACAATATTGCACCCACTATCCTTGGTCTCCGTGCCCAAACCAAATGTAAAAATTTAGTCAGGATATTGTGATCAATAATATTGATATCGTTATGATCATAATTTCATGTTTTCTGGTTTTATTACTATTGTTTAGACACATCAAGTTCAACTTATGATAATTAATCAAAAAGAACTAATACAACAACAAGAGGTTTGATGAGAAAATTAAATCAAAATGACCATTTTAATTTTGGCAGATTTTGTTGTCAATATGTATTATATGTCTTAGGATTATTTTAGTCTTTAACATTAACATATTTATTACAAATTAATGTCTAATACTCTATATTCATTAATGTATAATTATTAAACATACATACATACATACATACATATATTTATTTATGTTGTACAATCTATTAATATTGTTGTGATATATTGTCTGACTCTTAGCTTTCAACTTCTCCATTGCCTTTTCATTCTTCACCATATTAATAACACACAACCTTTGGCTTTTCACTTCTCTTGTAACCTTTGCATAAGTAGCCTATATAAAAGCTTACATGTACATTATCTAAGGATATGAATGAAATACAATGATCTCCCTTCTCGCTTTTATCTAGCTTTTCTCTCTTGCTCTCACTATATTATATATTATATACAACACGTTATCAGCTCGATTGTTCTTTATTTGAGAAGAACCTGCAAGTAATTCAAGATTTTATAGTACTTCAGGTTAAAGTGGTTAAAGTAAACCAAGTATTTCTGCTCCATAAAATGCAAGGTACGAACCACACAAACTCTCTGTATAAGTTCATGTTAATATGCAAGCTCCATAATAATTCAGTGCATATTTGGATTATTTCTTTGTGTTACATTGTGACCCATGAACATTAGTTCAAATCCATTTAACATGTATTGATAATTCATTTCCAAAAAAAAACCTGTTTTACATGCTATTATCTTACAATGTTTCTGTAAAAAATTCAAGTGCATAAAATATTTAGTTTTTAGTTTGTGGATTCTGTTGATATATCTCATGTGTTCAAACTTTTGATTTTATGCCCATAATAAATCATATGCTATTGTTGATAAAATTTTGGAGAAACCCGAATATAGTAACTTATCTTCAATTATCTGAATTATGAATGTTAAAGTGTTAAAGTGATTATTTGTATATTTTCAATTTTTCTCTCGGATTTGTTGTATTTAACATTTCAGCAATTTCCTTGTTTTATCTTTTAGATAATACGTAATTTAGGACTGTTTTATGGAATAATTGAATTAGCATTATTTTCTTAAAATATGTTATCTTTAATTTCTGTGTTTATTAATAGTGTAGTAGACATTTTGTTTTAATGCAAGCAACATGTCCCTATTTGGTTAAAACTTTATTATATCAAACTGTTTGTCTATTTGATTAAAGTAGCAACTTTTTTAAAGATTAGAGCAAAATGGATTAATTTCGTATGTATGCCCACTGAAGGTTACAAATATTAATGTCTTGTTGTTTAAATCTATACTGATTGTTATAAGATTATATGTGTCCATGTCAATATAATGTTTTTGGTATCACTTGTTGCATTTTATATTTATTTAATTAATTGATATCATTTCGAATCATATTTAAGTGACGATGTCGAATCTTACAAAACTTGAGTTCAATGCACTTGATGTCATTGGCAAAAATTATTTGACATGGATCTTGGATGCTGAAATTCATTTGAGTGCTATGGGTCTTGGTGACACCATAAAATAGGGAAATAAAACCTCCGAACAAGATAAGGCAAAGGCTATGATATTCCTCCGCCATCACCTTGATGAAGGGTCGAAAACTGAATATTTAACTATTAAAGATCCATAAATTCTTTGGAAGGATCTCAAAAAAAGATATGACCATAAAAAAACGGTGATACTCCCAAAAGATCGATATGATTGGCTACACTTACGATTGCAAGATTATAAAAGTGTGAGCGAGTATAACTCTGCAATGTTTAAAATTACATCTCAACTGAAATTATGTGGCGAAAGTATCACCGATAAAGATATGTTGGAATAAACATATTCCACTTTCCATGCCAATAATATGCTCTTGCAACAGCAATATCGTGAACGTGGATTCGTAAAATATTCTGAGCTAATTTCTGTCTTGCTTCTTGCTAAACAAAATAATGAACTTTTGCTGAAAAATCATCAAGCACGTCCAACTTGCTCCACTCCATTCCCTGAAGTGAATGCGGTGACTAATAATGAATATGGAGATAATAAGCCATTTGGACATGGACGTGGATGTGGATATGGACGTGGGCGTACCCGTGGTCGTAATTTTGGGCATGGTCGAGGTCATTATCATCAAAATTTCACCAACTTTAAAAGGAAGCCTCACCACCAGAAGTGGACAAAAAAAGAGGAGAAACCCGAGGGAAGTACAATGGTGAAAAAGGTTGAAAGTGTTTGTAGTCGTTGTGGAATGAAAGGTCATTGGAGACGTACATGTCGTACCTCCAAGCACTTTGCTGACCTTTATCAAGCTTCTTTGAAAAATGTTGAAACTAATTTCACCGAACAAAGTGATCCTTTGGGGATCGCCCATCTAGAAGCACACCTTGGAGGTGGAGATCAAGTTTACCCTTCGGGATTTACTCACATGGAAGTTTGTGATTTTTTTTTAAGATGGGAATGAAGAAATATCCAAATCTGGTGGTGGCAATAATTAAGCCATATGATAAAACTTTGCTTTGTTTATTAAATATTTAAAATTTTCTTTGAACTCTAATATGATTGACTTTACTTTATGCATTCTCTTTTATCGCAAATGAGGTGTTTTGATTATTATTTTCTCTAATTTTCATTTATATATTCGTTTTAGAATTATGGCCAATAATCTCACATTAAGTGCTATGAAAGGTGAGGAATCATTTTGTCTGGCAGATAGTGCAACAACACATACAATTTTAAAAAAGAAAGAATATTTTTCGCATCTCATATTAGCTAAAGTTAATGTAAATACAATATCGGGTGCATCAAAAATTATTGAAGGCTCCGGAAGAGCAAGTATAGTGTTACCTAGAGCTGGCAATTCGTTTCGTGTCGTGTACTTCATGTCGTGTACTTTCGTGTTTCGTGTACCAAGAGCCAAAAACGGAAACGAAACGAAATAAATTCGTGTACTCAAATTTTAAAACGAACATGAAACGAAACATTTCGTGTAAACACGAAACGAAACGAAAGTACACGAAATATTTTGTGTACTTTTCGTTTACACGAAAACGAACCAAAAACCGTGTACTTTCGTGTACTTTCCGTGTACTTTTCGTGTACTTTTCGTGTATTTTCTATTTATTTTGTAAAAAGGTTAAATATGTAATATTTATTTATAATATATATTTATATAATATAAAATATTTATTTAAATATTTATTTATTTCGTGTATTTTCGTTTCGTGTCGTGTACCCAAGGTAAACCCAAAACCGATACTAAATTCATCCGTGTAATTTCGTGTTCGTGCACTTTTGTGTTCGTGTACCGCAAAGGTCAACCCAAACCCGTAATTTTCGTGTCGTTTTCGTGTCGTGTTTTCGTGTCGTGTACGAAATTGCCGGCTCTAGTGTTACCTAATGGTACAAATTTATTTATTGAGAATGCAATGTTCTCCACCCGATCAAAAAGAAACCTTTTGAGTTTCAAAGATATACGCCACAATGGCTATCATATTGAGACAACAAATGAAGACGATGATGAATATCTCTGTATCATGTCTATAGTCTCTGGGAAGAAGCAAATAACAGAAAAACTCCCATCATATAAATCTTATTTAAATATTTATTTATTTCGTGTATTTTCGTTTCGTGTCGTGTACCCAAGGTAAACCCAAAACCGATACTAAATTCATCCGTGTAATTTCGTGTTCGTGCACTTTTGTGTTCGTGTACCGCAAAGGTCAACCCAAACCCGTAATTTTCGTGTCGTTTTCGTGTCGTGTTTTCGTGTCGTGTACGAAATTGCCGGCTCTAGTGTTACCTAATGGTACAAATTTATTTATTGAGAATGCAATGTTCTCCACCCGATCAAAAAGAAACCTTTTGAGTTTCAAAGATATACGCCACAATGGCTATCATATTGAGACAACAAATGAAGACGATGATGAATATCTCTGTATCATGTCTATAGTCTCTGGGAAGAAGCAAATAACAGAAAAACTCCCATCATATAAATCTGAATTATATTATACCTTTATTAATCCAGTAAAGACACACGTGGTAATGAGTCAAAAATTATCAGATCCGGAAAATTTCCTTATGTGGCATGATCGTTTAGGCCATCCGGGTTCAATAATGATGCGAAGAATTATAGAAAATTCAAATGGACATCCTTCAAAGAATAAGATTGTTCCACTATCCAAAGATTTTTCTTGTGTTGCTTGCTTTCAAGGAAAATTAATAACAAAGCCATCGCATGTGAAAGTTGCGATTGAGTGTCCATCCTTTTTGGAGCGAATTCAAGGAGATATATGTGGACATATTACACCATCAAGTGGACCATTTCAGTACTTTATGGTACTTATAGATGCATCGACACGTTGGTCGCATGTTAGTTTATTTTCCACTCGTAATGTTGCATTCGCAAGACTCCTTGCCCAAATAATTCGATTAAGGACACAATTCCCAGATCATGCAATCAAGAAAATCCGATTGGATAATGCAGGAGAATTTACTTCTCAGTCTTTTATCGATTATTGCATGTCAATTGGGATTGATGTGGAACATCCAATTCCTCATACGCATACCCAAAATGGTTTAGCATAATCTTTTATTAAGAGGCTACAATTGATTGCTAGGCCCTTACTTATGAAAACAAACTTACCAAATATTGCTTGGGGACATGCAATATTACATGTTGCATCACTTGTTCGTTTAAGACCGACTGCTTATCATAAATATTCCCCATTGCAGCTTGTAATTAATTAAGAACCAAATATTTCTCACTTAATAGTTTTTAGGTGTGCAGTTTATGTTCCGATATCTCCTACCCAATGAAAAAAATGGGACCCAAAAGAAGATTAGGGGTATACGTTGGGTTTGACTCTCCCTCAATTATAAAATATTTGGATCCCATGACTGGTAATTTATTTAAAGCAAGATTTGCTGATTGTCAGTTTGATGAGATGCTTTTTCCTGCATTAGGGGGAGATAAATCAAAATTTGAAAAAGAAAGACAAGATTTTATGGAATGCAGCATCTCTGTCTCATTGTGATCCTCGCACAAATCAATGTGAACTTGAAGTTCAAAAGATTATCCACCTACAAGAGGTTGCAAATATTCATTTACTATTGTCAAGACAGTGACGAAATCACATATACCGGCTGTCAATGTTCCTAGTAAAATAACACTTCCTAATGAAGAAAATAAAATCATGCTAGCAAATGAGTCTAAAGCACGCCAGAAGCGTGGTAGACCTATTGGATCCAAAGATAAAAATCCTAGAAAATCAAGGAAGCTTGATAAACAAGGTGGTACATCAAATGACATCATTCCATATGAAATAGAATTGATCACTGAAGAGACGTCTTCAAAGGATGATCAAACACCTGAGACTGAAGACAATGAAGAGATCTCAATAAATTATATCATTTCAGGAAAAAGGTGGAATAGAAAAGAAATTGTCAAGGATGAAATATTTGGATATGCAGCTGCACTTGACATTTCTGAAGAAATCAAGGATCATGAACCTAGATCGATCTATAAATGTAAAAGAAGAAATGATTGGCCAAAATGGAAAGATGCTATTGAGGAAGAATTGAAATCACTTGAAAAACGTCAAGTTTTTGGACATATTGTCCAAACACCTGCAGGTGTGAAACCCGTTGGATATAGATGGATATTTGTGCGCAAAAGAAATAAGAAAAATGAAGTTGTGAGATATAAGGAACGCCTTGTTGCACAAGGCTTTTCACAAATACCGGGAATTGATTATGAAGAAACTTATTCCCTTGTAATGGATGCAACAACATTCAGATTTTTACTAAGTTTATAAATTGTATAAGGGCTCCGAATGAATTTAATGGATGTTGTGACTGCCTACTTATATGGGTCACTAGATAATGACATTTACATGAAAATTCTTGATGGATTAAAAATGCCTGAAGCATGTGGTTCAAGACCCAGAGAAATTTATTCAATTAAATTATGAAGATCATTATACGGGTTGAAACAATCAGGTCGAATGTGGTATAATCGCCTCAGCGAGTACCTTTTGAAAAATGGATATGTTAATAATGTAATTTTTTCATGTGTTTTTATTAAAAGGACAAAAATGGGATTTACTATCATTCAGTTTATGTTGATGATCTAAACATCATTGGGACCCCCGATGAGCTTCATGAAACGATTGAATATTTGAAAAAAAGAATTTGAGGTGAAAGACTTGGGCAAAACAAAACTATGCCTTGGTTTTCAAGTTGAACATCTATCCAAAGGAATTTTTGTCTACCAGTCATCATATATTGAAAAGATCCTTAAGCGATTTATTATAGATAAAGCATATCCCGTGAGTAGACCAATGGTTGTTCGCTCACTTGAAAAGAAAAAGGATCCATTCCGCCCAAGAGAAGAGGGAGAAGAACTTCTTGGTCTTGAAGTACCATATCTTAGTGCCATTGGTGCACTAATGTACCTTGCCAATTGTACACATCCCGATATTTCTTTTCCTCTTAATTTATTGGCAAGACATAGTTCTGCTCCAACTCGAAGACATTGGACTGGTGTGAAATAAATTTTTAGATATCTTCGAGGTACAACGGATATGGGTTTGTTTTATTCTAAAAACTCAAAAGTGGAATTAGTTGGCTATGCAGATGCAGGATATCGGTCTGATCCCCACAAAGGTAGGTCACAAACAGGTTACATATTCACATATGGTGATACTGCAATATCTTGGCGATCTACAAAACAAACTCTTTCAGCAAATTCTTCGAATCATGCTGAATTATTGACACTACATGAAGCTAGTCGAGAATACGTGTGGCTAAGGTCTTTGGTCCATCATATTCGAGAATCATGTGGTCTTTTAGTCAATAAAGGAAGTCCTACTGTTCTATTCGAAGATAATGAAGCATGTATCACTCAAACTCGAGAAGGTTACATTAAAGGAGATCGGACGAAGCACATCGATCCAAAATTCTTCTTCACCCATGAACTTCAACAAAGAGGAGAAATTGATGTTTGTCAGATTCGCTCATGTGAAAATCCGGCAGATTTGTTTACAAAAGCACTTCCTACTTCTTCATTTGAGAAATTGGTATACAAGATTGGAATGCGGAAACTTCAAGATATGTGATGATATTCATAGTCATGTTAAAATGAGGGGGAGATATGATACACTCTTCACTTTACTAAATGTACAACACATGTACTCTTTTTCCTTCACTAGGGTTTTTCCCACTGGGTTTTCGTAGTAAGGTTTTAACGAGGCATGATGTTCGTACGAGTCATCCAAGGGGGAGTGTTGTGATATATTATCTGACTCTTAGCTTTCAACTTCTCCATTGCCTTTTCATTCTTCACCATATTAATAACACACAACCTTTGGCTTTTCACTTCTCTTGTAACCTTTGCATAAGTAGCCTATATAAAGGCTTACATGTACACTATCTAGAAATATGAATGAAATACAATGATCTCCCTTCTCTCTTTTATCTAGCTTTTCTCTCTTGCTCTCACCATATTATATATTATATACAACAAATATTTCATTATTTTTAATCAATTAATTGTTGTATAATTAATATGCATATTTATATATACATATGTACATACATAAATGCATACATATATACATTTATGTTGATATATAATAATATATTATAATATTCAGTAACATATACCATATCTCATTAATCATTTTAGATCTATTGTAAATATTTACGAATTAAATATTATAAAAAATATCACAATACAAAAAAAGAACCTTCATACGTATATAAGTATAATACACACTTGTATTAACATTAATTATCGTAAAACTCATCAATCACATTTTTAATACGTAAATGCACAAAAAAATATAACAAACATCGAATCTTAGTATATATAAGAGTAACATTTTAAGCAAACTACATTAATCACACAACAGAAGAGCAACGATTATATAACTCATTTATCGTATCTTTAGTATGTAAGTACATAATATATTTAAAAAAAATATTACAATTTATTCATTTTTAGAACATGCCCGTGGCTTGCACGGGCTAAAGTGATAGTTATAATTAAAAAGGCAAAACAATTGATTTTTTTAAAATCCTTGTGTTTGTTTTGTTTTTAGCACTGTTCGTATAAATTTAACAGTATTTTTTTTTTAAAATCCTTGTGTTTGTTTTTTTAGCACTGTTTGTATAAATTTTACAGTAACCTTTTTTTAGGTAATTTTACAATAACTAAAGCAATGTAAATGTTGGTAAATACATCATCCCCAAATCCTAATTTCTAAGATCTGGCCTGATAGGTTATAAACTAGCCCCCGGCTGGGCTTAGCCCAGGTTGACGCCAGACCTGTCTGGTGCTAGTCCCGGTTGGGCCCAATCCAGAACACCCGCAACCCAGTCCCAAGATGCGTGAGACAACACTACGCCACACTATTAGATGTGGCACTTGATAAGCTGTAACTAGTCCAGGCTGGACTTAGCCCAGGTTGACTCGAGACCTGTCTGGTGCTAGTCTCGGTTGGGCCCAATCCAGAACACCCGCCGCCCAGCCCCAAGATGGGTGAGACAACACTACGTCACACTATTATATGTGGCACACACAGGTCATGATGGAGGCCTCACATGACAATGACAAATAAGGGAATCCTATGATTGGCACAATCACGTCCCTATCAATCCACGTGCTGACATGCCATTGGCACAGGCCATCACAATTATCACCTGAACAGATGGGGACTATCTACAGCATACAGGTGTCCCGCATACCTTGGATCCAACGCTCATGATTGCAGGTACCAACCCCTAAACCCTAATCTTTGGCCTATAAATAGACAAGGAGAGAAAGGTTAAGGGGTTACGTTCTTCTACACACTCATATACACGCACCCTCCACATTTCGATACTCTAGTCCTTATCTTTTACCTTCCAAAGCCTGCTCTTATTCTCACGTCGGAGGCGCCGCAGGTCCAAACCCACCTCCCGGCGTTGTTTTGCAGAGTCCAAACCACCAGCATCACCTCCACCAGGCATGAGAACGGCTGAGGAGGCACCTAATCGGGTTCTAGAGTTACCATTGGCGCTAGAAGGAGGGAGTGGCTCTGTCCTTTGGTCTCGGTGCCACTAGACTCGACTCCATCAACAAGCTCTTGAAAAAGAGTCCTAATAAACCAGTAAGATCTGAAAACCACCCGAATCGTTGATAAAAATGCAACCTTTACACCTTTTTTCAGCTATGTATGCATGTTTTTTTAGCCTCTAGTCCCGATTGATATCTAGATCTGTAATCATGACTGCTTAATTTGTTAAAGTCTTGGCTTGTTCTTGCTTACTTTTATTTTGAACAAAAGAATGTGTGCATACATTCTTTGTTTTCTCAAAAATCAACCTAAATCTGTTATAAAACTGTGTTTCGTGAAATTTCTTGCTTTGGAAACCATATTCTGTTGAAACCATGCCGAGGGGAAGTAAATCTACCCAGAGACGATCAACCAATGACCAGGTACAAGAGCCGAATCCGGGCCCGGACCTACCCCTAGTCCTGGCTATTGACACCCTGGTTCTAGAGAGGATAGGGATTGGACCCGGAGATGCTAGAAGCACCATTGAGGTCAACCAATACAAGTATACTGATGTGCCTCTTGCTGCAATGCACATGGAGAACCTCACCGGAGAAGAACTAGCAGAGGCAATCCGGACCTACCGAACCCGGACACAAGCTCCACCTGAACCAGAGCAAGCTGAAAACTCTGATGATTCTGGTAATTCACACCGGTCCCGAGTTTCTGTCTTTGACCGGATTGGTGGCAAAGAAAAAAGGCCAAAAAAGCAAACAGCCCACAAGGCTCAAAGCAAGAACAAAGAGAATGCAACTGAAAAACTAAAAAAGTTGATTGAACTCATAGAGAGGATTCGGCTAGAAGAGGAGGCTAAACTGGAACTCAAAGTTCAGAAAAGAATCCAAGAAGAGGAGGACCAGATCTTGAAGAGGTCCGGATCCAAGAGAGTCCATCGGGACATAAGTCCGGAGCTCATCTCGGATGAAGAATAACCTGAAGATAACCTGATTCAAATGATCCATGAGCTGCAGAAAAAGTTGGGAATGACTCCGGTCTGGAGATTGAAGCAACCCTGACCCCTTTTAGCCGATCCTTGGAGTCAATACCAAGACAAAAGGGCTTAAAGCACTATAACTGTGACTCATTCGATGGAATGGGTGATCTTGAAGAACATGTCAACTACTTTGAGCAGATTGCTCTTATCTACTTCTACAACGACAACACCAAGTGTAGGTTCTTTACCTCAACTTTGAAGGGAGGGGCCCAGAGGTGGTTCAGCAAGATCCCCTCCCGCATCATCCACAGCAGGAAGGAATTCAGAGAAGCCTTCCTGAGGAGGTTTAGAGCCAACCGCACCCATGAGCTACATATGTGCCACTTGGAAACCATTCGGCAGTATGACAATGAATCTCTCTCTGACTACATGAAGCATTTCCAAGAGGCAATCAACAAGATTTCAAACTTGGATGAGCACGAAGCTCTAAGCATCTTCCGGAGGAACCTAGATCCGGAACACAATGAAAGATATGTTGTGGAACTAATCAACAAAGAACCCCAGAACCTGGCAGCAACATATGTTATGGCTACCCGGTTCATCAAAGAAACTGATGTGCTGCAAGCTATTAGAATGACCAGGCAACGTACCTCTCCAAGCAAAAATAAGACCCCGGTTCGAAGCCATAGGCAACCTTAGGACTGGGGCAAGAGCAATATGCAAAAACAAAAATAAGACCCCGGTCCGGATCCATAGGCAACCTTAGGACCGGGGCAAGAGCAATATGTAAAACTATAATAAGACCCCGGTCCGGAGCCATATGCAACATTGGGACCGGGGAAAGAGCTATGCGCAAATGAAAACTTTTGGAAAAATTTCCTAAGTACAAAACTATAATAAGACCCGGTCCGGAGCCATATGCAACATTGGGACCGGGCCAAGAGCTACACGCAAACGAAAACATTTGGAAAATTTTCCCAAGTATAAAAAAATTTTCTAACAAAAATTAGACCCCGGTCCGGAGCAATATGCAACCTGATGGTCCGAGGCAAGAGCTATAAATAATCAAAGAAAAGGTAGCCCGGACTATGTACTACGGGTGTTGCACCTGGTCCTACTAGAAAATTCGAGTGAACGGGGTCATTCTGCGAAGGAATGAAGGAAGGAAGAAAACAAAAAAGGCCAGCCCGGACTATGTACTACGGGTGTTACACCTGGTCCTACCAGAAAATTCGGGCGAACTGGGTCATTCTTCGGGAAAAAAAAGGGCCAGTCCGGAATATCCACTACGGGTGTTGCACCTGGTCCTACCAGAAAATTCTACCGAACCGAGCATTCTGTTTAAAAAAAATAATCCTGATTACCCTTAGTCCCGGTTGCTTCCCTTGTCACCAACCCGGACTGGGGGGCAAAATTCAGCCAAAATTTTCCAAAGTTACCCAAAATTTTCAAACTTTGGACTTGTGAAAAAATCCACACATCACCTCAATCCGGATTGCTTCCTTTGTCAATAATCCGGATTAGAGGGCAAAATTCAGCAAAAAATTTCCTAAGTTACCCAAAGTTACCAAACCTTGGACTTATGGAAAAATCCCCACATCACCTCAATCCGGATTGCTTCCCTTGTCAACAATCCGGATTAGGGGGTAAAATTCAGCAAAATGTTTCCTAAGTTACCCAAAGTTTTCAAACTTTGGACTTGTGAAAAAATCCCTACATCACCTCAATCCGGATTGCTTCCCCTGTCAACAATCCGGATTTGGAGGCAAAATTCAGCAAAAATTTTCCTAAGTTACCCAAACTTTTCAAACTTTGGACTTGTGGAAAAATCCCTACATCACCTCAATCCGGATTGCATCCCTTGTCAATAATCCGAATTTGGGGGCAAAATTCAGCAAAAATTTTCCTAAGTTACCCAAAGTTTTCAAACTTTGGACTTGTGGAAAAATCCCCACATCACCTCAATCCGGATTGCTTCCCTTGTCAACAATCCGGATTAGGGAGAAAATTCAACAAAAATTTTCCTAAGTTTCCCAAAGTTTTCAAACTTTGGACTTGTGAAAAAATCCCCACATCACCTTAATCCGGATTGCTTCCCTTGTCAACAATTCGGATTAGGGGGCAAAATTTAGCAAAATTTTTCCTAAATTACCCAAAGTTTTCAAACTTTGAACTTGTGGGAAAATCCTCACATTACCTCAATCCGGATTGCTTCCCTTGTCAACAATCCGGATTAGGGGGTAAAATTCAGCAAAAATTTTCCTAAGTTACCCAAAGTTTTCAAACTTTGGAATTGTGGAAAAACTCCCACATTACCTCAATCCGGATTGCTTCCCATGTCAACAATCTGGATTAAGGGAAAAATTCAGCAAAAATTTTCCTAAGTTACCCAAAGTTTTCAAAATTTGGATATGTGGAAAAATCCCCACATTACCTCAATCCGGATTGCTTCCCATGATAACAATCCGGATTATGGGGCAAAATTAAGCAAAAATTTTCCTAAGTTACCCAAAGTTTTTAAACTTTGGACTTGTGGAAAAATCCCAACTTTACCTCAATCCGTGTTGCTTCCCATGTCAACAATCCGGATTAGGGGGAAAAATTCAGAAAAAAATTTCCTAAGTTACCCAAAGTTCTCAAACTTTGGACTTGTGGAAAAATCCCACATATTACCTCAATCCGGATTGCTTCCCATGACAACAATTCGGATTAGGGGCAAAATTCAGCAAAAATTTACCTAAGTTACCCAAAGTTTTCAAACTTTGGACTTGTAGAAAAATCCCTCCATCACCTCAATCCGGATTGATTCCCTTATCAACAATCCGGATTAGGAGGCAAAATTTTTCCAAAATTTTCCTAAGTTACCCAAAGTTTTCAAACTTTGGACTTGTGAAAAAATCCCTACATCACCTCAATCCGGATTGCTTCCCCTGTCAACAATCCGGATTTGGAGGCAAAATTCAGCAAAAATTTTCCTAAGTTACCCAAACTTTTCAAACTTTGGACTTGTGGAAAAATCCCTATATCACCTCAATCCGGATTGCATCCCTTGTCAATAATCCAAATTTGGGGGCAAAATTCAGCAAAAATTTTCCTAAGTTACCCAAAGTTTTCAAACTTTGGACTTGTGGAAAAATCCCCACATCACCTCAATCCGGATTGCTTCCCTTGTCAACAATCCGGATTAGGGAGAAAATTCAGCAAAAATTTTTCTAAGTTTCCCAAAGTTTTCAAACTTTGGACTTGTGAAAAAATCCCCACATCACCTTAATCCGGATTGCTTCCCTTGTCAACAATTCGGATTAGGGGGCAAAATTTAGCAAAAAATTTCCTAAATTACCCAAAGTTTTCAAACTTTGAACTTGTGGGAAAATCCTCACATTACCTCAATCCGGATTGCTTCCCTTGTCAACAATCCGGATTAGGGGGTAAAATTCAGCAAAAATTTTCCTAAGTTACCCAAAGTTTTCAAACTTTGGACTTGTGGAAAAACTCCCACATTACCTCAATCCGGATTGCTTCCCATGTCAACAATCTGGATTAAGGGAAAAATTCAGCAAAAATTTTCCCAAGTTACCCAAAGTTTTCAAACTTTGGATATGTGGAAAAATCCCCACATTACCTCAATCCGGATTGCTTCCCATGATAACAATCCGGATTAGGGGGCAAAATTAAGCAAAAATTTGCCTAAGTTACCCAAAGTTTTCAAACTTCGGACTTGTGGAAAAATCCCCACTTTACCTCAATCCGTGTTGCTTCCCATGTCAACAATCCGGATTAGGGGGAAAAATTCAGAAAAAAATTTCCTAAGTTACCCAAAGTTCTCAAACTTTGGACTTGTGGAAAAATCCCACATATTACCTCAATCCGGATTGCTTCCCATGACAACAATTCGGATTAGGGGCAAAATTCAGCAAAAATTTACCTAAGTTACCCAAAGTTTTCAAACTTTGGACTTGTAGAAAAATCCCTTCATCACCTCAATCCGGATTGATTCCCTTATCAACAATCCGGATTAGGAGGCAAAATTTTTCCAAAATTTTCCTAAGTTACCCAAAGTTTTCAAACTTTGGACTTGTGGAAAAATCCCCACATCACCTCAATCCGGATTGATTCCCTTGTCAACAATCCGGATTAGGGGGCAAAATTTAGCAAAAATTTTCCTAAGTTACCTAAAGTTTTTAAACTTTGGACTTGTGGAAAAATCCCCACATCACCTCAATCCGGATTGCTTCCCTTGTCAACAATCCAGATTATGGGGCAAAATTCTGAAAAAATTTTCATAAGTTACCCAAAAGTTTTCAAACTTTGGACTTGTGGAAAAATCTCCACATCACCTCAATCTGGATTGCTTCCCTTGTCAACAATCCAGATTAGGGGGCAAAATTTAGCCAAAATTCCTATACTACTCAGACTTCTACTCCCCGATCCAGAAAATCCGCATAGGGGAGTGCGGGGCAAATGATAGATTATAAACTTGCCCCGGCTGGACTTAGCCCAGGTTAATGCTAGACCTGTCTGGTGTTAGTCCCGATTAGGCCCAATCTAGAACACCCGCAACTTTGTCCCAAGTCGCGTGAGACAACACTACGCCACACTATTTGATGTGGCACTTGATAAGCTATAACTATTCCAGGCCGGACTTAGCCCAAGTTGACTCCAGACCTGTCTGGTGCTAGTCCCGGTTGGGACCAATCCAGAACACCCGCAGCCCAGGCCTAAAAATTCGTGAGACAACACTACGTCACACTATTAGATGTGGCACACACAGGTCATGATGGTGGCCCCACATGACAACGACAAATAATGGAATCCTATGATTGGCGCAATCACGTCCTTATCAATCCACGTGCTGACATGCCATTGGCACAGGCCACCACAATTATCACCTGAACGGGTGGGGATTATCTATAGCATACAGGTGTCCCGCATACCTAGAATCCAACGCTCATTATTGCAGGTACCAACCCCTAAACCCTAATCCTTTTCCTATAAATAGACCAGGAGAGAAAGGTTTAGGGGTTACGTTCTTCTACACGCTCACATACATACATCCTCCACATTTTGATACTTTAGTCCTTATCTTTTATCTTCCAAAACTTGCTCTTATTCTCACGCCGGATACGGCGCGGGTCCAAACCCACCTCCCGATATTGTTTTGCAGAATCCTAACCACCAGCATCACCTCCACCAGATTTGGGAACCAGACATGGGAACGGCTGAGTAGGCACATGATCGGGTTTTAGAGTTATTATGGCCTAGTGTAGATTATCTGTAAGCATTCATATTGGTCATAGGAATATTGTAATTAATCTTGTAATATTGTACTCTAATTCCTTTTATTTCTATGTCCATCTTATTCATTCCTACGAGTTGTGAATATTTTCATATTTTATATGCAAGACGACACTGGTCCTGTTTGGCCAGACTTAAAATAAGTCCTTATTTTCGGGTAAAAATTTCATATTTTGATAATTTTTTTTAATACAAGTATTTAATGTATGTTTGAGATTCTATAAGTTGAAAAAAAAAAGTTAACTTCTTTTAGGAAAAATTAGAAATCTCTAACTTTATCTTAAAAGAAATTGACTGAAAAAAATTCCCCAAAATCGCGAGTTCTTTTCTCACTAACTTTTTTCATGCTTATGTACCGAGTACACTTACCTCTCTGGCCCGCTCTCGTCTTGTCAAATTATGCTCAACCACTATTCTAAATCAACGACTCTATTGCACAATCGCTGTGTATTTTGCTAAAGGAACATACAATTAACAATTCAATAATGATTACTGACTAGTGTTTAATGTTCATGCATAGAGAAAGGAGAATATATTTTTTTTTTTTAAACGGAGAAAGGAAATTGTTTTAATCAGACTTGTAAATAGCTTCCATTAATTTAATTTAGTTTAATTTTAAATAATATTGTTTAAATACTTACACGAGTAATTTATAAAAAAAAACTTTAAGGTGTACGTAAATTCGACGTTTGATAGGAATAAGAAAATGCGTTTAGAGGTTGGAATGAGTAGCAAGCAAAAGGGCGTTCACTTTTCTCCGTTAAAGTAAGAAAGTAGTAGTAAAATTCAGTGGGAACTGGGAAGTCTACTACATATCAAAGTTTCCAGAGGTGATAGACAGATTTTTTTTTCCCTTTTCCAGTTGGAATGGTGTTACTTATTGCCTTGTTGAAAGTAGCAGTACTATTCTTTTATTATTTTTATTGACCGGGCTTTTCACTTTTTCTTTTACTCGTTTACATTTAGCAGTTCTAATCTTACCTTTTTAATTGTATCCTTGTATTGTATCCTTTCTGATCCTCGAATTATCTAATTGAGGATATAACTCAAATACTAAGGTCTAGTTTGTTTCACAGATTTTGTAATTATATTATAATTTTAAATTCCTTGAAACTAGGTTACAAGAATATAGCTCCTGGGAAATAAAAATTCATGTGTTTGGTACATGAGTGTGTGACTATAAGTTGCATAACTGATTGTTTTGTTTAATAATAAAAATAATTTACATAAATAAATATATAAATAAATAAATATATGAAAAAACATATTAAAATAAAAGAAGATAAATTTTTGTATAACCTATAACACAAAAAGAACAAATACTAAGATAAAATAAAATGACTATTAATATAGCTAATATATTAATTTTATATTACTAAATTTGACATAAAAAAATCATACAAAAAAAATTTAATAATGCAGTTATATAAGATTGAATATTTATTTAAAATATATTTAATTTTAATTAATAGCTAAAATGTATGACTTAACAAATTAATTAAAAAACAATTTCTGCATTTAAATTTTCAAATATTTTCATAATTAATTTTTATAATATATAAATATAACAAATACATTATATATATTGACACATAAAAGACAAAAATGTGTTACAACATTTAATTTAACTTTAATATTTTTTAATTAGATTTTAACATAAATTTCATAATTTTAGTATTAAATAAAATTATTTTGCGTATAATAGTATATAACATTTGATGAAAAATATGCAATAAATAACTATGTAACCAGAGTAACCACCCATGACCTAGGTAAGTGGGTTCCCATGTTTTACAAGAAAAGTACCATGGAACTATGAGTTACCGAATCTAGTGTTAAATTCATATAACCAAACAATGTAACTGTTATAGGTTCCGGGAAGTGTAAGTTGCTCAGTTGGGTTACAATGAACCAAACATGACCTAAAGGGATTCGTAACTATCAATATGTTTTCTAACTTGATCAATCTTTTGAAAAGAAAAAATATCTTATCCAAATATAGTCAACCTGCCCAAAAAATGTATCAGTAAATTGGGGTGTTTGGGGAACTTTTTTTCAGAATAAGTCAATTTATTTTAAGATAAAGTTAGAGATTTCTAACTTTCCAACTTATTTTTGCAACTTATTGAATCTCAAACATACATTAAATACTTGTATAAAAAAAATTTATCAAAATATAAAATTTTTACCCGAAAATAAGTCAATAAGCCCATAAAAAAAAATTTCCCAAACAGGCTCATTAACGCGCCCCAAAAATATAGAACCGGTTTGACGATCGGTTTTTAAAATCATTTTCTACTTTAAATTAAAGAATATATATCTATTTAATAAATTAAGGATTGATTATAGTTTAAAATAACAATCACTTTTTAAAATAGCTTATTTTATTTGATAAAATTAATACCATCATTCAAATACATAATTTATCAAATTCATTTTTATTTTTATATTTTAAATATTCATAAATTATTCATAAAAAAAAGCGACTAAATAAATATTAAATTACAATTTTCATTTTTCATTTATCACTTTAAATAATTTTAAATCATAAATAATAATTTTAAATTTAGATAAGCGGATTCATGGAAGTCCAATGCAGCCATGCCTCTACCCAAGGGTAGAGAGGCTGTTTCCGGTTTTTTTGACCCCCGACAGGAATCGAACCCATGACCTCTCGGTTCATGGATTGGGCACTTAACCACTGTGCCAACTCAACCCCTTATGGAAGTCCAATATGTAGGTGCGCATACTTAAATCACACTAAAATGGTTATGTGTTTTTTCGATTCGTTTATTTCTCATATGGCTGATGAAATGTTTAATGTGAATTTAGGATTTTGTTTAGAAAATAAAATATATTAATTTAATAATAATATGATGCGTTGGTGTTAATTAAATGATGAATCAAAATTTGAATTCTATATTAACAAATTGAAATTATCCAGGTTCATTATATATATTACACAAATTTAAATCAAAATTAATAAATTATACACGTTTGCTATCATAGTAGCGTCAACAGTAGAAATTTAAAAAATTGAAATAAAGTATCTAATTTTATGCTACGAAAATTAAAATAAAAGAAAATTTTAATAATTTAGTAATCAAATAAAGAGTATTTACAACGACAATAACTATAATAATTAGCTAAAAATTATTATAAAAAATAGTTAAAATGAGAATAATAGGAATTTCAATGAACTTAGTTATAAAAATAACTGGATATAAGTTTTGTAAGAAAAATAGTAAGTCTAACAAATATAATAATATGATGATTTATAATTTTTTTTAAAGGGAAAATGATGCATTGGAACATGCATCACACAAGATATTATAGCTAAAAAATTCTCTGTGGCTCTTAAAATTTATTTCCGATTTGAAAACCAAACGAATGGAACAATGATACATCGAATACATAAACAACATGATTATTGTATATTCTCGTGAGGAACATATTTTTATGTCCTATTGCGAAAACTTATTTTACTAAAATTTGATCTCCACAAAAATTATAGGAAATCAACCCCAAATGAAGGACATGAGTTGTCACGCTCACTACAGACGAAACGCATAATAATTCATGGTGTGTAGCCAAATGAACATGGTTAACACACAAACATTTGCCTCAAAACAGGTTAATCCAAGACAGCCAAACGTCCTAGATACCGTGTACATAAGTACCATTTTGCACTTACATTTGAAAACACTCATTATTATATGTTAAGTGTCTGTTAGTCTGTTACTTCAAAAAAACATTAGCCAACGGGAAAAAAAAATAAGGAATATGAACAACCACATCATGAGGGTATTTGGGATTGCTTAAAATAAGTTATTTTTGACTTAATGGGGGTATTTTTAACTTAAATGAGAAAGTAAAGTTATTTAATTTAAGTTGAATGAAATTGTTTGGGTAATTTTACTTAAAGTTAACTGGGGTTTAATAATTTTGGCTTAAAGTGAAATTTGACTTAAAAAAAATTTAAGTTTATGATATTTAAGCTTTACAAGAATTGTGAAAAAAAATAAAAAATAAAAAAAATCCATAAGTCATAAGTTATTAGGGTCTTGTTCTAATAGAAACTAACTTAGAATAAAAACTAGAAACTAAACCTAAATTAAATATTTCAAGCTAATCTAATGACCAAATTAGGGATACTCCAATACAAAAAACGTTTAAAATTATTGTCTCTATTCAACAGAAATATAAAAAAATAAAAAAATTTAAAAAAAAAGTTACTGTTCACGTGATGACGTGGCACGTGAACAGTACTTTTTAAAAAAAATTTTATTTTTTTTTATATTTTTGTTGAATAGAGCCAAGAATTTTAAACGTTTTTTGTGATGGTGCCCCTAGCGAGGCCATTAAAATAAATGAAATATAATTTATTTAGTGTAGGTTTCTAGTTTCTATTCTAAGGTTGGTTTCTATTTGAACGCTAGCCTAAGTTATTATAAGTAAAAAGTACCTAAATGGAACTTATGACTTATAGCAGTTTTTTAACTTAAAGCCGGCTTAAAACTCACGTTACCAAACATCTCAAAAACGACTTAAAGCTAATTTTTGCTTTAAGCCCATGTACCCAAACGGTTTGGCTCCGTATCACATGGTAGGGTGCTTCTACACAATTGTGAAAACACAGTAAACATGAAAATCTTCAAAAATCTGAGATATAGAGGAGTACATGGCAAAAAATCAGAAAGGTTTCAGCCATGGAAAATGGGGATGACTACTTGAGAACTTGTACATTGCATTACATATGTACACACACAGAAAATAATTCCCTGCTTTGAGCGGGATATACTGGGTATGTTTGGTTTGGTTTGGTTTGGTTTACACACAGAAAATAATTGTAGTTGTGTGTATAAAGTGAGCGAGAGAGAGAATGTAATAGAAAAAGAAAGAGACATCATAAGCTGCCAAATCCTCCAGACTGACAGACATGAACCGTTCTTTATTTTTTTCATTTCTCTCTCTCTCTATCTCTCCCTCTCTCTCTTCCTCTCACTCTCACACTCACCTTTTATTTTCCATTGTCTATTTCACGAATCTTTTGCCTCTGGTTCTGAATTTTCTTAATCAGAATCTCTTTTTAACAAAATACAGGAAGCTTTTAGAGTAGAATAAGATGCAGCGATATGTTGAGAATTTGAATCTTATCAAAAACAAATCAAAAAATTAAAAATAAGAAAAATAAGGGGTGATGATCCAAAATAATCAAAAATAAATAGTGATGGTCCAAAATACTGAAAAGCGAAACAACGGTACTTTTTACCGACGAGATACGGAGTTTCGTCCTCCGTATTAGCTGGACAAGTTACATACAATTCCGTATTAGCTGGATACGAAATTTAGTCTTTCGTAACAGGACATGATACGGAAGAGCGTGTATCGTAACTGTGTTGTGTATCGTAACTGTGCTGCTCACTCGGTTAAAACGTAATACAATCCACCGTATTAGGCAAAACACGTTACACGATATACCGTATTATGTCTTATCACGTTACACGATTTAGCGTGTTACTCCATGTATCACGTTACACGATTTAACGTGTCCCGTCGGTAAATAGGGCCAAGCAAACTCAAATATGATTATTTTGGTAATTTTCTCAAGCACTCCTGCCCAGATGATTTGGATATTTTATAAATTAATCTTTCTTAACATAAATTTTGTTATTGATTGGAATTTTCTTCTTGATAATAGATTAACGATTAGATATTAAAAAGAGTGAATCAATTCCCTAACAAATAACTATTATTATATATTTTTGAAAATTATAAATATATTAAAAATACTTATTCTCTTTAAATTAAAAAGAGCCAATGTTAAATTCCAACAATCATCTTACATAGATGTTTAAAAGAGTCTTTCCATTACACCTTCTAATCATCAGAAAGAATGCCCAAACTACACCACATCTTTATGGAAGGTGCCCAAAATACCTATATTTGAAGCTGTCCGTCCTTTTTAATCACGGAGTACGCATACTGCTCATGCGTATAGCGAGATACGCATGAGGCTAATGCGTATACGAAGAAACGCATTACTGGAATGCGTAATGACGTCAGCATTCATCATTTTCCATTTGACTTGCCGGCGTCTCTCTGAGGCGAAAAATCGCATCTCCGGTGTAGTCCCTCGTTCATGGAAATCCGGTAACCTCCAGTACTGATTATGGTATCAAAATGAAGCCCAGATCTTCCTCTTCATTTTAATCCTTCGATTAATTGATTTTTGGCCCCGCAGGGACGTGTAAGAACTGATCGGAAAACATATCGGATAAAAATAGTTTTGAATGGGGCTTTTAAATCCGGCAAACAAAATGGAAAACGATTTACACAAGGATGTAGAGGATGAAAAGACAATCAATTTGGTAGGTAGTATGCAATTGGTCGATGCCGGAGAAGGACGAACGGAATGGTCAAAATTTGGACGTTAAATTGCCTCCGACAGCGGCGGGGAGACGATGGTGAACAGTACCTTGCATACGCATGTTCAACATGCGTATTCCCAACCACGCATCTTGAACATGCGTGTTCAAGGTAGTGTTCACCGATGGATTTTTCATTTTACAAAGGCCACGCAAGAAGGAAATGCGTATTCAGTCTACGCATCTTGAAGATGCGTGCCCTGTGGACAAAAAGGGCGGAAGGTTTTGCCGGTGGGTATTTCGGGCAGGAGGAATAAAAATGTGGGTATTTTGGTTTTTCACCCTTCTAATCATTACTTCTTTTTTTAATTAATTGGTTAATTTTAATTAGTTAAAAAAATTTTGCATACATGATTTATTAATAATAACAATTCAATAAAAAAAATATTAAATAAATTCTTATTGTATGTCCTTTAACACACATTAAGAAAAATTGTATTTTAAAAATTCGGTAAAATTTATAGAAGCATTCTCAAAATGGCTTCCAAATACTTAGTTAACAAAAATTTTATAGTTATGTCTTCAAAATAAAAAAAAACTCCAAATGATTTAGCTCTATTGCTAATTCAGATATAAATGATGAATAATGTTAGATTCATATGAATGGATATGGAAAATGGTTAAGAATAACTGTGAACTTTTATTAATATCTTCTCGGTCACTAACTTTTATTTTTTTTCGTAATTTATCCTATTATTTATCATATAAATTTTTTATTTAAAGTAAATACCTTCATTTCTAAAAAATGAATATATATAAATATGGAATAATAATATTTAATATGATTGTTTTACATTATAGTTTTACAATATAAGTTTATTATGCATAATATTTTTTTACTGTAAAAAATTTATGTTAATAAAAGATGTTACATAATGCATTAATATCGACATCCATTTACTTTATTTTTTCTAATTGTCTTTCATCTTTTTCATTTGATTGTTACCTTAATTTTATTTATAACTAGAACCCGTGTTCCGCACCGACCGATAAATTATATTAATTAGTTAATATAAACATATTTTTTTAAATTTTACTTAGAAAAAAATATAATTTTAATGGAATGTTAATTAACTTAAGTATAAAATTACTTATCCGTGAATTCTTACCAACTGAATTAATATTAATATTATGAACCAATCATCAAAACAAATACAACCCCTGTTGAAAAGTTCAAAATCCCTCTTTATTGTTTTTTTTTTTAAATTTTGCTTACATTTTACTTCTCTCTTTGTTAGAGAATATTTCTACGTACCATTTTAACAAATTTTTTACCCATATTCTGAGAATTCGGTATATTTATTCAATATCGAATTCTTAAAATATTTATTATATTAATTCATTGAAATATTTATATGGTTGTGGTTAATTTTTTGATTACATATTAAAAATGTATAGAAACTTAATCCTCACGACTCCAATAAATCATTAGACTGTGACTGTCTATCCAAAAAAAGGTTGCATGTTTCAGCAATATACGAAAGGATATCTACTATGCAAACGTAGTTATAACAATAGAAACTTTCATCTAGTCTAGTTTGCTACGTGATCGTTCAATATCATTTTTACAAATTATATGTACTTTTATTAATGAATTGATTTACTATAGAAAAATAAATATTATCAACTAACAAAACAAATTCAATATATCGCACTCTTGGAATAACATATGATTGTTAGATTTTATGGTTATTGACCTTAGCTTATTTGTAAAGATAACTTAAAATGTGCATTTTTAGTTTGGAAGTTTGTATTTTGGTTTTTTTATTCTTTCATAGTAAAACATGGAATAATAAATTTTAGTTTTCTTTTGTTCTTAAAATATGACATATGAAAATGAGTATCACCTATCTTTTTTTAATTTGACTAACTTGTGAAAATAAACTATTGTCCATAAAACTGAAACCAAGTGTGTAATATATAAACACATAATGATACTAAACTACACGATTTTTTTCGTGTACACGAAATGAAATACGCGAATAGAAAAAATATGACAATTACATGAAATATTACTATGTATCAAAGTTATGTAAATATATAATTATATGTCTTAGAACAACATCGAGGTATTACAAAACAAAACTAAGAGTAGTATACTTAGTGTAAAGTCTCCCAAACAAAATGAAACTCTACTTTTTATTTTTTCTTATCTTGTTAACAACTATATCTCTTTATGTAGAATCTTTCTACCGAGCTATTGAGTTTTCTTACCGATATTTCATGCTTTGTTGATATTAAAAAGGAAATTATAATCAACCAACCAAGCAAAATCAAAATATGCTCTTAGGTTAAGATATGGGTATTGATACTATTAATTTAATTCAAGAATACACAAAATTCAAAAAGGCACCCTTTTATTAAAAACAATATATAATTTTAAGTGTATCAACCTTTTTATATATCAATATTAATAATTTTTTCAACAAAGATCGTAGCTGCTGCTGCTCTCTCTCTCTCTCTCTCTCTCCACCTTTTCCAAAAAATGCTAAACTAAAGTTTAGGAGATGATATTAGCTTTTTGAGTTTCTTTATATTGTTTAGAATTTTTTCTTTATTTTTCTTTATTTTCCAATAAATCATTGAGAGTCTAGTACCCCGTTGCCCGTTGTTCGATTTTATTTACAAAATATTAGATTTTGTACTATCTCCTTGTGAATTATAAGCCCCATTTTCTTTTCCTTTATTTTACTTTGACTTTCAATAAATATTTCTCTTTATTGAGAGCCTAATATCCTTTTCGTGAATTTTGTCTACTCATATATTAGATTTGTTATATTAGTTCATTGATTTGGACAGTATAAAATCACAGTTCTGGTCGGTTGTTTGAGTACGTTCTAACAAATCAGATATACATATTACTCACGTTTATAACAAATTGTTAGATTATCTCGCTGAACAGGCTGTATAATTTAGTGATATAAGCGAGGGATGTACCATAATTGAAGATCTATTCAATGATTGTATAAAGAAAATTAGTGATCTATTTACTATGTGCTTGTTCAATTTTAATTGTTTATGTAGATGTTGTATACCATTTTATTGATGATTTTTTCAGGTTTGATTTTTTGTGTGGATGACATATGTCCTTTTATTGATGAATTAATTATCTATAAATAAATAGTGATTTGTAAGAAAATTTATGCTAAATTGACCAATTTATTATGGAAATATTCACTAACAATATTTTCATTAACTCTGTAATATTTTTTTATTTTTTGATTGATAATTTATACACCAAATAATGTATAGTATTATTTAAGAGAATATTTAATATTTTGAATAATTCAAATATATTGTCAGGTCAAATTTTTTTTCATTAATTATTGCATAGTTAAAAAATTTTGTAATTAAAATGTTAAAAGGTGATTGTTTAAAATTCATTCTAATATTTTAATTGGTTGATCCTAGCTTTTTTATGACCGAATTATTTAATACTTTACATAACTTAAATTTTGAATGTGTATTTAGAATAATGAGGTAAATAGTTTTGTATTGTTAACAATTTTTAACTCATGATTTTGATTGTACCTTATGATCTTGAATTATCAAAAATATCTATTATAGATATAATAGATTCATGTATTAATGTATTATTTTTTAAATTAAATAATATATGTATTTAGAATAAAATTTTTAAGTAATCACTGAATAACATTGACAACCCAACATTGTAAAAAATATTTATCTATAGGCACGCCTAATAATGTCAACAAATCAGTGTAATGTGATAAGGATTGATACCTTCAATTCAGTATGTCGCAGAATTATTGGAGTTTGCTACTGAATATTCTAATAGGAAGTACCTCTGGGAGAATCTGGACTGGGGATGATGATAACTTAAATCGTTTTCTTTTTTTTTTTTGTCTGAAATATTTTTCAGTTGAATTTATTGGATAATTAAAAGACGAAACATACGATACATATATATAATCGAAATAAAAAAGATAATCTATTCAAGTATAGTGTGTCATATAATAAAAAGATATAAAGTAGTACCTTAACCGAAATTGATATGATTTAGCCATGAGGAAAATTGATGCATACACTTAGTTTATCAAAGTTGGTTAGGTCTGACGGGGAATAGCAAATAAGCGGGTTAGATTTCCTATAATGTTTAAATGATATAATAATTATATTTTAGTTTGTAAGAATTTTATTTTATATAAATTAAAATATATGCAGGGCTCATTTATATGAATATAGTAATTATTTTATTAACAAATTGTGAATAAATATATTTTTTAGCCTTTCAAAAAATTTAGTCTTTGAAGGTATGGTTTTTATCCCAGTTATTTAAAATCTGATTCAAATCCGATTTTTTCAGATTTTTAGTTAAGTTAGATTATAATTATTTAAAATCGATTATAATTGTACAAAATATATTAGAAAAATCAATTTATAATGTATGTTAATATGATTGTAATTGACTTTATATTAAAAGAGTGGGTGATTAATGAATGATTAATTATGAAATTTAATTTAAAATGTATTATAGTATATCGTGATTGATTTAAAAAATATGTATTTATGGATATGTTTAATAAAATCATTATTGTATTTAAATTAGAAGTGTTAATTAACCATGGTTAAAGAAGTAGGGTGAGATTGTAAATAAGGAAAATTCTTAATATCACATGATTGGTTTAAAATTTAGGAATTAGATTTGTTCTAAAATAATTCATAATTTTATAATTGGTTAATTGCACTCGGGTATTATAATAAAGGATACTTATTCAACATATTTGGTTTTGTAAAATATTTTCGTATATAAATTAGTTACAAAGTAAATTCATAGCTTTTTTCATTGAAAGTAAGCAAATATATAACTTGAACATTATATTATACATCAAACAACTATTTGTATAATATTTTACATTTTATTTTTATATAATATAATTTTATTTTTTATCTACTTTAATATTATTCTTAAATGTTTTATCTTTCTGACAATATTAGTATGCATAGTAAATATGGTAATTAGGTAAATTTATCATTCTTCAATATATGTTTTGTACGTAATGATATTTATTCCTAAATATCTTTTTTGTAGTAATTTTAAAATTAAATATTAAGATTACTTATTATTTATATTTTATATTGTCCTCTCAACTAAATTGATAAGTACAAAAATTAAATGTTAAAAAATTTATATACAAAGATAGATTTTATTTCCTATAAAAATTATTAAAGATATTTTTTTTTATCTTTATATGAAAATTATAAAGTAAATTCTTTTATCTAGCAAAAAAAAACATTAGTAATGGCAGTAAAAAATAAATAAGAAAATAACTTATAAAAGAGAAAAAATTATTAAATAAAGAAGTTAGTGGCTTTCTGTAACTCATTTATGCATATGATTTTGTGTAGATGTCTTGTGCTAGATTGTTAAGTTTTTTTTTTCTACGGTATCCCTTCCAATGTACTTTTTTCTATCCTTTATTTTGTATTATTATTTATTTTAATAATTAGAATAACTAAATCGAAACGATAAAATTTAATATTATCAATAAGTGTTTCACAGGCTTTAATATGATAATATAGATAGGTGTTTCATACTTTCACCAGTAAAAATAGAATATTTGATATTCGAGAATAAGATTAGAAAATTAATTCGAATAAAAAAAACATTTGACATTGGAAATAAAATTAGAAAACTATTTTGAACCCAGACATTTATTCATTCAAGAATTGATATATTATATTTTGACAAAAAAAAAAAAGAATTGAGATATTATATTAACACGACATCATACAGTAAAACCTCTATAAATTAATATACTTGGGACCAGAAAATTCTATTAATTTAGAGAGGTATTAATTAATTGATAAATTAATAATTATTAATTTATAGAAAATTTTGGACATCAAAGAAAATTAATTTCAAATTATATACATTTAAATAGAATGAATTGTACAATTTATGTTTTATGCGTAATTCAATTAATTCAATATATATTGTTTACAAATTTAATGAGTATTTTCGAGATTCAAAGTAAATATTCATGTATATTTAGATGATATCAAGGATAAAACAACATTTTTTGAACATTTTTCACGTAAAGAAGCACTCAAGACATCAAAAATATTGATTAATAACTTTTTAATACTTACGAAAACATCACATTCGAACTTTTGGATGAACAAAGACGGTTAAAGATGAGTTTCATATAGATTCAAATTTTAAGAACCCTATCATATTTTACAAAACGGTAATATATATATATATATATATATATATAGGCAAGTGCTCAAATACAAACCACTTTTAACCTACAAACCAACACTAAATTAATTATATTTCATTTATTCTAAGGTTCCCGCCAAGGTACCTTCACAAAAAATGCTTAAAATAATTGGCTCTATCCAAAAAAAAAAAAAAAAACTTGCCGTGGAAATGCGAAGCATTTAAGACAGTAAACGGATGAGTTAGGTAGTCATGAGGGTCGCAGGCCCTCCACACACCCGTCAATCGTCTATTGCCTTTACCATTGATTGCCATTCCTTACAACTTTAGAATGATAAAGGCGCGAAGCGCCGTACAAGAAGGTGCGAAGCACCGTTAACCAGTGAAATCCACTGCCACGTCATCACGTGAACAGTGAATTTTTTATTATTTTTTTTATTATTTTTTTTGGATAGAGCCAATTATTTTAAGCATTTTTTGTATTGGAGTACCCTTAGTTTGGTCATTAGATTAGCTTGAAATATTAGATTATGCTTGGTTTGTAGGTTTGTATTTTAAGGAGGTTTGTATTGGAGTAGCCCCCTATATATATATATATATATATATATTTATGATTATAAAGAAATTATTAATTTATAATATTATTGGGATCATATATTTATATAGGGTTTTCAAAAAAATTATTATCTTATCGAAATTGATCATTTTTTGAACTGGCCCGAGTTGGGACCGGAAGAAATTATTAACTTATAGAGATTATTAATTTATCGAGTATTAATTTAACGAGGTTTTACTGTATATTTTTTTTACAATGAAATTACTAAATTATGCAAAATGAGTTAGGCCCTACAAGAAAATATTATAATACCTGATCCAACCTTGCATCTCAAATCATGCATATATTGGGAGCTAGCCTACGCTATACCCGCCTCTCACTCACTAGTCATATTCACTCCATTCTGCACAATATTTTCATCACGTATATACATATAGACCATAGCTATCACACTCCAACCTCTTCGTTCTCCAAAGTGAATAAAAGGAAGTATCAAGAAAACACTCAAAAAGACGACCCTCACTTTTGCCTTCCTCTTTAATCTCCAAACTTCTCAATCTCCCCCTCTCCTTTTTATAACCTTTTTTCTGGTACCCCAAAATCAACGGTAACCACAAATATACATAAACACGCACGAACACACTCATGAATATAAACGTTCTATTTTTCATGTTCACCATCTTGTTGGATCACTCACTAGCCGGCTTACTCGTGGAACCAGCCCAACCTTTGAAACCTATAGAGTACCAATCACCCAATACAGTCCCCGCATTCCCGGTCCAAACGGAAGCCCAAACATGCCGTCTGGACCTCTCAGCCGAGTTATTCGGGGGAGTCAACGCAGCCTGTGGTCGTAACCTTGACCGTAGCCGTTGCTGTCCCGTGCTAGCCGCATGGCTCTTTGCAGCGCACGCCAGGTCAGCTCTACAAGTGACAGCAGCGGCTCCTGTTTCTTCTGACCTTCCAATGATGCCTGATGACTCACAGAAATGTGTTAATACGTTACAGTCTTCGTTAGAGGGCCGGAACATTCACATTCCACAGCCTAATAATTCGTGTGACGCTGTTTTGTGCTTCTGTGGTATTAGGCTTCATCAGATTAGTTCACTTAGATGTACGGCTGCTTTTAATATTTCCGGTGGGAGTCGTAATGCGACCCCCACCGCTGCTGTTAAGAATTTGGAGCATAATTGCCGAAATTCTTCTTATGCCGGTTGTACAAAATGTCTCGGTGCTCTGCAAAAGGTTAGCTAGCTTTCACGAATTTTTTTTATTAACTTCACAAAATTTAATTTAATTTGATTATTTTTTTAGTTTTTTTATTTTCGAAAAGAATGTAAATTAACATATGCATTTTTGTTGTACAGCTAAAAGAAGATGGTAAAAATGGGACTTCACGGCATCACCCGGAGGAGGACAGTGACGGTAACGGTGACAGAGCAATAAAAATGTTAAATCGTGACTGCCAGCTCATGGGGCTGACGTGGCTACTAGCCAGGAACAAAACTGCATACATCCCAACAGTGTCAGCCGTATTGCGCGCCATAATGTACAGTGCACACCCACACGAGTCCAAGTGTAGTCCTGACCAGGAGAACATGCCACTCGCTGTGGACTCACTTCAGTTCGAGAAGTCATACGCTTCTTCATCCTCTCCGACGACGCCGTTTGAAAGTCCAATAATGTCACGTATTTTAGTTCCGTTTTCGGCCTTGGTGATTTTATCGTATCTGTTTGTCTAGCGCGAACAGCTTTGGCCCGTTGGTGAAACAGGCTTTTTAAACTTAGCAGCCCCCTCGGTGTTTGGTTTTTGGTTCAGGATCACGTGAAGCTACAAGACAAGAGCCTGGACACTCCCTGTGGAGCCAGAGGGGTCATTTTTGTCCTCCCCTCACTCTTTTGTATATTACCTGATTAGACTACTTGTTTACATATGGACTACTAGTAAAGCGTATTTACCTGCCTTTCTTTTCTTGCTTTCCTTTTTTCCAATTTGTTTGGTTCACCTAAACCATTTTTCCTTGTCTCATTTGGGTATTGAAATTTGTTTACAAGTTTTAAAAATATTAGAGACCAGTAGGATTAAGTCTAAATAGAGAAAAGGTAACAGATCATCTTGACTTGCAAAAGATTAAAGGAGTAGTTTACACAGGTAATGATGCATGTGGACACATGATGAAAAAGATGGAATCTGATCTGTTTCGTGTACATATTACATGCATACTTCCAAAAGATTTTGGTTAAACTCGAGGAACAAAGCAGGAGTGGAGTATGTTGGTCTTGTAGGTTGGTTTAAAAATTGTATCAAAATTGATACTAGTAGTTTATTTAATGGTAGTAGGATCACATTTCTTTCTTAATCTCGTGTGTAGAAAACTGTAGTAATTAACAAGATCATAAAACTGTAGAAATAATACCGTGATATATGGAGCACATGGCTTAGGGAGGGAATCACGGTTGAATGTTTGTCAGTTACCTACCCTTATCACCAACTAGCTTCCCGATATCACATGCGTGTATGACTGTATCTGTCAACCTCACATCACCTTATGTTCGATTAAAATACAAGTCGTTATATTATTTCAAAAAAAAAAATACAAGTCGTTATATGTTAAAAGTTTTTTACAATTCAGACCCTCCCAAGGAAATCAAGAGAGAGATCATGAAACAAGAAACTTGAAGTATTGACATCTATTTTATTGGGTATTAGTTTGATATATTCCATTTTTAAAGATTAATTAAAAATATGTCCCTTTTTAATTAATAATTATAATTATGTTGTATAGTTAAAGTCAATTCATATACATATAATGGCCAATGTGAACCAAGTAATATAGAGTGTACGATAGAACTCTTTCCATTAATCTCAACCGTAGGATTAGAAACACATCTAACTGTTATTAAAATTTAACAATAAAAAATAAACAAACCACACATTTAACAGTTCTAAGTATAGGTTTCTTATAGACACAATCTGTAACACCCCAGTCCCACATCGAGGAGATTTGGGATTTTAGTTCAGTTTATAAGGCAAAGTTACTAAGTGCACCAACAAATCATGATCTTTTGGGGGCCTGTGGTGGGCTTGTGGACTACCCAAGTTGGCTGCAATTGGGCCAGTATGCTTTGGCTTATTTCAGATTCGATATCGGGGTTTGACTCGATTTTCGAGAAAGATCTGGGATTTGACCCGAGTTGTCATATATAGTATCAAAGCCGACTCTCGAAAGCTTGATTCGTCAAGTTTCCGGAGGTGGGGACACGAAGGTTGGTGGTATTATCCCACAATGGACTGAGGTCCGGAGGTGGGGACACGAAGCCAACCAACAAATTATGATCTTTTGGGGGCCTGTGGTGGGCTTGTGGACTACCCAAGTTGGCTGCAATTGGGCCAGTATGCATTGGCTTATTTCGGATTCGATATCGGGACTCGACCCAATTTTCGAGAAAGACTCGGGATTTGACCCGGGTTGTCACACAATCAGTTATCTCTCTTCGACGATCTCTCACTGCCCCTCCGTACAATTTCAACGAAATTATGGCCTCTTCTTCGTATCAAGCTAGGATTTCATCGTAGACCTTCAATCTTCATCAGGTTTTTTTCTTCATCCTTTTTTTTGTTGCTAATGATTGTTTTGAGTTCTATTCTACAAATTATAATGTCAATTAGTACCTATTCATATCAATCTTCTTTGGTTATTTTCGATAAAAGCCTCATACTGTATGTGTAAATTAAGCATTTTTAGTTGGATTTGAATGTTATTTTACCCCGAGTTTTGTTTGTTTTCAATTTATACTTCATATCTTTTATATTTTTGGTGTTTTATATTTTTTATGCCTTAGAAAGAAGCAATTCTTATGCTCAAAACTTTAAGTAGGCTTTTTATATTCTATGATGGAACCAGATTTGCAATTAGTTAGTTTTAGTTGCACAGTTTTTAATTTTATTGTAAACTTCAAGATAGACCTATTTGATTAAACAACAAAATCAAAATAAAAGTATAGTATTACAGTTTTGATTCTATCGTAGAATCTTACCATGTTCAATTAAATCTGCATTTTTGATCCTGCTATAGAATCAAATAGTAAAATTAAATAAATAAATAGTTGAATAGTTAATTCTATTATAGAAATGTCATAATTTATTTTTCTTGCCTTTGAATTTTTTAATTTGAAGTGAACGTTTGTTTTTTTGGTTTTTATTGTTGTGGTTTGCCATTGATTGTACTGTAAACTTTTAGATTAACCTTTTGATTCTATTATAGAACAATTAGTTGAGTCACAAATTTTTCCTACAATTTTGATTCTTCCATGGAACCTTAATAGTATGATCAATTTTATAAATTTGTATTTTCGATTCTACTATAGAATTAAAGTAAATATATTAAGTACATTTAAATTTTAAAGATGGATTTTTTTTTTTTGTGTTAATTACTATAATGATATGTGTTTTTAGTAGATTTAATGACATAACTTTTTCATGTATAATTTTTAAAAGTGCTTTATTTTTGTGTAGTAATGGTTACAGTTGTGCTAATGACCTATTTTTCTCATTTCGATTATAATGCGTATTTATTTTAATCTACTTATAATTTGATTATGTTTAATGGGCAGGAGAAAGGTGATGCTTTGAATGGGGGGAAGTGATATTGGATTAATATAAAGGAGCACCTGGTGCATACTTTGCATTTTTATTTTATTGTCTTTTTCCGTTTTTTACAAAATGGCAGTGAATAGTTGTGAATTTGTTAGGGTTACGAATGGTCAGCTAATCACCACCCTCCTTTTCTCTTTGTCTAAGATAAACGTAAATTCTTCAGTTTAGCCATATGATGTAGTTATTTTTTTTAATAAAAAATGTGATAAGTTTGTTAAAGAGAAGGTTTGCTTATATAAAATGTGATAAGATTCGTTTTTGTTTAATTGTACATTAGAATCAAAATTTTGCATTTCATGTTATGCCGTTAGTTGTATGATCCGATTTTTAATTTTTTTTTTTGATATTCTAAGGTTAATTTTAAATCTAAATAGATATTGATGCATTTTTTGCAGCATGTATTCTTTTTATTTTACAACAATGCACGACAAATACATGTACATATGTATTTTGTAGTCTGATTTGTATATGTATGTGTGTGTATGTAGCGTCGAGATTTTACCATGGAGTAATTTAATATTTTTTTAGTAATTTAAGATTTTTTTTGCTAAATGTTAAATGTCTCTAGCTTGTATTGTAAATATAAGGAAAATAATTAGAATCTATATTAGAATGAACTATATAGTGTAAATGATTATTTTCTTTATAGCCAATAATTGTAACCGTGGTATACATATTATTAGTGTTTAGGTAAATTATAATAGTCTAAATTGTAATCAATTTTTTCGCTAATATACAACAGTATGATAACCTTTTTTGATAGATTAGAATCTTCTGTAGCTGTGTGCAAATTTTTGATTACTAAGGTTGTGTTTTATTGAGTTGGTAGCTTATGTCTTTTGTCATTCATTAGGATGGCAGACACATGGACAGCTCTAGTCAAAATCTTTTATTATGATTTGTCGTCGAATGGTTATATTACCTTGTGGAGCTTGATACATTTAGTGTTACAATTTTGTACCCAAGGAATTGATCTTTTATATCTTATACTACATGTCATGATACCTTCAAAAACTTCACCATGAACACCGCACATCTTCAAGCAACATGGACCATGAGGCAAATATACATGAAAAACGAAGTCTACCATGTACGAGGACCTTTTGAACCTACAATTGAAAGACTCGAAGGTGAGCCGATAAATTTTATTGGACACTCATGCTTATTTGGCAAAGTTTGTAGTAAGAGGAATCATAGTGTTGGTCTCCAACATTTGGGATTAAATTTTGATGCAGTAGATTAGTTGTAATACCATTGTATTTTATTATTATTGTTACAAGAGGATGTTACATTGTTATAGTTGTTTTTAAAATGTTAACTTTTTATATTTTACGTTTGAACAAAGGCAACATTTTTTATTTTAGAAAAAAAAATGATGGATAAATTCTAATAATGCCAATCTCTAATTTTTTTTTCTGCCTTTGCTCCTTGACACTCAATGACTACAACACAAGTCTAAGTAATTTCTTTTAGGAGTTGTGCTATGTTGTCCTTCAAAATACTAATTGTCAAGTAGAGTAAGTACATAATGAATTTTAAAAATTGCATTCTACCAAAATGCAAAAGAATCAACTTTCTCTGTTTGAACTGAGGTCTATTTACTTGGAAAAACTTGAAACATGTTGTAAAATGACCAATTCTTATAATTTAATAAAGCATTTCATATTACAAATATATAATTGTAGTGAGTTGCATTATACAATTAAAATTACAAAAAATGGCAAGTCGAGTTTCCCATTATAAGGGACATGCTTTTAGTAACGACCAAGATATATTATATAATATTGCTTAACCTTGTGCTTACTCTTTCATATGATACAAAATACAAACTAGACCAATTATCAACTTCACTAGGTTGCTAGTGTCAAGTCAAGAAATCTATCGATAAATCCAGGATGTAAATTTTGCTTTGATATATTTTGTTGGTCCCGGAGTATATTGCAGAAGTGGGGGTTGAATGCAAAATAGATAATTCCAAATCTTTAGCTCAACAACAATGATAAAGATTTTAAGCTATCTATACAAGAAATGCAAACACAAGTAGTAACTCAAGATATTCTCACAAAATAAATGTTTTATTTATTTTGCAAAGTATTGCTACAACCTCGAGAAAAAGTAATTTCTCAAGTTTCGACTTCTTGAATCGATTACAGAAAGAATGAGAGATGTTTCTCTATAAAGACTAATCTTCTCTAACATCTCTGTCACATGGGTTGTGGAGCCGCTGTCATTTTCAAGTGGCAGCTCATTACAAATTGCCCACCCATGTGACTTTCCCAAAATGCTATACAAACAGATTATCATTAAGCATAAAGCAATCTGGGTTCTTTCTAAAACTAGCTAATATAATTCTAGTAGATGTAGACTTGTCATACTCTTGAATTGTCGAGCTTCGTCTTGTGATCTCTCAAGCTTCTGTCGTAGTCTTGCAGGTCTGCTACAATCTTTGACAAGATGCAGCAAATCTGTTTCTTGAACATCTAAACTGTCACGGGAATTGACTGAGATAAATCCCCAATTCAAATATTCCATTGAGACAGTAACCTTTGACGCCAAGTCTGCTGTCATGAGAATGTTCCTTGAATGACAGTATGAGTCCCCGCCAATGATGCTGTCAAGACTTTCAAACTTGCTGTCAAAGTGTGAGAATGTTGCTGTCTTCATGCTTCCGCCAATGTTGATGTCAGATGAAACTTGCTGTCGTGACTTTACAACATGTTGTCTTCTTGTAACCTTACTGTCAATGTTGTGACAGTAACATTTATTCTTTCTGTCTTCCTTATGTATAACTTGAGGCTTGAACAAATGTATGAACTTCTTCCAAGAGATACAATTATTACATGACAATGGTTTATTCGATTACAAGGACACACTATGGCAGTGATAGTATGTTCTACTTAGTCTATACAAATTAAACTAAGTACTAGTTTAGTTGTCTCTAAGCTATCACCCATAAATCCTAACAATCTCCCCAAATTTGTTTTTATGGACAGTAACAACAAATTTACAGTTAAAGCATGCTGACAACTTAACTAACATATATCAGAATAGTTAAAACACCATGTCTGATGAATGTTAAAGAATCCAGAATACAACATTGATGTTCTAACTGCAAATCAATTACTCCTTTATGTTGAGCAAATAAGAAATTTTACTTAGCTTGATTTGAGCAGTCCTCAGCTGTCTAGATTCTTCCCTCTCTTTTGAGAGCTTCTTGTTTTGCCTTCTTGAGGTCTTCTACTAAAGCCTTTTCTTCAGGAGTTTTAGCATCATCTTCAATGTCTTCAATATACCCTTGAATCACTCGAGAAGGAAACACTTTAGCATCTTTCAGGTCAAACCAAGTTTCGAAGTCATAGGTATATGTTCTGAACTTTAAGATGCATTCGATGACCTTGAATCTCCTTCCAGGGAAAGCATTAAGAGATACTCTCCTTTTTCTATCTAGTTTTGGATCTTCATCTCTCATTTGGTCAAAGATAACTTCAAGTTCCCAAGCACATAGCATTTCAAGCTTGTGAGATGATCCAACAACTTTCAAGTAGAGATTCTTCAAGATACTGGTCCTCAGTTTGTGAAAACTATCTACATAGATTTCTTCTTTTCCATCTATAATTCTGAGAGGATCTTCCAGTACACAGGGCTGATAATCTACTTTCTCACTATTCATTTTGTTGACCTTCTTGTAACTTTGTTTCAGTTGAGCTTCTAGATTTTCAGCAGTTTGTTTGGCAGACTTGGGTGGTTTGTCAGCATTTTTAAATTCTTCTTCAGTAGTCCTGAATGCTTCTGCTGCTTCATGCACTTCTGCAGGTGTATTAGATGACGTTCTTTCTGCCCAGTCATACTTACACGCAACCTCTAATTCATCTGAACTTATAGTCAAGTAGGCATCATCAATTTCCATCCAGTCACCATGTTTCTTATTGAATTCAGCATATCTTTCATCATAGTATTTCTGGATGTGTTCCATGACTGGTTTAGGGACATTGCCATGACTCACCATAAGCTCCACCATTCTTGCCAACACAAAGAAATTGATTCTGCTTGTTACTACTTCAGATGTCATTTTGAGGCTATACCTGTCCACCACATATGATCCTTTGTTCATATTGAAATCCTTGTCAACATCCATCATTCTACTTCCATCTATATGCCATATGGTGTATTTGGTTGCATGTTGCTTACTTTTATCCAAATCCAAAGAGACGGATTTCATGTCTCTTTCAACATTTGCTTTATGACATTCGAAGCTGTTCATCATTTCCAATTTCTGATTAACAGTCTTATCAACCACTACTCCATGCTTCTTTGTCTTAGCTGCAACCTTTGTCTTTCCCTTTGTAGGAGTTGAGCGCCAGGATCTTACTTTTCTTTTTGTCCTTTTAGGTTTGAAAGCCTTGGCATCTGTAATAACCCTAATTTTAGCAAAGCTACAGTGACCCCATGAATAGTAAATTTTGAGGATTTAAAGAAATGGTATATAGGTACTCTATACTTGAAAGAGAAAATGAGTAAACAGAAACCATATTAGTGTTGTACAATGAAAATAAGTGAATCGAAATGACGATGAATTTCAGAAATTCCTGAATATGGATTTTTGAGGATTTTGATTTCGAATAAGCTTCTATTGGATATTAAGGAGTATAGAGATATTAAAGGAATTATATATTGAGGAATTAGTGAATTAGTATAAACTAAAGGATTATTAAGTGAAGGAAATACCAAAGGAATTTGGAATGTTAAATGATTTCGAAACCACTGAGATAATGAGGTACATTCGAAATGAATCGTAATTAGACGAGTATGGGGACAAGACACCAAGATTAGTAATATAGCAAGGATACCTACCACATGACCATTTACCAAGATTTTAGCATTATACTTAGAAAAACAAAGCAAAAGAGATTATGAGATCATTAGAATGACATCACATTCCACTAACTTGTTTTAAGGGTAAATTAGTCATTTTAGCATGGTTTTACCACAAAATATCTCCAAAGCTTCCACTAGACTCTAGAATTCTCAAGAATTGATCAAGATAAGATCAAAACAAGCAAGAGGAATCAATTACTTTCCATTATCTCTTTCTCTACAACCTGCCCAGCAAGAGCAAGGAAGAGAAGAAAAATCATATCTCCATTTCTATCCATGATAAAATCACCAAATTTGAACCACAATCTCTCCACTCCATGAGAATTATTTGATCGAAATTTCATAGCAATCCAAGTAGTGTAGCCTAGGCAAATCATCTCCCCAAGTTGAGGAACCAAACTGTCCAGGATTGTTCCAAGTTTCGGTGATGATTTTCAAACGGCCATATCTCCTTCATTACTCAATGGAATTTTGTGTTCTTTATATTGTTGGAAAGCTCGTTAGATGATCTACAACTTTCATTTAGAAGCCCCGTCCAGAAAACCTAGGTAAGGGCCTCGTTTTTCATGATCTTTCAGTCGGGTTCTAATAACTCCGAATTACTAACTTTGTTTTCTTCAATTCTTTTGATCATCCAAGCTTACCCAAGGCTATACAAGGACTATACAAGGTTTAGAAAGCTATTACACACATCAAGGAAGGTAAAAACTGAACCCACCCTTTTAGTTCATATGAGTTTTAGTGTAGTTTTGATGATATGTAGAGATAAGTACATGTTAAGGAATTTTATGATTGTTAAATGTGTAAAAGGGTTGGATATTGGAGTTAAATGTACCCACTGCCTTAGAGGTGTAAAATGAATGTTGGTTGATGTTATGGATGTATGGTATTCCCGGTGTGGCTTGGGTTGTTGTGATAAACTTGGAAACGTCCGGTTTATAGCCGTTATAATGGCCGATTTTCGTTAGGATGTAATCTGCCCTGTTTTGGACCCCTGTATCCGTACGGTACCCTACTGTCTAGGTTACCAATTCACAATGAAATGATAGACCTTATTTCATAGATCATTTTGATATAAAGTACGTTAAAATCTGACGTATGGTTTAGGAGAAAAGTTAGTTTTAGTGAAAGACGTTCGAGAACCGAGAAAACGTAGTTGTACCAACTTTGAGGCTATAACTACCATACTAAGACATTTTTAAAAATTATGAAACTTTGGAATGTTATAATAGGGTGATCAAAGAACCCTTACCAACTGACCTTGTGTCAAATTGTGGAATTTATGAATTATGAGGATTTTTACAGTCGAGAGTGGTTGTTAAGGAAAGAATGTAAATCGTTAAGAACTTTAATCGGGAATAAGAATGGTTAAGTCCTCAAGACCTTTTGAGATAGTAATGGGATATTATAAGGGTGTTATTATATGAGCGTAGGTGGTTAAGTGGAATATGTTCTGATAATGATCCTTTTTGTGTTTATAGAGACTTCGGGAGAGCCATGAGCTATACTTCCGACTTACAGAGATCGAGGCAAGATCCTTCTATCCCTACTTTGAAAATTATTTATCTTCGGAATAAAAATGATATCATGGAATATATATATATGTGATGCTATTGTTGCTATGTTGCAAAGAATATATTTCCTTGATTTTGGGAAATTAAAGAGATATTGATATGATTTATGAAATATGGATATAGAGATGATTACGAATGGAACGAATATGCTCTATGGTAAAAGAGATTGAAAGGGAATGGTATCAGTTGTTATCTAGGGTTATATGGTTTATAATACTATATTAAAAATATTCTTTTTGAATATCAGTGGTTTAATAAATATTATTTGATTATTATTTACTGCTCTTAAAATAGACGGAATATTTTATGAATATAAAAGTATGTTTGATTTCTTGAATATGAAAGAGATGTCTGGATCATAATCAAAGCATTATGATATATATATATATATATATATATATATATATATATATATATATATATATATATATATATATATATATATATATATTTTATAGAAGTAATGTGCGAGAATGGAAATGATATGAGTAACTGATATGTGGAAATGAAAGCGAGAAAATGGAAATGTGGAATGATATTTTATAAATGGAATAATGATTTGACAAAAAGGGGGATAGCAACAAAAAGCGTAGGAGGCTGTGTGCGGCACAGTCCAGCAATCAATGTTTTATTTTGGCCCAAGAGTTGCCGAAGGAGGATGTAGTGGTGTACCTTCCTCCAGGGGGATGTAGTGGTGTACCTTCCTCCTTCTACCGGTAGTAAAAAGGACGGGTACGGAGGGCGACTGATCATCGTCCTTACGTATTCGGCAACAGTGAAAATCCCCAAAAAAAACTTGAAAGAAAGAATTGAAAATAGTTTTCAGATTTCTATACTGAAAACAGAATAATGATATGAGATGATGGAATTATGGTTACAGATGAAGAGAAACTGATATTATATTATTTTAGATTTCTTTCTTATAGTAGTAAGTGGATGATGTATTATTAAATAAGAGCTTTATTCTTCCTTAAGGATTATAATTGGTTTCTGCTTATATATGCATATATATGTATACCTGTTCATATTTTAAATTCTAGTTTACAATATTATCTTGCTGAGCTATTATAGCTCACTCTTGCCACTTATGTATATAGCAGCTAGGTCCCATGCCGATTCTACGCATTACACCCCGCAAGAGGGTAAGGGAAAGGCGACCTTTTGAGCGAGTGCTGGCGACCATCCCCGAGGTAGTGACAAGCGAAAGGGGCTTAGTAGACTTATGTAAATTAAGTGTGTAAGTTTGTAATAAACTTTTGGTTGTTGAAATGCTTCCTGTAGAAGTATTATTCAACAATGTATTTAGTAGAATTCTGGGTTTGTAATAACTGTTAACTTTAAACTTTTAATATTGTGGATGTTGTTCTATGAGCATATGACTGGTGTGTGTGTGTGTATTAGTGTGGGGTCAATTGCATAAGTATTAAGGTATAAAAAAATAGACTCAAGAGATATGGATATTGATCGGAAATTGGACCGTGATGACCTGGATCCTTGACCCCGGATCTAGGGATGTCACAGATGGTATCAGAGCTAAGAGTCATAATGCTCAGGAACAAAAGTGATAAGAATAAATATATCAGTAATAAAATAAATTGGGAACTCCCATCGAGTTCAAGGGTGGTATATCGAGTGTAGCAATTATTCTAAGTAGTGATTATAATTTTATAGATTATTACTAATAAAGGTTTATGTTTTATTATAGGGAGAGGAAATGGGTGAGTCGGGTTATGTCGTGAGTGGCTAGAAATATATATATATATATATATATAAATGTGTTAGTCGGTGATATGATTATTGAATATGGAAGAATGTATATTGTACCCTAAATTTGGGTAAATAATGGAGAATATTGTTATGTACAGAATCATGCCGCCTAAACGTGATACTAGGGCAAATGTAAAGGAAAATGAGGGAGTTTGAGGTAATAGAGTAAGTAGATTGGTGAATAGACACTGATTGTTTGTGGAGATGAAAGGGTGAAACTGAGGATTGGTCGGTAAAGCCAAGATATACCTTAAAGACCAAGACAGACTGAGACATTCCGAGATTGACTTAAATGGAAAGGTTATTATGCCAAAAGTGTTAAGCTTATGTAGCATACAGGATTGATAAGAGAAATAAATGGTATTTGAGGAAAACCTTCCATTATTGGGTTTTGCAATTGGGCAGAGGCTATTAATGGTACCTATTTTCAAAATTTCCTAAAGCCCTGCCAAATTATATTATTGAGTTTCAAATTTTCCTCCACTGGTGAGTAATTCCAGGGTGATCTATCACCTCTTATTCAAAAAGGGCCTGTATCTTTTCAAAACTTTCTGGTACCTTTAGAATGTATTTCAAAATTTTATTCGATCTATCTCAGTCAAAATATTTCTCTAAGATTTTTTTCGAAAGGTGGTATATATCATCGTGGTTTAAATTTCCTTCTATATTTCTTACTCCAACTAAGAGGAATAGCCCTATATACACAAGGACAATCTGTCTGTGTGATTGAAAGTCGGAGGGGACGCCCTCACTTGTGTGACATACGGGTTCTTCCATCATATTGATTTCTCAAATATTCTTTTGTTTCGAATAAAGGTTATTTAAAACTTTTAATTTTATAAATTGTTGTGGGACCCTTGCTTGTTTCTGGGTTCGTTTCAATTCAAAGTCTCCTAAATTCTATTAATTGTTTTGAATATAAAAGATTTCATTAATGGATGGAAGCAATGTTTATAGTATACGTGATTACACAAGGAAACTTGAGATTCCAAGGGAAATTTCAATAAGAGATAATTAGAGCTGGAAGCGTTTCAATATAAGAGAGGAAGGAAATTCGTGAGAAGAAATAGGTATATTTGATGATTAGTAAGAAAAAATATATATATATATGAAGAATTTTAAGGCATAATTGAGATTTATTATTGAGAGTAAGGTGCATTTTGAGGATAGAGTCAGAATAAGGATAAACAAAGGAAGTGAAGATAATTAATGAATGATTTTGAGATGCAATAACTATTAGTAGAGGAAGACCAATATTGTGACTAATACCCTAAGTAGAATAGAGAGATTAAAGATGTTAAGTATTCAAAGGATTAATCCAAAAGGTGTGAATGAGTAAAACTTGAGGTAAAGATTTTGATGAGAATGATAAAGGGAAATTTCAGAGGTGGAATAGATAGTATTTCATGAAGGAACTAAGGTGGATCAGCAAGATGTAAAGAGCGTATATTGAACAATGGACATATGGGATAAGGTATCCGGAGGAAATTGTAGGTACGCCCTGATTTAACCTTTTAAAGTGTAAATGTTTGGTTAGGGATCGACTTAGTCAATGTATGGTGTAGGTAGGTTGACAATCTAGATAAGGAAAATCAGTATCTGTTAAGGGTAAGGAACGCTATAAAAAGGAGAGTATGAGTATTTTGGGAAAAACATAAACTTGTTCAGGTACGAACAGGAAATATATATTATAGGTATTATTTTCTTACAATTGTTTCAAGGAATAGTGCCATAGTCAAATGTCTGGAGGATTTTACAGAGACAAGATATATTAAGATGGAGGTATTAATATTTTATGTCATGATAGAGATCATAATATATACAAACCATAGTGAGATACACTACCATTCAGGGGAGGCCAATGTGGTGGCCGATACCCTTAGGCAAAAGAGGAAGGAGAGATGAGATGAGATAGAATGACTGAATATAGGAAGAAATCTCCAAGAAAAGGATAGTGAGAGTACTACTAATGATAAGCTAAATGGCATGTTGATGAATGACAAGCAAGTTATGTTGGTAGGAAAAAGGATAAAGGAAGTAGTGTGGAATTAGAAGGTGTGGATGAGAAAGGTATTCATGAACATTTCCGACATGATTCCGGGACGGAATCCTTTGAAGGGGGGAAGACTATAATAACCCTAATTTTAGCAAAGCTACAGTGACCCTATGAATAGTAAATTTTGAGGATTTAAAGAAATGGTATGTAGGTACTCTATACTTGAAAGAGAAAATGAGTAAACAGAAACCATATTAGTGTTGTACAATGAAAATAAGTGAATCGAAATGACGATGAATTTCAGAAATTCCTGAATATGGATTTTTGAGGATTTTGATTTCGAATAAGCTTCTATTGGATATTAAGGAGTATGGAGATATTAAAGGAGTTATATATTGAGGAATTAGTGAATTAGTATAAACTAAAGGATTATTAAGTGAAAGAAATACCAAAGGAATTTGGATTGTTAAATGATTTCGAAACCACTGAGATAATGAGGTACATTCGAAACGAATCGTAATTAGACGAGTATGGGGACAAGACAACCAAGATTAGTAATATAGCAAGGATACCTACCACATGACCATTTACCAAGATTTTAGCATTATACTTAGAAAAACAAAGCAAAAGAGATTATGAGATCATTAGAATGACATCACATTCCACTAACTTGTTTTAAGGGTAAATTAGTCATTTTAGCATGGTTTTACCACAAAATATCTCCAAAGCTTCCACTAGACTCTAGAATTCTCAAGAATTGATCAAGATAAGATCAAAACAAGCAAGAGGAATCAATTACTTTCCATTATCTCTTTCTCTACAACCTGCCCAGCAAGAGCAAGGAGGAGAAGAAAAATCATATCTCCATTTCTATCCATGATAAAATCACCAAATTTGAACCACAATCTCTCCACTCAATGGGAATTATTCGATCGAAATTTCATAGCAATCCAAGTAGTGTAGCCTAGGCAAATCATCTCCCCAAGTTGAGGAACCAAACTGTCCAGGATTGTTCCCAGTTTCGGTGATGATTTTCAAACGGCCATATCTCCTTCATTACTCAATGGAATTTTGTGTTCTTTATATTGTTGGAAAGCTGGTTAGATGCTCTACAACTTTCATTTAGAAGCCCCGTCCAGAAAACTAGGGGTGAGCAAAACCGAACCGGAACCGAAAAACCGAACCGAACCACACAATTTCGGTTCGGTTCTGTCCAAATTTTTTTCTTTTTCGGTCGGTTCAGTTCCTTTGGTTGGGACCGAAATAAATTTCGGTTCGGTTCGGTTCTTCCGTAAATAATTTCGGTTAGAACCGAACCACCCGAATTATATATATATATATATATATATATATATATATATATATATATTTATATTTATAATAATAATAATAATAATATATATAATAAGTAGTTAATACTTAATTCATAAATACACAGCAGTCTTATTCTCTCAATGTCTTCTCTACAGACTCGTGAGTCGCGACGCATAAGCCGAACATATTTTGTGCTGTGCACTGATAATAGTCTGGTTCCTAACATATTTGAACAGCAAAGTCGCCATTTTTTTATTGCTTGATTAAACCAAGGCCTGTCCAAGAGTACTTGTATTACAGTGATATATAGTACAAACAACAGAAAAGAATAAACTTAGTATCGATCCCATCTAATTTATTACAAACAGTACAGGGTGATAAACGAGCCAATTAACTCACAATTATTTACTTATAAATATATGGTCTCTGTCATCAGTTCTTGAGGTTTAAAATTCAAAAAATTCGGTTCTTATGGATCAGACCGAACCGACCGAATTATTTCGGTTCGGGTCTGGTTCGGTTCAGAAGTTTATTCGGTCCGGTTCGGTTCTAAAATAATTGAAAATTCGGTTTTCGGTTCTTTCGGTTCGGTTCGGTTCTGGACCGAACCGACCGAATGCTCAGCCCTACAGAAAACCTAGGTAAGGGCCTCGTTTTTCATGATCTTCCAGTCGGGTTCTAATAACTCCGAATTACTAACTTTGTTTTCTTCAATTCTTTTGATCATCCAAGCTTACCCAAGGCTATACAAGGACTATACAAGGTTTAGAAAGCTATTACACACATCAAGGAAGGTAAAAACCGAACCCACCCTTTTAGTTCATATGAGTTTTAGTGTAGTTTTGATGATATGTAGAGATAAGTACATGTTAAGGAATTTTATGATTGTTAAATGTGTAAAAGGGTTGGATATTGGAGTTAAATGTACCCACTGCCTTAGAGGTGTAAAATGAATGTTGGTTGATGTTATGGATGTATGGTATGCCCGGTGTGGCTTGGGTTGTTGTGATAAACTTGGAAACGTCCGGTTTATAGCCGTTATAATGTCCGATTTTCGTTAGGATGTAATCTGCCCTGTTTTGGACCCCTGTATCCGTACGGTACCCTACTGTCTAGGTTACCAATTCACCATGAAATGATAGACCTTATTCCATAGATCGTTTTGATATAAAGTACGTTAAAATCTGACGTATGGTTTAGGAGAAAAGTTAGTTTTAGTGAAAGACGTTCGAGAACCGAGAAAACGTAGTTGTACCAACTTTGAGGCTATAACTACCATACTAAGACATTTTTAAAAATTATGAAACTTTGGAATGTTATAATAGGGTGATCAAAGAACCCTTACCAACTGACCTTGTGTCAAATTGTGGAATTTATGAATTATGAGGATTTTTACAGTCGAGAGTGGTTGTTAAGGAAAGAATGTAAATCGTTAAGAACTTTAATCGGGAATAAGAATGGTTAAGTCCTCAAGACCTTTTGAGATAGTAATGGGATATTATAAGGGTGTTATTATATGAGCGTAGGTGGTTAAGTGGAATATGTTCTGATAATGATCCTTTTTGTGTTTATAGAGACTTCGGGAGAGCCATGAGCTATACTTCCGACTTACAGAGATCGAGGCAAGATCCTTCTATCCCTACTTTGAAAATTATTTATCTTCGGAATAAAAATGATATCATGGAATATATATATATATGTGATGCTATTGTTGCTATGTTGCAAAGAATATATTTCCTTGATTTTGGGAAATTAAAGAGATATTGATATGATTTATGAAATATGGATATAGAGATGATTACGAATGGAACGAATATGCTCTATGGTAAAAGAGATATGAAAGGGAATGGTATCAGTTGTTATCTAGGGTTATATGGTTTATAATACTATATTAAAAATATTCTTTTTGAATATCAGTGGTTTAATAAATATTATTTGATTATTATTTACTGCTCTTAAAATAGACGGAATATTTTATGAATATAAAAGTATGTTTGATTTCTTGAATATGAAAGAGATGTCTGGATCATAATCAAAGCATTATGATATATATATATATATATATATATATATATATATATATATTTTATAGAAGTAATGTGCGAGAATGGAAATGATATGAGTAACTGATATGTGGAAATGAAAGCGAGAAAATGGAAATGTGGAATGATATTTTATAAATGGAATAATGATTTGACAAAAAGGGGGATAGCAACAAAAAGCGTAGGAGGCTGTGTGCGGCACAGTCCAGCAATCAATGTTTTATTTCGGCCCAAGAGTTGCCGAAGGAGGATGTAGTGGTGTACCTTCCTCCAGGGGGATGTAGTGGTGTACCTTCCTCCTTCTACCGGTAGTAAAAAGGACGGGTACGGAGGGCGACTGATCATCGTCCTTACGTATTCGGCAACAGTGAAAATCCCCAAAAAAAACTTGAAAGAAAGAATTGAAAATAGTTTTCAGATTTCTATACTGAAAACAGAATAATGATATGAGATGATGGAATTATGGTTACAGATGAAGAGAAACTGATATTATATTATTTTAGATTTCTTTCTTATAATAGTAAGTGGATGATGTATTATTAAATAAGAGCTTTATTCTTCCTTAAGGATTATAATTGGTTTCTGCTTATATATGCATATATATGTATACCTGTTCATATTTTAAATTCTAGTTTACAATATTATCTTGCTGAGCTATTATAGCTCACTCTTGCCACTTATGTATATAGCAGCTAGGTCCCATGCCGATTCTACGCACTACACCCCGCAAGAGGGTAAGGGAAAGGCGACCTTTTGAGCGAGTGCTGGCGACCATCCCCGAGGTGGTGACAAGCGAAAGGGGCTTAGTAGACTTATGTAAATTAAGTGTGTAAGTTTGTAATAAACTTTTGGTTGTTGAAATGCTTCCTGTAGAAGTATTATTCAACAATGTACTTATTAGAATTCTGGGTTTGTAATAACTGTTAACTTTAAACTTTTAATATTGTGGATGTTGTTCTATAAGCATATGACTGGTGTGTGTGTGTATTAGTGTGGGGTCAATTGCATAAGTATTAAGTTATAAAAAAAAAGACTCAAGAGATATGGATATTGATCGAAAATTGGACCGTGATGACCTGGATCCTTGACCCCGGATCTAGGGATGTCACAGCATCCTTGTCCTTGACATCATCTTCATTCAAGCTCTTGACAGTGTCTTTTTCAACTGTGTCCTCCATGACAGTATCTTCATTTAAGCTCTTGATATTGTCTTTGTTAACAACATCCTTTTCAGCATTAAGGCAGTCAACAGCAAACCTTAAAATATTTGCTTCCAGGGCTTCAAGAATTTCTATCTCCCCTTCATCTTTAGCATCAGCATCTTTCTTGTCAGTTTTGGGAGTTTTTTCTTTTGTTTTCTCCTGAGTTTGACTTCCAGCAATCTTAACAATTGCTTTGGCACCATTTCCAGGTGCACCAAATCCTCCACTACCATCAGGTTCATCTTTATCATCATCAAGGGTGTCATCAAATGTGCAACTTCCACCTATTTCACTTCTTTTGGCATTTGCTTCAGAAATTAACTTCTTTATCTGAGAGCTAAGATTCTCATCTCTCTTTACCAAAAGTTTGTGAATGTCCTTGACAGCATTGACTTTTTCCTTGGTAATTCTGGATTTGAGTATGTGTCTCAGTACTATCATAACTGAGTCAATTTTCAACTTTGTTTCTCCATACAAATGTAGAAAACCAATTTTCTTTACTCCTGCACTTGTGGTCATCCTATAGCAAACACCATATGGATTATCAATCACTTCTGGGAGTTTGTCTTCAAAAAGCCTCTTGATCTGTGCCAACAGACTTTCATTAAAGGTTGTTGACTTGGCCTTTACTTTTGTTGCTGAGGAATTTAGTATTCTTGCTTGCAAGCTTTGCAGTAGTTGCTTTGTGATGAATATTGAAATGTCAGTTTTTAGATATACATCAATTGCCCATCTTTTCTCCAAATTAACTTTCACAGAGATACTTATTATTTTATCCTTCACTATTGTTGAAAGTTTGTTGTAAACTCCTCCTACTTCTATGATTGAGCTATCCACCAACATACTGAATTCTTCATCCTTGTTGTTCAAAGTACTCTCCATGTGGCTAACCATCGTTATTCCTGCATCATCTGGGCTATACTCACTTCCATCAGACCAGGTGGTTCCAGTTGTCAGATTTATGTAATCAGGCATTTTATCTTTGCCTTTACCCAGTCTATTTTGCTCTTCCTGTTCTCTCCATAGTTTTTCCAGTGGAGTTTCCATGATTTCTGAAGTTGGCTCCTTAATTTTCAGAGGAGGCAGTGTTGGTCTTTCAGACTTTTGAGTTTCTTGTAATTGCTCCATTACTTCTTTAGTTACCAATACTGGCTCACCATCCATTTCATGTTCAATAAAATCACCATCTCCAGAGGCTTTCAGCTCTTCACCAAAGTTTCTTTCTTCCTTTGTCTCTTGCTCCCCCTCACTCTCTTCTCCATCTTCAACTTGTACCTGCTCCCCCTTACTTCTTGACTCCCCCATTCTTTTTGCTTCCCCTTGTTTCTCCTTCTCTACCACTTTGTCTGAGGTATTTGGATCTACCACTCTATTCTGATCTACCACTTTCTCCCCCTTAGTTAAGTTGACAGCACTAAGAACAGCAGAGAATGATAGCAGAGTCTGTTGAATCTCAGCAAAACTAGTAGCTACCATAGTCGACAGATTGTCAATTTTATCTTCCATAGATGCACATCTGTCCTCAAGGGATTTTAACCTTAAATCAACTTGTTTAGAAGGACCACCAGATCTTAACCTTTTTAGATGCAAAGGAAAAGATTGGGGCAAGGAGGCTGTGGGGGTTCTCACACTCTCATTATTTTTCTGAGTGATCTCATCACTCCTTATAGAAGAACACTCAAGGCCTAGAGCCTGTTTGCTGGGGTTTCTCTCTTTTTCACTCTGGACATGCTCAAGTCCCTTTCCTTTTGCCAGCTCATTTGGCTGCTTCTCATTTTTATGCTCACCTCTATTTTCTTTTATCTCTCTTTTCTTTTTCACACCCTCACTCAACCTAGATTCATGGGTATGAGCAGTACTAACATGCATTGAAAGAGAAGGTTTAGATTTTACATTCTTGAAAGAGGATATTGGCAAATGATCATCATCAGAAGCATCTTCAACAATGACTGCATCTTGATCAAGCCGTGTAGAGGTGACAACATCTTTATCCAAAAGGTTACTGTCAACAGGTGGGTTGACAACAACTTTGGTTGTGTCCTTGACAGCAGCTGAGGTTGTGACAGAAACTTCCTAAGGGTAAGTTACTTTCTGGAGATCAATCATGATGCTAGCTGTTTCAATATCTGGCAGAATTGCATCATGATCTAACTCAGTGTTTGAGAGAGTGGTGTCCATTACACTGAGCTATGGGTTCTTGTGGACCACTTGATGTGGGCTCATCCGTGATAGAAGATGGATGATCAAAACCTGAAGGGTTGGTACTGTCCCCTTCTCTAGGTTGTTGAGAAGAAACAATTGATGGATTAGAGAATAAAGAAGGTGATGGTATAGAAGAGAGTATTGGCTGTTCCACAAGGGTAACTTGTGGAACATCAATAGTGGGAGTTTGATCCTCACTGTGCCCTATCTCCATGTATGTTTCTGCAAGTGTGGGCTTCTCATGAGTGAGTTCATGAGTTTGTGTAGACTCTTTACAAGATGCCCTGGGAGACAGGCCAATTTCAATAGATACTCCTTGTTGAGAAGAAGCATCTAGGGATGTGTTTGATTCCCTTTTATCCTCCACAGCCTTTTTTGAGGCTGTGGGGTGGCTGACAGTGGCTTTGGCCCTCTTAGCTCTCTTCTTCTTAGGCTCAAGAGGAACCACTGTGGGTTCACTTTCACTAACATCCTTATTTGTTGCATCAAGTGCAGTTTCTCCCTCAACGCTCTTAAGAGTACCTTCAACACCAGTTTCCAAGGGTCTTTTCTTGGATTTTTGTAGGGCTATTTTGGTGGCTTTTGGTAGTCTAGATTGTCTGACTTGTATAAATTGAGTAGAATAAGGGTTGACTGAATTTGGGCTTAATTCAGCTTCATTCTCAAGAGAGAAAATAGTATACCCAGAGGGCAATGGAAAATCAAGGTTGGGCACTTGATCAACCATGTGCTGTGTAAAACAGAGTGGAATATGTGCATTTAAATTCTGTGAATTGAGTGTAGTGTGTGTAATTCTTTACAAAACATTGCACTCCATTGTGAGCGATGCATTTTCATCAATTCCACATAAAGAATTTATACACATCATAAGAAAGCGAGGATAGATATGTACCTTTTTACCTAGGGCAGATTTGAACTGTCCCATGAGCATCTTTCCAACATCCACTTTGTACCCATGGACAAGAGAGTGAGTGAGTTTCTTGATGTAGGTAGGGATACCATTCCACCCGGAGGTCTTTTTTGAGAAAACCTTCACCATTGCATCAATAATCATGTTCCACTCTTTTCTTAGATATTTCCTGTCCATTTCTCCAGTTGGGTACCAGCTTGAAGTTCCTTTTTCAAGAACAGGGCCAGAATACCCAATTATCAAGAAGAACTTCTTTAGGGTTTCATCACTTTCAAGCTCCAGGTATGATTCATTTTCTTTCAGTCCAATTCCTGGAGCTTCATTGATGCCCTTGATTGTGAGAATGTAGGTAGTGTTGTTGATTTCAAAATATATGGACTCACTGCCAGTATCTCCTTGAATATAGGCTATTTTCCAAAATTGTTCAAGTCTGTCTAGGTCCAAAGAAGGTGTCAAAGTAATAGCATGACCTAAATAGGACTTGTTCATGAAGGATACAAGTCCTTTGAAGCCTTCACCAACATCTTCAGCAATGAGGATGCCAGCAAAGTTTGTTTGAGAAGATGATTGTTTGGGAGCCATTTTTGTGCTTTGGGTTTCGAGAAAAAAAATGTTATACTTTTGAGAGATTTCTGTAAGGCTTTATGTGTTTGTGTGTTTAACAATTGCTTATATGAGAGTGGCAAATGTTTTACTGAAGAGGGAAAAGTAACTTTGTCTTAACCCATTAAATGTTCACGTGGTGTACTGGGTAGTTACTTTTTAGTGGCTGTAAATCGTAAAGGTAAAAATCCTAATTTCAACGGTCCACTAACTTTTGACAGTAACCTTTGCGCTGGAACAAATCGTTAGTAACTTTGAGGTGGTGACAGTATGTTTCGCTTGACAATAACATTGGTGCGAGAACATGCTGTCACCATTAAGTAATTTATAGACAATTATCTTTTAAACAAAAATCTAATGACAGCACCTTTCCTTGTTGATAGCAAGTTGTGCGGAAATTCTAAACGTCATGGGTTTTAAATGAATTTTGTCTATTACTTAATTAAAATTACCAATTAGCATTTTAATCGATTAAAGCACATACTCGTTTCAAGCACACATACATACATTCACATATACACACATGCATACATGCATTAACTCAACAGATAACCAAGGTAGGAGAATAAAGTAATGAGACAAGCAAGAACACTGGAAGAAGAGACGATGAACTTTTCATTAAAAAAAACATTACAAAACAACTTTATGTTTCATCATCTGAAACAAGTTCATACAACTCTACTTCAACAACTTCTCTTGCTATCCCTTCTGCCTCAAGGAAAGCCTCTCCGAAGTCGAACAACTCCTTCCAGGCTACCATTTCTCCTTCAGCCTTCTTTTCTTTCTCCACTTCTGCTTCCTCCAGTGCTGTATCCATCAAATCGAACAGCTTTTCAATCTCCTCCTCGTGACCGGGCTCGCACCAAATCTTGGGTTTGTAGTCCATTTGCTCTCTTATTCTCTCTCCTTAGTATGTTATGAGTAATATGAAAGAAAATAGGGGTTTGGCCTCGGTCTTACTTTATAGCACGCTAGGAGACGTTACAGTTTCCCACACGCTTCCTTTTAATAAGGTATTTAACTTTAAAATAAAAGGACTGACAATTAACCCGGTCATTTCAAATGACAAGATTAATCATCCCTGGCATGCATGTAATTTAAGTTAAGGTCACGTGACTACTCATTACATAAGTTAAAATACGCATGTAATTTCAATTTAGCATAGTCATAGCAGACATGTTGTCAATAACAAGTAGCACATAAGACAGTAACTTCTTAAGACACCAACATTGAAGGCTACTGTCATGAGCTGCAATATAACACATTGAAAATGTAAAAACTAGTAAGTTAACATACCAGATTTAGCATTCCCAAATCACTTACCAACCTGTTGAAGGTTGCTTCATCCAATGGCTTTTTGAAAATGTCTGCAAGTTGCTTTTTCGTATGAATGTAGAACAGCTTCACAGTTCCCTTTTCAACATGTTCCCTTATGAAATGATGCCTTATATCAATGTGCTTTGTCCTGGAATTTTGAACTGGATTTTCTGATATGGCTATGGCATTAGTGTTATCACAGTAGATAGGAATGTTTGATAACTCTAAACCATAATCCAATAGCTGATTCTTCATCCAAAGAATTTGTGCACAGCAACTTCCAGTTACAATGTATTCAGCTTCTGCAGTTGAGGTAGATACAGAATGCTGCTTCTTGCTAAACCATGACACTAATCTTCCAGCAAGAAATTGACAGCTGCCTATTGTGATTTTTCTGTCAATTTTGCAGCCAGCATAGTCTTAATTGGAATATCCAACTAGATCAAATCCAGTGTCTTTAAGATACCAAAGGCCTAAATTTGGAGTGCCTTTCAAGTATCTAAAGATTCTCTTGATAGCAATCAAGTGTGACTCTTTTAGATCGGCTTGAAACCTTGCACAGAGACATGTAGCAAACATTATGTCTGGTCTGCTAGCAGTTAGTTATAGCAATGATCCAACCATGCCTCTATAAGTACTAGAGTCCACTTTCTTTCCTTTAGGATCTAGATCCAGTTTGGTTGCAATAGAGATAAGTGTCTTGGCAGGTGATGCATCTTCCAAGTTGAACTTCTTGAGCAGTTCCTTGACATATTTTGCTTGACAAATGAAGATGCCATCATATTTTTGATAAATCTGTAGGCCAAAAAATAATGATAGTTCTCCCATCATACTCATCTCATATTTGTTCCTCATAAGAGATGAAAACTTCTCACACAGCTTTTCATTTGTAGAACTAAAGATTAAGTCATCAACATAGATATGTACCAGAATGATGTCCTTGCCATGATGTTTGTAGAATAGTGTTTTATCTACAACACCTCTGTAACAGCCCCAAATCCGGGGTAAGGGATTTAGAGTAGTCACGATCCATTTACTCCATGCCTTACCTGTATTACTCGCAATGTACACAGTTCAACTGCTTGTGACCCCACAATATATATATATATATATATATATATCTCACACACATACACATAGGTTAGAGTCTCAGAAACGACACAATATAACAACTGCGGAATAAATGATTATTATTACAATACCAAAATGTCTTCTGATGCTTACAATCCTCTCATACTATTCATATTTATACATAAGATGAATAACAAAACTATAGTCTGATCCGACTGGTTCATACTACTCCCGGGATTACCGCTAGAAGTTGCATCTGGAAAACGTCTTGCGGTTACCACTCGCTGGTGAGGTATGTGTTGTATCCTTGACATCCTGCTTCACTGCTCTATAATATATATAAAACAATAGCAAGAGTGAGAAATAGCTCAGCAAGGTAATGAAAGTAGGGCATAACTCTGCCTTTAACTTAAACCCAGAATAAAGCGCGGGTATAAGACAATAATTGTCAAAATATCTTTTTACCGAAAGTATTTCTTGATCGGAATATATTCAAAAATAGTACCATTGTAGTACTTCAAATATCATTTTCATAATATCTATGCAAACTTTGTTATTCATACTATGAACAAAGTTCTAGTATAATATAAAAGATGAAGCTACAAGGTAATTCAATATAACCTTTCCATAAATATCTGTTATATGTATAAGCAGAATATCAACATATAACTTAAAAGATGAAGTTATAAGGTGATTCAATATAAACAACCTCCTTATCACAACTCATGTTCTGTAAGGTATCAACAGAGTCATCAAATATAATATAAAAGATGAAGTTACAAGGTGGTTCAAAATAACTTTTCCCTAACAATATCTGTTATGCAGAGATAATATAAGCAAGATATCAACATATATCTTAAAAAGAGGAAATTGCAAGGTAATTACTGCAATGTCTGTTTTGAACACTTTTCAAACCCTGCCAACACTTATCGGTCACCTAGCCGTAGCTTTCGGATCGGGGTGCTCTCGATAATGTTGTAGAAAATATCCAAATTTTGATGATGAACTAATACTGGAGTATTGACGTGCAGAAGCCACAACCTTACGATGATCAGTCGTACGTTATGCATCTCAAGATTTATTTCTCTACATGTAGAAGGAAGAACAGACGGATTTACTTGTCCACCGCCCCCTAGAACTCCCTGGCCAACGGTTGGGCCAATGATGGACCGGCGCCACTCGGCCTCTTACACGTCTCCTAGTTCGAATAGAATCCATGATTCTGAAACGTAAAGTTCGTCCTCCTTTCCCCAAGTATAATGCTTGTTAATACAACTCCACAAAGTAGTTGTATCATATTTGGAAAGGAAAATTCACCAATATTTCCCAAGCTATTGCTTGTTAATGGATATTAACTTGTTCCATCAATCTTACTCCTCGAATGTTGAGGAAGTAACAAAAATTATTTTGACTTGTAGCAACTAAAGTTGCGAATGAAAATAATACTTTCAAAAGTTTATGACCGGGCAGTCAACCATAATAAATAATAGTCTGTCAAATAAGGTTCCCTATATTTTTGAAGTTTGAGCGAACATTTAATGTTAGATATTGATTCTAGTGATGATCAGGATCTGGACTACTGATTAGATACTGATGCTGACGTCATTAGTATTGCACCGTCAGGATTGTGTTATCATCAGGATTGGAAGCTGATCAGGATTTCATGAGGATATACATCAGTCCAGGAATCTAGGAAGATTGACATGTCGGTTCCTGATTTATAGGAATGCAGCTATCATTCAAGATATGTATTAAGAAATGTATGTAATTGATTTGATATATCTTGTAATTGATAGTGTATCTGTGTACTGTATATAACCACAGTTTAGGTTTTACTTAATAATAATCGCTTAAACAAATTATCATGTAACCTAGCAGCTCTCAAGAACATAAAAATTTCTTGAGAGAGTTTGTAACAGTTTTATATCAGAGTTAATAAAGCTGTTATATATATTCATACTTGTGTTATTATTTCTGTTAAAGTCAAAAATCTTATACAATTGTATTCAACCCCGTTCTACAATTGTTAATTACTGGGCAACAATTGGTATCATAGCAAACTGATTAACTACAATCAGAAACGATCTTAACATGTCGACAAGCAAGTATGAAAGTATTAAAATCCCTATTCTCAAAAAGGCTGAATACCCCACATGGAGGGTAAAGATGTTGATGTATCTGGAGGCAACTGATCCTAACTAACTCGATCAAATATATGATGGACCATATATCCCCAAGAGACTGGTTGCTAGAACAGATACTATACCTGAGCACTATGTTCAGAAGACAAACGCTGAATGGACTCTTGAGGAAAAGGCTGAAGTACTCAGAGATGCAAAGGTGAAGAACATTCTTCATAATAGTCTTGATGCTGTCATGTCAAATAGAGTGATAGCATGTAAAACTGCTAAGGAAATCTGGGAAACTTTGGAGACTCAATGCCAGGGTACTGAATCTATCAAAAGAAACAGAAGGGCTCTGTTGATTCAAGAGTACGAGCAGTTTGATGCAAAATCTGATGAGAGTCTCACTGATCTGTATGATAGATTTCTGACAATATTGAATAATCTATCTCTGGTGGGTAAAGAGTATGAACCAGAAGACTCAAATACCAAGTTTCTTAGAGCTCTGCCTGAGGAGTGAGATACTCAAACCTCTATCATTAGGCATCAGTATGATCTTAATACTGTATCTCTTGATGAAGTTTATGGGATGCTAAGAACCCATGATCTTGAGGTTCAACAGAGGAAGAATAAGAAGACCAACAAAGCAAAGGCTGTTGCTTTGAATGCTGAATCAAAATCAAAAGGAAAAAGCGTGGAGGTTTCAAGAAGGAGAAGTAGAGTCGTTGAGTCCAATACTGATGACTCGTCATCAGATCCTGATGCAAATCATGATACTGATACTGATGATGACTCTACCGATTCTGATATGATGGAAATGGTTGCTATGATAATCAAGGGTTTCAAGAAGATGAAGTTCAGAAAGGCTAGAAGACAAGGCAACTTTCAGAAGAAACCTGTCAATACTGACAAGAACAGGTACAAGAAGAATGAAAGCAAAGGCAGCAAGTTTGATAAGTCAAAAGTCAAATGCTACAATTGTGATGGAATGGGTCACTTTGCAACTGAATGCAAAGAGGCCAAAACCAAAGCTCTAATCTCATCTAGCAAGGATTGGATGGACTCTTCCTCAGACTCTGAAGAGGAAAAAGTGAACTATGCATTAATGGCAAACGTGGATGAGATTGCTGCTCCTGAAAATAAGGTACCTGAAGTTGTTTTTGATTTTGATACTGATAATGTCTCTGAGTTAAGATCTTTCTTAAAGTCCTTGCATATTAGCTTTAAAAGTCAATCTCTTGAAAATGCTAGAATAATATCTGAGATGTCAGAATTGACTAAAAGAAATGATCATCTAGAAGCTGAGTTACTCTTCATGGAAGAAGTACAAAATGAATGTGATAAGGCTAAGCACATGAAGCTAGAAATGGAATTTAAATGTATTGCACTTGAAAAGGAACTTAATGAAGCTAGTGAGAAACTCATAACCTGGACACACTCTGGAAAGAAAACACACGATCTTATCACAGATAAGAACTGGAAAGAAGGTCTAGGTTATAAACCAGAGGTCAAAAAGAAAAATAAAGGTAAAGTTGTTACTGCTGAAACAACTAAATCAGGAAGAGTTGTTGTGAATGAGTCAACAAATCCAAAAACCTATAGGAATGTAATGGACAGAACAAAGACCAAATTAAAACCTGTCAAGTACGTGTATCCAGAAGATCCCAACTCTACTTTGGAAAAGGGATCTACTTCTACACAAAATTCTAAGTCTAAGTCTGTCAAAAATATAGGTCTTTTGTCTAAGAAACAACTCAGAGATAGAATCTGTGAAGTGACAGATAGAGAGAAAACCACTACTGCTAAGAGGAATAGAAATGGTAAATTGGAATAAACAAAGAAAATAATTATAAGTATATTCCAGATGCACCAAGGAAAACATGCTTTAATTGTGGTAACTCTAATCATCTTGCTATTGATTGCAGGAGGAGTAAAAAGAAGGCTACTGTATTTCCTAAGTCTGACATTAGGAATAGATCAGTATTTTATAAACCACAGAATCCTTGTTTTCACTGTGGCAGTAAATGGCATTCTATCTATACATGTGAAGAATACCATAGTTTGTACTACAACTATTATGATCCCTTGCCAAAATTTAATAAAAGTGCAAATTATGGTAGAACAAAGAGTCTGAATACTAAGCATGCATCTGTTAATTCTGATAATAACAAAGCAAATTCTAATGGATTTAAATCTGACAGAACTGCTTTTGTTAAAAAGACTTCTGCTGCTAATAGTGTTAAATTGCATGCAAAAAGAACCCAACAAGTGTGGGTTCTTAAAAATTCTAACTGAGCTCTTTGTGTTTCTGATTGCAGGGTAAAAAGAAAAATGTGTTGGTCATGGATAGTGGATGCTCTGTGCACATGACGGGAAACAAAACCTTGCTATCAGAATTTGAGGAGAATGATGGCCCAACAGTGTCTTATGGGGATGGCAACATTGGACAAACTTTGGGATATGGCAATATAATCATTGGAAATGTCATCATTGAAAAAGTAGCTCTGGTGAACGGACTCAAACACAATCTGCTTAGTGTGAGTAAAATCACAGACAGAGGTTATCATGTCGACTTCAATGATACTCACTTTGAAGTGATCAGTAAAACATCTAGAAGGATCGTCTTGACTGGTCAAAGACGTGGTAACATTTATGAAGCCAATGTCTACACCAATACTGATGGTCCCTTAACATGTCTCATCAGTAAAGCAACAGTAGATGAAAGTTGGAATTGGCACAAGAAGCTTTCTCATCTCAACTTCAACAACATCAATGAGTTGGTTAAGAAAGATTTGGTTAGAGGATTACCAAAGGCGTTATATACTCCTGATGGACTCTGTGATGCCTGTCAGAAGGCTAAACAGAGAAGGACATCATTCAAGAGTAAATTTGAATCCTCAATTGATGAACCATATCACATGTTACATCTTGACTTGTTTGGACCAGTCAACGTTATGTCCATCAGTAAGAAGAGTTATACTCTAGTCATTGTTGATGAATATACTAGATTTACCTGGGTGTATTTTCTGCACAGAAAAGATGAAACAGCTGAGATACTTTTGGACCACGTAAGACTCATTGAGACTGGAACAAAGTACAAAGTTAAGATACTAAGGAGTGATAATGGAACTGAATTCAAGAATTCAGTAATGGAAGAGTTCTGCAAATACAAAGGAATGGTTCAACAATTCTCTGCTCCTGGTACACCCCAACAAAATGGAGTAGTTGAAAGAAAGAACAGAACTCTTATTAAAGCTGGCAGAACAATGTTGGAGGAATCTAAACTACCTATATATTTCTGGGCAGAAGCAGTCAACACAGCATGCTACACTCAGAACATTACTCTAATCAACAGACATGGTGTCACTCCTTATCAAATGATTAAAGAGAAGAAGCCGAGTCTGAAACATTTGCATGTGTTTGGTTGCAAGTGCTTTGTTCTTAGAACTCATCCTGAACAGCTAGAAAAATTTGAAACTAAAGCTGATGAGGGCATTTTTATTGGTTATCCAACTTCAAGAGCCTTTAAAGTATACAACCTAAGAACAAGGACAGTCATGGAGTCTATCAATGTTTCTTTTGATGATAAGAAGATAACAGGAATTGCTGAAGACTCACATGACAGTTTGATCTTTGCGAATGAAGCTACCAAGAATTCTGATGAAGTAATGTCAGATACTGATACTCCATCAGATCCTGATGGTCAACCAATGCCTGATGAAACACTAGTTACTGATGATGATTCAAATAATGCAAATGTTGAGGGGGAGCAACAGCAAAATACCATCAGTACTGAAACAACTCAAACATCAGGAGGAGAATCATCAGAAACAGATTCGAGTGATAATCCTGACAGCACTTCAGGAAGAGATAGCACTATCTCAGGGGGAGCTTCTAATAATTCGAGTTCTTTTGAAGATAACACCAATCAAGAGGGAGCATCCAACTCAAGAAATGATTTACCATCAGCAAGGAAATGGAACAAAAGCCATACTCCTGATTTAATTATTGGGAATCCTGATGCAGGTGTTAAAACCAGAAGTGCAACACAAAATGAATGCCTCTATAATAATTTTCTGTCAAAGGACGAGCCTAAGAAAGTTGAAGATGCACTCAAGGATGCTGATTGAGTTACAGCAATGCAAGAAGAACTGAATGAATTTGAAAGAAACGAAGTCTGGAAACTAGTACCAAGATCAAAAGGTAGATCAATTGTTGGTACAAAGTGGGTGTTCAGAAACAAGACAGATTCAGATGGCACTATTGTTAGGAATAAAGCAAGACTAGTTGCAAAGGGGTACTCTCAACAGGAAGGAATAGACTATGATGAGACTTTTGCTCCTGTTGCAAGGCTAGAAGCCATCCGAATTTTTCTGGCATATGCAGCTCATAAGCAATTCAAAGTTTTCCAGATGGATGTTAAAAGTGCTTTTCTGAATGGAGAATTAGAAGAGGAGGTTTATGTTGAACAACCTCCTGGTTTCATTGATCCTAAATATCCAGATCATGTCTATAGATTGGATAAAGCACTGTATGGACTAAAGCAAGCTCCAAGAGCCTGGTATGAAACTCTGGCTCAATTCTTACTACAAAGTGGTTTCAAAAGAGGTACAATTGATAAAACCTTGTTTTATTTGAATCATGGGAAGGACTTGCTATTAGTTCAGATTTACGTTGATGATATCATTTTTGGGTCAACTAACCCTAAATTGTGTGAGAAGTTTTCAAAGCTGATGCAGTCTAGATATCAAATGAGCATGATGGGAGAAATGAGCTATTTCTTAGGTATGCAAGTTAAACAGACTGATGATGGAATTTTTATCAATCAGTCAAAGTACACAAAGAATCTATTGAAGAAGTTTAATATGCAAGATAGTGCTACTGCTACAACTCCCATAGCTACAGCTACAAAGCTTAATCCTGATCAAGGTATTGAGGTAGATGTAACTAACTACAGAGGTATGATAGGCTCACTTTTGTATCTAACAGCTAGCAGACCAGATATCATGTATGCAACCTGTCTATGTGCAAGATTTCAGGCAAACCCAAAAGAACCACATCTCATTGCTGTTAAAAGGATTTTCAGATACTTGAAAGGCACTCCATCACTTGGCCTTTGGTATGTTAGAGAGTCAGACTTTAATCTATGTGGTTACTCAAATGCTGATTTTGCTGGATGCAAAATAGACAGGAAAAGTACTTCAGGCAGTTGTCTGTTTCTTAGAGGAAGACTAGTTTCTTGGTTTAGTAAAAAGCAAAAGTCTATATCCACATCAACTGCAGAAGCTGAGTACATAGCTGCATGAAGCTGTTGTGCTCAGATCATGTGGATGAGGAATCAGCTAATGGACTATGGTTTGTCATATTCAAAAATACCTATTTATTGTGATAACCAAAGTGCTATTGCTATGACAGGAAATCTAGTTCAGCATTCTCTTACTAAGCATATCAGTATCAGATATCAATTCATAAGAGAACAAGTTCTGGAAGGGACAATCGAACTCCACTTTGTTCCTACTGATCAACAGCTAGCTGATATATTCACCAAGCCACTACCTGAAGCTACTTTTACAAAATTGGTGAATGAATTGGGAATGGTAAACTATGAAAGTTTCTGAGAACAAGGGGAGACCAAATACTGATGAGTGTCAGATCTTGATGCATGTCGAATACTGACGAAAAGTCAATCCTGACGTTAGTCAAACATCAGATCCTGATGCAATGGGTTAGTCATCAGTACAATATGTAAACTACAAGTAATCCCTAATTGTTCTGTTCCTGATTTAACTATGGTTATTGTTGATGAATTTGTTATTTAAATGATTACTTTAATTAGTTTTCATTTTCTCTGATTTAACTCTTTGAAGAACAATTCATAAACATAAAATTTGCAGAACACATTGAATAAGATTAGAGAAATAGGATTCTTCATTAATAATAAGAAAGAGATTACATGCAAGTATTACATCTTTTTGTTCTCTCTATCTACTAATCTATTCAACAGAAAAATAAAAAGTAAAGTCCAAACCACTCCATTGTTAGCAGCCATCCCAGATCCCATCTTTGCCACTTTGTTTGGGTGGAAGTTGAAGGGATAAGGTTATTTTTGCTGACATATTCATTAACAATGGTTGGTGGTGTTGGATGAGGATGCCTTAGAGGAAAGCCATGTTAATGTTGCTTGAAGAGCAGCATCGATGTCGATCACTCTTGCAGGCTTTTCTCTCTCGATTTCTTCAAGACTGGCATCCATCTACAGCCACAGAGTTTCAAGCTGCCTTTCCCAGTCAAAGGCATCAAACTCTTCATGAGTATAACTGAAGATATCTCTGTTCTCTACGAGATGGAGATTCTTTTCCTTGATGGTAAGTTTTGACATTGTTTAACGGTGTGTTGTGTGAAGGGTTTTTGATTTTCAGGAGAAAATGAAGAATTAAAGGGATAGTGGACAAGTCTCTAGGTGTTAAATAGATATGGGTGAATAACGAAGTACTAAAACGCTTTGTATTCTGGTTTTTAATGGTTCCAGGTATTTTAAGAAAGTGTTATTTGATTTTTTTTTTTAAATCAAATATTTTATTGTTATTTTCACAAATGCACTTCTTAAAAATACGAGCGCGTGTATTTCACTCACTGATACATATAGATACACAACGTGTCATATACGGTTAACACCACTCTCTCACGTCGCACAAATCGATTACTGACACCTGTTTTGAGAAATTATTAGTTGTCTAAAATCAATTTAGTTCACTAAATTGATTCATTATTCTCAAAACTATCAGTATTGTTCTTTTCTCTGCGCGAACATAAACCCTAATTGCTCAAAACTTCAATCTCTCTTTGTCACACCAAAAATGGAGAATTCATCATTTGTAAACAATAAGGTTGTTATCAATGGTGTTACTTTTGCTCCCAACAATTATGTTGCTATTCTTGACCATCAGGAACTATCGAATGATTTTCATATCATTTAGGATTTCTTGGCGTCTAGTCCGATTCATTATGCTTTAACGGCACCCGCCAAAGTCTCTTTCAAGTGTGTGATGCAGGTTTGGAAGACTGTTGTCTTTGGTGTTCTTGAACCTTCAGGAAGGCCTAACCTGACCTTTACACACAATGGAGTAACACATCATGTTACTCCAGAAGTAGTTTGTGAAGCTCTGCACTTACCTTCTCTAAATGGTAAGACTCCAGCAACAATTTCTGATGCTTCATTATTAGAATTTGCTACGAGTCTTGGTTACAATGGAAATCCAAGAAAGTTTGGAGAGCTATACAGAACTAAGCTAAAGAAGGAATGGAATTTCTTCTTTGATACCATCAGTAGGTGCTTCTTGAACAAAGTCTCTAACTTTGATGCACTAACGACGGCTTCAGTTCACATTGGGTACTCTCTAATCCATGATACTGTATTTGATTATGGGTCTTTCATTTTGAGAGCATTAAATGCTAGGAAAACAGATAAATGTGGTTATGTCTGTTTTATTAAATTTTTTCAACTAATATTCTCTCATTTATGTCCCAATGTTGATTTTGAAAATGATACAGTATTGCCTATCTGTAAGATTTCAGAAAACAATATCAAATCTTTGGTTAAATCAGATAAGGCTAATGGTTTTGAGGGAAATCTATATATTCCTAAGGGGGTCTGGCTTCTCTTGAAAAAGAGATTGCCTGAACTTTATGGCCCAGCTACAGGTGCTATGGGACAGGACCAAACACATTCTGTTCCTGACACAAGTACACATCATAAACAGTTACCTAAACAGTCAACCACCTCTGGTGTCTCTCATAAGACATCAGTTGTAAAAGAAAGGAAGTCAGCTAGATCTGATGTGTCTAGAAGACAGTCAGGATTGAAGGACTTCTCCACCACAACCATAACTCAAAAGAAGTCACAAGGAGGTGAACAAGGGGTTCTGGTTGATGATTCTTTGATGAAGGCTGGAGCATCTAAAGAAACAGGTGAAAAGAGGAAGTTTTTGCAACAGGTCTCTGATTCTGATAGTGATGATGACAAGACCATCTCTATAATCATGAAGAAAAAGAAAAGTGCTACTCCTGTTACTGCTGAATTGGTTAAGCAAATAAAGAAAAAGAAGAGAAGAAGAATAGTCAACAAGAGTCAGTATTATATTTTTGAAGATATGCAAAAGCTTAATGATGATATTGATCTTGATGAGCCATCAGTTCCTGACACATCTGTCATTCCTGATCTCTCTACTTCTGATACATCACCTGTGAAGACTGTTGAAATTTCTGATTCTCCAGCACCTACATCTCCTAAGAGAAGAATAATTGAGATGTCTGTGGATGAAGTAAATGCTATTGCTGCTCAGCTTGGTCATAAACCAACACCTCTTCAGATAAAGAGACAAGCTGAAGCAAAGGTTTTTAGCAGACTGAAGAAACAGAGGATCACTTCACCTCTAAAAGGATCAAGCCCACAAGAACCTGAACTTCAAAGGAGTTCAGAAGCTATTGAAGATCCAGTCACACAAGAACCACCCACTCAAAGTGTGGGTGCAGACATTTCTGAAGGAATGGTCCCACAAGAACCACTTTCTCAAAGGGAAGGTGAAGACAAGAACATTCCTGCCCCACAAGAACCATCTTCTCAAAGTGAAGATGCAGGCAAGTTCACATCAGCACAGGAGATTTCTAACACTGCATTTGAGGGAAGCACACAAAAACCTTTGACTCAAAGTGTTAAAGCAGCTTCACAACCTCAGACTACACAAGAACCATTGGTAGTAAATACTGATGCAAATCATTCTCCAGTTGCAGATGTCCATCCTAATGAAAATATTTCTTATCCAAATATTCCACTGCTCATTGAACCACTTTCTTCAAGACCAATGGAATCTATCTCAACTTCATCAGGTAATACTTCTATTTCTGCTTCTCTTACTGATAGTATGATTACAGATAGACCTGAAACAAGGGATACCTCTATTTGTATGACTTCAGTCCACTCCTCTCAGCCACCTCTTATTTCTTTGCATTTGTTGAGCCAGAACCTTTCTTGTGAGAAAGAGAGTGAACATTTAGAGAAAAAGAAGAGTGAAGAGAGGCAGTCTCCTGAACTGGCAAAAGGAGAGGTAGAAAAGAGTGAGAAGTTTCAAACTTCTAGTGAGGTAGCAGTTACTATTGAAAGTAACTTAGGTAATGTTGTGAGAAGTGATGAGATCACTTTACAAAAACAGAGAGATTTAGGAATTGTTTCTACTCTGAATGCAGGTTTTCAGGATATAACAGTCCCATCTGCTGTTGATTTAAAAATGAAAGGAGTTATGAATCCTGAAGACAATGTGGATGATAAAATTCCTGAGGCTAAAGATAGCTCAGATGATGATGATGATGCTGATAATAATCCTGAAGCAGCTCAGCTTAAAGCTGTCATGAAAGCAAGTCTAGAATCTACTTATGGATCATCCAGTCAATTTATGGAGTCTATGGTTAAATCTACAGCTGCTCAAATTGAAATCCCAGGAGATTACAGCAATCTTATTCCTGAACATATTCAAGCTGTAAGAAGATCTGAATGGTATACTGAGTGGAATCAGTCTTCTGCTGATATAAATTTCAATAAAGCACTTTTTCACTCCAGTCATATCGTTTCGAAGATTTCTGATCCTCATCTCAAAGCTCATCTGAAGACAACAACTATTCTGGCAAAAGGGCTGAAGGATGAAATTAATTCTGTCAAGAGTGATAACGAAAAATTTCATTCTCGGTTTATTAAGGATTATTCTGAAATTGCCACTGCTAAACAGCTTCAACGTTTAAGCACTGCCTTCACCACAAGGATGAATACCTTGGAAGATAAGGTTGTCGCTATGTCCTCAACAATGACAAATATTGAAGATTCTCTACAACTTATCTTATCCTTATTGACTGATCCTGATGATGCTACTGATGTCAAAAAGGGGGAGAAGGTAGTCAAAACAAAATGCACACCTGATCTAGTTGTAAGAAAGGATGATGATACTTCTGGAAATGATGGTGGTGCTCAGTCACATGTACCAGGAACCTCTGATGCTGCTTTGGTAACAAGGAGAAGTCAGTCACAAACTCAAACCAAGCGGTCAACTCATGTTTCTAAATCTGGTAAGAAAACAGTAAGAACAATGGTGCAATCTCAAATCCTGACAGAAGAACAATTTTTGTCATCTGGTCAAAGTCAAAGGCAAACACTTCCTACAATTCTTGAAGGTGATGAAGATTTGCTAATTACTGATGTAGAAGATGCTCCTCATCTTTTTGAGAAGATTACTACTGGGACAGGTGATGGTGAAATTGTATATCACACTAGTGCTAAGGTTCATCAATATCATGCTGAGAAGGAACTTGCTTTAACTTCTGAAGAAAATCCAAATATGACTACTGATGAGATCTTAGAAGAACAAAACAGGATTCTTGAGGAGATTTCTAGACAAAAAGAAGCTCCTGCTGCAAGAAGAGGAAGAGGCAGAGGAGATAGAAGAAGAGGAAGAGGAAGAAAGCCTACTCAAACAAGTTCAAGACAGACAAGGTCTGGTGGAATAACGATTGAGGAGATACCTGAAGATTCTCAGAAAGTAAAGAAGAAGAAATTTCCGTTACTTCTTACATTGACTCCAGATAACAAATTTAATGTACCTGAAGAAGCTGCTGATGAAAGACCTCAGTTAGCTAGAAAAGGTAAAGTTACTGTGAGGACTACTCAATCTGCTGTTCCTGATTCTGATGAAGCTGAAATCTTGAAAGAACTTGAGATTATGATTCTTGCTGATGTGGTTGAAATTCATAATCTGGAAGTTGATGAATAAGAAAAGGAGGCCAGAAAAAGAGCAAAAGATACCGAGGTTGAAGAAATTATAAAGTACTTGGAAGATCTGGCTGGTTCAAACAGATTGTTGTGGTATGATCGAAATAGACTTGTTCCAGAATATCGACAGAATGATACACCAGTAATAGGAAAGAAAAGCAAGAATTGGAAGAACAGAGTAAGCAACTATAGAAAACCAGTTGTTTTTAAATCTGTTGGAGTAATTACTGGACCTTCACTGTCTGATGAATCTTCATTGGTTGCTAAAGTTGAATCTGCTGAATCTCTGCCACTGTGGACGAGTATGCAATCTGGTTTGAGGGGTTTAGAACCTGGAACAAGAGGAGGTATTGGATTTCGTAATGCAGAAGTTGTTTTTATATCTCAAACAGATCAACATTTTCTTGTAAGAGGATTGGTGATGAACTAACTGTTGATGATATTTGGGAACTAGAATCTGTTGCTATTGTTGCTTGCAATGTGGACTCAAAGAAGATAGAGAAATTGCTGTATTTCATGAAAGACAAAAGTGTAAAGAAGCTGTCTATTCATGAGGTGTTGTGCAAATCAACAAAAGAGTTAAAATATGTTCTCTATTTGCTTGAAAATAGACAGATCCCTGATAAAGAAGCCAGTGTTTACAATAACTGGTGTACCATGATCTTCAGAACAATCAAGTCCAGATATTTAGAAGGAGGATCAAGGTATGATGGTAATTACACTCCCATGTACTTGAATACAGAATGACAAGAAGTTGAAATGCAAAAGGGTTCAGCTGTTAAAGAAGTGATATTTTATCAAGAACAATTATCTCTGAATCCTGGTGGAAGAGATCTTGCATATTTACTGTTGGGAGAGTTAGATTTACCAAGAAGCTCAATTCAGAATCTCAGAGCTGGAATCTTTCAGATTGGTAAAGGTGATGAAGAACTCAGAAATCTGAAGAAAAGGTTAATTCAAATTCTCTGTGATAAAGAAGAAGAGTTATTATCAAATTTCTTGCAGATGAGTAATTTCTTTGTGAGGATTTCTGAGACTAAGCCTGAGGATTTCTTGTAATATTTTGTTTTGAGTTTTTGACATCACTGAATCAAGGAATTTGTGCTTTATTTCATAAAGTACAAATTGGGGGAGATTGTTAGATATTGATTCAAGTGATGATCAGGATCTGGACTACTGATCAGATACTGATGCTGATGTCATCAGTATTGCACCGTCAGGATTGTGTTATCATCAGGATTGGAAGCTGATCAGGATTTCATGAGGATATACATCAGTCCAGGAATCTAGGAAGATTGACATATCGGTTCCTGATTTATAGGAATGCAGCTATCATTCAAGATATTTATTAAGAAACGTATGTAATTGATTTGATATATCTTGTAATTGATAGTGTATCTGTGTACTGTATATAAACACAGTTTAGGTTTTACTTAATAATAATCGCTTACACAAATTATCTTGTAACCTAGCAGCTCTCAAGAGCATAAGAATTTCTTGAGAGAGTTTGTAACAGTTTTATATCAGAGTTAATAAAGCTGTTATATATTCATACTTGTGTTATTATTTCTGTTAAAGTCGAAAATCTTATACAATTGTATTCAACCCCCCTTCTACAATTGTTAATTACTGGGTAACATTTAAATCTTCTTAAAAGATAGATTTAAATGGAAAACAGAGAATGGGAACCTCCCCTTGATAAAATAATCATAATAAGGCTAAAAAATATTCTTTATAATTATTGAAGGTCAAAGGTAAGTTTCAAATAAGATAAACCATTTTTAAAACTATTTTAAAAGTATTTAATAAATATTTAAATAGTATTTATTAAATCATAATCGCTTAAAGAATATTTTTAGACAAAATAATTGTTCATGATTAATCCTCAAATCATTTTCAAATAATTAATACTTTCTGGAAATATAAATAATGTTTAGTAATTTCAATCCTCAAAATACATAGTATTCTGCCACTGGAATCCCTCCGGGTTTCCATGGCTATCTACATATCTCAAAATATCGACTCCCGATTTAGAGTCGAAAACAATGAATATGCTCTTATATTTAGAGCTACAAGGTATACTGGTTCATAAATACTTAACTCAAAAGATCTTATATAATCCAAAGGTCAAATTCTATTTCAACAGGAAATAAGATATATCGCAAAACTGTACAATTTTATACATGGCAAAAGCAGTATTATATAATTAATACTTCAAAGTATAGATTTAGAAAACTTGCCTGATGCTCGAGAAGTGATAGGGGTTCACGACAATGTCGGACAATCTAGACAAAGTCAAATGAAAAACATACGGTTAATCCCCTCGATAATCCACTTATAACTCAATGTTTAAACACGTAAGCGAAACACAACCAAGGCATTACTAACTCGCTTTAGACTCATACTAAGTCCATGTTAATCGACAATTACTTAAGTCATAAGTTTGGTTCGAAACCGGTCTTCGAATTCAAGTTATACTTAATCACTTATAAAGTTGATTTCAAAGTCACGTTACTAGGGGTTTTCATTTGCAAAATCTCGGCTTACGCATTTTTATAAAATCGGAAAATAATCTTTTTGACTCGAAACCTTCGCACAAACCTTACTAACTATCCTTAGCATTTTATCACAAAATTTCACATCTTAATTCGACAATTAAGGGTCTTGAAATCATCATCAAAGTGGTTACATTTCTGCGATAAAATCCTTTGAACCACTTCCACTAAAACTAGCATAACTCTTAAACCATAACCTCTTTTAACTCGATTCTTTTGGCAAAACAAACTAGACAACCATACCTTTGTAACCATAGGCAGCGGTGATGCTAAAAATGAATTTATGATCTCGGACATTAGCTATTTTTAAGGGTTAATGAAATTTTGCCATTACGACGGCTATAACTCGGACGTTTCCATTTTGTCACAACATAACCAAGCCACACCGGGAATACCATACATCCCCAACATCAAGAAACAACCATAATACACCTCTAAGGTCAGTGATAAGGTCCATTGATCACCACTCAACACATACATCTCAAAATAAGGCTAAATAAACATGGATGTTCTTATTAAGCACTAATCTTTACAATACTTGTATAAACTCCCTTAAAACTCAACATAACTCATACATGGGTTAGGGTTTTACCTTATTGGTTGCTCTAGGAACAATATCAAAGCTTGTCACACCTTGGGATAGCCTTGAGTGTCTTTAAAAAAGCTTAAAAGACATGATCAAAACATGAAACAAACTTAAAACACTATTCATCACTATTCATCATCACTTTGTAAAAATCATAGAAAATCGAAAAATAGGGGTTTGGCTCTCAAATTTTTACCACATCTTGGGCTCCTCATAAGATTTGTTTTAAGCTATAGATCATCAAATTTGAAGCTTGGTAGCTATGGTTTTGAACCCATTTTTCCTGCTGGACAGAAACTGGGAAGGACTAGGCAGGTTCGGTTCTTCAACTTGGGGAAGGGATTTGACTAGGCTATACTCATTTGTTAGCCATGAAATTTTGAACGAATGTTCTACATATATTGAGGAAGCTATGGTTCAAATTTGGTGATTTATTAATGGGTAGAAGTGGAGTTATGAATTTTTCTTTGAGCTTGGTTTCTGCTGGGCAGTTTGGGAGAGTTTGTGTTTTCCTTTCTTTTTCTCTTGGTTATACATATATCTATCTCTTATATCACCTCATCTTCTTTTAATGTGTTGCTGGTAATCCATTGGTGCCACTTGTTGCTCTTCTACTTGGCCAAGTGTTGGCTCTAAAACATGTAACTCCATTTTTGGTTAAATGTAATTACACCACTCATCTTGTAGTTGACTTGCTTGCATGCTACTTTGGTTTCTCCTTCTTCCACCAATTGGATTCCCTTTTGTCTATTTAATAAAATCAATATGTTCCACTTATATGTTGCATTTTATTGCTCTAGTGTGACTCAATCCCTCGAACAAATATTAATTCCAATATTCCTCGTTTGTTCCCTTTATTTCTTGTTCTCAGAAAAATGTCCTCACGATTTCTCAAATGTTCTCAATCCCTTTAACTCTAGGATTTTATTCTCAATTCTATTTCCCTCTCATAATATATCCTTCCTTGGACTTCTAATATTTAACATCCTCAATTTATAATCCAGTTATTATATTCCTGACTTCTCTGTCAATTATGGAATAAAATAAAGTTTGGATTCTCTGAATTCTGTCCTCGTTTACATACACTCATTCTCTCTGTACTTTCCTAGTACATACTTGGTTTTCTCATTTCTCAATTCCTATAGTGAGTACTCTAACTCACTTCTCAACTCCCTTCTAGGGTATACCAACTCATTTTCTGGACGATAGATTATTCTTATCTATGTTGTCAACCACTGAATTACACTGTTCAGAAAATACCCACATGTATCGAAATTATTATCCATAGAAATATCCATTCATTACCACCACTGTTCATTGAAATCACTATTCACTGATGCACTTAATCGTAATAAAAAAGTTTTAATTCTTGATAAGTGGATTTTATATCCACTTGGAGCGTTCCATATCGGCTTAAATTGATTGAATGGTCTCAAGTTTGTCGCCTTTTTGATGTGTTTTGTGTAGTTGTGCAGGATTGTAACTATCGGTTAGGGTTGGTGATTTCCATGGATTTTGGAATGGATTCTTAGCTTGGAATGAAGTAAGGAGTGATTTCTTATGCTACCGTGGAGTTTCATGTGTCTTGGGGTTGAAGACGGCAACTAATGCAAAAGAAACGGGAAGAAAAACGGAGCGAGAACGAAGAAAAAGAGCAGAAAAATAAGCCGGGCAGAATGCTGGGGGCTGGCAGCGCCCGTGATGCTGGAAATTGCTGGAATTCTATCCTACTTCGAATTTAATTGCTATTTTTGGACTTTTCTTGTTGGATAAGTATTCTAGGGCCTATATAAACATACACTACCCTTGTAATTCAAAGATAACTTAGAAACACAAGGGAGAAAAGCAGAGAAGGATTCACTAACGCTAGTGACAAGCAACGGAGATCTAGATCTACTTCATCTTTTGTATTCTTTTCTTAGACGTACTTTGGATTCCAGTTTTCGGATTTGTTTTCTAAACTCATACTCTAGTATTATTATATTTATTCAATCTTGTTTATTCATCATGTTTTCACTTGATCCCATGATGACTGTTGTGCTAAAAATATAAACATTCGAATCGGAAGCGCACAATTCATTTCGTTATAAAAGTTGAGATTCGTTCCGCAGAGACTAATTTTTTCGCAATCCTTAATTTTTAATTTAATCGAATTAGAACAAGTTTGATTTTTGAGAATTTAGATTTTTTTATACTATTTAATTCCTAAAAGATAACTCTAAATTAATTTTAAAAGAAAATCTAATTTATTAATCTATTTCTTAACTAATTAATAATGCAATTAAATAATTCTAAATTAAGACTAGATTTTATTAAAAATTTTAGTTTAAATAAAAGTTATTTACAGAAAATTTGAGAAAATTTGGGCATGATGTAATCGTAAATGAGGCTAACCAAAAACAAATCCCAAGCTTAACAATCTCATGAGCATTTCAAAAATTTATTTATTTTTTAAGAAAAACCAAGAACTTCAGAATTTGAGTAAAACAGCAAAGCAAAACGTTCCTAATTTAAACCAACGGACTCGCAGATTTCACAAAATAACACAGCAGTTCGCAACATTTTCTGGGCTCAGGACAAAACCAACACAAAACTCAGTAAAACAATACCCGCGAATTCAGAGAAAACAACAAACAAGACCCAAAATTTCAGCACAACACTCGGGACATTAATTCGCAAAAGACCACGCAGCAACAAAACCCAAATGACTACAGCAAAATCGGCGAAAATACAAAGACTCATCAAAATCGTAACCAAAGCAAAATCGCGACATAAACTCAGTAAAGCTCAGAACGAAACAACGACTCGATTGAAGAGAGTAACTCAGTATACAATCGGCGAAAAACTCAAAGGCTTGATTACAAACTCCATACCAACATAACGAAAGAGCTAATTCGAAAATGAAACAGAGAAAGGAAAAGAAAAAAAAAAGAAAAAGAAAAGAAAAAGAGAGGAGCAAGAGATGACCGGGTTTGGGTTTTGTGTTTGTGGAATGGGAGAGAGGGTTTTGCAGCAAAAAGAGAATAAAACAGAGGTTGTGGCGTTTATTAAGAAGAAGAAGAAAAGATGGGGAGGCTGGGTCTGGTGTTTTTATTTTCAGAGAAGAAGAATGAAACAAGTGTGATGGTGGTTTTGTTTATTGAGAAAAAATGAAACTAATGCTGGGTGTGTTCGAATAAAATAAAAAAAAAAACAGGACAGGCTGAAAATAAAAACTTCAAATTTAGGAAAGAGAAAAAAAAACAGGTAAAATAATTAACAGAACTAATAATTTTTTTTTAAAAATAAATACGAAAATAAATACGAAATTTAAATTTACACAAAAACGATAATTTGGAATTAAATGACCCTCAATAAAATGGAAATTTAAAGGGGCAAAATTAAAATTAGCAACTATGAACACGAAATTAAAAATCGTTACTTTCAACCCATAGTGGTTAGCTTTCGCTACTTTGTCCACTACTTGGGTTTACGAAAATAACGAAAGGAAATTAAAATAAACGAGAGAACAAGACAAGAAATTAAAGGAAACGGAATTTTGCATTAAAATAAAAAATGTTTACAAGATTTTAAACTAAAGAAAATTACAAGAAATTAAAACTACCCTAAAATCTAAGTTACTAAATACAAGGGGGGTGAGGGAGTATTTATAGGATATGAATTAGGGTTAAGGGGGTGTTGGGTAAATCCCCACCATACATTTGTGGTGTGTGGTGGTGAAATCCTAGCCATCTATTTGATTACTTCCCCCTTAAGCTTTGAAGAGTTGATCTTGGCCATACACTTCTCTAATGTGTTGGGATGATCTCCACCTTCCACTTGTCTTGAAATATTTCTTTTGCTCCAAGCTCCTAAATCTTTTCCTTCTTTCATTTTTAGTCCTTTTTCTTCCTCTTTTTCCCTTCCTTGCACTTTATTTCTTTATTTTGTCATTTCTTTATTTATTTACGAATTTCCTGAAATGCAACAAAATAATTTATTAAAATACGAGATCAAGCAATAAATAGGTAATAAAAATATGCAAAAATGTGCACTTATCAAATGCCCCCATACCTATCTTTTGCTCGTCCTCGAGTAAAAACAAAAAAGAAAATCTAGATAAAAAGTCCTATTCTCCTTTTCGTAGGTGTGACGGTTGCATTTGGCATATGCAACAAGCCCTTTAAACCCCTAGGCAGCCCTAGTGGACGAGTGAGGTCTCGTGAGGGCCTATAGTGAATGTACCCACAAAATCCATCTAGCTTGTATCAAAAATTACATGGCAATGCACACCACACATACATGTCCTCTCATGATACACCAACTTAAGAAATCAAAATGAATTTGCAAAGTCTTGTGGAAAGTGCAAGGATTCACATAGTCTACTTAAAGAACCATGCAAGAGTGATTATAAGTTCATGTCAAGTGCAAAAATTATTGGTAACCATGCTAAGTCTACAAGGGCACACCTCAGAGTCAAAACTTGAGATCTCTTATGCAAAAAAACAAATAAGCAATACCTCACCTTTCATTCACAAAAGAATATTCACTCAAGAACAAGGGTAAGTGTATCACTCAATTCCAACAAAATCAAATGCATGCTTGACACTTGGTATCATTCCAACGTAAATCACAACATACATTAATAATGACAATCAAAAGGTCTTTATTAGGGTTGTAATAGGGCTAGGGACAAGGTATGTCAAGAAAGGCCAAAGCAAGGTGAAGTGTCAAAAGCTAGTAGTAACCATGAATATCATGCACAACACCAAACTTCCTCCCCGCACAATTTATTTTATTTACAACAAAAAGCCTTGAATAGTCGTAATGAAGGAGGATTACAATAAAACATAAGTATGCTCTCATGTGTATATATTTTTTTCATTTTTTTTTCATTTTTTTTTTCATTTTTTTAAGGAAAATGATAAATGTAGCAATAATCCTCCTTTAGATTTAACTTGAACATCGACTATCAAGGTAACAACAAATATTTCCTCGAAAGTGATGAACAATAGTAAACCCTATTTCACACACCTTATTGCTCCCTCAAGTTCCTACTAGCCTTTGACAAAATGGGATCAAGAATACGTAAGGCTAAACAAGAAAAAGGTCTTAGGTGAGTAATGTGGTGTGTCACCGAAAGAAAAAGATTAAGCTCAAAGGGTTAACTAATTGATCACATAAGCATGGTGTGGATATTTTTTTGGAAATATAGGTTATTCCTAAATGCCTTTATCATTTTATCATCAATTAATGTCATGTATTTCAAGAAGGAACTCAAACAAGTGCTAGCGATGCAAATGACAAGTGGACACTCAAGCAAACAAATATAAATGCAAAAGATATGCATATAGGCTCAAAATCTCACTTGGTGTGGTAAAACATAATCAATCTCAAGTAAAGGTATCTTCAATGCACCTACTTGTACTCAAAGCATGAAGACCAAATCATCTTACACCTAATCATGCCTTTCTAATTTCATGCACAATTCAATTAAGTCTGCTAGCTTCACCTTGCTAGTGTAAGTGTGTGAACAAGAACTTTAGCAAATCACTTCTCAAACAAAAGCTAATGGATCATAAGATTATCATAGCATGCAAGGGTTCATCAAGCCACTAGCAATCAATTAACAAGACTAGAATAAGATTAAAACTCTACCATTTACAGTTCTACAACTCTTTTTGTGATTTTTTTTCATTTTTTAATTTTTTTGGATTTTTTCAATTTTTACTATTTACACTAAAAACCCCCCATACCTAAATCATGCATTGTCCTCAATGTATGCAAATGCAAAAGAAAAGAGAAATGAGAAAGTTGAGGAAATACCTGATAAGGGATGACAGAGACTGAAAATTTCTAAAAATTACGAAAGAAAACAACAACACACGCACACAAATCCTCCCCTATACTTATCTTACACGAGGGGAGGCAAAAGAGTAAAACCGAATTAGCCGATGCCGGTAGGAAAATTAGGGTGCAACTTTGAGAAAATATCAATGAATTTATGAAAATTTTTATGAGCAAAGATTTTCTCAATTAACATAGAACCATTCAACCCTAAAGAGCAATTGTCACTAATGTTCTCCCTAAACCAACTTAAGGCTTCTTTATTTTGTTTAAGCAAATTAGAGATAATGAAAGTCTGGTTAGGGTTCGAATCACTAGGAATAACATGAGACAAGGGTTCCTCTTTCCCTAACGGCTGTTGATCAAATTCGGGAAGATAAAGAGTTAAGGCAAATGCGGGTGGTGTACCCACGGGACTCTTAAGAACGGAAGTGTTAAGAACGGGCTAACTACTAACAACCTCGGGTGGGGTCACCCACGGGGAACAAATGTCTTCCAACTCTCTCAACATCTCTTCCGAGGTCATTTCCCGTAACGAATCAGCATACTCTCGATTAGACTTATAGTTGACTTTGAAATCCTCTTTGAGAAGAGACTCAATCTCACTATCCTCAAAGCTAGACCATGTGACAAACTTGTTAACCACATTGACTCCTATTGGTTGTTCAAAAAGGTCGTTGGGTTCTTTTCCGACGTTGAAAATGTTAAGGTCAATGGTCATGTTACCGAAAGTGAGTTTCATCGAACCATTCCTACAATTAATCAAGACATTAGATGTAGCAAGAAAAGGTCGTCCTAGAATGATAGGAATTTGGTTCTTAGGATTTGTGACGGGTTGAGTCTCGAGGACAACAAAGTCAACCGGGAAGATAAAATCACCAATTTTAATCAAGACATCTTCAATTATTCCCTTGGGCATTTTTATAGAACGATCGGCAAGTTGAAGTGTCATATTGGTCTGTTTGAGCTCGCCTAAACCTAGGGCTTGATAAACAGAAAATGGAAGCAAGTTCACACTAGCGCCTAAGTCAAGTAAAGCCTTGTCCACGAAAGTATTACCTATGACACATGAAATAGTTGGACAACCGGGGTCCTTGTACTTCACGAGAATTTGGTTAGAAAGAATTGAGCTCACTTGGGACGTCAAGAAGGCTTTCTTAGGGACTTGGGTGGTTCGTTTATGAGTACAAAACTCTTTAAGACATTTCGCATATGAGGGAACTTGTTGAATCACGTCTTAAAGAGGAATGTTGATCTCGACTTGTTTGAAAACTTACAAAATCTTTTCTACTTGAGGCGATTGTTTATTAGGAAGGAGTCTTTGTGGATAAGGAGCTTTAGGCTTAAAGACTCGTTCGATAGGTTCTTCGGGAATAGATTTTTGAAGTGATTTACTAAGAGACGAAGGTTCATTCGGTGCAATTGGTGAATGAGAAGATTTTGATGACTCGGGAATAGATTTGGAAGATGAAGGTTCAAGAGTTAAAGGTGTGAGATTAGATGACTTGAAAGGCTCGGGATTTGGAATATGGTTTGAAGGATCGAGTTTAGGATTGGATTCAACATTTGACTCGTCTTTTTCATCTTCGGAAGACTCGATTCCTACTTGATTATCGACTTGTTTTCCCGACCTTAAAGAAATGACAGCATTCACACTTTCATGAGGTCTTTGGTTTATAGGGAATTTAGGGTTGATCTCCGGTTGACTTGGAAATTTATTCTTTTCTCGCTCACACATGGCATTGGCTAATTGACTCACTTGAACCTCTAACTTCGATAGGGCTTGAGTAGTAGCATTTAAAAGTTGCCTATCTTGAGTCATGGTTTGCATGAAAGTTTGTTGAGATTTAGCCAAATTAGTCGTTGATTTTAAAAGTGCATCAAGAGTCTTTTCCAAAGAATTAAGTCTCTCATCTGACTCATGAAAGCCGGGTGGGTGGGCGGGTGCTTGATTTGAATAAGAAGGTTGAGTCGGATAAGGACCGTGATTTTGAGTAGGGTTTGGAAAAGGACCTTGATTTGGAGTCGAGAAAGTATTTTGATTTGGTTTTTGGAAAGAAGGAGTATTTTGAAAAGGAGGTTGAAAGGAAGGTGGATTTTGGTAATTTTGGCTTTGGTTCCACGAGAAATTCTGATGATTCCTCCATCCAGGATTGTAAGTAGGAGCAAACGGGTCGTTCCTAGTGGGTGGTTGCGACACCGCATTAACTTGATCAAAATCGGGATAGTCCGAAAAACCTTGATTAAAATTAGGGCATATAGACACATTTGAGGGGGCCTTACTAGTTTCTAGGGCTTCGAGTCTTCTAGTTAGAGTGGCTAATTTGGCATCGGTTGCAATCGAACTCCCAATCGAATGCAAACCCTTAGATGAACTAGACGACTCATTAGACTTGTTAGGTTCCCTAGTAGACTCCCACAACATGGTATTCTCGGCTAATTCTTCGAAAAATGTCCAACCCTCGTCCTCATCTTTCTGCATGAATTTTCCTTGGCAAATAGATTCCAACAACGCGGTTGTTGGTCCATCTAAGGCCTCATAAACGATCTTACAAAGCCTCCATTTTTCTATTCCGTGGTGGGGGCATTGTGATAGAAGATTTTTAAAACGATCAAAATATTTCCAAAAAGACTCGTTTTCCTTTTGATGAAATTGATTTATTTCGTTTGTAATTCTCGTAGTCTTATGGTTTGGAAAATATGTTTTTAGAAAAATAACCACAAATCCCTCCCACGTGGAAATAGAATTAACGGGTAGACTATACAACCATTTTTTTGCATTTTCTTTTAAAGCGAAGTTGATAAGTCTTAGCCTAATGGAGTCCTCGGAAAGATGTTGGAGTTTTTGCAATGCGCAAACCTCCTCAAATTCATGAAGAAAGAGATACGGGTCCTCACCCTCGCTCCCGTTAAATTTAGGTAACATACTGATGTGGTGAGCTTTAATTTCGAAATTATTACCATTAACGGGAGGAAGGGTAATACACGAAGGTTGGGCGGAACGAGTAGGATAGCAACGGTCCCTAAGAGACATGGCCATGTTTACTACGAGTTCGGAATATTCTAAAGACTCGAAATTAGTCGATGAAGAAATCTCAAAAGATCTCACTAGTCTAGAAGAATTATCCCTACGCCAAGTAGATCGCATAAACCACGAAAGGAAACACGTAGCAAATAAAGTGCGATAAAACAAACACACAAAAAGAAAGGGTTGAAAAATTAAAAGAAAAAAAATTATTCTAATCCTAGGGTTCCTTAATAAAATAACTAGACCTTGCTCCTAACTTTAAGGGCTACCAAAAACTAGGTAAATCAATAATTATTCGAACCGGCTTGGCCAGGTAGGTGCAAGCATTGCCAAGAGGCTAAACACCAGCCTAGACACCAAAACCTTAATTGGTCAGGTCAGCTTTCGCTTTCCTAGACACCAAAAAGTCGGAATAATTAAAGATTACTTCGTTTCTTAAGCACCTTCCTAATTGTGCGCGAAATTCCTAGGGGCAAACGTCTAATTAATTTTATTAATGGCCAGGGTATGCAAAATGAGGGATTAAATTGTTTTTGGGCTAAGGAAAGAGTGATGAAATCCCTTCCCTTATCTTTTGAGAGGTTTTGCCCTTAATGTTTATTTACAAAATGATGCAACAAACAATGATATATACAAAAATTATAAACAACTATTGATGCTTACTCTACGTGTTCTAATCTAAAGAAAGAAAGAAATTTAACGTACCTTAGGGTCCTCCAGCGATCACCACAATTATAGGTACGAAAAATTTAAAAACAAGAAAATAAAAATCTAGATGATGTGCCCTAAGTCATTAAATGCATGATGCAACAATTATGTATTTACAACTAATTTTTTTGGATTTTTAATTTTTAATTTTTTTGTGATTTTCTAAATAAAAAAAAAGCGAGAAGAGTGAGATACGGTTACCAAAGCAAGCTTTCCATAAATTCCAATTTTCCACACTTCTTGAGAAGAGTTCCGAAATCTCACAATTTCCTAAAGCAAACGAAATAAAAATAAGACAAGAAATAAAACTAACTCGAAAAATTAAAAATTAAGGCGCGAAAAATAATTAGTCCCCGGCAGCGGCGCCAAAAACTTGTTGTGCTAAAAATATAAACTTTCGAATCGCAAGCGCACAATTCGTTTCGTTATAAAAGTTGAGATTCGTTCCGCAGAGACTAATTTTTTCGCAATCCTTAATTTTTAATTTAATCGAATTAGAACAAGTTTGATTTTTGAGAATTTAGATTTTTTTATACTATTTAATTCCTAAAAGATAACTCTAAATTAATTTTAAAAGAAAATCTAATTTATTAATCTATTTCTTAACTAATTAATAATGCAATTAAATAATTCTAAATTAAGACTAGATTTTATTAAAAATTTTAGTTTAAATAAAAGTTATTTACAGAAAATTTGAGAAAATTTGGGCATGATGTAATCGTAAATGAGGCTAACCAAAAACAAATCCCAAGCTTAACAATCTCATGAGCATTTCAAATTTATTTCTTTTTTTAAGAAAAACCAAGAACTTAAGAATTTGAGTAAAACAGCAAAGCAAAACATTCCTAATTTAAACCAACGGACTCGCAGATTTCACAAAATAACACAGCAGTTCGCAACATTTTCTGGGCTCAGGACAAAACCAACACAAAACTCAGTAAAACAATACCCGCGAATTCAGAGAAAACAACAAACAAGACCCAGAATTTCAGCACAACACTCGGGACATTAATTCGCAAAAGACCACGCAGCAACAAAACCCAAATGACTACAGCAAAATCGGCGAAAATACAAAGACTCAGCAAAATCGTAACCAAAGCAAAATCGCGACATAAACTCAGTAAAACTCAGAACGAAACAACGACTCGATTCAAGAGAGTAACCCAGTACACAATCGGCGAAAAACTCAAAGGCTTGATTACAAACTCCATACCAACATAACGAAAGAGTTAATTCGAAAATGAAATAGAGAAAGGAAAAGGAAAAAAAAGAAAAAGAAAAGAAAAAGAGAGGAGCAAGAGATGACCGGGTTTGGGTTTTGTGTTTGTGGGTAAGAATGGGAGAGAGGGTTTTGCAGCAAAAAGAGAATAAAACAGAGGTTGTGGCGTTTATTAAGAAGAAGAAGAAAAGATGGGGAGGCTGGGTCTGGTGTTTTTATTTTCAGAGAAGAAGAATGGAACAAGTGTGATGGTCGTTGTGTTTATTGAGAAAAAATGAAACTAATGCTGGGTGTGTTCGAATAAAATAAAAAAAAAAACAGGACAGGCTGAAAATAAAAACTTCGAATTTAGGAAAGAGAAAAAAAAAGAGGTAAAATAATTAACAGAACTAATAACTTTTTTTTAAAATAAATACGAAAATAAATACGAAATTTAAATTTACACTAAAACGATAATTTGGAATTAAATGGCCCTCAATAAAATGGAAATTTAAAGGGGCAAAATTAAAATTAGCAACTAAGAACACGAAATTAAAAATCGTTACTTTCAACCCATAGTGGTTAGCTTTCGCTACTTTGTCCACTACTTGGGTTTACGAAAATAACGAAAGGAAAGTAAAATAAACGAGAGAACAAGACAAGAAATTAAAGGAAACGGAATTTTGCATTAAAATAAAAAATGTTTACAAGATTTTAAACTAAAGAAAATTACACGAAATTAAAACTACCCTAAAATCTAAGTTACTAAATACAAGGGGGGTGAGGGGGTATTTATAGGATATGAATTAGGGTTAATGGGGTGTTGGGTAAATCCCCACCATACATTTGTGGTGTGTAGTGGTGAAATCCTAGCCATTTATTTGTTTCCTTCCCCCTTAAGCTTTGAAGAGTTGATCTTGGCCATACACTTCTCTAATGTGTTGGGATGATCTCCACCTTCCACTTGTCTTGAAATATTCCTTTTGCTCCAAGCTCCTAAATCTTTTCCTTCTTTCATTTTTGGTCCTTTTTCTTCCTCTTTTTCCCTTCCTTGCTTTCATTTCTTTATTTTGTCATTTCTTTATTTATTTACGAATTTCCTGAAATGCAACAAAATAATTTATTAAAATACGAGATCAAGCAATAAATAGGTAATAAAAATATGCAAAAATATGCACTTATCAATGACGAACGGTTCGATTATGAACTAATCGTTGTCATGGGATTCTAACGGATTTATTTATGGAGCTTTAGTATTTTGATGCTTTAAAGATCTGTGTGTGATGTATATTGATATCCTTGTATGGTTATACATAATGCTTTTAAATGCATAGCTAACATCTAAATTGAATTGTTAATCTCTTGTGAAGTGAAAGTGGATCTTGAGATTTAGAACTTGCCATGCTAGCATAGGTTCATGATTGTTTATCAACATGATTTGTAGCATAAATAGAAATATATTATGTTGCCCTATGTGATAAATATGGATAACTTGTTCCTCAACCGTTATGTTTTCAAATTCTATAGACATATAGGGTCTAAGCATAATTGGTGTCTATTCATCTTCTATCTCTTTTGTGGATGTATGGGTAGTTTGGTATACGTATGCTGACAGATAGCGTGTGCTTGTTTCGTGTTATTCGATCAGATATCATAACCATTGCATACATTGATTAAAGGCATCAGATTAAAGCGAAGAATTTAATGAAGTTAGGATCCCATGTTTATTCTCTCATAAGTAATTCGATTATATTCTCGTTAGTTAATTAATTCTTAGTTTGTTAATTTGTTTCTTAGTTAATTTTAGTTAATCAAAACCCAAATTTGTTATTTGTCTTAGCAGTGAAGGATAATCATACATTGTTGCATAGGTGCATTAACTGAATTGAAACCTAAACCAGATCTCTATGGGAACGAACTCAACTTAATTCTATATTACTTGTGACCACGTACGCTTGCGTGTTTTTGTGTAAACAAGTTTTTGGCGCCGCTGCCGGGGATCATCGGTGTTTTATTTTTAGTTTATGTGCTTGTCATCAGTGGTCGTTAAAGTTCACTGACTTGGATTTTTTCTTACATAGTTGTTTGTTTCGTGGTGTTTCAGGTACTTGAACGTGTATGTGAACACGTTCTCAGACTCGTAAACTGGAAGAAGAACTTGTAGCAGTTAAAGATATGGGTGAAATAGTAGGAGCAGCAGTAGCTAAGGCTTTGAAGGACTATTCTCAGGCGAAAATCAATGATATCCAATCTAGTATTGTCAGGCCAGCCATTGCAGCTAACAACTTTGAAATAAAGCCTGGTACAATTCAGATGGTACAGAATTTGGTTCAGTTTGGGGGTGCTCCAACGGAAGATCCCAACATGCACATCCGGGACTTCATTGAGATCTGCGACACTTTCAAGTTCAATGGTGTGTCGGAAGATGCTGTCAAATTGAGACTTTTCCCATTCTCTTTGAGGGATAAAGCTAAGGGCTGGTTACACTCTTTACCTGCCGGTTCCATTACTACATGGGAGGATCTTGCTCAGAAGTTTCTTACTAAATTCTTCCCCATGACTAAAACTGCAGCAATAAGGAACGCTCTTACTCAATTTGCACAGCAGTCTGGTGAATCTTTGTGTGAAGCTTGGGAACACTACAAGAAGATGCTTCGAAAATGTCCCCATCATGGTATGCTAGACTGGATGGTGATTAATGGTTTCTATAATGGGTTGGGAGCACAGTCTAGACCTTTGCTAGATGTAGCATCAGGTGGAGCTCTATGGGCTAAGAGCTACGAGGAAGCTTACGATCTAATTGAGACGATGGTTGCCAATGAATATCAGAATCCAACTCAGAGATTAGCACAAGGCAAAGTAGTAGGAATTCTGGAAGTTGATGCAGCTACAGCTATAGCAGCTCAGTTGAAGGCTCTGACTATGAATGTGGATTCTCCTACCAACTATGGAGTTCAGCAGGTTGCTAGTGTCTGTGAGCTATGTGCGGGCGCACATGAGACGAGTCAATGTGCCATATCTTCTGAATTGGCATAGTTTGTGAGCAACTTCCAGCGGCCTTCGCAACCAGCTCCAGCCACCTATCATCCCAATTTCAGCTGGAGCAACACTTAAGGTATGCAGCAACCTTATCAACAGTTTTAAGGTCAGCAATATGGAGCTAAGCCATTCAATCAAGGTTATCAACAGCAGTATACTCCAAGGCAACAATTCCAACCTCCGGGTTTTCAGCAGCAACAGTCTCATGGGAATGCTGGTCAATCTTCCAATGACAAATCTGAATTGGATGAATTGAGGCTGATGGTTAAAAGCAAGGCGGTATCTCTCAAGACGCTGGAGAATCAGATAGGGCAAATTACAAGTGCCTTACTTAACAGACCACAGGGATCTCTTCCTAGTGATACGGAGGTTAATCCAGGCAAGAGGGAAGTCTATGAGCAGGTAAAGGCAGTAACTTTGAGATCTGGAAAGGTTAAAATCGAGTAGAAATCAGCAGCCAAGGAAGATGAAGAAGTTCAGAATCAGCAGGTTAAAAAATCTGCAGGGCTAGAAATTGAAAAATCTGATTTGGCAGCTGATCAGTTGAACGGTGAAGTGGAAAAAAGTAAGAAGTCTGCTGAGAAGTCTACTCCGGAGCAGTCTACAATGAGCAATCATGTCTATCCACCTCCTCCGTATCCTCGGTGCTTGAAAATAGTCAAGAAAAGCAATTTCAGAAATTTTTGGACGTTTTCAAGAAATTGTCCATTAATATACCTTTTGTGGAAGCTTTAGAAAAGATGCCGAACTATGCTAAGTTCATGAAGGGTATTCTCTCACGGAATTTGAAGCTCGATGAATTAGAGACCGTTGCTTTGACAGAAGAGTGCAGTGCTGTTTTGCAGCAGAAGTTGCCTCCTAAACTTAAAGATCCGGGAAGTTTCACCATCCCGTGCACTATTGGCAATTTATCTTTCGACAAGTGTTTGTGTGACTTGGGAGCTAGTATAAATCTCATGCCTTTGTCTGTCTTTATACAACTTGGTCTCCCTGATCCAAAACCTACGAATATCTCCTTACAGCTAGCTGATCGTTCACTCACGTATCCAAGAGGAATAGTGGAAGATGTCTTGGTAAAGGTGGATGAGTTTATCTTTCCTGCTGATTTTGTCATGAGGAAGATAAGAAGATTCCCATAATATTGGGAAGGCCATTCCTAGCTCCGGCCGAGCTTTAATTGATGTGCAAAAAGGGGAGCTAACTATTCGGGTTCAAGATGATAAGGCCACTTTTAATGTGTTTGCTCCTACGAAGATTTCAGATGATCCAGAAGTGTGCTTTTCTGTGGAATCTCTTGCTGATGAAACGAATACCCATATTCTAGAGCATAACACTAGTGGATCCCTCGCATTGTCTTTCCAAGAAGAAAAAAGTGATTTAAAATTGCCCAGTGGGTGCTGGCAGCTCCCGTGATGTTGGAAATTGCTGGAATTCTATCCTGCTTCGAATTTAATTGCTATTTTTGGACTTTTCTTGTTGGATAAGTATTCTAGGGCCTATATAAACATACCCTACCCTTGTAATTCAAAGATAACTTAGAAACACAAGGGAGAAAAGCAGAGAAGGATTCACCAACGCTCGTGACAAGCAACAGAGATCTAGATCTACTTCATCTTTTGTATTCTTTTCTTAGGCATACTTTGGATTCCAATTTTCAGATTTGTTTTCTAAACTAATACTCTAGTATTATTATATTTATTCAATCTTGTTTATTCATCATGTTTTCACTTGATCCCATGATGACGAATGGTTCGATTATGAACTAATCGTTGTCATGGGATTCTAATGGATTTATTTATGGAGCTTTAGTATTTTGATGCTTTAAAGATCTGTGTGTGATGTATATTGATATCCTTGTATTGTTATACTTAATGCTTTTAAATGCGTAGCTAACATCTAAATTGAATTATTAATCTATTATGAAGTGAAAGTGGATCTTGAGATTTAGAACTTGCCATGCTAGCATAGGTTCATGATTGTTTATCAACATGATTTGTAGCATAAATAGAAATATATTATGTTGCCCTATGTGATCAATATGGATAACTTGTTCCTCAACCGTTATGTTTTCAAATTCTATAGACATATAGGGTCTAAGCATAATTGGTGTCTATTAATCTTCTATCTCTTTTGTGGATGTATGGGTAGTTTGGTATACGTATCATGACAGGTAGCGTGTGCTTGTTTCGTGTTATTCGATTAGATATCATAACCATTGCATACATTGATTAAAGGCATCAGATTAAAGCGAAGAATTTAATGAAGTTAGGATCCCATGTTTATTCTCTCATAAGTAATTCGATTATATTCTCGTTAGTTAATTAATTCTTAGTTTGTTAATTTGTTTCTTAGTTAATTTTACTTAATCAAAACCCAAATTGGTTATTTGTCTTAGCAGTGAAGGATAATCATACATTGTTGCATAGGTGCATTAACTGAATTGAAACCTAAGCCAGATCTCTATTGGAACGAACTCAACTTAATTCTATATTACTTGTGACCACGTACGCTTGCGTGTTTTTGTGTAAACAATTCTACCAAAAATTTGGGTTATTACAACCTCTTATAAATTGATTCTCCAACAGAAAGGTGGAGAGTGTATCATACCAAGCTCTAGGGGCTTGCTTTAAACCATAAAGTGCCTTGAACAACTTGTAGACAAAGTCATACAACTCAGAATCTTCAAATCCAGGTGGCTATTCAACATACACTTCCTCCTCTAGCTCTCCATTAAGAAAGGGACTTTTGACATCCATTTAAAATACCTTGAAATTGTAGTGTGCAGCATAGGCTAGAAATATTCTGATAGCTTCAAGTCTGGCAATAGGTGCTAATGTCTCATCATAATCTATTCCCTCCTGTTGACAATATCCTTTGGCCACTAGCCTTGCTTTGTTTCTTGTCACATTTCCACTTTCATCCAACTTGTTTCTGAAGACCCATTTTGTGTCAACAACTGATTTCCCTTTAGGTCTTGGTACTAGTTTCCACACATTGTATCTTTCAAATTGGTTGAGCTCCTCTTGCATAGCTATCACCCAATTAGAATCCAACAATGCTTCATCAATTGTCTTTGGCTCAATTTATGATAGAAAACAGGAGAGCATGCTGTCAGGAGAGACATTTCTTCTAGTCTTTACTCCAGTGGAAGGATTGCCAATGATTAAATCAGATGTGTGATCCTTGTTCCATTTAGTGGATTTGGGAAAGCTTCTATTTTGTTCTGCTTGCTCAGTTCCTTCTTGAGGAATTGATTCTTCCATATTGTTGTCTTCTCCATGTTCTTCAAGATCTCCAGAGTCACCATCAGCTTCATGATTAGACGTAATTGTTTGTGACTGAGCTGGAGCTTTATTAACATCATTTGCGTTGACAGCATCACCTCCAAACTCAAGAGTTTGAGTACAAGATGGTTCTTCAGTAACAATTTCTTCTTTTTCCAATTATCCTTGATTCTCAAATCTCAGAGGTTGCATCTGACCATCTTCTTGCAGTCCTGGAAACTTGGTTTCATCAAATGTGACATTCACACTTTCTTCAATGACTTTGTATTCTATGACATAGACTCTATATGTAGTCCTTTCTAATCCATATCCCATGAAAATGCCTTCATGTGCTTTAGCATCAAACTTCCCTTTCCTTTTATGGTTTTCTATCATCATGAAACACTTGCTTCCAAATACATGAAAGTATTTGACAGTAGGTTTCTTTCCAGTCAAAAGATAGTAAGGAGTGTTCCCATGAGCCTTGTTAATTAAGGTTCTGTTCTGTATGTAACAAGCTGTGTTGATAGCTTCTGCCCAGAAATATATTGGTAATTTTGCATCATTCAACATAGTTCTTGCAGCTTCAATGAGAGTCCTGTTCTTTCTTTCTACTACACCATTTTGCTGTGGTGTCCTGGCAGCAGAGAATAATTGAACAATTCCTTCATCTTTGTAGAAGTTTCCAAGAGTAGCATTTCTGAACTCAGTTCCATTGTCACTCCTTAGGATTTGAACTTTTGCATTAGAAGTTCTATCAAAAACCCTGATGTGATCAATGATCACCTGAGCAGCTTCATCCTTTGATTCTAGGAACTTTACCCAGGTGTACCTAGAATAGTCATCCACCATGACTAGGGCATATCTCTTTCTTGCTAATGATTGCACATTAAGTGGTCCAAAGAGATCCTTATGAATCAGTTTGAGTGATTCAGTGTTGGTGTTTAGTTGCTTTCACTTGTGCACAGATCTTCTCAATTTTCCCATTTGATAGTCCTCACACAATCCTTCTTGACAAAATTCTTGTTGAGGTAGTCCTCTCACCAGCTCCTTCTTCATTATTATATTCATGGTCTTGAAATTTAGGTGGGAGAGCTTCTTGTGCCAAAGCATGCTGTCACCAACTGTTGCCTTACTGTAGAAATAGTAGACCTTGTCTTTTTTAGCAGAGTTTAGATCTGCAACAAACAAGTTCCTTTTCTGACTCCTTTCAGAGAAAGGCTTCCATCCTTCTTGTGATAGATATTGCATACCATCATATCAAAATCAACATTAAAACCTCTATCACTGAATTGGCTGACACTGAGCAGGTTATGCTTCAATCCATCCACAAGAGCAATATCTTCAATGACAACATTTCCAATTTCCAAACAGCCATATCCCACAGTGTAGCCTTTGCTGTTGTCTCCAAAATTTATGATTGGGCCAGCTTTCTCAACATAATGTGATAGCAGGGCTTTAATCTTAAATTCATTTTTAGCAATTTGATTTCTTAGGAATTCTTCTATCTCCTTAGCACAGACAATATCATTTTTTAGTCTATCATTTTCTTGAGCTAGTGAATCTAATGGACTGCTTTTAAGCAAGAGCATTTCATTCTCAGATTTGAGTGTTTTATTCTGTTCAGTTAACTTAACAATTTCTTCATTAGCAGCAGATTAACTGACATGAATGTTAAACATCTCAGCAATTAATTATTTAATAGTTTGCTTATACTCAGTTTTAGACATATAAAGTAAAATGAGAGATGGTACCTGATTTGAGGAGTTGATGCTTCATCATCAAATCTAGCCATGAGAGCTAGATTTACAAACTCTTCTTCCTCCTCATCATCAGAGTCATCCCATCATTTTCCTTCAACCATATAGGCTCTTCCTTGATTTCTTTTAAACTGACTTCCAGATCCTTTCTCCATTCTTTGATTCTGTTTTGGCCTTCTGCACTCTGTGGCAAAATGACCTAGCTCATTGCAGTTATAACATCTAAACTTTGACCTATCCACCATTCCTGTCTTGTATCCTCCTCTTGTGGCACCACCAGTGGCTTTTAAAGAGTTTCCCTTGTTGAACTTAGATGTCTTACCCTGTGGCTTATATGGCTTATCTCTTCTGAACTTTATATTTTTAAATCTTATAGCCATATATGCCATGGTTGGATTATCCATGCTTTCAATCTCTTCTAATGAATAGAAGTCTTCATCTTCAACATCTTTGAGCTGTAGAACCACTTTCTCCTCATCATCCAACACCTCCTCAATCTTCAGAGATGGTACTTGTGTTGGTTGTGAACTTTGTGAGGTTTCACTTGGCAGAGAAACAAGTGGCTCTTGAGCTACAAGGGCACCAGACATGTTTGCCATCTTTCCTTTGGCTCGAGTTTGAATAACTCTCTTTTGAAAGAGTTCAAGTTCATATGACTTAAGTACACCATAAAGAGTCTTAAGAGAAACATCATTCAAGTTTCTCCCTTCTCTTATGGCAGTGATTTTGTGCTCAAGGTGCAAGAGAAATGTTGGGATACAAGAATCTCTTTTTTGTGCTTAAGAGAAACTTGACATTAATCTCTTTTTTGTCATAGAACTTTCCATGAATTTGTAACTCAGCTATTAACTTACTGAATCTTTCAAACATGTGAGTGAGCTCTTCACCAGGCTTGGCCTTAAAAGCTTCATATTGGGATACAAGAATTTGTCTTTGGTTTTCTCTGACCTCTTCACTTCCTTCACACAACAACTCTATCTTGTTCCACATCTCTTTAGCAGATGAGCATCCCATAACATTTCTACACATGGCTTTATCCAGTGTGAGAGAGTCAAGCAAGATGAGTTGTAATTAGTCATCCAAGGCTACCTTTTCTTTCTCAGACTCTGTGTGTTTTGAGGGTCTCTTAGCAACCCAGTGAGCTGGAATTACTTCACCATTCACAGTGGCAGCAGCTACTTCTTTCTTCGGAATGAAGGGGTCATTCTCGAGAATTCCCAAGTACAGTGGATGTGCAGCTTTGATAAATAACAAGATTTTTCTTTTCCAAAAATTGTAGTTCTCTTTATCAAATACTGGAATCTTGACACCACTTGAATTCTGCATACTTGTCATGATCTCATATTAGTATATCAATCTATTCGCTTTGATACCAGTTGTTGGTCCTGGAGTATATTGCAGAAGGGGGGGTTGAATGCAATATAGATAATTCCAAATCTTTACCTCAACAACAATGATAAAGAGTGTAAACTATCTATACAAGAAATGCAAACACAAGTAGTAACTCAACATGTTCTCACAAAATAAATGTTTTATTTATTTTGCAAAGTGTTGCTACAACCTCGAGAAAAAGTATTTTCTCAAGCTTCGACTTCTTGAATCGATTACAGAAAGAATGAGAGATATTTCTCTATAAAGACTAATCTTCTCTAACATCTCTGTCACATGGGTTGTGGAGCCGCTGTCATTTTCAAGTGGCAGCTCCTTACAAATTGTCCACCCATGTGACTTTCCCAAAATGCTATACAAATAGATTATCATTAAGCATAAAACAATCTGGGTTCTTTCTGAAACTAGCTAATACAATTCTAGTAGATGTAGACTTGTCATACTCTTGAATTGTCGAGCTTCATCTTGTGATCCCTCAAGCTTCTGTCGTAGTCTTGCAGGTCTGCTACAATCTTTGACAAGATGCAGCAAATTTGTTTCTTGAACATCTAAACTGTCACGGGTTTGACTGAGATAAATCCCCAATTCAAATATTCCATTGAGACAGTAACCTTTGACGCCAAGTCTGCTGTCATGAGTATGTTCCTTGGATGACAGTATGAGTCCCCGCCAATGATGCTGTCAGGACTTTCAAACTTGCTGTCAAAGTGTGAGAATGTTGCTATCTTTATGCTTCCGCCAATGTTGCTGTCAGATGAAACTTGCTGTTGTGACTTTGCAACATGTTGTCTTTTTGTAACCTTACTGTCAATGTTGTGACAATAACATTTATTCTTTCTGTCTTCCTTATGTATAACTTGAGGCTTGAACAAATGTATGAACTTCTTCCAAGTGATACAATTATTACATGAAAGTGGTTTATTCGATTACAAGGACACACTATGGCAGTGACAGTATGTTCTACTTAGTCTATAAAAAATAAAACTAAGTACTAGTTAAGTTGTCTCTAAGCTATCACCCATAAATCCTAACATATTTGATAATTGGGACAGTTTCTGTCAATATCGGATCAGTAAGTGATATATCTGGTACTAAACTACAAGCACCCATGAAGACTGTATTAGTAGTAGGATTCTATTAAGAATTTGAGCACTAATATTGATCGCGGAAAATGTGTGGCCACCCTCTTCAGAAGTTGTCATCTTTATTGATTCAGCTGATATAGCATCTCAATCTCACTCACCGACCATCAAGATCTCGATATAACGTATTCTCGATCTAGCATGTTCTCAATCAATCACAAGAATTTCCGTGGAACTATCGATCAGTGATAGCCTTTAGAGAGGTACAACGTTGTTCATATCTGGACCAACACTAAGAACTTGAAATAACACAGTTCATCAAGAGAAACTAAAATGCAATGCATCAAAAAATTCTATATCCTAAATCTCAATAACCCCCTGCCTTAAGATAGAGTAAACAATCAACATTCCCAGAATAAACCCAGCTAAATAGCAATATGAACAAATTCACCATTTGAAAACAGCGCCCCAACTCATAAGTGACTTCAGAACTAACGCTATAATTAAATGATATTATGATTCTATATTAAAACATTATATAAACTTTACCATAAACTTATAAATATGATTCTAATACAGAAGCTCATAGGCTAAAAAATAAATATTTATTCTAATATAGAAGACACTTCAATAAGTAAAAATAAAAATTGATTCTACTATATAATCAACATCTATATGCACAAGTTTTGTTGTATAAGTAAAAATTGTTGTAGAATCAATTAAATAAGTCTTAGAATCATTAGTAAAGTAAATTGAATTTGCTTTGTATGCTGAATTACCTTGGACCAAAAGAGACTTAGATTGATTTGCACCTCAAAATACACTAGATCACCTAATGATTCCACCTCTTCCCACTTTTGTTTAGTAGTGTCAAGCTTATACACTTCGAACAAAAGTGTCTCATGTCTTAATTCCAGTATATTATCTTCACAAGCATAGAGGAGCGACCCAATAAACCTCATAACAAGAAACATATTCCCCTACACTTCCATCAAGTAATTGCGGGTTGTACAGAAAAATCTGAAAGGACACCAGGTATCAGAAAATTTCTGAGGGAAGTTGGCCACAATACTTGTTCTCTTTGTGGGATAAGAAGTATGGACATCCCGAATTTCAATCTTGTCCAAATAGTTCAGAGCATAAAACATATCATCATGGCATATAACATCACCACCTAGCCGCATCCATTCGTCATCACCACAATAATAAAAGGAAAGTTATGCTGTCGTGCCCCATTTAAATATCATTAACACAAACAAATTCCCATTGAATGGAGAAGGTTTAGCTAAAACAACATTTAGATATAAAATTAAACCGTAATTCATGCAGAGTCTTAATTTTTTTTTGAACAAATGTATAAGGATGATCGTAATAGTCTATGTTATATCCACTCTCAACTGATCCGCTAACGCAAAGATATCTGGATAGGTTTCAATAATTGGTAATAAGAATTTCTCAAGGGAAAAAGGGTTGAAGAGATAAGGATCTAAACTTTTCTCCAACATCACCAGCCAGCCATGAGAGGTTCCCAAACATAAACCATCATAAAATTCAGGGGGTGCATTGGGGTGCTTAAACACCATTCGATCTTCATAAATATAGAAGCGGATGCTGGCGTGCTCTAACTCCTTTACATAAAGAAGATGGATTTATAGTGTTATTACATTTTGTATTCTTCAAAAGTAAGTGTGCTTAATTCTTCTTTAAAAGTAACCCTGCTTAATTCTTCTTTATCAACAGGAATACTCATCCTTGACTTTGAACCCCTTGATTTTATTACAAATTTGCTCCGCAAGCGATTGCTAGAACATGAATCAAACAAATTTTAATGACAAAATATAAATATTTTTCTACGGTAGAATCAAATGGAAGCATATATTCTAATTTATTTACTGTTTCGCTAAATTTTTCGTTTCTACTATGGAACTGTATTAGAACACATTAGATCAGAACAAAATGTACAAATATACACAAAACTTGAAATTTACAAATAGTTGTTCTATTGTAGAACCAAACTTCAGAACTCCAAATATAGATGAAGCTATAAACAAGATTTAAGTGTCAATCCTAGTAAACTTTGGTTCTATTACAGAACTACAAGTTTACTATGTAATAAATAGCGAATAAATTTCAATTAGTTATTAAATTAGCATTCTACTACAGAATCAAAATTTAAACAAGAAAAGATCACTTTAAAATCATAATACACAAACACACAAAGTTGTATAAGTAAAGAAGGACAAGGTAGCTTAGTATACAGAATCAAAAACTATAAATGGGCATATATATAGTTAAAAAAATTTGTTTATATTACAGAACCTTAATTTTAAAACCAACTATTACAAAAATAAAATTATACATGCCTGTATTATAGAAACACGATTTTATCAAATTTCGTTTCTATTACGGAATCACAATTTATACCTTATGATTTAAGCCAATAAAGACCAAAATTAGTTCTATTATTCAAGCTCAACTTCAATTTTTTTGGTTCTATTATAGAACCTCAATTTCGAAACAAAATTTGGGAAAAAAATAAATTCATACATGAATCCACTCTAGAACCAGAACTTTACAAAACTGATTCTATTACAGAACCTTAATTTTAAAACAAAATTTTGGCAAAAAATAAATTCATACATGAATCCAGTCTAGAATTTTACAACTGGTTCTGTTACAGAACCATTTTTATAACAGATGTAGTTACACATAAGATTAACTATAAATAAGCATTCTACTACAGAATCAAAGTTATAAGTAGGAAAAACTGACTAACTTCAACAAATACCTACAGAATCAGATCTAGTTAAACATGAATATACATTTTTAAAAACAAAATCATCTTATAATACCTATTCACCTCGAAAACATCTTAATCTCTACTTTTCTCTAGTCGATTGAGATTAACCTGAAGAAATAACAAAAAAACTAGTTAAAATATGAATTCAAGTCAAATAAATAAATGTAGAATCATTACCTTTTGGTTTTTTAATTGACGAGCAAAACTCAATTTGAAAATGAACCTGGATTTGAAGATGTTTCTGGTTGTTTATTGACTATTTTTTCGTTGAATTTGTGAGTGTATAGTGTGTGTATTGTTGTTTGCAGAGAAAGCTTGAGGCGTGGTCTACGTGTATTTTTTTAACGGTTTTATATTTAATTTATGAAATACCCTTACTTTTAAACTAAATTATAGTTTTTCCATTAAATAATTGGATGGCTAAGATTGGTTCTCTCCAATTCTCTATATAATATGGATCTTCCTAGAGTGGGACTCTACATATAATTATAGATATATTATGTGTATACTACGACCATAATACCCATAATAATAAAACATCCATCCTTCTTCTTCTTCTCTCTTAAAGCATCTCCAAGAGACTCCTATATTTACTTTCAAAAAAAATATAAATAAATGACTCTTAGCAAGTTATTACATTGGTTTATGTGTCAAACTCCAACAATCCTCTTTATATTAGCTCTTTACTTATAATATATCCATAAATAAACCCCACTATAACCAAAAGTTGTGCAAGAATTTGTACACATGAATAATTTATTATTAAAATAAAAGTTAAGAGCTAGTAGTGACTCTTAGAAGTGAGGAGAGAGAAGAGGCTCTTAGTGTTTTTAAGAGCCACTAAGAGTCTCTTGGAGAAACATTTTCATTCTCTCTCCTCATTTTTTGAGTTAAGAGCTCAAGTAGAGAGCCTCTTGGAGATTATCTAACCCCCACTGCTGCCACTAGACCTGGCAATATGGGCCCAAAACCATATATCCAGTCCAAACCAAACCATTTTTTAAAATTTGGCCCAATAAAAAATCACACATTTTAAATGGATTTGGACTGGTTTAAAGTCACATATTTTACCCCAAATATGGATATAATTTGGATCAAATAACTGATATCCTTATTTTCATATCCTTATTGAATTTCTTGACGCTGCCTTCTCAAAATTTGTGTTCTTTTCTGTTTCGTCCCTGTTCTCTTCTGCACGTCATCTCTGATTCCTGTTCTCTTTTAGATACTTTTGATTGCAAAGTTGAGTTTCTAATTATTGAACTCCAGTAATCCATCAAGTACCTTCTGCTCTGGGCAATTGCAAATGTTTCTTTTAAACAATTATCTTTCCATCTCAGCCACGCACTGCTGATCTTGACCATTATTGAAAATACTTTGCTTGAACTTAACCTGGTGCATCTGAGAGATTATAATTTTGCTGCCTTGGAAAAAAGAAATATTCATGCTTGTATTTAATATCGTGACTGTATGCTGCAAATGTATTAACATGAGCAGCAAAATTATTTAAGATATGAATATTAAAATATTTGTTGATTTAGTACATTTTGTCAGGTCCATACACAAAAATTAAGAGCATCTTTGCTAAATTTCCATTTAAAATATATTGTGAATTATTGGGGCCGTTTTTTTCAAAAAAAAATTTAAAAAAAAATATTCATTTAAAAAAGTGGTTAATCCATATTTCAATCCAAATCCATAGAGACCAAACCAAATCCAAAACCAAATTTACAGAAATATGGTTTTTAAATGGATTTGGATCAAGAACCAATCCAAAACCATATTATTCGAACCAAAACCAAACCAATCACATATTTTGCTAGCTCTAGCTACCACCACTCCTCCTCCGACATCGGCCCCGTAGGGGCACTGTTCTTCATCTCCATTTTGTATTTGCGACATGCAGCCAGTTGATAAGAAATATCCTTAATACACATATGGTCAAGGTCTTCTTATAGCAACATCTGGTGATTCTTCTTCTACCACTTATTGTCATGCAGATTTGGGAAGTAGTAAAAGATAGAAGACAACAGCGCACTAGTTTTTTAGATACTTTCACACTTCTCATATTTCTTGGAGAATCAAGAGGCAGCTGATACATGAATAATACATTCAGTGAATTAATTTAATTTGTTTCTTTGCTTAGTGAACTACATGTTTGAGACTTAACCCCGGTTGTTTATACCCTGTATCGTGATATTTAATTTGCATTGTATATGGTCTGTAATCATATGATTCATCAGAGGACTAATCACGGACAAACTAATTTGTCACCGTAAGAAATCAGTTGCAGCAAATAAAGGACAAAAATGTCTTTTGATAATGTGTAGTTAATGAATTAATCATGGTTAAACTAAAAAATGGGACATTATCATAATTTGGGATATATTTATAATTACAAATAAACATGGGATACAATTATAATTGATCTTGTAAAATGGGACATATTAGAAAAAGACCCATTTTAATTTCCACATGCATCTATCCTCTGAATGATAGCACAAGCACTAATAATAAGCGAAATTTCGAAACAGATTAGTACTAAACTTTGATTATCTTTGTATTAATTTAGAGAAAATTGGGTTTGAGGTTGTCCTCAGGAAAGAATCAGGAGGTTAAAAGATTTTGTTCCTATAAAACAAGTGGCCCCCAGGGGCAATTTTGTAAATATAAATTTTTTTTACAATAATTTATATATATACCCTTAAATTTATATGAAAATCTTTTAATCTCAGGGGAGAACCCTGAGGACAACCTCAGGCACATCAAGCCCATTAATTAATTAATTAATTAATTAATTAATAATAATAATAATATTATTATTATTATTATTATTATATTTATTTATTTACTTTATTAATGTAAATATTTAATCATACATGATGGAAGACACCTACTTCTAATATAAATCTTATTACATACACCTACTTCTACTATAAATATTATTATATACACATATTTCTCCTAACACCTACTCATATTATAAAACCTTACTAGATTATAACCTTTGCGATGCACCGGATTATTTTAGTATATTAAAAGTTTTATATTATAATTATGTTTGGGCTTGATGTGCCTGAGGTTGGCCTCAGGGTATATTAAAAGATTTTCAGTATAAATTTAAGGGTATATATGTAAATTACTATAAAAAAAATTTATTTACAAAATTGTCCCTACGAGACCACTTGTTTTATAGGAACAAAAACTTTTAACCTCAGGCCAGTTTTCTCATTATGTTTTTAAATAATCACTATTTTCAATGGCTATTTTAATTTTAATACAATTTAATATATTATAAAACTTATATATTATAATTTTTTAAATCAAATATGGTGTTGATGGGATTCAAACATTGGGTTTTTAGTAGAGTATTTCAAATATAAAATATTCTTTATTATTAGATGCAACAATTCTTAATTATTTACTAAAAATCCAACGATCATTATTTGTTGTGTTGTTGAACTGTTAAGTCAAAAAATAAACAGTCATACTCATGTTGTTTTACTATAAACGTACGAATTTTAAATATATTTTATTAATGATTGCGAGATAAGGTGTGACATTTTTGGATACATATTAGTGATTGTAAAATTTTGTTTTAAATTAAAACGTAGCATATTTTAATTAAAAAATAAATATTAATAACTGAAAAATATGGCATGATTAATGTTTTTAAATGTTTATAAAATGTTAAATCTTTAACTAAATTAATGTGTTTTAATTAGAAAAAGAGAACAACTTATTAACATTAATAATAATATTATTTTATTATTTATAAATTAAAATAAAATATTCAAAACAATAAAAACCAAAACTTTTAATATTTTATTTTAATATAATAATATAGATTACATAATATGAGTATCGAATTAAATTGATGAAATTTCATCCAAATAAATTATTTTATGCCCACGTTCCGCACATATTATCAATCAGCATAAACAATACAATATCGTCAGAAAAATTATGTAAGTTAATACGAGGGCTATTTGTATTTAATTATAACTAACACAGTAGGGCAATTTTAGGAGTTGTACCTACAAGGACAAGGATTTTAATTACTTGGATTCACTTTTTTTTTTTCAATTCTAATTTCTTGATATAATTAGATGATTTTTTGAAAGCCATTACAGAGAATGTTTAAGCAATTTGCAAAGCCATTATTAACCACAATGGGCCTTTTGCCGGGCTTTATTATAAAAGATTTCTTGCGATCAATTACTTAGAAGAGTTGAGTCCCCCTTACTAGAACTGGGCTTATCAGACGATTTACGAGACAACTGAACCCAGTTACCAGTTTGGTAGATTTTAATAAAAATATGTGCTTGTTTGTAATACGAAGATATTTTCATGAAATGTCACTCCCAGTTAAATTGACTACGATCATTCTGTCAGTTGTATTAACTAGCAATTTTAGGAGTAACATTTCAATTAAAAGAAAATAGCAATATTAAAAATGAAAAGCCACTCTTTTACTTGCTTATATCGTTCATTAAATCTTGCGTGATTATTCTTTTTTTTTTTTTGAAACACAATACTTGATCATTCTATAATTTGTTATATTTTCCACTTTCATTCTTCCATTCCAAAGTTCCAAATCTATTTATTAACATCTTTTCATTCTGCTCCCCCCCTCTCCCCTCCCCTCCCCCCCCCCCCCCAAATTCATTTAGCTAAACAAAACATACAAATTTTAAGACATTTGGAATTTCAATCAAACTTCAAACATCTTTGATTAATTTCTTCTATTGAAATATAAGTTGGGAGAATATAATTTGGCCCCTGAAGAGGTTACAATGTATAAAGCAAGCAGAACTAATAAGCTTTCCCAACCTTTGCCTATGAGCCACAACCAGTCAAGAGTTACACCGGCAGATATGCCACATATTAGAAACACTACCAGAATATTTCCCAATGCATTTTGCTCCGGTCCCTATCAAACATATTTTTTCACACATATCTAATGAGAACAAATCTGGGCAGAAAAACTAGCAAATCGAACTCAGAGAATTATGATCTACAAACCTTGTAACCTTTTGGGTCTGAAGTCAAAATACAAACAGTGAGGTAACTCTTAGTAATTAACTCAAAAAAATTCTTTTTTTTGAGTTAATTTTTTTAAGTAAGGATAATTAAGTAAAAAAATCAAGTTTGAAAATGAGATAATTTAGTTAAAAAATATAGAAAAGATTTTATCTTTTAGCTGGAAAAGGTAACTAGTTAGTTATTAGTAATTATAAAATTTTTAGTTTATTTCATTAATTAGAACGACCATATTTTCGGAAGAGAGGAGATTTTAGTTAAAAAAGTTAGAAAAGGTAAATAGCTGAAAAAGGTAATTTGTTAGTTATTATATAGGAGAAAGTGCGATATTTTTAATTAAAAAACATAGAAAAGATATTAACTTTTAGCTTGAAAGGGTAATCAGTAAGTTATGGGAATTGTTAAATAAGCTCCAAACTTTACTATTTAAGCTCCACTTTGATATTTATATTACTTGGATGTCCATCATTTTACTATTCAAGCTCCATAATACTCCATCATACTATGGGTATTTATGTAATTTCATATGAAAATGGAGCTTAAATAACAATACTTGGAGCTTTTTTAACAATTCCCGTAGTTATTAGTAATTATAATATTATCTGGTGAGTTATTAGTTATATATAGGAGGTTTTTGTTGAAAAAATTTTGTCTGTTGTTAAACAGTTCCCAGTGCTGATTGTGATTCATCATATAGAAGGTCTCTGTCTCCTTTTCGTGAAGTTCATACTCCGATTTACTATAAAGTTTTTGACATCAATGTCACGTTTAAGGGAAAATCAATATTACCGTTGTATTTTACATGGAAATCAAAACAAGCGCACACCTGTCAAAATTGAAAAATAGGTTCGTAATTAAGATATGAAGAAGAATCTGAATTACATAAAGAAGAAGCAGAAGGTATATAGAAAGGTACCATTCACCCAAACTATGCTTTCCAATGTCTTCAGACAAGAATCCTGGGAAGATTGACAATGTCAGCAGATATATCAGAAACAAACCTATCCCATAATCTATATTTTGGGTTATCAACTCCCTTTTACTCAATCGCTCCATCTTCTTAGAATCTTCTTCATCCGGCATTATTACCCGAACGTTTCAGCATGGACTTATATGTGATTAAAACTTCATCAACCCCTTGCTCTCTAATCAATTTCAGTACAAAGAGTGCAACATTCATTAGTACATGTTCACCTGGAAGTGTTTGAATGCCTGCAGCAGCAAGGTCAGCTGAAACAGTCAGGGAGCCTTCAGAGGCTGCCCTTAAGCGATAATACTTGGCGATGGGAAGTTTAGGAAAAATAAAGGTATAGAGAACAACGCAAAGCAGCCCATATGACGTGCAGATAACAAAGAACAAGACTGTCAAGTCAAGTAGGAATTAGTAAGCAGCAGCTACAATCATATATTGATCATGCAGGCGTATTTTGTTATCAGTCACAAGTCTATAATGGAATCAGATCAATTAATATAATGTGTTTTGTTTATATAGAAAAAGGTATACAGATGGAATAAGGAGATACAGGTATCAATCATCAGGCAAACATCTATAGCTTTTCTTTTAGATTCATAATGAGAACTAAAAACAACATGACAATGTAAAATTATAAATAGGAACAAGATGCTTTGCTGAAAAGAAAAAGTGATGCAGCCATAAACAATATAAGCAACAGTTTAGCTCTTTTATATAATTATCGGATATGGTTGTTCAAATGTTCTCGAACTACCAAAAGTACTGAGCTATAATTGCAATTTCTACAAGTCAAAAAATATCATAAAACTCAAGTGATTTTAGTTTAGATAACATGGTGATAGATTTTATTAATATAAATACTCATCTGTCATTGCAAATTTTACAATAATGAATAAGATTAAGCATACCGGATCCCTTTCGAAGACCACTCTTTGATTTCTCAAATGCTGCTTTAGTTACCAATCTCAAACCAGACTTAAAAGCCCCTGATGCAGCCGTACCAGCCAAGAAAGACTGAAAAGTTTGAAGCCACCATAAAATTGTTAGATTTAAATTACAAAGCAGTAAGGAACGATTTTTGAAATGTTAGCCTAGTGACAATGCTCCTTCTTCCTCTGCCATGGCCAAGATCATGTGTCAAAATCCTTATTTCCCCTTCCCATGTTGTTCACCTAAAACCTAATGCTTTTAACGTACTATAGAAAAACAGTGAGGGTTCACAAAGAGGCACCCACTTGCATTAAATCAGGAAGCATGAATGCGAGGTCTCCAATTATTCCACCCTCAACATGAGCACCTGCAATCCCAAAAGCACCACTAATTGCACATAATGTAATAAACGGTCCAATCCCTCCTTTCCCTGACGAGGCTAGATCCACCTAACATTTAGATGCATCAAAAGTTATTGTACCACTTTTAAAATAGTTTACACTACACATAAACAACTACAAAAACCATTCAGAAAAACAAACAAGAACTATAATCAGTATACTTACAACAAGAACCAACAGAGTACTTATAAAATTTATAGTGAATCCACGTAGATTACGTCGCCTTGTGTTGACTTTGGCTTCATCGTACGTTAGTATTGCAAGAGTCACAAGATTAAAAGGTTGGTATACCAAAGTAAGAATCCTTGAGGGGTGATATCTCTGTCAATGTAAAGAATTTAATTTTTTGGCATCAGTTGATGCTCTTTATATATGAAGATCCACATGAAAAAAAGAGATGTATCTCAGAAAAAATGAAATTAAATATAGGGAACAATGTCAATTAATAATTCTCAATCGTCAACATACTGTTCCACGGAAATAAACAACCAGCACCTAGAAGCCAACATACTATCATAGCTGCATACTTGCCCTGCCACTCAGATAATTATATTACTATTCCGTATAATCTTTTTCAAGATTAAATTAAAAGCAGGGCTTAGTTAGATTACAGACCTCTAGTTCAATTGCAGCCGTATCTGTGTTGGGGCCTGCCATGGGCGCTTTCCAAAATGTATCTTTGAACTGTAATTGCAAGAAAAGTTTAGCTAGTATCTATTATGTTATACATGCATGTTTGTACCAAAATGTAATGTAGGAGAAAAGACAAGTTAATAGACCGCTTGTAAACAAGCTACCACATATCTGTGAATATCTTTTACTTGCATAGCTTGACTTACCATTTCTGTATAAACTTACCATGATTGTACATATCCTTGTAATTACAAATATACATTTTGGGATCTCAAACATAATGAGAAACAATCACAATCCCTCCTCTTCAACATCTTCTACCACCCTTTTACAAGTGTCATTTTGTGAAATTTTTTGTACCCAATTTTGTAACAATAGCATTTTTCTTTTTATTTTTATGCATCTACTAAAACGAGATACAATTCAGATTTTATTACTTAGATTATAATTATAGGCATCCTCTCTTCTTCAACCAAAGAATTTGAGATTCAATTACAGTTAAAATCACGAATAAACAATAATCAATAAAATAATAATTTCATTTAAAATAATATATTTTTTGTCTCAACAAAATAAAAATAGTGTATTTTTACTCTTAAGTAAAATAATTAACCCAAAAAAGAATTTTTTTTGTCTTGGTTCTAGAGACTATTACTTTAAAGATGTTGATTGTAATAATATTTATTTTCTTAGCTTTGTGAAAGAATGTTATTATATGTGTTCAAAATCACTAATTATAAATTGGAAAATATTATGTTAATTTCCCAAAACTTCTAATTGAACAAAAACAAATTCGCAAATTTATAAATTCATAGTACTTTTAAAATTTATGAGATTTGAAATTATAACGTTCAAGTAGGAAAAGAGAAAGAGTTAATTTTATGTACCAATATGTTGTTTAGTAAAATTTTGTTTGTAGTATTATGTTTATTTGCAGTGAAATTGTTCTGGTTATAAGATACCAATATTTATATGAAATATGATATATTGATATGTAAAATTTATTAAGAATTTGAATTATATACAAATAATAATGTGTTTGTCTAGCAAATATTTAATATGGATACAAAATTGATCTTATGAATAATTAAAAATTCAACAATATAAATCGTTTTAGTATTTATGCTTTTAAGATATTTGATGAATTTAGTCACATTTTATGCGCATCTGATCATGTCGTTGTCATTGGCGTATTGAACAATTTTATAAAACTTGCATAGAGGAGTATTATATATAAATTCGTACTTTTTAAAGAAATGAATTGCATTGAAGCATATGAATTGCATTTAAGCATGATGAATTGTTGGGCTGCAAATGCCTCAACTCTGCAAGATACTTTCTGAAGGGGCACGCACAATCGCACATGTTTATTTTTGGTCATATTATTAATCGGAAAATATTATTTTCAAAGCTATTTTTATTTATTTCCAGAATAATAGTTGTAGCATATGTTTCCCGTATTTACAAAATATTGCATATTATGATATAATATGTTACAAATAGTTTTAAAATAAAATAATAGTTCTGAAAACAACATTTTCCTATTAATCTCATATTAATACAGTAACTTTGGCGTTCTATATTTAAGGATATCTTTTCTTACCTAGATTAACAATGAGGTCCCAAACAGAAATAAATTAATGCATTGGACCTTGAATATATTTCCAATTGCTCTACTATAGCCTAAAAAGAGTCTCACTCGGGTCTTGGGTGAAGAAATTACTTGTAGCGGTTATGGTTGTAAATTTTGGAAATCGGAATTGATATGAGCTAAAAGTAAGTTCTAAAAATATAGTTAATATGATACTAAATAAATTTATATTGGTCCAAAGTTAAAGCCCATTTATGAAGCCCAAAATACTAAATAAATATTAAATTCATATTTAATGATTCAACTGATAATTAGATTACAACATTGAGGCCAAAAGGGAATCAATTCCTTTAATGAGTAGCCCCCAAACACCCAAGTCCAATAACTTTGGTTCAACATATTTATAACTTTGGTTCAACATCATTTATCAAATGATAATTGAATACATATAATTTAATTCCTCAAAGTTTTTTTTGAGGTTCAGCAATATCAAAATAGGATATATAAATATGAAATTTTATTTGTTTAATATGGAGTGTGTTGAACCGTAGATAAAAATTTGTTAATTAAATATTAGATAATTCTCAACTACCTTTTGGGGTTCACCAACACCAAATTAGGATATGAAAATATGAAATATTATTAATTTAATAAATTTTTCTTAACTATACCGACATACAATTATTTAATATATTTGGATTCTACACAAGTATAACTATTGTTCAAATTAAAATCAAGTTATATATCTGTTGAACATTCGTTATAAAAGAATTTCAATTTTTCATAAAAAATGTTGCAAATAAGTTTGATATGGGTGAAAAATAATCCCTAAAGACATAATTAATGTTATATTGATTGGCTCATTAATAAGGCCCAAAACCCTAGTTGGGCATTAAATTCGTAATTAATGATTAAGCCCAAGAAATTGCCCAAACCGGGGACGTATGGTATGGGTGTGTTTCTAACATGGGCCTGATCTGTTAACAAGGAATGTTTTAGAATCAAGGGACAAGAAGTAGCCTCCAAGGCACCTAATTCGACATGGAAACTGAATCCTACAAGATAGGAGTCTAGAACCTTCCTCAAGGAGGTGGCTTGTCCATCAAGTCTCCTAACCCTACTACGATTCTAAGGCTCCCAACGCCTATATAAGGCCTGACCCCACATTCTCAGAACTACGTCTTGTCTTGATTCTTATTAACGAGATACGTAGGCATTCTATGAGAACCGATCAGTCTCAAAACACGGAAACAGCTAATAAAGCTCGAAGCTCACCATCCCTTGTCTTTAATACATAAAAACTCTAGCCACAATTTGATAACCCTCGTTTTTATTCCACAACTTTTGGCACCATCTGTGGGAAGACAACATCAACCATGGTTCAAACACGAAGGACACCAATCACAACCGAGGCGATCACCGTCACCTCTGCTCCGCCTGTCATTACTGAACAAGGGTATGTACCCCCTTCAACTGGGACAATCACTCAACCTCAAGTTTCTCAACCTATAGGGATGACTCCCCATGCTGAGAGAACTCTGCCTGTGGTTGTCCATCTAAACCAAGAGACCAACCCTGATAAGTGGATTTTATATCCACTTAGAATGCTTCGAATCGGCTTAACTTGATTACTTGACCTCAAGTATGTGGTGTTTTTGATGTGTTTTAAGTGAGTTTGTGCAGGACTACAAGCTGGAAGCGGGAAGTACTTTTCCGTGTTTATTTGGTGGTTTTGAACTTTGGAAATGTAGAATGGGAACTTACAAGAGAAGCGAAGGTAGAATGAAGAAAAATCAGAAAAATCAGAAATTTTCCAGAAGCTGAGGCGCGGGCGCGCTCCTTAAGGGCGCGGGCGCACGTGTGGATGAATTCAGGGAGCGCGGGGACGCTTCACGGCCTGCCAAAAAATCCTGTTTTAAGTCAGTTTTGGAATTTCTTGTTGGACAAGGCATGAGGGGCTATATAAACACATGTTATCAACAGAAGAGGCACGAATTTCAGAGAGAGACAAGAGATACAAGATAGAGACGGATTTCTCGAAGATCGTGACAACTAACGGAGATCTAGATCTACATATTTTGTATTCTTCTAATTAGGCGATACTTTTGGATGCTCGGTTTGGATTTGTTTTCTAAACTTTATTACTCTAGTACTTTCGTTATTATTCAGATCTTGTTTAATATCATGTTATCACTAGATCCCATGATGACGAGCCGTTCGATTATGAACTAATAGTTGTCATGGGATTCTAACGGATTTATTTACGGAATTTAGTAGTTTGATTGCTTTAAAGATTTGTGTGTGATGACTTATTGATTTCCTCGTATGGTTGTGCTAATTCTTCTTGGATGCGTAGCTAACATCTAAGTTGTATTGTTAATCTCTATTGAATGCGAAAGTGGATATAGAGATTTAGAACTTGCCATGCTAGCATAGGTTTATGGATGTTTAACATGCATGATTCGTAGTGTAATTTTAACCATCTTACGTTGCCCTATGTGATCTCAATGGATAACTTGTACTTAAACAGTTATGTTTTCAAATCTTATAGACATATAGGGTCTAAACATAATTGGTGTCTGCCCAGCTTCTATCTATTTTATAGATGTTGAGTGATTTGGTATACGTATGCCGAAAGGTAGTGTGTATTAATTTCGTGTTGTTCGATTAGTTGTCGTAACGGTCACATACACTGATTAAAGGCATCAACTCTAAACGAAGTATTTATTGAAGTTAGGATCCCATGTTTTATCTCTCATAAGTAATTCGGTTTAAATCATATTAGTTAATTAATTCTTAGTATTGTTAAATTGCTTGTTAGTTAAATTAGTTAATCAAAACACACCTTTGATATTTGTCTTAGCAGTGAATAATAATCATACATTGTTGCATAAGTGTATAATCTGAATTACACCAGGTCTTCGTAGGAACGAACTCTACTTACTGTGATATTACTTGTGACCGCGTACGCTTGCGTTATTTAGTGCGAACAAGTTTTTGGCGCCGCTGCCGAGGACTCGGTGTTTATTATAGTTTATGTGCTTGTCATCAGTGGTCGTTAAAGTTCACTGACTCGGATTAGTTTTCTTACCAATCTTGCTTTGTTTTGTGTGTTTCAGGTACTTGAGCGTGTTTGCGAACACGTTCTCAATCTCGTAAGGATAAACTGGCAGAAGAAGAACTTGAAGAAACAGTAGAAATGGGAGAACTAGCAGCAACAACGAAAGCATTGAAGGATTATTCCCAACCAAAAATCAATGACATTCAATCTAGCATTGTTAGACCAGCCATTGCCGCTAATACCTTTGAAATCAATCCTGGCATGATTCAAATGGTACAGAATTCAGTTCAGTTTGGGGGTGTGATACTCCTATGGTTTTGATGATCACATTCAGCAAGCTGATTGCTTGTAGTTTGATATAAAACATCATGTTATTTCTATGTTGTAATAACTTGCTTTTGCTAAGAAAAATAGCCTACTGATTGTTTAATCAGAATATACAAACAGCAAGCCATTTGGTGCTACAACAGAGACAGTCTGGCAAGCCAGTTGCACACAGTCACTTCACAAACAGCAAGCCATTTCCATCTATCAAAAATCTTGAAGATAAAGATCAAGTTCAATTTCTTGGATTTATTTCAGGAAACTCAATTAGACATATTGTAAGGATTCTTTATAATATAATACGTGCATAATATATTATGGAGCTCAAATCTTTATCAAAACTGATTTCATATCAATTTCCTAAATTATAGGAGTTTGCCATTTTTAAAAGATTTCTTTCTTCAAAATCTCCTATACGTGTTTTATATCTATACAAACAGAACGGTTATGTTTTCTTCGATTCATCTCTTCCAAACCCTCTGTCAAACGGTCACAAGAACGTTGCAAAATCTCTCTAACCAATTGAATGTTAGAAATTGATTTCTAGACGTTTGAAATTGATTGATTAATTTTAGAACGTTGGTTGTGAAGCTTTATAAACCTTGTTCTTGTGTTCATTCGTTAGCAATCAATTCAGAAAATATTCAAGCACACAAAGAACACAAACAACTCAGTTTTTCATTGCTATATCCTTTCAATTCTCTCGAGCTCTTAATATATTACATACATGCTATTCTGAGAGAGTTTATAGTTTTGAGTTGTATTCATTATTGGTTGTATTGTTCGATTTGTATTCATTAGTTGTTGGACAGATTGGCTAGGGGACTAGGGTTTCGTGATCGTTGCTAGAGAAGTATACTTTGGAAGTATAGCTTAGAGGGCAAGTTCAGAAACAGGAGTTCAGCAAGCCATTTGTCAACAGCTGGGTTAAAATGGAGATATATTATTGTATCTTGTAATTAGTTTATTTCATTGATCAATAATATATTCTCTTACCAAGTTGGTAAGGGACCAGGACGTAGACCATAGGGGATTAGGGGTCGAACCTGGCTAAAAGTTTCTTGTGTTCTTTACGTTTCTGCACCTTACTGTTTCTGCTCTTTACTTTACTTACTGCTTGTGCATTCAGCTTACCATTTACATTCAGCTTACCATTTGCATCTGTTTAAATTGAAATCAGTAAGCTATTTCTGGTAACTATTAAAATTGGACATAGTTAGCCATTTACACCTATTCACCCCCTCTAGGTGTGCATTATCATTTGGTATCAAAGCTTTGGTATACTAACATTATCTATAACAGGAAAGTATTCGATCAAAATGGCTGAAAATTATCCCGAAGGAAAATCTGATTACAGGCCTCCTCTTCATGGTACACACAATTACCACTGGTGGAAAAGCAGCATGGAAACTCACTTATCCAGAGATCCATTAGTTCTGAGAGTTGTGCAAAAAGGTCCATATGTCTTTCTTGATAAAGATGGCAAGCCAAAGGATGTTGATGATCTCACTCCGGATGAATTAATCAAACTTGGCTACAATGGAAAGGCAAGGAGCTCTCTTATGAATGGTTTGAACCAGGCTGAATATGATAAAGTATCTTCACTCAAATCAGCCAAAGAAATGTGGGATGCTTTGGAGACTTATCATGAAGGATCGAAATCTCTAAAGAAGGTGAAACTTAGCAAGCTAATGAATGATTTTGGGAATTTCAAGCTTAATGAAGGTAAAACTATCAAGGATAGTTAAGCACGGTTTCAAGTTACTATAAACTCACTAAAGCGGCTTGGAAAATCTATTGCACAAGACGAAATCAATATGAAGGTATTGAGTGCAGTACCATTCATCTACGAAGCTAAAGTTACTGCCTTGGAATCTTCACCACTTATTGATACTGTGGATCACTTGGCTGTATTCGATGAGCTAGAGCAATTTGAAAGCAAGATTAATAGAAATTAGATGGGAAGTTCTAGTTTTAAAGCTCCAATTGAAAAAATGAAGAATATGGCTCTCCATTTTAAAAATAGCAAGCCAATTGACTCTGATGATGAATCTGATGAGGAACTTGCACTTATTTCAAAAAAGATCAAGAGGCTGATAGAAAAGAAGAATTAGATGAAAAGGGAAAGAGGTGGTTTCTACAATAACAAGAAGGGTTCAAAGGACTCTTAGGAGGAAACTTGTTTCAAATGTGGCAAGCCTGGTCATTATAAAAGGAATTGCTACAAGCTTAAGTCAAAACAGCTTGCTGTTTTCAAGGACAAGAAGAAATCAAAGGCTCTACTGACTTGGAGTGATGATGATTCAGATTCCAGTGATGACTCAAGTGAAGAGATGGTGAACTTAACAGTTGTTGGAATTGAAGATGAATCTGTTCAATTAAATTCGGAAGGAGTGCATGCTGAAACTGATTCTGAAGAGGATCAGAGTGAGGTAAACTCTTTTAATGATTATGTGTCTTCAGATGATACTTTGTTAGATTCACCAACCATGCAGTAACAAAATAGTGTTACCATTGAAGAACATATGGCACTAAAGGCTGAAATCAGCAAGCTGACTGATAAAAACGCCTATCTATCCAAGATGGTAAAAGATTTATTGCCAAAAATGGAAGAATGGGATTCAACTTCATTAGGCAAAGCTATAGAAATCAAGGAGCTAAATGCAAAGAATACTCATTTAGAGGATAATATCAAGTTACTCGAAAGGAGAAACAAGACCTTGACTGAAGAAATCAAAGAACTGAGATCTGATGTTAAAACTAAAGCTAAAGCATTGGAATCATACAAAATGAAGGAATCTAGTCAAGCCGAATCCTCAAAATCTGCTGAAAAAAGAATTCAGCAAGCTGAACTCATCAAGCAGCAAGCTGAAGTGATCACTCTTCTAGAAAAGGAATTTAAAATCTCAAGCAGGGTATGGGAACTTTTGTTCAAGGTGAAGACACTTTAAAAACAATGATGAAAAAGGCAAATGTCCCCTTGGTCAGAGAAGGAGTTGGTTTGAATGTCAATAAAAAGCAAGATGCGCTCAAATATGATGGAAGGAATGGCATACCTTATAATTATGCTATGCCTTGGATGACATGCAACAAATGTGGTGGAAAAGGACATCTGGAAAGAAATTGTGCTGTTCAAGTAAATCATAAGAGGAAAATAGCATACCAGAATGGACCAGTCAGACAACAAACAGCATACCAGAATGGACTAGTCAGACAACAGTCAGCATACCAGAATGCAACTAGCAGAAGACAAACTGATTACCAACAGAATGACAGAAAGCAAAATCAGCCCCCAAAAGTGGTCCAAATGTGGATCAAGAAATATGATTTAAATGCTTTATATATTCTTGCTACTAACCAACATGGACCCAACCTATATGGGTACCAAAACATTGAGTAATTTTTGTCTGTTTTGTAGATGTGCCTCGCTGCTAAGGATAAATCAAAGCAATGGATTTTGGATATCGGATGCACTAGACACATGAGTGGAGACAAATCTCAGTTTATGAATCTCCAAATGAAAAAGGGTGGAAGAGTAACAATTGGGAATAACAAAACTCTTCGAATCCTTGGTACCGGTTCTATTGGTAATAGTTCTATATCAATTGATAAAGTACAATATGTCAAAGGTCTTACTTACAATTTGCTTAATGTCACTCAATTATTTGATGATGTGCATCATGTTGATTTTGGCATTGATAAAACTATTATTACTATTGGTACTAACAAAGTCCCCCTAGTTGCTAGAAGGGAAGGAAATATATATATATATATATATATATATATATATATATATATATAGCTGTTTAGCTGCATTAGATAATGACCCATATATTTGGCATAGAAGATTGGGACATGCACACATGGACTTGCGCAGTAAGTTGTCAAGCAAGAAACTATTGAGAGGATTGCCCAATCTAAAGTATGTAAAAATAGAGGTCTGTTCAGCTTGCCAATTGCGCAAACAGATTAGAAGTACTCACAAATCAAAGAAAATGGTATCTACTTCTAAACCCTTAGAGCTTCTGCATTTGGACTTATTTGGTCCAAAATCTTACAAGAGTATTGGAGGTAAACAATATGGTTTTGTAATTGTAGATGATTATTCTAGATTTACATGGGTATTATTTCTTCGTACTAAAGATTGTGCTTTTAATGAGTTTGAAAAGCTAATCAAATTACTTGAGAATAAGTTGAATACAAGGCTTACAGGTATAAGGAGTGATAGAGGTGGTGAATTTCTCCATAAAGACTTAATTGCTTATTGTGAAAAAAGAGGAATTACACATGAAATTTCTGCTCCAAGGACTCCACAACAAAATGGAGTGGTAGAAAGGAAGAACAGGTCACTACAAGAAACAGCAAGGACTCTATTGCAAGAAAGCAAGCTGCCTAGAAGCTTTTGGGCAGAAGCGGTGAATAAAGCATGCTATGTGTTGAACAGAGTCATAATCAGGCCTATTTTGAACAAAACTCCTTATGAATTGTTGAGGAAAAAGAATCCAAATATCAGTTACTTCAAAATCTTTGGCTCAAAGTGTTTTTTGCTCAAGACAATTGGTAATAATGGTAAATTCGATGCTAAATCCTATGAAGTTATTTTTCTTGGCTATTCTTTAACTAGTAGAGCATATAGAGTCTATAACTTAGATAAATGTATAGTTGAAGAATCTATTGATGTTACTTTTCAAGAACCTAACAATGATCTGCCAAGAGATGAGGAAGAATTTGTAGGTGAAGCTGATAACATACAACCTCAAGTTACTAGATCAAATCAGCAAGCCAACAACACTGCTAAAACTGGAAGTCAGCAAGCCAACAACACTACCGAGACTGGAAATCAGCAAGCTGGAACTGCAAGTCAGCAAGCTGAAGTGGTCAATCCAGTAGATGATACAGTAAACAAGATGGCTAGAATAAATTTTGAAGGTCCTAGAGGTTCTAGATCAACTCAAAAGCAACCTCTCTATGATGGAGAAGATTGTGCACCATCGGCAAAGATGAGGAAAACATCACATGAAGAAATTGCTCAACATTCTCTACCAAAGGCTACAAGGACAGCAAGGAACCATCCTCCAGAACTTGTTATTGGTGATATCTCAGATGGAATCACAACAAGGAGAGGAAAGGCAAACTTTTGTGCTTATGCTGCCTTTCTATCTCAAGAAGCACTACTAAAAAAATAGGATTAGACATCGCACTTAAGACATCGGTTCCAAATGCCACCGATGTTAAAAGCCTTTCTTACATCGGTAATTTTAAAACCGATGTCTTGTATAAATCTGACATCAGTTTTACTTAAAAAGCGATGTCTAAAACTTTTTAAAAAATTCTAACAACGACTCAGACATCAGGTTTCTTTTCAAGCGATGTCTAAAACCTGATGTCTAAAAAATATGGGGGATGTTTAAAAAATTACAACAACGACCTCCCCCATATTTTTCCCCGCCTTAGAAAATTTTCTAAAATTAATTTCCCCCCTTAACAAAATTTTCCCCCTTAAACTAAATTTCCCCTCCCGCTCTCTTACAACCCCTGCCAACTGTCCCTAAAACATTAAAATTATAAAACAAAATTCATAAAAATTACATTAAACAAAATATATCTTCCTTTCTTACAATTTATTACTCGATCCCCAAATCAAAACCACAACTGAGCTCTCTCTCGCCCTTTCTTCCTCAACGTAACCCTAGCTTTCCTACTTTCAATTAAAACTCCGATATCTTTCAATTAATACTTTCATTTAACTTTCTTTTCTTCATTTGTTTATTTCCTTCACTTCATTTTCTTTGTTTCTTCAACAGATCCGAAACTTGAAGGTTGGAGTTTGGAGCTATTACTCCCGAAAACCAATTGAACTCTTTCTTCCCCACTTCTCAAACATAACCCTAGTTTTCAATTAAGCTTGAATTACACTTCTTTTGTCCGATTATTTCTTTTAATATGCTTTCTTTTCTTTGTTCAGTTACTTTATTTTCTTTGTTTCTTCAACAGATCTGGAGCTTGAAGGTTGGAGTTTGGAGTTTTGGGTTGCGATTTTGGAGCATCGTTCTTTGTTTGCTAAGGTATTTACAACTTTATATATATCTTCTTTATCTATAATTTGTTTGGTTCTTTGGTTCTTTTTTTTTTGCATATATATGGTTGCGATTATGGTTTCTCTGTATATTTGTGTGTATTACAACTTTATTAAGCTTTGGGTTGAAGTTTGGAGATTTGGGGTTTTTTATATTTTAGGGGTCTAATCTAGTTCTTAACTTGTTGAGTTTTTATTTTAAGGTTTTTGATTTAGTTCTTTAATTGTTTGGGTTCTTATTTTGAACTCTTTTTTTTTAATTGTACACCATCTGACAACATTCCATTTATTTTGTCCTTTACATGGTCTGTTATTTGTTTTTGGTCCTTTACATGTCTGTGTTTATGCACATAAAATAAATACGATTGTGTTGTTATTTTTGTCGAATCCAAATGTACTTGTGTATATAGATGCATGGAGATGTTCCTCGCTCGGCTGTCACTAAAGTGGAATTTGTAGTACGACCAGTATTTAACAGAATATAGCATTTTTGAGCATACTTTGTTTTAATGATTTAATTGATATTTTGGCTTTGCGTATTCATAGTTCTCACTTTTGTACCATGTTAGGCCCAATCTAATGATAATGGTGTATCTGAAACTTGTATTTATGGGTCCTGAACCTTGGTTTTAATTTTCTCTAACTGTTATGCTTGCTACATACATGGTACTTGATATATTAGATTTCATAACTTCCACCTGTCATAGTTTACTGCAATATAAGTCAATACCCACACTTACTTGCATTAAAAACTATTTCACTGAGCATCTTTTTAGGCACTTAAATGCTTCCTTGTTGCTATTGTTGTTTAAAAAAGGAGTTTAATATCTGTCATGACCCCATTCTATTTAGGCCTTGAAGAAGCAAGATGGCAGTTGAAGAGCACAAGATTGATGGAAGGCATGATAAATTTTGTTCCACTCACCTTTATTCCACTAGAGTTTAAGCTAATCTATTTGTTCTTAAATTATTAATTTAAGGTATGCTAACTAACCAACATGCTTCTTTGGGCATTTTTTATGTATTCGACATTGGGGTCCAGATGCATTAAAAATGCCCAAGTATAAGCTTATATATGACTGCCTACAAATGTGTGTGATATGTGGTGGAAGATGAAAGATTGAGTGAAGGCAGAATTACTTTTGGAATATGTGGTGGAGACTATTTTGGAATGCCTATTATAGAATTTTTGGTCCTGTCCCTTGTGCTTTGCCTAACCCGTAGTTTGTATTAAAGGTCTGTTGCCTAGCAATTAGCATAAGTGAACTCTTTAACAAATGCAGAATGCAAAAAGCACTGAGTTTGAACCCAACACTCAAAATTCTTATTTTATATTTATGCCAGAGGTTCATTTTCATACAATCTAGTATTCCTGAATTATTTCTTTTTTATGTAACTCTAAACTCTATACCTGGTGAACTCTTATTAACAGGGTTCGAAGAACTATGTGACTTGGTTCAAGAAGAACATTGTTTCAGATTAAAGACCGCAAAACTGTAAGCAAGTTTTAAGTTGAAAAGGAGAATTGGGCAGGATACTTGTATAGCGGGTTCCAAAGGACATATTGTTAAAGAATCAGTTTTTAATGTTTTATAGTAATTTGTTGTTCCTATACTTTTGTTTGGTTATGTATGAGTCAATGGGGAACACTTTATTGTAGCTATGAGCTATTTTGTAAATTCATCTTGAACATTGAATTTGGTAATAATCAATATTATTTTTGGTGTAATTAAATGTCTGTATAGTAGCTGCTTATAAAGCATAGGCTGAAAGCAATAACTTAAAAAATCGATGTTTATTGCAAGAAAGACATCAGTGTAATTAAAAAAAATCGATAAAAACCGATGTTAAATGTACCAGCGCATCAACTTCATTAGAAAAAATCGATGTTAATAAGGGTATACAACATTGCTCAAATTTGAAAACAGATGTTAAAACAAACTTCAACAACGGGTACCGGTAATAAACCGATGTAAAAAGTATCGTTCTTAAAAAATTAAGTAGTAAAATTGATGTCTTTGTAATATTTTACATCGGATATTTTAATAAAGTGATGTCTTAGAGTATCTTTAACATCAGTTCTTAAATAGAACTGATGATAAATAACCTCTTAGACATCATTACAGTTTTGGTTATCGATGTCAATGTCTATTTCTAACTTGTGTGTTACATGCTTAACTGGCTTCAACCTTTATAATATAACAATATTTAAGTTGCCAATATTACAAAATATTATAAACTAGTAATAGATTCAGGGAAAAGACATCAGAAATACACTAAAAAGCAATGTGTAAATGTGTATTAAACATCGGTTAAAAACCGATGTCTAATCTTCAGACTTTTAACATCACACGCGAAGACATCGGTTTGTTTACAAAAAAGTCATTGGTTTTTACCCGATGTCTATTGCCATATTTCTAGTAGTGAAGAACCCAAAAATTTCAAGGAAGCATTAGAAGATGAAAATTGGATCATGGCCATGCAAGAAGAACTCAACCAATTCGAGAGGTGTGATGTTCGGGAACTTGTAAAGCCACCAGAAGATGCTTCTATCATAGGAACCAGATGGGTGTTCAAGAACAAAGTTGATGAGTTTGGAACCGTAACTCGAAACAAGGCATGGCTTGTGGCTCAAGGTTATAATCAACAAGAAGGAATTGATTTTGATCAAACATATGCTCCTGTTGCTCGTTTAGAATCAATCAGAATGCTTCTTGCTTATGCATGCTACAAGAAATTCAAGTTATATCAAATGGACGTAAAGAGTGCCTTCCTAAATGGCGTGCTGAATGAGGAAGTCTATGTCAAACAGCCTCCTAGATTCGAACATGAGAAGTTTTATGACTATGTTTACAAGCTCAAGAAGGCATTATATGGTTTAAGGCAGGCCCATGGAGCGTGGTATGAAAGGCTTAGTAAATTTCTTCTCAAAAATGGATTCATTCGAGGTAACATTGATCCCACATTATTTACAAAACAAAATGGTAAAGATATTCTTGTTGTACAAATATATGTGGATGATATTATATTCGGATCTACTAATGACTCTTTGTGTGAGTGGTTTTCTAATGAATTTGACATAAGCAAGATGGGGGAACTCAATTATTTCTTGGGTCTCCAAATCAAGCAAACCAATGATGGTATTTTTGTGCATCAATCCAAGTACACAAAGAATCTGCTCAGAAAATTTGGTTATGAGGATGTAAGATCGAAAACAACTCCTATGACTCAAAACACCAAGCTGACTACCGACGAGAATGGTAAGGATGTGGATGTCAAAAGGGTCTCAAACTGATAGAAAGAGTACAAGTGGTGTTTGTACATTCCTTGGACAAAGCTTGGTTACATGGCAATGCAAAAAGCAAGCTTCTGTTGCTTTATCCACGACCGAAGGAGAGTATCTAGCAGCTGGTAGCTGTTGCTCTCAGATTTTATGGATGATTCAAACACTAAGGGCTTTTAACATCAAGTGTGACAAGATTCCAATCTATTGTGACAACACGAGCGCTATCAATATCTCAAAGAATCCTGTGAATCACTCAAGAATGAAGCATATTGACGTTCGTCGTCATTTCTTGAGAGATAATGCTATAAAAGGAAAGATTGAGTTGGTATTTGTCTCAACTGAAGTTCAACTAGCAGATATCTTCACAAATCCATTGGCTGAAGAAAGATTTTCAGCCATAGGAAGAGAGCTTGGCATGTGTACTGTGTAATCAGCAAGCTGACAAGCACAGAATGGGTAACGTTGGCTTACCGTTTGTATCTGAACTGTTTATATGCCATTACCATGATTTGATTTTTTATTTCTCTATGCTTATTCCAGACCTGGATTAATGTTTCTTTTTGATGGATTAAGGGGGAGAAATTTAGGAGAACCTATTTGATTTTTTGGTCAAGATATTCGATTTAGCTATGATTAATTATGCTTGTTTATATTATTCTTGATGGCAGGTAACTAAGTGAGATATGAGTTTGTTTTATATCAAAATTTTCTAATATGCAGGGATTTAGGGGGAGTAACTTTATTCTCCTAAATATTGTGTAATCATCAAAAAGGGGGAGATTGATACTCCTATGGTTTCGATGATCATATTCAGCAAGCTGATTGCTTGTTGTTTGATATAAAACATCATGTTATTTCTATGTTGTACTAACTTGATTTTGCAGGGAAAAATATCCTACTGATTGTTTAATCAGAATATACAAATATCAAGGCATTTGGTGCTACAACAGAGACAGTCTGGCAAGCCAGTTGCACACAGTCACTTCACAAACATCAAGCCATTTCCATCTGTCCAAAATCTTGAAGATAAAGATCAAGTTCGATTTCTTGGATTTATTTCAGGAAACTCAATTAGACACATTGTAAGGATTCTTTATGATATAATACGTGCATAATATATTATGGAGCTCAAATCTTTATCAAAACTGATTTTATATCAATTTCCTAAATTGTTTAATCAGAATATACAAACAGCAAGGCATTTGGTGCTACAACAGAGACAGTCTGGCAAGCCAGTTGCACACAGTCACTTCACAAATAGCAAGCCATTTCCATCTGTCCAAAATCTTGAAGATAAAGATCAAGTTCGATTTCTTGGATTTATTTCAGGAAACTCAATTAGACACATTGTAAGGATTCTTTATGATATAATACGTGCATAATATATTATGGAGCTCAAATCTTTATCAAAACTGATTTTATATCAATTTTCTAAATTATAGGAGTTTGCCATTTTTAAAAGATTTCTTTCTTCAAAATCTCTTATACGCGTTTTATATCTATACAAACAGAGGGGTTATGTTTTCTTCGATTCATCTCTTCCAAACCCTCTGTCAAACGGTCACAAGATCGTTGCAAAATCTCTCTAACCAATTGAACGTTAGAAATTGATTTCTAAACGTTTGAAATTGATTGATTGATTTTAGAACGTTGGTTGTTAAGCTTTATAAACCTTGTTCTTGTGTTTTCGTTACCAATCAATTCAGAAAATATTCAAGCACACAAACAACTCAGTTTTTCATTGCTATATCCTTTTAATTCTCTCGAGCTCTTAATATATTACATACATGCTATTCTTAGAGAGTTCATAGTTTTGAGTTTTATTCATTCTTGATTGTATTGTTCAATTTGTATTCATTAGTTGTTGGACAGATTGGCTAGGGGACTATGGTTTGGTGATCGTTGCTAGAGAAGTATACTTGGGAAGTATAGCTTAGAGGGCAAGTTCAGAAACAGGAGTTCAGCAAGCCATTTCTCAACAGTTGGGTTAAAAGGGAGATATTATTGTATCTTGTAATTGGTTTATTTCGTTGATCAATAATATATTCTCTTACCAAGTTGGTAAGGGACCAGGACGTAGACCATAGGGGATTAGGGGTCGAACCTGGCTAAAAGTTTCTTGTGTTCTTTACTTTTCTGCACCTTACTGTTTCTGCTCTTTACTTTACTTACTGCTTGTGCATTCAGCTTACCATTTGCATCTGTTTAAATTGAAATCAGTAAGCTGTTTCTAGTAATTATTAAAATTGGACATAGTTAGCCATTTACACCTATTCACCCCCTCCAGGTGTGCATTATCAGGGTGCTCCAACGGAAGATCCAAATATGCACATCCGGAACTTCATCGAGATCTGTGACACTTTCAAGTTCAACGGTGTGTCGAAAGATGCTGTGAAATTGAGACTTTTCCCATTTTCTCTGAGGGATAAAGCTAAGGGCTGGTTACATTCTCTACCAGTAGGTTCTATTTTGACATGGGAGGATCTTGCTCAGAAATTTCTCAATAAATTCTTCCCTATGGCAAAAATAGCAGCAATTAGGAACGCTCTTACTCAATTTACACACCAGTTGGGAGAATCTTTATGTGAATCTTGGGAGTACTACAAGGAGATGGTTAGGAAGTGTCCTCATCATGGAATGCCCGATTGGATGGTAATCAATTGTTTCTATAATGGGCTAGGAGCACAATCAAGACCAATGCTAGATGCAGCATCAGGTGGAGATTTATGGGCTAAGAGCTACGAGGAAGCGTACGAGCTAATTGAGATGATGGCTGCTAATGAATATCAGAATCCAACTCAGAGACTACCACAAGGCAAAGTAGCCGAAATTCTAGAAGTTGATGCAGCTACAACTATAGCAGCTCAGTTAAAGGCTTTGACTATGAAGGTGGATTCATTGACTAACTATGGAGTTCAACAGGTGACAAGTGTTTGTGAGCTTTGTGCGGGTGCACATGAGACGAATCAATGTGCCATATCTAGTGAATTAGCAAAGTTTGTGAACAATTTTCAGAGAACACAGCAACCAGCTCCAGTCACCTATCATCCTAATAATAGAAATCATCCTAATTTCAGCTGGATCAATAACCAAGGTGGTATTCAGCAACCACAACAGCCTTATCAGCAGTTCTAGGGTCAGCAATACGGATCTAAGCCATTCAATCCTTCTGGTTTTCAGTAGCAGTATGCGCCAAGGCAGCAATTTCAACCTCTGGGATTTCAACAACAGTCTCATGGAAGTGCGGGCAGTCTTCTACTGAAAAATCTGAATTAGAAGAATTGAGGTTGATGTGTAAAAGCCAAGCGGTCTCGATTAAAACCTTGGAGAATCAGATAGGTCAAATTGCTAACGCGTTGCTGAATAGGCCACAAGGAACTCTTCCTAGTGATACAGAGGCTAATCCAGGTAAGATGGAAGTCAAAGAACAGGTAAGAGCAGTTACATTGAGATCTAGAAAAGGCACGAACGATCACAAATCAGCAGCCGCGGAAGACGGAGAATTGCAGGAATAGCAACTAGAGCGCGCCCGCGCCTCAAGGAGCGCGCCCGCGTGTGGCGTCCCACAGATCCGGGGTACAGATCTGGGACCCCTAACCCCAATATAATATAAACAAACCTGTGCAGATGCATAATAATATAATATAATATAAAAGAACAACCCCATAACCAAGATCGCATACAAGCCATGGTCTGAAACAAGCTACTAAATATAGTTATTACATCCGAAGTCTGAATTTAAAATATTTTACAACCCAACTTTAAATTAATATATCGACAACCCAAAAGCATATAAGATAGAGCTGCTTAAGTAACTACCCGTCCTATCACATCCACACGACGGTCACCTCTGCCAGCTGAACCACTCCTCCTAGACATCCTCAATTTTAGCTGAAGAAAATAAATGTCACAAAACAAGAGTGAGCCAATAATGCTCAGCAAGAATAATAACAGTGTATCAAGACATAAGCTGATATAAATATCATCAAGCACCAGATAATCTCACAAATGCGATAAAGATCTGAATATGAAACAACTCAAGTTCTGTCATTAGATTAGAATTGGATTTTTATATATTTTAAAAAAAATAGTGGAGTTAAGCGGCTGATCAGGCCCACACTAACCCCGGACAATGCACACAGCAAAGTCCCTCTAAATGGATCCACGACACACATTGGCCTCAACATCTGACCATTAAACTGGTCTCCCCGAAGGGACATCCGTTGACCATAATATGGTCTCCCCGAAGGGACATCTGAAAACATTCCAATTCTATATCCAACGTACTAGGTGTCGGAACAATCGACATCCTTTGTCAAACAACAATCCGGAACACTCATGTTCCAGAACAAAAACTCAACTGGTCGAATAAAGGAATCAACGGTCTATCTTAGATATCAACGGAATCGATATAGTAAATAGGGCGATAACTGAATAAACAACAATAAGAATAAATGTCGGTGTGTTCGACAATAATCGGGGTGATAATTGAATAAACAACAATCACAATAAATATCGATAATAAATGGGATGACAATATAATCAGAATAATTGAAATAATTTCACTTGAACGAGAAGTGAAGGAAAATACTTGCCTGGTACCCAAAAGCTTTTACAGGGAACTGGTCTGATAACTACTCGACTTTAGCTTTGCCTCTGTCCCTCTGGCTCGGCTCTATAATAAATAGGTTAAATTAATCACACATATAAAGCAACCTAGACTTGCTAACAGTCATCACACATAATCCACATAGCACTTAAGCACGTAACTCTTACTTAACAATCCATATAACTCACTCTAATAATTAACTGAACTCAAGAAATATATTTAAAACCATTTTCACTCTTGGGTTTTGAATAAAATCCGACTCAGAATATTTGAAAATATTTTTAGAATATTTTCTGGATTTTTAAACAATTTTCTACTATTTTTAAATCATTTAAATCATTTTAAACGTAAATAAATTAATTAAAAATTAAATAATTCCAATTAAATTAATTAAAATCAATTAATAACTAATTAATAAAATTATTTGGTAAATAGTTATATTTACCAAATAATTAAATTAATTAAATCATTATTTGAAATTAATTAAAGTAATTAGAAATATTTAATTTCTAATTATTCTTGAATTAAATAGTCACAAGAAATCATTTTTGAAAATAATTAAATAAATAAATAATTCAGAAATGATTCTGAATTTAAATCATGATTAATTTCTGAATTTTAAAAGTAAAATTCAGATTTTTGTATAAGGTTTTGAATAAAAAGATAATTTCTAAATAAAAGTAGAAATAATAATTTACTATTTAAAGTAAATGAGAGAAATGGTTAAACATGGTTTCTACCGCTACTGTAATCACCAGATCGTTCCCTCCCCTGCTTCCCAGAATCCGGCGACCTCGGCTAAACTCCGGCGACCCTTAAACCACCAAAACACTAAGTTTTTATGTTGGTTTGCAGTCCAAAGTTAATTACACGACCTTCCCAAACCCTACTGGTACCATTACACCACCTGAACACCCATAAAACACCACGTCCGGCGAACTGACTTCCCTCCGATTACCCTTGTTTCCACTTATTTACCTCCGTTTTTCTATTTATAGCTCAAACACAAGTCTCCCTAAACCTTCCTGATACCACAGCAATACGGAAACAACAATCAACAACATTTTCCGGTAAATTCATAAGAATTCCGGCAAACTACTAACTTCCCCAAAACCGAACCAAATCAGGAGTTATCTATCTCAAAACACAGCTGACATTATATATAATCTAACTACAGGATCACTAGTAACAAGAAATCAACATGTCTTAAGAACGATCGATTCTAACTTTCACCAAAACTATAAACTCGACTTCCACCAAAACCAAAGTAAACACATCGATTAGCTACACCAATCTGCTCTAAATGACTTCAGGAAGCTCAAGAAAACATCACATTGACTGAACAATACAAGAATCAAAAGATCTAATTTAATTTAATTTAATTTTTTTTTTATAAATATAAATTCCAATTTTCTGCAATTAAAATAAATTCATAGAAAATAGAGAATTTACCCGACACTGATTTTTCTTGCAGATTCAGAAACTAGGATTCAAGAGCTTCATTTTGAGTATTTGTACGCCAAAATCGGACTCCAAAATCACCCTCAAGCAAGCTCTCGATCTTCAAGAACAAATAAGTGTATATATTTTTTTTTCTCTTTTTTTTTTAAAGAGAAGAAATGATTTCCTTAGCTTTTGACCGTGGACAGCTGGAATGCTCTAGATTGGTCAGGAGATTAGGATGTGGATTGGTTAAGGATAAGGTGACATGCATTAGCTGATAATTTATCCCGAAAGTACGATTTACGGGTCCGATATGAATGAAATATTTTCGTAAAAATAACAAGTTCGATGTTGAAAATTTTTAAAACTCATAAGACGAATAAAAATACAAATTGCGAATGTTTTGAGATTTATTTGATGACTAATAATAAGGATCGATTTTAAAAAAAAAATCAAAGCTCCAGGGATTTGAAAACGGAATTTATCGAATAAAATAAACTGATTAGACCAATTACGAAAAAAACTTCTATTTCGAACCTAATAACACATATCACATACTAACCACATACGAGAATCCTTTCGAGCAATAACATACTTAACATACGAACCCGTCAACCTTGAATAAATTATCAAAATATCCTCGTTCTCATTTTCCAAAACAGTAATTTATAAATTAAATATTCAAGGTTCTTACAGTCTTCCCCCCTAAATAGGATTCTGTCCTCAAAATCATGCTACAAATAGATGAGGGTACATTTCCAACATCTCACTCTCCAATTCCCAGGTGGACTCTTCTACCTTAGGGTTTCTCCACAAAACTCTCACTATTGGTATTGTCTTGTTCCTTAAGACCTTCTCTTTACGATCTAGTATCTTTATCGGTTGCTCCACGTAAGATAAATCTGGCTGAATCTCTATCGGTTCATATTCTATGACATGCTTAGAATCAGGATGGTACTTCTTAAGCATTGACACATGAAACACGTTGTGAATATGCTGCATATGAGGTGGTAACGCTAATTCATAAGCAACCTTTCTAACCCACTGCAAAATTTCAAAAGGTCCGACAAATCTTGGACTCAGTTTCCCTTTCTTCCCAAATCTCACTAACCCTTTCCACAGAGATACTTTCAACAAAACTTGTTCCCCTTCTTCGAAATCCACATTCTTCCTGGTTAAGTCAACATACTTCTTCTGTCGACTCTGAGCTGCTACTAACCTTTTCTGAATAAGCTGGATCACTTCTTTGGTCTGCTGTACCAGCTCTGGTCATAATATTTTTCGCTCACCAACTTCTTCCCAATATACCGGAGATCTACACTTCCGTCCGTACAGTTCTTCGTCGGGCGGCATTCCAATACTGGCATGAAAACTGTTGTTGTATGAAAATTCCACCAACGGCAAGTGATCATCCCAATTGCCTTTGAAATCAAGTGCACAAACTCTGAGCATGTCTTCAATTGTTTGAATCGTTCTCTCACTCTGACCGTCTGTCTGAGGATGATAAGCAGTACTCATCCTTAATTCAGTGCCCAAACACTCTTAAAAATTTCTCCAAAATCTTGAGTTAAATCTCGGGTCTCGATCCGAAACTATTGACACCGGAACTCCATGTCGTACTACAATCTCCTTTATGTAGAGATGAACCAACTTGTCCAACGAGAATCTTTCGTTAATTGGGAGAAAATGTGCTGATTTCGTTAATCGATCAACAATCACCCAGATAGCATCATGGTTAGCTCTCGTTCTTGGTAGTCCTACCACAAAGTCCATCGCAATATGTTCCCGTTTCCATTCAGGAATCTCCAATGGTTGCAGCAACCCGCTTGGCCTTTGATGTTCAGCTTTCACTTTCTGACATGTCAGACATTTACTTACCCACTTAGCAATCTCTTTCTTCATGTCTGGCCACCAAAAATTCTTTTTCAAATCTTGATACATTTTTGTGCTTCCAGGATGGATCGAATACCTTGAACTATGTGCCTCTTGTAAATTCTCATTCTTCAGCTCTGTCACATTGGGTATCCAAATTCTTGATGAAAATCTGAGTATTCCTTTGTCATCCACTTGAGTGCATATTTCCTCACCTGTTAATTTGTTGATATCTCCACTCATAATTTCCTCCTGACATCTTCGAATCTTTTCTAACAACTCTGGTTGAGATGTCATAGTATAGACCATATCCGTAGCACCATCTGATACACGAACTTCTATCTCTAACTTTTCAAATTCTCTAAACTACTCTTCAATCATAGTCAACATGTTTAATCTTTCCTTTCGACTCAAAGCATCTGCCACTACATTCGCTTTTCCTGGATGATAGTTATTGGTACAATCATAGTATTTAATTTGCTCCAACCATCTTCTCTGCCTCATATTTAATTCTTTTTGGGTAAAGATGTATTTTAAACTCTTATGATCCGTATAAATTTCACACTTTTCCCCGTACAAGTAATGTCTCCAGATCTTTAGAGCAAACACAATTGCTGCTAATTCCAAATCATGGGTTGGGTACTTCAGTTCATAAGGTTTCAATTGTCTAGAAGCATAAGCAATCACCTTACCATGCTGCATCAACACACAACCTAGTCCCTTGTGAGACGCGTCACTATAAATCATGAAATTACCCTTGTCATCTGGTAATACTAACACTGGTGCTGAGATCAACCTCTTTTTCAATTCTTGAAAACTTTCTTCGCATTTCTCATTCCATATAAACTTTTCGTTTTTCCTTGTCAACTTCGTCAAAGGGGTGGCAATCTTTGCAAAATCTTGCACAAATCTCCTATAGTATCCTGCCAATCCCAAGAAACTTTGCACTTCTGTTGGTGACTTCGGTCGCTCCGAGTTCATAACAGCTTTGATTTTCGTTGGGTCTAATTTAATTCCTTCACTGCTCACCACATGTCCTAAAAATTGCACTTCTTTCAACCAAAACTCACATTTAGAGAACTTGGCGTACAACTTCTCCTTTCTCAAAATTTCCAAAGCTATTCTCAAATGATCTGCACGATCTTCTTCAGTCTTTGAGTATATCAAAATATCATCTATAAACACAATCAAAAATTTGTCCAAGTATTTCTTGAAAACTCTATTCATCAAATCCATAAAAGCTACAGGTGCATTTGTCAATCCGAATGCCATCACTAAAAACTCATAATGTCCGTATCTGGTTCGAAATGCTATTTTTGGAATATCTTCCGGTTTGATCTTCAGCTGATGGTAACCTGATCGTAGATCTATCTTAGAAAAACAAGCTGCCCCTTTCAACTGGTCGAACAAATCATCAATTCTCGGCAAGGGATACTTGTTCTTAATAGTTAACTTGTTCAACTCACGATAATCAATGCATAACCTCATGCTTCCGTCTTTCTTCTTCAAAAACAGTACTGGTGTTCCCCATGGGGATACACTAGGTCTTATAATTCCTTTATCAAGAAGATCTTGCAATTGTATCACTAATTCCTTCATTTCTACTGGTGCCATACGATAAGGAGCCTTAGACACTGGTTCGGTACCTGGTGCTAAATCAATGGCAAATTCTATTTCCCTATCTGGAGGTAAACCTGGAAGTTCATCTGGAAAAACATCAAGAAACTCGTTTACTACGGGGATCTCTTCTATCTTAGGTACTTCCTGTTTAGTATTCATTACGTAGGCCATATAGCCTTCACACCCTTGTCTTAACAGTCTCTTAGTTTGCATGATGGTCAAAAATTTCCTAGTTTGTTTCTGACCTCGAAAGACAATTTCCACATTATTAGGGGATCGCAACATCACCTTTTTACCTTTACAATCTATCCGCGTATTGTGATCTACTAACCAATCCATTCCTAGGATTACGTCAAACTCACCTAACTGGAAAGGTATCAAATTGGCATAAAAACAATGTCCTGAGATGTCAATCTCACAATGAGGGCACACCTGACTTACTGGTATACGCTCCGAATTTGCTATCTCTATGATTAAAGCCTCATCTAGCAAGTGCATTTCACAATTTAATTTACGAGCAAACTCTTTAGATATGAAAGATTTAGTAGCTCCAGAATCAATTAACACCTTGGCATGTATGGAATTTATAGGAAGCATACCTGCCACCACATCTAAATCTTTAACAGCTTCATTCATTGTCATATTAAAAGTCCTGGCTATTGGCTGAACACTCGCTGCTGGTTTCGCCTCTATTGCCCGTATCATGGTATTAGCTGGGGCTGGGGGTCTAGCTATGGGTACCCTGCAATCCTTCATCATATGCCCCGGCTTTCCGCATCGATGACAAACAATTCCTATCTTGTAGTCTTTAGAAATATGCCCTTTTTGGTTGCACTTGAAACAGGTTATATCCTCCTTACTACGAGCTCCCAAATGTTTCTTACCACATGTCCTACACCCTGCCAATGGTGGTCTGAGAAATTTCTGTTGATTTGCTTCTTGTGGGCGACTGCCCTGTCCTTCTTTTCCCGCCCCTTGTTTCTTAATATTTGCATCATTTCCCAACTGGAACCCTGGTTTCTTATTAGGATAGTTTTGAGAACTACCCTGAGACTGTCGTCCTTCAGTTGATCCTGCCTTCCTTTTCTTCTTTTCTTTCTCCTTAAGATACAAATCACTTTCTCCCTCCGCGATCATTGCTTTCTGCACCACTGCTGCATAAGTATCCAACTCCAGAACCGCCAACTTACTCCGAATCAATGATTTTAATCCCTGCTGAAATCTCTTCGCCTTCTTCCTATATGTATCCACATATGTTGGAACAAACCTTGCTAACTCAGTAAATTTTGCCTCATACTCCAACACAGTCATGTTACCTTGCTTTAGCTCCAAAAATTTCACTTCCATCTAATCCATCATAAAATCTGGGAAATACTTCTCCAAAAACAACTCCTTAAATCTAACCCAAGTAATTACTTCTGTGGCTTCCAAAGCTCTCATTGACTCCCACCAATAAGTAGCTTCATTCTTCAGAAAATAGCTCACATACTCTGTCTGCTTATCTTCCAGAACCCTCACCAATTCAATAGCCTTCTCCATCTCTTTCAACCATGCTCTCGCTTCCACTGGATCTGCTGTCCCCTTGAATTCTGGAGGTTTGACTGCCTGAAAGGATTTGAAAGTAACAGTTGGAGGAATCGGCTGTTGTTGCTGCTGTTGTTGTTGTTGTTGTTGTTGTTGTTGCTGCTGCTGCTGCTGCTGTTGTTGTGCCAACAATTGCTGTTGTATCTGTTGCTGTTGTTGTGCTAAGGTAGCAGTCTGCTGGGTAAGAGTTTGTAGTATCTGTGCCAGAACAGGATCCATCTGGCCTACAGGAGGTGGGTTTGCTTGTTCTTCTTGGTTAGGAGTTCGGTTGTTAGTTCGATTTCTTCGTCTTGGAGGCATAATTCTGGCAAACAAACAAACAGTTTATTCAATATGGGTTGGCAATATTACAGTTATCTAGTTATACCATAATTTACTGAAATGTTAATCATGGTTCATGGTTGTTAACAGGTTAACAATTAGCTTACAAGGTATAACAAGGTACCTAATTAAAGTTACAGAATATATATAAACATCTGGTAGATACCATAACTGGAACAACAAATATGGTGTTGACAATAAATATGGTAGTGAAAAGTAAATACAGTGCTAAAAAGTAAATATGGTGCTCAAAAGTAAATGACAGTATGTTAAAAGAAATTTAACAACAATTCTGCAAAATTGGTCATAATATATATAGATCAGATACAAACGTAAGAACAACGCTTCGATAGTGGTACAATACAATACTCCAAAGGAAAGACTGCTAGCAACTAGTCACAGCACAACAGATATCTACAACAAAACTGGTTGTACTATACGTCCTGGTGCACTGCTGCTGCTACACTATGCCTCTATATACCATACATCAGGATAGAGTCACTACACTACGATATACAAGATCCCATCCTCATCACCGTCAACCAACTGATCCTCGTCTACTGATCTGGTCCGAGAATGTCATCCAACTCACTCACCACCGATGTCAATGTCACATGGAGTGAAAGGGCTGAAAGCTCATCAACGGATACGTGCTGAGTCCGCGTCTGAATAATAGTCCTCATCACCCGTAGCCGCATCCGGATCTGTCCCTGCTCCTCCACTGCTCGGGCTCGATCTCTAGCCATATGTGTCTGGGTCTCCTGAAGAGCTCTAACCTCAGCTAACTGTCATAACAGAAAGTCTCTCTCTGCACCCACTCTCTGGTACTCATGGTATGGAATAGGGGGCTGAGTAAACCGATATAGTGTCCCGTTAACCGAGCTCTGTGAACCTGCATGTGGGGGCACGGACCTCAATGGCACTGGCTGCGGTACAGGGTCAGTCTCAGCTGGATCCTCTGACGGGTCGGAGTCAGAGCTCGAACTAGGAGGCTACAATAACAATAACGCCTATTAATTAGATATACTAATCCCTCAAAATACGACCTAACCCACCCGATACTAAGACCTAGACTCTCCTACCTAACTTGTTTCAGTGACCATAAACTGTAGCTCTGATACCAACTGTGGCGTCCCATAGATCCGGGGTATAGATCTGGGACCCCTAACCCCAATATAATATAAACAAACCTGTGCAGATGCATAATAATATAATATAATATAAAAGAACAACCCCATAACCAATATCGCATACAAGCCATGGTCTGAAGCAAGCTACTAAATATAGCTATTACATCCCAAGTCTGAATTTAAAATATTTTACAACCCAACTTTAAATTAATATATCTGACAACCCAAAAGCATATAAGATAGAGCTGCTTAAGTAACTACCCGTCCTATCACATCCACACGACGGTCACCTCTGCCAGCTGAACCACTCCTCCTAGACATCCTCAATTTTAGATGAAGAACATAAATGTCACAAAACAAGAGTGAGCCAATAATGCTCAGCAAGAATAATAACAGTGTATCAAGACATAAGCTGATATAAATATAATCAAGCACCAGATAATCTCACAAATGCGGTGAAGATCTGAATATGAAACAACTCAAGTTCTGTCATTAGATTAGAATTGGATTTTTATATATTTTAAAAAAATAGTGGAGTTAAGCGGCTGATCAGGCCCACACTAACCCCGGACAATGCACACAGCAAAGTCCCTCTAAGTGGATCCACGGCACACATTGGCATCAACATCTGACCATTAAACTGGTCTCCCCGAAGGGACATCCGTTGACCATAATATGGTCTCCCCGAAGGGACATCCGAAAACATTCCAATTCTATATCCAACGTACTAGGTGTCGGAACAATCGACATCCTCTGTAAAAGAACAATCCGGAACACTCATGTTCCAGAAGAAAAACTCAACTGGTCGAATAAAGGAATCAACGGTCTATCTTAGATATCAACGGAATCGATATAGTAAATAGGGTGATAACTGAATAAACAACAATAAAAATAAATGTCGGTGTGTTCGACAATAATCGGGGTGATAATTGAATAAACAACAATCACAATAAATATCGACAATAAATGGGATGACAATATAATCAGAATAATTGAAATAATTTCACTTGAACGAGAAGTGAAGGAAAATACTTGCCTGGTACCCAAAAGCTTTTACAGGCAACTGGTCTGATAACTACTCGACTTTAGCTTTGCCTCTGTCCCTCTGGCTCGGCTCTATAATAAATAGGTTAAATTAATCACACATATAAAACAACCTAGACTTGCTAACAGTCATCACACATAATCCACATAGCACTTAAGCACGTAACTCTTACATAACAATCCATATAACTCACTCTAATAATTAACTGAACTCAAGAAATATATTTAAAACGATTTTCACTCTTGGCTTTTGAATAAAATCCGACTCAGAATATTTGAAAATATTTTTAGAATATTTTCTGGATTTTTAAACAATTTTCTACTATTTTTAAATCATTTAAATCATTTTAAACGTAAATAAATTAATTAAAAATTAAATAATTCCAATTAAATTAATTAAAATCAACTAATAACTAATTAATAAAATTATTTGGTAAATAGTTATATTTACCAAATAATTAAATTAATTAAATCATTATTTGAAATTAATTAAAGTAAATAGAAGTATTTAATTTCTAATTATTCTTGACTTAAATAGTCAAAAGAAATCATTTTCGAAAATAATTAAATAAATAAATAATTCAAAAATGATTCTGAATTTAAATCATGATTAATTTCTGAATTTTAAAAGTAAAATTTAGATTTTTATATAAGGTTTTGAATAAAAAGATAATTTCTAAATAAAAGTAGAAATAATAATTTACTATTTAAAGTAAATGAGAGAAATGGTTAAACATGGTTTCTACCGCTACTGTAATCACCGGATCGTTCCCTCCCCTGCTTCCCAGAATCCGGCGACCTCGGCTAAACTCCGGCGACCCTTAAACCACCAAAACACTACGTTTTTATGTTGGTTTGCAGTCCAAAGTTAATTACACGACCTTCCCAAACCCTACTGGTACCATTACACCACCTGAACACCCATAAAACACCACGTCCGGCGAATTCCAAGAAGAATCCGACGAACTAATTTCCCTCCGATTACCCTTGTTTCCACTTATTTACCTCCGTTTTTCTATTTATAGCTCAAACACAAGTCTCCCTAAACCTTCCTGATACCACAGCAATACGGAAACAACAATCAACAACATTTTTCGGCAAATTCATAAGAATTCCGGCAAACTACTAATTTCCCCAAAACCGAACCAAATCAGGAGTTATCTATCTCAAAACACAGCTGACATTACATATAATCTAACTGCAGAATCACTAGTAACAGGAAATCAACATGTCTTAAGAACGATTCTAACTTTCACCAAAACTATAAACTCGACTTCCACCAAAACCAAAGTAAACACATCGATTAGCTACACTAATCTGCTCTAAATGACTTCAGGAAGCTCAGGAAAACATCACATTGACTGAACAATACAAGAATCAAAAGATTTAATTTAATTTATTTTTTTTTATAAATATAAATTCCAATTTTCTGCAATTAAAATAAATTAATAGAAAATAGAGAATTTACCCGACACTGATTTTTCTTGCAGATTCAGAAACTAGGATTCAAGAGCTTCGTTTTGAGTATTTGTACGCCAAAATCGGACTCCAAAATCACCCTCAACCAAGCTATCGATCTTCAAGAACAAATAAGTGTATATATTTTTTTTCTCTTTTTTTTTTTAAAGAGAAGAAATGATTTCCTTAGCTTTTGACCGTGGACAGCTGGAATGCTCTAGATTGGTCAGGAGATTAGGATGTGGATTGGTTAAGGATAAGGTGACATGCATTAGCTGATAATTTATCCCGAAAGTACGATTTACGGGTCCGATACGAATGAAATATTTTCGTAAAAATAACAAGTTCGATGTTGGAAATTTTTAAGACTCATAAGACGAATAAAAATACAAATTGCGAATGTTTTGAGATTTATTTGATGACTAATAATACGGATCGATTTTAAAAAAAATCGAAGCTCCAGGGATTTGAAAACGGAATTTATCGAATAAAATAAACTGATTAGACCAATTACGAAAAAAACTTCTATTTCGAACCTAATACACATATCACATACTAACCACATACGAGAATCATTGCGAGCAATAACATACTTAAAATACGAACCCGTCAACCTTGAATAAATTATCAAAATATCCTCGTTCTCATTTTCCAAAACAGTAATTTATAAATTAAATATTCAAGGTTCTTACACCGCGCCTTCTTTAGAAAAAGAAAATGTAATTCCTGATTTGATAGCTGATCAGTTGGATGGCGAAGCGAAAAAGAGCAAAAATTTTGCTGAAAAATCTACTCCGGAGCAGACTATAGAGAGCAATCAGGTCTATCCTCTTCCTCCATATCCAAAAAGACTCCAGAAGCAGAAGTTAGACAAGTAGTTTGCCAAGTTTCTTGAGGTTTTCAAGAAGTTGCATAACATACCTTTTGCGGAAGCTCTAGAATAGATGCCGAGCTACGCTAGGTTCATGAAAGGTATTCTATCACGGAAATTGAAACTCGAGGAATTGTAAACTGTTGCTTTGATAGAAGAGTGTAGTGCGGTGTTGCAACAGAAACTGCCCCCGAAACTTAAGGATCCATGAAGCTTCACAATACCGTGCACCATAGGAAATTTATCTTTTGGCATGTGCTTGTGTGACTTGGGAGCTAGTATCAATCTGATGCCATTGTCTGTCTTCATGCAACTTGGTCTGCTTGATCCAAAACCTACAAACATCTCTTTACAGCTAGTTGATCGGTCGATCACATATCCGAGAGGTATAGTGGAGGATGTCTTGGTTAAAGTGGATAAACTCATCTTCCCTGCTGATTTTGTTATTCTAGAATTTGAGGAGGATAAAAAGATTCCCATTATCTTGGGGAGACCATAATTGGCTACAGGCCAAACTTTGATCGATGTGTAAAAAGGAGAGCTCACAATGAGGGTACAAGACCAAAATGTCACTTTTAATGTGTTTAACGCAATGAAATTCCCAACAGATGAAGAGAAGTATTTTAAAGTGGATCTGGTCGAGTCTGCAATAAACACAGAGATTGAACAATTGCTAAAGGCAGATCCCTTAAAAAGAGCCTTAATAGGGGATTCTAATTTTGAAGATGAAGAAGGAGCAGAGCAACTTCAGCTATTAAATGCAGCTCCTTGGAAGAGGAAATTCGATATGCCATTCGAGTCTCTTGGATTGTGGGATCACTTGAGGTATGCGTTTCTAGGTGATGCATCTACATTACCTGTTATTATTGCTTCTAACTTGTCAGGTAGTGAAGAAGACAAGCTTTTACGAATTCTGAGAGAGTTCAAATCAGCGATCGGATGGACCATAGCAGATATCAAGGGAATCAGCCCTTCTTATTGCATGCATAAAATTTTGCTTGAGGAAGGAAGTAAACCTACCGTTGAACATCAGATAAGACTCAATCCTATCATGAAAGAGGTAATGAAGAGGGAAATTCTTAAGTGGCTGGATGCAGGAATCATCTATCTTATCTCAGACAGTTCATGGGTGAGCCTGGTGCAATGTGTGCCTAAGAAAGGAGGCATGACAGTGGTAGATAATGAGAAGAATGAGCTCATCCCTACTCGGACAGTCACAGGGTGGAGAGTATGCATGGATTACCGGAAGCTGAATAAAGCCACCAGAAAAGATCACTTCCCTCTTCCGTTCATTGATCAGATGTTAGACAGGTTGGCTGGCCATGAGTATTACTGTCTTCTTGATGGTTATTCAGGTTACAATCAGATTTGCATCGCTCCAGAAGATCAAGAGAAGACCATATTCACATGTCCTTTTGGCACTTTTGCTTTTCGACAGGTTTCTTTCGGACTCTGTGGCGCTCCTGCCACCTTTCAAAGGTGCATGATAGCTATATTCTCAGACATGATCGGCAAAAATGTGAAGGTCTTCATGGATGATTTCTCAGTTTTTGGAACTTCATATGATGAGTGCTTGCATAATCTGGGCATGGTGCTGAAAAGGTGTGTTGAGACCAATCTGGTGCTTAATTGGGAAAAGTGTCACTTCATGGTGCAAGACGGAATCATTCTTGGGCATAAGGTATCTAGCAAGGGGCTTGAAGTGGATAAGGCGAAAGTGGAGACCATTGAAAATCTTCCTCCACCAATCTTAGTTAAGGGAATCCGCAGTTTTCTTGGTCATACAGGTTTCTATCGGCGATTCATTCAAGACTTCTCCAAAATCTCTAAACCCTTGTGCAATTTGTTGGAGAAGGATGTTGATTTAAAATTTGATGAAGATTGCCTATCTGCCTTCGAGCTATTGAAAAAGAAGTTGACTACAACACCTGTTATTACCGCACCTGATTGGGGTGAACCTTTTGAGTTGATGTGTGATGCTAGTGAATTTGCAGTTGGAGCTGTGCTTGGTCAGAGAAAGAAGAATACTTTCCATGTGGTTTACTATGCTAGTAAAACCCTTAACGACACACAACTGAACTACACTACTATGGAGAAAGTGCTTCTGGAAATTGTTTACGGTTTCAAAAAATTTAGATCATATTTGCTTGGGACGAAGGTGATAGTCTACACTGATCATGCAGCCATTAAATATCTGATCTCGAAGAAGGATTCAAAGCCTCGATTGATTCGATGGATTCTTTTGCTTCAAGAATCCGAGTTGGAAATAAAGGACATAAAAGGTACAGAAAATCAGGTGGCGGATCATTTATCACGTTTGGAAGACCACGGTAAAGATTCACGAGATAAAACTCTAATCAACGAATCTTTTCCCGATGAGTAGCTTTTTGGGGTGCAAGAAGAAGAACCATGGTTTGCAGATATTGTGAACTATCTTATGAGTAATGTTATTCCCTCAGAATTCTCTTATGCTCAAAGGAAGAAGTTTCTACATGATGTGAAGTGGTACCATTGGGATGAGTAGGGCTGGAAAAAAAATCCGAATAATCCGATATCCGTCCGAAATATCTGTATTCATATCCGGAAAAAAACGGATATTATCCGTATCCGGAGTCAACCGGATATTATCTGTATCTGAATCCGAGAGTTTAGGATACGGATATGGATATAGGCGCATCCGTATCCGAAAATATCCGTATCCGAAAGTAATTATATATAATATATTTTTAATATATTTTTAATATATATAATATATAATTATATATTTTAAACCCATTTATAGTTATATAATTATATATTTTAAACCCATTTATAATTTCACAAAAAAAAAATCTTTTTTTGCAAAACGGATTCGGATCCGGATATTATCCGTATCCGGATAATATTTGCCAAATTCGGATCCGGATAAAATTTTTTCGGATATTCCCGGATTTGGATACGGATACGGATACGGTTGTAAAAAATGGATCCGGATCCGGATATAGCTATATCCGTATCCGTATTATCCGTTTTCCAGCCCTAGGGATGAGCCATTTTTGTTTAGACAGGGAGCAGATTAGATAATCAGGAGGTGCATTCCTTATAGTGAAACTGAGGGTGTTTTGCAAGATTGCCATTCCACCACGTATGGTGGTCATTATGGTGGAGAGAAGACAGCTGCCAGAGTACTTCAGGCAGGATTTTTCTGGCCAACTTTATTTAAAGATGCTCATCAGTTTGTGTTAAGATGTGATCGATGCCAACGAGTTTGTATTATCTCTAGGAGGAATGAGATGCCTCTTAACATGCTTCTTGAAGTTGAGATATTCGATGTTTGGGGAATAGATTTCATGGGACCATTTGTTTCATCTTGCAATAATCAGTACATTCTGTTAGTAGTGGATTATGTGTCTAAATGGGTTGAGGTGAAGGCTTTACCGACCAACGATGCTAAGATGGTGCTGAATTTCTTCATAAGAACATATTCACACGTTTCGGTACTCCACGGGTAATAATCAGTGATGAGGGAATGCACTTCTGTAATCGCAAATTCACTACATTAATGGCAAGGTATCGTGTGAATCATTATGTTGCAACAGCTTATCATCCCCAAACTAATGGGCAGGCAGAAGTTTCTAATCGTGAAATTAAGCGAATCTTAGAGAAGGTGGTGAATCCTTCAAGGAAGGACTGGTCATCAAATCTAGACGAAGCTATTTGGGCCTACAGAACAGCGTACAAGACACCTTTGGGTATGTCTCCTTTTCAGCTTGTGTATGGTAAGGCTTGTCATCTGCCTGCTGAGTTAGAACATAAAGTGTATTGGGCTTTGAAGAAGCTAAAATCTTGACATGTCGGCTGCTGGTGCGAAAAAAATGCTTCAAATTAATGAGCTAGATGAGTTTCGTCTACATGCTTACGAGAACAACAAGTTATACAAGGAGAAGGTTAAGAGGTGGCACGATAGAAGGTTGGTGCACAAGTCATTTGTGCCTGGTCAACTAGTTTTGCTTTTCAACTCTCGCCTCAAACTTTTTCCTGGAAAACTCAAGTCGAGGTGGTCGGGTCCGTTCACGGTTAAAACAGTGTTTCCGCATGGAGTAATGAAGATTTTTGATAAGTCACCTGATCAGTCTTTCAAGGTGAACGGACAGAGACTAAAGCATTATTTTGGGGGTACGGTGAACCGTGAGGCGGTTACCACCGTGTTGGCCACTATATAATTCTCGGCAGTAACGTCAAGTTATTGACGTTAAAAAAGCGCTTCGTGGGAGGCAACCCGCGCTTTTTCTATGTTATTGTTATTATTTAAAAAAAACAGAGGAGAGCAGCGCGGGCGCGCTCAGGGTAGAGCGGCCACACTTGTGCGGTCTGTTGGGAAAAAATATATATGTCGTGTGTTGTTTTTATTTCCCCCCCCAATTCCTATCCCTATTTCATATCCCTAATTTCTATATACATACATATCCTATATCTAAGCCCTAATTCTCATATCTACACCCTTAACCCATCTCAATCATATCTTATCCAATCATATACACCTACACACCAATATACACAATATCCCTATCTCTACATATAATCTTACAACCCCTTCAAGCTTCAAGGAGTCTAAAATTCGAATTTTTGGGGAAATTTTAGTGCAAGTTCACATCTCGGATTCGTTGGGTATAATTCTTTCTCTTGATTTTAATTACTTCGAATTGTGTTCATTGCATTTGGATATTTGTGTGGAATTGGTTTTGGGATTGTGGAATTGTTTGATTGTTCTTGATTAGAGATTGATTATGGCACCCAAATGAGCAAGAGTTGCTAGTAGTAGTAGCACTCGTCCTTCTTCTGATGAGAACTCGAGTATGGGTTTTGCAAGAGTCGCAAGATTAAAAGGTTGGTATACCAAAGTAAGAATCCTTGAGGGGTGATATCTCTGTCAATGTAAAGAATTTAATTTTCTGGCATCAGTTGATGCTCTTTATATATGAAGATCCACATGAAAAAAAGAGATGTATCTCAAAAAAAACTAAATTAAATACCGGGAACAATGTCAAGTAATAATCCTCAATCTTCAACATACTGTTCCATGGAAATAAACAACGAGCACCTAGAAGCCAACATACTATCATAGCTGCATACTTGCCCTGCCACTCAGATAATTATATTACTATTCAGTATAATCTTTTTCAAGATTAAATTAAAAGCAGGGCTTAGTTAGATTACAGACCTCTAGTTCAATTACAGCTGCATCTGTGTTAGGGCCTGCCATGGGCGCTTTCCAAAATGTATCTTTGAACTGTAATTGCAAGAAAAGTTTAGCTAGTATCTATTATGTTATACATGCATGTTTGTACCAAAATGTAATGTAGGAGAAAAGACAAGTTAATAGACCGCTTGTAAACAGGCTACCACATATCTGTGAATATTTTTTACTTGCATAGTATGACTTACCATTTTTGTAGAAACTTACCATGATTGTACATATCCTTGTCATTACAAATATACATTTTGGGATCTCAAACATAATGAGACAATGACAATCCCTCTTCTTCAACATCTTCAACCACCCTTTTACAAGTGTCATTTTGTGAAATTTTTTGTACCCAATTTTGTAACAATAGCATTTTTATTTTTATTTTTATGCATCTACTAAAACGAGATACAATTCATATTTTATTACTTAGATTATAATTATAGGCATCCTCTATTCTTCAACCAAAGAATTTGAGATTCAATTACAGTTAGAATCACGAATTAACAATAATCAATAAAATAATAATTTCATTAAAGATTTAATTTTGTGTACCATTACGTTGTTTAGTAAAATTTTGTTTGTAGTACTATGTTTATTTGTAGTGAAATTTTTCTGGTTATAAGATACCAATATTTATATGAAATATGATATTTTGATATGTAAAATTTATTAAGAATTTGAATAATATACAAATAATAATGTGTTTGCCTAGCAAATATTTCTCTTAATATGGATACAAAATTGATCTTATGAATAATTAAAAATTCAACAATATAAATCGTTTTAGTATTTATACTTTTAAGATATTTGATGAATTTAGTCACATTTTATGCGCATCTGATCATGTCGTTGTCATTGGCCTATTGAACAATTTTATAAAACTTTCTTAGAGGAGTATTATATATAAACTAGCATAAAATCCCATGTGAGGCACGGGTTATTTTCTAGCACTATACGTAAATGCATGAAATGGCGTAACTCAGGACATCGTTTAAAGGGCTGTTGACCTTCACAATTAGGATGTCACTGCTTCCGCTTGTGTACAACGCTCATTTAGAAAGTTCGAGGATTATTTAAAATAGTAGGAAACATTGATCATAACTATGTCGAAACTCGTAAGGTTACATTTGAATAACTAAGGAGGGCATGATCCTCATCACATTTTGGAACTATGCAATTATTCCGTATTGTAGTGATTGCCATTTCAAAACCGGTTGATATATGTATTGTTATAATTAAGTTTATGCACACTGAACAGAGTAATATTATTGCCATCACGTTATGTTGTGACCCTGATTCTGTCCCCACCTCTTCTCCATTTGAACAACAAACCTGTCAATGTTTGAACATAATGCCCCTGAGAAAACAAAAGCTTCCAAATTTCCATTTGGATTCTTTTTAGATATTCATTAGTACCAGCAAATGACGGGAACATACCATGCGCTGACTTGATATAACAACTTAAAGTTATACATTCTCAACAGATGTTGTGCCCCTTTTAGCATGCAAATTTTCCCATTAAGTGAAATATGAAAAACACCATGCCGAACATATGATTTAAATAAAACTGATGAGTAATTTAAAAGCACATATACGATACTTGGAACTATAAGGAACCGTTTTAGCATGAACATTACAAAGCCCCCATTTAAAGCAAATGTAAGAACCCTAATTTTTGCAATATTTTCTTTTATATAATATCATGTGGCATTGTCAATTTGGAACCTTTCTAGTCATCCCTGTTGTTTAATGGAATTGATTGTCTGAGAAACTATGTTGTTGCATTCACTATATAAGATAAAGGGAAGGTTGTTGAAAGCAAGAGTCTTATTGTTAGTAAGATTTATAAAACTTGGGATTTGAGAATGATTAGAGTATTAAAAGATTTATTAAGGATTATGACGAGGAATTATGGATATTCGAGGAATTTACACAATTAAGTACTTAAGGAATTACTAGGGAAATCTCTACGCGACAAAATATTATTACGGGAGAGTAATTAAGATACGATACGAATTAAAGATTAAGTGACAAGCATTGGTGGAAGAATAATGATACAAGGAGTAGTATTGCATGCAAGTCCCATGCAACCAAGTAGTTAGGAAAAGCAAACTAGTTAAACCAAATGGCAAGAGGAATAGTAACTAGTTGCATTTCTTTTTCCAAGGAGGAGACAATAGTACAAGGAGGCCATACCTAGGTTAGTACCATGCATATACATACACTAATACATATCACCCAACCACTTTACAATTATTCAACCAACACAAAAAATTAAAACACAAAACTCCCCCCCCCCACCCTTGAATAAAAGCTCTCGGCCAAGAAGAAAAACCAAGGAAGAAATTTTCTTTCTTCCACTTCTCCTCATTCATAATTCAAGGCATAATTCCTAGGCTCTCTACATCATCTAACAAAGGTATACTAAGAATTCCAAGCCCTTTCATCCATTCATTTTCAAGATATTAATTGTTAAAGATATTGTGAATAGTAACCAAGTTAAGTTTTCTTTTAGATCTTGGATTATAAGGGTTGTAGGAGATCATTCAAGGTGTTCTTGAGTTTTGTAAGGCTTACCCAAGGCTCCTAGATACTCAAGAAGGTATAAAAACCCTAACCCCTCTTGGCCATGTAGTGTTTATGATGTTTGGTGATAGATCCATGTGTATTGGTGTTAATCTTGGTTGTATAAGTGATGGATGATATAGATCTTGAGTTTTAGTGTTATGGTTGTGATTTTTATGATTGTGGTTAGTATATGTATCTCCATGAATGTTATAAAGTATGAAATTGGTGAATTAGATGTTGGTTGTGTTGTGGAAGTAAGAATCTTGGTTGATTTAAGTGAAACAAGCATGCTGAGTTTTTCCAGGAACTTGACCTGTCTTGTAAGATGGCTTTGACCCCCAAATCTTGCCCCCTGAGGTCCTACCATATATTTTTGGAAAGTTATTTGAATGTAGTTTCTGGAAATATAAGGTTCATGACTAGGTGATGTATAGATTTTAAGTTATGGCCGGAGAAGTAAAATGTGTTTCTGGATTCCGGACTGCACTAAGTGACCCCCTTGTGAACCTTGTTTAAACCCCTAAATATTTATGTGGGATCATGGAAAAATTATAGAAGCTAGGAAATGCAGTGGTGAAGGCTACCCAAAAAGAATTGGATTAAAATATGAATTTTTCAATTTTATAAAAATGCTAGAGTAAAATTCGCGCAAGGGAAAAAGTCGTTAGTGGAGTGTAATTTTAGGGGTAATGGTTATGATCCGGATGTGGTAACCAAATTAAGTCGAATAAATGACGAGCGTAATCGAGTGGTGACATGAACCTATAGTGGGGCTAGAGTGTCATAAGACGAAGTCGTTAAGTTAATTTTGTACCCTCTAAAACCCCGTAATTAAAGAGATATTGTTAAGGTACTAACGAGCGGTTATTGCTTATGTATAGATCATTCCACTCCGCACGTTCGACCACCCCAACCACACCAAGGCAAGTTTACTTTTCAAAACTTACATATACAAGGACTTTCACTGTTGTGTTTGTAGTTTTCAATCATATCAAATGTTTATGCTTATCAAAGTATCGATGATTTTGAGATGTATAAGTACATATATGTTGTACCCCTTGAACTTAGAATGAAATATTTTCTTCGGACAACGACTCTAGCGATAGAGGTCGTAGCGGTCCGTGTATACTATTGACCGGGGAGCGGTATATTATTATATCGTAATTAGATTGCGAAAACCCGAAGGGTCATTCGGGGAGTATCGTATACTCTAGTAATTATTTTTATATCTTCGTAAATACTCGAAACCCTATCTTGGATTAAAAGTTTATTTTATTAAATAATTATTTTATTAATTATTAATATTAAATCTTACAAGATCATTTATTAATTATTGTTCATTATTTTAAAGACAAAGCTAATCCAAGATACCTTTAATACTTTAAAACTCGAACTCTTTCGAACTCAAAACATTTTCGAAAACCCCCGGTCAGGTTCTGCTTCTTGTATGATTTCAAGAATCATCGGTCGACTGATGTCGGACCTCAACTACTCAGTTTTCATTCAAAAGCAAGTTTTTAAAAGAAAAAGAAAAAGGGACTCTGGCAGGTGTGGGAACCGTTGACGAACGATTCCCGGGATGTGTAAGCGGCCGTGAGCCAGGCGGTCCATCAATTATTATTCCGGCCCAGGTGTTGCCGAAGGATGATTACGGATGTAGTTTTCATCGAGGGTGATTACGGATGTAGTTTTCACCCGAGGATAGTTACGGATGTAGTTTCTATCCTTCTACCGGTAGAGAAGACCCGCGGATTATTGGACTTGGATGTGGCGACTGATCATCGTCAATCCTTGTCAGGTTTTTATGTTTTCTTCCAGTCCCATCCTCCACTTTGGAAAAATACTCAAACACTGCTTCTTGGGCCTTAGTGCCAAGTTTCCGATAGTGCGGTTTTTGATAAGAAAAATATTGATATCGTGCAGTATCTAGAACTGCAAGATTTTCTATAAAGATTGGCACGAGTTAGTGCACTCTTGCAATTGTTTCAAAGAATGAAATGTTTTGTATGAGAAACCTTCTAAGCTAATGGAAGGAAAGAGGTTTGCAATGATGTATTCCCTGTACAGAATGTTAATCGTAGAGTGTTTTGCCGAAAATGATATACTCATATGTATATATTTTCAAACTTGAGATATATTGAAATGGGAACCTTATAAAGGGCTCATATGTTATTCTTAAAGCTCCTTAGTGAGTATAGATGTTTTACTCAAACTCGGACATATACATTGTCCAATTATGTTTTGAAATCTGAGATATATACCCATATAGTTGGAATGTTTTCGAAATGAACCACATCAATATTATTTTTCAAAATGGAGAACTTGCTGAGCATTATGTAGCTCATTCTTGCTTTATAAAAAAAACTTTTCAGCAAGAGAAGAATTTGGCCAATTAACTCCGCACCAGCAGAAGAGGAGTAGAAGAATTACCCCGGAGATGATTTAGTTCCTGATAAATACTGCAGAGTAAGTCTGATAGGTTTTCAACTGTAATAGTAAGACTTGTCTTCAAGTATAGTTGTATAAGTGGTAGTGCGTAAGACTCTGGATTGTACAGATGAATTGTAATATTTAGTGTTACTATTGATTATCGTTTCTGAGGCTCTAACTTGTTTGTGTGTAAGATTGAGGTCTGGATGGATGTATTGTTGAGTTGTAAAGTTAATATAGGTATGATATGGTTAGATGGTGACGTGACGACCTGAATCTCTGACCTCGGATTTGGGGGCGTCACAACAAATATTTTTGCAATGTGTCAATTTTCTAAATTAAGCCATATGTACTCTAAAAAACATCTTTAAATTTTAAAGCTCGTATTGAGATTAAGAGATGATATGACCAAGGCAACATATACGAATTCAAATAATTTAAAGAAAAACTTTATTAAACACGCACAACTCCGGACATGAACATAGCATAACCTAGATTCGTTTAAAACTTTGAGAACCATGATGTTATCGAGCTTTAATTTTTTTAACTTTAAAATTAAACATAAGTAGACCTCAATAGTCATATTCACTCTAGTTCGTAATAAAAAAATCAATAAAAGAAGAAATCAACCAATGTCAAAATGCATCACTTGGTAATTTAAAACAATATGATGATATAATTGGTTCATTAGAGAACAAAGATGGGTTCAATGTTTTAAAATGAATTTACATGATTACTTTTAACTTAGTTTTGGTTCAAGAAGTTAAATGCAAGAACGTAAAACAGCACACATGAAGGTTATTTTAGTTCATTTTAATTGTTTAAGTTAATTTTTGGTTTGGCACCTATGAGTAGTGGGTCTTCGAGGAAAAATCAACCGGAGTCCTATAGATAGACTTTCTTAATATTCAAATCCTTCATCACTAGTTTCTACAAATTGAATATATCATGGATGCCAGAGAATAATATTTAATGCATAAAATAATGGACTAAACAGTGTGCAAATTATTAAAAAATGTATCAGTCTTTTTCTTACTCTTTACTTAGATTATTCTGCACCTCTACTACAACCTGAGAATGTTCCAAACAGTGCTCGATCATCCGTTTTTGACAAATATATGAGTATATAAACAAATATCAGGCATACAATATGGTAATTAAATTTTACAAAAGTAAGTTACAAATATACAATCCTGAAGGTGAGGTTGATGATGTGAACTCAAAATTTTATCAACTTTATTCTGGGAGTTATAATACCATACAATAATATTAGTAAGCAAGAAAAATACAAGTTTTAAGAAAAGAACATAAACTCTACAAATAACCTAAAAAATTGCATGCACATAGTAAAAGTCCTTGGGTGCAAACCAACTAATCTATTTTTTATGCCGGAAGACCAATGGATTCAAAATGAGTGATTACCCTCACATTTTGTTATATAATTTTGATTAAGAGGTTGCATAAGGAATGATAACCTATGTTTTATTAATTTGGAAGAATCAAAATTATAGAATGTATGATATATCATCGAGATTACATCTCATTTCAAATAATATTCAGACAAGCTATCAACTTTACCAGGGATATTCAAAGTGTTAAAATATAAAGTTCCGATCTAGGTAATATTAAAATTAAAATTACAGTATTAATTAAATAATGTACCATTAAAAATTGTGGAGGTGAAGCAAAGTATTACAAATACTAAAGAGGAGAGACCTTAGCAGTGGCTACGACCACTACTCCAGCTATTATATTCTTGAAAAATTGGTGAAGTATTGTGGTTATATACATGTCTTTAAGTTGGCTAAATTACATATATATATATATATATATAGCACTAAATTAGTTTATTAAACGATTTCAATTATTTGAGTTGCCTGCCTGCATCTATGCTGGTCGGAAGATTTGCTTTGCAGGAGATGTTTTTGGCGAATTCTTAAACTCTAACTATTCCCCCATGAGATGAGTGTGGGTATGAATAATTTCTGGTAGTTGACTACCAAGATATTGTTGCTAGTTATATATTCCCATTCCAGTTATATACTTCGAGGACCAAAAGTATGCAACCGAAATTATTTGACACATTTGTATTAATGCCTTCCATGGGCCTTATTAACCTGTATTAGAATTAAAACTTATCCTGCAATCGAAGGCTCGAACTACTTTATCTTTTGCACCTTTTATAATGTTTTTATTCGTTACACACAGAGTAACAAATATGCATCTTTAGCTGATTTAAAAAAGGTCATGAGCTAAGGCAATGAAAAGCATGTGAAGAAAAAAATTGATCTATTTAGTAAAAACTTGTACCTCATTTAACAATGCGCATTACCTCGGGACCTCTTAGTTGATTCGAATATTAGAACCAACCGCCTCTGCAACATCAAGGTTTTTAGTACCCTTTGACTCCAAATTTCAAGCATTGTAGGCAAATGGTTTTGAGGTTAGAGCCTCGACAAGTCACATTTCCATGAAGCCCCGTGGTCATTGACTTTTTAACGTAAGTCCCAATTTCTTTCCCACCGCAACGGTCCAACATGCCAAAATCCTAAACTCCATGTACCAATTGGTTGCATGGCTAACATGTCTATTTGAACAAAGATATGCATAAATTAAAATCAAAGCACCACATCCATTCATAAGCCTGACATGGATAAGGAGAAGAAAAATTAACCTCAATTTCTATGGGATCGTTCTATAGGTTAATTGAATATGCCACACTTCTTTCTTGGCATTGCATACAATAATACGTGCACAAATTCAATAATTTTTACGATTCTTACATTATAATTTAGAGCATGCACATTCAGATGACACAACACCATAGCCTCAACATACATCTTAACTTGAACATTTTCTTATAGTTCTGGTGATAAAGCTTTATAGTTGATTGCTGATTCAATTATCAACAGTTTCAATCCTAAATCCTAGAATCCAAGGACACGTCTTAGTCAATTGTCATTCCTAATGTCAAATTTTGTTGGTTTGCAAGATGACATATATAAAATGCTTTGTTTTAGGGGAATAAATCTAACATTTTATGGAAACTATTACCAGATTACAGTAAAACATCAGTATGATGAAATTACACTCTAAATGATATATTTGAGTAAAAGCCATGATGAATGGGGAGAGAGCAATAGAGATTTTTTTAAAAAAAAAATTGTAAATATTTATGGGCCAAAGGATCGTATTGTTTGGAGTAAATATTTATTGATTAGCACTACCAACAGCCCAACATATATATGCTACAAAGAAGTGCTATTCCACAATATGATTAAATGTAAGTTTTCAGAGTTGTGAACAACATGATAATTACCTTGTAGACAGAGCCAAATCCGCCTTCACCAAGTTTATTCTTTGGTGAGAAGAAGTTGGTAGCAGGACATCAAATAGAGGTAAATCGAAATCATTCCACTCATTTTCTGTGGTACCAACTCGTTCTTGATGGAGTAGTACTATCTCTATGAAGTGACATATGTAACTTAAGTAATTATAAGAGAATCGGATATATAGATTGAGCATCACATAACATACATCAACAAAATTGAAACCAAAATTTTTTAATTGAGCAATTTGATTTTTTTCTTCTTCTTTATTTCTTGGGCGGTTAAATTAGCTTCTGGCAATTTAAGGTGGAAACCGTAAATCCCACAGGATTAAAATAAGGGGTGAAGAAGAGTTTTCAAAAATACTATCCCCTTGAATCAGCACAGCTGACTTCCACATAACATACTAACATAGTGAGAAGTGAAATTTGTTATACCAACAATTTACCTTTTCTCCTTCGCATTCTTTTCCTGAAGACATGAATCAAATGGGCATAGTAGCATTATTAATACTACCAATAGAGTTATGCTTATGATCCTAACTCGCATTTTTCCTCCTAAGCTCCCCCTGTCTCTGTAGATAAAACAAAGTTTTCTTACTGGTAAAAATTAAATTTGGAATAAAGAATCAATCAACGTGAATGTACGTAGTGGTCGCAGGTGTATATAACTACTTGTTATTAGGAGATTATAGACAAGTATATTATGGAATATTACCTGCTTCTGAAGCATTGGCTCTTACATAAAGATCCAGCCCACTTTCCCTATAATTTCTAATATAAATCAAATCATCAATCCACATCATGCATCCAATCCCACCTTTTCTGATATCTATGTTAGAGTAAGCTTTACACGTGCAATTCTTAATACAAATACTTCCACAGTCCTCCAGGTTCATGTTTGGATCAATCCATGTCTGACTTGTGTTTGGCAATTTCAAGCTAGAGTACTTCACAAACCTATCCCCAGTATCACAACTAAATTGAGTTTTAAGGACACATCCATCCGACCAATCTGCTACTTTCCATTTTTCTGGGAATTTTGGCTGATATCCTCTTAAACACACGCAGATGCTTTTACCTAACTGGAATTGTGCACTATTACAACTACCATATGGCCCACGTAATGCATAGTGATCACAGGCATCTCTCTGCGCTATTGAATATGATTCCTAAGTTTGAGTAGGATCAGACCATCTAACGAATTGTGCTTCTCTACTCAGCTTCAACACTGACCTCATAGCAATGGAACTATTTATATCAAACAAGACAGTAATTTCATTTTGATTGATAAGAGGCATTACATTAAAACTTAATCGAGTATAAAGAGTGACAAGCCACTAAATTGTACACCATTCTAGGGTCCAAATCTGAATTGCACATCTGTACCTTTTGATACAAGTAACTGTGGAAATCCATCACAGTTAACCCTTGTTGTATAATTACCTGGAGAAGGGTCATCAGCAATTTTCCAAGACATTAGGTACGTGTTTCGTCCTGTAACTAAATTCCATCCAAGCTTCATGCCTGGCAGAAGACTATCTGCAGGATGACAAAATTTAATTCCCTGACTTGTCACATTAAAGGTTAGCGTCATTTTTTTTGAAGAACAGCAAACATCCATGAGACATAAGCACATATTTTAAAGTTAAATTTTGATTATTAATCATTATAAATTTAAATTAAAACACATGTTAAAAGATAAAATAACTTACAAGTTAGAAATGATCGTCTTCTCTCATGGCACAACATTTTTTTTAATATAGCAAATACAAACATACAAATTTTTTTTATTAATGCTTAGAACGAATGAAGTCCTTGCAAAACCAACTATCCTTTTACATTATACATCATATGGGACTATCTAAAATTGTAATAGATTCTTGGAATAGCCTCCAAAAACTCCTATAAAAATTGGGATAACTTCCTAAAACTACAAAAATTGATCTTTTCTCTATCCACCGTGAACCCAGAGCAAGTTCATATTCAGTTATAGATATATCACATAAATACTATTTACAATTTTTAGCAATTACACTATCACGAAGCAATCATATTAAGCAAAACCCAGAGATAATAAATTTGCAGGCTGCATTTTTCAATATCCAGCCATTCTTCTAGATGACGCAATTACCTAGAACAACTGGAGGCTTGAGTTTTTCAGCCATAAAAGATAACCCCTCACAAAACTCCCATTGGATGCCGATCGAGACCAAGAATAATTTGTCATGAATAAGGAAAAGCAACCTTAATATAGGTCGCTTGTGCAGCAAATAGTTTAGCAAAAGGGTAAAATTGTCATTTCACGAGAATAAAATATCTCACTATTATTTCCACCTTGTTGGCGTATTATATATAGAAAGATTCATACTTTTTAAAGAAATGAATTGCATTGAAGCATATGAATTGCATTTAAGCATGATGAATTGTTGGGCTGCAAATGCCTCAACTCTAAAAGATACTTTCTGAAGGGGCATGCACAATCGCACATGTTTATTTTTGGTCATATTATTAATCGGAAAATATTATTTTCAAAGCTGTTTTTATTTATTTCCAGAATAATATTTGTAACATATGTTCCCCCTCGTATTTACAAAATATTACAAAATATTGCATATTATGATATAATATGTTACAAATAGTTTTAAAATAAAATAATAGTTTTGAAAATAACATTTTCCTATTAATCTCATATTAATACAGTAACTTTGGCTTTCTATATTTAAGGATATCTTTTCTTACCTAGATTAACAATGAGGTCCCAAACAGAAATAAATTAATGCATTGGACCTTGAATATATTTCCAATTGCTCTACTATAGCCTAAAAAGAGTCTCACTCGGGTCTTGGGTGAAGAAATTACTTGTAGCGGTTATGGTTGTAAATTTTGGAAATCGGAATTGATATGAGCTAAAAGTAAGTTCTAAAAATATAGTTAATATGGATTAAATAAATTTAGATTGGTCCAAAGTTAAATCCCATTTATGAGGCCCTAAATCCTAAATAAATATAAAATTCATATTTAATAATTCAGCTGATAATTAGACTACAACATTGAGTCCAAAATGGAATCAATTCCTTTAATGAGTAGCCCCCAAACACCTAAGTCCAATAACTTTGGTTCAACACATTTATAAATTTGGTTCAACATCATTTATCAAATGATAAGTGAATACACATAATTTAATTCCTCAAAATTCTTTTGAGGTTCAGCAATACCAAAATAAGATATATAAATATGAAATTTTATTTGTTTAATATGGAGTGTGTTGAACTGTAGATAAAAATTTGTTAATTAAATATTATATAATTCTCAACTACCTTTTGGGGTTCACTAATACCAAATTAGGATATGAAATATGAAATATTATTAATTTAATAAATTTTTCTTAATTATACCGACGTACAATTATTTAATATATTTAGATTCAGCACAAGTGTAACTATTGTTCAAATTAAAATCAAGTTATATATCTGTTGAACATTCGTTATAAAAGAATTTCAATTTTTCATAAAAAATGTTGCAAATATGTTTGATATGGGTGAAAAATAATCCCTAAAGACATAATTAATGTTATATTGATTGGCTCATTAATAAGGCCCGAAACCCTAGTTGGGCATTAAATTCGTAAGTAATGATTAAGCCCAAGAAACAGCCCAAATCGGGGATGCCTGGTATAAGATTTTTTCTAACATGGGCCTGATCTGTTAACAAGGAACGTTCTAGAATCAAGGGACAAGAAGTAGCCTCCAAGGCACCTAATTCGACATGGAAACTGAATCCTACAAGGTAGGAGTCTAGAACCTTCCTCAAGGAGGTGGCTTGTCCATCAAGTCTCCTAACTCTACTACGATTCTAAGGCTCCCAACGCCTATATAAGGCCTGACCCCTCATTCTCAGAACTACGTCTTGGCTTGATTCTCAATAACGAGATACGTAGGCATTCTGTGAGGACCGATCAGTCTCGAAACACGGAAACAACCATTAAAGCTCGAAGCTCACCATCCCTTGTCTTTAATACATACAACATCAACCATGGTTCAAACACGAAGGACACCAGTCACAACCGAGGCAACCACCGTCACCTCTGCTATGCCTGTCATTACTGAATAAGGTTATGTACCCCCATCAACTGGGACAATCACTCAACCTCAAGTTTCTCAACCTATAGGGACGACTCCCCATGCTGAGAGAACTCTGCCCGTGGTTGTCCAACTAAACAAAGAGACCAACCGTCTTAAAATGGTGGTCTCTCACCTTGTCAATCATCCACTACCTCTGGGGGTGCAGATCTCTACTACAGATCTCCCTAGAAGTACGAATCCGACATATGGTTTGCCTAACTACCCCCCAAAATACTCGAGGTGTTGGGCCAAGCGGCCATGCCCTGCAGATACATAAGCCGTATGACCCTCCTTACATTAGAGGCTTGGGCCCTGATCAAGGATATTATGAGTACTCTGGTCCTTATACTGATGATTCTTCATCTGAGGATGACGATCGTGATCAAGCCCCGAGGAGGCGACATCCAAGTAAGGAGCCTATAAGGCGTACTCGACAAATCCATGATGGACCCCCTCTGACAGCTACTGAGAGAATCAAGGCTCATGAGGTCGAGATCCAAAAGTTGAAGGATGACATAGCAAGAGAACAAGCAAGGCAGAATCAGAATCGACCTCCTCCAACTTCAGGAGGGATTCCCTTTGTTGATTTGGAGAGGACTTCAAGGAAACAGAAAAGGGCTGATGCCCTAACTGGAGTAGCTACAAGGGTGGAAACCCCCAGGGGTGATCCCAAAGACTTGATGCCACTTGGAGACCCTGACGATCCCACGCCCCCATTCACTGAAGAGGTGATAATTGCTCATGTCTCCAGGAAGTTTAAGATGCCTACAATAAAAGCATACGACGGAACGGGTGATCCCTCAAACCATGTGTGGACGTTCTCAAACGCACTGCTGTTGCAGCCCGCTAGTGACGCACTCAAGTGTAGGGCGTTCCCTCATATCCTGACAGGCATGGCTCAGCGATGGAATAGCCGGTTGCCCACAAACTCGATTGGCTCTTTCAAGGAATTGAGCACGACTTTCATTAACCAATTTGTTAGTGGGAAAGTTCATGAAAAAAGCTCTGCATATCTCATGCAAGTGAAACAAGGAAAGAATGAGAACCTAAGGGATTATCTCAAGTGCTTCACCAAGGAGACTTTGAATGTCCCTGATCTGGAAAATAAAGTAGCTATGATAGCCTTGGAGAATGGAATAACGAACACCTTCTTTCAGATGTCGTTAGCAAAGCATCCCCCCGAAAGCATGACTGAGCTCCAAAAAAGGGTAAGCAAATACATAAAGGCTGAGGAAAGTATGAGGAAAACAGAGGTCTCTATCGAAAGTGGTGGAAACAGGAACTCTAGGAAATGAAAGACAGAGCAGGAGTATGATGCTAGGGACAAGTATCCCCAAACTAGCAAGGACTCCGACTCTGCTCTAGGATCGAGGTTTGCTGGGTATGCAAGGCTGAACACTCCTAGGAGTCAAATCTTGTTGGATATTGAGAAGGATAAGGATTTTCGATGGCCAAAGCCGCTCAGGGGTGATCCCTCAAAGAGAAACAAGAATCAGTATTGTAGATTCCATAAGGATGTGGGGCATGACACTGATGATTGCAAGCAACTCAAAGATGAGATAGAGTTCTTGATCCGTAGAGGGAAACTGAGCCACTTCACTAAGAGTAAAAATCGTGGTAATCAAGGAAGAGAGTATGATAGGAGCGCCGATGATCGAGATCGTAACCCACAGCCCCGAGGGCCAGTAATCAACATGATCTCAAGTGGCCCGACCGCGACTGGGACAATAAAGAATTCTCGAAAGGCTTGTGCCAGAGAAGTAATGCACATTGTTGGAGAAACACCAAAACGTGCAAAAACCGAGGTAACAATCAGATTTTACGAATCAGACCTTGAAGGGGTGAAGTTCCTCAACGATGACCGGCTGGTCATAACACCCATGATTGGGAATTCAGAGGTGAAGTGAGTCTTGATAGATAATGGAGCTTCAGTGGACATTTTGTTCCATGATGTATTCGTGAAGATTGGATAACATGCCTATATATGGATTCAGCGGAGTAGAGTCTAAAGTTAAAGGAACTATTTAGTTGCCCATCACGATCGGACAGAAGCCAATGGAGGCCATACAGATGCTGAACTTTTTGGTTATCAAAGCATCTTCTACTTATAATGCCATCCTTGGGAGGACCGGACTTCATGCTTTTAAGGCTGTGGCCTTAACCTATCACATGAAGATCAAGTTTCCAACCGAAAATGGTGTAGGAGAACAAAAAGGTGACCAAAAAATGGCTAAAAGCTGTTATGTAGCCGCATTAAGGCGTGATGGAGTCGGGGGGCAGGTCCTTCCGATTGAAGACATGGATGCCCGCAGTGATAAGGAACACCAAGAAAAGCCAGCAGAGGACGTCACACAGAAGCCTCAGACAGCCATTAAGGCTAAGGCGTCAACTGACTTCGTGGTTGAATGTACCATTGGCAACCAAGAAGTCGGGGGGCAGGAGATAGTATCGCAATAAGAAAGTGAGTTTCAGAACAAGAAGGAGGAGCCTATATCTGACCAGAGCTCTATTTTGATGGAGCATCAAAAATAAAATCAAGCAATGCAGGCCTAGTCTTGCAAAGCCCCGATGGGTTCAAACTATCTTAGTAGGACTTAGCTTCATATTTATCTAGTAGAAGTAGAAATAAGGTTCGATGAAACCATTATAGAGCATGTCACTCCGAGTAGGACAGTAGTACTCCATGTAAGGGTTGAACCCATTTCAAGTTATTAATGCAAGTTTGCTTTTCATTCTATGATTTTATTTATGTGCCAAACACCTGATGTGTGTAAGTCAAAGATGACCAAGTACCGAAAATAAAACAATACACGAATGGAAACAAACACATAAATAAAAACCCTGAAGGGTCGCGAGTTAGGTTATAACACAACCAAATAAGAGTTTAAGTCCTTGAAGGACCCTGGATAAAAGACAAGCTGATAAAAAGCCACATCTAGAAATCAAAGCCATGCAAGGCTGTGGAGGCTAAGGACTAGCTACTCTTCAATAATTTTTTAAGCACTTGGGTTGAGAATCCAAGGATGAAGACCAACAGAGAACATTGCACTCCAGTCCTAAGATTAAGGGATATAATAAGAATCATTGAACAAGGATTAATTAAGAAGTTCAAGCAAGTTTTTGTCTCAGGAGTTTAAAAGGAAAGAACCCCACGTGATTGTATTTCTCGAAATCTAAATCGAGGAATCAACCTTAAATCCTTGACCTAGAATCAAGAAAAACAAGAAGCAAAGATAGGTTTAAAAACCCTGAAATCAGAACTAAGGTTTGAGATAAGCCATGAAAGACATGAGGTCAAGTAAGGGGTCCTAGAGAACTTTAGTTTGACATCAATCCAAAAAGAAAGGTCGTGAATACTTGGTAGTCGACATATGAACACCAACGTTTAACATGTGAACATCAACCTCGAATCCTAGGTTGAGAAACACGAGATATTAGCCATGAAGGCCAAGATTAGCTGTGAAGGCCAAACTTGAGGGGGTCATGAACCTCCAATTAAGATCCAAAGGTTGAAACTTCAAGTCAAAACTTGAAAACCAATCTAAAATATTGGATTCTCGATCCAGAACGCCAACGTTGAATATCTGAACACTAGCGTTGAACACTTGAATATAAACCCTGAAATGGAGATTGAAAACCTCCTAGGGAAGGTTCAAGACCTCATGAGGCCGACCATAAGCCAAGAAGGCCTTCAGCGACCTTAAGGAGCTGACCAGAGGCTCTAGAGGGACTTCAGCAGACCAGAAACCTTCTGGTCTTGGACCGACAGCTCTAATACAAGTTTTGGTGGTTTAAAACACCCAAAACTTGGCTTGAAACCATGTGATGGTAGTCCAATATGCTCTCTTTCATTAAAATCCAAACTTCAAGGTTAGGGTTTAAAGAACTTCCTTAAGGTTGAAAACCCTTGATTTTGAACATCAACGTTCAATATTCGAACATCGACGTTCAACACTCGAACAACCCCAAGGCCGAGCATATGCCAGCCAAGAGGCCGCCAGAGAAGCCCCAGGAACCAATACAAATATTGAAGCCATGACGGCCAACCGAGCTAAGAAAGGTTGTTTCAAAAACTCTAGGTTGATGTCAACCCAAGATGAGGAGTCGGTAGGAGCCACTTACCAAGAGCTAATAAGCAAGGTTTTTGCACCCTTGACCGAGAAGACCATGGAGGTCTACGTGGATGACATGTTAGTCAAGAGCTTAATCAAGGCAGGCCATATTAAGAACCTCAGAGAGACATTTGAAGTGCTAAAGCACCACAAGATGATGTTGAATCCAGCCAAGTGTACCTTTGGCATGGGATATGGAAATTTTTTGGGTATGATGGTTTCGAAGAGAGACACAGAAGTCAGCCCTGATAAGATCAAGGCAATCCTAGATATAAATCACCATGTTCCATAAAGGGCGTACGGAAATTGACTGAAAGAATTACAGCCTTAGGGAGAGTCATCTCCAAGTCTGGAAACAAGTGTTTGGCTTTCTTTTAAACATCGAAGAGAGTAAAAGATTTTGAGTGGACTGCAGAAATCCAAGAGGCCTTTGAGCAGCTGAAGCCCCATGTTGGCCAAATCTAGTCCCAGAGAGACCCTTTATTTATACTTGGCAATATTTCAGCAAGCATTGAGCGTTGTGACTCATTAACGAAGAAACTAAGGTTCAGAAACCCATCTACTATGTCAGCAAGGTGCTCCATGGAGCCGATTGAACTACTGTGCTATAAAGAAGTTTGCTTTAGCCATGATCATGGCCTCAAGAAAATTAAGACCTTTCTTTTAATCATATAAAATCGAAGTCTTGACAGACCAACCATTGAGAAATATCATGCACAGCTCGAAGGCTAGTGGAAGATTGATTAAATGGGAAATAGAGCTCGAAGAATTTGATATTAAGTACAATCCGTAAACTACAATTAAGGCACAAGCACTCGCTGACTTCGTGGTTGAATGTACCATTCACAACCAGGAAGTCGGGGGGCAGGAAGGTACCACACCCCAGCAAGGGCAAGATAAAACACCCCAAGAGGGAGAAAAGGATGAAGTTCAGAAGGAGTATTGGGTGCCCTATTTTGATGGCAGGAAAGTACCACACCCCAGAAAGAGCAAGATAAAACACCCCAAGAGGGAGAAAAGGATGAAGTTCAGAAGGAGTATTGGGTGCCCTATTTTGATGGGGCATCAAAAACAAAACTAAGTGGAGCTCGTTTAGTTCTACTGAACCCTGATGGCTTCACGATTGAATATGCCTTGAAGTTGAATTTTTCAACGATCAATAACGAGGCAGGGTATAAAGCCTTGATAGTCGGACTAGGCTCGGCTCTAGCCATGAGGGCCAAAAATCTTAAAGTCTGTGGAGACTCAAGGCTGGTGATAGCCCAAATGAATGGAGATAAGTGAATGGAGATTTTGAAGCCAAAGATGAAACGATGGTGAAATACATGAGGATTGTAAAATCACAGTTGGTACGATTCGAGGAATGCCTCCTTGAATTCATCTCTAGAGAAGAGAATATAACGGCCGATGCCTTGTCTAAATTTGCCTCGTCTGAAATCGAGAATTACACTAGAAGTGTTTACTATCAGGTCTTGGAGACCCCCACTATAGAGCGCAAGTTTTTGGCACCCATCGACGTTGGAAGTTGCTGGATAGATCCCCATCAAAGCCCATCTTGAGATTGGTTGGCTCCCTGATAATGCCTTGGAGGCACGGAAACTGTCAGTGAGAGCATTAAGATATGCATTGATCGAAGGTCTCCTCTATAAGAGATCCTTTGTAATTCCACACTTAAAGTCTAGAATTTCAAATCTTAACTCAAAATCCAAGCCTTGATGGCCAACAAGGCTGTTGCCTCAAACCAAGCTGGTTGTTTGAATTCAAGGCGTGAAAATCAGGAACCATTGGCTAAATTCAAACCAAGGCAAGGTTCTACAAACAAGTTAGGAGAGTTAGAGTCCTTGAGTCAAAGTCAAGGATTCAGCAAATGGGTTAAAACCCTTATGGTCTCTCAAACATACGCAAGGACACTAGAAATACCCATGAAAAAACTTTTTTAGCTCCAAAAGTGCCCTAAACGACATTTTTTGGGGTCGAAAAGTTGGGCAAATAAGATAAATCATAATTTCAAGACCTGGAGCTCTGAAAGACCTTGGATTTGATATATCGTGGGTCTCATTCGGAGTAACAAGTCAAAAGTTACGGATGATTTTGTGCATACGATGCTTTTTCGACAAATTTCAAACCAAAGCAAGGTCCTATGAACATAAAAAGAAGGTTGGAATCAAAATCAAGGATCGAAAACCAACCACAGTATCCTAAGACTTGAAGTCAAGTGTTGAAAAACAAGGGAATTCCCTATGTAGACAACTAAGAAGCAAAGACCTCTTTATTTAAAGATAAGTGGGGCAAGGCCATAGGAACTCCATCACAAATTCTACATCCTAATATGAGAATGGAAGGTGGTTGAAAACTAGAGGCCATGGTTGAGTCCAAAGTTGCCTGAAACCAAGGATTCAAGAACAAGTTAAGGCCCGGAAGGTCACGAAAACTAAGAAGTAGGTTATTTGAGATCAAGGATCACAAAATCAACCAAGGTGTGGCAACTCCACTTTAGAAACAAAGAAGGAATCCAAAGACAATATTTGGTTTTGGTCAAAGTCAAGGTCAAAAGTCAAAGTCAAAAGTTAAAGTCAAATGAAAAAAAATTGGAGGGACCCAGTCGACCAGGGGTGGCCGACCAAGTGCCCTTGGCCAAATGGCCGACTAGGGTAGGCCAACCAGAGCATCATGGAGGAAAAATGGGTTCAGGTGTTTCAAACACCTGAACCCCTGGTTGATTTCGTTAGGCTCCAAATAGTGATCCTTTGAAGTTTTGAAAAAACCTTGTTTGAAAACAAGGTCTGGTTTGAAAACCAGCTTAAAAGGTGGTATTTCGCCTCCAAAGCATTAAAAAATGCATGTTTTCATGTTATTCTTCTTCATACCAGGAGATTAGAAGAATCCCCATCATATAAGCTCAACTTCAAAATTTGAGTTTAGGGGTGTCAGGGGTGTTGAAAAACCTGGAAGGTGCTTGAAAACCAGGTCCAGGGGACCGTATTTCTTGTCTAGACAACTCAAAAATGAGAATATTCACGTGATTCTTTCTCCAACCAGGAGGTTATAAGAATCCCTACTGGATTAACTTGACTTTAAAATTTGAGGTTAGGATTTCACTAATCGAAATTAGGGGGTGATTAACCTCGATTAGCGACGTTTAAGGACTTCCACTCGAAAATTAACCCATCTTAAGGTTAGAATGGATATTCTAGTAATACTTATATCAAGGATGAGTTAGTTAGCCTTGACTAAGGCCATTATAGCCCCGTTTAGGGTTGTTTAGCCCCGATTAGGGTAGATTTAGCATCTTTTACTCGAAAATTAACCTTAATTATGGCTTACGAGCAACGACCACCTGATATCAGCCTCAAATAAGGTAAGTTGAGGGTAATAAATCACTAATGAATTTATGATAAAGGATCCTATGCACAAATTGTACTTGGATTAGTGTCTACGAGCTCGAAACGGCACTAATCCTATTCCCGAAAGGCCCATAAATCCTAAGAAAAAGGTTCGAGAGGCCAAGGAACACTTGACTTTCTTAAGTATTAACTATAAAAAGGATTCAAGTTATAATCGTTGTGAATGTGTAGGTCGCTCCACACTTCACTGTAAGACAATACCCTGGCAGGGCGACATGACCTTAAACTTCTACGAAATCAAGTTTTCCCAGAAATTGGGGGGCAAATGATATGGGTGAAAAATAATCCCTAAAGATATAATTAATGTTATATTTATTGGCTCATTAATAAGGCCCGAAATCTTAGTTGGGCATTAAATTCACAATTAATGATTAAGCCCAAGAAACAGCCCAAACCGGGGACGCCTGGTATAAGCTTGTTTCTAACATGGGCCTGATATGTTAACAAGGAACGTTCTAGAATCAAGGGACAAGAAGTAACCTTCAAAGCACCTAATTCGACATGGAAACTGAATCCTACAAGGTAGGAATCTAGAACCTTCCTCAAGGAGGTGGCTTGTCCATCAAGTCTCCTAACCCTACTATGATTCCAAGGCTCCCAACGCCTAGATAAGGCCTGACCCCTCATTCTCAGAACTACGTCTTGGCTTGATTCTCAATAACGAGATATGTAGGCATTCTGTGAGGATCGATCAGTCTCGAAACACAGAAATAGCCATTAAAGCTCGAAGCTCACCATCCCTTATCTTTAATACATACAAACCCTAGTCGCAATTTAATAACCCTCGTTTTTATTCCACAACAATGTTTTTAATAAATTATAAAATGTTATAAATATGTTATTGTTTCCAATTATGTGTATTCAATAAAATATCGTTTAATATTTAATATATGATGTTGAACCGAAGTTATATATGTGTTGAACAAAAATAGTTTATAAGTTTGTATTTAAGAAAGTTTTTACTGGAATTTAGTCCTATACATACATGAGTTTCATATATTATCAACTTGTAACAGATAAAGAATATTTTTCAAACAAATTTTGAGTTGCCTAACATTTTTAATTAATAAAATATTATAAATAATTTCAAATAATTTTATTAAAATTTATTTGATAAATTTTGTTCTTATATTAAGCATATTTGTTGTCGTTTTAATAAATTGTAAATATTTATAGTGCTTGTGCTATGATATTTGTAATAAAAAAGAATTCCTCTAGTTGTTATGATTTTTTTTTAATTCGGTGTCTCTTTCGCGTACCTCGACTAATCTGAAAGATTGATAACACACTAATACCCATCGAGCATGACATTCCATTTACTTTCGTACCTCCCAGTAGAATCGAACATATGAACTTGGGATGGTAAGTTCTTAAATCACAGTATCAATGGTGGAGCGGTGGTGATTTTCTAGTTGTTATGATATACTTAACTGAAGAAATAAAATCCACGAAAAATTGTTGGGTTGCAAGTGCCATAACTGTAGAAGATATAGTACGTGTTTGGGATATCTTAAATTAAGTAGCTTTTAACTTAAAATGAATAAGCATATATAAGTGATAAATAGAAGAATATTTATAAGTTATATGAGTGTTTGGATAAATTTACTTATAAGTCAGTAAAGTATTTTGTTAAATAAAATTAAAAAAATTATTATGTAATAGAATAATCTCAATACATGCATTTTAAATTAAAAAGATTTTTAAAAACACAAATTTTAAATTTTAAATTTTAAATTATTAAACAAGCAAAAAAACCAAACAATAAGAAATAAGTTAGGAAAAAAGTACGACGTTACTAACATTCAACTTATCAACATATAAGTTATAATTTGACTTAATTAGTTGAGTTAACAAACACCTCCCATAAATTTTTATGAGCTTATAAGTCATAAGCAGACTTAAAACACGATTCCCAAATAGGCCTATAATCTTTTGGCCCATTAGGTTTTTTGGGGGTGGGGGTCAGCTTAAAACACGGTTGCCAAACAGGCCCGTAGTTTGGCCCATTGGATTTTGGGGGGGTGTGTGGGGTAGGGTGGGGGTGTTTTGGTTATATCTCATACTAGTAACCATACGTTTCCCCATATGTTTCCCCTTATTAGAGCAATTCCAATGCATAGTTATAGTTAGTCCTATAGCTATAATATAGAACCAAAATCAAAAAATTCAACTCCAATGCAAAGCTATTTTTAGATGGATAAATGCATAAATGGATATTTGGTTGAATCTTTAGAATCAAAGATGGCTATAGCCATTCTTACCACATCATCTATTATATATATCAAATGGCAACGTAAGGGTAAAAAAAATGCCAAAATAATGCCCATTAAATTACTAATATACCATTATTTATCACATAATACAAAAACGCCACTACAGTTTAATTAAAAAAAAAAATAAAAGTAGGTACTGGGACTTCAACCCAAGACCTTCAACCTAGAAGTGAGAATCTCAACCACTATGCTAGATGCTCAATTTGATTAAATTATAAAATTAATTATCAGTATTCGCAAATATGCCAAAGGTTACATTCAAATTTTTTTTTGAAACTAACGAACTTCTTCATTCATTAGAAAAATCAATCATGATAGTCTCCAACAATTGAGGAGGAGGAGACGTAAATACATGGAAGCAGTTGATTGAACAAGGAAATCTAGCTAAACAATGAGCCACCTTGTTAGCTTGCTTACGAATATGGGTAACCATTAAGCCGGAAGCATATTGAAGGAGCCATTTGCAATGATCCACCACATGACCAAACTCCAGCAGATATTCTTTCTTACTCTGCAAAGCTCTAACAGTGAGAAGGGAGTCTGATTCTATGATAACATTGTCATCTCCTCTCTGTATAACCTAGGAAAGAGCCTCCCTTACTCCTATAATTTCATCCTCAAGAATTGTAGGAGGACATGGCAGTGCTGTGACTTTAGCCTCTATGAACATCCCACTGTGATCTCTCACAACCATTCTTATCGAATACATATCAGACTGAGGAAATATAGAGGCATCAACATTTACTTTTAACATACCTTGAGGAGGAGGGCACCATTTTCGTTCACTCGTCACACTTGATTTACTAATACCAGTACTAGTAATTTTCACATTCTTCCTAGCCTTCCTCCATTCATGAACACTGTTGAAACTCAACTCCATGGCTAATTCTGCAATAACCATCTTATCCTCCCATACCTTCTTATTGCGCCGAAACCAGATGCCCCACAGAACAATTGACAGCTTAACACTCTCAGCCTGACTCGACAATTATAACTTACTTAGAAGCCATTCTGGAGCTGAGAAGACTTGAGACATGTCAAAAAAAAGACCTACATCATGCCAGCAACTCTTTCCAAATGTATAATCAAAGAACACATGGAGTAAGTGCTCCACGTCCACATTACACATAAGACACAGAATAGTAATGGGACACCTTTATGTTTTAGACGATTTCTCACTGGTATGTTTTTTCTACAGAACCGCCATAGAAAAACTTTCATCTTATGAGGCATGGTGAGTCTCCATAATTTATTCCAACCACCAGATCGAGTACATAAAGAATCACTGTTTATCGATTATGCCATAAATGATATCCAGTCTTAACATTATAAATTCCATCATTAGACATGGACCAAACTATTCTATCTTCAACTGTTCGTTGTGGCACAAAGGTTGCCAGAATAGCTTTTGCATCATCAATATTGAATAACTCATATACTTTATCTGAATCCCATAGTTTAGTACCTGGGTAGAACAAAGAGGAAACAACTTCATTTCTGCCTTCATACTGCTAATGGTTCTCAACTCTAAAATCCATCTTTTTTGACAACCAAGGATCCTTTTGTTGCTATAATTCTCTGACCATCGGCAACTACCCACTTGTAACCCTTGCACAATACTTCCTTTGCTTGCCACAGACTTTGCCAAACAAAACTAAAACCTTGCCCCTTATCATCATTCAAAACATGTACACCAGGGAAGTACCTTGCTTTTAAAATATGAGAAACTAACATGTCAGGCTGCTCAATGCATTTCCAAATATGTTTTCCTAACAATGCTATGTTAAAACCGTGAAAACTCTTAAAGCCCATTCCACCTCGACTCTTTAACATACTCATGCCCTTCCATGAGAGCCAATTCACCCCTTGCTTTGAGAAGACCCCGACTTCCACCAGTAGCCATTAATTAATCATTCAATCTCCTGTGATAGTGTCTTAGGTAGTAAAAAACAAGACATACTATAATCCGGAATTGTTTGAGCCACGTTTTTAATAAGAATTTATTTTCCTGCTCTAGAGATCAGCTTAGCATTCCATCCTTGAATACGTTTTACAACTCTATCTTTCACATAACCAAAGACTCTCTTTTTTGATCTCCCCACTAGTGATGGAAGACCCATATAATGGCTGCTAGATATGTCATTATACACACCTAACACTGTAGATAGCTGAATTTATTTGTCTATATGCACATTAGAGCTAAACATAACCCATGACTTCGTAATTAATTTCTTGACCTGACATCTCACCATACTTCTCCACAATTGCTTTAATGCATGAAGCTTCCTCAAACGATGCTTTGAAGAACAAAAAAGAATCATCAGCAAACAACAAATGAGACACCTCAGGAGCAGTTGGACCAATCTTACACCCATGGATCCTTCCTTCCTCTTCTGTATTATCCAACAGATTTGATAACCCCTCTACGCAAAACAAAAAGAGTTATGGAGATAGAGGGTCTCCTTGACGGAGACCTCTCTTAGGATTGATAGGGCCTATAGTCAAACCATTAAAACTGATATCATAGGAAACCGTGGAAACACATCTCATTATCCAACCAATCCATTCATTATAAAAACAAAGAGATTGCATACGTTGTTTCAAGTAATGCCAGCTCACCTTGTCATAAGCTTTACTAATATCCAGTTCAAGCGCAACCTCACCATCTTTACCATCTCTACCCCTTCTCATATGGTTCACAACTTCAAATTCTACTATGATGTTATCAATTATACTACGATTAGGTACAAAAGTGGACTGTTTCTCTAATATAAGGCCTGGTAAAACTCTTTTAAGTCTATTTGCCAATACTTTCGCCACAATCTTATATAAAAAATTACAGAAAGCTATTGGACGTAAATCTTTCATATGACAAAAATTTTATTTTTTTAGAGTTAACACGACATTAGTATGATTCAGATCAGCTGGAAATGAATTACCTTTACTCCAATTCCTGCAGCACACAAACACCTCTTTGCCCATTGCTTTCCAGAAACTTTGATAAAATGCTGGATTTAATCTGTCAGGACCACTAGCCTTATCCGGGTGCATTTGGTGAACAACCTCTGTGAACTCCTCAAAGGTCACTTCTTTTATCAATCTCTGATTCTGCTCATGCAAAATTACTCGAGGACTTGCAACTGCTACACTCGTATGCACATTACTATTAGCAGCAAAAATATCACTGAAATACTCATGCACTACAGCACCACATGTCAACATCATTCCCCACTTTAATTCCCTCATCAGTCATAAAAAAATCAATACGGTTAGTCTTCTTTCATGCAGAGGCATGTACATAAACAAATTTTGTATTATCATCCCCTTCTTTGAGCCAAAAAATTTTAGCCCTCTGCTTCCAGTAGAGTTTCTCATGCAACAAAATTTCATTTAAGTTGTCCCGCTCAATCATATATTGTTTCACACTAAAATCATAACTTCTATTCTTCAAGTCATCCAAAATAGCCTTTTGTTGCCGCACTTATTCTTTAAATTTATTGAAAAAATTCCTCCCCCACTTCTCCATATATCTTGACACCGAATTCAGCTTAGGCAACAGATGAGATGTAGTAATACTCTCCCAATGCCCTGTAACATCTTTAATAAAATTTGGCTCCTTGAGCCATGTGTTTTCAAATTTAAATCTGTATACTCTCTTAGAAACTGCTACCTCCAGCAATTCGAGATAAATGGCATCATGATCAGACATAGGAGTCGTGTAGACTGTTAGCTTGCACAACAGAAATTTTAACCACCAATCCCGAGTAACAAATACCCTTTCAAGGCGCTCTTGAACCCAGTCGCTTGTACCTCTACCCTTCTCCCAATGTACATACCACCTGTCAAGTCTATCTCTAATAACATACTTTCTTCTAAAGCATTCCTAAAACTCTCCATGAGAGCCCCAGGATGAGGATGAGTTCCTTTCTTGTCTGCATTATACAACAAATCATTGAAATCCCCCATGATACACCATGGGAGACTGGAGACTTTTGACAGTCGACAGATCATATCCCAAGCATCTTTCCACTTCGCACATTCAGGAAAACCATAATAGAGAGTTAACCTCCAACTACCAACATTATTCATATTAAAAACTAAATCTATGTGGTTCTGTGAGTACCCAGTGATACCACAATCGACATTGCTTCTACCTATTCTATCAACGGAAAAACCTTGAGGAAAACCAAACTTTATTCGGAGTTTCTCAATCTTATTTGCAACTGAAATGTCTCACTCAAAAACAAAACATCGAGTTTTTAACCTCTTACAAGGTCGTTCAGAGCTCGAACTGTACGAGAGTTCCCCAACCCTCTATAGTTCCATCCTAAGCAATTCATTGTGGATGGCTAGCTTGATGTGCAAGTTTAGCCAAAAAAATAGTAGGAGATTATGTGCAATCACTCTTGTTAGATGTTGATTCAAGTGATATCAGGATCTGGACTGCTGATCAGATACTGATGCTGATGTCATCAGTAGTACAACGTCAGTATTAGGGGTTATCAATATTGGAATCTGATCAGGATTACATGAAGATTTATATTAGTCCAGAGATCGAGGAAGATTGATTTATCGACTCCTATTTCATAGGATCGTAGCTATTAGTTAGGATATGTATTGTAAATAGTTGTTAATTGATTTGACATATCTTGTAATTGATAGGGTAGCTGTGTGATGTATATAAACACAGTTTAGGTTTTACATTTTAGTAATCGCTTACATGAGATATCTTGTAACCTAGCAGCTCTCAAGAATATCAGAATTTCTTGAGAGAGTTTGTAACAGTTTTATATCAAAGTTAATAAAGTTGTTATTTATTCATACTTGTGTTATCATTTCTGTTAACGTCGAAAATTTTATACAATTGTATTCAAGCTCCCTTCTACAATTGTTCATTACTGGGTCACAATTGGTATCAGAGTAAACTAATTAATTACAATCAGAAACGATCTTAAGATGTCAACGAGCAAGTATGAAAGTATTAAAATCCTTGTCCTCAAAAAGGCTGAATACCCTACATGGAGGGTAAAGATATTGATGTATCTAGAGGCAACTGATCCTAAATATCTTGATCGGATATATGATGGTCCATATATTCCTAAGAGACTGGTTGCAAGAACAGAGACTTTACCTGAGCATTATGTTCAGAAGACTAAGGCTGAATGGACTCTTGAGGAAAAGGCTGAAGTACTTAGAGATGCAAAGGTGAAGAATATCCTTCATAATAGTCTTGATGCTGTCATGTCAAACAGAGTGATAGCATGTAAAACTGCTAAGGAGATCTGGGAAACTTTGGAAACTCAATGCCAGGGCACTGAATCTATTAAAAGGAATAGAAGGGCTCTATTGATTCAAGAGTATGAACAGTTTGATGCAAAATCCGATGAAAGCCTCACTGATCTGTATGATAGATTTCTGACAATATTGAATAATCTATCCCTAGTAGGCAAAGAGTATGATTCAGAGGACTCGAACACCAAGTTTCTTAAAGCTTTGTCTGAGGAATGGGATACTCAAACCGCTATCATTAGGCATCAGTATGATCTTAATGCTTTGTCTCTTGATGAAGTTTATGGGATGCTAAGAACCCATGATCTTGAGGTTCAACAAAGAAAGAATAAGAAAAGCAACAAAGCAAAGGCTGTTGCTTTAAATGTTGAATCAAAATCAAAAGGAAAAGCTGTGGAGGTTTCAAGGAGAAGAAGTAGAGTAGTTGAGTCCAATACTGATGACTCATCATGATTCTACTGATTCTGACATGATGGAAATGGTTGCTATGATAGTCAAAGGCTTCAAGAAGATGAAGTTCAGAAAGGCTAGAAGATAAGGCAACTTTCAAAAGAAACCTTTCAATGCTGACAAGAACAGGTACAAGAAAAATGAAGGCAAAGGCAGCAAGTTTGACAAGTCAAAGGTCAAATGCTACAACTGTGATGGAATGGGTCACTTTGCAACTGAATGCAAAAAGGCCAAGACCAAAGCTCTTATCTCATCAAGCAAGGATTGGATGGACTCTTCCTCAGAATCTGAAGAGGAAAAGGTGAACTATGAATTGTGGTTGCACAAAATTACGTAAGCGTACGTGGTCACAAGTGATATATGAATAAGTCAAGTTCGTTCCCACAGAGATCTGGTTTAGGTTTCAATTCAGTTAATGCACCTATGCAACAATGTATGGTTTTTATTCACCGCTAAGACAATTAACAAATATAGGTTTTGATTAACTAAAATTAACTAAAAAGCAATTTAACAAACTAAGAATTAATTAACTAACGAGAATTGGAATCGAATTACTTATACGAGAGAAGACATGGGATCCTAACTTCATTAAATACTTCGCTTAGATCTGACGCCTTTAATCTCTATATGCAATGATTATGATATCTGATCGGACAACACGGAACAAGTACACGCTACCTGTCAGCATACGTATACCAAACTACCCATACATCCACAAAAGAGATAGAAGATGAATAGACACCAGTTATGCTTAGACCCTATATGTCTATAGAATTTGAAAACATAACGGTTGAAGAACAAGTTATCCATAAAGATCACACATGGCAGCGTAAGATAGTTCAAATTACACTACGGATCATGTTGGTAAACAATCATGAACCTATGCTAGCATGGCAAGTTCTAAATCTCAAGATCCACTATCGCTTCATAAGAGATTAACAGATTAGATGTTAGCTATGCATCTAACAATTAAGCACAACCATACGAGGATATCAATTATACATCACATACAGATCTTTAAAGCATCAAAATACTAAAACTCCATAAATAAATCCGTTAGAATCCCATGACGACGATTAGTTCATAATCGAACGGCCTGTCACCATGGGATCTAATGAAACCATGGTAAATAACAAAGTCTGATTGTAAATAATAATACTAGAGTATGAGTTTAGAAAACAAATCCGAAAACTGAGATCCAAAGTATGCTTAAGAAAAGAATATAAAAGATGAAGTAGATCTAGATCCCGTTGCTTGTCACGAGCGTTGGTGAATCTGTCTCCGCTTTTCTCTCTTGTGTCTCTGATAAGAACTATGTTTTATTGATGCCTAGAAGTGTTTATATAGCCAAGGAAGTCTTTTTCTCCAAGAAACATGCCAAAAATATAATTACAGGCTAAAATCAAGATTTTCCAGGCGGCCGTGCGCGCCGTTGCGCGCTCCTTCACGCTACTACGCGCTCCAAGGACAGCTCCTGCACGCTCCTGCGCCCATTCCCGCGCTGCTGCGCACCAGCAAATCTGCCGATTGCTGTTTTTCTTCTATTTTCTTCATTTTAAGTCCATATTCTCCCGTTCCTTTTGCATGTGTTGCCGTACTTCAATCCCCGGACTTAAAATCTTTGTAGAATCGTAGGGGAGACTCCGTTCTTCACTTCAAACTAGAAATCCACTCCAAGATCAACGGTAATCACCAACCCTAACCGATGTTTTACAATCCTGCACAACTAGATGAAACATATCAAAAACACGACATACTTGAGGCCAAGTCAATCAATTTAAGCCGATATGAAGCGCTCCAAGTGGATATAAAATCCACTTATCACATTGATGGCAAATGTTGATGAGATTGCTGCTCCTGATAATAATGTGCCTGAAATTGTTTTTGATTTTGATACTGATAATGTTTCTGAGGTAAGATCATTTCTAAAGTCTCTGCATATTAGCTTTAGAATTAAATTTTTGAAAATGCTAGAATTATATCTGAGATGTCAGAATTGTCTAAGAGAAATGATCATCTAGAAGCTGAGCTACTCTTTATGCAAGAAGTACAAAATGAATGTGATAAGGCTAGGCACATGAAATTAGAAATGGAATTTAAATGTACTGCTCTTGAAAAAGAACTTGAAGATGCTAATGAGAAACTCAGAACCTGGACTCACTCTGGAACAAAGACACATGGAATAATCACTGACAAAAATTGGAAAGAGTGTCTAGGTTATAAACCAGAAATAGATCAGAAAAAGAATAAAGGAAAAGTTGTTTTTAGGGAGTCAACAAAACCAAAGACCTACAGACATGTAATAGACAACACCAAGTTTGACATTAAACCTGTCAATTTTATGTATAGTAAATATTCCAATTCAGTTACTGAAAAGGGATTAACTTCTACTAAACAAAATATAGAGAGAGTGTCTAAAACTATTAAGTTGACAAATTCAAAGAATATAGGTCTTTTGTCTAAGAAACAACTGAGAGACAGAATCTGTGAAGTTACAGATAAAAAGGAAACAACTACTGCTAAGAGAAATAGAAATGGTAAAGTTGGAATAAATAAAGAGAATAATTATAAGTATATCCAAATGCACCAAGGAAATCATGCTTTAACTGTGGTAACTCTAATCATCTTACTATTGACTGCAGGAGGAGTAAAAAGAAGGGTACTGTAGTTCCTAAGTCTGACATTACGAATAGATTAGTATTTTATAAACCACAGAATCCATGTTTTCATTGCGGTAGTAAATGGCATTCTATTTATACATGTGAAGAATACCATAATTTGTACTACAATTATTATGAGCCTTTGCCTAAATTCAATAAAAGTACAATTTCTGGTAAAGTTAAGAATGTCAATAAAAAGCATGCATCTACTAACTCTGATACTGACAAGGCAAATTCTAATGGAATCATTCCTGACAGGACTGCCTTTATCAAAAAGACTTCTACTGATAAAAATGTTAAAGTGCATGCAAACAGAACCCAACAAGTGTGGGTTCTTAAAAATTCTAACTGAGATTTCTGTGTTTCTGATTGCAGGGTAAAAAGAAAAATGTGTTGATCATGGATAGTGGATGTTCTGTTCACATGACTGGAAACAAAACCCTGCTATCAGAATTTGAGGAGAAAGCTGGCCCAACAGTGTCTTATGGAGATGGCAACATTGGACAAACTTTGGGATATGGCAAGATAATCATTGGAAATGTCATCATTGAACAAGTAGCTCTGGTGAAAGGACTCAAACATAATCTGCTTAGTGTTAGTCAAATCACAGACAGAGGTTATCATGTCAACTTCAATGATACTCATTTTGAAGTAGTCAGTAAATCATCTGGAAGGATTGTCTTAACTGGTCAAAGACATGGTAACATTTATGAAGCCAACATCTACACCAATACTGATGGTCCCTCCACATGTCTCATTAGTAAAGCCTTAGTAGATGAAAGTTGGAATTGGCACAAGAAGCTTTCTCATCTCAACTTCAACAACATCAATTAGTTGGTTAAGAAAGACTTGGTGAGAGGATTACCAAAAGCATTGTATACTCCTGATGGACTCTGTGATGCTTGTCAGAAGGCTAAACAGAGAAGGACATCATTCAAGAGTAAAACTGAATCCTCAATTGATGAACCATATCATATGCTTCACCTTGACCTATTTGGACCAGCCAACATAATGTCCAGTCAACATAATGTCCATCAATAAGAAAAGGTATACTCCAGTAATTGTTGATGAATATACTAGATTTACTTGGGTATATTTTTTGCACATAAAAGATGAAACTGCTGAGATACTTTTGGACCATCTGAGACTCATTGAAACTGGCACAAAGTATAAAGTCAAGATTGTAAGAAGTGATAACGGAACTGAATTCAAAAATTCGGTAATGGAAGAGTTCTGCAAATACAAAGGAATAGTTCAACAATTCTCTGCTCCTGGCACACCCCAGAAAAATGGATTAGTTGAAAGAAAGAATAGAACTCTCATTGAAGCTGGCAGAACTATATTGGAGGAAGCTAAACTACCTACATATTTCTGGGCAAAAGCAGTCAACATAGCATGTTATACTCAGAACATTACTTTAATCAACAGACATGGTGTGACTCCTTATCAAATGATTAAAGAAAAGAAGCCTAGTCTGAAGCATCTACATGTGTTTAGCTGCAAGTGCTTTATTTTAAGACCTCATCCTGAACAGTTAGGAAAATTTGAGACTAAGGCTGATGAGGGCATCTTTATTGGCTATCCAACTACATGAGCCTTTAAAGTTTACAATCTAAGAACAAAGACAGTCATGAAATCTATTAATGTATCTTTTGATGATAAGAAGATAACACGAATTGCTGAAGACACACATGACAACTTGATTTTTGCAAATGAAGCTACCAAGAATCTTGATAAAATCATGTCAGATACTGATACTTCATCAGATCCTGATGATCCACCCATTCCTGATAATACACCAATTACTGATGGTGAGGCCAACAATGCAAATGTTAAGGGGGAGCAACATCAAGAAACCATCAATACTGATTCAACTCAAGCATCAGGAGGAGGTTCATCAGAAACAGATTCAAGTGATAATCCTGACAGTACTTCAGGAGGAGATAGCACTATCTCAGGGGGAGCTTCTAATGATTCTAGTTCTTTTGAAGATAACACCAATTCAGGGGGAGCATCCAATTTAAGAAAAAATTTACCATCAACAAGAAAATGGACTAAAAGTCATACTCCTGATTTAATTATTGGGAATCCAGGTGCAGGTGTTAAAACCAGGAGTGTAACTCAAAATGAATGTCTTTATCGTAACTTTCTATCAAAGGAGGAGCCTAAGAAAGTTGAAGATGCACTCAAGGATGCTGATTGGGTTACAGCAATGCAAGAAGAACTAAATGAATTTGAAAGAAATGAAGTCTGGAAACTGGTATCAAGACCAAAAGACATGTCAATTGTGGGTACAAAGTGGGTGCTTAGAAACAAGACAGATTCAGATGGCACCATTGTAAGGAACAAAGCAAGGCTAGTTGCAAAGGGATATTCTCAACAGGAAGGAATAGACTATGATGAGACTTTTTCTTCTGTTGCAAGGCTAGAAGCTATCAGGATTTTTCTTGCATATGCAACCCACAAGAAGTTCAAGGTTTTCCAGATGGATGTAAAAAGTGCTTTACTAAATGGAGAATTGGAAGAGGAGGTATATGTTGAACAACCTCCTGGTTTTCTTGATCCTAAATATCCAGATCATGTCTACATACTGGACAAAGCACTTTATGAATTAAAGCAAGCTCCAAGAGCCTGGTATGAAACTTTGGCTCAATTCTTACGGGAAAGTGGATTCAAAAGAGGTACAATTGATAAAACTCTGTTTTATTTGAATCATAGTAAGGATTTGCTGTTAGTTCAAATTTATGTTGATGATATCATATTTGGGTCAATTAATTCAAAGCTTTTTGAGAAATTTTCAAAGCTAATGCAGTCTAGATATCAAATGAGCATGATGGAAGAAATGAGCTATTTCTTAGGTTTGCAAGTTAAACAGACTGATGATGGGATTTTTATCAATCAGTCAAAGTATACAAGAAATTTGTTAAAGAAGTTTAATATGCAAGACAGTTCTATTGCTTCAACTCCCATAGCTGCAACTACTAAACTTGATCCAAATCAAGGTACAGAAGTAGATGTAACCAACTACATAGGTATGATTGGCTCTCTTCTATATCTAACTGTTAGTAGACCAGATATCATGTATGCAACCTATCTATATGCAAGATTTCAGGCAAATCCCAGAGAACCACACCTCATTGCAGTAAAAAGGATTTTCAGATACTTGAAAGGCACTCCATCTCTAGGCCTGTGGTATGCTAGAGAATCTAATTTTGGCTTAAGTGGTTACTCAGATGCTGATTTTGCAGGGTGAAAAATAGACAGAAAAAGTACTTCAGGCAGTTGTCAGTTTATGGGAGTCAGTTTCTGGGAGGTAGATTAGTCTCATGGTTCAGTAAAAAGCAAAAGTCTATTTCCACATCAACTGCAGAAGCTGAGTACATTGCTGCTGGAAGCTGTTGTGCTCAGATAATGTGGATGAGAAATCAGCTAACGGACTATGGTTTGTCATATTCAAAAATACCTATTTATTGTGATAACCAAAGTGCTATTGCTATGACAGGAAATCCAGTTCAACACTCTCTTACTAAGCATATCATTATCAGATATCATTTCATAAGGGAACAAGTACTGGAAGAAACAATTAAGCTACATTTTGTTCCTACTGATCAACAGCTAGATGATATGTTCACCAAGCCACTTCCTAAAGCTACTTTTAAAAAATTGGTGAATGAACTAGGAATGGTGAACTATGAGAGTTTCTGAGAGCAAGGAGAGATCAAATATCGATGATCATCAAATCCTAATGATTATCGAATCGTGATGAAAAGTCAATCCTGATAAATGGTCAAATACTGAATCCTAATGTGATGGTTCGTTTATCAGTATAATATTCAGGATCTAAGTGTTCTTTTTGTTCTGTTTTCCTGATTCTTTGTGATTATTGTTACTGAACGATTGAAGAATGTGATTGCTTTAATTAGTTTTTCATATTTCTTCTCAGATATTATTCTTCACAGAATAGTTCATTACATAACAAGTACACAAAACAATGAACAAAATTAGAGAAACAAGGTTTTTCATTGATAATAAGAAAGAGATTACATGCATACATCAAATCTTTGTTTTCTCTATCTACTAATCTATCGTCCAAACCACTCCATTGCTAGCAGCTATACCACATCCCATCTTTGCCACTTTGTTTGGATGGAAGTTAATAGGGATAAGGTTATTTTTGCTAACATATTCATTAACAATGGTTGGAGGTTTTGGATGAGGATGCCTTAGAGGAAAGTCATTTGAATGTTGCCTGGAGAGCAGCATTGATGTCGATCACTTTTGCAGGTTTTTCCTTCTCGATCTCCTCGAGACAAGCATCTATCTGCAGCCACAAAGTCTCAAGCTGCCTTTCCCAATCAAATGCTTCGAACTCTTCTCGTGAATGACTGAAGATATCTCGCTTCTCTACGAGATGGAGGTTTTTCTCCTCACTGATAAGGTTCGACATAATTGTTTAAGTGTTTGCTATAGGGTTTTGGAGCTTTAACAAGAAGAAACAAGTTTTTCTTTTTCAAGTGAGATGAGAATGGCTGTGTATCAGCGTGTTAAATAAAGGTAGAAGACTCTAGAGAATATGAAACGATTCATATTCTTCTTTTATGGGAACAGGTATTTTAACATTGTGATAATTGTTTTATTTAATTTCTCTAATTAAATATTTCATTGTTATTCTCTTTAATCAATTTCACAAAAATATGTTAAATATCTGACGAACAGTATTTTGTGCGTGTGTGTGTCACATATTGATATATGCATATAGATACATATAAAATGGCGTGCAGTTATCACCACTTATCCACATCCGTTCTCCACGAATTATGTGCACTAATCAGTACCTGACACCTGTAATTGAGGGTAATTTTGTTTTTCTAAAACAAAACACAAAAACGGTTCTCAATTAAACATTATTCTCTTTACAATCAGTAATTCATTGTCTCACTATCTCTGTGCGCTCTCAAACCCTAATTTCAAAAATCTCACATATCTCTCATTCTTAATTTCAATGGATGCCTCACCATTCATAAACAGTAAGGTTGTAATCAACGGAGTTACTTTTGCTACTAACAACTTCGTTGCTGTTCTCGACCATGAAGCTTTTCCCAATGATTTTCACATCATTCAGGACTTTATGGACTCAAGCCCAATCAACTATGCTCTAAACCAACCTGCCAAGATCTCCTTTCAATCTATTATGTAGGTGTGCAATACTGCTGTCTTTGGGAAAGGATCTGTATCAAGAAAGCCTCAAATGAACTTTGAATACAATGGTGTTACACATTATGTGACTCCTGAAGTTGTAGTTGAAGCTCTTCACTTACCAACTCTCAATGGTAAGACTCCTAACAATATTCCTGATTCAACACTTCTTGAGTTTGCTAAAAGTCTAGGTTACAATGGAGAGCCAAAGAAGTTTGGAAGCCTGTACAGAACCAAGCTTAAGAAGGAATGGAATTACTTCTTTGACACAATCAGTAGATGCTTCTTGAACAAAGTTACAAACTTTGATGTACTACCAACTGGCTCAATTAAAATTGGGTACTCTCTAATTCATGATCTTCCTATTAATTATGGGACTTTTATTCTGAAAGCATTAAGTGATAGAAAAACAGAAAAATGTGGATATGTCTGCTTTCTTAGATTTTTTCAATTGATATTTTCTCACTTATGTCAAAATGCTACATTTGAAAATGATACAATATTACCTATCTGTAGAATTTCAGAAAATAACATAAAGTCCTTAGTCAATTCTGATAAGGCAAATGGTTTTGAGGGAAATCCTTACATTCCTGATGAGGTCTGGCTTCTCTTGAAAAAGAGATTGCCTATTCTTTATGGCCCAGCAACAAGTGTTATGGGACAGGACCAAACACATCCTGTTCCTTACACAAGCACATCACACAAACAGCAATCCAAATAGTCAACAACCTCTGGTGTCTCCCAAAAGGCATTAGTTGTAAAAGAAAAGAAATCAGCTTGATCTGATGTGTCTGGAAGATAATCAGGATCAAAGGATTTCTCCATTCCAACCCTCACTCAAAAAAAGTCACAAGGGGGTGCACAAGGGGTCCTGGTTAAGAAGAAACATGGTCTTAAGGTTGATGATTATTTGATTAAAATAGGTGTGTACAAAGAAACAGGAGAGAAAAGGAAGTTTTTACAGTCAGAGGATTCTGATTCTGATTCTGGTGATGACACATTGCCTTTATCAATTGTGATAAAGAAAAAGGAAGTTGCTGCTGTTGCTACTGAAAAAATGGCTATATCTGAAAAGACAAAGAAAAGAAGAAAGATTATCAACAAAAGCAGTTATTATATTCCTATGGAGATACAGAATCTTATTGATGATACAGAGACTATTGCTGAAGTCTCTACCAATCCTGATAAGTCATCAGTTCCTGACACAACTGTCAATCTTGACACCTCTACTCCTGATAATTCACCTGTGAAGACTGTTGAGATTTCTGATTCTCCAGCACCTGCTTCTCCAAAAAGAAGAATCATTGAGATGTCTGTGGAAGAAGCAAATGCTATTGCTGCTCAGCTTGGTCTAGAACCAACACCACTTCTAATAAAGGGACAGGCTGCAGCAAGGGTCTTTCAAAGACAAAAGAAACAAAAGCAGTTATTATATTCCTATGGAGATACAGAATCTTATTGATGATACAGAGACTATTGCTGAAGTCTCTACCAATCCTGACAAGTCATCAGTTCCTGACATAACTGTCAATCTTGACACCTCTACTCCTGATAATTCACCTGTGAAGACTGTTGAGATTTCTGATTCTCCAGCACCTGCTTCTCCAAAAAGAAGAATCATTGAGATGTCTGTGGAAGAAGCAAATGCTATTGCTGCTCAGCTTGGTCTAGAACCAACACCACTTCTAATGAAGGGACAGGCTGCAACAAGGGTCTTTCAAAGACAAAAGAAACATAGGATTACTTCACCTCTGAAAGGATCTAGTCCACAGGAACTTGAACTTCAAAGGAGTTCAGCAGCTACTGAAGATCCAGCACTACTAAAAATCTGTTAATAGACATCACGGTCTTTAACATCGATTAAAATAAAACCGATGTTAAAAGTCTTTTTAACATCAGTGAAAATAAAACCGATGTCTTTTAAACATTCAGACATCACTTCATTTATCAACCGATTTCCTTAAAAACATTTAGACATCATTTCATTTATCAATCGATGTCTAAATCTCTCCTTAAAAAATTAAACTCGCGCGCCCCTTAAATATTTTTTCCCTCAATCTTTTTATTTTTCCCGCTTTTAACAATATGTTTCCCCCTTAGCCAATTTTTTTCGGATTTCCCCCCAAAACCCTCCTCCTCTCATTTTTCTAATCCCTCGCTAGCTCAGACAAATTACAAACTTAAAACTAAAATCTAAAAACTAAAAAACTCTCAAGTCTCTCTCGCCTAAACTCTCTCTCACCTCGACTCTCACATCTCTCTCGCGACTCTCACCTCTCTCTCCACTCTCACCTCTCTCTCCAGCCCGTACTTCAATCTTCGGTGTATCGCATGGATCGGTTCAATTTTAGGACTTAAATCGGATTCAATTTAGGACTTCAAAATTAGGGTTTTGTTCGATTTGGGGCTCCCATTTTAAGGTATTTATTTCTATATCTCTTTTATTTGCATGTTCAATCGAATTCGTTGTTGATGAATCTATTCAATAGATTCAATAGATATGGGATTGAATCTATTCGTTGTTCTTGCTATTAACCCTAAACTACGATTTGGGGATTCAATAGATTTGGTGTTTAATTTCGAATATTATTCACTTATAATTTCAGCTTGCTTGGGATATTGATGTTCTTCTTGTGTTCTCAAAGTATCAATCACTTTGAGAGATGACTACAGGGTGAAAATTTGGAAAGGATCTTGAAATAGTTTATCATTCAGTTCGATTTGTATACTAAAGGCCGTGTTTTGTATTTCTTATATTCTCATGGTTTTGCTTTTTATTAGTATGGTGTCTAGAGCAGACCAGAATGAAGTTTATGCAGAGTATGCAAGGCTTGGTGGTTGGAATGGTGAGTCTAATTTACAAGCTATTCTTAAATTAAATCTGAGATTCCTAGAAGCTTAATGGGCTTTCATTTTTTCTTTTATTAAATTAAAACAGAACGGACATGTTTTAGATTGGAAATGGAGGAATGACACATGATGAAAACATTGTTCATGTTAACATATGGGCTATTTCCAAAGTATTTCCGACTCTCTCCTTGTATGTTATTTTTGAGGACTTAATATTTGCATAATTCCATTGGCGTTGACTATCTTTGAATTCATCTGTATGTTGTTGCAGGCTCCTCTTCTCATAGTGTAAGAACCCCAAATTTTGGATATAATTAAAACTTTTTATTAAGTAATGATAAAATGAGGAACAATGATTCCGACAACAAGGTCACCAGCTCTAATGAATGGTGGTTTCAAAAGAACAATGATTGTAATGAATGGATCCTTGAAGGGAAATGAGTACGTGCATAGTGTTTCCCATACGTGCATAGTATTTCCCGTACGTGCATAGTGTTTCCTGTACGTGCATAGTAATTTGGTGGATGAATAGTGATTTTGTAAGTTGGAAAACTTTTCACGCCACCCTATGTACGGGACGTGTTATGGATGTTTCGAAGTCATATTAGTAATACGCGGAGGAAATAAGTGAATGCAGAGACGATCGGAATTCAGAAATTCCAAATTCTTTTTCGGTATAATATTTGACCGGACAGTGGATTAAATATTATTATAATCCTAGAATTGAGATATTAACCTTGAGGATTTGATATTTTGGGATGTTATTATATTTGATTTAAGAATGAAGGTAGGAAACCACTGAGGAGTGGTTATGGCTACAATGTAATAATTGATATTCGGAAAGAATGAATGGAATTCGACTTTATTATTTCTATGCCTTGAAGAATGCTAAAGGGTGACAACATAGGTAAGAATAATCTATCTTCTGAGGGAATAAGATATGGCAACTTCAAGCAAGAGAATACCCTCATGTCATCCAGATCGATAACAATTAATCCAGTAGTTCCGTAAAAAGGTTAAGGAACGATCGAAAGAGAATACGGACAATTGTACCACCCCAAGAGAACAAGTAAAGAATACAGAATGAATAGTGTTGTGGTGGGAGTATATAATAATATGAGACGACACTATATAGAAGTATTCGGAACGGATTTCCGAGTTCATATTAGTGATCCAGGGGGAAAATAAGTGTATGTAAAAGCTGTCGGATTCTGAAAAACCGCACTTTTATTTTCTCCGAGAGTTCCCTGGACACTGATAGCCTTAAGTATTTAACGAATGGATTTAAGGAATATAAATTGGAAAGTTAGAATGAAAGATGGAGAATGAAAGTATTAATATTAAAGAGGATTCCCGGTAAACCCTAATTAGAAATCCGTGAAATATTCCCACGAACGATCAATCGAAACGGGTAATAACCGGACACAGAAACAAGCAGAGGAAGCAAGAGTATTGTGCAAGCTACTAGAATAAATATCTAGCAACCAAGTGGCTTAAAGTAACTAGCATGCTTAGAGATTTAAACTAGTACTTTGCAAGCAACCACTTGGTTAGCCTTAGCACCATCCAAAACTCAACACATGTCTTGCCATTTCATCATCCAACACCTCACCACTTTGATAAAGTTACTTTTGCAAGATATTATGTTGCTAGTGGATGAGAGTGGATGAGATTAAAACACCAAAAAGCAAGCCAACCAAGCAAAACTCTCCTCCCCCTTGCAAAGCTCCATTCGACCTTAACCCTAATTCAAGAATCAAAGTCCAAGCTCCCACCATTGTTTGATCTCCAAAAATTTATCATAGATCCTATATTTCATAGAAATGATACCCTAAAAATCTTAGCCTCAAACATCACCTTTTCCATTTTCAAAAAAATCAAGAAAGTGGAGGATGAATAGTAACCTCAAGAACAAAATTCTTGAATCTTGATTTTGGTTGATGATCCAAGCTTCATGGAGGCTATACAAGGACTATACAAGGCTTACTAAGTGCATACACACCTCAAGGAAGGTATAAAACTCTTGAAACCCTAGGCCTTAGTTTATGTTTAATGATGTTCTTGATGAGAATTTAGATTAGTATGATTATGGTAATGATTAAAGCATGCTTATGTAGTGATATGTTGATATAAGAGGATAAAATAGCTAGATGAACGGAAAGGCATTGCTTGGCCTCAGTTCATGTATATAAGTCATGTATATGTTGTTTGGGTTGGATACTATGTTTATGGGAAGATTCGAAATTGGTAGATATTCGATTTACAGCCGTTATAATGCCCGATTTTGCAATACCATGTTTTGTATGCCATTTTCCATGCCGAACCCCTACTGTCCAGAGACCTTATCTGCCATGATAGGATAGGTAATGTTCTAAGCTTCGTTTTGATATAAAGATCATGTGAAACGGACTTACGGTTTAGGATTTATGACCAAATTACTAAAAGTAGTTCGAACCCGTAAACGAAAGTTCGTAACTGTAATTGAACCCTCGTAAACTATGTAACGTCATGGCGAATCTTGGTAAGTAAATACTAGAGGTAAAAAGGAAGGTGTGAAAGAAAACCGTATGTCAAAAGGATCATTTTTCGATTTATTAAAAATGTTCGAGTCAAGGTTAAACGCGAACGAACCCCTAAAAGACGACTCTTTTATAACTTCGGTAAAACACTTAGAAAACGGGCGATAAAACTCGGAGTATAGTATTGGTTCGTAACGATCGACTTTAGAACCCATATGACTTAAGTATGTCCCAAGTATAAGTACAATGACATGTCGTATTAACGAACGAATGTCGGGTCGGATCAGTGATAAAAGTAATCCACTAAAAGGGGTATAACGAGATAACTCGAGAACGTGTTTCGAATTAAGTATAACTTAACTTTTAATATGTTAAGTGATTAATCCCGAATGCCTTGGCTATTTATAGATCACCAAGCTGAACCGGGACCCGCTACCACTACCCCTTACCGTACTCGACTACCAGGCAAGTTTCAATTCCCTTCTTTTAGGCTGTTGTTGTGATTGAATAAATATATATATATGATTGCTGATATACATATGCCATTGCATGCATGCCTACTTTCAAGTTGAATTGATATACTTGTTCCCTGAATGTTATTGTTGGCTTATAAGCTAGATAGTTCTATATCAGTTATAAGCCGGTTATTGTAAGACCCTCATAGAAGGGCGTATACATCTTATTAATCAAAAATAGACCGGGAGTCAATATTCCTTGATATATCGAGATTACCTCGGAGGAAAATATTTAAGTAAATATTTTCTATTATTCAGGCGACGAATATAATTTGAATATTCGTTCGAGATTATTTATTTTAATGATCCTTACTTCAAATAATTATTTGAACGTAATCATTCGACGAATAATATTTGTCAATATTTATTCAGAGTCGAATTGATTATCGATTATTATTTCGAATACTCTTCTTAAGATGAGACTACTAAATGAATATTATGTGGACATTCATTTAGAATATAATTTTATTAAATAAATATTACTTTTGAAAATTCATTTAAGATATTAAATACTCGATGAATATTATTTTAATATTCATCTGAAGCTTGATTTAATTATCGAATATTATCTCGAATATTCTTTAAAGCCTGGATTACTAAATGAATATTACTTGATATTCATTTAGGATATTATTCATTAAATGAATATTACTTTTGAATATTCATTTAAATTCCTAATTAATTATGAATATTACATTAAATATTCTTTTCAGGTCTTATTAATTAATGAATATTGTTTTGAATATTCATTGAATTATTTATTTATTCAATAAATATTCTCCTGATATTTCTTCAGGGATTATTTTGAGAAATACTCTGATTAAAGATATTCTTTCATATTCCCAACTATTCTTTAAATATTTTAACCCATTAAATATTCTCTGAATATTTATTCCATACTTAGAATAATCTCGATAAGGTTTATCTTCTTCGATTATTACGAGAAATATCTCGGAGTCATATTATTATTAATCTTATATCAAGAAAGGTTCTCAGACATCATTCTTCTTTGAGTCTATCTCCTTAATAATAAGGGAACCTTACTTGGAAAATGTTATTTATCTTGTCGACTTCCCGGTCATAAAGTATTCTCGTCACTTGCAACTCGGGTGCTATTGACTTACTAAGTCGTTGTTTACCTTCTCATCTTTCGAGGGGTAAGATTGTTGGAACAAGTTGATATCCGTTACCAAGTAATAGCTTGGGAGTTATTGGTAAATTTTCCTTTCCAACTAGATACGACTACTTTGTGGAGTCTTATCAACAAGTATTATACTTGGGGAAAGGGGGACGAACGTTACATTCAGAATCATGAATTCTATTTGAACTAGGAGTCGTGTAAGAGGCCGAGTAGCGCCGGTCCATCCCCTTTGGCCCAACCGTTGGCCGGGGAGAGCTAGTAAGGCGGTATACAAGTAAAGCCGTCAGTTCTTCCTTCTACCGGTAGTAAATCTAAATTGAGCTGTACGATCTCGACTGATCATCAAGATTGGAACAGCGGGCGCGGTGAATACTCCATCATTGGTTCATCATCCAAATTTATTTATTTCCTGCAACATGATTACTGTTGGCAGAGTTGGAAAAAGGGTCATAACTGGAATTGCAACATTTTCTTGCAAACTCCTCTTCTTAATAACAATAAGAATATCTCGCTTACTTTGATGTAGCCGATATTTCTACAAACAAATACTTTAAGTTACCTTGTAACTTCATCGTTCATATTATACTGGCATCATTTCCGTAAATGCATGGCATATGGTTTGAAAGATACTTTTGAACTGTTATACATTATCGTTCAGTTATATATTATTGTTGGTGGGCTATTGCTCACCCTTGCTTTATTATTATATCACAACAACAGCTAGATCAGATGACTCGCACAAGGCGCACTCGACGCGGGCGAGGACGATGAGACTACCAGAGCTGAAGAAGAAGCTATTGGTAGGGTATATTTATTCTTTCAGTACCAAGAATATGGTATAGTATGACTTATGTAAATGGATGGCAAAGAGTATGTATTTATATTGAAATCCTTTTGGATTGTAAGAACTCATAATGTGATTAATAAAAATTTGATTGTTACTCTGATTTCATCTCTGGGACTATAACGGGTGTGTTTTATATTGTTGTGTTGGGTTATAGAGACGTAATTTATTTTATGTTAAGGAAAGTTCAAGTGTTGTGGATAGAATTGGAAACCGTAACCACCGGATTCCGGACCCCGGATCTGGGGGTGTTACACATAGGGTATGATGTGAGAAACATGACGAAGGAGACGTTCAAAATAATTAGCAATAAGGAGGTTATAGCTGTTAACCAAGGTGATTATGATATCTTTTGCGTGTCTCTTTATTGTAACTGTTATTACTTAGGATTCAGTTTTCTCAAATTCGAAGTTGACTTTGCTAGTGACTAAAATTTTTACTTGGTATTCAAGCTAAAAAAGTTCGGATGGAAGAATTAGAATCAGATTCAATTATGACACCAATTATGACACTTCGATGCAATATATATATTTATGTATACATTGCTTTGCAAATTTATAGGAGTGCAGAATAATTGTTCTCAAGTGAGAACTGTGTGCAGAATCCTGCTTAAATATTTAAGAAACCCGATTTGTGTTTGATTTACACTAAGTATGTGCTGTCTGATCGTTTTAAATATATATATATATATATATATATATATATATATATATATATATATATATATAGAGTTGCACTCCATAGCAAACACCTTATATAACAAACAATAAAGAACACCTCATATCTCATAGATCCATTGCCCCTGGCGGGGCCACCCAATACAAAAAGTTCTTATTTTTTTAGGCTCCATCCATCCAGCAAAAATTTTTTTTTGAAAATTCACTGTTCATCGATGACGTCATGATGACGTCATCAGTGACGTCATCGATGAACAGTGAATTTTCAAAAAAAAAAAATTTTTTTGCTGGATGGATGGAGCCTAAAAAATAAGAACTTTTTGTATTGGGTGCCCCTGGCGGGGCCAATGGATCTATTGGAATAAATGATTTTATAGTGTTCTTTATTGTTTGTTATATAAGAGTGTTCTGTATGGAGCAAAGGCCTATATATATATATATATATATATATATATATATATATATATATATATATATACCAGGTAGTATACACCAGCAGCTTCTTTGGGGATGAGCTTTGGCCTGCTGACAAGCTAGGATTCACAAAAACTGCCATTCAAGCTAAGCCAGACTCTGTCTACTTTGTTATTAGCAGGTATGCTCCTAATGATCATATTCTTCCTACTATTTGATTAAATGAATAGATCACTTCAATGTATTATACAGTTGTTAAAGTTTGTGCAACTGTAGTGCATTGCTGTAATCATATCCGGTTTATAGATACATAATTGCTACAGGGTTATCTTCATATCATTACTTACAATTTTGCTGTGCTTAATTAATTATTATTTAGCACATGTACGTAAATATATAATATCATGCAACTCAATCCTGCACGCCTTTACTGATGATATTGTTCTATTCAGTAGCTAATCTAAACTACAATTTGGTTATCTGGTCAGTATTATTGATTGAAACCTAAGGATAATTTTACAAATGAAAATGAAAAGTATCATGATGCTATCATCCTATCATGAGTCCTTATGATTCTAATATTATATCCACAGTTTGAACAGTACATTTTTTCCCCTCCAATTTTTTAAGTAATGATCCGAATTAGGATAGAGGTTACTCACTTCTTTCCAAGAGTGTAAATGGATATAAAGAGTGATTTGGAATTTGATGTTAACTCCTATGTAGTTTTGATTTCAGATAATTGTTTTTTTGATCGCCTTAGTTGTAGTTGATGAATATGGTCACTAAGAAATGTAGAACAAATGAAAAGCAACTGTCTACATGAATTGTTTACTTGTAGAAGCTCATGTAGTGGATATTCTTTGCTGCAGGCGATGAGGTTTGGAGATCTTCCAGCGTGGGCAACTGAGATTTCTACATCTGTTAAAAAAACTATTCAGTTTGCTGATTATGTTTCTGATCCCATGAGAGGTGCAGACTGTCATTGGGACTTGGAAAGATGTCCTTTCCCTCCTAATTTATTATGTAGGGAACCCCTTTTCGATCAACTCATTGTAAACATATATCAACCAGGTGAGGTGAGATGTATTACACTTTTAAAAGTCGTCCTATAACATCCTGTATACATATTTGTCACAATTCTAAAGTTCTCTTTATATTAAGTGATTAATTAGATTGAAGTAGTTTAACTACAACACCATGTGTCCATGTGTTTGGTGTTCGTATTGCTGATCAAAATGATAGCTTACCCTTTATGATTTTTTGTTTAAAATAGAAAAGTGTTGCCATTGAGGCAATTGCAATTAAGCGGGTCAAATTGAATACATGTGAACTCGGAAGCTTATTTACGTAGAGATATGGGAAGTCAGTTGAATCTTATGTCAACAAAGAGGTAAATGTTCATGATTTATTGTAAAGGACAGTCTCTATAGAACAGGATCTTCAATTTTTACCATCTTCTTGTCAGTTTAAACTCAAGTTTGTACTCTCTCTATTTTTATATTCTAAGGTCACTAGCATGTAAGATAACTGAATTTGATGACTATAGCAGGCTTATTCTTCTCATCTAACAACACAATGAAAAAATGAAATCTTGTAATGCATCTGTTCAGTGTGCTTGTCTGGTTTATTCATCAGGAATTGTAGTATGAGCTATTGTTTTACTGTTGAATTTTTTCGCATTTTAGCCTTGTGCCTATTTTGGTTGGTACATATGTACTCTGTAGTCTGTACATATATGTTTAATAGATAATGCACATGCATGTACTTTTGTATAGCACTGTCTTTTGGTGGTTAAGTATAGCATTTAATCCTAACATTTGGTTGGCCTGCCAGTACTAGACACATCTAAATATCTAATTGACTAGGTGTTCAAGCTTCTAATCTTATGATTTAAGGGTTTTCAATTTACATTCCCGAGGGATGTGCAAAACATTATATTTTTAATTTTACTTGTTTCTACTCTTCACCATATAAGTTTGCCTTGTTATGGTACCAGATGCAGTTTTACTATATACCTGTTCATGTCTCAAGTTTTGGTCTTTATATTTATTTAATGTTTTCAGGATGGGCGCATAAGTTATGAGGAGTTTGCTGCAATGTTGAAGTCTGGAACAGATTGGAGAAAAGCATCAAGATAGTATTCACGAGAACGGTACAATAGCCTGAGCTAGTTGTGGTGGATGCTGTTTTGCTAGTTTTTGTGGATTGATGTAGTCATTCTTATTTTGGTATAGACAGCTTTATTATTGTAAGCCATTTTGGTTTACTTTGTACATTGACTTGTATATACTGAATTTCTTTGGTAATGATAATTGAGTTTTGGTTATTGTGGTGTAAGACTGTTAGTTTTTGCTTGTTTATGGTATTAATATGGTGCATATGTATATGAATACAACAAGAAAAAAAGAAAACATAACACATAACAAGTGTAGAAGTCTTAAACATCAGCTAAAAACGATGTCTAAGGGACCTCAAACATCGGTTTTAAAAATAGGTAACCAATGCAATAGATATCTTCAGCATCGTCTAAAATTGATGTCTATGGTCACATAATACATCGGTTTTCTTAATAGTTACCGATGTTAATAAGGATTAGACATCAATATTTGGAAGAAAATAGATGTCTATGTCGAATTATTCTATGTTTTCTATATGTTAAATAACATCTAAGACCTGTAATATAACAATTAAAAAGTTAACCTCATGCAGTTAACCCAAGAATACAGTACATAAACATCAGAAATATATTTAAAACTGATGTGTTATATGCTACTAGACATCGTCCAGAAACCGATGTCTAAACTTTTGACTTTAGACATCACCAACAAAGACATCGATCAGGATTTTTTAAAGACATATCGGCCAGAAATCGATGTCTATCAGCATTTTTTTAGTAGTGCAGTCACACAAGAACCACCCACTCAAAGTGTGGGTGCAGAAATTTCTGAATGAATGGTCCCACAAGAACCACTTTCTCCAAGTGAAGGTGCATACAAAAGCATTCCTGCCACACAAGAACCATCTTCTCAAAGTGAAGATGCAGGCATTCTCAAATCAGCACAGGAATTTTCTGACACTGCTCAAGAGATTTCTGATGTTCAGATTGACATTGCTCAACATCTGAAAAATAAAGCTGATCATGATAGACATATTGCTCAAATGGATGCTGTTTGTGAAGAAACTACATTTGAGGGAAGCACACAAGAATCTTCAGCTCAAAGGGTTGAAGAAGCTTCAGAACCTCTGGCTCCACGAGAACCATTATTAGCAAATACTGATGCAAGCCTAGTTCCTGATGATAGTGTTGCTGCAATTCTTGAAGATGTAAATCAACCAATTCTGGTGCAACCACTCTCATCAAGGCCAATGGAACCTACTTCTTCAGGTAACAATTCTATCTCTACTTCTTTCACTACTGATAGCATGATTACAGATAGACCTGATACAAGGGATACCTCTATTTGTATGACTATAATCAATTCTTCTCAACCACCTCTTATTTCTTTGAATTTGTCGAGCCAGAACCTTTCAAGTGAGAATGAGAGTGAACAATTAGAGAAAAAGAAGAGTGAAGAGAGGCAGTCTCCTGTACTGGCAAAAGGAGAGGTAGATGAGAGTGAGAAGTTAATCACTTCTAGTGAGGTAGCAGTTACTATTGAAAGTGACTTAGGAAAAGCAGAGAGAAGTGATGAGATCACTTTAAAAAAATAGAGAGATTTTGGAATTGTTTATGTTCCAAATGCAGGTCCTCAGAATATTTCAGCTTCTTCTTCTGCTGATTTAAAATTAAAGGGTATTCTCAGATGATGATAATGATGATGATGATGAGGATGATCCTGAGACAGCACAACTCAAAGAATCTATTCATGCTAGTCTTGGTGCCACTTATGGATCTTCCAGTAAATTTATGGAACCTGTTAGCAAAGCTAAAGAGGGTACAGTTGCACATAAAGGAGGCTTGATACATCCTGAGATCATTCGTGATACTGGAACTAGAGAGAATGCTGAACATGTTAGCAGTTATGAATAGGATAGCAGCTGGGCTAGTCCTAGAGACATTATTTCTTTTGAAAATGCTCAAGGTCATGCTCACTATGTTCCTAAAAATCTGGCTAATGCTCCTCTGCGAAATATTGTGAAGATGTCTACTATCCTTTCTAAAGGTCTTCAAACTAAAATTGCTTCTGTTAAGGATTTTCATGCGCATACTCGAGCTGAGTTACTGAACAAGTTCGAATTATCTGCTACTAGTTCTCAGGTTCGGATTCTGACAAAAGAGGTTGAGAAAACTAATAAGAGACTTGATTCTCTTGAAAGCAAAGTTGACAACATTGAACCCTCTCTCCAACTTATTCTATCTTTATTGACTGATCCTGATATCAAAAAGGGGGAGAAGGTAGTCAAAACAAAATGCACACCTAATCCAGTTGCAAGAAAGGATGATGATACTTCTGGAAATGATGGTGGTGCTCAGACACATGGAACCTCTGATGCTGCATTGGTAACAAGGAGAAGTCAATCTCAAACTCAGACCAGTTAGCCAACTTATGTTTCTAGGTTTGGAAAGAAGATAGTGAGAACAATGATACAATCTCAAACTCTTATGGAAGAACAAATTCTGACACCTGGTCAAGGTCAATTGTCAACAATTCCTGAGGATGATGTGTACATTGATGATGAAAATAAAGAACCTGCTAAACCTTTTTTTCATGAACTTGATACTGGCACTGGTGAGGTTCTTCATTTTTTTCATAAAGATAAAAGAGTTGAACTAGTAAATGCAAAGTCAGCTCTTTCTGTTCTAGCTGAAGAAGACTTTCCTACTCTGTCAAAAGAAGAAATTCTAATTGAACAGAAAAAGCTTGTTGATAGTTTTAGCAAAAAGACTCCTGCTACAGGTAGAGGAAGAGGCAAAGGAGGCAGAGGCAGAAAGCCTGTTCAGAAAAGTTCCAGACAAACAAGGTCAAGTGGAATTCGAATAGAAGAAGTCTATGAAGATTCTCAGAAAGCTACGAAGAAGAAAATTCCACTATCTCTTGAAATGGTTCCAGCTAATAGATATGATGTTAGTGAAGAGACTAAAGAAGAAGGACAACTTGTCAAGAGAAGGAGAGATAATGAAGAAGAGAAGAAAAAGGATTCACAGATCACTTCGATTCATGGTACAGTTCAAATTGCTATTCCTGATTCTGAAGAAGCTAAATCTTGAAAGAACTTGAAGTCATTATTCTTAATGTTGTGGTTGAATTTTATAATCTGGAAGTTGATGCAGAGACACTAAGAATTGAACGAGAAAGATTCAGAAGGTTTGAAAAAGAAAAGGAGATCAGAGAAAAAGCAAGAGATGTTGAAATTAAAGAAACCAGAGATTACTTGAAAAATGTAGTTGAATCAAGTGATTTGCTATGGTATGATCGAAATAGGCTTGTTCTAGAACATCAACAGAATTATACAGCAGACAAAAAAGAGAAAGGCAAGAAATGGAAGAGTATTAATGATTGGAATTATAAAGGACCAGTTGTTTTTCAAGAAGGTGCTCCTATAACTGAACTTCCTCTAGTTACTGAAGTTGAGCATATTGGGTCTGATACTTCACAATTATCTCCAAGAGCCAAATCACTTTGGGCAGACATTCATTCTAGTTTGAAGGGTTGGGAACCTAAAACAAGAGGAGGTATCGGTTATAATCAAGCTCAAACTATTTCTATTGCACAGACAGATCAACATGCTCTAGTTGACAGTATTGGTGAAGAATTAACTGCTGATCATCTGTGGAAACTTGAAGCTGTTGTTATTATTGCTGATTGTCATGCTGGTTCTAAGAAGGTGGAGAAATTGTTGTACTTCATGAAAGACAAGACTGTCAAGAAAATAACTATTGATGAGTTGTTATGCAAATCGATAAAGGAACTGAAATATGTTCTTTATCTGCTCAAAGGTAAAAGAATCAAAGTTAAAGAGATTGAAGTCTACAAGAACAAGTATAGCATGATTCTCAGAACTATCAGACAGAGATTTCTGGATGGAGGAACAAGGTATGATGGTAACTATACTCCCATGTACTTAAATTCTAGAGGCAAAGAAACTGAGATGCAGAGAGGCACTGCTGTTAAGGAAGAATACTTTGGCGTGGGACAATGTCTCTTAATCCTGATGAGAAGGAGTTTGCTTATATACTATTGGGTGAATTGGATTTACCTAGAAGCTCAATACAGAATCTCAGGGCAGCTATTTATCAGATTAATGAGGAAGTTGAAGAACTCAAGAATCTGAAGAAGAAACTGGTTCAAATTCTTGAAAGCAAGGAAGAAAAGTTGCTATCAGAATTCTTGAATATGAATCTTTTCTATCAAATAATTTCTGAAACTGTTCCTGATGATTTCTAGAAGATATTTTGTTTTGAGTTTTTGACATCACTGAATCAAGGAATTTGTGCTTTATTTTATAAAGTACAAATTGAGGGAGATTGTTAGATGTTGATTCAAGTGATATCAGGATCTGAACTGCTGATCAGATACTGATGTTGACGTCATCAGTAGTACAACGTCAGTATTAGGGGTTATCAATATTGTAAGCTGTTTAGGATTACATGAAGATTTATATTAGTCCAGAGATCAAGGAAGACTAATTTATCGACTCCTATTTTATAGGATCGTAGCTATCAGTTAGGATATGTATTGTAAATAGTTGTTAATTGATTTGACATATCTTGTAATTGATAGGGCAGTTGTGTGATGTATATAAACACAGTTTAGATTTTACATTTTAGTAATCGCTTACACGAGATATCTTGTAACCTAGTAGCTCTCAAGAACATCAGAATTTCTTGAGAGAGTTTTTAACAGTTTTATATCAGAGTTAATAAAGCTGTTATTTATTCATACTTGTGTTATCATTTCTGTTAAACGTCGAAAATTTTATACAATTGTATTCAACCCCCCTTCTACAATTGTTCATTACCGGGTAACAACTCATAGAAAGCCCAGAGTCTATTTTTGTTTTGGAAATAACTCCCTTGACATCCATTATTTCACTCAGCCCAATTCTTTTTCGTTTTCACTCTTCTATATCCATCCCATCCAACTCCTCATCTGTAGGCCCAATACAATTTTTGAATATATTTTTCCCTCTATTCCGTTATTATTATTAACACCTTGATTGACAGATCCCTTAAAACTCTCATTCATAACAACTTCAGTATCCTTCTGTTGCTGGAATCCCTCTTTCCTTGCTGGAATTTGAATTTTAAATCCCTGATTACTATCTTTACCTTTTTTTCTCGCCCCACCCTTCATCCCTCTCATCATGCAGCCATTTGCTCCGCCCCTGCGTAGCATGTCTTCATGGTGGTGCACGGAGCCACGACCCTCACTCACGACTGTTGCCATCCACCTCTCCACCAATTTTCTTTTTACAGAAACGCTCAGTATGTTATAATAAACCACAGATAAAGCGAAACTCACCCAATTTTCCATATTTGCAGCTCACAATAAATTCAGACTTATCTTTTTTTGCAGATCTTTTTCTTCCTCTTCAATGGCACTAGCACATCCACTCTGATTTTAATCCTCATATATTCATGCCAAATGCTCGCATTATTACCTAAATCATAAGAAAGAAAAGAACCGAAAAAGTTATCCAATTGTTTGCCTACTGATTCCGCCATATATCCACTGGGCAAATCATAGATTTGAATCCAGAATTCAACTTCATTAAGTGGCACCTTTGTAGGATCACCTCCGGTTGGAATTGTGTTAGTTACCAATGTTGCATTGTTAAAAGACCATGGACCATTACTCATCATCCAATTCATATTTTTTTGATAAAACTGAAAAAGAAATAGACCTGGTGTTAGCGTCTTGATGTTTATCCCTATAGCTGGTTTCCATATGTCAGCCATCTTGGATTTCATTGCACGCATTTTCAGGTCTTTTTCTGTCAAAAACTTCCCTACCAGACATAGCTCAAACCTATTCCCAGCATCCTTACACTCGACATCCAGAATCAATTCCTCATTTCTTCATTTGTTATGTCTAGATCGGACATCAGCACATCAATATTGTTTAACGTTGCCATTGTTACAATAGTGTTAGGAATATGTTGTACTTGATGATAACTTCACAATCAATCAAATTGTATAAGTATTGTAGCTGTCAACGGATGAGGATTTATAACTCTATCCGTTGACAGGTAGCTCATCAACGGATGAGGTTTTGTAGCATACTGCAGTATCTCTATGTTATCAATTGATAGTGTTTTTATCCACAGTCATGTTGACCATCAATGGATAGGAAGAATAGGGTAACCAATTGTAAATAAGCTATGCTATGTAATTCTGTTTAAGTGAAAGTGTATCAACGGATGAAGACAGAACTCTATCAACGGATACAGCTCAAATTTACAATATCAATGGATACAGCTCAATCTATTATCAACGGATGACAATGTACAATGTCAACGGATAATCATTAACACTTTCTTCTATGCTAGCTGGGGATTAGCAGTTGATAAAGACAGGTTTGACTGACAGATCACATGGGTTGATAGTAGGTACAAAAAGCAGTATGGCAGCCATACTTTGGAAATGAAGAAGAAAGAAGCATTCCGTTTACACTATGAATACAAAAAAGGTGCAGGGGACATGTCTGTTCACAAGGACAACCTTTCAGCTACATGTGTATTTGGAGTGAAGTAGCAAGTCAACTTGAATTAGATTAGTATTATCTTATTCCTATAGTACTTGTAAACTTGGGATATATAACCAAGTGTAGCAACTCTTTAGAAGTTAAGAAAACAGATACGTTTGCTTTAGGTTTTCTTGAATATCCTTAGAAAGCAAAGAGTTGTAAAACAGCAGCTATGTACATTTGTATCACAGAGTTTTCTTCAAATAAAAGCTTCAGGTGGTGCATTTAACTACCTGATTTTATATGTGTTTGTGCATTAATCTTTATACAGCAATTATCTTCTTATAGATTTCTGGAGTTCTTATCAGAAATTTATAAATATCAAGAACTGTATTCAACCCCCTCTTTTCAATTATACAAGTATGTAATCTGGGAATAACAATTGGTATCAGAGCGAGCTTCTAACATATTTGAAGTTTAAAGATCAACACATTTCCAACATGTCTAAGAAGGATTATGAAGTAAAGATACCAGTTCTTGATAGAGAGAATTACTTTCACTGGAAAGTAAAAATGCGTCTACATCTCTTGTCCATTGATGAGGGTTTTGTGGATTGCATTGACAAGGGTCCTCATGTTCCGATGAAGACTGTAGCAAGAGTTGGCCTTGCTGAAGATGCGCCTGATACTCTCATTCCCAAACCTATTTCTGAATGGAGTCTTGAAGATATGGCAGAAGTCCACAAAGACAAAAAGACCATGAATATACTGTTCAATGGTCTAGAAACAGACATGGTTGACAATGTTATCAGATGTACTACCTCCAAGGAAGTATGGGACACTGTTCAAACCCTTTGTTAGGGAACAGAACAGGTGAGGGAAAACAAGATGCAACTACTAATCCAACAGTATGAACACTTCCATTTCAAGAGTGGAGAAACATTGAATGACACATTTAGTAGGTTTCAAAAGCTACTAAATGGCTTGAAACTGTATGGAAGAATCTACCTAGTGAAAGATTCTAATCTCAAATTTCTGAGATCACTGCCCAAAGAATGGAAGCCAATGATTGTTTCTCTAAGAAAAACTCAAGAGTACAAGACATTTACTCTTGAAAGGCTCTATGGAACTTTAAAGACATATGAGCTGGAAATGGAGGAGGATGAAGAGATTGAGAAGTCCCAAAAGAAAAGTGGGTCAGTTGCACTTATTGCCAACTTGGAGCAGAAGAAGGAGAAAAGGACAGAAGCTGCTTGTTCTACACCAAACAGGGAGGTTTGTAAAGATAGAGCAGAATCAAGCAGGAGCAAGGAAAAGGTGTCTGAAGAATTGAATGTCCTTTAGCAGGATGAATTGGATGAGATAGATGAGCACTTAGCCTTTCTGTCTAGGAGATTCTCTAAGCTGAAATTCAAGAGAAACTCTGGGTGGCCAAGCCATTTAACAAGGATTATTCCACAAGCAACTTTGTGGATAAATCCAAAATTAAATGCTACAATTGTGGAATTGCTGGTCACATGATAAGTGAATGCAGGAAGCCCAGATATGAGGACAAGGGAAAGCCAACTGAAGCTGTTGACTACAAGAAGAAATATTTTGATCTTCTCAGGCAGAAAGGAAAGGCATTCATGACCCAAGAGTATGACTGGGCTGCTGATGGAAATCATTCTGATGATGATGTTGAGTATGTCAACCTTGCATTGATGGCTTATTCTGGAGAGCAGGAAGCAAGTTCAGCTAGCAATCAGGTATTTTCTATTAATCTCTCTGAGCTCACCAAAGAGGAATGCAATAGTGTTATAGATGAAATGTCTACTAAACTATATCACTTGAGTGTTACTCTTAAATTACTTACTAAAGAGAACAATAGGATTAAAGGGACTAATCTGTTTTTAAGTGATAGAAATGCAGCTCTAGAAGTTCAATTTCTATAATTTGAGAAAATGAGAGTTGATTGCAATAATGCTAAAAGTGAACTTGAAGCTGTGTTAAAAAGAGAACTAATTTTAAGAGACCAGCTTGAAAAAGAACAAGGGATAATTGCTAAATTTCAAAGCTGTAGGAATATTTCACAAAACATAATAGAAGTCCAGGGAATAGAATCGTTTGTGAAGGAGACCTGGACTCAAAATAAAAAGGAGCTAGAACCTTGCCTTGAGGATCTAAAGACTGTTTGTGAATCAACGGATAGTGATCATCCGTTGACAGATGAACCATCAACGGATGAGAGGTATCCGTCGACTAACAAAAAGTTTGTTAGTAAGAGGGAACTCAAGAAACTGGATATTAAGTATGGTCCAGTCACCAAGAACTTTGTTACTGGTGAGTGTAGCCAAACCAAATCTAGTGGGAAGGCTAAGGCAGGTGATTTACACAACAAAAAGGCTGTTGGTAAATCAGATAATGAAAAGGTAGAAATTAAGGGTAAAAAAAAAAAGAACAGAAATGGTAAGATAGGCATCAACAAGAAAAACAATTATTCTCCTAACAAGTTTACCCCTAGGAAAAATTGTAGTAATTGTAATAGTGTCAATCACCTATCTTCTAATTGCAAGATTGTTAACAAGGCTCCTACTCATGTACCTCAAACTATACCATGTATGCCTGCAATGCCTGGTTTGTATCAGAATGCTCATTTTAAAAACCCATATGTGAACATGCCATGTGTGTTTAATCCTTATTTTTAATCTGTGAATATGCCACAAATGACATGGAACAACCCAAGCATGAATAACATGTATGCTAATCTTTCACAAATGCATGCACCAAGTATTTATGAAAATGAGCATCTATCTAACCATATCACTCAACCATCTACACCTAAGTTGAAGAATGCTAAGAGTGCAAAGTCAACGGCTAACAAGAAAGGACCCAAGGAAGCTTGGGTACCAAAATCAACTTGATTTGTTTTTGGAATGTGTGCAAGGAAATAGAAGGAATCTATGGTACCTAGATAGTGGATGCTCTAGGCACATGACAGGAGATTCAACCCTGATCACAGAGTTCAAGGAAGGAGCTGGCCCTAGAATTACCTTTGGAGATGACAGGAAAGGATATACTAAGGGATATGGCTTAATTTCAAAAGACAATGTCATCATTGAAGAAGTGGCCTTAGTTGAAGGTTTGAAGCACAATTTGCTGAGTATCAGTCAGATTTGTGACAAAGACTATGTAGTAAGGTTCACAAAAAGAAGCCTGTGTTGTTTCTACCAAGGAAGACAACAATGTGGTATTGACAGACTTTAGAAAAGGAAATGTTTACATAGCTGACTTCAATTCAGCATGCTCAGAATCCATTACTTGTCTCTTCAGTAAAGCAAGTAAGGATGAGAGTTGGCTATGGCATAAGAAGCTGTCATATTTGAATTTTAAAGTTATGAATGACTTGGTAAGAAAGGATCTTGCTAGAGGAATCCCTCAATTGGAATTTATCAAAGATGGACTGTGTGATGCCTGCCAATTAGGGAAACAAAAGAAATCATCCTTCAAGAGCAAGACAGAGTCATCCATTGTTAAGACACTTCAATTGCTGCATATGGACTTATTTGGTCCAGTAAATGTCATGTCTATTTCAAAGAAGAAATACTGTCTGGTGATTGTAGATGATTTTTCTAAGTTTACATGGACCTTCTTCCTGCACTCCAAGGATTGTGCAAGTGAAATCATCATCAATCACCTCAGAATACTAAACAATGGTTCTGAAGACAAAGTAAAAAGAATCAGGAGCGACAATGGCACTGAATTCAAAAATTCCACAATGAAGATCTTCTGTGAAGAGAATGGAATTGTCCATGAGTTTTCTGCTGCCAGAACACCTCAACAAAATGGGGTTGTTGAAAGGAAAAACAGAACTCTCACTGAATCAGCTAGAACAATGTTAAGTGAATCAAGATTACCAACATATTTCTAGGCTGAAGCTGTCAACACTGCATGCCTCACTCAGAATATTTCCTTGGTTAATCAAGCTAGAGGAATGACTCCTTATCAGTTGTTAACCAACAAGAAGCCAACTTTAGCTTTTCTTCATGTCTTTGGATGTAAGTGTTTTGTGCTAAGGAATCATGGAAATAACTTAGGCAAATTTGAAGCAAAGGTAGATGAAGCTATATTTGTTGGATATGCAGCAGGGAAAGCCTATAGAATCTATAATCTAAGAACCAACATTGTTATGGAATCTGTACATGTTGTGTTTGATGATCAAAAGATTCTAGGTCTAAATGATGAAGGCTTCCATGAAAAGTTGGAATTTGAGAATGAAGGTGAAGGAAGAATGTACTATAATGATGATGAGGAAAATGAAGATCATGACCATGAAAATTCACCAAGAGTTGTTGGCCCAACTAGAAGTGATGCTCATACTGGAAATGAAGCATCCGTTGATAGTCATATTGAAGCATCCGATACATCCGTTGACATGCATTCTCATGCATCCGTCGACAAGCAAAATGGAGCATCCGTTGATAGACAAGGAGATGCATCCATTGACAGTCAACTTAATAATTCCGCAAGGCCAACAAACTCAGGGGGAGTTTCTCAAAGTCAAAACTCAATGACCAATCAACAAGATCATGCTCATACAGATGAAGCGACCTCATCTAGGTCCAATCTTCCACCTCCAAGAAAATGGACTAGAGATCATCCATTTGAGTTAATTATTGGTGAATCAAATTCAAGAGTCCAAACTAGGAGGGCCACTCAAGCAGAATGCCTATACAGTAGCTTTCTGTCTCAAGAGGAACCTAAGAAAGTGGAAGATGCCCTTCTAGATCCAGATTGGGTCTTAGCAATGCAAGAAGAGCTAAACCAATTTGAAAGAAATAAAGTTTGGAAGCCTGTGCCCAAACCTGATGATAGAAGTGTCATAGGTACTAAATGGGTTCTCAAGAATAAGACATATGAAAATGGAATAATTGTGAGGAATAAAGCTAGATTAGTGGCAAAGGGCTATTCTCAAGAAGAAGGGATAGATTTTGATGAAACTTTTGCTCCAGTGGCAAGACTTGAGGCAATCAGAATCTTCCTAGCCTATGCAGCACATGCCAATTTCAAGGTCTATCAGATGGATGTCAAAAGTGCCTTTCTAAATGGGGAACTGGAAGAAGAGGTCTATGTCCATCAACCTCCTGGCTTTGAAGATCCAGAATTTCCAGAATATGTATATCTTCTCATGAAAGCACTTTATGGTTTGAAGCAAGCACCAAGAGTCTGGTATGACACTTTATCTCAATTTCTTTTGGAGAATCACTTCACTAGAGGTACAGTAATTAAAACCTTATTTCATAGGAATATCAATGGCTCTTCAATACTTGTTCAAATCTATGTAGATGATATCATTTTTGGGTCTACAGATGAGAAGCTTTGCAAAAGGTTTGCCAAACTTATGCAAAGTAGGTATGAAATGAGCATGATGGGTGAATTAATTTACTTTCTTGGCTTACAAGTAAAGCAAGTTAATGAGGGCATTTTCATAAGTCAAACAAAATATATTTATGATCTTTTAAAGAAATTTGACTTAATGGATTGTACCTCTGCAAAAACACCTATGGCCACTGCAACTAAGCTTGAGTTGAATACTAAGGAAAAGTCTGTGGACATCTCAAGCTATAGAGGCATGGTAGGTTCACTTCTATACCTAACAGCTAGTAGACCTGATATAATGTTTTCTACTTATCTTTGTGCTAGATTTCAAGCTGACCCTAGAGAGTCTCACTTGATAGCTATTAAGAGAATTTTCAGGTATCTCAAGGGAACACCAAACCTTGGCATTTGGTACCCAAGAGAATCTGGTTTTGATCTAACTAGCTACTCAGATGCAGATTATGCTGGTTGCAGAATTGATAGGAAAAGTACTACAGGTACCTGTCAATTTCTAGGAAACAGGCTTGTTTCATGGTTCAGTAAGAAACAGAACTCAGTCTCCACTTCTACAGCTGAAGCTGAGTACATTGCTGCTGGAAGTTGTTGTGCACAGATTCTATGGATGAAAAAGCAACTTATTGACTATGGTCTAAAAGTTGAGAAGATTCCAATTTTCTGTGACAACACAATTGCTATTGCCATCACAGGGAATCCAGTGCAACATTCGAGAACCAAGCATATTGACATCAAATACCACTTCATTAGAGAACATGTGATGAATGGTACAGTAGAAATGTACTTTGTGCCAAGTGAAATGCACCTTGCAGATATCTTCACCAAGCCTCTTGATGAATCCACATTCACAAGATTGGTAGGTGAACTAGGTATGCTTAATTTTTCATAATTCCTAATGATATTTGATCTTACTGCTTTGTAGCTAGAAATGTGTTTTGATTTACTTGAGAATTAAAAACTCTCAGAAAAAATTTTCTGCAGAAATTTTGGCTAAGGCAAAATTATCTTATCAACGGATATCCTTTTACCCGTTGGTAGTATAAACACATTACTAGATTTTCGTATATCAACGGATAACAGGTTGTCCACAACATCGACGGATAAACTATTTCTCAATCGTTCATCTTATATCCGTTGATATACATATTTTCTTTTAAATATAGCCATTGGTAAACGTGTATATATAGGCATGGCTGTATCTATTTTCTTTTATTAACTGACAGTTACTTTTGACCAATGGGTAATTACTTTTAATTATTTCATTTTCAACTCTTGAAAAATATAAAAGGCTGTCTTGTGCTCTCACATCTCACTTTTATCCACTTTTAAGATTCTCATAAGTAAACTGCATCTTCTTCACTAAAACTCTCTGCAACAAAAGTTTAAACACTTCAATGGCGCCTATTGTTAAGATGATGTCTTCCACTGGGTTCACCTATGAGAAGAAGAACTTCGCGGCCTATGTTGATACAATGAATGCCCCAGAAGCTTATCACACCTTGATGAATTTTGTGAAGAAATGTAAACTGTCGTATGCTATGACTGCCACCACTCCTCTAATCCACGAGGTAATTGAAGAGGTGTGGGCATCTGCTGAGTACAATGGCACAGATGGTACAATTGCTTTTTCCTTAAAGGGTAAAAACTATATAGTTAATTCTGATGTGATAACTGCTTGTTTAAAATTGTCTGAGAATAACTATCTGAAAATACCCAGTAATGCTGAAATCGTTGCCATGCTTAATTCCATAAATTTATGCCCTTAGTACTGAGAATTTAGGGAAAATTGTTAGGAAAGGAATGGTTAAAGAATGGAGTTATTTTCGTTATGCCTTCATTAAAACTTTTTCAGGCAAAATTAGTAATTTTGATGCTGTTACCCATTCCATGCTAGTTATGATGTGTATGCTTCTGACTGATAAATTCCATAACTTTGGCATACTAGTCATGTATGAGATAGTAGCAAAATTAGGTAAAAAGGAAACTAGGAGCAAGAATATCTATTTTGCTAGATTTTTGATGCTCTTAGCACTGCATGTATCTAGAATAAGCTATCCATTGCTAACCCGGATAGCAAGTTCCCATGTTTTCTTCAGGAGAAGAGAGTCTTAAGTGATTTAATTTGAATGAACTCAAATGCAGGAGTACAATTGGTATATCTACCAATTGTTCAGGTAACTATTTCTAACCTTGAAACTCCAATCTCTAACCCCCAAATTTCTTTGCCTTCTAGTGTCATAATGGAGTCTGTAGTAGTGACCAAACAGGCTCCTATCCAAATGACTAAAACAAAAGTTTCCAAACCACAATCTAAAAGACAAAGCTCAGGTGCTTCTCAAAAAGCACCTGTTGCAAAAACTACCACAGCTCTTGAGGGGAGTGTGAAGGAGGTAGTGAGTGGTGAGGGACAGGGTGCAAGCCCAAAGAATAAGGTAGGTGAGGAGAGTGCACCAAATATCCAAGCCTTAGTTACATCCTCTCAACAGGGTGTGACTACTGACTTAAGTTCCACAGGAACTCTGCACAAAAGGGTAAGGGACACTAGCCCTCTCTCAAAAACCTATGGTAGAAGAGTAAAATCTAAAACCACTGGGGTTACACAGGGTGCACATACTGTACAGGCAACTGTACCTTCTCAAAGTCAGTTTGATGTGGCTCCGTCAAACGTGGAGTCACAACCTCCTATTCATAACCTTCAAATCGATACACATTACAATCCACCATCACCAACTCCATCTCTGGATGTGGATATGATATCTGTATCAATTCCTGATTCTCCATCTTTAAGATTCTTGGAGAAGCCCCACTCTGCAATTGGTGGTCATCATCTTTTAGATGATTTGTTGGGCCATCAATCTTCCATTCCTGAATTCACAACAAAATCTGTGGCCTCATCTTTAAAATCAATCTCCACAGATTCAGTGTTGGTTTTCACTTAAACGGATACTATCTTTCCTTCGTCAACGGATATCCTTCATCCGTTGACAAGTGTTTCTCCATCAACGGATGCGCCTATGTCTATCCATCCGTTGACAGCTATAACTACTCCATCAACAGATATCCCTTATCCGTTGATAACTCATTCTACCACTGCTATATCTGACATTCCTGTGTCAAGTGTGGAGGAGTTCTCAGTAGTTGAAATACTTTTAGGATTGAGGGAAGGGAGTGAGAGGCTGCCTTGTGAGCAGGCAAAAGGAGAGGTAAATAATGAGAGGCTGACCATTTCTTCAGGTCAGCCTTAGTAGGTGAAGGTGAGGTTGTGAGAGGTGTGAGCCAGGGGGAGCCCCTGATGCAAGAAAAGAGAGATGAGAAGAGAGAAGGGACTACAGGAGATATAAGGCAGGAAGTTCCAGCCATTGCAAGTGAGTTAATGGAGGTTGATGAAGCTTCTAAAGCGATGGAATTTCAACAAGAATATCAGTCAATCATTGACTCCATCTCTTTGGATCCTGAAACCTTTACTCATCCTATTTCTGCCTATCAAGTCATGGCACAACAGGGCAATATGGAGGCAGAGGAGGCAATGCACCTAGTGCATACCTCACAATCTCTACAAAGAGCAAAGGAAGCTTTGACAGCTCTGCCTTCAGATGCTGAAAGTGAAGAGTTTGGCAATGATGACAGTGCTAGCACAGAAAATGATGAAGAATTCAATGTGGAGGATACTCCAGAATGGCTATTTTCTACTGCCACTGTGGTTGGTGACTTCAATGTGGAAATTATGAAGCAATATCAAACTGCTATGGCTGAGCACCAGAATACAGATCCATAGAAGAAGGCTGTCCTTCTACAAATAATGGCCTCCCTGAAACTTCACAAGATGTAAATGGTTATTCAAAGAACACAACAAGAGGATGTCCAAACTGCAATCAGAGAAATTAAAGTAGAACTAGATGCCAGGATTGAGGCACTAGCCCCTACTACCACTCAGAAGGTGCTGACTAGCAAACTGTTAAAAGAAGATAGCCTGGCCAAGTCTGTTCAGCATCTTTCCTCCAGAGTGGATATTATGGAATCTCAAATGAAGATAATCATTGCCAACCAAGCAAAACAGACTGAGCTACTGGAAAGGCTACTTACAGCCTCACCTCCAGCCCTTGATGCTAACAAAAAGGGGGAGAAAAAGGAAACAAGAATAGAAGAGGTTGCAGCTACTACTAGTCAATTTCAAGCTGCCAGTAGCAAGATAGCACAGACTAAGGGGGAGCAACAGCCAACTATAGTGGTCAATCCAATAGAATTTTCTATAGAGGCTTCCCCTGTGAAGACACAAAAAGCTTTGCCTGTGATTCCTGACTTATCAGAAATCTCAGATGGTGAGAGGCAAGCCAGAATTGAAGAATTAGAGAAGATCAACAAGGAGGCAACTGAAATAATAATGAGGACAGAGAGGATGATCAATGAATCAATTGCATCAGCTTTGTTCTCTACTCAAGCTTCTACTCCAACAATCTCAACCACAATTCTGAAGGTGCTCACTCCAGCAATTGTGACTCCTACATTTTATGATGCCGAACCTTCCTTTGTCAAAGAATTTGAACCCTGCATAAAAACCAGAGCTTACTCTCCACCTAAAGCAAATGGGAAGAACAAGTTACAATTGGACTTTCCATTTCCCAAGGATGATGAAGGGAAACTAATGGGAAAGGAAATTAAGGAGTTCAAGGAAAATGCCAATAGGAGTGTAAGAGAATGGATGGCTGTAATCATAAGGAATGGAAAAGTCTTAAATATATCCAACAGCCATCCTAGATTTGTTGAAGCAAAAAGAGAGGAGACCTCCAGACTTCTCAGGGAAGCTCATCCAAGTGAAGAAGAGAGATATGAAAACTCAGATGAGAAGCAAGCCAGGCTGGCTCAGGAGTTAATGGATGAGGTAGAGGATGAAATGAGGGAACCTGAGGAAGTCCCCAAATTCAAACCCAAAAGGAAAGTGAAAACAAAGGCGAAGAGGCATGTCTCTCTAGAAAATGTAAGTAAGGAAACTACTGGCTCATCAATATCTATTTCTGCACAAGTAATCAACCCAGTTGTGAATTTCCATGGTGACCCTATAATACCTAAAAAGGAACCAATGAATCTTGACTCTATTGAGGTTCCTTCATTCTTGCTGAAGCCTCAACAGAAGCCTAAACAGAAGAAAAGGATACCAAGGAAGCAACCTTCAAAGGAACCAATTCAAGTTGCTAGGGTGCCTGCTATTGTCAAGCAGCCAATCTTGGAAAACAAGGATGATTTTATCTATCAGGCAGATATTGAAGAATACTCCGGCATAAATCTGTATCTGGATGAATTGTCAGAAGTAAGAGGAATTGACAAATACAAGCATTTTCCTGAGAGATTGGTCTTTGTATACAAGGTAGGAAAGGAAAGGACATGGCCATTACAGAGGGTTCTTGGAGAAAATTATCTGACCTTAACCAAGGTGTTCTCTGCAATTAAGAGATACACAGGGTTCTCCAAGATAGCAAAAGGGGAGATACTGGACAGAATAGAATAGATAAGGAGAGAATGGAACTCACCATCAAGACTACCAAAGAAGATGAAGATCCCATACAATGAACAGAAAATCCACATTCAACCCTTCTGGATGATGGAGTTCAGGGATGAAGATGGAAACAGGAGATTCTTCAGGTTAGAAGACCAACTATCAAAGGCTAGTTCTCAATACCTGAGATGGTTACAACAAAAGCTAAATCCAAAAGTTGTTGAAGAAGATGCCTTCTATAGGCAACTCCAAATGCAGATTGAGTCCAACTCTGCCAAAGAAGGAAAATCAAGGGTGATGCCTACCAGAGAGAAGAAACAGTATTAATCTGCTCAGTCTAGAGGAGCACTTCTCTGTTAAGTTTCTTAGAACTTTTTGTTTTTAATTTTTGTAGCTTAATACAATTTTTGCATTACTCTATATATATCTTTAGGAATGTTTTGTTATCATCAAGGTCCTAAATTTATGCTTTATTGCCATCAAGTATAAATTGGGGGAGATTATTAGGAATATGTTGTACTTGATGATAGCTTCACAATCAATCAAATTGTATAAGTATTGTAGCTGTCAACGGATGAGGATTTATAACTCTATCCGTTGACAGGTAGCTCATCAACGGATGAGGTTTTGTAGCATACTGCAGTATCTATATGTTATCAATTGATAGTGTTTTTATCCATAGTCATGTTGACCATCAATGGATAGGCAGAATAGGGTAGCCAATTGTAAATAAGCTATGCTATGTAATTCTGTTTAAGTGAAAGTGTATCAATGGATGAAGACAAAACTCTATCAACGGATACAGCTCAAATCTACAATATCAACGGATACAGCTCAATCTATTATCAACGGATGATAGTGTACAATGTCAACGGATAATCATTAACACTTTCTTCTATGCTAGCTGGGGATTAGCAGTTGATAAAGACAGGTTTGACTGACAGATCACATGAGTTGATAGTAGGTACAAAAAGCAGTATGGCAGCCATACTTTGGAAACGCAGAAGAAAGAAGCATTCCGTTTACACTATGAATACAAGAAAGGTACAGGGGACATGTCTGTTCACAAGGACAACCTTTCAGCTACATGTGTATTTGGAGTGAAGTAGCAAGTCAACTTGAATTAGATTAGTATTATCTTATTCCTGTAGTACTTGTAAACTTGGGATATATAACCAAGTGTAGCAACTCTTTAGAAGCTAAGAAAACAGATACGTTTGCTTTAGGTTTTCTTGAATATCCTTAGAAAGCAAAGAGTCGTAAAACAGCAGATGTGTACATTTGTATCACAGAGTTTTCTTCAAATAAAAGCTTTCGGTGGTGCATTTAACTACCTGATTTTATATGTGTTTGTGCATTAATCTTTATACAGCAATTATCTTCTTATAGATTTCTGGAGTTCTTATCAGGAATTTATAAATATCAAGAATTGTATTCAACCCCCCCCCTTCTACAATTATACAAGTGTGTAATCTAGGAATAACAAATAGCCTCTCACAAAACTGTATAAGAAATGGAGAGAAATGATTCAAAGACTCTCACAGAGACATGGAGAGAAAACTACCATTATTAGTTTACAAATAGTATTTTTGAAAATTCTTTCAAAAAGTTTGGTATTTTACATACTTTTTGCTGTCATATTACAACAATGGTTATAACCATTTTACATTTATCATTTGACTTGCTCTTATATAAAAGGATATTTTTCCTACCCAGGTTGACATTGATGTGGGCGTCAGACCTAGATTAACACTGAGATCGTACAAGAAACTAAATAATTGGACCTTGGACACATTTCCAACTGGTACTCTACCATAAGCCTAAAAAAATTCCCGTTCGGGTTTTGGGGTGTATAAATAAATTTAATATAGTACCAAACTCGTTAGAAACAAGGAACTCACAGGGCATAGGGTGAGAAGAAATTAGAGAAACTCTCAGTGGTACCCTCGTAGTATTGACTTTTCCAAATGGTACACCAAAAGCTTTTGACTTCTATTTGGTACCACTGTACTATTATGTCATTCCATGATGTACCCTACCGTCAATTTTCGTTAATCAAATGTTATATGACCTTGTAAACAATATAAAAATACAAAAGAAAATTCTCAATGGTACCCTTGTATAATTGACTTTTTCAAATGGTGCGCCAAATTGTTTTAACTTCCATTTGGTACCACTCTACTATGATGTCACATGTTATACCCCCACCCATCAACTCCCGTTAATCAAACCTTATATAACCTTGTAATAAATATAGAAACACAAATAATTGTAGTTGAATACAATCTAATAGTCATGATAAAAGGAAAGACTAATGTAAAAAAGACTACAAAGTGGTTATTCAAAGGATTCAAGCATATTCACCCAATAAATTTAACTATATGATAATCTGAAAGAAATATAATATAAATATTGATCTTCCATAAGAAACAGATTAAAACCAAACTGAAATTATTTTGAACTTGTGATTAAGTATGAGATGAACCAAATTAAGAAATTTTTATCTTAGTAGCTTGTGATGCACTACCATTTTGTGAAGCCTGTCTTCATTTTCGTCCTTTAAGGTGCACTGTTATTCAAAACTATAAATTCAACAATCTCACTACCTTTTTTTTTTTACTTCAAGGTCAATTGAGGATCAAATAACGTTTGATTAATGGGGTTTGACGGGAAGGGTATATAGTATGTAATGATATAATAGTAGAGTGGTACCAAATGGAAGTCAAAATTATTTGGTGTATCATTTGAAAAAGCCAAATGTACAAGGGTACAATTGAAATTTTTCACGTTGTTTATAAGGTCATATAACGTTTGACTAACGGAATTTTCATGGTGTTTACAAGGTCATATAATGTTTGACCAACGGAAGTTGACGGGAGGGGTATAGCATGGAATAACATAATAGTAGAGTAGTACTAAATAAAAGTCAAAACTATTCGGTATACCATTTGAAAAAACCAATATTACGAGAGTACCATTGAGAATTTCCCAAGAAATTACTTGCAGAGGTGCGTCAAGTCGTCACCTATGTGACCGTAAATTTAGAAATTTGATGGATACTGAGTTCAAAGAAATCATTTATGTACGTTTCATTTATCAATTTTTTTTAATAGGACTGTTTATTAAAGCAATTTCGGCTTTTCTGGCACAGTGTTGATTACTTAATTTCATTGTGTTAAGACCATGTAGACCTAAACTCCCTGCCTGATTAACTTATTTGTCAGGAAAGACTACTGTACTGTGATTTAACAGAGTCAATCGGTTTACCTGCGTGGTTATAAAAGTATCATCACCAAAAAAAAAAAAAAAACTGGAGAAACAATTCGAGAGTTATGTCAACTGTCCAAGTGTAGTTTGCATTTTGCACTCACCGCCGAACGTACAAGATGTTAGTGTTAAATTCGATCAGCTTTTCCCATTTGGCCTAGCATACATTTTATAGTTGGTGCGTGGAAGGAACAATGCATTTGATTACATTTAAGTTAAAGTTAACACTGCTAGCTACCTATCTAGATTTTCAATACAGAGTGCAACAATGCTTCTTTATTTGCAATTTGATGAACTTTTCTTTTTGACGGGATGCGTTTTAATCAGTATTTCGACCTGTTATAAGCTTTGAAATTACAATGTCAGCATGAACTTAGCTGTTATGCCATCAAGTTTTTTAATAGTATTTATGTAAAACTGCACAGAACAGAATGTTAAAAGGAAGTTATGTTATGCAACACTCTTTCCCAATTTACCTTGTCCTTGAGGAGATTGTCCTTTATAATGGTTCCCCTCAAAGATGGTGGTCCAGATTATTGTCAAAACTTTGCTCAAAGAGATAAATAGCACCTTGCAGAGGAGTAAGCATTCAAGGATTAAACTACCAAGTTTTAATTATATGACAATGGAGTTAGACCTCAAACAGCCATTGCCAACACCAGCTAGTTATTATACTTCTCAGGATTCAAACTTTGACAATACTTCTCTTTTCGGCATTGAATACCAACACATGCCTTCAAACTTGCAGGATATTGAAATCTTTTATACTTCTTTTTTCGACATTGAGTCCCAACACATGCCTTCAAACTTCCAGGATATCGACATCTTTTTTCGTCAACATGCCATCTCTATTATCTCCAACTTGTCCTCTCATTACAACGTGGATCCATTTATTTCGTACCTTGCCATCAATTACCTTGATCGTTTTCTCTCCATCCGACCCATTCAGGTACTACTTCACGCACAAGCACAATGGATACTCACACATGATGCCTTAAGTGAGCCTCGAACACTAAACCTCTAACCAATAGAGGAGGGATATCCATTAGGCTACAATGCATGAGCATCACTATTAGAACATATAATGACACAAATGCGATGTATGTAATATATGATATTGGTATGATTTGACATTTTGTATGAAGGGAAGCCATGGATGTTGAAGTCATTGGAAGTTTCTCTTGTTTCTATAGCTATAAAGATGAGCAAATCGGAGCTCTCAGTCACTAGCATTCAGGTCTGTTGACTTCACAGTTAGGGTAATACACTACTACTATTATCATTGTAATGCAGCATAATGATATATGTTCTGGTATGAGCGTGACAGTGTCTTTGATGAACAAACAATCAGGCGAATGGAGCTGTTGATATTGGGAGCTCTAAAATGGAGAATGCATTCAATTACTCCTTTGTCTTTCCTCAGTTTCTTTGTTGCATTCTTTAAGTTTCAAGACACACCGATGAGGGGAGGTCTTACAGTTCGTGCAACCGAAATTATCTTCAAATCTCAATTTGGTACTTAGATCGAAATCTTAGTTTACAAAAGTAAATTAATTTTCTGTCATAGACATATGATCCAATTAAATTTCTCTACTGGCACTTACAGTTTTAGGACATGTAAAGTTTCCGAGCTCACTTACAATACTAAGGTGTTAATAAATGTGATTAACTGGATGAGTATGTATTTAACACGTATTTTGGAGAGGAACACTGACATTTTTTTTTCTCTTAAACAATAAATCAGAACTAAAGATTTTGGAGTTCAAGCCATCAATAGTTGCAGCGACAGCTCTTCTTTCTGCTTGCCATGAACTTCTTCCTTTACGGTATCAAATGTCTCGAAAAAGACATATTAAGGTGTTCCTATGTAAATAAGGTATGTATTTATCATCACTGTTACATTGACAACTGTTGTTACATTTTTTATTTTACATTCTAAATAAGATTGCAGGTAAACTGTGAGAAATGTATTAAACTGATGGAAGAGATAGCCCTGGATGGATATGAATCAGTTTTTGACTAACGCCGCCACCGGATATGTAGAGATTGGCAAGTTTAAGCGCAGCTGGAAAGTCCACATTTACGGATGTGATCAAATATCACAGGTTGAGCAGTGGTAAGTATTCAGGCCCAGGAAGTGGAATAGAGACAGATCAGGACCAATAACAACTGTAAATAATCAGTGATGGTGTGAAATGAAAAAAGTATTTTTGTCAATGATGAATGCAGTGCTGAATTTATATTACTCGTTATGCCTGTTTTTAGTTTGAGTAAGTGTTCCCTGTTTTGTAACAGAGTGAACAGACGGAGAGAGAACCAGTATAATTTTTTTTTTTCCTTTCCACAGAACCAGTACAATTTAAAAGAAAGCAATAGTATAAATTTTTACCTCAATTAAAAATTTTCGTTTAGCCAAGTTCAAACTCAAATTCGAGCTCGACAATTATTTAAAGAATGAAACATGAAAACTTAATAGTTTGACAGACTCGGCTGGGTCATTTAGAACCCTGAAGTCGATAAGTAAAAATTGCATGGATGAAATCAGCAAAAAAGGGGAAAAAAATTACATAGAGAAATCTGCTTCGAGTAAACTATAACATTACAATGCAGTTATGTAGTAATCAATATTATGTTTTAAATTACTTTGCATCATTAAGATAAATCTCTGACATAAACATTATCATAAGAAAAATGCTAGAGAAACCAAAATTTTCCCTAAAATTTGTCTCAAATGCTTATGTGTCATCCGTTTAATTAGTAACTCCCCTAATTAAATGAATGACACATAAGCATTTGGGATCCCTGGCAGCTCTTATCATAAATGATATCCCTCCTTCATCCTCGTCAGATGAATATGATACTTCACTTTTTTTGAAACTGGAAAATATTCTCATTAAATCATTAAACCATCATACAACCAGATAGGGTCGATTTAATCCCTATTAATGCTAGTGTATCAACTTTATTTATAAGCAGTTAGAAAAACTAAAATTAAATACCCAAAAAAGTACCTACTAATAATTTTAATTTGGTACATTCGTTCTTTATTCATTTATCATCCTGACACACCTTTTTAAAATTTTATGGAATGCTCTTAGCTAGTCACGTGAAAAATATCATAATAAGTCCACCTGAACTGAATAATGGACCAAGTTCAAAAACGAGCCCAAAACGAAAGAGGATCAAGCCTAAGTAAAAGACGGGACTTAAAAGTTGGCCCATCTTAACTTTAAGCTATATAATGGTTCCTTGTTGTCGGTAAGACATGAAAAATGATTAGGAGTCGTCTCCATAGTCCATTTTTTTAAGGGAAAATGAAAATTTTTGTTAGTGAGCTATTGATCTTTTTAGAAATTTACCATTTAATTATAATTTTTTTACTTACTAACGTTAGGTTTGGTTTTTTTTAGTGACTAAACTTAGATTCAGATTTTGTTTTACTCACTAAATTTTGGTTCAAATTTAATTATTACCGTTATGTTAATTTTTTTACTCACTAATCTCAGTTTCGGAGTGAACAAGTCAATTGAAGATTTAATATTTAAAAATTATGCATTACAGAGGACAATTTGTTAAACTTTAATACTTTGAAAAGATGTATTAAACTTTATCTTGAAAATAAATCGATTAAATTTAATAAGATAAAGTCTGTATTAAACTTTATCTTGAAATAAATCGATTAAATTTAATAAGATAAAGTATATATTAAACTCTATCTAGAAAATAAATCGAAAAAGTTTAATAAGATAAAGTTTAATTAATGGTGTATTAAGTGGTAAGTTTTCCTCTCTAATGCATCATTTTCAAGTATTAAAGTTGTAATCGACTTGTTCACTCTAACATCCCCCTCCAATTTAATTTTATTTTCCTATATTTTATTAACTTTATCTTATTATGATTTTTAAGATATACTAAAATATCGATAAATGAATATTCGTTAAATGAATAACCTTGTTAAACGAATATATTTTTGACTTCGATTAATGAAAAAAAAAAATTTCGGTCCCAAGCGTATTCATTTATCAAGGTTTAACTGTAAAGATAAATCATTAGAGATGATAACTTTATCGATTTATTTTCAAGATAAAATTTAATGCAGACTTTATTTTATTAAAATTTATCGATTCATTTTCAAGATAAAGTTTAATGCAGACTCTATCTTATTAAATTTAATCGATATATTTTCAAGATAAAGTTTAATGCATCATTTTCAAGTATTAAAGTTTAACAAATTATCATAATGCATCATTTTTAAGTGTTAAAGCTTCAATTGACTTTTTCACTCCGAATCTAAGATTGGTGAAAAAAAAAATTAACATAATGCTAATAATCAAATCCGAACCTAAGTAGTGAGTAAAATAAAATCTGAACCTAAATTTAGTGACTAAAAGAAAACCGAAGAACCTAATGTTAGTGAGTACAATAGAAAAATTCATAGTAAAGTGATAGCTAGGTTTCTAAAAAAGTCAATAATTCAATGATAAAAAAATCATTTTCTTTTTTTCAAACTTCAAAATTAGTTGAGATACGGAAAATACGCCAGAATTCATTCTCATGTTTGGTGTTACAAACTGTAAGTTTTTTCGTTTCTAAAATTTTATTTTAATTACTCCAAATATATAATTATGTAAAGGTAAATATTAGGTTATTATCTCATATTTTGGACAGATCTAAGGGTTCTTAAATCCATTATATCTATTATAGCCTAACATGGTGTTGTTCCCATTTAGTAAATTACGAATTTGTCCTTAAATTATATTAATGTTAAAAATTTTGAAGTTGAGGGGAATTGAATCCATGACCATTCAGCACCTACAACTTGATTTTGACATATACAACCACTAAGACAAATCATTTATTTGTGAAATACTTTAAACTCATTCACTACATACTCAAATAACCCACTTATTAGAAATATTTGTTTTATAATTTAATCAGGATAGAAGTGTTTACATAATTACACTAATTTTAATAATTTAAATTTTGATAAGAATTAAACCTACGACATTCAAATGCTCATAAATTTATGTCCACATTTATTTTTATGATTTATTAGGGATAAAATCATTAAAATATTTTTCTCATATAATAGTAAAAAATGGTAGTCGGGGAGGGAAAATATAAATCAACAGATATAATGTCATCGAAGTCATAATTAAGAAAGGTGTCGAGGTGGCCGAAAATTAATCAAAAAAGAAAAATCAAAGTGAGGAGGTAGGTGACGAAAAATAAGTAGAAGTCTATCTCAAGTAGGTGAACGAGCGAAAGTGAAAATAGATCTATAAATTTTTTTTTTACAATATTTCTCTCTTTTAAAATTATGTATATATATTAGTCAAATGGCTGGAATATGTTTATTACTCCCTCCGTCCTACTAGGTTCTTTACATTTGGGGACAGAGGGTCTAACACGCATTTTAAAACTCATATAAAGTACAGTTTCATAAATTATTTCAAATTTTTTTTTCTTACGAATATAATTTAATGTTTTATTCAGAAAAATAAAATTTTAAACATCCCACATCGATTAGAATAAGAGTATTCAGGTCCTTTATAGATACAAGTCAACAATTAATGTGTACCAAATTGTTAGCTCTTTTAGACTGACAAGTGGTGGGTTGTTGGGTCTGGTATTCATTCGGTTGTAGGCTTGGATGTTATAAATGGTATCAGAGTGCTGCCCGGTCGAAAGTGTAGAGGCACTGCCCGGGTTCTGTAAGTGTGTCTGTGGGCTCGACGAGGACGTTGACCCAATAAGAGTGGTGTTTGAAACATCCCACATCGATTAGAACAAGAGTATTCAGATCTTTTATAGATACAAGTCAATAATTAATGTGCACCAAATTGTTGGCTCTTTTGGACTGACCTGTAGTGAGTTGTTGGGTCTGGTATGCATTCGGTTGTAGGCTTGGATACGACATGCATATACTTATAAAATTATATCCACATTTATTTTTATGATTTATTATGGATAAATAATTAAAATATTTTTCTCATATAATAAAAAATGGTAGTCGGGGAGAGAAAATATAAATTCACAGATATAATGTCATAGAAGTCAGAATTAAGAAAGGTATCGAGGTGGCCAAAAATTAGTTAAAAAAAAAAAAAACAAAGTGAGGAGGTAGGTGAGGGAAAATAAGTAGAAGTCTATCTCAAGTAGGTAAACGGGTGGAAGTGAAAATAGATCTATAAAAATTTATTACAATATTTCTTTCTTTTAAAATTATGTATATATATTAGTCAAATGGTCGGAATATGTTCTAGGTTCTTTACATTTGGGACAGAGGGTTTGACACACATTTTAAAATTCATATAAAGTATAGTTTCATAAATTATTTTAAATTTTTTTGTTATGAATAAAAATTTAATGTTTTATTCAAAAAAAATTTAAAAAATAATTTATGGAATTATACTTTACATACACCTTAAAATACGTGCCCCTAGTGGAAAAAATTGTACAGAAATGAGAGGGACGGAGGGAGTATTAAATTAATACAAAAAATGATAAACAAAGTGTATAACATATTTTTACTCGATATCAGTATAATATTCTATTTTAAGTATTATAGATATCGAGGTTGCCAAAAATTTGTTAAAAAAATCGAAGTGAGGAGGTAGATGATGGACGTAGAAGTGTATCTTAAGTAGGTAAACTTAAGTAGGTAAACGGGATGAAGTGAAAATAGATATATAAAAATTTATAACAATATTTCTTTGTTTTAACAATTATATCTATATATTAGTCGAATGGCTAGAATATGTTTATTATTAAATTAATACAAAAAATGATAAATAAAGTGTATAACATATTTTTAATCGATATCAATATAATATTCTATTTTATTTTAAGTATATTTGCATTATATCGGTTAATCCTATTAGCATCGGGTAATTTATAGATTGACTGATAAAAAAAATTAAAATATTGAAAATAAAAAAATAATTTACATATGGGATTTGGATCTGGTAAAAAAATGTCATTATGATTTTGATATCTTAAGTCTCTCGCACTATATTTTTGCAGCATTTTTGTAATATGCTAATGTTATTAATTTCATACCAAATGAGTTTTACAACTATATATTTAAATAATAATTTATCAATTTTACTTGAGCTTTAAACTCCAATGCGAGTTTCACCCCCGTTGTGAGACTAATAAACTCAAAAAATTGCTGATATATATAATATTTTATTATCATGGATGTGGTATGTGTATTTTTTATTTCCCAGGTATCATTTTGGTGTTACCTCAAATTAAAATGATATTTCTTGGATGCTTCATTATCGTAGTTATGTCTATCTTCTTTTCATAGATTGAATTTTATTGTACTTGTGAACTTTTACAACATAATTCATTCGGTGTATACATTAACCCATCTCATTTTAAAAACCCGTTATGGGACATGACACTTTTATTGTAGTTACTCGTGTATTTGGCTGAATTTGGACATGTCTAGATATGTTTTGTCTTGAAATTTGAGATATTACATTGGGTTTTTGAAAATTCACTTATGAAAATGGATGGTACAATGTATTTGAAGAAAAATTTTTGTTATGGTCAATTTACTATTAAAAATATACCTCTGAATTGTTCAAATATCATGATTCTAGAAAAGCACATATCATATATATATTTTGGATGTGCACAACTATTAGGATAAATTTGTTATTCTCCTTGTTCTCTGAAATTGGTCGGAGAAAAAGATCCAAAATTGGAAATGTGCGATGAGCTTTTCCAAGCAGAACATATGACTATATTATTTGTATTTTTCCTATCACATTACATTATTTCTTACAAAATTAGAAATAATATAAAATTTAATTCTTCCTCCATCCCACATAAATAAACCAGCTATTTTTTCACGCATTTCAATATACCAAGATTATTTTGGTAATACTTGACAGTTACAATTAACTCTTACCTACTGCTTTCAGTCAGTCATTCTTCTCATACGGACCAAACATAACTAAAAATATAATTCTTACGGTTCAGAACCTGATAATATTTTGAAACTATAATATCTTAGATAAATCAAAATATGTGAACTAGACTAACATTAGAAAATTATATGAATTATCATAAGGCCCGTGCTTTGCACGGGCTATCATGCTACTTAGAATCTAATAACTCAAGATCAAGGATCAATAATACAAAGAACAACGTGTTTAAGTAAAGTTTGACGAATTGAAAACAAGAAAGTTGTAAAGAATAAACAATTAACGGACAATGACATTTCCTTTACTCTGGATGAACTATAAAATTATTAGGCATTAGCACATGCTATTTTAATTTGTGCCGACTTCCGAGTTCTTATTTACTAAATTTTCAAAAAAAATAAAAAAATACAACATTTTCCAACTTTTGATTTTGTTTTATTTAATCCTGCGAAGCAAAGTGATTTGTCCCAAAAATCACAACATGGCTGGTTTTGTAGAACAATTATATATATATATATATATATATATATATATATATATATATATTAATTTAAATTTTTAAATAATAACAAATTATATACAATGCTTTTCTTAAAAGGGTCATGTGTTAATCACTACTATGGTTAAGAATTAATGAAAATGGATAAATGCATTTATTAGTACTTAATACATCAATTTTGCACGAAACTCAATAGAATTAACAATTTGGGATGTTTTTGAGGATTGAAATTAATATGGATGCAAGGGGTCTACTATTACGACTTTGAAAGTTAAATAAGTATTGCAAAGATATATTGGAAACTTAAAAATAATTAAATATTTAGAAATAAATGTCGAAAATATGAAAATAATTAATGATTAACAACTACCCTTAAAGTTTTGGTTAACATTTTCCTTCTTAAAAAGCAGCAGTAAGAAATAAATTTTCTTAGCAACATCCTATTATTCAAATAGCTGGAGTGGGAAATATTTTTATATTAATAGTATCCATTAATTATTTGGTTTCACTTGTTTGCCAAATTTAAACCTTGAAACCTTTAAATTTTATAATCGCAAGTGATACGTACTGTGTCCCCAGAACGGTGACGTAGTAGTGCTGACACTAGCTTTATTATGAAGCACATGATGATAATAGAAGGTTCCCAGTCCCAGAGGCCAGAGGCCAGGTGGATAAGCTGTATCGGTACGGCCCCTTTTTTTTGCATTTCCTTGTGTATTTTAATTCGAAATTGATTACAAGTTGGCCAGTGGTTGAAATTTTAATGCTTACATTATGGCATGATGATTAATATACAATTAAGATACTACTCTTTTTATCCCAATAAATTATTAATGGACTTTTTTCATAAATAAATAGGGAAAAGTAAATTTTTATACATTTACTTTTATTAAGAATAACTATTTACAATTTTACTAAACTAAGTTTTTAAATTGCAAAAATACTAAAAATTAGGGCACCACTTCCCCCTGCCCAGCCTCTGCCCAGTTCGATTTTTTTTTTTAAGGTGGGGTGACATTTTGGTGGATTTGGGTTGCAAGGCCCCGCATGGCATATTCAACTGAATGCAACCACATTCAACTGAATGCAACCACATACAACCCAAATCCACCAAAATCAGTTGAATATGGTCCCTGGTGGTTGCATTCAGTTGAATATGGCCCCTGGCGGGGCCTTGCAACCCAAATCCACCAAAATCATCCCACCTAAAAAAAAGTTGCATGTGGTTGCATTCGGTTGAATGTGGTTGAATATGGTTGCATTCAGTTGCAACTCAAATCCACCAAAATAGCACACCACCTAAAAAAAAAGTTGCATGTGGTTGCATTCGGTTGAATGTGGTTGAATGTGTTGCATTCAGTTGCAACTCAAATCCACCAAAATAGCACCCCACCTAAAAAAAAAAGTGTTGAAGTCGGCTGGGAAAGAAGGGGGGAGGGGGGAGGGTTAATATTTTTGCAATTTTGAAACTTAATTTAGTAAAATTACAATTAAGAAAGTATAAGATAGTAAATATGTAATTAAATAAAGGAAATGGTATTTTTGCAAATAGAAACTTTAAACCTAGTATTTTTTATAAATACTCATTATTAATATGTCTTTTTGGATGTCTCATTATTAATATTTTTTAAAATAAAATATTTTCTTTACAAAATTTTATTAGAATCCACCAACTTAGCATTTTTCTTTTCCTTTTCTTTTATTTATTAATTTACTTATCTATGCAAATGTTAATAATTGGATGGATCGAGATGTATACGGATATAATGCGGGAGACTAAGGGGCCATTTGTTAATTCTGAACAATATTTTTTGGATGGTTAAAATTCTGAATGATTAATTAATCTGAATGCTGGATAGAAATTGTTGTTTGTTAAGTAAAATTTTTAATTTCTGAATGATATAATTTCCAATTTTCAAATTTAATATCATTAAATTTATTTAAATAGTTAGATAAAAGCTATCATTGTTATTCTATAATGCACATGATTAAGGGTGCCATTACTTTACATATGTCGTGTTTGGAAATTAAAGATTTTAGTAAAAAATTAAAAAATTAAAAAATTGGAATTTGACTAAATGAATGTTTTAATATTGGTATTTGGCAGTAATCGAAATTAATTGACAATTAATCGTTGTTCGGTGATTAATCAAATTGATTTTGTTATAATCTGGTCAAAAATTGTATCTTGTAAATATCGATCAATAATCGAAAAAATTGGTCAAAAATCTGTTAATTCGATTAATAATAGGAATTAATTGGTCATCTTTTTTTTGAAAAAAAATAATGAAAAAATTTATTAAAATAAAAAAAAAGGAAATAGCATTGCTCTTTATAACACTACTGTTTGATGATTAGTGCATCGAAATATTGATTTGGACTTAATTTATTAATTTTGAAAATATTGTTCCGAAAAGATTTTTTAATTATAGAATGGTTATGTGTCTCCACAAATAAAAAATTAATAATTCAAACAATTACTTACCAACCAATTACTTCATAATATGTAATGTTGCATATATTTAATTTTAAAAGAAATAAATACCATAATAAAAATTATAAAATATTATAATTTTTTGTTAGTAAACTGATATTAATAATAACAAAAATAATATTAGAAAAGTGTACTATAAATTTATTGTGAATTTATGATTACTTATAATATTATAGGCAGGCATGAAGATTATAGAAGTTAAAGCATATGGATGGTTCAGTAAGAATTTTAACAATGAATCGTTCACAAGAAATTAGGATCGTCGTCCAAATACACAAATCTTTAGTCAAACAATCTGGACGAGGGGATTACCACTCATTCAGTTCAGCGAAGCTCATTCATATATAAACAAATGGACCCTAAGTTGACAATCTAAAGTTGGACAGAAATATAGAAATAAATATATGTATATTTATATACTAGCATGCATACGCAGTGCAATCAAGAATTTATAATACAATTTTAATATTATGTGTATGTTTGGGGTATCTTAAAATAAGTAGCTTATGGCTTATAAGCACTTATGTCATATAAGTGATAAGTAGAGCAGTCAGTAGAGTGTTTGGTAAATCAGAACTTATAATAGGTAGACTGTTTGGGTAAATCAGAACTTATAAGTTAACATTTTTTTTTATAATTTTCAAAATATTGTTTTTTTATATATAACAATGGATAGCAATGGATAGATCTCGATGAATAGGGAAATTTGATATATGCATATCAATTTTCTAATGAATGGATCGAGAGATATATGGTTTTGAAGATTTAAAGGATATTATATATTGCGTATATCGAGAATAAGTTATAAGTTATAAGTTGAAAGTTAAGGATTCTTAACATTCAACTTATGGGTTTATAAGTTATAAGTTGAGCTAAAACTTATTTTGGTAAACACCCCCATAAGTGCTTATGGGCTTATAAGCCATAAGCTTACAGTAATGAGTGGAAACAAACAGGCCTGTTTGTTTAAAATTTCTTTAAGCTAATCAAACAAACAGGCCTGTTTTTTTAAGATTTCTTTTTTTGGTATATTAGGTGTGACATTTAAGATTTCTTTAAGCTAATCTAAGGGTCCTAATACCAAAAAAAGTCATTAGACACTTCCACAAAATAAGATGAATTGAAGGTGCATTTGTTTTAGGGCCTGTTTGGCAACTACTTAAAATAAGTTCTTACGGACTTATTTTCGGGTAAAAATTTCATATTTTGATAATTTTTTTATACAAGTATTTAATGTATGTTTGAGATTCTACAAGTTGCAAAAAAAACTTAACTTTTTCAGAAAAAGTTAGGAATCTCTAACTTTGTCTTAAAATAAGTTAACTTATTTTGGAAAATAAGTTCCTCCAAACACCCCCTTAATAGTTTTCTTGAAATATTCAGTTGTATTAATTGTCTCAAGTGCTTCAGTAAATTATCTCAAACTAAAATCTGAGGATCGAAAATACAATTACAGGCATTATATTCACTGATTAAAATAATCACACTCTTGTACAGTCATCTTCCCTAAGGATAGGATAACATTGTTAGGATCACATCCACTATAGATCAACGTTAATCAAACACAATAACAAACACGAAAGTAAAGAACACGATGAATTAACGTGGAAACCCCTCAAGGGAGGGTAAAACCACAAATCCACTAAATATGAATGTATTACAAGATTGGAGTCGCTCCCTCACTCAACACTCTTGAATACAATCACCTCACCTTAATTACAAAAGATCTCTCTTGTGTATCGCACACAACTCTCTAACTTTTGCAATTCTCAAAACCCCTACAAATATCTATATTTATAGGCACCATAAATATTCTAATCTTATTCTATATCAAATCCTATTTGTGACAATTACCATCTTTTCTTATCTTTGATAGAAATCCTTCCACAATTAATATTCTTACCAAAAATAAGAATTACCTCAATTATCACAAATTAGAATTCTGCTCATAATAGGATTCTTAACTTAATTAGGAATTCGGGGCGGACCCCAAGAAATCCTCCCTCGGCTCGAATTCCCTAATACCTCAACCGATTCCGAGAATCTTACTTTTTTCTCGGTCTTCATCGTTGTTGCTTCCCCATCTAAATAGTAGATGTTCTTCTTATTCATCATCCCTTATAGAATCAAGCTCTTTCCATTGTACACCTTGCAACTTCGCCCTCGTCCAACGAATCTGTACCTACGTGATGCCAACACACTCAAAGACAACACATTCTTTGACACATCTGGTACGTATCCCACATTGAGAGCTTTCTTGATCGTACCATCATGGAGTTTAAGACGAACAGTTCCAACTCCTTGAACCTTCATCTTCTCATCATTCCCCACAATGATATTACCATGATTTTCATCAGTGCATAAAGTCTCAAACATCGCTCGATCTCTACATATATGCATGGAAGCAGCAGAATCCATCACCCATTCTGATTTATTCTTCACCGAACCAGAAACAGTATCCTCATTCGCCATCAAAAACTCTCCATCCTCGATCACATGTGTAGAGTTCGCATCATCATCTTTGTTCTTTCCCTTCATCTGCTTAAAGAACTTCAAAGCATCTTTAAAGCTTGGACAGAACATTCGCATATGACCTGTTTCACCATAATAATGGCACTCAACAGTGCTCATATCCTTCTTACTCGGCCGAGATTTACTTCTTCCTTGTAGGTCACTGCGATTGCGACTCTTCCCACTTTCAGCACTTTGGACAGCTAAAACTGTCTCACCACTTTAAGAAACAGCGTCCTTTCTCATCCTCTCATTATCTCTTAACGCCTTTAACACATCATCAAGCGTAATAGTTGTCCTCCCTACTAACAGCATTTGCTTAAAATACTTGAAGGATTTCGGCAATGATGACAACAGCAACAGAGCTTGTTCCTCGTCTTTCATCGGCTCATCAATATTAGCCAGATTACATACCAGCTGATTAAAACAACTAATGCGATTATGGAGACTACCTTCTTCATCTAGTTTTAAAGAGTACAACTCCATCTTTAAATTAAGTCGGTTGGTCAATGACTTCAACGCATAGATGCTTACTAACTTGTCCCATATCTTCTTCGGTGTTGACTCCTTCAACATGTTATACCTCACCTCGGGTGCAAGTGCCAGCCTGATTGTACTCGCCGCTCTCTTCTGGATTTTCACCCAATCTATATCGCTCATCTTTTCTGGCTTCTTCTTCTCTAAGGCATCATCAAGTCCTTGTTGAATTAACACATCCTTGATGCTTAACTACCACATAGTAAAATTCGTCTTCTCATCATACTTGGGTGCATCAATCCTTAGCGACTTTAGATCCTCCATCAAGCCAAGAAAATCAACTCAAGACCAACTAACAACGCGCAAACAATCTACTTCTTGATTGCCTTCTCTTTAATGCCGAATCTACTTCTCGAACCCAAGCTCTGATACCAGTTTGTTAGGATTGCATCCACTGTAGATCAACGTTAATCAAACACAATAACAAACACGAAAGTTGTTAGGTCCACTATGATTGTAGAAGGGGGGGGTTGAATACAATCAATATCAATTTCTCAAAATTTATTCGTTAAATAATTTTCACTTAAACGAATATTTTGTACGGAATAAATTGACTCGGATTTCAAGTTGAATATAACTGTATATTAACTTGATGTGGTGTTACAAAATCAATCCAAACTATTATCAAGTGTTTAATAACTAATTAGAAAATTCGACATGAACTTTTCTAATTTAGTTAATAAATCTCAAGATAAGTACTAGGAAACTTAATTCGCTAGTAATACAAGAATCACAAGTAGACAAGTTCTATCGGATAGAATATTACAAAGATGATGAACTTGAATTTATGTGAATTAATTTGTTCTTGGTGTTCTTGATATTTGAGAGAGAAAGCTGCTGTGTATTTCCAGGAATTTGCTGTGTTCTTGTCTTTTTCTCATTCTGCTGCTTCTGCTGTGTTATATAGGTCTGTACTCATTAGATATGACTTAAACTGCTTCAAGACCTATTAAATCAGCTGTCAGCATGACTTAATCTTGCTCCAAGACATAATTAAACCTTAGATACACTAGTACAAAATTGATCTTTTACGTCGCCTCTTATACGTCGGTTGTTGCCAAAGGCGACGTATAAAGCAGTTATATACGTCGGTTCCGCTAAAGGCGACGTATAAAGCAGTTATTATACGTCGGTTCAAGAAAAAGCCGACGTATAAGGTCATATTATACGTCGGTTAAGGAAAAGGCGACGTATATAATGCCACTTTATACGTCGGTTGAGTAAAAGGCGACGTATATAATGCCACTTTTTACGTCGGTTCAAGTAAAAACCGTCATATATTGTCAACATATACGTCGGTTCCGTTTTAACCGTCGTATAAAGTCTTATTTTTTACGTCGCACATACAACAAAGCGACGTATATAAATTGTTTTTACATCAATCTTTTTAAACCCGATGTATAAAATTGTAATTTATGACGATATTTTTATCAACCGACGTATAAACTCGACGTATAAACTTTTTTTAACCCAGGACTTTAGACGCTTTACTCTTTTATTTCTCCACTATCCCTACATTCAACCCGCTCTCCCCATCCCTTTCCGTTCAATTGATTCTTTTGGATAATCTGTTCAACGCCAGTAGCCGTTCTTTAGTCTTCAAATCTTCCAGTGGCGACGAAGAAGCCAACACTTTTGGTGGGTTTGTTGAGAAGATTGGATCTAGAATTGGGCTTTTTCCCAAACCAATGCCACTGCCTCCGATATCGAAACCGAAAATGGATGATGTTTCTTTGATTCGATGGCGAAAAGGGTAGTTGATTGGATGTGGGGCATTTGGGCAAGTTTATATGGGGATGAATCTTGATTCTGGGGAATTATCGGCTGTTGCAGGTGGGGTTTGTGATTTGAAGTTTTTTGGTTGGTTTTGGTTGATGGGGTGTTTAAAGATTTGATTTTTTTGGTTTTTGTAGGTTTCAATTGCTGCGAATTTGGCTTCGAAGGAGAAAACTCAGGTGATTGTGTAGGAATTCTTGTTTGATTAAGTGGGGATCAAATGCATTCCACAACATGCTTAAGACGAGTGGGGTGTTTCCTGGGAGATTCTCCTGCACCTGAAGAGAGCACAAAAGAAGGTTGTAGACTAACTCTTGTCCCTCTTATATTGCAACCTAGATTAAGTAATATATATGTAGAACTGTCTAGTTTCAGACATGATATATATACTTAGAATATGATTATGATACTTAAGTATGCACCATGAGTCGACGACGTCGTTGTTTTATGGAAATAGAGGAAACGCCTTGTTTTGCCGCTCGTGGCTTCCAGTTTTCGGTGAAATGAAGTAAGGTCGCTTCTTCAATTTGTTTACAGTACCAACTTATCGTATTTGTTTGTGTTTTTGTATGAATTTGTAAGTTATTAGAATTGAGACTCTTAAATTGTTCGTATTAGCTAGACATCGATTTACGAAGAAAATGTATAAAATTTGTTGTTTGTTTGTGCATTTCTGTGCTAGTGGTTTTAGAATTATGTGAATGCTGTTAGGAGGTTAATTTTGGTGTTTTATTTTGGTTTGGAGTCGGTAATGCATATTTGTGTTTGGTTAGGTATTAGAGAGGACGATGATATTTTGGACATATTTTAGGTTAATAGAGCGAAAGAGCTTACTTTTTGGTATATGGTTAAGGAATTTACAATAGATCATTTTGCCTTGGTGGCTTTCTTCTGCTAGCATAAACTTGACTGAATAGATTGTTGTACTTGTCAGTTTTATAATTGTACAAATAAGTTGTTATGTAAACTTGAGGATATGTTACAGACTTGCAGTGTTTGGAAGAGTCATGTAGGGTTTTTCTTTGAGAATGCAGTTTATTAGAACAGGTTGCTATGCATGGATTACTTGATTAAATCCAAGGGCTTAAAGTTTGTGCTTTGCGCTGATAGTCTATTCTACTCAAGCAGTCTAGCTCTGACTTCTTCCCTGGTACACGATGAGAGAATCAACAAATATTGTTTTAATTTTTAAAAAATTAAGATGTTTAGTGTTCGTGAGCATAATTCTCATTTTGTATCAAAAAGTTGGATGAAAATTAAGATAACAGTGTGCCATTGATTGTTAATGATTTAGTTAGCTTCTTTAAATTTCAGGAAATCAATGTTTTGTTGTTTACAATATGCTGGGTTTCTTTGTGGTTAAAGATTTGAGAAAACACCTGAGTGAAAGAATAGTTTATCAGGAAAGTTGCAATTACAGTAAAACCTCGATAAATTAATACTCGATAAATTAATAACCCACTATAAATTAATATTTTTAAAATATTTTTTTGGTTCCTACATAATAGTGATAGTGTAAATTTAACCTCGATTAATTAATAATCTCGTTAAATTAATAAAATTTGCCGATCCCTATACTATTAATTTATAGAGGTTTTACTGTAGATGTTAGATGGTTTAATAGTAAGCTAAAATTCGAAACCAGTGGCATTAGTGGTAGAAACAAAGTATTTGTCTTCCAAAGTTTCTGGCCAATATTGTACCATGTGCTTAGTAGGCCAAATAACAGTATCAAAATTAGTTCTAATATCATGGAAGCATATTCCATATTAGTCGTGTCACCGACTACCCAATATCGTGACAATGGTGTAAGAGCAAACCTTATTGCTCAATCCAGTAGATCTGTTTATTTGACTTGCAGTATGTCGGACAAATAATCAGGGAGTCACACTTACTGAACATATATTAACTTGATCAACTATCTTGATATTATCACTTCTATCTACAGAGTTTACAAAAATAATAGAAGTACAGAACTATTTGATCTTAATGTTTTTATCTACATTTAGTGATTAGTGATTGGTTATTTATTTTCATGGAGTGTATATCCTGTCCGATGATTTCACAATATTTTTGCCTAGACAATATTTATTCATTCAACATTGAAGACATGATTGAGAGAAATGACATATTTCTTAACCATTTTAAATTGTTAATAGTCTTTTAATGAATCAAAACATGCTGGAAATTTTATTATATCTGATCAGTATAGTTTCGTCTACAGATATTCAGTATAGTATGTATGATCATCCTGGATCTGAATATGCAAAATTTGTGCCCTGTTTTATATGCAGGTTCCTTTTGATTTATTTGTTCCTAAATTTTTAGGTTATTAACGATAGGTTTGGCATTGTTGAGGGTCTTATGACCACTGTCCACTCTATCACTGGTGAGTGGCTCCTTTGCATCTTTTTAAGATATTCTGATAATATATGGTTCAGAGGGATATGATTTACTTTATAATTACTTTATTCCCCCTTTTTTGTATGAATCAACCAAACAGAAGACAGTGGATGGCCCATCAAGCAAGGGCTGGAGAGGTGGAAGAGCTGCTTCTTTCAATATCATTCCCAGCATCACTGGAGTTGCCAAGGTATATTGAAATTTATGCTTGATTTGAAACTGGTTTTTGATTCAATAGTCTACATGATTATATCTACAATGTCATGAAGAATGGCTTTGTTACATCCATCACATGTATATTTCATTATTGTTTTTCTTTTCAAAAAGGCTGTTGGAAAGGTGCTTCCTGCACTCAATGGTAAATTAACTGGAATGTCCTTCCGAGCACCATGGATGTTTCTGTTGTTGACCTTACTGTAAGGCTTGAGAAGAAGGCAAATCATTATGAACTTTTTATATTTGTGGTTTCTGGTAAACTGTTTTTCATACTGATTTCATTTTCATCTGTTTCGCTTAAATTTGTGCTCAATCTTCAGAGTACTCATATATGAATTGTTACTTCCTTGGCTATTCTTAATCTTATTAATGTCTGTCATTGACCATACTACTAAATAACATCAAGCTGTGTGCATTCCTTGATAGTCTTTGAATCCCTGAGTGAATTTTAAAGCACAATTATCCTTGTCTCATGATCTATCAAAAGAATTAAGGAAGGAAAAATCATACAGGGTATCCAATAATGTACCAAAGTGATCTGTTAGAGAATATACCCTCCCAATAATGTACTATCTGATCTTTTTCAGGTACAAATTTACATTATTTAATGAACTCTACTTCTTGGTTTCTGGTGGGACAGTTTGGATTGGTATGCATCTGAACTTATATGTATTGTTAGTTTGTATTTACAAATTTTAGATAGCAATCTACACATCTACATAACTAAATTTTTCAGGGTTTTTTTTTAAATTCCATCAAACATAACTAAAATTCACTGATATATGTATATTTCTTATGCCAGTAAGGGATTAAAATCTGGGGCATCCATGAAGTGTTCAGGTTGCCAAGGGTCTGGTATGAAGGTCTCTGTGAGACAGCTTGGACCTTCTATGTTTCATCAAATGTAGCATCCTTGTGAAGAATGCAAAGGATCAGGAGAGAGCATTAGGGACAAGGATCCTTGTACCCAATGCAAGGGAGAGAAGGTAGTTCAAGAGAAAAAGGTTATGACTGTCATTGTGGATAAGGGTATGAAGAACGGGCAGAAGATTACTTTCGCTGGTGAAGCTGATGAAGCGGTATAGTGCTTGGATGTGATAGTAATTGGATGCAGGTTTTGCTCCTCTGCTTCACTGGCTTTCTGAACAACCAAGTCGTGCAAAGAATTTGCTCATTGTTTGCACCACAGCCACTACTTATCCTCAGTTATAATACTTGTAAAGTCACACTCATTATATCAAAAATGTATAAACATTGTATTGTGATTGAATTTGAAAGTTGAGAAATTTTAATTATTACAAGATTTTGGTTGTACAAATTTTGGTTTTTGATTGTTTAACCGTTATTTGGTGTATAGAAATAATAAGAATTTTTTTTGATAAAGAATTTCTGTATACAAAAATAAAAGAAAATATATATTTTTTAAATTTCTGTGCACAATATACGTCGGTTTTTTGGACATTATACGTCGGTTTATTTAACATTATACGTCGGTTTTTTCAACATTATAAGTCGGCTTTTTAGCGACGTCTATTTAGACTTTATACGTCGGCTTTGTGGACATTATACGTCGCCTTTCTTCAACATTATACGTCGGCTTTTTCAACATTATACGTCGGCTTTTTAGCGACGTATATTTAGACTTTATACGTCGCCTTTTTAACCGACGTAAAAGACTCGTGATTTTATACGTCGCCCCTCTATACGTCGCCATTTAACCGACGTATAAGACCTATTTAACCGACGTAAAAAGCCATTTTTGTACTAGTGATATGACTTATTTTCTGTCGGTATGACTTAGAAAATGTGTCGGTATGACTTAATCTTCAACAGTGTGGTCGTTATGACCTAAACACTTTTGTCGGTATGACCTAACACCTTTCCAGAAATATCTTGCTTCGGTATGACTTAATTCCCTCGGTATGACCTAGCAGCTTTGAGGTAGGTAAGACTTAATTCATTGCAGCAGCTCGGTATGACCTAATTCTTCTGCTTGGTATGACTTAGACTTAAGTCATGTCGGTATGACCTACACTACTAGAAAATCGGCTAAAAATGACCGAATTTTTCCGGTCATATTTAGCTAATTATGACCGCCGTCGGTCATATTTAGCTAAATATGACCGGAAAAATTCGGTCGGTTTTAGGCTAGTGGAATTTATTAAAATCGGTCAAATTTAGCTAAATATGACCGATTAAATGTGACCGACTAAATATGACCGTTTAAATTTGACCGACTAAAATTGACCAAAGGCAGTCAATTTATAAAGTCGACCGCCCCCGGTCAAATTTATAAAATCGACCAGCACATAATTGGTCAAATTTATAAATATGACCACGAAAATTTTCTGGTCAAATTTACAATCCGACTGATTTCGGTCAAATTTAAAATACCATTACAACAAAAAAAAATATTACCCTATTTAATACTATAGTTACAACCTGTAAACCAGTTCGGAAAAAGACAAAACACCAAAACCAAAAAATATTACCCTATTTAATACTATAGTTCCGTCGTTAGTTAAGTCAGCACATTTAAAAAAAATAGCACCGGAATCTGGAAATTCCAGAAACCGGCACCTGTTTACTAGGAAAGTTTATAAATAACCTCTACATAATAGTATTTACGAATTAAATTATAAGAATATAAGTTCATTGTTTGTTCTACACAGGATTATAACTACAAAAAGATAACGTAAAAGTACTATTTCAACCAAAACATAAAAAGTGCAAAGAGGTTTTACATTGTGTCTCAAATTCTGTAACTATTCATATTTTACTTCTACTGCACACGAAATTGAAGCCTATGACATTTAGTGTGTCCTAAAGAGATAAATTAATTGAATAGTGGCTAGATAACTTAAGGGCCCAGGGCTATATATAGGCACAAAAGCTTAACAGCAATCTTACACATTTAGAAGCACAAAGAGACAAACATTAAAATAGGTTGAAAACTTTACATGTAGAACATTAAAGAAAAAACAGAATTTTCAGAGGGGTATTACATCTTGCATAAATTTTTTGCACACAGGTCGAATCTCCTTGCTGAGTGTGGCAGAAAACATCATCACTTGCTTGTCATGAGGTGTCATTTTAAAAATGTCCTGCACATCTTTCCTCATGTCTGAAGAAAAAAAGCACATAACCATAATAAGTAAATAAAGAGTAACGAAATGCAACCTGTGCTTAGACTTTGTAAGAATCAGATTATTATGTGATTAAAGGCATACCAAGTGACTCAAGCATTTTATCGCACTCATCAAGGATAAAATGCCTCACATTTTTTAATCCCAAGCTCTTATCTCTAGCTAGACCCAATATTCTTCCAGGGGTACCAACAACAACATGGGGGCACTCATTTTTCAGTAAATCCTTGTGAATCTTTATGTTAACACGAACCCAAACACAACACTCGTCTCCTTTCCCTCCCTGTCTTTTGTGCTACATGCCGTGACAGCCATCATTCCGTCCTCCATTTCCTCCCGTCGCCGTCTACAACACCTGCAACCAACAATTTCACCAAGCTATTCAACCCCATTCATCCCACCTGCAACTGCCGCATCTACACACACCACTCACCTTCTCCAACTCCTCCATTCGCCTCCTATAACCTCATCTCCATTTCGTCCAGCCCCAATTCCTCCGACAACTCCCATCTCTTCCTACACCTCTGTCTCCCCTCCCATCTCTACACCACAATCAACAATAATTCAAACACTCCACAATCCACCACCACAGTTTCCCCTCTTCAATCACTTTCCAATTCCACCTGCAAACCACCTTCCTCGACCTCCTTCTCTCCTCCCATTCCCACCGAGCCTTCAACCCACAGCCTCCCCTCTCCGTTCATTCCCATTTCCTGCAACAACACCTCAACCTATCTCTTCCCTTCATCGCCGAACCAACACCTCCATTCACCACCGTTCCTCCCGTCTTTCAATCACCTGCAACACCTTCATTACAAACACCACCGCGCAGCCTATTCTCCTTCCCTTCATTTCCGTTCAACAATCACAGCCTCACCCCCTCAATCGACCACCACCAGTTTCCACAACACCCCACCATCTACACCATAACTGTACCCACCCCAACTCAAAAACATCTACACCATTATACACAAAACCATTGTATCTATCTCCCCCCCAAAAATGATTACACTCACCCCAACTCCACCCTCATTCAATCCCTCCGAACCCTCTTCACCAATCGCTTATCCAATCAAAAATCATTGAAGAGCACGAATCGAGGTTTTATTTTGACTCATTTCATTACCCTTTTAATAAATTTTCGATTTGCTTACAAGGTGTTCGAGGAAATTCCGAAGAGAAGTTTCTGCCTTTGAGGCCAAGATTGTTGGTTTGTCATGATATGGCTTGTGGGTATAACGATGATAAGTGGGTACAAGGTGGGGATAATCGGAAAGAATGTAGTGGAGTTGAATTGAGAGAGAGAAAAAGGTTTTCAGTGAGGAACAGATGAGTTGAGATTTGAGAATGAACAAAATACAGTTAAAATGGAAAATAAGAATTTGAACGGTAAGGATCTTGTTAACTACATCCAGTGGCTGTAAGCAACTTAAAGAAGCACAATCCATGTGCTCTAGTACTACCCAATTATAATGTGACAGGTGGCCTAACTACACACCTACTTTTAATATTTTCCATAATTATCATATACTCATATACACTTTTATCTTCTATATTTGATTTTTATGGTATTTTAAAATTATGTAAAATCTAAATTATAATAAAATATAATATTGTTACAGAATAAAAATATTGTTATAATAGTCATGATATTAAATTTAGGTAATAAGTTGAAATTTTAAATGAGTTATGTTACAAATGTAAAAAAGAAGAATGTGATTGAATTGAGATATGTAAATGCGACTATATAATATTTAGAATATAATTTAGATATTAATTAATATTTGATTAACTTGATATTGAAAGATATTTCCAAACGAATGTCAATATATATCTAATTTAGTGATACTTCTAAAATTTTAAAAATTAAAAAATTAATTTGGATAGTAAAATTAGTAGTCAACTATTGATTTGACTAGTACTTTGTTCCAGATTGTTGTTTTTATTCAAATTTAATGTACTCATATTTACAGATTACACTATGTTGATTTGGTTGGAGAGATCTTAGTAGATCACTAGTATATTGACTAGTACTTGTAACTAAAGTTATATCCCATATTATTGTTTCTTTTTTTAAAACATATTTCTTGTCGATCCAACCGGACGGATGTCAAGATAGATATAATTTAATGATATTTCCAAATTTTTAAAAAATAAAAAATTAATTTGGTTGGAGATCTTCGTAGATCAATACTATATTGACTAGTACTCGTAACTAGCACTCTGTCCCATATTATTGTTTCTATTTTTCAAATATATTTATCGACGATCCAACCACACGGATGTCAATATATATATATCTAGTTTAATGATATTCCCAAATTTTCAAAAAATAAAGAATTAATTTGGTTGGAGATCTTAGTAGATCAATACTATATTGACTAGTACTCGTGACTAGTGCTCTTTCCCATATTATTGTTTCTATTTTTTAAAATATATTTCTGGACGATCCAACCATACGAATGTCAAGACATATCTAATTTAATGATATTACCAAATTTTTAAAAAATAAAGAATTAATTTGGTTTGAGATCTTCGTAGATCAATAGTATGTTGACTAGTACTCGTGCTCTGTCCCATATTATTGTTTTTATTTTTTAAAATATATTTCTCGATGATCCAACCGTACGGATTTTAAGACATATCTAATTTAATGATATTCCCAATTTTCAAAAAATAAAAAATTTATTTTGTTGGAGATCTTAGTAGATCAATACTATATTGACCAGTACTCGTAACTAGTGCCCTGTCCCATATTATTGTTTCTATTTTTTTAAATATATTTATCGACAATCAAACCGCACGGATGTCAATATATATCTAATTTAATGATATTTCCAAATTTTCATAAAATAAAGAATTAATTTGGTTGGAGATCTTAGTAGATCAATACTATATTGACTAGTACTCGTAACTAGTGCTCTTTCCCATATTATTGTTTCTATTTTTTAAAATATATTTCTCGACGATCCAACCATACGAATGTCAAGACATATCTAATTTAATGATATTCCCAAATTTTCAAAAAATAAAGAATTAATTTGATTGGTGATCTTCGTAGATCAATAGTATATTGACTAGCACTCGTAACTAGTGTTATGTCCCATATTATTGTTTCTATTTTTTAAAATATATTTATCGACAATCAAATCGCACAAATGTCAATATATATCTAATTTAACGGGACACGATCCAGATTCACTGAATAATTTTTTTTAAAGATATCTTCGACGATCGAACCGTACGAATGTTAATAAACACCCAATTTAGTGCTGGAAAAAATAATCGAAAAATAAAAAGGTCGGGTTGTACAAGATTTTAGCAAAGTATAGTAAAAGTGTTGCTTACTATAACGAGACACGATCCAGATTCACTGAATAATTTTTTTGAATGATTTATTCGATGATCGAACCGTACGAATGTTAATAAATACTCATTTTAGTATTGGGAAAAAATAATCAAAAAATTAATAGGTTGGTTTGTAAGATATTTTAACAAAAATGTAGTAAAAATGTTACTTCCTTTTTAACGTTATTTCCAAAATTTCAGAAAAATAATAACTTTATTTGATTTTGTAATCTAACGGTCAACTAGTACTTTGATTAGAACCTCTAAAAAGGGTTTCGTCAGGGTTTAGTGTTTCGATTTTTAAAAAAAATTTCTCGACGACCCAACCGTACTGAGGTCAAGATTCATCCTTTTTAATATTATTGCCAAAATTTCAGAAAAAAATAAATTTATTTGATTTTTTCCCAATTTTTAAATAGTTTGTAAAAATAAATTAAAAATTTAAATAAAATATAGAAAAGGCCAAGTTTTGAACATAAATTTTTAACATGTAAATTTTGTAACTGTGGTACTCCATTATTTTTTTCAGAATTTATTTAATTGTTTTAGTATTTATTTTAAAATTTTGACATTTTAAAATTTAAAGTCAAATCTATAAATTCGACCACGGACGGTCAAATTTATAAATTTCACCGATTAGGGTTTGTGGTCACATTTATACTTATGACCAAATACGGTCATATTTATAAATTCTACCAACATGAATTCTTCAGTCAAATTTATAAATTCGACCACCGATAGTCAAATTTATACTTATGACCAAATAAAGTCATATTTATAAATTCGACCAACATGATTTATTTCGTCAAATTTATAAATTTGACCACTAACGGTCATATTTATAAATTCCACCACGGGCGGTCAAATTTATATTTTGGTCATATTTATATTTGTGACCAATCGCGGTCATATTTATAAATTCCACCACTGTTGGTCATATTTATACCGAGCAAATTTTGTACAATGGGCGGGAAGTTTCCCTCCCTTATTTTGTGGGCCCGGAATACTAATTGTGACCGATTAAATATGACCGCCTTTAAATATGACCGCGGTCGGTCATATTTAAGTCTGACCGATGATTTATCAAGGTTAACCTTAAATATGACCGCCGGCGGTCATATTTAGCCGCAGTCATATTTGTTCGGTCACATTTACCCTTGTTTTCTTGTAGTGCTAATTTAAGTCATACCGAACCAAACTTAGTCAAGACATAATCTATTCAGCATTTAATTAAGTCATATTGATCTTTTTAATTAATTAATGATTAACTAATTCATGATTAATTGATACAATAATTAACTTAATAAATAAATTAATTCATTTAGAATTAATTCATTAATTAAATCAATTAAATGATTTATATCAATTAAAAACAAATTAAATTAAATCAATAACTAATTAATTTAATTCTTCCAAATCACGGAAAATAATAAAGAATTACCACTGACTTATGTTGACGTTCGATGTACTGTCTGGTTCATGAACGACTAACTTTAATGATGCTTCTTCACTTCTGACTTTAAGCTGTGGTTTATTTCTTCTCTCAATTTTCTTGTACTTTGATTGATTTTCAATCTGTCACTCGAAAAATCTCTGTCACTGTAAATGAATCCATTCACTTCAATGTTATACTGAGGCTTGATCAGATACCTGATACGTCTTCCAGTGTGAAACATCAAAACTATAGATTGACTTCCTTCTTTCTTCTGACAGATATTGCTTCCTGAGATTCCTGTGACAGATCATACGGATATTTACTTATTACAATTTGGTTTAGGTTGATTAGGATCCTCGAACTACAAATAGGCTGATTCATATGCCTTTCAAAAGTAAAGAACATAACGAATTAACGTGGAAACCCCTCAAGGGAGGGTAAAACCACAAATCCACTAAATATGAATGTATTACAAGATTGGAGTCGTTCTCTCACTCAACACTCTTGAATACAATCACCTCACCTTAATTACAAAAGCTCTCTCTTGTGTATCGCACATAACTCTCTAACTTTTGCAATTCTCAAAACCCCTACAAATATCTATATTTATAGGCACCACAAATATTCTAATCATATTCTATATCAAATCCTATTTGTGCCAATTACCATCTTTTCTTATCTTGGATAGAAATCCTTCCACAATTAATATTCCTATCAAAAATAAGAATTACCTCAATTATCACAAATTAGAATTTTGCTCATAATAGAATTTTTAACTTAATTAGAAATTCGGACGGATCCCAACAAACATGTTATATCATGAGCATTACCTTTACGGCTCCAGGTTTCAACATAAAATAACATTGTCTTTCCTGGAAACAGTAACCGAAGCTCGGTAAAAAGACAGAACTAAGACTTATTAGGGTTATTTTGCTTTGATTATTTGTTTTTACATGATACACTCACCGCTGACGTCATATGACCACAAAAATACTTCTTCACTAGTAGGAGAACTTGGATAAACAAGTTCAGGATCTACTAATGCTTTGTATGCATTGATGATGTAATTATCCGTCTCAAATGACGATTCATTACTCCAAAAATCATCCAAGCCTTCGAAAGAATTTGGAGTCATGTTATCTTCCCCAAACCAAGCCATTAGATCACTTACATCAGAACACGTTTCACTACCAGATGATCCATTAGGGGATTCAGAATCTTCAATTTTAAGTTCTTGGCTCAAGTTACCATCGGATGTTTCGGAAGGTTTAGTATTATCAACATTTTTTTGGACCCAACTAAAAAGATCATTTGAAGGTGCATCGGAATAGCTTTGTGAGATTTCAGTACTGCAACATGATTCGTTAGGAGAGTTGGCTAATCCTTCGGAGAGAGTAGGACTAACTATTTGTTGATGTTTATCAGATGGAGACGATATTTGACTGATCTCTTCTTTCGGTATCTGAGAAGTTTGGCAACTAGATTTCATCTTCTTCTGCTTGGATGGCGTTGTCAGATTTTGGGCTTCTGTTCGTTTCTTTAAATGAGTGTGCCAGTAGTTCTTAATTTCGTTGTCCGTTCTTCCGGGTAGTTTTGTTGCAATAATTGACCACCTGTAAATTAATGACAAAGGTCAGATGATGTTAGTGCATTACAAGATGTTATTATAATTATATATAAAGAAATACACATGAATTAATTATACTAGCTTATATTATCAACCGAAAAGCCAGGTTAATTAATAATAAGAATATTAAAGTTCAAGAATCATACTTTTTACCAAGCTGATTATGCAAGTTAAAGATGAGATCCTCTTCTTCTTTGGTGTAGTTTCCCCGTTTAACGTTCGGCTGCAGATAATTCTTCCACCTCAGTCTGCAACTCTTCCCACATCTAGCTAACCCTAAAAATCCACAAAATTAAATTTAATATGAACATTATTTTAGTTATGGGTTGATTTCACAGACGTAGGAGAAATCGAAAAATGACAACGATTTAATTTTACTTGAATTAATTTCAGCACATTATAACATACCAGCAAACTGCGGAAGTTGACGCCAGTTCCAAATCCCATATCTATTAATATAAGCTCGGAGCTTATCATCTTCTTCTTTACTCCATTCACCTTTCCTTATCCCATTTTTGTCGATGCTCGGCGATCTCACCATTTTTCACTATTAATTTTTCTTCTTGTGTTTAGGCACAGCTGCAATAGAAGATCAATTGGGGCTTATATATAGCTAGGAATACAAACGCACACACTCTTTTCTTTTCACTCCCTCTGTGTTGGAAATTAGAGTACTAGAGAGGACTGAATGAATATCCTGAGAAGTCAGCGAAGTGCACTTATTTATACAAATTAACCCTGCCCAGATAAACTTAAATCGTGTTATGAACTGGAATATTAATGCAACTGGAATCAGCGATGAACATGCCTAGCGAAATAAGTGGGTCAACTCATCAGGCGAAAAAATGTGACGTATGCGCAGTGTGTGACATAATCATATCTATCGAACTATTACGGACTAGTATATTATTTCCATTTCCATTAGTTGAGCATCAAAATCTGAGGCTATCATATTATTTCCATTTCCATTAGTTGAGCATTAAAATCTGAGGCTATCTGCCCAATTTTAACTCAACAAAACTAAGGGCCCATTTGTTTAGGGATGAATGAATCCAGCTGAACTGGGTGAGTTATTATTTTCTTATACAGATTGTTTGATTAACATTTTATATACCTGGACGACTAATTTTTATCTGGACGACTTCTGAACCGGTCCCCCTACAAAATTTAGCTGAACCATTCCCAATACCCTCCACTGACAATCTCTAGTATTATTTATTTTTACTTTTTGGTGATAGTACTACATGTTATTTTTTTTTCTTTTTTTTAAGTAACTATTTTAATCATCATTATATTTCACGAATTTAACATGCATTTTTCACATAAATTTTTATTAAAATAAATTCATATCTTCTTTCACATCTATTGGAATAAAAATTTAATTCTGCTGATTAGCATCAAAATGATTAGAAAGACATAAATTAATTTGAGATAATAAATCTAAAAAGTTAAATGTATGCAATAATACCACTTTTTTTTTTTTTTGCAATGTTACTATCTTTTAAAAATATTTGCAAAAATACAATTTTTTAATTTTAGATATTTCAAAAAAAACCCTTAATTTTATCATCTAGAGAAATTAATTAATTTAACAAACGACATCACTTGTTCAACATTCTGATCAATCATTAATTCAGAATTTTAATCATTAAAAAATTATTGTTCAGATTTAACAAATGGGCCCTAAGTAATACTAGTATGGTACAGATGTATATTAATTAAAAGACACTTTCATAATTTGCATTCATTTGATTTAGCGTTATCGCACCAAGAGTAACTTCAACAATCATCTAAGAATTTTACCAAAACTAATATAAATCCATCCATTATATACTCCCTCCGTCCCATTCATTTCTATACGTTTTTTTTGAATGTTTGACACGCATTTTAAGGTGCATAACTAGTATAGTTACATAACTTATTTTTAAAATTTTCTTTTTTTGTATAAAAATATGATTGTTTTATTTTTATACAAAAAAAAAAAGAAAATTGTAAAATTAAGTTATGTAACTATAGTAGTTAGGAGCTTTAAAATACGTGTCACGCCCCCGTCCGCCAACATGGCTTTTTCACCCATTTAGTAATTTACTACAATACCCCTGCAATCATGTTAATGTTAAAAAAAAATTGATTTCAATGGATTTGAACCCATGACCTCCATGTCCCAAATTTCTTTTGTTCACATTATTACCACTACACTAAAACACGTTAGGATACACTTTTTAAAATCATTAATTGCATACACAAACAATTCACTTGCTACATTCCCTTAATAATCATAATATTTTTATGTCCACATGTATTACCACTACGCTGGAATACTTAATGATACATTTTTTAAAACCAATAATTGCATACACAAGCAATCCACTTGCTACATTCATTTTAATATTTATTTTCAAATTTATTCAGGATAAAATTAATTAAAATGATAAGAACATATAAGCTATTTTTAACTGAATGACTACCGACTGAATTTACGTGTATTTAATATAAAATTTTAAATATAAACGATACGAATTCAAATGGTACATGAATGACAATATTTATAGATGACCATTTTTCCCTGTCAGCCTGACCCTGATCTAATCCCTTTCCCGTTTGAAGATTCGAAAAATTTTTCGGATCTGTGACGGGAAACATTGAATGTTATAAAATAAAAATTTGGGGATGGGAACGAGCTCAAGGATTAAGGCATCCCGGCCCGATCCCCAATTCCCGTTCCCCAGCCGATTATCATATTTAAGAAAAATAAATTTTTAAATATATATTTACCAGACTATAAAAAAATACATGTAATTCAAAGATTCAAATTTTTTTATAAATTTAATATTTCATAAATAAATTTTAATTTTAATAATATTTTTCATCTTTTATTATAAAAAATTAATTCAAATCGCTATTTATAACAAAATAATAAATTTATCAAATTAATTTTATTATCCAATATATTAGGGAATATATAAATTTTAAATAAAAAATAAGAATCCCCAATTTTTTGTGGGGATCCTCGTTCCCCGTTCGGGGTAGGAATCTAGGAGAAAAATAATCCCAATTTTGGGATCGATGCGAGTTCAACGATTAGGTTCAAAATTTTAATTTAAAAAAGTTCGAAATTTTAATTAAAAAAATTAAAATTCACGATTTCTCGCGGGGATACTTATTTTCCTTTCGGGATAGAAATCGGGAGCGAAATTATTTTCGTTCGAGAGTCGGAACAGGTTCAACGATTTTGTTCGAATTCGGGGATAGGGATGGGTATAGCACTCCCTGACCTTGAATTGACCTGGTGCCCATTCCCAGACAACATGAACTCATTTTGTGTTAAATTTATACATCTAGATACGAAATACACTCAACTAAATACCAACAAAAAAATAGGTACATCAATTTCTTTTATAAACTTAAGAACAAACGGTAATACAACTAAATAGTTCACAATAATATGTTAATCTAATTTGTTGACAAATGTTAAATGAGTTTAATTGAAATTCATAAGATTCGAAAAACGTATACATGTTAATGTGTGAGAGATATGATAATTAACTATTTTATTATCATAATACGTATTCAACTCTTAACCACAATAATAATAATTTTATATAAATATGAAAATGGAGGTCGATGAGAGGTTGTAAAGATGAATGAGAGATGATCGAAAAGAGAAAAGATGAACAAATTGTAGGTTGTTAAAGACGAAAGAGAGGTGGTGTGACGAAACGAATATGCATATATGATGTGGTTGAAGGAAGAAATGACTTTGAGAGATATAGCGAGATGACAGGATAGTGGTCGGAAAGAGGACGAAGTGAGAACATACCTGATCAGTAATAAATTGGAGGAGATGTGAGGTAGGCTACCTGATCAGTAATAAATTGGAGGAGATATGAGGTAGACATATGGGTAGAAGAGGAAATAGATATTTAAAATATGTTGTGGCTAAGATTGAAAGTAGCTAAAAAATTGTTGTCGTGGTGATTCTTTTAGGATTTCTACTGAAAAACATTATTATCGTGTTAATATTTGATAGCTAGCGATTAACTCTAATATACCACTTTTGTCGGTTATCCTTTTTGCATTAAAAAAGTACCACTATAAATATGATTCTCGAAATTTAGAGTGTGCTAATAATTTGAATTTAAAACGATTATAACTACTGAATCGGTAGACCGTTGCACGTGAAAAGTAAAATAAACTAATAAGAGGATAAAATAGATAGGATAAAATGGATTTTATCACAAATTTTAAAAAAAAATATTATATGAATTAGAACGTGGCTCGTGCCTTGCACGGGCTATCATGCTAGTATTATATTAACAGACAAAACTGTTTCATTCACTCCAATAATCTTTTTCAAACCCACTCTACATCTCCTCTTTTATTAACTAAATATTATATGTACAAAATTATGCAGAAGCAGCGGCTTGGAGCGGGCAGATGTTTTCATTTTTACTACTGTAAAATGAAAAGAGGAGGAAAGGTACACTTTGAGTAAAGATTTGAAGCTCTTCAACTTGTAAGGAGGGTTCAGGAGTATATTGGAGATTGACCATTTCAGCCTTAAATTCCTCCAAAAATGACTAATGAGTGTATATGAAGAGGTTGTTATGGTTACTCTAATTATGATTGGTTTGTTTTAATTATACAATGTGCAATATTTCACAAATTCAAGTTCGTCATAAAGCATCCGTTAATGATTTTCAATTAAATTTGATCATAACTAATAATCAAAATAAGGATATTTCTATCATTAATTATTATTAATTATTGGAGATGCTTTCTAATTATTGGAGATGCTTTCAGGTTAACTATTCCTAAAGGATAAATTTAAGAGAAATTAACAGTTTGCACCCCTTATCTTCGGTCACTTTTTCGTTTTGGTCTTAAACTTTTAATCTTAGCAAAATGCATCCCTTAATTTATAATTTTTAATCACTTCGCAACCCTTTGACGAAGTTCCGTTAAGTTTTAACGGTCAGCATTAATACACAATTGAAATTAACATTTTGCACTCCTTATCTTTGGTCACTTTTTCGTTTTGGTCTTAAACTTTTAATCTTAGCAAAATGCATCCCTTAATTTATAATTTTTAATCACTTAACTTATAAGGTAAAATTATTTAACGGATCATAAGAGAGTTATGTCAATAATTGTCAATATATATTAGAGATAAAAATTGTTCATGTTCTATGAAATATTAAAATTGAGATTTATTTTGAATTTTGAGATTTTAAAATAATCTCATTTTTAATATTTCATAGAACATGAACAATTTTTATCAATTATATATATATTGACAATTATTGACATAACTCTGTTATGATCCATTAAATAATTTTACCTTATAAGTTGACTATCCTAATATAAATATATTTCAATTTACACCAAAAATCTCTACCAACTATAAAATATAATAACAAATTATACATATAAATTGTAACAAAAATCGAATAAATTTTAATATTTTAATTATATTTAATATATTAGCATAATTTATAATATAATATATTATACATATAAAAAATAATTCATAACGATAAATCAAATTTTAAAGATCAAATCAGTCAAATATTTTTTAACGATAAATCATCGATTTATCGGCGATTTTTGAAAATCGGACGATTTTTAGAACTTTGTCATCAAGTGACATTTTTAATTTAAATTTAATTTCCGAAGAATTAAAAAAACAGAAAAAATGTTTACTATGTCCCCGTATGTGCCATGCATTTTTAAGTGACTCTGTCGTTTCTTGGTGAAACTTCCAAGACAGGCAATATATACTCTACTTAAACATTAATTGTGTATTATCGTTGTTTGTTAAAATTTAATGGGACTTCATCGAAGGGTTGCAAATTGATTAAAAATTATAAGTTAAGGGATGCATTTTGCTAAGATTAAAAGTTTAAGACCAAAATGAAAAAGTGATAAAAAATAAGGGATGCAAACTGTTAATTTCAATTGTTTATTAATGTTGACTGTTAAAATTTAACGGAACTTCGTCAAAGGGTTGTGAAATGATTAAAAATTATAAGTTAAGGGATGCATTTTCCAAAGATTAAAAGTTCAAGACCAAAATGAAAAAGTGACCAAAAATAAGGGGTGCAAACTGTTAATTTCTCTAAATTTAACAAAAATGGTCGAATAGGGTGTAAATTGTGATAGAAGTAAAACCTTGGGAGTGTACAGTGCTTAAAGTAAAACAACTTAAGGCTCGTGAGGGCATAACCCTGCCGTAGACGCCAGGCACGCCAGCCCAATGTCACGTACCGCTCATTTTGGGACCCGATTATGCCTTTTTCCGTTGCGGAACTTTCTAGAGTGTCCTAGAATATTATAGTGGCTACTTGATGTATAGGGAACACTTTAGAAGCCTCTTGTACATACTTGTAAAATATCTTAGATAGATATTTTAGTAGGAGATTCTAGAACCTTTCTTAGTGGAAGAATACTTTATTAGGGAATCTAGAACCTTCCTTTGAGTAGTATAAATAGAGGAGGTCCTCACATTTGGAGGATCATCCAAGAAGTTGTAAGTTCTCTCAATTGTAAACACTTGTGCTCTTGTTAATACAAGTTCTCTTTTCTCTAAGTGTTCTTATGTAGCTCACTTAGTATGGTGAAAGGCTGACTTAGTAGATCTCAAGGGGAGACAAGCGCTAAGTGCCAGCACGGTTGAACTAATTAAGGGAGTTCTATGTCCGTGACAACTTGGTATCAGAGCCAAAGGTTACGAAGGGCGTAACTTTGAAGGAAGACATCATGAGCGGAGTAGAGGAAAACGTCACCGACGCTAGCAACGTGATGGATCGAGGGAGAGATGTTGTTCCATGCAATGATAAGGATAAGAGATCCCGCGGTTCAAGTAAGTCTCGTCATAACTTTGATTTACTTGAAGAGAAAATTTCTACTCTTGAAAAAACTATGAGTGAACTAATCCCACGCTTTGAGCAAATGACACATAACTTCGAAACTCTTGAGCATCATGTGCTTGGAGAGGTGGAAGAAGCCAAGTCGGACATCGAGGGGATAAAGAATGATGTCCTAGAGCTCCAAGATAAAGACAAAGCTAATGAAGAACGTTTGCATGCCATGGAGACCAAAATATAAGGGCAATCAAGGAGCTCAAGGATCAACTTTCAAGAATCGAAGCCGGAATTGGTAATGGAGGGCTGGTGATTCCGGAGACACCGAGGCTCGAGATTCCTAAGCCCAAGACGTTCGAAGGAAAAGGAGATGCGAAGGAGGTGGAGAACTTCTTTTGGGATCTCGAACAATACTTTGATGTAATGAGAATCGTGGATGAGCAAGCTAAGGTACGCACCGCTACTTGTTATCTCTCTGATATTGCAACTTTATGGTGGCGTAGAAAACGGTCAGACATTGAGAAAGGCCTATGCACCATCGACACATATGAAGACTTCAAGAAAGAGCTTAAACGCCAATTTTATCCAGAGAACGTGGTGTATGAGGCACGAAAGAAGCTAAGAGAGCTCCGTCATAAGGGCTCCATTTGCGAATATGTTAAGGAGTTCACAACTCTCATGTTACAAATCCAAAGCATGACGAGTGAAGACTTACTTTTCTACTTCACGGATGGACTTCAAACATGGGCTAAACAAGAGTTGCAATGCCGAGAGATCAAGAATGTGGATGAAGCTATTGTGGTAGCCGAATCCCTGACGGAGTTCCAAAGGGGTGAATCTTTAAAGCATAAGCCATATGTTAGATCTACTAACCCTGCTAAAGGTGGGGGAGAAAAAGGCCAAGGAGTATTAAGACAAACGGGATTCTAACAAGATATCCTCCAAACGGGTAGCTTATGAGGAAAAAAAGAAAGCTTTTGTGCCTAAGGGAGGTTGTTTCGTTTGCAAAGGGCCACATCCTATGAATGATTGTCCAAAGCTTGGCTCGCTCTCAGCTATGGCGGAGCAACAAAAGTTGGGGGATCAAGCACCCGAGGTAGAACACATGGGATTACTACAGATTCTCAACGCTATTGGGGCCAGGCCAAAGCCAAAGCCACAAGGGAGCAAGGGCTCCTATATGTGGAGGCCTTGGTGAATGGGAAGAAGGTCCAAGCGTTGGTGGAAACGGGTGCTACCCACAACTTCATCACTATGGAGGAGACCAAGAGGGTTGGCCTGCAAGTGACGAAAACACTAAGGCCAAGCCTTTGGAGGGACTAGCTCGTGAAGTGGAGCTAAGACTCGGCACTTGGAAGGGCCAAGTGAACTTTTCGGTGGTACCAATGGACGACTCAAAATGGTGTTAGGCATGGACTTCTTAAGGTGCGTAAATGCCATACCTATGCCTTACTATAATACTATGTGCATCATGGAAGCAGGTTCTTCTTGCATGGTTCCAACAATAGAAGGCACCCAAGAGGCGAAAACTTTGTCAGCCATGCAACTTGAGAAGGGTCTCAAGAAAGGGGAAGAAACATACTTGGTGGTTGCCAAGAAGATAGATGGCACCAAGGGGGATGCCAATGAGGAGATTCCTCGAGAGATCAAGGAGGTATTGGAGGCGAACAAAGATGTAATGCCACCAGAACTACCTAAGAAGTTACCACCGAGGAGGGAGGTGGATCATAAAATTGAGCTGGAGCCTGGCGCCAAGCCACCATCCATGTCACCTTATCGGATGGCCCCACCGGAGTTGGAGGAACTTCGAAAACAATTGAATTCCTTACTTGATGCGGGACAGATTCGACCATCCAAAGCACCTTATGGAGCACCGGTATTGTTTCAAAAGAAGGCGGATGGGTCCTTACGACTTTGCATAGATTATCGTGCTCTAAATAAGGTAACTATCAAAAACAAGTATCCCATTCCTTTGATAGCAGGCTTGTTTGATAGGTTGGGGGCAGCCAAGTATTTCACAAAGATGGATCCAAGGTCGAGCTACTATCAAGTAAGGATTGCTGAGGGAGACGAGCCAAAGACCGCTTGTGTAAGGAGATATGGTGCTTTTGAGTGGCTCGTAATGCCGTTTGGGCTAACCAATGCCCCAGCCACGTTTTGCATATTGATGAACGAGATCTTTCATCCTTACTTGCACAAGTTTGTGGTGGTATACCTTGATGACATTGTCATCTATAGCAACACATTAGAAGAATATGCCGAGCACTTGAAGACAGTTTTCAAGCTCTTGAGGGAGAATGAGCTATATGTCAAGAGGGAGAAGTGCTCATTTGCGAAGAACGATGTGGAGTTCTTAGGGCATGTTATCAAGGAGGGGACTCTAAGTATGGATGACAAGAAAATTAGGGCTATCAAGGAATGGGAGCTGGCGACTAAGGTCACTGAGGTAAGATCTTTCCTTGGTCTTGTTAACTATTATCGATGGTTTATGAAGGGGTACTCTATGAGAGCGGCACCTCTCACGGACCTACTCAAGAAAGCCAAAATATGGGAGTGGTCCCAGAAGTGCAAAGATAGCTTTGAAGACTTTAAAAGTGCCGTGACGGAGGAGCCGGTCCTAGCACTTCCTGATTGCACCAAGAAGTTTGAGGTGCATACCGATGCTTTGGATTTTGCTATTAGAGGAGTCTTAATGCAAGATGGGCACCCTATAGCTTACGAGAGTCGGAAGCTAAATGAAACGGAAAGGCACTATACGGTGCAAGAGAAGGAGATGACAGCCGTAGTGCATTGCTTACGCACTGAGAGGCATTACTTGTTGGGGTCTCACTTCTCTGTCAAGACGGACAATGTGGCCACTAGCTATTTCCAAACACAAAAGAAACTATCCCCCAAGCAAGCTAGGTGTCAAGATTTCTTGGCAGAGTTTGACTTCACCATGGTCCATGGAGTACAAGCCGGCAAGGCCAACGTTGTGGAAGATGCCTTGAGCAGAAAAGCCGAACTTGCCGCCATCACCCAAACACGAAGTAATTTGTTGGAGCGTATTAAGGAAGAATGTCTTTAGATCATATGGCGGCTCAACTCATGAACTTGGCTAAGGAGGGCAAGACGAAATGTTTTTGGGTGGAGGACGGCCTACTTTATGCCAAGGGGGCTAAAGTGTTCGTGCCTAAGTGGGGAAATTTGAGGAGGACTCTCATCAAGAGTGTCATGATACTAAGTGGGCTGGCCACCCGGGGCAACGGAGGACTTATGCACTCCTTGAAGCTAATTATTTCTGGCCCCAAATGAAGGACGACGTGGAGGTCTACGTGAAGACTTGTCTTGTGTGTCAACAAGACAAGGTGGAAAATAAGCAGCCAGCCGGACTCTTAGAGCCGCTTCCCATCCCTACCCGACCTTGGGAGAGCGTCTCACTAGATTTCATCTCGGCTTTGCCTAAGTCCGAGGGGTTTGGATCAATTATGGTGGTGGTGGACCGATTTACTAAGTATGGGACTTTCATTGCAACCACTACCAATTGCACAGTCGAGGAAGCAGCCTGTCTCTTCTTTAAGAATGTGGTCAAGTATTGGGGGTTGCCTAAAACCATTATTAGCGACCGAGACCCCCGTTTCACAGGCAAGCTATGGAGGGAACTCTTTAACTACTTGGGGTCCGAGTTGCACTTCTCTACAAGCTTTCACCCACAAACGGATGGGCAAACGGAAAGGGTGAATGCTTTGCTTGAGTGCTACCTAAGGCACTTTGTGGGTGCCAATCAAAAAGATTGGGCCAAGTTACTAGATGTGGCACAATTTTTATACAACTTGAAAAGGAGTGAGGCCACGAACAAGAGCCCTTTCGAGCTTACATCGGGACAACAACCTTTGACATCTCACTCTATTAGTTGCCAACCGGAGGGACGAAGTCCAGGAACATTGCACATGGCAACGTCTTGGGAGGAACAAGCAGATATGGCACGATCATTCTTGACCAAGGCTGCCAAAAGGATGAAGAAGTGGGCGGACGCGAAGCGAAGGCCAAAGGAGTACCAAGTGGGAGACAAGGTTATGGTCAAGATTCTACCCCAACAACACAAGGTTTTTCGGAAGGTGCATAAGGGGCTAATTCTCAAGTACGAAGTACCATTCGAGGTGATTGGCAAAGTGGGGAAAGTATCCTACCGGTTGAACATACCTATGAAAATACATCATGTTTTCCATGTGAGTATGCTCAAGCCTTATAATGAGGATGTGGAAGACCCGGCAAGGAGTACTTCTAAGCGAGCACTACCATTGATAATAAAGTCCTTCGAACGAGAGGTTGAAGAGGTGCTAGCAGAACGAACGATGCGCCAAAGAGGAGTTCCACCAAGTACTCAACACTTGGTGAGATTGAAGGAATTGCCAGCAAGCGATGCTACGTGGGAGAATGATCAAGATTTGTGGCAATTTCGTAATGCAATCGAGGACTACAAGGAGTCGACGAGGACGTCTCCGGATTAGGTGGGGGAGAGTGTCACGTACCGTTCATTTTGGGACCCGATTATGCCTTTTTCCGTTGCGGAACTTTCTAGAGTGTCATAGAATATTATAGTGGCTACTTGATGTATAGGGAACACTCTAGAAGCCTCTTGTACATACTTGTAAAATATCTTAGATAGATGAGTAAAGTGCACTTTGTGTACGTGCAGTTTACCTGTCAGACCACTTTGGATATTAGACTTTAGAAAGTACCACGGGCTATACTACACTTCACTTTTTGTTACGAGATGCCCCTTTCCGTTAAATGTCTCTAACGCCGTCTGCCAGGTTGGGGGTAAAAATGACATTTCAGTTATATGTATCGGTTATGCAGTATATGTATCGGTACTTTACCCAAACAAAAGCCTAGTTCAATTAGGTTTTACTTTACCCAAACGAGAACCCAAAATGAATTAGGTTTTGAAGAATTCGATCGGACTAAACAATGGTGTGGGTGTTACGAGATCGTGCGGACAAAGATGCCTACGCTCCGAGAGAACATCCAGATTATTCAGGTAACCTATCTATCTATCGATGTTAATTTACACTGCAAAAACTAGTGTTCTAAGTTTTTTGTTTGGGGTGTTGTTGTAAAAGAACCGTGCTTGATTATTTACACTGCAAAAACTAGGGTTCTAGGAATATTGCTTGGATTTTGCTTTATATAGTCTCGTCTTTATATATATATAGTGAAGAGTGGACCCTTGCTGTTTGTTTAAAGTAGCAGTTGCAGTGAATATAGTGTCACTGTGGTCCCTTGTGTCTCTAATGTCGTTAAATTGCCATGTGAAGTGCATTTTTTTCTGGATGGCTGTTAGTGTGTTAACATGTGTTCGAGTACTTTATTCATGTGTTTCACTTGTTTATTTCAGCTGCCCCAGATCTGTTTACTATTAAATTACATCATGGAGGCAAGTTTATGGAGAATCCTAAAAGATATGTTGGAGGCAGTGTAGATTATGTAGACTTATGTGATGCTGATACTATGAGCTTAATTGAGTTGATGACAATGTCGAAGGAATGTGGGGATTTGGGTGCTGTCATCACTCATTACTACAAGCATCCTAATACTGATATGGAAAGAGGATTGTGGATGTTAGAATCAGATTCTGATGTTGTAGACATGTGTGATATGATGCCAGCATCGAGGATAATTTTCATCTACTCATTCAGTCATAATCCATTAGCCAGCCTAACACCTGAAGGGGCACCTACTCAGGAGTATGCACCATCCCAAGATCCCAATTTGGAATTTGTAGACAATCCCATCTCTGAACATGAAGATGATGAAGACCAAGATGATCCTGACTGGGAAGACAAGGGATATGATGAACTGAGTGATGATAGCTGGGATTCAGATTCCTCTAATATGGATTCAACCGATGAAGAAGTGTGTGAATACAAGACTGAAAGGGTACTGAAGAGGAAGAATAAAGAAATTTCTAAACAAAAGGAGAAAGGTAAGGACAAGGATAAAGCTAAACAGAAGCAGAAAGCAAATGATGCAGGTCATGCTGAAAAAGAACCAGAGAAGGACATTGTCAGTGATGATGAATGGGGCTTTGCTTCTGATGTGTCAAGTCATTATGCTGGCAGTGATGAAGAAAGGATGGCTGGTAACTCTACAGATGAGGATGAAGTCTCATATCCAGCTTTTGATCACAACACAGAAATGGGTGATCCTAAGTTTCAGCTAGGCCTAATGTTTGCAACTGCAAAAATATTCAGGAGTGCAGTCAAGAAACATGCCATTCTACATAGAAGGCCTATAAAACAGTGCAGAAATTATGGTTCCAGAGTGAAGTTTGTTTGTGAAGCACCATGTGAATGGAAGATATATGCCTCTAAAATGCAAAGGACTGACACATATCAAGTCAAGGTTTACAAGCCTAAGCATACATGTACACCAACCTTTGAACAAAAGCAGATTAACTCTACCTGGATTGCAGAACAGTATGAAGATGATATAAGAATGAATCCAACAAGGCCTTTGGCATCATTCCTGCAGAAAGTTGTAAATGACTGGCATTGCCATGTTTCTATATATGCTGTTGCTAGGGCTAAGAGGAAGGCACTGAAAAAGATTAATGGAAGACATGTAGATCAGTATGGGAAGGTTTGGGAATATGGGAATGAATTGTTGAAGGTTATGCTAGATAGTACAATCCAAGTTATGACTGAAGATCAAGAATTTGAAAATGGGAGAAAGAGATTCAAGAGATTCTACACATGTTTTGGTCCACTTAAAAGAGGCTTTAGAAGTGGGTGCAGACCTTTGGTGGGACTAGATGGGTGCCACTTGAAAGGACCTTATGGGGGACAACTACTAGCTGCTGTGGGTACTGATGCCAATGATGGCATGTACCCCATAGCATGGGTTGTAGTTGAGGCTGAGAACACTGAAAGTTGGAGCTGGTTTTTGATCAACCTTAAAAGTGATCTAGGCATTGAAAATGATGGGGCATTCACTTTTATATCAGACAGGAAAAAGGTACCACATTGTAAAATTCTAAACTTTATCACAGTCCTTACCTACACTCATTTATGCATACCTAACTTTATCTACTTGACAGGGTCTAATCAATGCATTAGAAGCTGTGTTCCCTGCAGCAGAACACAGATTCTGTGTGATGCACCTCTATAGGAATATGTGGAAGGACCACAAGGGGATAGGAGTGAGGATGCTGTTATGGTTGGGAGCAAGGGCCACCACTGAATACACCTTTAATAAACACATGCTCGAGCTTAAGCAGGTTAGTAGATACTCCCATTTATTTATGCATGCATGCATGCATATTTTAGATAATTATGACTGGCTTTTAATACATATTTTTTTCGTCACTTTGATAGTTGTCAAGGAAGTGTCATGACTGGCTTATTGAGAAGCCTAGAACACAGTGGAGCAGGAGTGCATTTATAACCCACTGTAAGTCTGACATGTTTGTTAATAACCACTGTGAGGTTTTCAACAACAGCATAAGAAAGTATAGGGATCTTCCTATAATATCTATGTTCAAAGCTATTCATAAAGATGTGATGAGAAGAATACAACAAAGGAGGGATAAAATGCAAAATAGCTATGCACTTAACCCTATCTGCCCTAATGCCATAAGGAGACTTCACAAGTGAGTTAAATCTTTAATTTGACTTATTGTTCCTTCACATGTGAGTTAGATTTTTAACAAATAGAATGGTTTTATTATGTTGCTAGGGCAATTGAACAAAGTAGGGGATGTCATGTTGTATGGAGTGGAGGGGCAAGATATTTGGTGACAATGACAACAGGGGGATATGAGATGGTTGTGGATCTTGAAGCAAAGAAGTGTGCTTGCAGAAAATGGGAGTTGTCAGGCATCCCTTGCTACCATGCATGTGCTTGCATTGCTTGGAGTAAGAAGGCATATGAACCATTTATCCACCAGTGTTACAGAAAGGACATGTTTTTGGAGTGCTATCAGTACATTGTAGAGCCAATATGTGGTGAAGAAGAATGGGAGGAAACAAGCTATCCCAAACCATTGCCTCCTGAGATTAAGGTCCAGACTGGCAGACCTAAGAAGAAGAGGAATAAGGTTAATGATGTTGTTAATGCTGATCCAACAAGATTGAAAAGACAGAATACAAAAGTGAAATGTAGCTATTGCACTGAGTATGGTCATAATATGAGGACTTGTCCAGCAAGGGTGAGGTTATATTTGTCCTCTAATGTTTTTGTGTTCACCCTAGTCATATTTGTTTTTATAATTTTGTTGTACTAATTAGGTTATTTGAAACAGGTTGCTGATAGAGCCAATGGGTGTGAGAGAGAAGTGAAGACCAGGCCTAAACCAAAACCCAAGGCAGCTCCTGTAGAGAAGCCAAGTGGAGACAATCCTGCAGGAGACAATCCAGGGTCTGAGGCTACAAGTGATGCACACAATGACAGAGGTGATGTTCACAATCCCACACCTTCTGTAGAGAAGCCAAGTGGTACAGCTAAGAGAGCTTCTAACCCAAATGAAGGTACAAATGCTGGGGTTTTGAAGAAGAAAGCAGATCATGTAAAGGTTAACCACACTCCACTTGGTATTCAACCACAGCAAGGGGGGAGTGGTTCTAAAACTAGCAGGGAAAACATTGAGGCAAAAAGGAGGGAAATGCAGGCTAAACTGAAGAAAAATCCTGTTTGGAAAATTTAAGAACTTTACAAGTTAACATGTTTTTTGCCTTTTGGCTTATGTATTCCACCTGAATTATTGTCCACTGTGGGACTAGTACTCTATTTACTTTTGTTATGTTGTCATGAAGACAATTAGGTTTGTTGGTTTGTGAAAACTCTATGTCCTTTTGTTATGTTGTGGTTAATGAAACCTCTATGTCCTTTTGTTATGTTGTGGTTAATGAAACCTCTATCTACTTTTGTTATGTTGTGGTTAATGAAAACTCTATTCCACACAATGTTATCTTAAGTACTTATTTGCCTTTGCTTCTTATTTCTGTTCGTTAGTTGCCATTGATATCATGTCCTTTGCAATCACCGATAAAGAGTAATAAAAAAGTTCTCATTGATTAGAATTGCACTGATACAATAACGCAGCAACTGATACAATGACCCTAGAATTGTTGAAGAGCAACACAACAACAATGACCCAGAAATCAAGTTTGTTACAAACCACAACTCCACAACAACAATTGCACTGATACAATAACATACCTAAACTTCCTTAAACATGCCAAACCACAACTTGTAACTAAGACAATTTAAACAACATCATCAGTATCATAGCCCTGCTCGACATCATCAGGAGTAACTGAACTAAGTGCCCTACCCATCATCACAGCAAAAACCATAAACATTGACACCACCATAAATCCTTGCTTGGTTTTCAGAGACCTCATTTCAGCTTCATGTTTCTCTGCCATTCGATCCAACCTGCGCATGTGCCTCCCATCCGTCTCAACTATCCGTCCTTGCAACTCTGCTATGGCCTCAACAGCACGAGGTCCAAGAGGTGGGTCGACCCACCTATGGTATGCACACAGCGACTGAGAACATACCCTATATCTTCGACCCGCATTTTCCCCATACCAGTGCGTCTTCACAACGCTCATTTCATCGCAGAGACACAGGAGCTCGAACACAGCATCAACTTCAGCCTCGCTATATTTGTGCTCCATTCTGTGTACTTCTTTTCGTTTGTTCGAATTTTTGTTTTTGATTTTTTGGATAGGTCTCAAAGAAGCTTGCAGTTGGTGGAAGTTCGAAAGGCTTGGAATTTAAAGTGAACGAGGATGGGATGATGATTTGTGCTCCATTCTGTGTTTTGGGAGAAGGAGAGGAGATGAAGAAAGTTAGGGAGTGGAGAAGGAGAGGAGATATGAAATTAGGGATTGATTGTATAATTGGGGATGAAGGTAGGTTATACATACGTTAAACAGCCGTTGCAGAACTGAAATGTCATTTTTACCCCCAACCTGGCAGACGGCGTTAGAGACATTTAACGGAAAGGGGCATCTCGTAACAAAAAGTGAAGTGCAGTATAGCCCGTGGTACTTTCTAAAGTCTAGTATCCAAAGTGGTCTGACAGGTAAACTGCAAGTACACAAAATGCACTTTACTCTAGATAGATATTTTAGTAGGAGATTCTAGAACCTTCCTTAGTGGAAGAATACTTTATTAGGGAATCTAGAACCTTCCTTGGAGTAGTATAAATAGAGGAGGTCCTCACATTTGGAGGATCATCCAAGAAGTTGTAAGCTCTCTCAATTGTAAACACTTATGCTCTTATTAATACAAGTTCTCTTTTCTTTAAGTGTTCTTGTATAGCTCACTTAGTAGGATGAAAGACTAACTTAATAAATTTCAAAGGAAAATAAGTGCTAAGTACCGGCACGATTGAACTAAGGAAGTTCTAAGTCTGTCACATCCTTCACCAAGGATGCCTTGGAGTCTTGGACAATAATTATACGACTAAATATCCGGGGCCAGTAAGTTTTAGATTTTCTCTGGGTGACAGGTGTTATCACTTTCCTGTACGTGTAGTACTACTACTGTGCCCACTGTTATTTCGAAAATTTATTGACCTGCGTTCACATTCGCCACATGTCCCCATTTTCATTCATAATTGTTTTTTCCTAAGCTGTTTTGGGGGCCATTTGGTTTTGAAAAGAAAAAAACCACAATTTAGATTAAAAAATGAAGAATAGTTATTAGAGTTAATCATTTATGAACTAGATAATATATCGAGAACCAAAAAGTAATTTAGTGGAAGCACTTCATTATTTTTAGTGATTCAAAGAGAGATAATGCTATCAAGGATTATATTAATTTTTTCTTATTTAATTAAATCAAGAGTAATGCTAGGTACCCCAAATTGGTAGCCAAAAATTACTTCTAAATGATGTGGCAAAACTTACATGGCATAGTTAAAATTTGTAATCGGGTGGTTGCTGTGAATGTAGGGGGATACACTATTATTATAACCAATTGAATTGCTACATTTGACATTTGAAAAAAAATTTGGGTATCAATTTGGGGTACCTAGCATTTTCCTTAAATCAATTATAATTAGGATAAAAATAAGCAAAAATTTACGGAACAATGATACTACTAATTAGTAATTTACTTAAAAATAACGATAAAACTTAACTAATGTTGCCTAAACTATGCGCAGAAAAGTAAACTTTACTATGAGTCTGAATGCGTGACAACAATTTAAATTATTCAACTCAACACTTTTTCCTGATCAGTAGCTAGATTACAAATATATGTAGTTGCATGGTGTTAATATTTTCTCAACGACGGATGGATCAAATGGGGTCTCTTGAATAAGCTGAGAAGAAGTAATCAACGTGTAAAGTTTAGACGCGATCTAGGCGAATAGTTTTTCTACAAACATATGAATTTGTACCTTTGTAAAAATTACATATAAATTTTTAATTATCATAATATACAATCGGAGTTATAATTTTTAGCTCCACAATTGCATTAATATATTCGAATCCAATTTATTGACAAGTTTATAAATGATATATATGTGAAAAATTAAATCTTTTAAGTTGCAGACGTACGGGTAATTTCAAGAACTTGTAAGTTGTAAATTGTCCTTGCTATGATAATCTTATAAATTCTTTTATTTGCTCAAGTGAGGGATCATTTAGCGTGCGCATTTGAAATAATATCAAATTTGAGTAATCACGATTGACTGACTTTGTTTTCACCCATTCCACACGCGTTAGTTATGTGTGAACCAAAGGTTTGGTTTCATACAGTTTATTTAATCGGTTCATACTAGCTACCTTGGTTGACTTATAATTTGTAAATGTTAAAAAAATGAACAATAATGAAAATTCATTGTCTAAATTTTTGTTTCGTGTAGAGGTTCAAAACAATACTCTCATTAGTTATGTTTAGTTTAAATTCAAACAAAAAACACTAAGTTATGTTACATATAATATAAGTATTATATTTTGAGATAAAATATTCAATAAACTTTAATTACGTTTTAGTTAGCCGATCTTCGTTAGCCGACACTCTTTTTAAAAATTATAAAAACAAAAAATGAAAGTGAGAATGTTGAATTTTTCTTAAATATAATTCCTTACTAAAATATAAAACTGGGCGAAGTGGTTGCAACAGAACTTGAAGAGTAATAACAGGTTGCTATGATTTTTAATAATAACTAGCATTTTAACTGTGTTACGCACCGAATGCATAATTCTAAAAATATTAAATATATATCAAATATATATATATATATGAGGTTAGACAACCAGAGATATATCTCAGGTAAATTCTCTGAGATACATATCTTTTATATGTAAAAATGGCATGGGCGTTTTAGTAAATTCAGAAATTTTTTAGTTAGCTCTGCGGGTCCAATAAATTTTAAAGTTATTTTGTATGTATCCCAGGAAAAATTCCCTGAGATATATCTCAGGGCCCTTTTTCTCTCTATATGTAAGTATCAAAAAATAAATTATTTTGTTATTTGATTTTTTTTCAAATAGTTTTATGACATTTTATGATATTTTTACGAAAAATTCAGTTCAATATAGACTTGTATTGAGGATCGGGCATAAAAAATAAACAAACATAATTATTAATAATATAAGAATGTACACATTTTTTTCTATTAACGCAAACGTAATAGGAACTGCCAACTTTTTGGAAGTTGTTAAATAAACATGTTATACTGCTAATTGGACCACTAATTTGACCTTTAGAGGCTGTCGAATGATCATATTATACTGCATATAGGGTTTCACAAATGTCCAAAACCGGATCGGATCGACCAAAGACCGGATTCTCCCAATTTCTTGGACCAAAGACCAGACCTATTATCGAAATGTTGTGTAGCCCTAACTGCACTGCACATAAATTACTTCTAGTAACTTGGCTTCTTGTTCAGTGTTGAGTATTGAATACAGTAAAAGAATACAGAGGGGGGGGTGAATGGATTCTTGAACTTTTCTTTGTTCTTGAATCTTTGCAACAAGATATGTGTTGAGTATGTGAGATATGTAAGTGCAGATAACAAAGACAAACACAACACAATATCACTTTAATCTAATATTTTATTAGATAAAGATTTTGCTACAATCTGTGAATACAAATGATAGTATTCTCAGCTTCGTTTTTCTTACAGAGATATTTCTTCTGATCTTATCTCTAAAAACTTTTCTGCTAAGGAAGTGAGGCTGTATCCTTATAGACATGGATACACCTACTTACTACAAATAAGGTAGGTAAAACAAACTACTTTCCAGTATGTCTATCTCATTTGAGTAAGAGTCCAAACGGCTACAGATTTGACTTTGCAAAGCCTGTTCAGATCCACTTCTTTAGCTCCTTGTCCCTTTGTCTTATCTCTCCAAGCTTCTTTGTAGACTTTCCAATGTGCTTTATAGTACATAGTCAAATAAAGCGTCTTGGATTGTTGCAGGTTTCTGACTTGTACAATTGTTCAGTATTTTGTCTCCAAGAATGTATTCGAGAAGTGGCTAAGTGATTGATTCGAGAACTCGAGTTGACTTAATCGATAACTCTGAGTTCTCGAATAGAGTTATATTGACATATCGAATCACTTCTCGAATAGCTCTTTTCTCTGGGACTCCTTGAGATATCGAATAGAGCATTTTGACATATCGAATCCCTGAGATCTCGAATAGCTTCTTTAGTCCTTGAGATATCGAATAGAGCATTGACTTGTTGACTCTTAGAGAACTCGAATGATGCTTTGACTTGTTGACTCCATGAGTTCTCGAATAAAGTAATAGACATATCGAATCTCTGAGATATAGAATGAGATATCGAACAGTGTATTCAGAGATATCGAATATTGTCTTCTGAGATATCGAATCTCTGACTTCTCGAATGCTAGACTTCTCGAATAGACAAATGTACTTCTCGAATTGGTACTTAGGCAAATTCTTCATTTCTTCAAATCCCAACTGTGATTATTTGACAGTCTTTATCTCCTTGCTTGAGGCATAAACCTTGGAACTTCTTTCAAGCATTATTCTTGACTTTATAAGTACAGTTACACAACTAGAATTTGATGCCTATTACAAGTACATAACAAATAGAAACTCTACAAATAGAGGTTCCCTCAGTTAAGAGGTCATGTAGGTAATGCATAGCATTACACATACATAGGCTTGTTATTAGATGTATTCAGGCATGCCTCTGTGACTAACAATCTCCCCCAAATTGTGAGTAAGACCCTTAGTCACAATTTCATGTCTGATAACAAGCCTAACATACATAAAGATAAAACTTGACAGTACATGTATGAATTTTGATTAGCAATGTGGATAGAACTACAGGGTGAGTAATCTTACAGCCTGTGATGAAGTACTAGCCATTGTCATTTGTTTCCCTTTCCATAGCTTTGGCTTGCAAATCATCATATGCTTTCTGTCTTCTTTCTTTCTCCTTTCTTGTATTCTCATCCATAGCTTTTATTATTTCTGCCATAGCATCCAATTCTTCTGCTGTTCTTAAACCCTTCTTCTTGTTCAGCTGCTCAATGATGGCAATAATGAGAGATTTGTTCTGAGGAATTAGATGCTTAGGGATGACCAGTTGCTTGATATCATCAATTCTTGTTGCAGCCTGATAGATGATGGTTCTAGGATTTGTGAATACTTCAGGTAGCCTTGCTGGTTGACCATCCCTTAACTCTTTAAAGAGACTCTTGCAGTTTTCATCCTTCTTTTCAATCATTCCAAGGAACACATCCACTTCTGAGTGCTTTAGACCCTGTAGAATGTTGATGGTTAAGTGCCATATCTTATTCTTTCCTACCATCATTATCTCTTTGAGCCATAGGCCATCAACTCTCCTTGGTACTACAGTGAGAAAGTCAATCTGACTCTTCAAACTCCCATGATATGATAAAGCATCACCAGCCTGTTCTCTTGAGACTTTCAGAAACTCCAAGAATGCATCATCATGATAGACATTTGAGTTTTCAATTTCTTGTAGCTTGGCCTCAGTGACTACCTTCACTTCTACTGGCTTGGCACTCTTAGATATGGAGATTTGAGGTCTGTCAGATAGCATACTCCCTGCAACCACTATGGTTGTAATAGATTGCTTTTGACCACTGGAAGTAGTGATGTGCACAGTTGGTAGAGTGACAACTGGCAGAGAAGTAGGAGGCTCATCAACTTTGTCTTTTCCTTTGCCAGGCACATGAATTAGAGATTTGGAAGTTCTTTGATGAGCACCTTCAATGATTTTGATGCCATTTACTGCTGGTGGTTTCTCCCCCTTTGTAACACCCCCAGATCCGGGGTCAGGGATCCGGTGGTTACGGTCTTACATCCATTCATAATACTTGACTTGAGTCCACAATAAATAAATCACATGCTGTGACCCCACAATAATTACCACTCACACACACAACAGTTATAGTCCCAGAGATGAAATTGAAATAAGTCTTACATTAAAGGGGTTACAAATAAAAGTTATTACAATCCCAAAAGGATAACATCATAGGTTTAAAAGTTTTGCCGTTGATTACATTAATTATACATATAGTTAAACAGGAAACAAAAGCTGTCTAACTATGCTACCTCAGCAATGGCGGCTAGCATCTCAGCGGGTAGTCCGGTGGGTCGGGTAACCTGCTTGCACCGAGTGCGCCTGACGCGAGCCATCTGTCCTAGCTGTTGTTGTGACATAATATAAACAAAGCAAGGGTGAGCGAAAGCCCACCAACAAATATATAACTGAACGATAATTTAAAACAGTTCAAAGCTATCTTTCAAACCATATGCCATGCATTTACGGAAATGATGCCAGTATAATATGAACGATGAAGTTACAAGGTAACTGAAAGTATTTGTTTGAAGAGATATCTGCTACTTCAAAGTAAGCGAGATATTCTTATTGTTATTAAGAAGAGGAACTTACAAGAAAAGGTTGCAATCCCAGTTATGACACTTTTCCAACTTTGCCAACAGTAATCATGTTGCAGGAAATAAATAAATTTGGATGATGAACCAATGATGGAGTATTCACCGCGCCCGCTGTTCCAATCTTGATGATCAGTCGAGATCGTACAGCTCAATTTAGATTTACTACCGGTAGAAGGAAGAACTGACGGCTTTACTTGTATACCGCTTTACTAGCTCTCCCCGGCCAACGGTTGGGCCAAAGGGGATGGACCGGCGCTACTCGGCCTCTTACACGACTCCTAGTTCAAATAGAATTCATGATTCTGAATGTAACGTTCGTCCCCCTTTCCCCAAGTATAGTACTTGTTGATAAGACTCCACAAAGTAGTCGTATCTAGTTGGAAAGGAAAATTTACCAATAACTCCCAAGCTATTACTTGGTAACGGATATCAACTTGTTCCAGTAATCTTACCCCTCGAAAGATGAGAAGGTAAGCAACGACTTAATAAGTCAACAGCACCCGAGTTGCGGGTGAAGGGAATACTTTATGACCGGGAAGTCGACAAGATAAATAACATTTTCCAAGTAAAGTTCCCTTATTTTTAGGGAGATAGACTCAAGAAGAATGATGTCTGAGAACCTTTCTTGATATAAGATTAATAATAATATGACTCCGAGATATTTTCCGTAATAATCGAAGAAGATAAACCTTATTGAGGTTATTCTAAGTATGGAATAAATATTCAGAGAATATTTATTGAATTAAAATATTTTACAGATTATTTAGGAATATGAAAGAATATCTTTAATCAGAGTATTTCCCAAATAATTCTTGAAGAAATATCGAGAGAATATTTATTGCATAATTAAATAATCAAATGAATATTCAAAATAATATTCATTCCTTAATAAGTCCTGAAAGGAATATTTAAAATATTTAAAATAATATTCGATGATTAAATAGAACCCTGATGAATATTCAAAATAATATTCATAATTAATTAGGAATTTAAATTAATATTGATAAAGTAATATTCATTTCATGAATAATATTCTAAATGAATATCAAGTAATATTCATTTAGTAATCCAAGCTTTAAAGGAATATTCGATAAGTAAATCACGCTTCAGATGAATATTGAAGATAATATTCATCAAGTACTTAATACCTTAAATGAATTTTCAAAAGTAATATTTATTTAATAAAATAATATTCTAAATGAATGTCCACATAATATTCATTTAGTAGTCTCATCTTTAGAAGAGTATTCGAAATAATAATCGATAATCAATTCGACTCTGAATGAATATTGACAAATATTATTCGTCGAATGATTGCGTTCAAATAATTATTTGAAGTAAGGATCATTAAAATAAATAATCTCGAACGAATATTCAAATAATATTCGTCGCCTGAATAATAGAAAATATTTACTTAAATATTTTCCTCCGAGGTAATCTCGATATATCAGGGAATATTGACTCCCGGTCTATATTTGATTAATAAGATGTATACGCCCTTCTATAAGGGTCTTACAATAACCGGCTTATAACTGATATATAACTATCTAGCTTATAAGCCAACAATAACATTCAGGGAACAAGTATATCAGTTCAACTTGAAATGTAACACCCCCAGATCCGGGGTCCGGGATCCGGTGGTTACGGTTTTCCAATTCTGTCCACAACAATTGAACTTTCCTTAACATAAAATAAATTACGTCTCTATGACCCAACACAACAATATAAAACACACCCGTTATAGTCCCAGAGATGAAATCAGAGTAACAATCAAATTTTTATTAATCACATTATGAGTTCTTACAATCCAAAAGAATTTCAATATAAATACATACTCTTTGCCATCCATTTACATAAGTCATACTAGACCATATTCTTGGTACTGAAAGAATAAATATATCCTACCAATAGCTTCTTCTTCAGCTCTGGTAGTCTCATCGTCCTCGCCCGCGTTGAGTGCGCCTTGTGCGAGTCATCTGGTCTAGCTGTTGTTGTGATATAATAATAAAGCAAGGGTGAGCAATAGCCCACCAACAATAATATATAACTGAACGATAATGTATAATAGTTCAAAAGTATCTTTCAAACCATATGCCATGCATTTACGGAAATGATGCCAGTATAATAGGAACGATGAAGTTACAAGGTAACTTAAAGTATTTGTATGTAGAAATATCTGCTACATCAAAAGTAAGCGAGATATTCTCATTGTTATTAAGAAGAGGAACTTGCAGGAAAAGGTTGCAAATCCAGTTATGAACACTTTTCCAGCTCTGCCAACAGTAATCATGTTGCAGGAAATAAATAAGTTTGGATGATGAACCAATGATGGAGTATTCACCGCGCCCGCTGTTCCAATCTTGATGATCAGTCAAGATCGTACAACTCAAATTAGATTTACTACCGGTAGAAGGAAGAACTGACGGCTTTACTTGTCTACCGCCTTACTAGCTCTCCCAGGCCAACGGTTGGGCCAAGGGGGATGGACCGGCGCTACTCGGCCTCTTACACGACTCCTAGTTCCAATAGAATTCATGATTCTGAATGTAACGTTCGTCCCCCTTTCCCCAAGTATAATACTTGTTGATAAGACTCTACAAAGTAGTCGTATCTAGTTGGAAAGGAAAATTCACCAATAACTTCCAAGCTATTGCTTGGTAACGAACATCAACTTGTTCCAACAATCTTAGCCCTCGAAAGATGAGAAGGTAAACACAGACTTAATGAGTCCATAGCAACCAATTTGCGAGTGAAGAGGATAAATTATGACCGGGAAGTCAACAAGATAAATAACATTGCTCAAGTAAGTTCCCCTATAATATGGAAGTTTGAGCGAGCATTTAAATCCTTTTAAGATAGATTTAAATGAAAAAAGAAAGAGTTGGGAACCTTTCCTTGATAAAATAGTCGTAAAAAGACTCCGAAATATTTTACATAATATCTGGAGGTGGAAGGTAATCTCCGAATAACGTAAATTATTTTAAAAAGAATTTTAAAAGGATTAAATAAATATTCCAAGAATATTTATTTACTCAATAATAATTATGGAATATTATTAACTCATAATATTGCTCGTAAGTGATCCTCGAATGAATATATGGAATTATTTAATAAATAAATCCCTCCTTAAATGAATATTCGAAATAATATTCATTAAATAATTAAACTCCAATAAATATTTAAAATAGTATTCAATAAATAAGTCGAACCTTAAATGAATATTCGAAAATAATGTTCATTTAATATTTACTCTTTTAAATGAAAATCCAAATAGCATTCAATTAATAAATAATCTTCTAAATGAATATCCAAATAATATTCATTTAGTAATCAAAACTTTAAAGGAATAATCGAAATAATATTCCTTAAGTAAATGGAGCTTCCAATGAATATTTTAAAATAATATTCATTAAGTACATAAAACCTTAAATGAATATTCGAAAGTAATATTCATTTAATAAATAACATTCTAAGGAATATCAAAATAATATTCATTAAATATCAACTCTAAATGAATATTCAAAATTAACATTCATTTATTATCTCTCGACTAAGATAATACTCGAATAACATTCCTCGAAATATTTCCAAGTAATTGATACTTTATGGAATATAATAACGTTTAACAATAACCTTCCTCAGATAAATAATAATCTGTCGTTGGAATCCCTCCGGGTTTCCACGACTATCTATAACTCAAAATACCGACTCCCGGTCTATATTTAGAATGAATATCATATGCCCTTCGCTAAGGGTCTTACCAAAATAATCCGGCTTATTACTGATAAATCGTATCTAGTCTATAAGCCAATATCAATTCAGGGGACAAGTATCACAAAAAAAAAAAACCAGAGTCACAATATAATTGGAAACAGGCATGCATGCGATGGCATATGTAAAACAGAAATCATATACATATATTATCACAACAACAGGTTCAAAGGTTTGAACACTTGCCTGGTAGTCGAGTACGATAAGGGGTAGTGGTAGCGGGTCCCGGGTCAGCTTGGTGATCTATAAATAGCCAAGGCATTCGGGATTAATCACTTAACATCTTAAAAGTTAAGTTATACTTAAATCAAAACACGTTCTCGAGTTATCTCGTTATACCCCTTTTAGTGGATTCCTTTTATCCTCGATCCGACCCGACATTCGTTCGTTAATACAACATGTCATTGTACTTACACTTGAGACATACTTAAGTCATATAAGTCCGAAAGTCGATTGTTATGAACCAATACTATACTCCGAGTTTAATCGCTCGTTTTCTAAGTGTTTTAACGAAGTTATAATCAAGCGGGTTTTTCAGGGGTTCGTTCGCGATTAACCTTGATTCGAACATTTTTATAAAATCGGAAAACGATCCGTTTCACATGAGGTTTTCTCTCACACATTCCTTTTTACCTCTAGTATTTAATTACCAAGATTCGCCACTGACTTACGTACTTTATCGGGGTTCAATTTCAGTTACGAACTTTCGTTTACGGATTCGAACTACTTTTAGTAAACCAACCGTAACTCCTAAACCGTAAGTCCGTTTCACGCGTTCTTTATGTCAAAACGAAGCTTATAACATAACCTATCTTATCATGGGAAAATACAACACTGGACAGTGAGTTCATGCTACTGTGATGCACGGTTTTTAAAGATTATCGAAAATTCGGCATTACGACGGCTATGTTTACATGCTTTTCCAAAATCAAAACCCTCCAATTATTATACCATCCACTCCAAATCACACATACATGTTATTTATCCTTGAACTAAGACCAAGCAATGTCTTTCCGTTCATATAAGCTATACTATCATCTCATAAAACCCACACATAGATTTAGTACTCTAAATATGCATACAACACTAAAACTCATCCAAAACTCCATTAAAACTCAAATCAAAGACTAGGGTTCTTGAAGTTTATACCTTCCTTGGAGTATGTAAGACCTTGATAAACCTTGATCAATCCTTAGAACACCTTAACAAAGCTTGGATCATTCAAAAGAATCAAGAAAATCAAAGTTAGTTTCATGAAAGCACTATTCACCCTCCTCTTTCTTGATTTTTTTGAAAATGGAAACAAAGGAGTTTGAAGCTAAAATTTTGAGGAGATTACTTTCTTGAAATATAGGACTCACCTTAAAAATTACAAGATCAAACAAGGAGTGGAAGCTTGATTTCCCCTTTTGAATTTATGAAAGAGCTGAATGGGGCTTTTAGAGAGAGTGTTGGAGTTGCTTGGTTGTTTCTTTGATAATAATGCATAAAGTGAAGTGTCTTGCATAATATCTCATCCTTGGTTGCTTTAATAAAGTGATGAGGTACTAGATGATGTATTTGGCATGGACATGTGTTGAGTTTTGAATGGTTTTCATGCTAAGTATTGGTTTGATATCTAAGTACTACTTCCATCTCCAAGTATGCTAGTTACTTTAAGCCACTTGGTTGCTAGATATTTATTCTAGTAGCTTACACAAGACTCTTGCTTCCTCTGCTTGTTTCTGTGTCCGGTTATTGCCCGTTTCGATTGATCGTTCGGACGAATAACTAAGTAGTTTCACTTCTAGGGTTTACCGGGAAATTTCTCGATATTCATAATACCTTCCCCAATCCTTAATATAATCCTCGTGATGATCATGTAGGATATTTAATCTCGATACGAACTTAATCCGTAATCCAGGATTCGTTCGCTTTATTGATTAATCTCGTTATAACATTTTAGCGATTTCTAGAACGCTTGTTTCACTGCCTCAGTGGTTTCCTACCTTCATTCTTAAATCAAATATAATAACATCCCAAAATATCAAATCCTCAAAGTTAATATCTCAATTCTTGGATTATAATAATATTTAATCCACTGTCCGGTCAAATATTATACCGAAAAAGAATTTGGAATTTCTGAATTCCGATCGTCTCTGCATTCACTTATTTCCTCCGCGTATTACTAATATGACTTCGAAACATCCATATCACGTCCTGTACATAGGGTGGCGTGAAAAGTTTTCCAACTTACAAAATCACTATTCATCCACCAAATTACTATGCACGTACAGGAAACACTATGCACGTACGGGAAACACTATGCACGTACGGGAAATACTATGCACGTACTCATTTCCCTTCAAGGGTCCATTAGCTCCTTCCTGGATGGTAGATTATTCTTATCTAGGTCCTCAACCATCGAATTACTCTATTCTGACAATATACCAATGCATCAGGATCATTGTCCAAAGCAATATCCATTCATTACAATCATTGTTCTTTGAAACCACCATTCATTAGAGCTGGTGACCTTGTTGTCGGAATCATTGTTCCTTGTTTTATACTTAATAAAAAGTTTTAATTATATCCAAAATTTGGGGTTCTTACAGTCTCCCCTCCTTAAAAGGATTCCGTCCCGGAATCAGGTAGGAAGCAAAGACTCGTTTGCCTGTCGTTCCCTTTTTAGCTTCCCGGTCAATTCTTAGTCGTTCTACCCTTCCTCAGCACATCTTCTAGTGCTACAATCCATACTGTATCCTTTTTTTTTTTCCATCAACGTTGCTACTTTTCGTACAACTCACTATCCGGGTTATACTCTTACTCAGTCTTATCCTTATTGATACCTGCAGTAACATTGGCATCACTATCACCCTACGAATTCGGAGGTAACCTCGCTCGTAATGTGCATTTCCTGATTGCTTTAATCTTCGCAATCTCGATCAATATAGAGAAGTGGAAAGATTGATTGAGAGATCACTATGATCAGTTGAACATTTGTTATATTGCATTGGTAGTACAGAAGGGGGCCAGCCTTTAGTACTTGACAAGCAATTAAACAAGTCATGGCATTCCACTTAGACTTCTATCACATAGACAGATAGTCACGTAGCAGTACCTCCCCTCCTAAAAGGGTTGTTCTTCTCAATTCATAAAGAAGATGAATAAGAGAGAAGAAGAGAAAAGAGTTCTAAGGGATTATAGAAAGCTTTCATGATTGTAGAATATCATACTCAGACTTTACCTCTGAACTATAGAGGTTTATCAAAGAAGAAATTAATCATAATTATATCCAATACTATTTGATCTCAATCTCACGTGTCAACATATCTTGCTACTTTGTCCATTATTCTATGGACAAATACTCTTGTTCTATCTTAGCGATACTCACATTCGGGAAATCCTTCAACCTTTCAGGTTAAATCTTAGATTTCTCACTTGACATCATTATTACTGACATCCCATATCATGTTACTAGCTTTTTCATACTATAATATTGACACTATCAGGTTGTCATCCTGAGAATTCATTAGAAAACCCATTCATAACATTCCTTACTTCTCATTCCATAGTAGCTTTCCCAGCCTTTTCTTTATCAATCACATCCTTCTTGTTATCTGATTCTTACTCATTTCTATTATTTACTTTCACCTTCACCTCTTTATTGAGACACCTTTTTGCACTTGGTACCTCTTTATCGGTATTCCGTCACATTTATTCTATAATCATCACGTTATTCCAATTTAAACTTTCCGAAATGAATCTGGCCCGATCCCTCCAAGTCTCATTAATTCTTTCTACGGGAATACGTTTAGCATCAAGAATTATCAACCTCATATTCTCTATCTTGTTTGTGCAGAAGTACACTAACACAAACTTACTTGTCATTCATCAACATGCCATTTAGCTTATCAATAGCAGCACTTTCTTTATCTTTACGTTGTCATCTACTTTCTTAGAAGAATCACCATCGCTTGTTGTTTACGTAGTGCATTAATAGCTAACCCTACGGGTTTCAAATCCCTTAGGGAGACAAAGTAATCACTATTCCTTATCCATAAGGAACACTTCCTGAACTTGATGTAGATATAACATGAAGTAGATAGAATTGCAGAAGAGTTTCAAGCATCGCAGCTAGGTCCGGTTGATGAAACTATCACTTATGCATCTTCCATCAAAGACTGGAAACTTAACGGTTTACTTCATCAATTTTGTACCATGGTCCTGGTTTGCCTCAAAACGGGACCTTCTAAGGTACGTAATATGCTTAAGACTCCATCACGAATCGAATCTTTACTTAAACTATTATTACTGTCAATTCTTGCACAGTCATCAGAAGGAATGTAAATTCCTCCATTCCGATATGACCTTCAATGTCCTTCCAAATATCATCATGTTTCTTCGGTATGAACATTTGTAATTATTTCTTTATACTTAGATTGTCGGCCACCTCATTGGCCTTTCTTGATGATAATGATTTCTTGTAACCCATGTTCTCTGGGTACATTCCAACTCAAGTTTTTCTACATCATTCCCATCACTGTTGGGTTAAAGCATTCTCCCTTAAGCTCTGCTGAAGGAGAAAATATAACTATCAGTCATTTCCATAAGTCATCGCTTCCACCTACCCGTGGGAACTTTATCACGTTTATTCCCAATCCTACTTAGGATACTTCTTTTGTTAGTTCTTTCTTTATCTTAGGATAATCTCAACCTTTATAGGTTCAACCCATACTTCCTCAGGGTTTCATACATGCCTCATCTGGCATTATTGTTACGATGTCATGCATTCCTTACCAAACTTCCATTTTGAAGTTCGGAATATTACCTTTTTCCTTGTAAGGTTTCATAGGCCATCCTTATCATTCCTCCGGTATTTTCTGGGTACCGGGTATATCAAAATGTCATTGATCAATACTCTAATAATTCTATCTATGTTCTTTCCAGAACTCTTTTTAATAATCCTTACCGGTCATTGTTGCCTTAGCAAGTCCAGCTCATATCATCTGAAGTCATAATGTCGTTATTAGGGTTAATGCCACCCCTTGTGCATCCCCTAGGGTTTGTCTTAATTTATGGATATCCTATCCTTAATTCAACTGCCAAGGAATTCTTGCATCTTATAATTGGCAATCAGATCATGTATCCTTAATAAAGGTCTCTTTTCAATCATTCTCATTTGATAATCGATCGGTGGTTTAATGCCACCCTCTTCTTTCAGATAGTTGTCAGCCTATTTGGCCTTCCAAAAAGGCAACGTATGCCTATCTCCTCTCTTACCGAACTTGTTAATGGTAGCAAGGATGTTCTGGAAGATATTGGTCGAGTTCAACGTGAATCTCTTAGTGCTTATCGTTCTTCGCAAAGGTACTTGCCTCAGACAAAGTTCCTACAGCATACTGTTCAATTTCTGACCTTTTCTATACCCTCTTCATATACCTTCATTGTTTACTTTCCTCCGTCATAATTTATTCATGGTATTCATGATACCCTAACATCATACATCTCAAGTCACTATACTTCCATTTTACTCGAGACCTTGGACAACCATATACACATGAGTCACTTCAGTACGGGTGACCCCATCCCAAAAAGGTCTAGTGAATTCCCAATCAAAACATGGGTTATTCAGCAGAAGATTCCTACGATCTCATTAATGTTTCCTTTATATCAGAAGCCCTTGCAGTCGGTGCTTTCTTAGAAGCAACCCTGCTTTGTCCTTTCATTGCTGGTCTAGTCACTCGATAATCCTTTGTGACTTGGCCTCAACTGGCCACACTAAAATAAAAAAATATATATGATTTTAGGGGTTGGCTAATAGCATTACTTTTCTAGCAATTGCCGGCATAATGCCTTCTTCTTTGATACCTTTCTACCTTTCCAAAACTTTACTCCATATAAATCTTAATCGACTACTCGGCACCGTCTCCGGTTACCTTTCCTCCACTTTTATCTTTTCAACTATTCTTATCAATCCCGCATGCCACGCAAGCTTACCATTCCTGGCATAACAGCCTTTTCACTTAAGTCAATCCCGGAGTTTCTCCGTCCGGCTAGTTTCTTACTTACATTTCCTGTTTTCGTCCAATCTCACTTCATCATTTTATCACTACCGTCGATTGTAATGCTTAGGGTCCGTTTACTAACCCATTTACAGCATCCTTACCCAAATCACAGGGTTTGCTCCAGTTTCTACTCTCTTCCATGACATTCTCTGATAATCAGAAAGACAAGGTTTGCCAAAATTCACCGAATTCCTTTCCAGACTCAGGGAAATTTTGATCAATCTACCCACCTACTGGTAACATTAAGGAGACCAGTTTCGAAACCTGAAGAATAGTTCTATGAACCTCCAAGCAGGTGGAATCATAAGCAGTCATAGTTAACGAAATAATCATCATCAGATTGGAAGTATACCCACTGGAGAGGAATCAATTATATCCATCCCTTAGAAGGGAATCAACCGTTTCAAACTGAAACCTGTCACAACATCCTGATACCTATACGTCCTGATATTCAATACTACCAAATGTCGGTCTACCTAACCCTTTATGCGAAGCGTCGTTGGAAGCACAAAGTCTCCCTTTTCCATTAAGCAATGCCAGCTCTTGGTCATTACCAATTTCACCTTTTAGCTCCAGGAAGATTTTCTCACATTTTTCTCTTTAACTGCTGATCGTATTACTTGATCTATTATAATTCCGTGTCGGAGTAAATTTAAGGTACTACTATAATCCATTCTAAGAGAAGAAGGAATTTAATATTCCTCTGAATCACATGCATCTAACATTTCTGGTTCACCATTTCACTGAGTTAAAATAACCCTATACTCAGTCTCTCACAGTAGTCTCATTACGAGTTCATCTTGACTCACTGGTCTTATCTTCCGGTAGGTTTTGAGATCATTGTCTTGCCTACTACTTCCATATATACCTTTATCCAATCATGCTGTCACTTCCCAATGTCTTCACTTTCTAACTGATTCATTCATAAAATGAACATTTCCCTTAATAAAACCACCTTATTAACCTCAATTTGGTTCCATAATTTACAACCTATGACACCTGCCTTCTCATGGCGAATTATTACTGACCAAATTCATACTAATTCATTTATCAAATGATATGGCACTTACTGCCTCCTTCTCTCTATTCCTAGGGACTCTGCTCCTCGTCTGATATCGCTGTCTTTGATAATCATACATCCCTCTAGCTCTTTCTTCGTTAATATGAAAGTCTCTAGGGATTCTAATCTATTCCCGTATAAGATCTCAAGTAATTCTTCCAATCCTTCTTACTTGCTGGTACTACATCCAGTAGTCCGGCTATGAATCCAACATGAATCTTCAGTTCTCTTGCTAATAGCTCAGTTCTTTATGCCCACTTCTCTGAGCACTATAATCTTAACTCTCGCTATCCCTCTGGCTACATCCCTCATTTCCTTGGAGTAAACTCCTCATCCTCAATAGAATTCTCCTCTGCTGGAACATCTTTCGAGTCTTCAATAGGGTACTCTTATCGAATTCACAATCCGATCGTCAGCATATAATAAAACATTATCATGCTGCTGCTCGTATGCCTCAAGGTCTGTCGCCTTACTCGTCGATACGATATCGAGCTAATTTACTATCATTATACTTACGAGTTCCCATAAGGGTTTTATATGTCATCACTACATTAAGTAGTCCGACTATGAACTTGGCAAGAGTTCTTATTATCTTATTGAATTTATTGTTTTAACGTCACCTCATCTCTGGGGTTTATAACGTACGCTCTGATACCACTTCTGTAACACCCCCAGATCCGGGGTCCGGGATCCGGTGGTTACGGTTTTCCAATTCTGTCCACAACAATTGAACTTTCCTTATCATAAAATAAATTACGTCTCTATGACCCAACACAACAATATAAAACACACCCGTTATAGTCCCAGAGATGAAATCAGAGTAACAATCAAATTTTTATTAATCACATTATGAGTTCTTACAATCCAAAAGAATTTCAATATAAATACATACTCTTTGCCATCCATTTACATAAGTCATACTAGACCATATTCTTGGTACTGAAAGAATAAATATATCCTACCAATAGCTTCTTCTTCAGCTCTGGTAGTCTCATCGTCCTCGCCCGCGTTGAGTGCGCCTTGTGCGAGTCATCTGGTCTAGCTGTTGTTGTGATATAATAATAAAGCAAGGGTGAGCAATAGCCCACCAACAATAATATATAACTGAACGATAATGTATAATAGTTCAAAAGTATCTTTCAAACCATATGCCATGCATTTACGGAAATGATGCCAGTATAATAGGAACGATGAAGTTACAAGGTAACTTAAAGTATTTGTATGTAGAAATATCTGCTACATCAAAAGTAAGCGAGATATTCTCATTGTTATTAAGAAGAGGAACTTGCAGGAAAAGGTTGCAATTCCAGTTATGAACACTTTTCCAGCTCTGCCAACAGTAATCATGTTGCAGGAAATAAATAAGTTTGGATGATGAACCAATGATGGAGTATTCACCGCGCCCGCTGTTCCAATCTTGATGATCAGTCAAGATCGTACAACTCAAATTAGATTTACTACCTGTAGAAGGAAGAACTGACGGCTTTACTTGTCTACCGCCTTACTAGCTCTCCCAGGCCAACGGTTGGGCCAAAGGGGATGGACCGGCGCTACTCGGCCTCTTACACGACTCCTAGTTCCAATAGAATTCATGATTCTGAATGTAACGTTCGTCCCCCTTTCCCCAAGTATAATACTTGTTGATAAGACTCTACAAAGTAGTCGTATCTAGTTGGAAAGGAAAATTCACCAATAACTTCCAAGCTATTGCTTGGTAACGAACATCAACTTGTTCCAACAATCTTACCCCTCGAAAGATGAGAAGGTAAACACAGACTTAATGAGTCCATAGCAACCAAGTTGCGAGTGAAGAGGATAAATTATGACCGGGAAGTCAACAAGATAAATAACATTGCTCAAGTAAGTTCCCCTATAATATGGAAGTTTGAGCGAGCATTTAAATCCTTTTAAGATAGATTTAAATGAAAAAGAAAGAGTTGGGAACCTTTCCTTGATAAAATAGTCGTAAAAAGACTCTGAAATATTTTACATAATATCTGGAGGTGGAAGGTAATCTCCGAATAACATAAATTATTTTAAAAAGAATTTTAAAAGGATTAAATAAATATTCCAAGAATATTTATTTACTCAATAATAATTATGGAATATTATTAACTCATAATATTGCTCGTAAGTGATCCTCGAATGAATATATGAAATTATTTAATAAATAAATCCCTCCTTAAATGAATATTCGAAATAATATTCATTAAATAATTAAACTCCAATAAATATTTAAAATAGTATTCAATAAATAAGTCGAACCTTAAATATATATTCGAAAATAATGTTCATTTAATATTTACTCTTTTAAATGAAAATCCAAATAGCATTCATTTAATAAATAATCTTCTAAATGAATATCCAAATAATATTCATTTAGTAATCAAAACTTTAAAGAAATAATCGAAATAATATTCCTTAAGTAAATGGAGCTTCCAATGAATATTTTAAAATAATATTCATTAAGTACATAAAACCTTAAATGAATATTCGAAAGTAATATTCATTTAATAAATAACATTCTAAGGAATATCAAAATAATATTCATTAAATATCAACTCTAAATGAATATTCAAAATTAACATTCATTTATTATCTCTCGACTAAGATAATACTCGAATAACATTCCTCGAAATATTTCCAAGTAATTGATACTTTATGGAATATAATAACGTTTAACAATAACCTTCCTCAGATAAATAATAATCTGTCGTTGGAATCCCTCCGGGTTTCCACGACTATCTATAACTCAAAATACCGACTCCCGGTCTATATTTAGAATGAATATCATATGCCCTTCGCTAAGGGTCTTACCAAAATAATCCGGCTTATTACTGATAAATCGTATCTAGTCTATAAGCCAATATCAATTCAGGGGACAAGTATCACAAAAAAAAAAAAACCAGAGTCACAATATAATTGGAAACAGGCATGCATGCGATGGCATATGTAAAACAGAAATCATATACATATATTATCACAACAACAGGTTCAAAGGTTTGAACACTTGCCTGGTAGTCGAGTACGATAATGGGTAGTGGTAGCGGGTCCCGGGTCAGCTTGGTGATCTATAAATAGCCAAGGCATTCGGGATTAATCACTTAACATCTTAAAAGTTAAGTTATACTTAAATCGAAACACGTTCTCGAGTTATCTCGTTATACCCCTTTTAGTGGATTCCTTTTATCCTCGATCCGACCCGACATTCGTTCGTTAATACAACATGTCATTGTACTTACACTTGGGACATACTTAAGTCATATAAGTCCGAAAGTCGATTGTTATGAACCAATATTATACTCCGAGTTTTATCGCTCGTTTTCTAAGTGTTTTAACGAAGTTATAATCAAGCGGGTTTTTCAGGGGTTCGTTCGCGATTAACCTTGATTCGAACATTTTTATAAAATCGGAAAACGATCCGTTTCACATGAGGTTTTCTCTCACACCTTCCTTTTTACCTCTAGTATTTAATTACCAAGATTCGCCACTGACTTACGTACTTTATCGGGGTTCAATTTCAGTTACGAACTTTCGTTTACGGATTCGAACTACTTTTAGTAAACCAACCGTAACTCCTAAACCGTAAGTCCGTTTCACGCGTTCTTTATGTCAAAACGAAGCTTATAACATAACCTATCTTATCATGGGAAAATACAACACTGGACAGTGAGTTCATGCTACTGTGATGCACGGTTTTTAAAGATTATCGAAAATTCGGCATTACGACGGCTATGTTTACATGCTTTTCCAAAATCAAAACCCTCCAATTATTATACCATCCACTCCAAATCACACATACATGTTATTTATCCTTGAACTAAGACCAAGCAATGTCTTTCCGTTCATATAAGCTATACTATCATCTCATAAAACCCACACATAGATTTAGTACTCTAAATATGCATACAACACTAAAACTCATCCAAAACTCCATTAAAACTCAAATCAAAGACTAGGGTTCTTGAAGTTTATACCTTCCTTGGAGTATGTAAGACCTTGATAAACCTTGATCAATCCTTAGAACACCTTAACAAAGCTTGGATCATTCAAAAGAATCAAGAAAATCAAAGTTAGTTTCATGAAAGCACTATTCACCCTCCTCTTTCTTGATTTTTTTGAAAATGGAAACAAAGGAGTTTGAAGCTAAAATTTTGAGGAGATTACTTTCTTGAAATATAGGACTCACCTTAAAAATTACAAGATCAAACAAGGAGTGGAAGCTTGATTTCCCCTTTTTTTATGAAAAAGCCGAATGGGGCTTTTAGAGAGAGTGTTGGAGTTGCTTGGTTGTTTCTTTGATAATAATGCATAAAGTGAAGTGTCTTGCATAATATCTCATCCTTGGTTGCTTTAATAAAGTGATGAGGTACTAGATGATGTATTTGGCATGGACATGTGTTGAGTTTTGAATGGTTTTCATGCTAAGTATTGGTTTGATATCTAAGTACTACTTCCATCTCCAAGTATGCTAGTTACTTTAAGCCACTTGGTTGCTAGATATTTATTCTAGTAGCTTACACAAGACTCTTGCTTCCTCTGCTTGTTTCTGTGTCCGGTTATTGCCCGTTTCGATTGATCGTTCGGACGAATAACTAAGTAGTTTCACTTCTAGGGTTTACCGGGAAATTTCTCGATATTCATAATACCTTCCCCAATCCTTAATATAATCCTCGTGATGATCATGTAGGATATTTAATCTCGATACGAACTTAATCCGTAATCCAGGATTCGTTCGCTTTATTGATTAATCTCGTTATAACATTTTAGCGATTTCTAGAACGCTTGTTTCACTGCCTCAGTGGTTTCCTACCTTCATTCTTAAATCAAATATAATAACATCCCAAAATATCAAATCCTCAAAGTTAATATCTCAATTCTTGGATTATAATAATATTTAATCCACTGTCCGGTCAAATATTATACCGAAAAAGAATTTGGAATTTCTGAATTCCGATCGTCTCTGCATTCACTTATTTCCTCCGCGTATTACTAATATGACTTCGAAACATCCATATCACGTCCTGTACATAGGGTGGCGTGAAAAGTTTTCCAACTTACAAAATCACTATTCATCCACCAAATTATTATGCACGTACAGGAAACACTATGCACGTACGGGAAACACTATGCACATACGGGAAATACTATGCACGTACTCATTTCCCTTCAAGGGTCCATTAGCTCCTTCCTGGATGGTAGATTATTCTTATCTAGGTCCTCAACCATCGAATTACTCTATTCTGACAATATACCAATGCATCAGGATCATTGTCCAAAGCAATATCCATTCATTACAATCATTGTTCTTTGAAACCACCATTCATTAGAGCTGGTGACCTTGTTGTCGGAATCATTGTTCCTCGTTTTATACTTAATAAAAAGTTTTAATTATATCCAAAATTTGGGGTTCTTACATGAAAGTAGGCATGCATGCAATGACATATGTATATCAGCAATCATATATATATATATATTTATTCAATCACAGCAACAGCCTAAAAGAAGGGAATTGAAACTTGCCTGGTAGTCGAGTACGGTAAGGGGTAGTGGTAGCGGGTCCCGGTTCAGCTTGGTGATCTATAAATAGCCAAGGCATTCGGGATTAATCACTTAACATATTAAAAGTTAAGTTATACTTAAATCGAAACACGTTCTCGAGTTATCTCGTTATACCCCTTTTTGTGGATTACTTATTATCACTGATCCGACCCGACATTCGTTCGTTAATACGACATGTCACTGCACTTATACTTGGGACATACTTAAGTCATATGAGTTCTAAGGTTGATCGTTACGAACCAATATTATACTCCGAGTTTTATCGCCCGTTTTCTAAGTGTTTTACCGAAGTTATAAAAGAGTCGTCTTTTAGGGGTTCGTTCGCGTTTAACCTTGACTCGAACATTTTTAATAAATCAAAAAATGCTCTTTTTGACATACGGTTTTCTTTCACACCTTCCTTCTTACCCCTAGTATTTATTTACCAAGATTCTCCATGACGTTACATAGGTTACGAGGGTTCAATTTCAGTTACGAACTTTCGTTTACGGATTCGAACTACTTTTAGTAATTTGGTCATAAATCCTAAACCGTAAGTCCGTTTCACGTGATCTTTATATCAAAGCGAAGCTTAGAACATTACCTATCCTATCATGGAAGATAAGGTCTCTGGACAGTAGTGGTTCGACATGGAAAATGGCATACAAAACATGGTATTGTAAAATCGGGCATTATAACGGCTGTAAATCAAATATCTACCAATTTCGAATCTTCCCATAAACATAGTATCCAACCCAAACAACATATACATGACTTATATACATGAACTGAGGCCAAGCAATGCCTTTCCGTTCATCTAGCTATTTACATCATTAATCCAAAATCCATACATAATCATGCTTATAATCTTAACATAACCATAACTAAGTTATAACTATAATAAATATGCTTAAATCTCAAACAAGGGTTAGGGTTTCAAGAGCTTTATACCTTCCTTAGATAGTGATATAGCCTTACTAAGCCTTGTATGGTCCTTAGGAGTGATTATGCTTGCTAGATCAACCATGAAAAATCAAGAAAACAAAGTTAGTACTTGATGAACACTATTCACCATTCTCTTGTTTGATTTTTTTGAAAATGGAAAAGGATGAGTTTGAAGCTAAGATTTTGAGGAGATAAGTTTTATGAAATGTAAGACTCACCTTAATTATTTCAAGAACAAACAATGGTGGGAAGGTGGAGTTTGGATTTTGAATTAATGGTAAGGCCGAATGGTTTCTTTGCAAGGGGGGGGGGAGAGAGTTGCTTGGTTCTTTTGATTTTTGTGTTTTAATCTCATCCACTCTCATCCACTTACAACATAATATCTTGTAAAAGTCATTTTATTAAAGTGATGAGGTGTTGGATGATCAAATGGCAAGACATGTGTTGGTTTTATGGTGGTTAGAGCTTAACTAGGTAGTTACTTGCTAAGTACTTAGTTCTTCCTCTAAGGTGCTAGTTCCTTGCTTCTAGTTTAGTTACTAGATATTTATACTAGTAGCTTGCACAAGACTCTTGCTCCCTCAGCTTGTTTCTGTGTCCGGTTATTACCCGTTTCGATTGATCGTTCGTGAGAATATTTCACGGATTCCTAATTAGGGTTTACCGGGAATCCCCTTTAATATTAACACTTTCATTCTCCATCTTTCATTCTAACTTTCCAATTTATATTCCTTAAATCCATTCGTTAAATACTTAAGGCTATCAGTGTCCAGGGAACTCTCGGAGAAAATAAAAGTGCGGTTTTTCAGAATCCGACAGCTTTTACAAACACTTATTTTCCCCCTGGATCACTAATACGAACTCGGAAATCCGTTCCGAATACTTCTATATAGTGTCGTCTCATATTATTATATACTCCCACCAAAACACTAATCATTCTGTATTCTTTACTTGTTCTCTTAGGGTTGTATAATTGTTCGTATTCTCTTTCGATCGTTCCTTAACCTTTTTACGGAACTACTGGATTAATCGTTATCGATCTGGATGACATGAGAGTATTCTCTTGCTTGAAGTTGCCATATCTTATTCCCTTAGAAGATAGATTATTCTTACCTATGTTGTCACCCTTTAGCATTCTTCAAGACATAAACATAATAAAGTCGAATTCCATTCATTCTTTCCCAATTATCAATTATTACATTGTAGCCGTATCCACTATTCATTCTTACATTATTAAATACATAAAAGTTTTAATTCCACCCAAAATCTGGGTTCTTACACCCTTTGTATTTGAATTTCTTGATGTCCTCTTCTCCCCCTTAGGCTTGTTGTCAGGCACAGAGGCTGTAGGAGTGACCTTTGGGGTTGAAGATTCGTCAGGTAGAGGGAGACCCATGTGCTTCATCATTGCAGACAACATTGATTGTTGATGCAGGAGAACATCAGCTGTGGTGGTGGCTTGAGTGTTCAACTGCTCAGTAAGAGTCTGTACCTTGTCTGTAAGATGAGCATTAGACTGAGTGAGAGTAGCTACCTCCTTTTCAAGTGCATCTACCTTGCTGAACAATGCAATGGATTTGAAGCCAGACAGGGATTGTTGTAACACCCCCAGATCCGGGGTCCGGGATCCGGTGGTTACGGTTTCCAATTCTGTCCACAACAATTGATCTCTCCTTAACATAAAATAAATTACGTCTCTATAACCCAACACAACAATATAAAACACACCCGTTATAGTCCCAGAGATGAAATCAGAGTTACAATCAAATTTTTATTAATCACATTATGAGTTCTTACAATCCAAAAGAATTTCAATATAAATACATACTCTTTGCCATCCATTTACATAAGTCATACTAGACCATATTCTTGGTACTGAAAGAATAATTATACCCTACCAATAGCTTCTTCTTCAGCTCTAGTAGTCTCATCGTCCTCGCCCGCGTCGAGTGCGCCTTGTGCGAGTCATCTGGTCTAGCTGTTGTTGTGATATAATAATAAAGCAAGAGTGAGCAATAGCCCACCAACAATAATATATAACTGAACGATAATGTATAACAGTTCAAAAGTATCTTTCAAACCATATGCCATGCATTTACGGAAATGATGCCAGTATAATATGAACGATGAAGTTACAAGGTAACTTAAAGTATTTGTTTGTAGAAATATCTGCTACATCAAAGTAAGCGAGATATTCTTATTGTTATTAAGAAGAGGAACTTGCAAGAAAAGGTTGCAATTCCAGTTATGACCCTTTTCCAACTCTGTCAACAGTAATCATGTTGAAGGAAATAAATAAATTTGGATGATGAACCAATGATGGAGTATTCACCGCGCCCGCTGTTCCAATCTTGATGATCAGTCGAGATCGTACAGCTCAATTTAGATTTACTACCGGTAGAAGGAAGAACTGACGGCTTTACTTGTCTACCGCCTTACTAGCTCTCCCCGGCCAACGGTTGGGCCAAAGGGGATGGACCGGCGCTACTCGGCCTCTTACACGACTCCTAGTTCAAATAGAATTCATGATTCTGAATGTAACGTTCGTCCCCCTTTCCCCAAGTGTAATACTTGTTGATAAGACTCTACAAGGTAGTCGTATCTAGTTGGAAAGGAAAATTCACCAATAACTTCCAAGCTGTGGCTTGGTATCGAATATCAACCTGTTCCAACAATCTTACCCCTCGAAAGATGAGAAGGTAAACAACGACTTAATAAGTCAACAGCACCCGAGTTGCGAGTGAAGAGAATACTTTATGACCGGGAAGTCGACAAGATAAATAACATTTTCCAAGTAAGGTTCCCTTATTATTAGGGAGGTAGACTCAAGGAAGAATGATGTCTGAGAACCTTTCTTGATATAGGATTAATAATAATATGACTCCGAAATATTTTTCGTAATAATCGAAGAAGATAAACCTTATTGAGGTTATTCTAGGTATGGAATAAATATTCAGAGAATATTTATTGAATTAAAAATATTCAGAAATATGAAAGAATATCTTTAATCAGAGTATTTTTCAAATAATTCTTGAAGAAATATCGAGAGAATATTTATTGCATAATTAAATATTCAAATGAATACTCCAAATAATATTCATTAATTACTAAGACCTGAAAGGAATATTTAAAATATTTAAAATAATATTCGATGATTAAATAGAACCCTGGATGAATATTCAAAATAATATTCATAATTAATTAGGAATTTAAATGAATATTGATAAAGTAATATTCATTTAATGGATAATATTCTAAATAAATATCAAGTAATATTCATTTAGTAATCCAAGCCTTAAGGAATATTCGAGATAATATTCGATAATTAAATCATGCTTCAGATGAATATTAAAATAATATTCATCAAGTATTCAATATCTTAAATGAATATTCAAAAGTAATATTTATTTAATAAAATAATATTCTAAAAGAATATCCAAATAATATTCATTTAGTAGTCTCATCTTTAGAAGAATATTCGAAATAATAATCGATAATCAATTCGACTCTGAATGAATATTGAGAAATATTATTCGTCGAATGATTACGTTCAAATAATTATTTGAAGTAAGGATCTTTAAAATAAATAATCTCGAACGAATATTCAAATAATATTCGTCGCCCAAATAATAGAAAATATTTACTTAAATATTTTCCTCCGAGGTAATCTCGATATATCAAGGAATATTGACTCCCGGTCTATATTTGATTAATAAGATGTATATGCCCTTCTATGAGGGTCTTACAATAACTGGCTTATAACTGATATATAACTATCTAGCTTATAAGCCAACAATAACATTCAGGGAACAAGTATATCAATTCAACTTGAAAGTAGGCATGCATGCAATGGCATATGTATATCAGCAATCATATATATATTTATTCAATCACAACAACAGCCTAAAGAAGGGAATTGAAACTTGCCTGGTAGTCGAGTACGGTAAGGGGTAGTGGTAGCGGGTCCCGGTTCAGCTTGGTGATCTATAAATAGCCAAGGCATTCGGGATTAATCACTTAACATATTAAAAGTTAAGTTATACTTAATTCGAAACACGTTCTCGAGTTATCTCGTTATACCCCTTTTAGTGGATTACTTTTATCACTGATCCGACCCGACATTCGTTCGTTAATACGACATGTCATTGTACTTATACTTGGGACATACTTAAGTCATATGAGTTCTAAGGTCGATCGTTACGAGCCAATACTATACTCCGAGTTTTATCGCCCGTTTTCTAAGTGTTTTACCGAAGTTATAAAAGAGTCGTCTTTTAGGGGTTCGTTCGCGTTTAACCTCGACTCGAATATTTTTAATAAATCGAAAAATGATCCTTTTGACATACGGTTTTCTTTCACACCTTCCTTTTTACCTCTAGTATTTATTTACCAAGATTCGCCATGACGTTACATAGCTTACGAGGGTTCAATTACAGTTACGAACTTTCGTTTACGGATTCGATCTACTTTTAGTAATTTGGTATTAAATTCTAAACCGTAAGTCCGTTTCACGTGATCTTTATATCAAAACGAAGCTTAGAACATTACCTATCCTATCATGGCAGACAAGGTCTCTGGACAGTAGGGGTTCGACATGGAAAATGGCATACAAAACATGGTATTGTAAAATTGGGCATTATAACGGCTGTAAATCGAATATCTACCAATTTCGAATCTTCCCATAAACATAGTATCCAACCCAAACAACATATACATGACTTATATACATGAACTGAGGCCAAGCAATGCCTTTCCGTTCATCTAGCTATTTACATCATTAATCCAAAATCCATACATAATCATGCTTATAATCTTAACATAACCATAACTAAGTTATAACTATCATAAACATGCTTTAATCTCAAACAAGGGTTAGGGTTTCAAGAGCTTTATACCTTCCTTGGAGTGTGTAAAGACCTTGCTAAGCTTTGCATAGTCCTTGTATACCCATAACCAAGCTTAGATCATCCTAGAAATCAAGAAAATCAAGAGTTGTTCTTGAAAATCACTATTCACCCTAGTCTTTGATGATTTCTTTGAAAATGGAAACAAAGGAATTTGGGCTTGAAATTTCTAGGAGATTAGTTTCTTGAATTATAGGACTCACCTTAAAAATTACAAGATCAAATGATGGTGGGAGCTTGGACTTTGGATTTGGAATTAAGGAAATAGCCGAATGGATGGAATAAATGGGGGAGGAGGAGTTTTGCTTGGTTGCTCTTGACAATAATGCATAAAGTGATATGTTTAACATAATATCTCATCCTTGGTTGCTTTAATAAAGTGATGATGCATGGGGTGATGTATTTGGCAAGACAAGTGTTGAGTTTTGGATGGTGCTAAGGCTAACCAAGTGGTTGCTTGCTAAGTACTAGTTTAAATCTCTAAGCATGCTAGTTACTTTAAGCCACTTGGTTGCTAGATATTTATTCTAGTAGCTTGCACAATACTCTTGCTTCCTCTGCTTGTTTCTGTGTCCGGTTATTACCCGTTTCGATTGATCGTTCGTGAGAATATTTCAGGGATTTCTAATTAGGGTTTACCGGGAATCCTCTTTAATATTAATACTTTCATTCTCCATCTTTCATTCTAACTTTCCAATTTATATTCCTTAAATACATTCATTAAATACTTAAGGCTATCAGTGTCCAGGGAACTCTCGGAGAAAATAAAAGTGCGGTTTTTCAGAATCCGACAGCTTTTACATACACTTATTTTCCCCCTGGATCACTAATACGAACTCGGAAATCCGTTCCGAATGCTTCTGTATAGTGTCGTCTCATATTATTATATACTCCCACCAAAACACTATTCATTCTGTATTCTTTACTTGTTCTCTTAGGGTGGTACAATTGTCCGTATTCTCTTTCGATCGTTCCTCATCCTTTTTACGGAACTACTGGATTAATCGTTACCGATCTGGATGACATGAGAATATTCTCCTGCTTGAAATTGCCATATCTTATTCCCTTAGAAGATAGATTATTCTTACCTATGTTGTTACCCTTTAGCATTCTTCAAGACATAGAAATAATAAAGTCGAATTCCATTCATTCTTTCCAAATATCAATTATTACATTGCAGCCATAACCACTCCTCAGTGGTTTCCTTCCTTCATTCTTAAATCAAATATAATAACATCCCAAAATATCAAATCCTCAAAGTTAATATCTCAATTCTTGGATTATAATAATATTTAATCCACTGTCCGGTCAAATATTATACCGAAAAGAATTTGGAATTTCTAAATTCCGATCGTCTCTGCATTCACTTATTTCCTCCGCGTATTACTAATATGACTTCGAAACATCCATATCACGTCCCGTACATAGGGTGGAGTGAAAAGTTTTCCAACTTACAAAATCACTATTCATCCACCAAATTACTATGCACGTACAGGAAACACTATGCACGTACGGGAAACACTATGCACGTATGGGAAACACTATGCACGTACTCATTTCCCTTCAAGGATCCATTAGCTCCTTCCTGGATGGTAGATTATTCTTATCTAGGTCCTCAACCATCGAATTACTCTATTCTGACAATATACCAATGCATCATGATCATTGTCCAAAGCAATATCCATTCATTACAATCATTGTTCTTTGAAACCACCATTCATTAGAGCTGGTGACCTTGTTGTCGGAATCATTGTTCCTCATTTTATCATTACTTAATAAAAAGTTTTAATTATATCCAAAATTTGGGGTTCTTACAATTGTTCTTTGAGTCTCTGTACTTCAAACCTAGACATTTCATGCACAGGGACCTCAGTGACCAGCTTGTCTCCATATTGATTTGCAAAGAGGGCCCTGAGCATGGCATTGGCTTCAGTTGTCTGATCAGTGAGATTTTGGAATTTGTGCCCCAGGCCTGTGACAGCATCCTTGAGAATAGCCAAACCATTGTCCATCTTGGTGCAGGTAGACTTACAGGTTAGAATGTCCTTGACTACAGTCTCCAATTGAGGGAATTTGGAATCAAAAGTCCTCTTTATCTCATGCACCTCCTTGGTTGTGGCTGAACACACTTCATTAACTTCTGTCTTTAGACCTTTGCCAAGGTAGTGTGCAGCCTTCAGAATGCCCTTGTAGCTGTCATTCACTGCTTCATACACATCAGTAGGGGTGAGAGATTTGGCATTGGACCCTAGTGAAGTGATGTATTCTTCTCTGAGGTACTGGAGACCTTCTGAGAGAGAGATGTCATTCTTTCCTTGAAGCCAAGCATCTATGTTTCCATCCCTCTCAGTTTCATCTATGATCTTAGCCTTCTGTATTTCTACATCATCTTTGTGGCATAAGAGGATAGCTTCATAGTCTGGATTGGGCATGTCTCCAGTAAGAAGGTGCTGAGCAATCTTTGTGAACTCAGGGATCTGGTCTGTAACACCCCCAGATCCGGGGTCCGGGATCCGGTGGTTACGGTTTCCAATTCTGTCCACAACACTTGAACTTTCCTTAACATAAAATAAATTACGTCTCTATAACCCAACACAATAATATAAAACACACCCGTTATAGTCCCAGAGATGAAATCAGAGTAACACTCAAATTTTTATTAATCACATTATGAGTTCTTACAATCCACAAGAATTTCAATATAAATACATACTCTTTGCCATCCATTTACATAAGTCATACTAGACCATATTCTTGGTACTGAAAGAATAAATATACCCTACCAATAGCTTCTTCTTCAGCTCTGGTAGTCTCATCGTCCTCGCCCGCGTCGAGTGCGCCTTGTGCGAGTCATCTGGTCTAGCTGTTGTTGTGATGTAATAATAAAGCAAGGGTGAGCAATAGCCCACCAACAATAATATGTGACTGAACGATAATGTATAACAGTTCAAAAGTATCTTTCAAACCATATGCCATGCATTTACGGAAATGATGCCAGTATAATATGAACGATGAAGTTACAAGGTAACTTAAAGTATTTGTTTGTAGAAATATCTGCTACATCAAAGTAAGCGAGATATTCTTATTGTTATTAAGAAGAGGAACTTGCAAGAAAAGGTTGCAATTCCAGTTATGACCCTTTTCCAACTCTGCCAACAGTAATCATGTTGCAGGAAATAAATAAATTTGGATGATGAACCAATGATGGAGTATTCACCGCGCCCGCTGTTCCAATCTTGATGATCAGTCGAGATCGTACAGCTCAATTTAGATTTACTACAGGTAGAAGGAAGAACTGACGGCTTTACTTGTCTACCGCCTTACTAGCTCTCCCCGGCCAACGGTTGGGCCAAAGGGGATGGACCGGCGCTACTCGGCCTCTTACACGACTCCTAGTTCAAATAGAGTTCATGATTCTGAATGTAACGTTCGTCCCCCTTTCCCCAAGTATAATACTTGTTGATAAGACTCTACAAGGTAGTCGTATCTAGTTGGAAAGGAAAATTCACCAATAACTTCCAAGCTGTGGCTTGGTATCGAATATCAACTTGTTCCAACAATCTTACCCCTCGAAAGATGAGAAGGTAAACAACGACTTAATAAGTCAACAGCACCCGAGTTGCGAGTGAAGAGAATACTCTATGACCGGGAAGTCGACAAGATAAATAACATCTTCCAAGTAAGGTTCCCTTATTATTAGAGAGGTAGACTCAAAGAAGAATGATGTCTGAGAACCTTTCTTGATATAAGATTAATAATAATATGACTCCGAAATATTTTCTGTAATAATCGAAGAAGATAAACCTTATCGAGGTTATTCTAAGTATGAAATAAATATTCAGAGAATATTTATTGAATTAAAATATTTTACAGAATATTTAGGAATATGAAAGAATATCTTTAATCAGAGTATTTCTCAAATAATCCTTGAAGAAATATCTAGAGAATATTTATTACATAATTAAATATTCAAATGAATATTCAGAATAATATTCATTAATTAATAAGACCTGAAAAGAATATTTAAAATATTTAAAATAATATTCGATGATTAAATAGAACCCTGGATGAATGTTCAAAATAATATTCATAATTAATTAGGAATTTAAATGTTTATTGAAAAAGTAATATTCGTTTAATGAATAATATTCTAAATGAATATCAAGTAATATTCATTTAGTAATCCAAGCTTTAAAGGAATATTCGAGATAAGACTCGATAAATAAATCAAGCTTCAGATGAATATTAGAATAATATTCATCAAGTAAGTAATATCTTAAATGAATATTCAAAAGTAATATTCATTTAATAAAGTAATATTCTAAATGGATATTCAAATAATATTCATTTAGTAGTCCAATCTTTAGAAGAATATTCGGAATAATAATCGATAACCTATTCGACTTTGAATGAATATTGAAAAATATTATTCGTCGAATGGTTACGTTCAAATAATTATTTGAAGTAAGGATCGTTAAAATAATTAGTCTCGAACGAATATTCAAATAATATTCGTCGCCCAAATAATAGAAAATATTTACTTAAATATTTTCCTCCGAGGTAATCTCGATATATCAAGGAATATTGACTCCCGGTCTATTTTTGATTAATAAGATGTATACGCCCTTCTATGAGGGTCTTACAATAATCGGTTTATAACTGATATATAACTATCTAGCTTATAAGCCAACAATAACATTCAGGGAACAAGTATATCAATTCAACTTGAAAGTAGGCATGCATGCAATGGCATATGTATATCAGCATATATATATATATATATATTTATTCAATCACAACAACAGCCTAAAAGAAGGGAATTGAAACTTGCCTGGTAGTCGAGTACGGTAAGGGGTAGTGGTAGCGGGTCCCGGTTCAGCTTGGTGATCTATAAATAGCCAAGGCATTCGGGATTAATCACTTAACATATTAAAAGTTAAGTTATACTTAATTCGAAACACGTTCTTGAGTTATCTCGTTATACCCCTTTTAGTGGATTACTTTTATCACTGATCCGACCCGACATCCGTTCGTTAATACGACATGTCATTGCACTTGTATTTGGGACATACTTAAGTCATATGAGTTCTAAAGTCGATCGTTACGAACCAATACTATACTCCGAGTTTTATCGTCCGTTTTCTAAGTGTTTTACCGAAGTTATAAAAGAGTCGTCTTTTAGGGGTTCGTTCGCGTTTAACCTCGACTCGAACATTTTTAATAAATCGAAAAATGATCTTTTTGACATACGGTTTTCTTTCACGCCTTCCTTTTTACCTCTAGTATTTATTTACCAAGATTCGCCATGACGTTACATAGTTTACGAGGGTTCAATTACAGTTACGAACTTTCGTTTACGGATTCGAACTACTTTTAGTAATTTGGTCATAAATCCTAAACCGTAAGTCCGTTTCACGTGATCTTTATATCAAAACGAAGCTTAGAACATTACCTATCCTATCATGGCAGATAAGGTCTCTGGATAGTAGGGGTTCGACATGGAAAATGGCATACAAAACATGGTATTGCAAAATCAGGCATTATAACGGCTGTAAATCGAATATCTACTAATTTCGAATCTTCCCATAAACATAGTATCCAACCCAAACAACATATACATGACTTATATACAAGAAATGAGGCCAAGCAATGCCTTTCCGTTCATCTAGCTATTTACATCATTAATCCAAAATCCATACATAATCATGCTTTTATGCATATAACAACACCATAATCTTAACTAATCTAAAACCATCAAGAACATATATAAAACTCAAAGTAAGATCTTGGGTTCTTAAGAATTATACCTTCCTTGGAGAGTGTACAAGCTATAATAACCCTTATATAGTCCTTGTATGGCTTTAACAAAGCTTAAATCATCCAAAGAAACCAAGAAATCAAAGTTAGTTTCTTGAAAACACTATTCACCCTCATCTTTGAGGATTTATTTGAAAATGGAAAACATGGAGTTTGAAGCTAAGATTTCTAGGAGATCATTTTTATGAAATATAGGACTCACCATAAAAATTTGGAGATCAAACAATGGTTGGAAGGTGGATTTTGAAATCTTAAAACTCCAAAATTCGAAGTGCCTTGGTTTTGGGGGAAAAACAGTGAACTTCTCGAATTTATTTACCCATCCAAACGATCTTCAAAAATTATGAAATTAAATCCCCAACTTCACCTTGATGTGTAGAAGCTCCATGAATTTTTTCATGATTTTTAGATGAGTAGATCTAGGTGAAAAAAAATGGCAAAGACCCCTGCCCTGGAAAATGCAACTGCTGGAAAAATGGGGGAGAGGTGGTGTTTGCTTGGCTTTGATCTTGCTCTCATCTTATCTAAAGTGAATTATTGAATGTCTTTGGATAATATCTTGTCCATAAAGTAGCTTTAATAAAGTTCTAGGTCATGCATGATGTAATTAAATGGACAAGTGTTGGTTTGTAATGGTAGGATGATGACAAGAAGCTAAGTACTTGGTTATGTTTGCTAAGTATACTAGTTGCTCATGTAACTACTTAGTTACTTGGTCTTATCTCCTTGTACATGCATGCATCTTGATCCTCTGTTTGTTCTTTGTCCGGTTATTGCTCAATTCGTTGCTCGTTCGTAGGAATAACTCATTCGTTTCTAGTTAGGGTTTTTACCGAAAACCTTCTTAATATTTATAATACTATTCCTCATCTTTCTTAGTACTTCTCGAATTTAAATTCCTTAAATCCCTTTTATAATTCCTTATGTCTTGCAGTGTCCAGGGAAATCTCGGAGAAAATAAAAGTGCTCTTTTTCTGAATCCGACAGCTTTTACATACACTTATTTTCTTCCCGGATCACTAATACGAACTCAGAAATCCGTTCCGAATACCGGGTATAACATTATTATAATAATATTCCAAATTCCACCAAAATCACTATTCATCACTTATTTTTATTTAATTCCTATAATTAGGAAAATGAACCTGGTTCACCCTCGAGTGTTCCTTAACCTTTTTACGGAACCGCTGGGCTTATAATAGATATTGATTTGGATGACATGAGGGTATCTATTTCTCTCTAGGGAATCTTATCTTAACTTTCTAGGAGATAGATTATTCTAATCTAAGTTATCACCCAATAGCATCCTTCAGGACATATAACCTTGGAATCTTTTATCCTTCCATTCTTCATCCTTTAAAGCCAGTATTACATTGTAGTTGTAACCACTGTTCATTCTTACATCAATACATAATAAAAGTTTTAATTTTACCCAAAAATCTGGGTTCTTACAGTCTCCCCTCCTTAAAAGGATTCCGTCCCGGAATCAGGTAGAAGGCAATTGGGTACTTGTTGGTTATTTCGCTTTCCAATTCTCTGGTCGATCCTTACACATTCCAATCTTTCTAAAGCACATCGTACTGGTGTTACAATACACCCTTTATCCGTTCTACCAATTCTTTGATACTTTCGCACAACACATCATCCGGTATACGCTCTTGTCCGTTCTTATACTATTAACCTTATTGGTACGTGCAGTGACTTCGGTATCACTAACGCGCTACGAAGTTCGGAGATACCCTCACTCGTAATTTTGCAATTCCTAATCTTCGCAATCTCGATGTATATATATTGAATTAGAAGAATTTATTGAGAGATCACTATGATCAATGAACATTTGTTATATTGCATAGCTAGTACAGAAGGGGGCCAGCCTCTAGTACTTGACAAGCAATTAAACAATTAATGGCATTCCACTTAGACTCCTATCACACAGACAGAGAGTCACGTAGTAGTACCTCCCCTCCTTAAAGGGTTGTTCTTCTCAATTTAGAGGAAAATAAATAGGGGATATTAAAAGGAAAGAATTTCAGAGAATTATATAAGAAGATTTTCATGATTGTCAAAATATTATACTCAGAATTTACCTCTGAACTATAGAGGTTTATTAGGGAAGAAAGTAATCGTATTCGTATCAAATACTACTTTATCGTAATCTCACATATCACATGTCCTTGTTTCTCTGTCCATCATTCTATGGACCTATACTCTTGTTTGATATTAGCATTACTTACTTTTGGAAAATCCTTCAACCTCTCAGGTTAAAATCATGGATTTCTCGCTTGACATTTTTATTACTGGCATTTCACGCCACGACACTGGCCATTTCATATTCATAATTCTAACACCATCAGGTTGTCATTCCGATAGCTCATTAGGAAAACCCATTCATCAATCCATTCATAGCATTCCTTGCTTCACTTCCATCATTATTTCCCATTCTTTTCTTTATCAATCACATCCATCTTATCATCTAGTTCTCATTCACTTCTGTTATTGAACTCCACCGTCACCTTATTAGGGGAACGCGTGTTACCTTTATTCAATATACGTGGCACGTTTGTGGTCAAACTTTCCTTTGTTCAACCATCTAGATTTCACTTTTTCATTTCATGAGTCTCTTTATTACTCAGTCAATCTATTTCATATTTTCTCGAATTTTCCAAACTTAAAAGGAGTCAATTTGTATGTCATTCATGCTCCTAATTCCAACTTTCCGCTTTGGCCAATACCCTTACCTTGCCAATTCCATACTCTTCTCGCTTCATTACTGGAGCTTCTCATGAGTCTGCCTATCTGACTCTCTTATTAATTCCCAATTCTATTTCCATCTCTATCAGTCTCTTGTCTTTATTTCTACTATAATTATTTTATGAACCATCATAACCTAATTCTTCATTTCAAATATCCCGTCGTTCCAGAAATTACACCATCCGAAATAAACCTGGATGATTTCTCTAACTTAGATTCAATTCGACATTTCCACAGTCGTTACCACCTAATTTCTCAGAAGGATCACCATCGCTTATCGTTTACGCAGTGCTTTAATAACTAAGCATCAAAATTATCAATTCAAGATCCTCTAGGAACACAAAATAATCACTATTCCCTATCCATAGGGAATGCTTCCTGAACTTGACGTAGATATTACATGAAGCAGATAAAATTGCAGGAAAGCTTCCAGCATCGCAGCTGGAACAGGCTGGTGAGATTATTAATCATATATCTCCGGTAGAAGACTAAAAGCTTATCGGTTTGCTTAATCGCTTGCCAACCTCATAATTCTCTATCTTGTTTGCACAGAAATACACCAACATAAACTTGCTTGTCATTCATCATCGTGCCATTTGGCTTATCAGTATTTGTACCCTCTCTATTTCTGGTCATTTACTACCAATTCATTGTTACTTAACCTCCCTTCTCTCTTTCCAAAGAAAAGGCAAGTCTCTTGGGGAATTTGGTCTGGTCTGTCGTAGAGCCTCCTAATGTCGGTAATGTGCTACTGGCAACATCAGGAATCGAATCTTTACTTAAACTATTCTTATAGTTGATCCTGGCACAATCATCAAATGGAATGTAACTTCCTCTATCACATTATGACCATCAAGGTCCTTACATTATCATTCTATTTCTTTGGTCTGAGCATTTATGCTTACTCCCCTATATTTAAAGTGTCGGCCACCTCGTTGGCCTTTCCTGATTATAATAATCAATGTTTTCTAGATCTATTCCAACTCAGGGTGGAAGCATTCTCCCTTAAATTCTGCTGAATGAGAGAAAGCATCTATCAGTCTTTTCCAAAAGTCATTGCTTCCACCTTTCTAGTGCGATCTTGACTACAGGTACTCCAAATCATACCTAGGATATTTCCTTACTTAAATCCCTTCTTGTTTTAGGATAATCTCAACCTTATTGGTTCAACCCATACTTCCTCAGGGTTTCATACATGCCTCATCTGGCATTATTGTTACGATGTCATACATTCCTTACCAAACTTCCATTTTTGAAGTTCGGAATATTACCCTTTTTCCTTGTAAGGTTTCGTAGGCCATCCTTATCATTCCTCCGGTATTTTCTGGGTACCGGGTATATCAAAATGTCACTGATCAATACTCTAATAATTCTATCTATGTTCTTTCCAGAACTCTTTTTAATAATCCTTACCGGTCATTGTTGCCTTAGCAAGTCCAGCTCATAACATCTGAAGTCATAATGTCGTTATTAGGGTTAATGCCACCCCTTGTGCATTCCCCAGGGTTTGTCTTAATTTATGGATATCCTATCCTTAATTCAACTGCCAAGGAATTCTTGCATCTTATAATTGGCAATCAGATCATGTATCCTTAATAAAGGTCTCTTTTCAATCATTCTCATTTGATAATCGATCGGTGGTTTAATGCCACCCTCTTCTTTCAGATAGTTGTCAGCCTATTTGGCCTTCCAAAAAGGCAACGTATGCCAATCTCTTCTCTTACCGAACTTGTTAATGGTAGCAAGGATGTTCTGGAAGATATTGGTCGAGTTCAACGTGAATCTCTTAGTGCTTATCGTTCTTCGCAAAGGTACTTGCCTCAGACAAAATTCCTACAGCATACTGTTCAATTTCTGACCTTTTCTATACCCTCTTCATATACCTTCATTGTTTACTTTCCTCCGTCATAATATATTCATGGTATTCATGATACCCTAACATCATACATCTCAAGTCACTATACTTCCATTTTACTCGAAATCTTGAACAACCATATACACATGAGTCACTTTAGTACGGGTGACCCCATCCCAAAAAGGTCTAGTGAATTCCCAATCAAAACATGGGTTGTTCGGCAGAAGATTCAAACGATCTCATTAATGTTTCCTTTATATCAGAAGCCCTTGCAGCCGGTGCTTTCTTAGAAGCAACCCTGCTTTGTCTTTTCATTGCTGGTCTAGTCACTTTATAGTCCGTTGGGACTTGGCCTCAACTGGCCACACATAAAAATATATGATTTTAGGGGTTGGCTAATAGCATTACTTTTCTAGCAATTGCCGGCATAGTGCCTTCTTCTTTGATACCTTTCTACCTTTCCAAAACTTTACTCCATATAAGTCTTAATCGACTACTCGGCACCGTCTCCGGTCACCTTTCCTCCACTTTTATCTTTTCAACTATTCTTATCAATCCTGCGTGCCACACAAGCTTACCATTCCTGGCATAACAGCCTTTTCATTTAAGTCAATCCTTGAATTTCTCAATCCGGCTGGTTTCTTACTTACATTTCCTATTTTCGTCCAATCTCACTTCATCATTTTATCACTACCGTCGATTGTAATGCTCAGGGTCCGTTTACTAACCCATTTTACAGCATCCTTACCCAAATCACAGGGTTTGCTCCAATTTTATACTCTCTTCCATGACATTCTCTGATAATCAGAAAGACAAGGTTTGCCAAAATTCACCGAATTCCTTTCCAGACTCAGGGAAATTTTGATCAATCTACCCACCTACTGGTAACATTAAGGAGACCAGTTTCGAAACCTGAAGAATAGTTCTATGAACCTCCAAGCAGGTGGAATCATAAGCAGTCATAGTTAACGAAATAATCATCATCGGATTGGAAGTTTACCCACTGGAGAGGAATCAATTATATACATCCCTTAGAAGGGAATCAATAGTTTCAAACTGAAACCTGTCACAACGTCCTGATATTCAATACTACCAAATGTCGGTCTACCTAACCCTTTATGCGAAGCGTCATTGGAAGCACAAAGTCTCCTTTTTCCATTAAGCAATGCCAGCTCTTGGTCATTACCAATTTCACCTTTTAGCTCCAGGAAGATTTTCTCACATTTTTCTCTTTAACTGCTGATCGTATTACTTGATCTATTATAGTTCCGTGTCGGAGTAAACTTAAGGTAACTACTGTAATCCATTCAAAGAGAAGAAGGAATTTAATATTCCTCTGAATCACATGCATCTGACGTTTCTGGTTCATCATTTAACTGAGTTGAATTAACTCTATACTCAGTCTCTGGCAGTAGTCTCATTACGAGTTCATCTTGACTCACTGGTCTTATCTTCCGGTAGGTTCTGAGATCATTGTCTTGCTTACTACTTCCTTATATAACTTTACCCACTCATGCTATCACTTCCCAATGTCTTTACTTTCTAAATGATTCATTCATAAAATGAACATTTTCCTTAATAAAACCACCTTATCAACCTCAATTTGGTTCCATAATTTACAACCTACGACACCTGCCTTCTCATGGCGAATTATTACTGACCATATTCATACTAATTCATTTATCAAATGATATGGCACTTACTGCCTCCTTCTCAACTATTCCTAGGGACTCTGCTCCTCGCCCTAAATTGATGTCTTTGATAATCATACATCCCTCTAGCTCTTTCTTTGTTAAGATGAAAATCTCTAAGGATTCTCATCTATTTCCGTATAAGATCTCAAGTAATTCTTCCAATCCTTCTTTCTTGCTGGTACTACATCTGGTAGTCCGGCTATGAATTCAACATGCATCTTCAGATCTCTTAATAATATCTCGGTTCTTTATACTCACTTTTCTGAGCAACATTTCTTAATCATCACAGTCATTTTGGCTGCGACCCTCATTACCCATGGGTAAGCTCCTTATCCTAACAGGATTTTCTTTATCTGCTGGAACCTCTTCCGGGTCTCCAGTAGGGTACTCCATCGAATTGCCCGCTGATCTTCAGCATATAAAGCATCATCGCGCTGTTGCTCGTATGCCTCAAGGTCAGTCGCCTTACTCGTCGATACGATATCGAGCTAAGTTACTATCATTATACTTACGAGTTCCCATAAGGGTTTTATATGTCATCACTACATTAAGTAGTCCGACTACGAACTTGGCAAGAGTTCTTATTATCTTATTGAATTTATTGTTTTAACGTCACCTCATCTCTGGGGTTTATAACGTACGCTCTGATACCACTTCTGTAACACCCCCAGATCCGGGGTCCGGGATCCGGTGGTTACGGTTTCCAATTCTGTCCACAACACTTGAACTTTCCTTAACATAAAATAAATTACGTCTCTATAACCCAACACAATAATATAAAACACACCCGTTATAGTCCCAGAGGTGAAATCAGAGTAACACTCAAATTTTTATTAATCACATTATGAGTTCTTACAATCCACAAGAATTTCAATATAAATACATACTCTTTGCCATCCATTTACATAAGTCATACTAGACCATATTCTTGGTACTGAAAGAATAAATATACCCTACCAATAGCTTCTTCTTCAGCTCTGGTAGTCTCATCGTCCTCGCCCGCGTCGAGTGCGCCTTGTGCGAGTCATCTGGTCTAGCTGTTGTTGTGATGTAATAATAAAGCAAGGGTGAGCAATAGCCCACCAACAATAATATGTGACTGAACGATAATGTATAACAGTTCAAAAGTATCTTTCAAACCATATGCCATGCATTTACGGAAATGATGCCAGTATAATATGAACGATGAAGTTACAAGGTAACTTAAAGTATTTGTTTGTAGAAATATCTGCTACATCAAAGTAAGCGAGATATTCTTATTGTTATTAAGAAGAGGAACTTGCAAGAAAAGGTTGCAATTCCAGTTATGACCCTTTTCCAACTCTGCCAACAGTAATCATGTTGCAGGAAATAAATAAATTTGGATGATGAACCAATGATGGAGTATTCACCGCGCCCGCTGTTCCAATCTTGATGATCAGTCGAGATCGTACATCTCAATTTAGATTTACTACCGGTAGAAGGAAGAACTGACGGCTTTACTTGTCTACCGCCTTACTAGCTCTCCCCGGCCAACGGTTGGGCCAAAGGGGATGGACCGGCGCTACTCGGCCTCTTACACGACTCCTAGTTCAAATAGAGTTCATGATTCTGAATGTAACGTTCGTCCCCCTTTCCCCAAGTATAATACTTGTTGATAAGACTCTACAAGGTAGTCGTATCTAGTTGGAAAGGAAAATTCACCAATAACTTCCAAGCTGTGGCTTGGTATCGAATATCAACTTGTTCCAACAATCTTACCCCTCGAAAGATGAGAAGGTAAACAACGACTTAATAAGTCAACAGCACCCGAGTTGCGAGTGAAGAGAATACTCTATGACCGGGAAGTCGACAAGATAAATAACATCTTCCAAGTAAGGTTCCCTTATTATTAGAGAGGTAGACTCAAAGAAGAATGATGTCTGAGAACCTTTCTTGATATAAGATTAATAATAATATGACTCCGAAATATTTTCTGTAATAATCGAAGAAGATAAACCTTATCGAGGTTATTCTAAGTATGAAATAAATATTCAGAGAATATTTATTGAATTAAAATATTTTACAGAATATTTAGGAATATGAAAGAATATCTTTAATCAGAGTATTTCTCAAATAATCCTTGAAGAAATATCTAGAGAATATTTATTACATAATTAAATATTCAAATGAATATTCAGAATAATATTCATTAATTAATAAGACCTGAAAAGAATATTTAAAATATTTAAAATAATATTCGATGATTAAATAGAACCCTGGATGAATGTTCAAAATAATATTCATAATTAATTAGGAATTTAAATGTTTATTGAAAAAGTAATATTCGTTTAATGAATAATATTCTAAATGAATATCAAGTAATATTCATTTAGTAATCCAAGCTTTAAAGGAATATTCAAGATAAGACTCGATAAATAAATCAAGCTTCAGATGAATATTAGAATAATATTCATCAAGTAAGTAATATCTTAAATGAATATTCAAAAGTAATATTCATTTAATAAAGTAATATTCTAAATGGATATTCAAATAATATTCATTTAGTAGTCCAATCTTTAGAAGAATATTCGGAATAATAATCGATAACCTATTCGACTTTGAATGAATATTGAAAAATATTATTCGTCGAATGGTTACGTTCAAATAATTATTTGAAGTAAGGATCGTTAAAATAATTAGTCTCGAACGAATATTCAAATAATATTCGTCGCCCAAATAATAGAAAATATTTACTTAAATATTTTCCTCCGAGGTAATCTCGATATATCAAGGAATATTGACTCCCGGTCTATTTTTGATTAATAAGATGTATACGCCCTTCTATGAGGGTCTTACAATAATCGGTTTATAACTGATATATAACTATCTAGCTTATAAGCCAACAATAACATTCAGGGAACAAGTATATCAATTCAACTTGAAAGTAGGCATGCATGCAATGGCATATGTATATCAGCATATATATATATATATTTATTCAATCACAACAACAGCCTAAAAGAAGGGAATTGAAACTTGCCTGGTAGTCGAGTACGGTAAGGGGTAGTGGTAGCGGGTCCCGGTTCAGCTTGGTGATCTATAAATAGCCAAGGCATTCGGGATTAATCACTTAACATATTAAAAGTTAAGTTATACTTAATTCGAAACACGTTCTTGAGTTATCTCGTTATACCCCTTTTAGTGGATTACTTTTATCACTGATCCGACCCGACATCCGTTCGTTAATACGACATGTCATTGCACTTGTATTTGGGACATACTTAAGTCATATGAGTTCTAAAGTCGATCGTTACGAACCAATACTATACTCCGAGTTTTATCGTCCGTTTTCTAAGTGTTTTACCGAAGTTATAAAAGAGTCGTCTTTTAGGGGTTCGTTCGCGTTTAACCTCGACTCGAACATTTTTAATAAATCGAAAAATGATCTTTTTGACATACGGTTTTCTTTCACGCCTTCCTTTTTACCTCTAGTATTTATTTACCAAGATTCGCCATGACGTTACATAGTTTACGAGGGTTCAATTACAGTTACGAACTTTCGTTTACGGATTCGAACTACTTTTAGTAATTTGGTCATAAATCCTAAACCGTAAGTCCGTTTCACGTGATCTTTATATCAAAACGAAGCTTAGAACATTACCTATCCTATCATGGCAGATAAGGTCTCTGGACAGTAGGGGTTCGACATGGAAAATGGCATACAAAACATGGTATTGCAAAATCGGGCATTATAACGGCTGTAAATCGAATATCTACTAATTTCGAATCTTCCCATAAACATAGTATCCAACCCAAACAACATATACATGACTTATATACATGAACTGAGGCCAAGCAATGCCTTTCCGTTCATCTAGCTATTTACATCATTAATCCAAAATCCATACATAATCATGCTTTTATGCATATAACAACACCATAATCTTAACTAATCTAAAACCATCAAGAACATATATAAAACTCAAAGTAAGATCTTGGGTTCTTAAGAATTCTACCTTCCTTGGAGAGTGTACAAGCTATAATAACCCTTATATAGTCCTTGTATGGCTTTAACAAAGCTTAAATCATCCAAAGAAACCTGAAATCAAAGTTAGTTTCTTGAAAACACTATTCACCCTCATCTTTGAGGATTTATTTGAAAATGGAAAACATGGAGTTTGAAGCTAAGATTTCTAGGAGATCATTTTTATGAAATATAGGACTCACCATAAAAATTTGGAGATCAAACAATGGTTGGAAGGTGGATTTTGAAATCTTAAAACTCCAAAATTCGAAGTGCCTTGGTTTTGGGGGAAAAACAGTGAACTTCTCGAATTTATTTACCCATCCAAACGATCTTCAAAAATTATGAAATTAAATCCCCAACTTCATCTTGATGTGTAGAAGCTCCATGCATTTTTTCATGATTTTTAGATGAGTAGATCTAGGTGAAAAAAAATGGCAAAGACCCCTGCCCTGGAAAATGCAACTGCTGGAAAAATGGGGGAGAGGTGGTGTTTGCTTGGCTTTGATCTTGCTCTCATCTTATCTAAAGTGAATTATTGAATGTCTTTGGATAATATCTTGTCCATAAAGTAGCTTTAATAAAGTTCTAGGTCATGCATGATGTAATTAAATGGACAAGTGTTGGTTTGTAATGGTAAGATGATGACAAGAAGCTAAGTACTTGGTTATGTTTGCTAAGTATACTAGTTGCTCATGTAACTACTTAGTTACTTGGTCTTATCTCCTTGTACATGCATGCATCTTGATCCTCTATTTGTTCTTTGTCCGGTTATTGCTCAATTCGTTGCTCGTTCGTAGGAATAACTCATTCGTTTCTAGTTAGGGTTTTTACCGAAAACCTTCTTAATATTTATAATACTATTCCTCATCTTTCTTAGTACTTCTCGAATTTAAATTCCTTAAATCCCTTTTATAATTCCTTATGTCTTGCAGTGTCCAGGGAAATCTCGGAGAAAATAAAAGTGCTCTTTTTCTGAATCCGACAGCTTTTACATACACTTATTTTCTTCCCGGATCACTAATACGAACTCAGAAATCCGTTCCGAATACCGGGTATAACATTATTATAATAATATTCCAAATTCCACCAAAATCACTATTCATCACTTATTTTTATTTAATTCCTATAATTAGGAAAATGAACCTGGTTCACCCTCGAGTGTTCCTTAACCTTTTTACGGAACCGCTGGGCTTATAATAGATATTGATTTGGATGACATGAGGGTATCTATTTCTCTCTAGGGAATCTTATCTTAACTTTCTAGGAGATAGATTATTCTAATCTAAGTTATCACTCAATAGCATCCTTCAGGACATATAACCTTGGAATCTTTTATCCTTCCATTCTTCATCCTTTAAAGCCAGTATTACATTGTAGTTGTAACCACTGTTCATTCTTACATCAATACATAATAAAAGTTTTAATTTTACCCAAAAATCTGGGTTCTTACATGATCCACAATTAAGCTTTGGAGTGCTTCAACCGTCAATTGTGGTGGAACAGACCCTGATCCTGAAGAACTGTCATATTGCACAGGCTTCAGCCATTGAGACATATAGTTAGAGCTAGAGCTAGGCAAGCTAGACTCCTCAGTTACAGATGCAACTTCTGTAACCGGATGAAAAGACTCTACTACTGTTGTCTCCACAGGAGTGGGATGAGTTACAACAGTAGTTGACACAGGCACAGAGTCTCTAGTTTAAACTAGTGAATCCTCTATGTTTGTGATGGTGTCATTAGGAGATGCCCCAGCATGCATTCCCTGACCATCTAAATGTGGTACCTGGGTGGTGAGCAAGGTGTCATGCACCAAGTCACTTGAATCCATTGGCTCATCTAGAGAAAAGAATTCTTGATGATCAATGCCTTGTTCCTCAATTGCTTGAGTTGCAGGCTCCAAAGAAATATGAGTGGTAGATTCTGGAAGAGAAGTGTGTTGTAGATTAGATTTTGGCAACTCCCCCTGAGAGATAGAGGGAGTTTCAATTGTGATGTGCTCTCCACTCAGTGTTGTGCCAGCCTCATCACTCCCATGTACTGACTCTGTACAAATAGGTGCATTGGGGAGGATGCTTGATTCTATAGATGCACCCTGTTGAGAGGATACATCTAGTGAGCTGTGTGCCCCTGATTTTACAACTTCAGCCATTTGGGTGACTGAAGAGGTGGTTTTAGATTTCTTCTTCTTCTTTAGGCTAATGATAGGTGACTCAGTTTCCTCACCTCCTAAACCTAGTTCTACAGCCAAGGCTGCTTCAGTTAAGATGGTTAAAGGTTCAGAAGCAACCTGTTTTCTCTTCTTTTTACTAACATCACCCTTTTGAGAGGATGATGCAGTTGGCTCTGTGTTTGATAGAGTGTTTGTCTGAGAGGGTTTGTTAGCAAGCCTTGGGTTAGCATCATGTTCTTCTTGCATAGGCTGTGCTAACTGAGACTTAGACTCAAATATTGGCATGTTGTGGGGGTAAGACCTAAACAAACCCTCCATGTGGGGAGTTATTTTAAGCCTTACATCCACATCATTCCTAGTCTCCAAGTTACCAAAAATAAGTTTGGTCATGGACTTAGGATAGCCTATTTTACTTTTATCTAATCCAGGCAATTCAATCAATGAAGCATTTTTAAAATTAAGTACTGATTGAATAAAGCGGGGAAAGAAAATTTCAGTACCTCTCTTGGCTGTGTTCTTACCAAGTCTCCCATATAGCTCTTGTATGATGAGATGTCCAACATCTATCATTCTCCCATGAGCCAAGGCATAGGCAAGCTGCTGCACAGGTGTACTAATCTGATCAAAGCTCGATTTCCTGGCAGTGAACACATGAAGGAGTGTAGCAAAAACATAGCTCCATTCATTTCTCAAGTACTTCCTATTCAGCTTTCCAAGTTTAATAGCCTCTGAGTAGTTGATAAATTCAAAGAATTCTTCCAACTCAGCATCTGTGGCCAGGGAGTCATATGCCTCTTGCTGCAAATCCAAGGCTTCATTCATGTCTGCGGTAGTGATAGTAATATCCACGCCTTGAATCTTGCAGTAGACAACATATGAGGTAATATCATTCTCAAGGGCGATGACCTCCACTGTAGCTGTCCTCCAGAATTGTTCTAATAAGTCTATGTACAGGGTTGGGTTGGCTGATAGTGCACCCTTGATGTAAGATTCAGACAACCATCGAACAAAGCACTTGAAATTAGCATTTGGTGCTTCCACATCACTGGTAATTGCGATGAAATTGGTTTGGGATGGTATGGTGAGTTGAGTGTTTGCCATTTGGGTAGAGAAGAAAAGAGAATTAAGGTTGAAGAAGAAGTTCGCAGTTAGGGTTTTCAGAGGTTTTAAGAGTTTAGATGCTTGAGAAATCGAACGAAATGAGTTGAACAGTTGTGAAATTGTATATATATATGACTAACTTGAGTTGTCGATTAGATTTAAGTTTTGTATCGACAAGACAATCATTCGAGAAGTATAAAACAACTATTCGATAAGTCAAGAAAGGTTTATTCGATATCTCAAGCAGTTTGTAACTCACAGCTGGCAGTTATTTAACTCAGAAAATAATTCTAAGCTAAATAAAATATGTTTTTATGAGCGAAATGAAATTTTGAATATAAATCCAAAAAGCGATTAAGTGTCATCGAGAAATCAGCCTTTTCAAATGATTCGATAACTCAAATACAGTATTCGAGAACTCCATCATTAGAGAACTAAAATACTCTATTCGAGAACTCCGAGTGTGCTATTCGATTTCTCCAAAAGACACTATTCGAGAACTCAAGAGGGTTCTAGATAGGCCTATTCGAGAACTCGAGCCATGACAAAACAATGAACCATTCGAGAAGTCTGACTTATCGAACTATACTTTTCACTCATAAAATTCAACTTTCACTATCTTTTAAAATTTACCAGAAATATTCACTGAAGAATATTCTACCAAATTAAATAGTGATTCTCTCAAAATTTCACAGAAATTTCAAGCTAAAGATGTATGATTTTTAACATATGCAGCATTGTGGAATATTTATAAATCATACTCCAGCCAATACTTACTTCAAAAATATTGAGCATTTGATAAAGTAAGTATTTACTGCTGCAACAATCTAGTTGATATATTCACTTAGCCAGAATTTGAAGAATTCAGCATTCCAATCTCACTAACCAACCTTGTGAAGGTGGCTTCATCTAATGGCTTAGTGAATATGTCAGCTGTAACACCCTCACTAGCCAACAATAATAATATAAACTCTTATATTCAATTAAACATTAATATAGGAGAAATTTTAGAAATTTCGGCATGAAGTAATCATAAACCGGACTAATCACCTACTCAAGCAACTAAGTATAACTAAAACAGTCCACATGCACAAGATATACTAAACCATAAGGAAATAAAAGCCAAACCAACCCAGACCGCACACAGGTCACGGTATGAAACAACTACTAATAGTTATTACAACCCAGAACTGAATCAAATAATATACAACCCATTAATATGATAATCTGCCTACAAATACAGATATAATAAAAACCAAGGTATATGCCACTACCCAACCAACCGCCTCGACCCTCTGACTGCCTCGGTGACTACCCCAACCCGACGGGCCACTTCTTCTAGACATCTCCTGGCTTAGCTGAGGAAACAGAATTAGCAAGCAAGTGAGCCAAAACGCTCAGCAAGTATATATGTATGAAATTAAAACATCAACAACTGATATGTCTGCAAGATTTTCAAGAATTAACAATCAACAGTATATATCTCAATTAAAGGTTCATCTTTTATCTGAATCATAGAATAGAAGCGGATTGGACTATCATGCATTTTATAAATAAAAACATTTATAAGGTTAGGCTGCTGATCAGTCACGCACTAACCCCGGACAAACGCACACAGCAATGTCCTTAATGGATCCACGGCACACATTGGCCTTAATAATTTCTGACCACGAATCTGGTCCGACCCTTACGGTCCACATTTTTTTTTTTTTTAAAAACTAACAGTCCAATCCTATAACTAGACATCAGGTGTCGGAACAATCGACCACCTCAACTGCCAAACACCCTGGACACTTTCGTTCCAGGTCAACATCTCAAATCACACCAAATAGAACAAGGTCGGGTAATCTCTGAATTAAATATCGACAAGTTCGATATGGCAAAAAGGGGTATTGACTTGAGTCAAGTCACAAAAAGGATTAACAAAAACGATGTAGTCAACCTGGGGTATAACAATTGAATATTCATAATTAATGGAAATTATCAGAGCAATTATATCAAGGATAAATCAATTATATAAGAATCAAGTTATGATAATCATAATTCGCTGGAAATATAAGTGAAGCGGTTTACTTGAAAGAGAGGTGGAACAATATGCTTGCAAGGGATATGGATGTAACCAATTCACTAAAAGAATCAACCAATCAATAGAATCAATTTGGGGTATAACCATTAGGTATTCGCAATTTCGGGAAATTAACAGAACAATTATAGCAAGAGTAATTTAAATAAGCATATGAATCAGACTTTTATAATCATAACTCATTTGAAAGGTAATTGAAGCAATTTACTTGCCTTAAATAGAAAATCACAGAATCCGAAGCGTCTTTACGTCCTCAGCTTTAGCCTTCCCTTTATCCACGGAATCTACACACAATATAACACTATTTCAGAATCCTGTTTAATACTCGCTAATCAATATAAACATTCCACTTAGTCTACCCCTGCGAATAGTTCCCTAATTTATGTTTATTTAATCATATAATAACAATACATAAACTACAGACAAAAGTATTTAATCATATAACCACGTAAGCACATACCATATAGATTTTAAAATATGAAGCCCGACTCACAACTCGTATAAGCTAAATAATTATACGTACTCATCATCAAGAAATGATTTTAATATTTTAGAAAAATTTTGACGGCATCCCCTTTATACGGGGGACTGCCAGTCGGGATACAGCCGACACAACCAACATATTTATAAATCACCAATCGAATCCACATTTATCATCCAATCCCAAGCCACATTCCAACTCACTGATTTATAATCCGATACAATTTAAGCAATTAATAACAATTCGATAATAAAATTACAATTTATTAGATAAATAACAAATATTAATTATTAAATAATTTTTGGCTCAGAAAATAATCATCATCGCCGTTTTATACCCTCGACTCAAATTAAATCACCGTCGAGGGGGCAAAATCCCGAGGGTACCCAAAATTAGGGTTTCCAACTCAGAATTCCACACTTACTAATTATAAGGTTAATTTAACCGATATTTTTACAGAAGTTAGTTATCATAGCACTGATCAAATCATCGAAAATCTTGAATTATCCAACCACCATAGTCGAGTTACAATAGCAGTAAAATCAACTAGCAGTAAGAATTTTCAACACAATAACTCGTTTGCACAGTCACAGTAACAACACGGATGCAAGGGAGAACTGATAACATAACAATCCTCAGCCACTAGCCACAACACTCTAATCCCATAGCACAATACTTTAATAACACACACACGCACACTGCTCTTGACACACACACACACAGGCTTGTAGCACACACGCGCAAAACACTTGAGCACAACCATTTACACAACTGGAAGAAGACAGGGCAGGGGAATAAACGGAAAAGGAAAAGGGTGGGTTCGATCTCGCACAACCAGATTACATACAAACTTGCACACCCACGGCCATACAGCCACCGAACCCAACGAACTCAAACCCGAACACATAGCCACACACGGCTCAAACACACTCACACACATCCCACCGGAAAACACAACCGGTTAAGATACACACACGCATACACTGAAGTCGCCGGAGGAAGGAAAACAGAGTGAGACAATCGGACAAGGCTTACCGGAATTTAATCGAGTGAGGGAGAGAGATATGTTTGAGAGAGAGAACCGAGATCTCGAGAGTTCGAGAGAGAGTTATGTTAAAGTCTGATTTTGGGGGAAATGATTTGGGGAAAATGATTTTAGGGATTAGATGATTAAAAGGGAAAGAAATTGGGTAATTATAGTAAAATAACTTTTTAAATAACGAATAAACTATTTACGTAATTTCAAAAAAATCACATCAAGGAAAATTTGATGAAACTTTAAATTTTAAAACTCTTAAATATAGAATGAAAAATTACGATACCCCACATATTTTTAAAATATTTTTAGGATTAAAAACGAATTAAATACGGATTTTACAAGATTAAATCCGTAAAATGAAACAGAATTCATAAAAATCATTTTAAAATCGTTAAAAATCAAAACAATTCCATTCAACATTTTTAAAACTCAAATAAACTAATAAAGTTAATAAAACGAAAGATTTCATAATTTTTACTAATTCCGATGATTTTATAAAATTCTCAGAAAGTAAATATAACGAAATTAAATAGGAAATAAATCCCAAAAATATAATTAAGATAGTCGGGCTTACATAACACACATAAAATATCCATCTGACCTCCAAATATTATTCCACTATATAATACTTCCTCAACCAATTCACACACCACAAAATTTATCTTTAAAATAAAATAGATAACTTTTAGTAATTAAATATTCTGAAATTTCTAAGGCGTTATAACCTTCCCCCCTTAAAAGGATTCTGTCCCCAGAATCTCACCTAAGAGAATAATTGAGGATACTTCTCTAGCATATCGCTTTCCAACTCCCAAGTTGATTCTTCCACCTTGGGGTTTCTCCACAAAACTCTCACTATAGGAATTGTTTTATTCCTCAAAACCTTTTCTTTTCGATCTAGTATCTTGATAGGCTGCTCCACATAAGATAAATCTGGCTGAATCTCTATCGGCTCATATTCAATGACATGTTTAGAATCCAAATGGTATTTCTTAAGCATGGATACATGGAACACGTTATGGATATGTTGCATATGAGGCGGTAAAGCTAGCTCGTAGGCGACTTTCCCGACTTTCTTCAATACCTCAAAAGGCCCAACAAATCTTGGACTTAATTTTCCTTTCTTGCCAAATCTTACCAATCCTTTCCACGGAGACACTTTCAACAGTACTTGTTCTCCTTCTTCGAACTCCATATTCTTTCTGGCCAAATCAGCATACTTTTTCTGTCGGTTCTGAGCTGTCACTAACCGTTTCTGAATAAGTTGGACTACTTCCTTGGTTTGCTGCACTAACTCAGGTCCGAGTATCTTTCGCTCGCCAACTTCTTCCCAATATACTGGAGATCGACACTTTCGTCCATATAATGCTTCATACGGTGGCATACCGATACTAGCATGAAAGCTATTATTGTATGAAAATTCCACTAACGGCAAGTGTTCATCCCAACTTCCTGCAAAATCCAATGCACAAACTCGGAGCATATCTTCAATTGTTTGAATAGTTCTTTCACTCTGTCCATCAGTCTGAGGATGGTAAGCAGTACTCATTTTTAATTCGGTGCCCAAACATTCTTGAAAACTTCTCCAGAATCTCGAATTAAATCTTGGATCTCGATCTGAAACTATTGATACTGGAACTCCATGTCGCACCACAATCTCTTTTATGTATAAATGAACCAATTTGTCTAATGAGAACCTCTCGTTTATTGGGAGAAAGTGTGCAGATTTCGTTAAGCGATCAACAATTACCCAGATAGCATCATGATTAGCTCTCGTCCTTGGCAATCCAACCACAAAGTCCATGGCAATATGTTCCCATTTCCACTCGGGAATCTCTAATGGTTGTAGCATCCCACTTGGCCTCTGATGTTCTGCTTTTACTTTCTGACAGGTCAAACACTTACTTACCCATTCAGCAATATCTCTCTTCATATCCGGCCACCAGAAATTTCTTTTCAAGTCTCGATACATTTTCGTACTCCCTGGATGAATCGAATATTTCGAGCTGTGGGCTTCCTGTAGGATCTCATTCTTCAACTCTGTCACATTGGGTATCCAAATACGTGAAGAAAATCTTAATATCCCCTTGTCATCTACCTGTGTGCATATTTCCTCACCGGTTAACTTGTTCACATCTCCGCTCATGACTTCCTCCTGGCATCTGCGAATCTTTTCGACTAATTCTGGCTGAAACGTCATAGTGTACACCGTGTCTGCACTACTTGCAGGCATACATACCTCTATCTCCAACCTTTCAAACTCTTTGTATAATTCCTCAGGCATTGTCAACATATTGATTTTCTCCTTCCTACTTAAAGCGTCCGCCACCACGTTCGCCTTCCCAGGATGATAGTTGATGGTACAATCATAATCCTTGAGTAATTCCAACCATCTTCTCTGTCTCATATTTAACTCCTTCTGGGTGAAAATATATTTTAAACTCTTGTGGTCCGTGTAAATTTCACACTTTTCCCCATACAGATAATGTCTCCAAATCTTTAAGGCGAAAACAATCGCGGCTAATTCTAAGTCATGAGTAGGATATTTCTGCTCGTGAGGTTTCAATTGTCTCGAAGCGTAAGCAATTACCTTTCCGTGCTGCATTAGTACACATCCCAAACCTTTGTGAGATGCATCACTGTAGATCACAAAATTTCCTTTTTCATCTGGAAGTGTCAACACAGGTGCAGTCACCAATCTCTTCTTCAATTCCTGGAAACTTTCCTCACACTTCTCATTCCACACAAACTTTTCATTCTTCCTTGTCAACTTTGTTAGTGGGGTGGCTATCTTCGCAAAGTCTTGAACAAATCTTCGATAATATCCCGCCAATCCTAAGAAACTTCGAACCTCTGTGGGTGTTTTAGGTCTGTCCCAATTCATCACGGCTTCAATTTTAGCAGGATCCACCTTAATCCCTTCACTGCTGATGACATGCCCTAAAAACTGCACTTCCTTCAACCAAAACTCACATTTGGAAAACTTCGCATACAGTTTCTCTTTCCTCAACGTTTCTAAGGCTATTCTCAAATGCCCTGCATGCTCTTCTTCGGTCTTCGAGTATATCAGAATATCATCTATAAACACAATCACAAACTTATCCAAATACTTCTTGAAGACTCTATTCATTAGGTCCATGAATGCTGCTGGTGCATTAGTTAGCCCAAAGGCCATTACTAAGAACTCGTAGTGCCCATACCTAGTCCGAAACGCTGTTTTTGGAACGTCTTCCGGTCTAATCTTTAATTGAAAATATCCTGACCGCAAATCAATCTTCGAGAAACAAGTTGCTCCTTTCAGTTGATCGAATAAATCATCAATTCTTGGCAAAGGGTATTTATTCTTAATGGTCAACTTATTTAGTTCCCGATAATCGATACACAGTCTCATACTTCCATCCTTCTTCTTTACAAATAATACCGGAGCTCCCCACGGCGATACACTAGGTCTAATAATACCTTTCTCCAGAAGGTCTTGCAATTGAACTGCCAATTCCTTCATCTCTACAGGTGCCATTCGATAAGGAGCCTTTGACACGGGTTCAGTTCCTGGGGCTAAATCAATGGTAAATTCTATTTCTCTATCCGGAGGTAATCCGGGAAGTTCATCCGGAAAAACATCAAGAAATTCATTCACCACTGGAATTTCCTCTATTTTAGGCACCTCTTGACTAGTATCCATGACATAAGCCATATAGCCCTCGCATCCTTGCCTCAACAACCTCTTTGTTTGAATGATCGTTAAAAATTTCCTATCTTGCCTCTGACCCCTAAAGGTAACCTCTACATTATCAGAGGGTTTAAGGATCACCTTCTTATTCTTACAATCAATTTGGGCATTATTCTCTGTTAACCAATCCATTCCTAAGATAACATCAAATTCACCTAACTGAAAGGGTATCAAATTAGCGTAAAAACAATGCCCTGAAATATCAATCTTGCAACGAGGACACACTTGAGTAACCGGAATTCGTTCTGAATTAGCTATTTCTATAACTATAGCTTCACGTAACATGCATACCTCGCAATTTAACTTTTGAACAAATTCTTTGGATATAAAGGATTTCGTAGCCCCGGAATCAATTAACACTTTAGCTTGAACAGAATTTACAGGGAGCGTACCTGCTACCACATCCGAATTCTTAATAGCTTCGTTCAGAGTCATGTTGAAAGTCCTCGCCACTGGTCTGATACTTGATGTTGGAGGTGCTTCAATTGCTTGCAGTATTGGATTAGCCAGAACTGGAGGTTTCACTACAGGTACTTTACAGTCTTTCATTATATGCCCTGACTTTCCACAACGGTGACACACAATTCCTGCCTTGCATTCCCGAGCATAATGACCTTTTTGATTACATTTGAAACACGTCACCTCCAACTTTGTACACACCCCCGGATGCCTCTTCCCACAAGTTTTGCATTCTGCCAAGGGTGGCCTAACCAATTTCTGTTGACTCGCATCTTGAATTCTATTTCCTTGGCCCCCATTCCCTGATCCCGGCTTCTTAGGGTTCCCATACCTTCCTGGCTGGAATCCTGGCTTTTTATTTGGCACATTATGAGAACTGCCTTGCTCTGGTCGTTCCCCCATTGACCCAGCCTTCCTTTTCTTTCCTTCTTTTTCCTTGAAGTATAATTCGCTTTCCCCTTCAGCTATCATGGCCTTTTGCACCACTGCTGCATAAGTCTCCAACTCCAAAACTGCTAGTTTAGTACGAATCCACGGTTTCAATCCTTGTTGAAACCTCTTAGCCTTCTTCCTCTCCGTATCCACATAGGCCGGAGCAAACCTAGCTAGTTCCGTAAACTTGGTTTCATATTCTGTCACCGACATTTTCCCTTGTTTCAGCTCCAAAAACTTCATCTCCATCTGGTCCTTCATATAGTCGGGGAAATACTTTTCCAAAAATAGCTCTGTGAACCTCTCCCAAGGAATCACCTCAGTAGCTTCCAACATCTTCACCGACTCCCACCAGTAAGTAGCTTCATTCTTCAAGAAATAACTTACATATTCAGTTTGTTTGTCTGCTGGGACCCCCACCAGTGCAATGGCTTTTTCCATCTCTTTTAACCAAGACCTCGCCTCCACCGGGTCCGCTGTCCCTTTAAACTCAGGAGGTTTTACTGCCTGGAAAGACTTAAAAGTAACCACCGGAGGAACAGGTGGCTGCTGCTGCTGCTGCTGCTGTTGCTGTTGTTGCTGTTGTTGCTGTTGTTGCTGTTGTTGCTGTTGTTGCTGTTGTTGCTGTTGTTACTGTTGAGCCAACAACTGCTGCTGTAATTGCTGCTGTTGCTGTGCCAGAGTAGCAGTCTGTTGAACAAGAGTTTGTAATATTTGTGCTAAGGCAGGATCCATCTGACCAACAGGGGGTGGATTAGCTTGTTCACCCTGATCGGGGGTTCGGGTATTTTGTTTCTTCTTTTTGGGTGGCATATTTCTGAAACCAATGAACAATTACATTAGATTCAGGTTCAGAAAATAATAGCTCAAAATGATCAAACTTAAACAAACAATGCATATATTGCTGAAGAGTAATTCAAGGTCTCCAACCAAAATTTCGATCAACAACTGATTCACAGGGTGCAATAGGATATCAATCCAAGGTTACACAAGGTATTCACAGACGTTCAGTAGGTACCATAAAGAAACAATAGTCATAGTGCTAAGATAAACATAGTATCGAAAGTAAAAACAATGCTAGAAGGAAATGGTGCTGAAAGTAAATATGAAACGAGCAGTAAATAAGATGCTTAAGTAAATGACAGTATAAGGAAATTTAACAAAGTTCTGCGAAAGTGATAATGATATATATAGATAGATCAGATACAAGCGTAAGAACAACGCTTCGATAAGGGTACAACATAATGCTAAAAGAGGAGACTGCTAGCATCTAGTCACAGTACAACAGATATATACAACAAAACTGGTCGTACTGCAAATCCTGACGTACTACTACCACCATAACGTGCCTCTAAATACCACATCATCATACTACCCTAATCATCACTGGTCATCATCGTCATCCGACTCTCCCCGCCAAGCTGATCCCAAAATGCTCTCCAGCTCTGCCGTCACCAGACCTAGGGTCACCTGCTGTGTCACAAATGCCGGCTCATCTCGGGATCTCATCCGTCCCCGCCTAATGACAACACGTCTAAGAGCTCGTACTCGCCTCCGGACATCCTCCAGCTCAGCCACCACTCTATCTCTATCTCTAGCCCGCTCCTCCTCCCCAGCTCTCATAGCCCTCCACTCTGCCATCTGCCCCAAGAGATAGTCCCTCTCTCGGGCCACTCGCTCGTACACATGGTATGGTACAGGCTGAGGAGTATACTGGTATGCTGGCCCATTCACTGAGCCCTGCGATCCCACGAACGGCTGCATAACCCCTGGGGAAATCTGCTGCGGTACAGAAGCCCCTCCTTCCGGATCCTCGTCCGGGTCTGAATCGGAACCAGAAGCAGGTGCCTGAAGTATACATATATATATATATAATATAATTAGACTTCCTGTCTCTCACGAAACCATCCTGACCTTTCTTATAACTCTACCCCGACTCCCCACCTAATTGTTTCAGTGACTGTGACCTGTGGCTCTGATACCAACTTGTAACACCCTCACTAGCCAACAATAATAATATAAACTCTTATATTCAATTAAACATTAATATAGGAGAAATTTTAGAAATTTCGGCATGAAGTAATCATAAACCGGACTAATCACCTGCTCAAGCAACTAAGTATAACTAAAACAGTCCACATGCACAAGATATACTAAACCATAAGGAAATAAAAGCCAAACCAACCCAGACCGCACACAGGTCACGGTATGAAACAACTACTAATAGTTATTACAACCCAGAACTGAATCAAATAATATACAACCCATTAATATGATAATCTGCCTACAAATACAGATATAATAAAAACCAAGGTATATGCCACTACCCAACCAACCTCCTCGACCCTCTGACTGCCTCGGTGACTACCCCAACCCGACGGGCCACTTCTTCTAGACATCTCCTGGCTTAGCTGAGGAAACAGAATTAGCAAGCAAGTGAGCCAAAACGCTCAGCAAGTATATATGTATGAAATTAAAACATCAACAACTGATATGTCTGCAAGATTTTCAAGAATTAACAATCAACAGTATATATCTCAATTAAAGGTTCATCTTTTATCTGAATCATAGAATAGAAGCGGATTGGACTATCATGCATTTTATAAATAAAAACATTTATAAGGTTAGGCTGCTGATCAGTCACGCACTAACCCCGGACAAACGCACACAGCAATGTCCTTAATGGATCCACGGCACACATTGGCCTTAATAATTTCTGACCACGAATCTGGTCCGACCCTTACGGTCCACATTTTTTTTTTTTTTAAAACTAACAGTCCAATCCTATAACTAGACATCAGGTGTCGGAACAATCGACCACCTCAACTGCCAAACACCCTGGACACTTTCGTTCCAGGTCAACATCTCAAATCACACCAAATAGAACAAGGTCGGGTAATCTCTGAATTAAATATCGACAAGTTCGATATGGCAAAAAGGGGTATTGACTTGAGTCAAGTCACAAAAAGGATTAACAAAAACGATGTAGTCAACCTGGGGTATAACAATTGAATATTCATAATTAATGGAAATTATCAGAGCAATTATATCAAGGATAAATCAATTATATAAGAATCAAGTTATGATAATCATAATTCGCTGGAAATATAAGTGAAGCGGTTTACTTGAAAGAGAGGTGGAACAATATGCTTGCAAGGGATATGGATGTAACCAATTCACTAAAAGAATCAACCAATCAATAGAATCAATTTGGGGTATAACCATTAGGTATTCGCAATTTCGGGAAATTAACAGAACAATTATAGCAAGAGTAATTTAAATAAGCATATGAATCAGACTTTTATAATCATAACTCATTTGAAAGGTAATTGAAGCAATTTACTTGCCTTAAATAGAAAATCACAGAATCCGAAGCGTCTTTACGTCCTCAGCTTTAGCCTTCCCTTTATCCACGGAATCTACACACAATATAACACTATTTCAGAATCCTGTTTAATACTCGCTAATCAATATAAACATTCCACTTAGTCTACCCCTGCGAATAGTTCCCTAATTTATGTTTATTTAATCATATAATAACAATACATAAACTACAGACAAAAGTATTTAATCATATAACCACGTAAGCACATACCATATAGATTTTAAAATATGAAGCCCGACTCACAACTCGTATAAGCTAAATAATTATACGTACTCATCATCAAGAAATGATTTTAATATTTTAGAAAAATTTTGACGGCATCCCCTTTATACGGGGGACTGCCAGTCGGGATACAGCCGACACAACCAACATATTTATAAATCACCAATCGAATCCACATTTATCATCCAATCCCAAGCCACATTCCAACTCACTGATTTATAATCCGATACAATTTAAGCAATTAATAACAATTCGATAATAAAATTACAATTTATTAGATAAATAACAAATATTAATTATTAAATAATTTTTGGCTCAGAAAATAATCATCATCGCCGTTTTATACCCTCGACTCAAATTAAATCACCGTCGAGGGGGCAAAATCCCGAGGGTACCCAAAATTAGGGTTTCCAACTCAGAATTCCACACTTACTAATTATAAGGTTAATTTAACCGATATTTTTACAGAAGTTAGTTATCATAGCACTGATCAAATCATCGAAAATCTTGAATTATCCAACCACCATAGTCGAGTTACAATAGCAGTAAAATCAACTAGCAGTAAGAATTTTCAACACAATAACTCGTTTGCACAGTCACAGTAACAACACGGATGCAAGGGAGAACTGATAACATAACAATCCTCAGCCACTAGCCACAACACTCTAATCCCATAGCACAATACTTTAATAACACACACACGCACACTGCTCTTGACACACACACACACAGGCTTGTAGCACACACGCGCAAAACACTTGAGCACAACCATTTACACAACTGGAAGAAGACAGGGCAGGGGAATAAACGGAAAAGGAAAAGGGTGGGTTCGATCTCGCACAACCAGATTACATACAAACTTGCACACCCACGGCCATACAGCCACCGAACCCAACGAACTCAAACCCGAACACATAGCCACACACGGCTCAAACACACTCACACACATCCCACCGGAAAACACAACCGGTTAAGATACACACACGCATACACTGAAGTCGCCGGAGGAAGGAAAACAGAGTGAGACAATCGGACAAGGCTTACCGGAATTTAATCGAGTGAGGGAGAGAGATATGTTTGAGAGAGAGAACCGAGATCTCGAGAGTTCGAGAGAGAGTTATGTTAAAGTCTGATTTTGGGGGAAATGATTTGGGGAAAATGATTTTAGGGATTAGATGATTAAAAGGGAAAGAAATTGGGTAATTATAGTAAAATAACTTTTTAAATAACGAATAAACTATTTACGTAATTTCAAAAAAATCACATCAAGGAAAATTTGATGAAACTTTAAATTTTAAAACTCTTAAATATAGAATGAAAAATTACGATACCCCACATATTTTTAAAATATTTTTAGGATTAAAAACGAATTAAATACGGATTTTACAAGATTAAATCCGTAAAATGAAATAGAATTCATAAAAATCATTTTAAAATCGTTAAAAATCAAAACAATTCCATTCAACATTTTTAAAACTCAAATAAACTAATAAAGTTAATAAAACGAAAGATTTCATAATTTTTACTAATTCCGATGATTTTATAAAATTCTCAGAAAGTAAATATAACGAAATTAAATAGGAAATAAATCCCAAAAATATAATTAAGATAGTCGGGCTTACATAACACACATAAAATATCCATCTGACCTCCAAATATTATTCCACTATATAATACTTCCTCAACCAATTCACACACCACAAAATTTATCTTTAAAATAAAATAGATAACTTTTAGTAATTAAATATTCTGAAATTTCTAAGGCGTTATATCAGCTAGTTGTTTCTCTGTGGGAACATAATGTAACTCAATGGTTCCATTAGTTGCATGCTCCCTTATGAAGTGATATCTGATGTCAATGTGCTTTGTCCTAGAATGATTGACAGGATTGGAAACTATAGAGATTGCACTTGTGTTGTCACACATGATTTGAATTCTTTCCAACACAAGTCCATAATCTCTAAGTTGGTTTCTGATCCAAAGCACTTGAGCACAGCAACTTCCAGCAGCTATGTATTCAGCTTCAGCTGTGGAAGTTGACACAGATTGTTGTTTCTTGCTGTACCAAGAGACTAACCTTTGTCCAAGAAACTGGCAGCTACCTGAGGTGCTTTTCCTATCCACTCTGCATCCAGCATAATCAGCATCAGAGTAACCAATCAGATTGAACCCTGTGTCCTTAGGATACCATAACCCCAAGTTTGGTGTGCCCTTCAGATATCTGAAAATCCTCTTTATTACTATCATATGTGATTCCTTTGGATTCGATTGAAACCTTGCACACAAGCATGTTGCAAACATGATGTCTGGCCTACTAGCAGTGAGGTAGAGTAGAGAACCAACCATGCCTCTGTAGATTGAGATATCTACCTTCTTGCCCTTAACATCTTCGTCTAACTTGGTGGCAGTGGCCATGGGTGTCTTTGCAGGTGAGCATTCTTCTAAGTCAAATTTCTTCAATAGATCCTTGATGTATTTGGTTTGACTTATAAAAATGCCATCCTTCCTTTGACTCACTTGCAACCCAAGAAAGAATGTTAATTCTCCCATCATACTCATCTCATATCTGCTCTGCATGAGCTTAGAGAATTTCTCACACAACTTCTAATTTGTAGAGCCAAATATGATATCATCCACATAGATTTGAACTAAGATAATATCATCACCATGTTTCTTGTAAAACAGTGTCTTGTCCAGTGTGCCTCTAGTGAATTGATTCTCCAATATAAATTGTGATAATGTGTCATACCATGCCCTAGGAGCTTGCTTAACTCCATACAATGCTTTAATCAATCTGTAGACAAAGTGAGGGAATTGTGGATCCTCAAAGCCAGGTGGCTGTTGTACATATACTTCTTTTTCCAACTCCCCATTCAGAAATGCACTCTTGACATCCATTTCATAAACCTTGAAATTAGAATGTGTAGCAAATGCCAAGAAAATTCTGATGGCCTCTAGTCTAGCAACAGGGGCAAAAGTCTCATCATAGTCAATGCCTTCCTGTTGAGAATATCCTTTTGCAACCAACCTTGCTTTGTTTCTTATGACTACACCATTTTCATCCATCTTATTCCTTAGAACCCATTTTGTCCCAACAATGGTTCTATCCTTTGGTGCAGACACAAGTTCCCATACTTTGCTTCTTTCAAATTGGTTTAGCTCCTCTTGCATAGCAATTATCCAATCAGGATCCAACAATGCATCATCAAGTTTCTTAGGCTCAACTTGGGATAGAAAGCAACCATAGAGACATTCATTTAGAGTTGCTCTCCTTGTCCTCACTCCTGTATTTGGATCTCCAATTATTTGATCTGCAGTATGTGATCTATCCCATTTCCTTGTATGTTCAGATTGATTTCTCAGCCTTGATGTTGCTTCATCATCCAGATCATGATCATTTACATTTCCTCCCCCTGTGAAGTTGCCACTAATCACAGGTGTGTCTTGGATGCTTATTTCTTCATTGTTGGTTGACACAGGTTCTCCATTCACTTGAGTTTGTTGGATTGTGGGCTCAAATTCAGTTTCAATCTCCTCATCAGAATCATCTAGATTGTCAAACTTCAAAGGATCTTTATCTTCATCATTGGCTTCTTCTAATCCAGGTAGTTTGCTGTCATCAAATGTCACATCTGTGCTTTCCATAACTTTCTTTTGAGTGATGACATAAACTTTGTATGCAATTCTTTCCATAGAGTAGCCAAGAAAAATTCCTTCAAATGCTTTTGCATCAAACTTTCCAACATATTTTGAATTGTCTTTTAACACAAAGCATTTGCTTCCAAAAGTATGAACATACTTTAGAGTGGGCTTCTTTCCAGTCATCAAGTTGTAAGGTGTCTTTCCAGTGTTTTTGTTGATGAAGGTTCTGTTTTGGATATAGCATGCAGTGCTCACAGCCTCAGCCCAAAAACATGTAGGCATTTTTTCATCACGTAACATTGTTCTAGCAGCCTCAATCAGAGTTCTATTCTTTCTTTCAACAACTCCATTTTGTTGTGGAGTCCTTGGAGCTGAGAATTGTTGAGAAATACCATTCTCTTTGCAGAATGCTTCAAGCATGGAATTTCTGAACTCTGTTCCATTATCACTTCTTAATGCAATCACACTTGCATTGTTGGCCTTTGCTTCCTTGTCAATTTTCTTTATATGCTCAATGATTACTTGTGGAGCCTCATCCTTTGATGCCAGAAATTCTACCCATGTATACCTTGTGAAATCATCAACCATCACCAGAGCATACTTTTTCCTTCCTAGTGACATAATATTGATAGGCCCAAACAAGTCCATATGAATTATTTGTAGGGGCTTGGCTATTGATTTCATTGTCTTTGACTTGTGGCTTGATCTTTTCATTTTTCCCTTTTGACAAGCCTCACACACTCCTTCTTGACAAAATTCAAGTATGGGCATGCCTCTCACTAACTCCCTTTTGACTAGAGAATTAATGCCTTTGAAGTTCAAGTGTGATAGCTTCTTATGCCACAGCCAACTATCTTCATTTGATGCTTTTGAGTAAAAGCAACAAATTTTGTCCTTGTTTGCAGAGTTCATATGTGCTACAAACAGGCTTCCTTTCCTTACTCCAGATAGAGCAAAGTCACCAGTCTTCTTGTGGGTGATCAAACATTCATCTTTGTCAAAATTCACTTTGAAGCCTCTGTCAGTAAATTGACCAACACTCAGTAGATTGTGCTTGAGTCCCTTGACCAGTGCTACATTTTCAATGATGACATTTCCAATTTCCAACTTGCCATATCCCAGTGTGTTTCCAATGTTGTCATCTCCAAAAGCAACCATTGGGCCAGCCTTCTCCTCATACTGTGATAGCAGGGCCATATCACCAGTCATATGGTTTGAGCATCCATTGTCCAAAATCCACATGACCTTCCTTTCATTTTCTTTGCCCTGCAAACACAAAGGTATTACTTCTCCTTTGGTACCCAAACAAGTTTGGGTCCATGTGGCTTAGCAACAGTTTTATCATAAACAGCATGCTTATCAATTTTCTTGATGTTAGTCTTCTTGTCACTGTTAGAAGTCTTAGAATCAGGGTTCTTAGACTTAGGTGACAGAGGCACCTTCCTAACTTTAGGAGGACTTGAAGACTTTGTTCTTGTGTAGTGTGTGTGAACATTGTGACTGATGCAACCTTCCATGAATTGTCTTCTCAAATTAAAGCAACTAGTCATTACATTGATGTTACATGGCATACAATCAAATTTATCACAGAAAGGAGAGTCTCTATGTCTTAAAGGCACAGAGCAATCATAGAATGGTTTAGCAACACTACCAGATGGTTTCTTGCATGCATGAGTTAAATGATTAGTGCTAAAACAATTTTGACAAACTTTCCTAGGGGCATTTGGCACATAAGCATAATTGTTGTCCTTGTTAATCCCTAATTTGCCATTCCTGTTTTGTTTCTTTTTAGCCACTTTCTTCTCTAACTCATTATTCCCAGCTGAAACAAACTTCACAAATTTCTCAAGTCTAGGTCTACCTCCTACTGGCTCCTTGGCTTTGATTTTGACATTCTCACTCTTAGAGGATGCTTGTTGTTCATTTGATTGTGCTTTATCTTCATCATCCAACATTTGCTTAATGAGTAAGGCATCTTCATCAATCTCAAGTGTTGGTGTTTTAAATATTGGGGTCTCGACCTTTTTCAAAACCTGAGGCACTTCCTCTTGAACAACAATGTCATCTTCAATGACTGCGTAGCCTTTCCTCTGTTTGAGAGTGTCATAATCAAGTTCAATAGCAGCCTTAGGTCTAGCTAGATTTTTCTCATGGTAGGACTGCAATAGACTAGAGGAATTCTTGAATGTTTTCAATTTAAATTCATTTTCAGCTAGTTCATCCCTAAGAGCTTTCTCAACTTGACTAGCACATAGAACCTTATTCTTTAGATATTCGATTTCTTGTTTAAGGTTTTCTACTTGCATAGCAGTTAGTTCTAGTTCCTCATTTCTCTTGTTCAACAGTTCATTCTTAGTAGACAGTTTAGCAATCTCTTCATTAGCAGCAGTCATACTAGTATGAATATTAAACATCTCAACAGATAGTTGTTCAACCATAGATTTGTATTCAGAAACAGACATGTCTATAGTAGTGAGGGATGGTACCTGAGAGTCTGATTCAGATGGTTCTTCCTTGGAGTTGGCCATCAAGGCATAGTTGCAGAATTCTTGTTCTTCTCCATCACTATCAGAATCATCCCAACACTTCCCTTCAGCTATGTAGGCCTTACCTGGTGTATGCTTCTTTAGCAGAGCCTCATACTTAGCTTCAATCTCAAGAAACTCCTTATCCTTCTTTTTAGGCTTCTTGCATTCACTGGCAAAATGCCCTAGGTCATTGCATCTATAGCATCTCACAAATGACCTATCCATATAGCTGGTTTTGAATTTGTTTTTGTTTGCTTTCACAGGTGCCTTGCTCTTGTTGAATGAATGATTTTGAGATCTAGACTTGAAGGGCTGATTCCTCTTAAATCTGATGTTTGGGAATTTTCTTGCCATAAAAGCATATAAAGTGTTTTCCATGGCATCCAACTCTTCAAGAGTATAGAACTCATCTTCTTCCTTTTCATCAACAGGTTCAGTCACTTCTTCTTCAGTTTCTTCATCATCTACTATCTCTTCTATTCTCAGTTGACTTGCAGATGCTTCCAGGTCTTGAACGGATTTGTTGACTATCAAGGCACAGGATGTGTTTATAATTCTGCCTTGGTTGGCTTGGATAGCCCTCTTCTGAAGCAACTCAAGCTCATGAGTCTTTAAAACCCCATAGAGCACATCATATGTGACTTTGTTCAAATCTCTTTCTTATAGAGATATGACCCTTTGCTCTAGATGGTTTGGTGCAGATAGTAGAAACTTCATGTTTAATTCCTTAGTGTTGTAAACCTTCCCATTCATTTGAAGCTCAGTCACCATCTTGTGAAATCTCTCAAACATATCAGTAATACTTTCTTTGGACTGTGCCATGAAAGCCTCATACTGTGTGACCAGTATCTGTTTCCTATTCTCTCTTACCTCCTCTGTCCCTTCACATAACACCTCGATGTGGTTCCACATGTCCTTGGCTGATGTGCATGATGCTATGTTGGCAAACATCGACATATCCATGGAGTCTATGATCAGCAACATGAGATGACTGTCTAGGGCAACCTTTTCCTTTTCTGAGTCCGTCCATTTGGATGGCTCGTTTGTAACATATGATCTAGGAATGACTATTGTGCCCATTGTAGATTCAGCAATTTCTTGTTGTGGTACAAATGGACCATTCTTGAGGATGTCAGGGTAGAGAGGATTGGCAGCTTTGATGAACAACATCATTTTTATTTTCCAGAGGTTGTAATTCTCTTTGTCGAACTTAGGGACCTTCACCGTACCTGTAGTCTTTGGTGTATTCGAACTCATGATCGTTTTCTGTTTAGATTAAACAACCTGCTCTGATACCACTTGTTGAGTATTGAATAAAGTAAAAGAATACAGAGGGGGGGGGGGTAAATGGATTCTTGAACTTTTCTTTGTTCTTGAATCTTTGCAACAAGATATGTGTTGAGTATGTGAGATATGTAAGTGCAGATAACAAAGACAAACACAACACAATATCACTTTAATCTAATATTTTATTAGATAAAGATTTTGCTACAATCTGTGAATACAAATGATAGTATTCTCAGCTTCGTTTTTCTTAGAGAGATATTTCTTCTGATCTTATCTCTAAAAACTTTTCTGCTAAGGAAGTGAGGCTGTATCCTTATAGACATGGATACACCTACTTACTACAAATAAGGTAGGTAAAACAAACTACTTTCCAGTATGTCTATCTCATTTGAGTAAGAGTCCAAACGGCTACAGATTTGACTTTGCAAAGCCTGTTCAGATCCACTTCTTTAGCTCCTTGTCCCTTTGTCTTATCTCTCCAAGCTTCTTTGTAGGCTTTCCAATGTGCTTTATAGTACATAGTCAAATAAAGCGTCTTGGTTTGTTGCAGGTTTCTGACTTGTACAATTCTTCAGTATTTTGTCTCCAAGAATGTATTCGAGAAGTGGCTAAGTGATTGATTCGAGAACTCGAGTTGACTTAATCGATAACTCTGAGTTCTCGAATAGAGTTATATTGACATATCGAATCACTTCTCGAATAGCTCTTTTCTCTGGGACTCCTTGAGATATCAAATAGAGCATTTTGACATATCGAATCCCTGAGATGTCGAATAGCTTCTTTAGTCCTTGAGATATCGAATAGAGCATTGACTTGTTGACTCTTAGAGAACTCGAATGATGCTTTGACTTGTTGACTCCATGAGTTCTCGAATAGAGTAATAGACATATCGAATCTCTGAGATATCGAACAGTGTATTCAGAGATATCGAATAGTGTCTTCTGAGATATCGAATCTCTGACTTCTCGAATGCTAGACTTCTCGAATAGACAAATGTACTTCTCGAATTGGTACTTAGGCAAATTCTTCATTTCTTCAAATCCCAACTGTGATTATTTGGCAGTCTTTATCTCCTTGCTTGAGGCATGAACCTTGGAACTTCTTTCAAGCATTATTCTTGACTTTATAAGTACAGTTACACAACTACAATTTGATGCCTATTACAAGTACATAACAAATAGAAACTCTACAACTAGAAGTTCCCTCAGTTAAGAGGTCATGTAGGTAATGCATAGCATTACACATACTTAGGCTTGTTATTAGATGTATTCAGGCATGCCTCTGTGACTAACATTCAGTTTTAACTTTATTAATTTCATAAAATAGACTTGTTGGAATTCAAGAAAGTCTCAAAAGCATGTTTATAATTTTTTCCCCGTGCAATGAATAAATTATATCAAGGAAAATAATAAGAAATAAGAAACTGACTGAGTGAATGATATAATAAATCTTAAGTCATAAGTTTAGAAGCATTTAAACCCATGACAAATGAATATTTACATATAAAGTCAAGTAAAATGGAAATTTCATCGTTTTGAAGTAGCTCGTTGCTAGTAAACTTAACACACTATTAACTGATCAATCCTGTTATATATAGATGTAACTTCCTAGTTCAAGGTATCTGCAACACCGTCAATATCCTATAAGACATACATATAGTTATTTAATTTTCTATCAAAATATGTCAGATATCAACATAGATATAACTTTCAAACTCATACATATGTTTGTTATGTCACTAATAGAGACAAAAATAATAAAGTTTAATCAAATAAAAAATTTATATATATTATTGAGTAATTTTCAAACTATTCCTAAGAAAAAATTTCGCTTGACCTTAAAGGTTAAAAAAATATTACAAATACCGTTAACGATACAGGTCAAGCGACCATACTTATCATATATTTTCTTACTTTTACGAATGCAAATGCAGCAACAAAAGTTTGTAGTCATGCACCATAAAGCACTTTATGGAGAGCACACATCCCATTAATAACATATCCTTGTTTGTCTTATTTGTCTTGTTTGCATATGTTCTAGTGACCTGTCAATAAAGCAAAGTGGAAAATTTATTTTCAAAAAAATTAAAAATAAAATTCACCTTATATTCTCGGATATGCAATGACAATCATTAACTATGACATGAAAGTCATTCATATTTAGGATTCACCAGCAATTATGTAAATTTATCAAATATAAAAAAAGACTAAATTTGAACAATATCTAAGGTTATATGATTTAGTGACTTGAGTTTATAGAGTCCTATGTTAAAGTTGAATACCAAAGTATATAAATGATTTTGGAGAATATAGGTAGGTGGTTTTTATAACTACTCTGACAACAAAAAAATTGTGGCATAATATGCATTCGATACACAAATAAATATATTAATATAAGTATTATTAAGTTAAGAAAAGTTATATGCTTTAATTTGGAGCATGCATGTGTGTGTGAATCAGTGTGTAGGTATTTTTGTTAGTAAGAAAATCAAAAGTAGATACATAAAGTGATTAACTCTTTTAAAATAACAATATCATTCACAAACATTAACTTTTCTCAGTTTAATAATTTAAATTGCCAAATATAAACACTTCGTAGATATACAACTACGGTAGTCATACTTAGTTTGAGGAAGGAATAAGGATGCTTACCGGAGTGTGGTATAATCTAAAAAAAAATAGATAAACTGATTTTTTGCAGTAGATATGTCTGTTAGTCTCACAACAGACCACAAACAAAATTTACTATGATATAGTTTCAACTTATTTTAATTTGTCAAGTTTATGCATATATTCATATACATCAATTTGATTATCTTGTAAAAGATGCAGGTGAAAAAGGTAAGAAATGGAGAAAAATATGAGATATAAAAAAATATAAAATTTATAATTTTTGAAATAGTAAAATAATTGAATATATCTTTGAAATCAAGATTTTATTTACACATGCATTACATTAAATTTATATATATATATATATATATATATATATATATATATATATTTAATTAATTGTACATCTAATTTAATTTTATATCTATTGTGAACTTATTAAGTAATTATCTTTACATTCTTGTATTTCATTTAATTAATGGTAAATCACAAACTATATTTAAACACAGATATTTAAAATGCTAATAATGAAAAAAATGGATGGTTCTGATTTTGAAAGATAATTAATATTAACTATTAGTACATCTGAATTAATATTAATTTTAATGTGGACTTACTAATTAATTGACTTTGCATTCTTGGATTTTTTTAATTAATATGAAACCAAAAAATAAAATTAAGGACAAATAATCAAAATGATAATTCTAGAAAAATGAATGGGTTTTGAATGATAAATATATTAAAAAATGGTTCAAAATAAATGACAATTATTGGTTTTGTTAGTCACAGAGGCATGCCTGAATACATCTAATAACAAGCCTAAGTATGTGTAATGCTATGCATTACCTACATGACCTCTTAACTGAGGGAACCTCTAGTTGTAGAGTTTCTATTTGTTCTGTACTTATAATTGGCATCAAATTCTAGTTGTGTTACTGTACTTATAAAGTCAAGAATAATGCTTGAAAGAAGTTCCAAGGTTCATGCCTCAAGCAAGGAGATAAAGACTGCCAAATAATCATAGTTGGGATTTGAAGAAAAGAAGAATTTGCCTAAGTACCAATTCGAGAAGTACATTTTTCTATTCGAGAAGTCAGAGATTCGATATCTCTGAAGACACTGTTCGATATCTCTGAATACACTGTTCGATATCTCATTCGATATCTCAGAGATTCGATATGTCTATTACTCTATTCGAGAACTCATGGAGTCAACAAGTCAAAGCATCATTCGAGTTCTCTAAGAGTCAACAAGTCAATGCTCTATTCGATATCTCAAGGACTAAAGAAGCTATTCGACATCTCAGGGATTCGATATGTCAAAATGCTCTATTCGATATCTCAAGGAGTCCCAGAGAAAAGAGCTATTCGAGAAGTGATTCGATATGTCAAAATAACACTATTCGAGAACTCAGAGTTATCGATTAAGTCAATTCGAGTTCTCGAATCAATCACTTAGCCACTTCTCGAATACATTCTTGGAGGCAAAATACTGAAGAATTGTACAAGTCAGAAACCTGCAACAAGCCAAGACGCTTTATTTGACTATGTACTATAAAGCACATTGGAAAGCCTACAAAGAAGCTTGGAGAGATAAGACAAAGGGACAAGGAGCTAAAGAAGTGGATCTGAACAGGCTTTGCAAAGTCAAATCTGTAGCCGTTTGGACTCTTACTCAAATAAGATAGACATACTGGAAAGTAGTTTGTTTTACCTACCTTAATTGTAGTAAGTAGGTGTATCCATGTCTATAAGGATACAGCCTCACTTCCTTAGCAGATAAGTTTTTCAAGATACATCACAAGAAATATCTCTCTAAGAAAAACGAAGCTGAGAATACTACCATTTGTATTCACAGATTGTAGCAAAATCTTTATCTAATAAAATATTAGATTAAAGTGATATTGTGTCGTGTTTGTCTTTGTTATCTGTACTTACATATTTCACACATTCAACACATATCTTGTTGCAAAGATTCAAGAGCAAAGAAAAGTTCAAGAATCCATTCACCCCCCCTCTGTATTCTTTTACTGTATTCAATACTCAACAAGTGGTATCAGAGCAGGCTGTTTAATCTAAACAGAAAACGATCATGAGGTCGAATACACCAAAGACTACAGGTACGGTGAAGGTCCCTAAGTTCGACAAAGAGAACTACAACCTCTGGAAAATAAAAATGCTGTTGTTCATCAAAGCTGCCAATCCTCTCTACCCTGACATCCTCAAGAATGGTCCATTTGTACCACAACAAGAAATTGCTGAATCTACAGTGGGCACAATAGTCATTCCTAGATCATATGTTGCAAAAGCGCCATCCAAATGGACGGACTCAGAGAAGGAAAAGGTTGCCCTAGACAGTCATCTCATGTTGCTGATCATAGACTCCATGGATATGTCGATGTTTGCCAACATAGCATCATGCACATCAGCCAAGGACATGTGGAACCACATCGAGGTGTTATGTGAAGGGACAGAGGAGGTAAGAGAGAATAGGAAACAGATACTGGTCACACAGTATGAGGCTTTCATGGCACAGTCCAAAGAAAGTATTACTGATATGTTTGAGAGATTTCACAAGCTGGTGACTGAGCTTCAAATGAATGGGAAGGTTTACAGCACTAAGGAATTAAACATGAAGTTTCTACTATCTGCACCAAACCATCTAGAGCAAAGGGTCATATCTCTAAGAGAAAGAGATTTGAACAAAGTCACATATGATGTGCTCTATGGGGTTTTAAAAACTCATGAGCTTGAGTTGCTTCAGAAGAGGGCTATCCAAGCCAACCAAGGCAGAATGATAAACACATCCTGTGCCTTGATTGTCAACAAATCCGTTCAAGACCTGGAAGCATCTACAAGTCAACTGAGAATAGAAGAGATAGTAGATGATGAAGAAACTGAAGAAGAAGTGACTGAATCTGTTGATGAAAAGGAAGAAGATGAGTTCTATACTCTTGAAGAGTTGGATGCCATGGAAAACACTTCATATGCTTTTATGGCTAGAAAATTCCCAAACATCAGATTTAAGAGGAATCAGCCCTTCAAGTCTAGATCTCAAAATCATTCATTCAACAAGAGCAAGGCACCTGTGAAAGCAAACAAAAACAAATTCAAAACCAGCTATGTGGATAGGTCATCTGTGAGATGTTATAGATGCAATGACCTAGGGTATTTTGCCAGTGAATGCAAGAAGCCTAACAAGAAGGATAAGGAGTTTCTTGAGCTTGAAGCTAAGTATAAGGCTCTGCTAAAGAAGCATACACCAGGTAAGGCCTACATAGCTGAAGGGAAGTGTTGGGATGATTCTGATAGTGATGGAGAAGAACAAGAATTCTGCAACTATGCCTTGATGGCCAACTCCAAGGAAGAACCATCTGAATCAGACTCTCAGGGCAAAGAAAGTGAAAGAAAGGTCATGTGGATTTTGGACAGTGGATGCTCAAACCATATGACTGGTGATATGGCCCTGCTATCACAGTATGAGGAGAAGGCTGGCCCAATGGTTGCTTTTGGAGATGACAGCATTGGCAACACACTGGGATATGGCAAGTTGGAAATTGGAAATGTCATCATTGAAAATGTAGAACTGGTCAAGGGACTCAAGCACAATCTACTGAGTGTTGGTCAATTTACTGACAGAGGCTTCAAAGTGAATTTTGACAAAGATGAATGTTTGATCACCCACAAAAAGACTGGTGACTTTGCTCTATCTGGAGTAAGGAAAGGAAGCCTGTTTGTAGCCAATATGAACTCTGCAAACAAGGACAAAATCTGTTGCTTTTACTCAAAAGCATCAAATGAAGATAGTTGGCTGTGGCATAAGAAGCTATCACACTTGAACTTCAAAGGCATTAATTCTCTAATCAAAAGAGAGTTAGTGAGAGGCATGCCCACACTTGAATTCTGTCAAGAAGGAGTGTGTGAGGCTTGTCAAAAGGGAAAAATGAAAAGATCAAGCCACAAGTCAAAGACAATGACATCAATAACCAAGCCCCTACAACTAATTCATATGGACTTGTTTGGGCCTGTCAATATTATGTCACTAGGAAGGAAAAAGTATGCTCTGGTGATGGTTGATGATTTCACAAGGTATACATGGGTAGAATTTCTGGCATCAAAGGATGAGGCTCCCGAAGTAATCATTGAGCATATAAAGAAAATTGACAAGGAAGCAAAGGCCAACAATGCAAGTGTGATTGCATTAAGAAGTGATAATGGAACAGAGTTCAGAAATGCCATGTTTGAAGCATTCTGCAAAGAAAATGGTATTTCTCAACAATTCTCAGCTCCAAGGACTCCACAACAAAATGGAGTTGTTGAAAGAAAGAATAGAACTCTGATTGAGGCTGCTAGAACAATGTTACTTGATGCAAAGATGCCTACATGTTTTTGGGCTGAGGCTGTGAGCACTGCACGCTATATCCAAAACAGAACACTCATCAACAAAAACACTGGAAAGACACCTTACAACTTGATGACTGGAATGAAGCCCACTCTAAAGTATGTTCATACTTTTGGAAGAAAATGCTTTGTGTTAAAAGACAACTCAGAATATGTTGGAAAGTTTGATGCAAAAGCATTTGAAGGAATTTTTCTTGGCTACTCTATTGAAAGAATTGCATACAAAGTTTATGTCATCACTCAAAAGAAAGTTATGGAAAGCACAGATGTGACATTTGATGACAGCAAACTACCTGGATTAGAAGAAGCCAATGATGAAGATAAAGATCCTTTGAAGTTTGACAATCTAGATGATTCTGATGAGGAGATTGAAACTGAATTTGAACCCACAATCCAACAAACTTAAGTGAATGAAGAACCTGTGTCAACCAACAATGAAGAAACAAGCATCCAAGACACACCTGTGATTAGTGGAAACTTCACAGGGGGAGGAAATGTAAATGATCATGATCTGGATGATGAAGCAACATCAAGGCTGAGAAATCAATCTGAACATACAAGGAAATGGGATAGATCACATACTGCAGATCAGATAATTGTAGATCCAAATACAGGAGTGAGGACAAGGAGAGCAACTCTAAATGAATGTCTCTATGGTTGCTTTCTATCCCAAGTTGAGCCTAAGAAACTTGAAGATGCATTGTTGGATCCTGATTGGATAATTGCTATGCAAGAGGAGCTAAACCAATTTGAAAGAAGCAAAGTATGGGAACTTGTGCCTGCACCAAAGGATAGAACCATTGTTGGAACAAAATGGGTTCTAAGGAATAAGATGGATGAAAATGGTGTAGTCATAAGATACAAAGCAAGGTTGGTTGCAAAAGGATACTCTTAACAGGAAGGCATTGACTATGATTAGACTTTTGCCCCTGTTGCCAGACTAGAGGCCATCAGAATTTTCTTGGCATTTGCTACACATTCTAATTTCTAGGTCTATCAAATGGATGTCAAGAGTGCATTTCTGAATGGGGAGTTGGAAGAAGAAGTATATGTGCAACAGCCACCTGGCTTTGAGGATCCACAATTCCCTAACTTTGTCTACAGATTGCTTAAAGCATTGTATGGACTTAAGCAAGCTCCTAGGGCATGGTATGACACATTATCACAATTTATATTGGAGAATCAATTCACTAGAGGCACACTGGACAAGACACTGTTTTACAAGAAACATGGTGATGATATTATCTTAGTTCAAATCTATGTGGATGATATCATATTTGGCTCTACAAATTAGAAGCTGTGTGAGAAATTCTCTAAGCTCATGCAGAGCAGATATGAGATGAGTATGATGGGAGAATTAACATTCTTTCTTGGGCTGCAAGTGAGTCAAAGGAAGGATGGCATTTTTATAAGTCAAACCAAATACATCAAGGATCTATTGAAGAAATTTGACTTAGAAGAATGCTCACCTGCAAAGACACCCATGGCCACTGCTACCAAGTTAGATGAAGATGGTAAGGGCAAGAATGTAGATATCTCAATCTACAGAGGCATGGTTGGTTCTCTACTCTACCTCACTACTAGTAGGCCAGACATCATGTTTGCAACATGCTTGTGTGCAAGGTTTCAATCAAATCCAAAGGAATCACATATGATAGCAATAAAGAGGATTTTCAGATATCTGAAGGGCACACCAAACTTGGGGTTATGGTATCCTAAGGACACAGGGTTCAATCTGGTTGGTTATTCTGATGTTGATTATGCTGGATGCAGAGTGGATAGGAAAAGCACCTCAGGTAGCTGCCAGTTTCTTGGACAAAGGTTAGTCTCTTGGTACAGCAAGAAACAACAATCTGTGTCAACTTCCACAGCTGAAGCTGAGTACATAGCTGCTGGAAGTTGCTGTGCTCAAGTGCTTTGGATCAGAAACCAACTTAGAGATTATGGACTTGTGTTGGAAAGAATTCCAATCATGTGTGACAACACAAGTGCAATCTCTATAGTTTCCAATCCTGTCAATCATTCTAGGACAAAGCACATTGACATCAGATATCACTTCATAAGGGAGCATGCAACTAATGGAACCATTGAGTTACATTATGTTCCCATAGAGAAACAACTAGCTGACATATTCACTAAGCCATTAGATGAAGCCACCTTCACAAGGTTGGTTAGTGAGATTGGAATGCTGAATTCTTCAAATTCTGGCTGAGTGAATATATCAACTAGATTGTTGCAGCAGTAAATACTTACTTTATCAAATGCTCAATATTTTTAAAGTAAGTATTGGCTGGATTATGATTTATAAATATTCCACAATGCTGCATATGTTGAAAATCATACATCTTTAGCTTGAAATTTCTATGAAATTTTGAAAGAATCACTATTTAATTTAGTAGAATATTCTTCAGTGAATATTTCTGGTAAATTTTAAAGATAGTGAAAATTGAATTTATGAGTGAAAAGTATAGTTCGATAAGTCAGACTTCTCGAATGGTTCATTGTTTTGTTATGGCTCGAGTTCTCGAATAGGCATATCAAGAACCCTCCTGAGTTCTCGAATAGGGTATTTTAGTTCTCTAATGATGGAGTTCTCGAATATGTATTTGAGTTATCGAATCATTTGAAAAGGCTGATTTCTCGCTGACACTTAATCGCTTTTTGGATTTATATTCAAAATTTCATTTCGCTCATAAAAACATATTTTATTTAGCTTAGAATTATTTTCTGAGTTAAATAACTGCCAGCTGTGAGTTACAAACTGCTTGAGATATCGAATAAGCCTTTCTTGACTTATCGAATAGTTGTTTTATACTTCTCGAATGACTGTCTTGTCGATACAAAACTTATATCTAATCGACAACTCAAGTCACTCACATATATACAATTTCACAACTGTTCAACTCATTTCGTTCGATTTCTCAAGCATCTAAACTCTTAAAACCTCTGAAAACCCTAACTGCGAATTTCTTCTTCAACCTTAATTCTCTTCTCTTCTCTACCCAAATGGCAAACACTAAACTCACCATACCATCCCAAACCAATTTCATCGCAATTACCAGTGATGTGGAAGCACCAAATGCTAATTTCAAGTGCTTTGTTCGATGGTTGTCTGAATCTTACATCAAGGGTGCACTATCAGCCAACCCAACCCTGTACATAGACATATTAGAACAATTCTAGAGGACAACTACAGTGGAGGTTATCGCCCTTGAGAATGCTATCACCTCATATGTTGTCTACTGCAAGATTCAAGGCGTGGATATTTCTATCACTACCGCAGACATGAATGAAGCCTTGGATTTGCAGCAAGAGGCATATGAGTCCCTGGTAACAGATGCTGAGTTGGAAGAATTCTTTGGATTTATCAACTACTCAAAGGCTATTAAACTTGGAAAGCTGAATAGGAAGTACTTGAGAAAGGAATGGAGCTATGTTTTTGCTACACTCCTTCAGGTATTCACTGCCAGGAAATCAAGCTTTGATCAGATTAGTACACCTGTGCAGCAACTTGCCTATGCCTTGGCTCATGGGAGAAAGATAGATATTGGACATCTCATCATACAAGAGCTATATGGGAGACTTGGTAAGAACACACCCAAGAGAGGTACTGAAATTTTCTTTCCCCGCTTTATTCAATCAGTACTTAATTTTAAAAATGCTTCATTGATTGAATTGCCTGGATTAGATAAAAGTAAAATAGGCTATCCTAGGTCCATGACCAAACTTATTTTTGGTAACTTGGAGACTAGGAATGATGTGGATGTAAGGCTTAAAATAACTCCCCACGTGGAGGGTTTGTTTAGGTCTTACCCCCACAACATGCCAATATTTGAGTCTAAATCTCAGTTAGCACAGCCTAAGTAAGAAGAACACAATGCTAACCCAAGGCTTGCTAACCAACCCTCTCAGACAAACACTCTACCAAACAGAGAGCCAACTGCATCATCCTCTCAAAAGGGTGATGTTAGTAAAAAGAAGAGAAAACAGGTTGCTTCTGAACCTTTAACTATCTTAACTGAAGCAGCCTTGGCTATGGAACTAGGTTTAGGAGGTGAGGAAACTGAGTCACCTATCATTAGCCTAAAGAAGAAGAAGAAATCTAAAACCACCTCTTCAGTCACCCAAATGGCTGAAGTTGTAAAATCAGGGGCAAACAGCTCACTAGATGTATCCTCTCAACAGGGTGCATCTATTGAATCAAGCATCCTCCCCAATGCACCTATTTGTACAGAGTCAGCACATGGGAGTGATGAGGCTGGCACAACACTGAGTGGAGAGCACATCATAATTGAAACTCCCTCTATCTCTCAGGGGGAGTTGCCAAAATCTAATCTACAACACACTTCTCTTCCAGAATCTACCATTCATATTTCTTTGGAGCCTGCAACTCAAGCAATTGAGGAGCAAGGCATTGATCATCAAGAATTCTTTTCTCTTGATGAGCCAATGGATTCAAGTGACTTGGTGCATGACACCTTGCTCACCACCCAGGTACCACATTTAGATGGTCAGGGAATGCATGCTGGGGCATCTCCTAATGACACCATCACAAACATAGAGGATTCACTAGTTTTAACTAGAGACTCTGTGCCTGTGTCAACTACTGTTGTAACTCATCCCACTTCTATGGAGACAACAGTAGCAGAGTCTTTCCATCCGGTTACAGAAGTTGCATCTGTAACTGAGGAGTCTAGTTTGCCTAGCTCTAGCTCTCACTTTTTGTCCCAATGGCTGAAGCCTGTGCAACATGACAGTGCTTCAGGATCAGGGTCTACTCCACCACAAATGTCCATTGAAGCTCTCCAAAGCTATGTTGTGGATCAGATTCCTGAGTTTGTAAAAATAGCCCAGAACCTTGTCACCTCCAACATCTCAAATCCAGATTATGAAGCCATCCTACTATGCCATAGGGATGATGTGGAGATGCAGAAGGCCAAGATTATTGATGATGCTGAGAGAGATGGCAATGTAGATGCCTGGATGCAAGGAAAGTATGATGTAACTCTCAGTGAAGCACTTCAATATCTTAGAGAGGAATACATCACTTCACTGGGTTCAAATGCAAAATCCCTGTCCCCTAGTGAAGTGTATGAAGCTGTCAATGATTCCTACAAGGGTTTCCTCAAGGCTGCACACTATCTTGGCAAGGGAGTCAAAACTGAAGTCAACAAGGTGAGTGACAAGACAGCCACTTCAGTAGAAGAGATAAAGAGGGCCTTTGATGCCAAATTTCCTCAACTAGACAGTGTGGTCAAAGATCTCAGACACTGCAACACCACCTGCACCAAGATGGATAATAATCTAGCTCTACTTAAAGATACAATCACAGGTCTAGGAAGCAAATTTCAAATTCTATCTGACCAGACTACAGACGCCAATGCCATGCTTAGGACACTCTTTGTAAATCAATATGGAGACAAGCTGGTCACTGAGGTTCCTGTGCATGAGCTGTCTAGATTTGAAGTGCAGAGACTTAAAGAACAATCCCTGTCTGGCTTCAAATCTAATGCATTATTCAGTAAGGTAGATGCACTTGAAAAGGAGGTAGCTACTCTCACTCAGTCCAATGCTCATCTTACAGACAAGGTACAAACTCTAACTGAGCAGTTGAACACTCAAGCCACCACCACAGCTGATGTTCTTCTGCATCAACAATCAATGTTGTCTGCAATGATGAAGCACTTGGGTCTCCCTCTACCTGAAGAATCTTCAACCCCAAAGGTCAATACTACAGCGTCTGTGCCTGACAACAAGCCTAAGGGGGAGAAGAGGACATCAAGGAACTCAAATACAAAGGGGGAGAAACCACCAGTAAAGAGCATCAAAATCATTGAAGGTGGTCATCAAAGAACTTCAAAATCTCTAATTCATGTGCCTGGCAAAGGAAAAGACAAAGTTGATGAGCCTCCTACTTCTCTGCCAGTTGTCACTCTACCAACTATGCACATCACTACTTCCAATGGTCAAAAGCAATCTATCACAACCACAGTGGTTGCAGGGAGTATGCCATCTGATAAACCTTCACTCTCCATATCTAAAAGTGCCAAGCCTGTAGAAGTGAAGGTGGTCACTAAGGCCAAGCTACAAGAAATTGCAAACTCAAATGTCTATCATGATGATGCATTCTTGGAGTTTTTGAAAGTCTCAAAAGAACAGGCTGGTGACACTCAATTGTATCTAAGGAGCTTGAAGGATCAGATCGATTACTTCACTGTGGTACCTAGAAAAGTTGATAGCTCATGGCTCAAGGAAGTAATGATGGTAGCAAAATCCAGAATCTGGCATCTAACCTACAAAACTCTACATGCCTTGAAACATTCAGAGATAGATGCGCTGATTGAGCTCATAGAGAAGAGGAATGTAAATGAAAACAATAAGAGTCTGTATGATGACTTGAGGAATGGCCAACCTTCATGGCTGCCAGAAGTGATTAAGAAGCCATGGACAATCATCTATCAGTCTGGCACCAGAGTTGAAGAGATTAAACAATTGGTCATTCCCAATGATCTCACTTCTCGAAATCACAGACTCATTATTGCCATCATTGATCTACTGCAAAAGAAGAAAGGGACAAGTACTGCTGAAGAGATAGAGGCACTGCACATTCTCATATCATACATTGCAACTGGTGTAATTCCAGAAATGGCCAAGCCAAGGAGGAATAAGGATGATGAAGATGAAGACAAGAGTGATGGGAGGAGAAGTCATCACAGGAGTGATAAGGGGGATGAAGATAAGAAGAAGAAGAAAGACAGCAAGGATAAGAAGGATGATGACCAAGGTAAAGTCTCTGAGAGGAAGAGTGGAAGACAGCAAGCCTTAGGCATTGCTGACAGTAACCTCACCACATCACAAGACTCTAAGTCTGGGGTGAATGATGTTAGTAGTGACCTACCAAAATCTACATCTATGGCTTCTGCAACTGTCTTGCCACCTCAAGAAGAGAAGAAGATTCAAGTCAAGAAACCATCTGTATATTTCAAAAAGCATACTGCTAATGGAATACTACAATGGTCCACAAACAAAGGTCACATGCTACTGCCAGGCAACCATGTCAAAAGGATCAAATTCAAACAAGCTGCAAGGAAACCAAAGCTGTCAAAATCAAGGACTCTGACAATCTATCCAGGCTTAAAACTCCAACCACTAGATGAAGATTTTGATGAAGACCAACTGCAATTCTTACAAGCTCAAAGAATCTATCATGTTGCCATTATTATAACTACCTTGAGATCAAATATACTGATGGAAGGGAGGAGAAATTCAAACAAGGAGGATGTCAACACTGGGGCAAACTACATGACATAGAAAGAATCATTGCATTGTTGAGCTCAGAAGATAAAGTGGAAAGAGTATGGAAGCTGGAGCTAATTGATTTTGTGAAGATGAAGAGAGATCATAAGGAGAAAATCAGAAAAGAGTGTCTTGAGAAATGGCTAGCAAGGGAGAAAGAAATTTAGAGACTGGAGATTGAAGCAGAAAAGCTAATGGCAAAGGGATTGTGTAGAGTTCAATTTAACCCCTATGTGGTGAAGTATAGGAGGAGAAATGGGGATTGGGTCCACATCAGAATGAATCTACTCAACCACTATCCTGCAAACATTCTGAAACCAGTGCTTGAAGATTTCAAAGACTCAATTTTCCTTGAAGAATTGGATGCTATGGCAGAAATCATAAAAGCTATGGATGAGAATACAAGGAAGGAGAAAGAAAGAAGATAGAAAGCATATGATGATTTGCAAGCCAAAGCTATGGAAAAGGAAACAAATGACAATGGCTAGTACTTCATCATAGGCTGTAAGATTACTCACCCTGTAGTTCTATCCACATTGCTAATCAAAATTCATACATGTATTGTCAAGTTTTATCTTTATGTATGTTAGGCTTGTTATCAGACATGAAATTGTGACTAAGGGTCTTACTCACAATTTGGGGGAGATTGTTAGTCACAGAGGCATGCCTGAATACATCTAATAACAAGCCTAAGTATGTGTAAAGCTATGCATTACCTACATGACCTCTTAACTGAGGGAACCTCTAGTTGTAGAGTTTCTATTTGTTCTGTACTTGTAATAGGCATCAAATTCTAGTTGTGTTACTGTACTTATAAAGTCAAGAATAATGATTGAAAGAAGTTCCAAGGTTTATGCCTCAAGCAAGGAGATAAAGACTGCCAAATAATCATAGTTGGGATTTGAAGAAAAGAAGAATTTGCCTAAGTACCAATTCGAGAAGTACATTTGTCTATTCAAGAAGTCTAGCATTCGAGAAGTCAGAGATTCGATATCTATGAAGACACTATTCGATATCTCTGAATACACTGTTCGATATCTCATTCGATATCTCAGAGATTCGATATGTCTATTACTCTATTCGAGAACTCATGGAGTCAACAAGTCAAAGCATCATTCGAGTTCTATAAGAGTCAACAAGTCAATGCTCTATTCGATATCTCAAGGACTAAAGAAGCTATTCGACATCTCAGGGATTCGATATGTCAAAATGCTCTATTCGATATCTCAAGGAGTCCCAGAGAAAAGAGCTATTCGAGAAGTGATTCGATATGTCAAAATAACACTATTCGAGAACTCAGAGTTATCGATTAAGTCAATTCGAGTTCTCGAATCAATCACTTAGCCACTTCTCGAATACATTCTTGGAGACAAAATACTGAAGAATTGTACAAGTCAGAAACCTGCAACAAGCCAAGACGCTTTATTTGACTATGTACTATAAAGCACATTGGAAAGCCTACAAAGAAGCTTGGAGAGATAAGACCAAGGGACAAGGAGCTAAAAAGTGGATCTGAACAGGCTTTGCAAAGTCAAATCTGTAGCCGTTTGGACTCTTACTCAAATAAGATAGACATACTGGAAAGTAGTTTGTTTTACCTACCTTAATTGTAGTAAGTAGGTGTATCCATGTCTATAAGGATACAGCCTCACTTCCTTAGCAGATAAGTTTTTCAAGATACATCACAAGAAATATCTCTCTAAGAAAAACGAAGCTGAGAATACTACCATTTGTATTCACAGATTGTAGCAAAATCTTTATCTAATAAAATATTAGATTAAAGTGATATTATGTTGTGTTTGTCTTTGTTATCTGTACTTACATATTTCACACATTCAACACATATCTTGTTGCAAAGATTCAAGAACAAAGAAAAGTTCAAGAATCCATTCACCCCCCCCCTCTGTATTCTTTTACTGTATTCAATACTCAACAGGTTTTAAGAATGTTTCCATATCTTTTCTCATTGATTCGTGTTGTGAATTCAAGATGTCTTCTGAATGGTTATGACCATTTATTATGTACCTTTAAATATTAAGTTGGTAAAATAGCAATATATACAATATTAAATTCATTATAAATTAAGTTGTCGAAGAAAAGAGATTTTTTATTGATGTGTTGAAGGAAAAAACTATAGAATGCATTTTCATTGAATGTGACTTGTGTGTTTTTCTCAAGGATCAACTTACAGGGATCTAATTCTGCTTCAGAGAAATCAAGAAATTGATCTTATATGGGTATTGACCCCTTCTAGGAAGGCCATTCGAGGAAAACTATACCGTGTTTTTAAATAAATGGATAATGATATAATATATATTTTAATGATCATGCAGGTAAGTTATGAATGATAGTATTGGCAACCCAATTCTGTAAAAAAAAGGCATCTGATCCATAGACATGTCTAATAATGTAAACAATTCAGTGTAATGTGTTAAGGATTGATTCCTACAAATCAGTAAGTCATAGAAATTTTAAGTCATAGAAATTTGAAGCTGGCCATTGAATATTCTAATAGGAAGTAACCTTGGTAGGATTTGGAATGAGGATGATAAAAACCTAAATCGTTTTCAATTATTTTTTTGTCAAAATCATTTTTTTGTTGATTTTATTCGATAATTAAAATACAAAACATACGATATATATATATATATATATATATATATATATATATATATATATATATATATCTGTGTGTGTATAATCGAAATAAAAATAATAATCTATCCAAGTATCGTCTATCATTTAAGAAAAAAGGTACAAAGTAGTAACTTAACCAAAATTGATATGATTTAAGCAGGAAGAGAATTGATGCAAACACTTAGTTCATTAAAGTTGGTTAGGTTTGATAGAGAATATGGAATAAGCGGTTTATATTTTCTATAATGATTAAATTGATATAATAATTTTATTTTTTAGTTTGTAAAAATTTTATATTAGAGATATTTTTATTTTATGTAAATTTATTATTAGTTTATCGTGAAAATAAAAATTAATAGTTATTATGTTTAGTTATTTGATATAAAAAAATAATAATCAATTATTAATGAGTTTAACTTGAGTTAGTTTAATCTTGGTTGAAACGTAGAGAAACATCTTACATTAATTTTAATTTGGTCTAAAATTTAGTAGACTCTGTTTGATGTTAAAATAATTCACAATATTCTGATTGGTTAGCTAATACGTTGTAGACTCGGGTATTATAATAAAGGATGTTCAAAAACAATTCATAACTAATATATATATATATATATATATATATATATATATATATATATATATATATATATAAACATATGTAATTTACTGTTATGTGGATTTATAGAAAATACCATTTACGGTTAGTACTGACTTTTTAAAATTAAAAACAATGTGATATACGAATTTATTAAATCAAGATATTACAATATTTAAATTTAATTTAACTGCAATTAGTAAATTAGAATAAGCATGATAAATAATAAAAGTTTTGTATATGATTGATTGATTGAAAAGTTCGAAGTGAATTATAATTGTCTCTAAAATAATTTTATTTTTTGGTAATTTCTTCACCAACCAATAATAATACTTATTTAGCGTATGTTTAATGATTTAAATAATTAAAATTTATGTAATATTAGCTTATATGAATTTATTAATTAATTTTATTAACAAACTATGAATTAATATATTTTTGAACTTTAAAAAAAAATCGAGTATTTGAAGGTATGGATTTTTTCCAAGTTATTTTAAATATGATTTCAAATCCGATTTTTTCAGATTTGTAGTTGAGTTAGATGAAAATTGTTTAAAATTGGTTATAATTGTGCAATATTTATTATGGAAATTAATTTGTTATGTATGATAATATAATTGTGATTAAATTTATATTAAAAGAGTGGTTGATTAATGAATGAGTAGTTATGAAATTTAATTTAAAATATATAATAGTATATATCGTGATTAATTTCAAATTAAATAGTGATTTTTCAGTAAATTTTTTTGATTTAAAAAATATGTATTTATGGATATGGTAAATAAAATCATTATTGTATTTAAATTAGAAATGTTAACTAACCATGGATAATGAGGTATAGTGAAAATGTAAATAAGGAAAATTCTTAATATAACATGATTGACAGCTCTGATTGGTTCTAAAATAATTCAGAGTTTTGTTATTGATTAACTACGCATGGATAGACTCGGGTATTATAATAAAGGATATTCGAAACTTCATAATTATCTTGTAATCATAATTCATAATGCTAATCAAGATTAAGAGACATTTGTATTATACTTGTTTAAGGTTACACTTAATCCTTATAATATGTGCATGAAAATACATATCTAAATTATGTATCTTGATATAATTACTATTGTTGTGCCCAAAATCCGCCTTGAGCCTGATTTAAGGCCCATTAAGATTACGGGTTCGAGTAATGAAGATATGAAAGGATAGGCTGGACTAGGTATGAATGCTTTGGCCCAATATGCCTTGGAAATATACTGAAAGATGAAGATTCTGGCATCTAGTTCGGGATTCAGTCATGTAGGGGTTCAGGTGCTCGAACCCCATGCGGGGGTACTACTATATGGAAGCCTGACAGGGGTTCATTGTAAGAACCTAGATTTTTGAAAGAATTAAAACTTTTGTTATGGACTGATGTATAAATGAATAGTGGTTATTGTTAGCACAAAATCACGCAAGCGTACGTGGTCACAAGTAATATATGAAAAGTCAAGTTCGTTCCCACAGAGATTGTATAATTCAGTTTATGTACCTAAACAACAATGTATGATTATTGCTCAATGCTAAGACGATTGACAAGTTGGGTTTGATTATCTAATTTAACTAAAGAGATCAACTAAACACTGTGATTTAAAACTGTTTTACTTATGAATGGAGAAACATGGGATCATAATTTCATTAAATACTTCCTTTAGAGATCATGCCCTTAATCAACATATGTGGTGGTTACGATAACTAATCGGACAACACGAAATAAGTATACGTTACCTTTCAGTACCCGCACACCAATCTACACAATATCCACAAAAGAGATAGAAATCATGCAGGCACCAATTATGTTTAGACCCTATATGTCTATAGAATTTGAAAACATAATGGTTGAAGAACAAGTTATCCACGAAGATTACACAAGGTAGTATGAGATGGTTAAAATCACACCACAAATTATGAATATCATTCACAAAATTATGCTAGCATGGCAAGTTCTAAATCTAAAGATCCACTGTCGCTTCACTAAAGATTAACAAGATAGATGTTAGCTACACATCTATTTAAATTAAGCACAACCATACAAGGATATCGCAAATTCACCACACACATATCAATTAGGCAATCAACATCTAAATTCCATAAATAACTCCATTAGGATCCCATGACGTCGATTAGTTCATAATCGAACCGATCGCCATCATGGGTTCTAATGTAAACATGATGAAAAACAAGAATTGAATGAAGATAATAATATTATTAAAGTAAGAGTTAGAAAGCAAATCCAAAAGATGAAGTAGACCTTGATCCGTCGCTTGTTACGAGCGATATTGAATCCTTCTCCGCTTTTCTCTCTTGTGTTTCTATGATAATATGTAAGATTGTTCTAATTTACAATGATAGGATATGTTTTTATAAGCCCTAGGAAACTTATCCAACAAGGAAATACCCTATATTACAATTACAACTCAAATTAAGCAAAAACAGGATTTTCCAGCGATTTTTTGGGCAAGTTGCGCGAGATTTGTGCAAATTGCACGGCTTGGCTCTGTTCTGAATAATTTTGGCGCAAGTTGCGCGAGATTTGTGCAAGTTGCACGGCCACATTCTGTCCAACTGCTTGAAATTGCCCTCATTCTTCATTTAAACTCCGAATTGCATTCCGTTTCTTCCGGCAATCTCGCAACGCGATGAACTTTCATTCTAGCCTTCAAATTCCACCTTGCAATCACATTGAAATGCTCTTTCTCTTCTAGGGTCACTTCCTGCACAACTCACTAAAACACATCAAAACTACAACAAACTTGAGGCCAAGTGAATCAATTTAAGCCGAATTGAAGCGATCCAAGTAGATATAAAATCCACTTATCATACCCCCAAACTTAAACCGATGCTTGTCCTCAAGCATAACAAATATACAACTAACTAGTACCACTTCCGTAAGTGATCACGGTTGCATTTGGCATATGCAACAAGCCCTTTAAACCCCTAGGCAGCCCTAGTGGACGAGTAAGGTCTCGTGAGGGCCTATAGTGAATGTACCCACAAAATCCATCTAACTAAACAATGCAAAAATAATGTAATGCATGTATGCAACTAATATGAAAATGCAACGATCCCCTTTAGATTCACCAAAACCAATCAACAAGCAAATATCTCAAAGAATGCAATACGTCCAAATAGAGCTCGACTAAGTCCCCGTATACTAACAATACATGAACAGAAACGTGCGTGCGTGTGGTGCTCATCAGATATACTCCTAAAACTAGATTAAAAATCATACATGCTCTTCATCAAGACAATCACAGGTTTATAAATAGAATAGACGGTAAACACATCATAACCTAGGAACACCTCTATCCTTATACGAGTTAGCCAGGAATTCATGCTTTATTACTAACAAATACGACACATAATAATATACACAATAAAGCATGCTTATTTAACCGTGCAATGGATGAGACCCCTAAAGGCTTATACAATAATACCCATGTAGCGAGCGTTGGGTTAGTGGATCCCAGACTATAAAAGCCTTAGGTCACTAGGCACAAAGTCCCCTAGAACTTAATTGCTCGAGTATTAAAGAGCTCACCCTGGTTAATTTGCATTTATTCTATTTACATGACATTTTTTTCTCTTCTTTTTCTCTTCTTTTTTTTTATTTTTCTGCTTTTCTATTTTTTTTTAACTAAATTGGAATGAGTGCGTTTCGCTCCATCTCATCCAACCCTAGACTACTCATAAACATGAGCCGGCTACTAGCCATTTTGACACATAACAACTAGCATGAAATCCCTAGCTTCCCCCAAACTTAGATTTTAGTGTTCCAATTTTATCAAGAGAATAATGAAAATTCTAAATATAATCAAGTGAATAAATCTTAAAACTAACAAACAAGCAAAATTTCAACCAAGCCAAAAAGCAACCTAATGAGACTTGTGTAAAAATTTTGTTTCCATAACATGCAAGTCAATTCCTAGGAACTATAAATCAGCCCTCTATTCATCAATACCATAGACAATAAAACATCTACCCACTAATCAGAATCAGCTCGTCCTAAGGGATCATGAAAAATGCATGCCATGAAAATGCAACTAAAATGAACTCACATGATAAACAATCACAATAACAAAATGTCCTATATGAACCAAACATGCAAAATAAACACACTACAAATGAATTACACTAAACATGCAAAACATGATTTCCTATATGAATACAATGACATAATAATACAACATACAACACTACTTATCCCCCAAACCACCCCCAAACTTGAAAGATTCAATGTCCGCATTGAATGGAAGTAAATACGAGGGAAAGTAGAAAACATACGTACTCATCAGAATCGTCACCCTCATCGGGTGAATCAGGAGGTGGATAGACAGTGCGAGCTCCATAAACAGGCCACTGAACCGTAATACCCATCGACTGAAATGTTGTACTCAAAGCCGAAGTCATATCATCCGCATACTGACGGTTGCTATCGTGCATAGCATCAATACGCCTATTCAAGCGTCGGAAGTGAGTATCCAAAGCCGTAATCTCATTTCTGCTCCGCGAAGAACCTGCTCGTGCAATGATAGGAACACGTGGTGGAGCGCCTGCTCCCTGACCACCAGCACCATCGACTCTAAAACCTAACCCTCTAGGATGTGGAACGCCGCCAGACCATTCCACCATCCTCTCAACAAACGCATCATCAATCGGGGCAATGGCCTTCTCCATAGGCTCATCCTCGTACCATTTCACCTGCACCTCATTACATAACTCCGTGATAATAGAAGGATGAAGCAACTTGCCTAGCGAACGACCTCCCAAACATTTAAGTATATTCTGATTAATGACATAACCAATGTCAATATACTCGCCCTTAAGAATGCCCCAAAGTAAAACAGCCCTATCAACGGTTACATCCGCCACATGCGAGGATGGTAAGATACTAGAGCAAATGAAAAAAAACCATGCCCTTGCATACTTAGTCAATGACGATGAAGGAAAACTTTTCTTCTCCTCACCATGCCCGAGTTTCCACACTGTACCTAAACTACATAACTCAGCTAACAATGTATCCAAGTCAACATCCTCCTTTGATTTCCTGCCCCAATCCTCGACACATCTAGGCTTCGGTGGTTGCCCAATAAGATTACAAATTGCACGTGGTGTATACTTCACAGCCATACCCCGCACAACCGTGTAACTATTCTTGTCCTCTTTAGCATTTGCATAAAATTCACAAACAATATTCAATGGGACATCGTTGGCAATTTCACAAAATCGAGCCCAATCCCTCTCCTCAATCATAGCAACCATCTCACCCAATTTAGAAGGCAACAACATTCTCTCCCGAATAATCCCCCTAGACAACAACCTATTATACTCCGCTTCGGCATCCGGAGACACAAACTTCACTACATCTCCTCCCGAATTGGAATCCTCGTCCGAAGATGGACGAGTACCACTACTACTCCCCGCCAAACGTTGCCTTTTTGGGGCCATCCAACAATATACCAACAAGCAACTAATTCAAGAACACAACAATCCCCACAACAATCTGCAAAAACACAAATTCGTAGTAAATTAATAAGATGAGATTTGAAAATTACCCACATGAATCAAAGAGGTGCCCTTGCAATGAGAATTCCCCCAAACTTGAACAATCCTTCTTGAACTTGAATGGATGGAGGGTTTAGAGATTTTTGGTTTTCTTTTTAAAGATGTGGGTTGTGTGTATAGATATAGGTATAGATGTGTATATATAGAAGTGGAGAGTGAATTGGATGTAGGTTAGAATTAGGAGATGATAGGATTTGAATTGAGAGTGAAATAGGTTTAGATTTAGAAATAAGAGGGGAAGAAAGAAAAAAAATTGGTGTTTTAACACCAATTTCCGAGTCTGGGCAGTAGGATCTGGCGCAACTTGCGCGAAAACTGGCGCAACTTGCACGACCAGTTACTGTTCATTCACATTTGTTTTTGAATGAATTCCTACCACTAATACATACTACATAATAATCTTCAATCACATGGGTTGCCTCCCACGAAGTGCTCGTTTAACGTCACTAGCTTGACTTGATGCTCGAACGTTACGTTTCTGCCAAAATGATTGAATCTGTCTCACGATTCAAAGGATCACCAACATAATAATGCTTCAACCGCTGACCATTCACCTTGAATGCCTGATCAGGTGAATTTTCAAAAATCTCAATGGCTCCATGCGGAAATACGGTTTTCACAATAAACGGCCCAGACCACCTTGACTTGAGCTTCCCAGGAAAAAGCTTGAGGCGTAAATTGAACAGCAAAACTAATTGACCAGGCACAAAAGCCTTATGAATCAACCTTCTATCGTGCCACCTCTTCACTTTCTCCTTATACATCTTGTGGTTCTCGTAAGCCTGCGAACGAAACTCCTCTAACTCATTCAACTGCAGTAACCGCTTCTCACCAGCAGCTTTAGTATCTAGATTCAACTTTTTTATCGCCAAAAAAGCTTTATGCTCTAGCTCAACCGGCAGATGACAAGCCTTGCCAAACACCAACTGATAAGGTGACATTCCCAAAGGAGTTTTGTAAGCTGTTCTATACGCCCATACTGCTTCGTCCAACTTCAAGGACCAATCCTTCCTTGATGGATTCACCACCTTCTATAAAATTCTCTTAATTTCACGATTAGACACCTCCGCTTGACCGTTTGTTTGAGGATGATAAGCAGTTGCAACACGATGTGTCACACTATACTTCGCCAACAATGCAGTAAATTGATGATTACAGAAGTGAGTCCCCTCATCACTAATAATAGCTCGCAGAGTTCCAAAATGCGTAAAGATCTGCTATTGAAGAAAATTCAGTACCACTTTAGCATCATTAGTTGGTAAGGCCTTCACCTCAACCCATTTAGAGACATAGTCCACAGCTAGCAAGATGTACTGATTATTGCAAGATGAAACAAATGGTCCCATGAAATCGATACCCTACACATCAAAAACCTCCACCTCAAGAAGCATGTTAAGAGGCATCTCATTCCTCCTAGAGATATTACCAACTCGTTGAAAACGATCACACCTCAACACGAATAGGTAAGCATCCTTAAACAATGTAGGCCAATAGAAACCTGCTTGAAGAACACGAGCTGCTGTCTTCTCTCCACCATAATGACCTCCAAAAACAGTGGAGTGACAATCCCTCAACACACCCTCGGTCTCGCCATACGGAATACAACGCCTGATAATCTGATCCACACCTTGTTTGAACAAATACGGCTCGTCCCAACGGTACCACTTCACATCATGTAGAAACTTCTTCTTTTGAGCATATGACAAATCTGGAGGGATGATGTCACTAATAAGATAGTTCACATAATCTGCAAACCATGGCTCCTCTCCTTGTACCCTGAAAAGTTGCTCATCGGGAAAAGATTCATTGATAAGAAATTTATCCTGTGAATTCTTACCGTGGTCCTCTAACCTCGAAAGATGATCCGCCACCTGGTTTTCAGTTCCTTTCCTGTCCTTAATCTCCACATCAAATTCTTGAAGCAATAGAATCCAGCGAATCAACCTAGGCTTTGAATCATTCTTTGACATCAAATATCTGATAGCTTCATGATCTGTGTAAACAATCACCTTCGTGCCAAGCAAATAGGCTCGGAATTTCTCAAAAGCATAGACAACAACCAAGAGCTCTTTTTCCGTGGTAGTGTAGTTTAACTGTGCATCATTAAGGGTTTTACTAGCATAGTAAACCACATGAAAAAATTTCTCCTTCCTCTGACCAAGAACAGCACCAACGGCATAGTCATTAGCATCACACATTAGCTCTAATGGCTCAATCCAATCTGGTGCAGTAATAATAGGTGCGGTAGTCAACTTCTTCTTCAAGAGCTCGAAAGCTGCTAAGCAATCCTCATCAAACTTGAAAGGAACATCCTTCTCCAACAAATTGCACAAAGGCTTAGAAATTTTCGAGAAGTCTTTGATGAATCGTCGATAAAAACCCACATGACCAAGAAAACTTCGAATTCCTCTAACTGAAATAGGTGGAGGAAGATTTTCAATAGTCTCAGTTTTAGCTTTATCCACCTCAAGTCCTCTACGAGATACCTTATGCCCAAGAATAATTCCTTCATGTACCATAAAGTGACACTTCTCCCAATTAAGCACCAAATTGGTCTCCACACAACTTTTCAATACCAAGCCAAGATTATGCAAACACTCATCAAATGAAGTACCAAAAACTGAGAAGTCATCCATGAAAACCTCCACATTCGTGCCAATCATATCTGAGAAAATAGCCATCATGCACCTTTGAAAAGTTGCAGTAGCACCACAAAGTCCGAAAGAAACTCGACGAAATGCAAAAGTGCCAAAAGGACACGTGAATGTGGTCTTCTCTTGATCTTTCGGAGCGATACAAATCTGATTGTACCCCGAATAACCATCAAGCAAACAATAATACTCATGACCAGCCAATCTGTCTAACATCTGATCAACAAACGGTAGAGGAAAGTGATCTTTTCTTATAGCTTTGTTGAGCTTCCTATAATCCATGCAAATTCTCCACCCCGTGATTGTCCGAGTAGGGATGAGTTCATTCTTCTCATTAGCAACAACTGTCATGCCTCCTTTCTTTGGCACACACTGCACTGGACTCACCCAAGAACTGTCTGAGATAGGATAGATAATGCCTGCATCAAGCCACTTTAGAATTTCCTTCTTCACTACCTCTTTCATGATAGGATTGAGACGGCGCTGATGTTCAACAGTTGGCTTACATCCTTCCTCTAGCAGAATTTTATGCATGCAATAAGAAGGGCTGATTCCCTTGATATCTGCTATGGTCCAACCAATGGCTATCTTGAACTCCCTCAAAATTCTCAAAAGCTTCTCCTCTTCACTTCCTGACAAGTTAGAGGCAATAATAACAGGTAAAGTAGATGCTTCACCTAAAAACGAATACCTCAAGTGATCCGGTAGGGGCTTGAGTTCAAGTGTAGGAGCTTCCTCAATAGATGGTTAAAGACGAAGTTGAGACTTTTTAAGCTCCTCTAGCCCAAGTGACTCAACTGGCAAGTCAAACCTCTTTCTCCAAGGAGTTGCATTCAACTGCTGAAGTTGCTCGGCTATGTTTTCCTCTTCGAAATTAGAGTCACCAACTAGAACCCTTTCCAAAGAATCTGATTTTAACAACTGCTCTATCTCCATATTGATTGCAGAATCAACGAAATCCACCTTCAAGCATTCTTCTTCATCTGTGGGAAATTTCATCGCATTGAACACATTAAAAGTGACATTTTGGTCTTGCACCCTCATGGTGAGTTCTCCTTTCTGCACATCAATCAAAGTTCTACCTGTAGCCAAGAATGGTCTTCCCAAGATTATGGGAATCTTCTTATCTTCCTCAAAATCCAAGATAACAAAATCAGCTGGAAAGATGAGCTTATCAACCTTCACTAAGACATCCTCCACTATGCCTCTAGGATATGTGATAGAACGATCAGCCAACTGTAAAGAGATGTTGGTTGGCTTTGGCTCCGGTAGACCAAGTTGCATGTATACCGACAAGGGCATGAGATTTATGCTAGCCCCCAAATCATACAAACACTTGCTGAAAGAAAGATTACCAATAGTGCATGGAATGGTGAAACTTCCTAGATCTTTAAGTTTCGGGGGCAACTTTTGCTGCAAAACTGCACTACACTCCTCCGTTAGAGCAACGGTCTCCAATTCCTCAAGCTTCAATTTACGAGAGAGAATACCCTTCATGAATTTAGCATAGGTCGGCATCGGTTCAAGAGCTTTCGCAAAAGGAATATTAATCTGTAGCTTCTTGAACACCTCTAAGAACTTAGCAAACTTCTTATCCAACTGTTGCTTCTGGAGTCTTCTAGGATATGGAGGAGGAGGATAGATCTGAGTATTTTTTGTAGACTGCTCCGGAGAAGCTTTAACAACAGGTTCCTTGCTCTTTACCACTTCACCAACTGGCTGATCAGCCACCAAGTCAGATTTTTCAATTTCGGGTACTGCAGAATTTTCTACTTGCTGATTCTGCACTTTTTCATCTTCCTCAGCTGCTGATTTTGGATCTGTTGTAACCTTTCCTGATCTCAAGGTTACTGCCTTGACCTGCTCTCTACTTTCCCTCTTGCCCGGATTTGCCTCTGTATCACTAGGAAGAGTTCCTTGTTTCCTAACAAGTAAATCACTTGCAAGTTGTCCCATCTGGTTCTCCAATGTCTTGAGAGCAACTGCCTGGCTTTTAACCATCATCCTCAACTCATCCATTTCTGATTTTTCATTAGAAGATTGCCCCGCATTAGCCTGGGGTTGTTGCTGCTGAAATCCTGGAGGCTGATATGGTTGCCTTGGAGCATACTGCTGTTGATAGCCCTGATTGAGTGGCTTAGCTTGCTGTCCCTGAAACTGCTGCTGATAGGGCTGTTGTTGAGGACCTTGAGTATAACTCCAGCTAAAATTGGGATGATTTCGATTATTAGGATGATAAGTGGCTGGCACTGGTGCAGCAGGTCTCTAGAAATTACTCACGCACTGTGCTGATTCAGAAGAGATAGCACACTGATTTGTCTCATGTGCACCCGCACATAGCTCACAAACACTAGCAACCTGCTGAACTCCATAATTTGTAAGAGAATCCACCTTTATAGTCAAAGATTTCAACTGAGCTGCAATAGTTGAAGCTGTGTCCACTTCAAATATACCTGCTACCTTGCCTTGAGATAGTCTTTGGATTGGATTCTGATATTTATTCGCCGCCATCATCTCAATCAACTCATACGCCTCATTATAACTCTTCGCCCATAGAGCTCCACCAGAAGCTGCTTCAAGCATGGGTCTAGTCTGTGCTCCCAACCCGTTGTACAAAGAATTAATCACCATCCAGTCAGGCATACCATGATGAGGGCACTTTCGTAGCATCTCCTTATATCGTTCCCAAGCTTCACACAAAGTTTCACCAGACTGCTGTGTAAACTGAGTAAGAGCATTCCTGATAGCTGCAGTTTTAGCCATTGGAAAGAATTTGACAAGAAACTTCTGAGCAAGATCATCCCAAGTAGTGATAGAACCTGCTGGTAGAGAATGCAACCAGCCCTTAGCTTTGTCCCTGAGAGAGAATGGAAAAAGCCTCAGCTTTACGGCATCTTCAGACACACCATTAAATTTGAAGGTGTCACAGATCTCGATGAAATCCCGGATGTGCATATTAGGATCTTCCGTAGGAGCACCCCCAAACTGGACTGAATTCTGAATCATCTGAATAGTACCAGGCTTAATTTCGAAATTGTTAGCTGCGATAGCCGGCCTGACAATGCTAGATTGGATGTCCATGATCTTTGGCTGAGAATAATCCTTCAAAGCCTTAGTCTCCTCTACGGCTGCTATTCGATCACCCATCTCAAATGTTGTTTCAAGTTCTTCCTCTCCTTTTTTATATGCAACTAAATCAATGTCTTCCAAATTATCCCTACGAGTTTGCGAACATGTTCGCATACACGCTCAAGTACCTGAAACCCAGAACAATCAACTATATAAGTAACAATCCGAGTCAGTGAACTTTAATGACCACTGATGTCAAGCACATAAACTATAACAAATCCCCGGCAGCGGCGCCAAAAACTTGTTAGCACAAAATCACGCAAGCGTACGTGGTCACAAGTAATATATGAAAAGTCAAGTTCGTTCCCACAGAGATTGTATAATTCAGTTTATGTACCTAAACAACAATGTATGATTATTGCTCAATGCTAAGACGATTGATAAGTTGGGTTTGATTATTTAATTTAACTAAAGAGATCAACTAAACACTGTGATTTAAAACTGTTTTACTTATGAATGGAGAAATATGGGATCCTAATTTCATTAAATACTTCCTTTAGAGATCATGCCCTTAATCAACATATGTGGTGGTTACGATAACTAATCGGGCAACACGAAATAAGTATACGTTACCATTCAGTACCCGCACACCAATCTACACAATATCCACAAAAGAGATAGAAATCATGCAGGGACCAATTATGTTTAGACCCTATATGTCTATAGAATTTGAAAACATAATGGTTGAAAAACAAGTTATCCACGAAGATTACACAAGGTAGTATGAGATGGTTAAAATCACACCACAAATTATGAATATCATTCACAAACTTATGCTAGCATGGCAAGTTCTAAATCTAAAGATCCACTGTCGCTTCACTAAAGATTAACAAGATAGATGTTAGCTACGCATCTATTTAAATTAAGCACAACCATACAAGGATATCGCAAATTCACCACACACATATCAATTAGGCAATCAACATCTAAATTCCATAAATAACTCCATTAGGATCCCATGACGTCGATTAGTTCATAATCGAACCGATCGCCATCATGGGTTCTAATGTAAACATGATGAAAAACAAGAATTGAATGAAGATAATAATATTATTAAAGTAAGAGTTAGAAAGCAAATCCAAAAGATGAAGTAGATCTTGATCCGTCGCTTGTCACGAGCGATATTGAATCCTTCTTCGCTTTTCTCTCTTGTGTTTCTATGATAATATGTAAGATTGTTCTAATTTACAATGATAGGATATGTTTTTATAAGCCCTAGAAAACTTATCCAACAAGGAAATACCATATATTACAATTACAACTCAAATTAGGCAAAAACAGGATTTTCCAGCGATTTTTTGGGCAAGTTGCGCGAGATTTGTGCAAGTTGCACGGCTAGGCTCTGTTCTGAATAATTTTGGCGCAAGTTGCGCGAGATTTGTGCAAGTTGCACGGCCACATTCTGTCCAACTACTTGAAATTGCCCTCATTCTTCGTTTAAACTCCGAATTGCATTCCGTTTCTTCCGGCAATCTCGCAACGCGATGAACTTTCATTCTAGCCTTCAAATTCCACCTTGCAATCACATTGAAATGCTCTTTCTCTTCTAGGGTCACTTCCTGCACAACTCACTAAAACACATCAAAACTACAACAAACTTGAGGCCAAGTGAATCAATTTAAGCCGAATTGAAACTATCCAAGTAGATATAAAATCCACTTATCAGTTATGCCTACAGTGTATTAGTGATTTCAATGAAGATATAAATATTTTAATGGATATGGATTCCAGTGTTTGTGTACTATATGGACGATGATAATTGATTGACATTTTATATAAGAATAATCTATCGTCAAGGAAGTAGGCTATGGTATCCAGGGGAAGGAAATATTCTTATGTCATCCAAATCGATATCTGGTATAAGTTAAACAATTTCGTAAAAGAGGTAACGAATGCTCAAGAAAGCGCGAGAACACTTTTCAAGTGTAAGGAATAAAAAGAGAATAATTGGTGAATAGTATTTTTGGTGGATTTTGGAATATTACCAGACGAACCTATATAGAAATATTCAAAATGGATTTCTGAGTTTGTATTGATGATCCATGGACAAAATAAGTGTATGTAAATGATATCAGAATTTGAAAAATAGAACTTTTATTTCCCCCGAAATTTCCAAGATACTGAAGGATCAAGGGATATAATATGGAATTAAGGAATTGTATCACAGTGAAGCAATGGAGTGCTACTTATAAGTCGTAGCGTATTAATTTTATTAACGAGACACAAAGGAAATCGAATTGGTGGAAAAAGAAGAAACCAAATGACTTAAATGTAAGTCAACTAATAAAGGAATGGTTTAGTTGCATTTTTTTTACAAAATGGAGTTGCATAATTTGGTGCTAACACTTGGACTAATGACAATTAGCCAACACAAAAGTAAGAGATGCATCCATTATTTAGATAAATATTACATGAATTATGTCATTATATTAAAACAAAAACAAAAACCAAACCAAGAACACCACAAAAGTGATGCTCTCGGCCTAGCATCAAGAAAAGGGGAAAAAGAGAGATTCAACCATCCAAATCCTACCATATAGAGCTTAAATCAAAGAGGAAGAAGAGTAGAAGATATATTTTGAATCTCATCAACATTCATTAAGTTTATCATGATCAAAATCCAAGTTAAAGATGATGATGAATAGTGTTCCTTATGAACTAACTTTTATTTCTTGATTTCTTTTGATCATCCAAGCTATACTAAGGCTAGATAAGGGCTAAAAAAGGCTTGATAAGTACATACATACATCAAGGAAGGTATAACACTCTTGAAACCCTAGCTCTTACTTTGAGAGTTATAAAGATTTGATGCATGTTTGGAGCATTATGATTATGATTGGACTTTGGTGATTGTTAAAATGGTTTTGATGGAGGTAAAGGCAGTGTTTAGCCTTGGTTGAATGTTAAATAACATGCATGAGTTGTTGGAATGGAAACTATGATATTTGGAGGTTATAAATTTTGGGATTATTCGATTTATAGCCGTCATAATGCCGAAATTTCGTTAACCATTACAAATCCATTTTTAACAGTTGGGATAAATCACTGATCTTGATGAATAGATAATCCATACCTGTAGATCTCGAGTCATAGATCATTCTGGCGAAAGAATCGAAACAAACGGACTTACGGTTTAGGAGATATGGTCAAATTAGTAAAAGTGGTTCGTAAACGTAACCCTTCAGTTTATGGCCTCATATGAACCACTTAAAACAATATTTTTGGTGATGAATCTGGTTTAGTAAATACTAGAGGTTATGATGAAGATGTGAGAAAAGACCATATGTCAAAAGAATCATTTTTCAATTTTATAAAAATATGTGAATCAAGGTTAAGTGCGAGGGAACCCCTAAAAGAACACTTGGTTATAACTTCGAAGAACCACTTAGAAAACAGATACTAATTTTGAGGTATAATCTTCTCGGGTAAACGACCAACCCTAGGACTTATATAGCCTAAGCATCTATCAAGTATAAGTATAATGACGAACCTTGATAACAAATAAGTGTCGGATCATAACGACAATAATAGAGGCTAACTTGAAAGCGTATTTTATCTTAAGTAAAGTAGTTACTTGGCTTTTCAAATGTTAAGTGATTAACCTTGAATAATTTTGGATTGTTTATAGATCACCGAACTGATCAGAGACACGTTACCCCTACGACCCTTCCAGGCAAGAGTTCTTTTATCTATACTTTAATAAATTATAAATTCTTGGAAAATGATTTTGTTGAAAAATGTATATATGTATACATGATTTCATATTATCGCTTTGGCAAGGGACATGTTTCCTGATTTTCTGAAAATTATTTATGTACATAATTAATGCAAGGTACTTTATGGATAAAATAGGGTAATTTGGAAAATGGAATTACGAAAAAGAAATTTTCAGAATAAATGGAATAATAACTTGATAATGGGGATTCTATCTTTGGGCTGAGTTCAATGCAGTCCAGCTTGCAATATTTTATTCCGGCCCATGTGTTGCCGAGGGGGGATTGTGGAGAACTTTCCTCCAGGGATGATGACCGGAGAGGATCATTCCTTCTACTAGTAATAAACAGGAACAGGTACGTATAGGGCGACTGATCATCGTCCTGTCGTATCTGGCTATGGTGAAGATCCCCTAAATTCTTAAAAGAAATTGATAGAAATTTGATTTCCTTAATATTCTTGAAAGGAAGGAAATGATATGGAACAATGAATGGTATTAAGGGAGTTGAAGAGAAACTAATATTATATTTTCATAAAAACGGAAGTGATTTCATCATGAATAATAAGCAAGTTTATGTTGATGTATTGTTGCGCAAACAAGATATAAATGCTTATGGGAAATGTTTTCTTCACTTACCTTGTAAATTCATCATTTATATTTTTATTGAGCAATGTTCGTTAAATACATAACACATATTTCCAAAGTTTTCTGTTATAAATTGTTTTATTTCAAACCGGGTTTTTAAAATGTTATCTTGCTGAGCTATTTTAGCTCACTCTTGCCTATGTTTATATAACTGCTATAGCAGATGTCGCCGATACGTCGCACCACACCCCGGAAGCGGGTAAGGGCAGGGATATATGATAGGGATATGTCGCCTATTCCTGAGGCAGCTTATATATATATATATATATATATATATATATATATATATATATATTCAGGGTATGAGTCGACGTGTGTAAGTTAAATCAGAAGGTTGTTGTAATATATTTTGGTTGTTGATATGCTTCCTGTAGAAGTATTTTCAGCAATGCTACTTAAATATTCTGGGTTTGTAATAATAACTTTACTTTAACTGTTTCAATGATGGATGCTGTTCTCTATGCATATGACTGGTGTGTGTTGTTATAAGTGTGGGGTCAATAGTGTGCGTATATAATGTCATTAAATTACTAAAGTATCAAGAGTATAATATGTTTAAATGGAAATTGGACCGTGATGATCTAGATCCCTGACCCCGGATCTAGGGGTGTCACATTCATGCAGGTGAAGGGCTTCCAGGCAGGGTTCACACTCGTACCCCGACAATCTGCGGGAATTGGCCCAGCAGCCTCCTAAATTGTAGGAGAACGGATATATATCGCTCTAACAGACTTGTGGATAACTCCTAAACATCAGAAGTGGCCCAACAACCTCTGGAATCATGGATAATCATCATATATACATGGACTATGTATATATATGCGGATATATGATGGAAAATCATATAAATATGAAGATAATCATGGATTTATGGATATATAACAACTGGATAATCATGGCTGGTGGAATAACTACTAGATAATCATATCATTTTGGATAATTAGCTGGATCAGTTCAGTAGAGGAAGATAAATATAAAACATATATGATATATACACTGCGTATATATATAGGCAGCTGTACAGCGGAAGGCCAGGGTTTAGGTAGTGTCCTAAGGGAACTAGGACTCTTCTTCATCACAAAATAACAAATGGATCAGCATGGTCAGGAGGATAAGGCTTATCAAAACGTGGCTGAGCTATCAACAAGGAGTCCAAACCTTAGAACTACATGGGACTTGATTCCTATAAATATAGGATATGTAGGCACTTTGCAAGGGTTGAATCTCACTTCTCTCTACAAAAATCATGTAGAAAACTTGATCAATACACATATCTGGCAGCTGGGATCGACTGAGTAGGAATTACTTCATCCTTGCTATCCGGTGACCTTGCAAACTCAGTCCCAAAATCATTACAAACAATCGTCCACTCTCGCAGTTGAACGCCGGGCTGTAAACGCTTGAACGCCAATTCTGCAGCCGGAAATCAAGCGATTCATCCATTATTCCAGCGATATTCTCTCGAAATGTTGTACCAAATTCCTCTCACAACATTTTTGGCACTAGAAGGAGGGGCATTGGATGATCTTTTGAGAGGAAAGATTGCGAAAAGCTTCGACGATGAACATACACCGAAGAACAATTGAGGTGACCACGAAATTGGGCCCGAGAAGGTGCTCAACAATCAAGGTATGGTGGATTATATCATGAGGATGGGCTGGAAAATTGAGTCTCTAAAAAAAATATAAGAAAAGATGAAAAAATGGGAGAAAACATCATGGCTCATCGAAAAAAAGATGAAGAAGAAGGAAGGTTAGGGGTTCAGCAATGCGGGGTTCCGCGATCCAGAAGCTTCTCCAATCAGGTGCATCAATACATATAATAGAACGTACGAGGAACTGAATGTCCACATATTGATGGAGATAAAGGCCATTTGGAAAGGTACCAGTTGAGAGGTTCAAGCGGTAAAGGATGGAGAAGCCTCAATCTGGTGGTCGCACCCATGACAAAAGGTTCCACACAGATGAACCCCCAATTTCTAAGCTAGAAGGTTCCTCAAAGTCAAACCCCCAGTTTCTCAGTCAGAAGGCTCCTTGCAGATGAACCCCCAAATACTCAATTATGGAGAACGTACTCATGGTAAAAGGTACCCATAACTAGATGAACCCCCAATACTTAATTTTGGCATACGACATGGAAATTTTTATTATCAAAAGGTGGAGATTATCAATCTAGGGGTTCAACTAGTTGGAGGTTAAGCTCTATCAAGCTCCCTTTCAACAATTCTGGGGTTAAACAAGTCCAGGAGTTTCCGTTAAAGATTGTGGAGCACAACACTAGTTCGCACCACAGCTCAATCCATGAAGGGAGTAAATGGGTGAACTTGAATGATGATGGGGGTACGAATACCATGATTGATGAGATGTAGGTGAATTCCAGCACAGATAAGGGTGCGAACCTCCTGATAGATGAGTAACAGGTGAACCCCAGTGCAGATAGGGGTACGACCCTCCTGACTAAAGGGGTACGGGTGAACCCAAATTGAAGCAGAGATGCGAACCCCATGATTAATGATCAGTATATAAACTTGGATGATGGCAAGCATATGGACTCCCTCATTGGTGTGCTACTGGAAATATTGTACATTATTCTCTTAGATACCTCTTGTTTCTTACAACGAGCTAGCTTAGGTAAGCTTAGAGGTGTCTCATTGATAATTTACATATTCGGTATGAAGGTTTCCCATCAACATTTACCATGAGAACACGAATGAGCTGGAAGACTAAGCTTCCATGAAAAAGAGGTTTATTGGTGGGAGCAACCCAGACGGGGGTTCAATGATGACATGTTCAAGGATATAAGTCCTAGAACCCTGAGGCTTCACTTAACAAAAGCCCGAGTATGTTCAATAGACTGGGCAGGGAGCTTAATATGAAGCTTGTCAAATTAAAATATGGAAAAGATTGGTAAAAAGGACTCCCCCAGAAATGAGCTTCCTAGAAATGGGGTTCTTATACGATAGGTTCGATGATGGAAGGCCCCTTGATCATAAGCAAGAAGCTGAATAATAAAAAGGCCCGCAATAAGCAAGAAGAACCCGGGAAGCAACCTGAAAAAGGGTTTAAGCATGGAAAATCCCATTCAAAGGCTTTAAGCCAAAATGGAAAATATTGGAACTCAATGTAGGGGTTCCACCATGGTAGTTGTGTCACTCGACATGAGAACCCCAAAAGAATTAATTAGTTCCTAAAGGGGATTCATTAAGAAAAAACAATCTTGGCCATGTTTGGCCTCTTATGCAACAAATGGGCATTGCACAACTGGTGTGGGATACTCAAATGGTTAAATCAAGGAAATGGACAAAAGTAAACACCTCACTGTACGGGTATGATGGAAGCTCCATTCAGAATACTTGAGGAATCATGTTACCAGTAACCCTGCTGATGGAACCCTATAAAGTGGTTCCAGTTTTTCGGGGGGTAGTACCACCCATAATGTTGATGTAAATGGCTGATCTAATGGATGATGATGAAGGAAGAACGCATCATATAGAAGCAATAGTTGAAAAGCTTTTCAAAAAATGAATCAATAAAGTCCAGAGATTTGACGTTGCCTCTTTGACAGAAAGTATGAAGGAACCTCTATAAATGAAAAATGAGGAGTTCTTGGTTGGACATGCGATGACACCAAATCAAAAAAGGTGAAAGCAACTTATAAAGGTGCTCACAATGAAAACTTCAATAACAGTGGAAGGTGGAAGCTCAGAATATCAAGCTAAAAAACATTGAGCAAAAGGTCTTAAGTAGTGACCTAAATGAAGCTCTAGCAAAAAGGTTATCATGGAAGTTGAAGGTGGACTTGAACTTCTCACGAACTGAAAATGTCACTTGTAGTATTGAAGAATGAACCCTTCTTATCCACCAAATTGGAAGGAGTTATGGTTGATAGCGTATCCTACAACACTATGGTAGGATGACCCGTTCTAAAGAAGATGCAAATAATGGACTTAATTTATAATGTGGCTATGAGGGTTCTCATTTTGTAAACTCCTCAAGCACAAGAAGCTGGAAGGTTCCCACAAAGGGGTTCCCTTGCTATAGGCCCTTCGAACATCAGAAGTTGGAACATGTGGAAACTTCAAGGAAGGAATTGTGGAAACTAGTGGAGGATTGTAATCTCGATGAAATTATGGAAAAGATGCTACTAGACAAGGAACGGGGTATGATTGACCTCTCGATCAATAAAGAGATGGGTGCGACGTTCATATATGAACCCCTTAAAGGAAAAACCAGAAGCTGCAAAAGCTAAAGGAAACAACAAACCTAACAACGGAACCTCAATTGGAAGGCAACTTGGTTCGCATATAAGCGACGTGTTCACCTCATTTTTGAAGACAAACCTTACAAATAGGCTGTTATCTCTTAAGGGGTAGCTTCCCCTCAAGGCACTGTTGCTAGCGGCTTCCCCCTAAGGATGGAAGAAATTTGAATACTGGTGAAAGGCATACTGGGGGGTACTGCAGAGGCCAAAGAAAGGAGGTTTTATCATCTAGACAAAGAAAATGGTTACATACCTCGCATTTATAAGGAGGAGCATGGCTTCCCACACGGATTAAAAAAGAGGTTGAAACTATGGTGAGACGTGTATAGCCAGCTTCACAGATGTCCATTTAGACTTCTCCTCAAAGAGGATAAGAAGTTGAATATGATTCAATATTGGCCATGGACAAACTACGCCGAGGAATAGGGGGTAGTGGATACCAAGCTACATGGATGATTTCTAAGATGCACCCTATTTTTAAATGAGAAGATGTACAAAGGAAGTTCAGGTTCGCGAACCCTTGGCGGCCTTCAGCCTCAAAACCCCTTATTGGGTTACAACGACAAAACTCGACATAAAACACAATCTTTAGCAATCAACATGGTTAGATTTATAGGTGGTCATAACTATATTCACGGCATACACCTGGAGTAAGGTCTTAAAGGTAGGTGTACCTGAACCCTATGGCGGGAGGTTTAGTCAATTGAACTCGGGGAAGCTTGATTCATATGAATTTATGGTACCAAGGAGGGTTGTGAAATATGGTTTCAAACTTGGAACATGGAAGAGATCATTGGAAAACCATATCGGGTGGCATGGATATAATCATCAGGATGTAGAAGTGTGTGAAGATGGCGAGTATGTACGGGCATATGCGCATCAAACGTAAGCTACCAAAGGTTAGCTGAGGCAACCACGACGTAGGGTACGACATCGGTACCTTGGAGGGTCAAGAATGGAAATTATTGAATCATCATCGGAGAAAAACAACATGGTCTTTCTTTGAAGGAATATTACAAGCAATAGCCGCTTCACCTATAATACCCCTTGTTTCTTACAATGAGTATGCTCACATAAGATTAGAGGTTCAGGGTGAAGGTTGATTGAACCTGATTGCGGATTACATAAGGTTCCTCTTGCATGTAATGGCTACAAGGAACCGGGGGGTAGTGGATGGTATACTGCCATGATGGTATCTTGAAAGTGGTAAATTTTTAAGCAAATATAACTTTTATGCAATGAATGGGTCAGGTCCATGAGATTCTTGATGTTCTGGTATGCGAACCCCTTATGGAATTTAACTTTAAGGTACCCTTGGAAGCTGGATCAAGGAGTATATGCGGATTAGATTTCACAAATTGGTTTGGAAAGGATTTCTCATGTATGGATTATGCATGAGCTGGATTTACAACATATGGATTATATGCTAATGGATTGGAAGCATATGGATTGGAAACATATGGAATATATGTTAATGGATTACACGGAGAGTATGTAACATGTATGGATTATACATGAATGGATTGGAATGCATGTGGTTTACGTGTGCATGGAATAGAACACATATGGTTTACGCACATATGGATTGGAACACATGTCGATTACATGTGAATGGAATTGGGACCTATGGTAGGAAGGTCCTAGGGAAACTAGGGCCACAGGGTTCCTTTATAATGGGGGTTCACTCGCTTGAACCCTGAAAAGTCATAATGTCTTCAAACTTTCGTGTAATCAAGTTGGTGGATAACCAACCCCGTTATAGGATTTGTGTGTAACTGAGGAAGCTACGTATAAATTGGCAAATGGGTTCACCACTATTCCAGGGAAACTGGGTGAGTGAAGTCCTAATCTTGGGTATCGGAACACTAAGGATATTAGCGGTGTGAGAAAATCACATGGGACTGGCAAACGGCTTCGCCATGACCCCAGGGAAACTGGGTGAGTGAAGTCTAGCTCTTTAAAATTGGAATGCTAAGGACATTATCATTTTGAGGAAATCATAAGGAACCTCGTTGAGGGAATCTCCGAGGATGGAACCTGGTCGAGGGAAACTCCCAGGATGGAACCTCGTTAATGCGAATTCTTCATGCACTCTAGGTGTGATCCCGTAGACCGGTCTAGGATTAGGGGTTCTGTCAGTAATAGGTTCTAGCTTATATCAGTGTAAGTCCGGGGGTAAGGTATGAGCACTTATCTGTGAAATAATTTTTATGACTTGATTAAAACTATGATCGCTTCATATCTTATGCTCGCATGCCTTCTTTGTGTGTCCATATGTTATTGTTTACGTGAACCTAGTTCTTTACTATAAGAAAGGTCATGCCAAAGAGCACTAGGGGGTAGTGGGTGTATGGACCTTCTAGGTAGGAACCTCTTAGGTACGGGCTTCCTCTAGGAGTATGGATTGGATTGGATTTGGATTGGATTGGATTTGGATCTGGATTGGATTGGATTTGGATTGGATTTGGATTTGGATTAGATTTGGATTTAGATTTGGTTTGGATTTGGATTTGGATTGAATTTGGATTTGGATTGGATTCCTCATGTATGGATTATGCATGAGCAGGTTTAACATGTATGGATTATGCATGTCATGGGTTCGCGTCAATCCTAGGGACACTAGGCTAGCGAAACTCCCATCAACTTAAAGCCCACGTAAGCCATCGGCAGGCAGTGTGGTTAGGCCCACGTGAACCCTCAACAGGTAGTGTGGTCAGGCCCACGTGAACCCTTAACTGGTGGTGGTGTCCTCTTATTATTTACATTATGAGTACGAAACAATGCTCACATTAGCTTCAAGCTCGCGTAAGCCCTCGGCAGGTAGTGTGGCTAGGTCAACGTGAACCCTCAATAGGTAGTGGAACCTTCTTTCTGGATTTGCATTGACCCTAGGTGTCCTAGGTGAGCAAAGCTCCTTTCAATCTTACGCCTACGTAAACCCTTCATAGGTAGTATGGTGAGCCCGCGTGAACCCTTGATAGGTAGTGGTGAGCAAATATATACAAGTTAAGGCTATTGCGTGAAACCTCGATATTTATAAAACATTCAAAGGTACAACTGGGTGAACCCCTAGGGCTTGAATGTACCCCTAAGCAGTCTACTTTACATATGGAATATGCACAAACAAAGGTTCGAGGATTCAAGCGGAGGAAGGCTTACATATCATGCAAGAAGGAACTCTGATCCTCGGAGGGTATTCAACATCTCACCATGGAAGGACTTACATAATGGAAAGAGGTCTTCATCTAATGCTCAAAGGGAGGCAGCCCCAACCTGATGGGTTCTGTGGTTGAACTTTGATTTGGATTGACGTGCTAAAAAAAAAATATAAGTTCTACTTTCATTCTTTTACATATTCTCTATCACGCATGTTTTCTGTGCATACAAGGGAATTTTTATAGCATTTAGCTAAAAACTTCATTGCGAAGTTTATCTTTTCAAATAGGTCATTATCTTCTGTTATGCATTAATTCATGTTCATCTGAATGCGCGTATCACATGGTTTAACACTTGCATGGATTTACACATAAAGGGTCATCATGACATATATTTACTCACATTATGCATGAGATTCAAAATTATTTTCAAACTTGTTGGCTGAAGTTGTCAAGTAGGTACTTAGGCATACTTTATGCCTCATAACGTAACCAGTGGGAAAGACATAGTTACAATTGGGGAGGTTTCTATAACCTTACCTTGGTCCCTCTTGGGGTACGCATATAAGATCATCTGCATCATATGGATTATAGGTTCACTTAGGAAAATCCCAATAGTTTATGGGCATGGTTTGACAAAGTCCCATGGCTTATGGGAACAGTTTGGAGAAGTCCCACAACACTGGGCATCATTGGAGAAGTCCTCAAAATACTTAGTAATATCTTGGGAGGTCCATTGCGATGGTTTCATGAAAATCTCTATATATTGTGGCATATGTCTTGAAGAGTACGTTCGCCAAGGTTCTACTTGAGTGTGAAGGCAGTAATGGGTTTATTTATACAAAATCATTTGCACTCGCATAATCATACTTGCATCTATGCGTTATATATCTATACGCTATGTGCATTATATATGTGAGCTACTTAGCGCATGTTACTAATCACTTTTTCTGGTTGTCTTGGTAGCCCAGGGTTCTAGAATATTGAAGCTTATTTGCAACAGCGGAAGCTTCATGGCTTCACCCACAAGGATTCACACATGGAGACCAACCTCACAAGGAAAAGAAATATATCAAGAGGTCAAGCTATGGTTTTCAAGGAAGAAGGCTGGAAGTTGGTAGGTTCAGGTGATAAGGATAAAAAGCTCATGATCGATTGGAACGGGTACATCATACATGGTATAAGGTATGTGGAAGGAGTTTATTTAAGGATGCAGATGGGATATATATGTGGAAGCATTATATTTCCTATTTCTTACGCCGAGTTAGCTCATGTAAGCTTGGGAGCATGATGTGGAAGCTATGTATTTCTCTGTGGAAAATAAGGAAGGATTAGACCATGTCATACTTTGGTTCCTTTTGCATTCAATGGTTACCAAAAGGAATCGGGGGGTAGTTGTTATGCCCAAAATCCGCCTTGAGCTTGATTTAAGGCCCATTAAGATTACGGGTTCGAGTAATAAAGATATAAAAGGATAGACTGGACTAGGTATGAATGCTTTGACCCAATATGCCTTGGAAATATACTGAAAGATGAAGATTCTGGCATCTGGTTCGGGATTCAGTCATGTAGGGGTTCAGGTGCTCGAACCCCATGTGGGGGTACTACTATATGGAAGCCTGACTGGGGTTCATGCATGTGAAGGGCTTCCAGGCAGGGTTCACACTCGTACCCCGACAATCTGCGGGAATTGGCCCAGCAGCCTCCTAAATTGTAGGAGAACGTATGTATATCGCTCTAACAGAGTTGTACGTGGATAACTCCTAAACATCAGGAGTGGCCCAACAACCTCTGGAATCGTGGATAATCATTATATATACATGGATATGTATATATATGCGGATATATGATGGAAAATCACATAAATATGAAGATAATCATGGATTCATGGATATATAACAACTGGATAATCATGGCTGGTGGAATAACTACTAGATAATCATATCATCTGGGATAATTAGCTAGATCAGTTCAGTAGAGGAAGATAAATATAAAACATATATGATATATACACTGCGTATATGTATATAGGCGACTGTACAGCGGAAGGCCAGGGTTCAGGCAGTGTCCTAAGGGAACTAGGACTCTTCTTCATCACAAAATAACAAACGGATCAGCATGGTCAGGAAGATAAGGCTTATCAAAACGTGGCTGATCTATCAACAAGGAGTCCAAAACCCTAGAACTACATGGGACTTGATTCCTATAAATATAGGATATGTAGGCACTTTGCAAGGGTTGAATCTCACTTCTCTCTACAAAAATCATGTAGAAAACTTGAGCAATACACATATCTGGCGGCTAGGATCGACTGAGTAGGAATTACTCCATCCTTGCTATCCGGTGACCTTACAAAATCAGTCCCAAAATCATTACAAACAACCGTCCACTCTCGCAGTTGAACGTCGGGCTGTAAACGCTTGAACGCCGATTCTGCAGCCGGAAATCAAGCGATTTATCCGTTATTCCAGCGATATTCTCTCGAAATGTTGTACCAAATTCCTCTCACAACAACTATATATTTACTTTCTCAAGTAATTCATCCATCCGAATTATCTATTATACTATTAAGTTAAATCTAATCTTAATTAATATCAATTATAATTAGGATTTTAATGTCGTTTACCCATTATTTTTCACTCTCCATCCCTTCAATTATTCTCTCTCTCTCTCTTTCCCATTTTCTAATTACAATCCACTTACTCCATTTTTTCCTCATTTTGTAGTTACCCATCCCCCTAACTTTCATTTCTTAATATCAATATCAAAATCTAATCATAATATATGTACTTATCTTCCTCAGTGACTAACCTAACTTAATTTAATTACTATTATAGTGAATGATAGTCGAGTGTCTTTAACAATAATGTTTTTTTATGTTTATTGATTCCGGATGTATTCGACTATCTATCCCGTTGTTTATGTCATTTTGAAATGTGACTATATTTATCTTCTTATTAAAAAATTTTACAGTAACTTCAGTTTTTGGTTCTAGTTCCCTTTGTATAATTCTACACTAAATTCTCCTAAAATTAAATATAATAAATTTTAAATCTGCGATACATTATATTTTATATCTGGCATCTTCAAATTTGATTCAAATTTAAAATCATTAATCTTTAATCAAAAATTTGTATTAATAATTAAAAGTTGTATTTTGTAAAATCATCAAATTTACATCAATCATTATATATCTAATTAAAATTATATTCAATAAAATGAAAAACTATTGCAATCAATTTACATATATATAGTTCTTGAAATATTTAATCAAAATATTTGCACTCACCTTTCTTAATTACTAACCTAACTTAAAGTTAATTATTATAGTAGTAGATACTAGATTAGTGTCTTTATAAATAATTTTTTATGTTCTTTGATTCCGGATGTATTCAACTATTTCTCTCGCCATTTACGTTCTTTAAAAATGCGATTTCATTGGTCCTCTTAATCAAATTTTCCACAATAACTTCGATTTTTTGTTTTCACTTTTTATAATTCTACACTAAATTCTCCTAAAATAAGTCATAATAAAATTTGCATTTATTGATACGTACATTATATATTATATCGACCATCTTCAATTTTGATCCAACATTATTATTTTAAAACCTTTAATCAAAATTTTATTATAATAGTAGAAATTTGTATTTTATAAAATAACCTAACTTTACATCAATCATTATGTATCTAATTAAAATCATATTCAATAAAACAAAAAAAAATATTATAATCAATTTACATATATATAATTCCTGAAATAATTAACCATATCTTTGAATAGAGATATAATTTAGTTAAATACTTTTATAGCAAAACCCATTCCAATCTTTTTATCCACTAATTTCATTATCACCTCACACGACCTGATTACGGGTATTTAACCATATTATTCATTAATTGATGATTAAATTTTCTTGATTACTCGTTTACTTATACTCAAATAAATTCAAATAAAAATTTTCAAAAACTAAAATAAAAAAATTTGTTAATCTACTTATTCAAAATTATGAAATTTTATTCAATTATAAGAATATGTATAAAAGTTGTCACATAAACTAAGAATTGCGAAAAAAATAATTGAAAATTAATTTTTTTTCTTATCCCTATGATAAGTGCATATTTTTGCATATTTTTATTATCTATTTGTTGCTTGAACTCGTATTTTAATAAATTATTTTGTTGCATTTCAGTAAATTCGAGAAAAAATAAAGAAATGGCAAAATAAAGAAATAAAGAGCAAGGAAGGGCAAAAGAGGAAGAAAAAGGACTAGAATGAAAGAAGGAAAATGAATTAGGAGCTTGGTGCAAAAGGGAATACTTAAGGAGGAAGGAATCATTTGGATGACTAGGATTTCTTCATTACATTCCACATGTGTATGGTGGAGATTCACCCAACACGCCCCTAGCCTTAATTCTCTACCTACCCCCTTGTAAATGACAAACTAGATTTTAGTATAGTTATACTATAAGAGATCTCTAAGGGATCTCAATGCAGTCCATAGTTACAATGGCATGTATGTGTTTGGAATCTAAAAATGCAAGTGCACTAATTTAACTTAAGCAAGCATGAATAAAGAAACAAACTGCAACTTCATTAATACCAAACAAAAGTACATCATTCTTGACTTCTAAATCAAACTAACACTTGAAAATAGTTAGGAGTAGAACTACACACACATCACTGAGTACATAGAGGCCAACAGCAAGGCTTACAATAAAACAACTAGAAACAAACACATAATCTAGTGTAAAAACAAAGAGCACCTAGCACATACATAGATAGATAAATAAACCAACCAGAAAAACCAAAATTGCAAGTTTTACTAACACCACCATATGACAGTCACATTAGTCAAGCTCATTATAGCTATCATTGTTAATTACTTCATTGACCAAGTTATCACACTTCATTCCCTCATTTTCAGTCTCAACAGGCTTAGATTTGATAGTAGCTTCCCTCACAGTGTCATTCTTATCATTGTCACCAATCTCAATTAATTATGTCTCTCTAGGCATGGCAACACTCACTGGTAAACCTAAGACAATGTCATTTAGAGTAGGGTTGCTATGCACGTTGATTTGAAACTGAATCAACTGAACTAGACTATTGTCCTAGTCATGGTAGAGTTTAGGTAACTCTGAACAATTTTTAGCTTAGAGGTGACCTTCTCATAGTCGACTACAAGGATGTTCAAAGTGGAATTCATTGCAGCAAACTCAACCTTAAGCAAGTCCAAATTAGCTGACATTTCCCTAAATTTCTTATAATGGATAGAGACAGAGAGGTTCAATAAATGTTAGAGACCACATTTGGATCTCTATGAATATTAAGTGGCAAGACAGATTTCTAGCAATTCTCAGAAATTGTGTTTGTGACATGAAAGAATGGAGGGATGCAGATGTTATGGTTAAGATGTTCAAAGATCTTAGTGATAAGGAGGCCATATGGGTTGAGGCCTGCCTTAGAAGCAGTATACATCCCAGTCATAATCATGTGTTGAATGTTAAAAGAGAGTTTATTAGTGGCTAGTTTGTACATGATCTTCATGTCAACGAAAGAGACAAGCTTTTCGTTAAAAGGAAATCTTTGACAAAAGCAGCTAAGTTTTGATAGAGAGGAATGAAGTGCTCAGATTTAAAATCTCTCATTTGAGAAAATATTTTGAGATATTTCAATATTGTAGAATGTAGTGATGAAGTTCCTATACTCTTTGCTGTCAAACAAGTAAGCCTTAGAGATGTCAATATTTGCAGAGGTAGTGAAAGAGGGATGGAGTTGAAGAGCACTGATCATAATCTCTTGGTCAATAAGACATGGGATTCCACTTACCACAGATGTGAGAAAGACAATCCCATGAACACTAGGTTTTAGAGTGAGATTTGCATAAAACTCAAAAACCATGTTAGACAGAACTCTCTTAGTAGGATAAGAGAGAAAGGGTTCAAGATTAGCTCTGGTGAGCATCTTGAATAGATCAGAGTCAGGCAAAAACTCAACTAATTGGCCAGCAGACTTAGAGTGAGCATTGTTTGATACAAACAAGCCCAAGTTATGCTTAACTTTCTTCTTCTTGATTTTGAAACCAGAAGAAAAAGATGACTTAGGGTGCTTGTTGGGGCTTTGTGTGTTGTGAAACAAAGAAAAAATAGTGTTGACAGGATTCATGGTGCCAACAAAATTACTACAACTAAATGCCAAAATTAAGTGTATAAATACAAGAGAAATCAATGCAAGAATGTGATATAAATTCAAATAAAGCTTCTCTTAAATACACAGAATTTGCAAGGCATAAACATAGAGAAATGTGTAGTAACAGTGCAAGAACATTTCAACAAGACATGCATAGTAGCAACAGGACAGATATGTACATAAAGATATGATTTTCTACAGAGAAGTAAGGTCTCTTATCAGTCCTAGCATGCAAGGATAACTTTTGCTGAAAAGTAGTACTAGCTTACACACATAAATCAAATCCTAACTGTTGTGTTTACATGTATAAACAGATGCATATACTAATTAACTCACACAAGCATACAATTTTACATATCTACATACATGTCTATAACACCATACACTAACTCACACATCACATATACTCATAAAAGTGATGATTAAACAATTAAGCATATGAGCACAATGCTAGAAATTAGGAAATGACACTCTAATCACATCAAGTCATTCAAGATCCTTACTGACCTTGGAACTAGTTACACTACACAGACACTCACATAGTACAAACTAGTTACATAAAATTCTAACCATGTCTGTTCAAGTCACCAAACATGTACACAGATATTTTGATCAAAAGGATAAGATCAAACATATACAGTACACATAGATAAATACATAATGTGACCTAGCAAGATACTTTTAGAAACTTTTGTTATTTTAAACACCTAGCTCTAGTTAAGGATAATTAGGACTGAATTTTAGAAGATAGTGCATTTTAATAATTCATCAGTTTCTAAGATATCAAATTAGTCAAAAAAAAAAGAATTTATTTCAAAATCATATAAAATCTAGGTGATCAATTAATCAAGTAAATTTCAGATTTTATTGCATAAGAAATTTAAATTATCAAGTGAAAGCATGAGATTCTGATTTCACAACTTAAAATCACAGAAGCAAGCATTTTTCATTTTAACTTCTAATAGTCTAAGTGATTAGTCAGTTTTCAAGTAAGTTCAAGTAAGGTTTAAATTTTATCAATTTAACAACCTTAATTGTAAGTGATCACATAGGTTTTCTAAGGAAGGGCCTATGAAAACAAAAGGCACAAAGAGAAATATTCTCCACAGACCTAAGCATGAAGTCTACAATAATAAGGCAAGCAAATTTACATGTCATTCCATGAGTTATATAAATTTTGCACCTTGTTAATGAGGCACACAAAGATCAAATTCTCATATGTACAAGCATCTCTGTTGCATTTTAATGTAGTACTTGGAGAGCATGTAGCAGATTAGTAAATTCAGACTTTTTGCAAAGTTATACTAACTGCAAGATATCAACTCAAGTTCTTGTAACATACTAACACTTAACAAGTAAGTCACATGGCATACAAACGTTGCACATAACATAGAGTGCATATAAAATCAACTATATTTCATTACATACACTATTGACAGGATTGGACTAAGACACGGCATACAAGATGGCTTGAACAAACTTAGACATGCATCATTACGGATTTAGTGAAAATCTTAGTAAGACAGTCTAGAGTTCAGAAATGAATAAATGATCACTGTAAGATTGATACAGCACTCAAAATCACAAGGTTTTAGATTACATAACAATGTAGCTAGAGACATAACACAATTCAACTAAAATGACAATTTTAACTTACAACAATAAGCAATGAAGATCCACAATTATCATTATTGAAACAATAGCTCTAATTCCCTATCATATACTAATTGTCAATAGTTCGCATATCAACACTACAAGAAATTTCAGTTTTTACAATTAGAAATTCTGTTGGCAAGGTAAGCATATTGATTGGTAAGACAACTTGCCAACTGAATGCCCACGGAAGAGAACAGTTGGTACAAACCTCGTTGGGAAGGACCTTGCCAACCGAATTGTTTCCGTTACTAATTTTACCAACGGAATAGCAATAGATCTCAAAGTTCAAAAAAAAAGAACCTCGCCAATGGAACTGAATCCGTTGTTAAATATAGTAACACTTTGCAACATAGGTCTATTGTTTAAAATAATAACAAGCTTGCAACGGACAAAATTTTGTTACATGAAATCTAATTTACAATTTATGAATTTTTTTGAAAGAGAAACAAAAAATAGTTATCACCTCAATAAAGCCAATTGACCAAGTCTGATATCAGTTTCCCACATTTAAAAAGCACTAAACCAGTAAAAACTAAAACAGAAGCGAACATTCTTTCAACACAAATCTGTAAACTGCAAAGATTACACTAAACAAATCTGAAGATACATCACTGTTGAATATATAATGAAGAGAATCCTCGCTGCGTTCCGGGTAGCTCTAGTTCCTCTGACATTTTTCTAAATAAATACGCATAGAAAACATCTCACAAGTGAATGGTTTTCACCGGCCAAGCAGGTATCAGACACTCTAGCATGTAAATATCTGCAGCCTGTAAATTCTGTAGACAATGTCCAACCTGTATACAAATATTATTGTAAGCTGCAAAATTAAAGAGACCAGATCCTGGGAATACCTGAACCTGCAAAACTCAAAGACTATGTAAGATAACCCTATAATGAGAAAAAACACACATCTGTAACCCTGTATGCAGATCTACACCTCTTTAGACTTCAACACTTCAAACTAGATATTACAAAAAAAACACATTCTAGAGAGATTCTGGACCAAAACAATCTGAGATCACGTACCATCTCTCCTTATGAGAATAGTAGCTCGAAACATACTTTGGAAATATGAAGTCAAATTTATTCATGGTTGACAACATTAGTTCAGCGTTACCTCGGAGATCGTGATCCTCTGTGTGCTCACCAATATGCTCCAAAACCATATAATCGGATTAAATAATCTGATCAAGCTCAAGAATGTAGTATAATAGGAACCCCATCGTGTATCCCCTGCATGCTTCAAAGTTGCTTCTTGGTTCAGTCCTTTCCTAGTAGGAATCTGACCACTATAAATACCTTCAACAACTTCACTAGTTTGTTTGTCACGAAGCAAGTCTTGCGATTTACATGATCCAGAAACAACATTTATAATGGTATTGAGTTGTGTAAAAAAACATATATATCTTCTGATGTTTTTTCACTACACCAACAAGTGCTAACTGTAACTGGTGAGCAAAACAATGTACATAGAAGGCAAAAGGATTTTCTTTCAAAATTAAACTCTTCAAACCATTAAAATTTTCTTGCATATTACTAGCTCCGTCATATCCTTGCCCTCATATCCTTGCTATACACAATTGATGCTTTCCCAGAAGCTCCTCAACACCAATTTTAAGAGATAAAGAACAAGTGTCACCAACATGGACAACTCCAAGAAAACGTTCCACTATACAACCACTCTTATCAACATAACGTAAAAGAACAATCATTTGTTCTTTAACCGAAATATCGCGAGACTCATCAACAAGAATTGAAAATAGATAACCCCCAAGTTCACTAAGAATAATCTTAGTAGTCTCAACAGCCATTGCGTTAACAACATCCTTCTGAATATCCGGAGAAGTTAACTTGTTACAAGTGAATGGTTTTCACAGGCCAAGCAGGTATCAGACACTCTAGCATGTAAATATCTGTAGCCTGTAAATTCTGTAAACAATGTCCAACATGTATACAAATATTATTGTAAGCTGCAAAATTAAAGAGACCAGATCCTGGGAATACCTGAACCCGCAAAACTCAAAGACTATGTAAGATAACTCTATAATGAGAAAAAACACACATCTGTAACCCTGTATGCAGATCTACACCTCTTTAGACTTCAATACTTCAAACTAGATATTACAAAAAAAACACATTCTAGAAAGATTCTGAACCAAAACAATCTGAGATCATGTACCATCTCTCCTTATGAGAATAGTAGCTCGAAACATACTTTGGAAATATGAAGTCAAATTTATTCATGGTTGACAACATTAGTTCAGCGTTACCTCGGAGATCTTGATCCTCTGTGTGCTCAACAATATGCTCCAAAACACCTATAACCGGATTAAATAATCTGATTAAGCTCAAGAGTGTAGTATAATAGGAACCCCATCGTGTATCCCCTGCACGCTTCAAAGTTTATTCTTGGTTCAGTCCTTTCCCGGTAGGAATCTGACTACTACAAATACCTTCAACAACTTCACTAGTTTGTTTGTCACGAAGAAAGTCTTGCCGTTTACATGATCCAGAAACAACATTTATAATGGTATTGAGTTGTGTAAAAAACATAGATATCTTCTGATGTTTTCTCACTGCACCAACAAGTGCTAACTGTAACTGGTGAGCAAAACAATGTACATAGAAGGAAAAAGGATTGTCTTTCAAAATTAAACTCTTCAAACCATTAAACTTTTCTTGCATATTACTAGCTCCGTCATATCCTTGCCCACGTATCCTTGCTATACACAATTGATGCTTTCTCAGAAGCTCCTCAACACCTATTTTAAGAGATAAAGAACAAGTGTCACCAACATGGACAACTCTAAGAAAACGTTCCACTATACAACCACTCTTATCAACATAACGTAAAAGAACAATCATTTGTTCTTTAACCGAAATATCGCGAGACTCATCAACAAGAATTGAAAATAGATCACCCCCAAGTTCACTAAGAATAATCTTAGTAGTCTCAATAGCCATTGCTTTAACAACATCCTTCTGAATATCCGGAGAAGTTAACTTGTTATTTTCAGGAGCTTTAGCAAGAACAACCCTTTTGATTTCTTCATTATGATCAGCTAGGAACTGTAAAAATGTGAGAAAATTACCCTTCTTGTTGGATTCCCCGGACTCATCATGTCCCCGAAATGCTAGTGCCTGACTCAAACACAATCTTACAACATCAATAGTTGCAATTAAACGAGTGCGATAAACAAGTCGAGTTTGGCTAGTTTCATTTGATAATGCAAGTTCAATGTGTTGATTTTGATGCATCAAATCTTGACAAGCTTTAACACACTTGTTGTGAACATTGTTTACATCTCCAATATGTGCTCTGAATTTTCTCAACGCCTCTTTCCAATTGGTGAAACTTTCGATAACAAAAACATCACCACCACTTTGGCCGCCACATTTCGGTTTAAAAAGATAAAAACACAAGCAATAAACTGAATCTTCGAAAACACTATACTCCAACCAGCAAGGATGTTTTTTGTACCATGTAACAACAAATCTACGCTTCTTATCCACAAAAATTCTTTTAGGAAATTTTGTCTTAGGTTGACAAGGCCCCTTCTGCAAATAAAACCTTCTGATCTTTTCTCTATCGTTAACATGAAAATCATAGATACTATCTCTTTTAGCAGGATCAATTGGCAATTTATCTACATCAACTTCCTCCCGAATTTGTTGACGATTCTGAACACTAGCTTCACTAAAATTATTAACATTTTCAGTTTGTCCAGGAGGTATATCATTCTGTAATATGGCTTGATAATATCTCTTCAAAGCTGATATAAAATATACTAATCAATTAAAATCCAATTGATTCAACTATGTATCTCCAAGAATCAAAATTTTAGGTTAAATTATAAATTAAAATTGAGAATATACCTGAAAAGAGGAGACCAGGGAGTAGAGAATGGCAAAATTGAATTTTCCAGCAAGAAGCAAGCAATCAATCAAGAAGAGCATTGAATTTGAATTGAAACTTGAATACTGTAGACTCAGTAAGGCGACGTGACCTGTGTTATATCTGTGTTTTATCTCTAGTTTGTTTAAAGGGTTAAAGACTACTCTTAATTTCGAAAAATCTGAGTGTGGGCACAAGTTTGCAAAAATGGATTGGGCTTTAAAAAAAAATTAATTGAGGCCCAATTCCAGGGAGGGCCCAAGCCTACCCTGGCCTTGTACTACCTCTGCCACTGCTTAAGACTTATATTTGTTGCAATAGAGTCTATGACAATGAATTTGCAAAATTTAGCCGTTGCGTCCGCCCCCTTGCAATAGAGCCGTGTAGCAACACATATATATCATAAAAAACAATTTTCATAATTACAATTAAAAATTGTACTTAAAACAAAAACCAAGTACGGGACTGTAAGGTTAATTACCTTAATTAGGCGAGTTGTATAGTTTCGAATTTTGGATAATATAATTTGCTAGTAGTATGTTGAAGGAGAAGCTGAGTAACATTTCTGTTTCGTCCAAGATATCAAAGGAAAGGAAAGTAAAGTTAGTAAAGTTTTGGATTAAATGAAGGTAGGTGTGATAGTGGATTAAATGAAGGTAGGTGTGATATTAATTGTAACAGTTAAACTACAACAGACTACTAACGGATTAGTAACGAAAATACTTTAAATTATAACAGATTAGTAACGAATATATATGACCGATCTAATACTACCAATAGATTAGTAACGGAAATAATATGACCATTCCGTTGGTAGTCCTTTGGAATTTCGTAGCTAGAAATTGGCGGCATTTTAGCAACATTTGGCGGCATTTTAGCAACATTTTTATCGCCCAATATTTCCTCATTTAACTGGACGGCATTTTTAGCGCCCACTTTTTCGAACATTTTTTTTCAACAGATTGATGTTTGTTAGTAATTTGTTGGATATCCATTGATCAGGGGTTGGATTTTCAACAACTTATTTTTCCATTGTGAATCCGTTAGTAATCACTAACATATATATTTCTATTGCCAATTTCTGTTGTTAAAACCAGGAATTCTTGTAATGCAAGATAATAAATTGAATTAGAGATTGTGCACCTTTGCTCATGATGGCAATACCCATGAGTAATCCAATAAAGATTCAAGACCACACAAATACAATAGTGGCTAAATGGTACTCCCTCCATTCCATAAAACTTTTCCTGTTTACTTTGGACACGTTTGCCAATGCACACTTTTAATCGTTAATATCTTTAACATCGTATTTGTATTAAATATAAAAACTTCACTATATTAAAGTACTCACAAATACGAATCAAACAAAATCAATCATGACTATATTTTATCTTATAAATTATACATAAATTAGTAGTAAACCGCTTATAATGAATAGTGTAAAAAGTCAAAATGAGCAAGATTTTTTGGAACGGAGGGAGTACTCAATAACAAGGAATCCCATATGTATAGACTAGCCACCTCATCTTACTGGCTTTTGGTAGAACTTCCTGCCACTATAGAATAAGAATTCACATTAATTACTTTCTTTATAAATTATGTATACTAGTTTACAACCCGTGTGATGCACGGAAGATTTTAAATATTTTTATCTTAATATTTTTATTTGATTATTCATAATTTCAATATTTGCTAATTAATTAGTAATAATATAAATTATAGAAGATAACAAAATATGATTATATGTTTTTGATAGTATTTTAATTGATAGTTTTTTGCTTGTATATTGAAAATAGATAAATAACTGTTAAATTTAATATGTTGTCATGGTTGAGCTTGTCATGCAATGCCAATTTGTTCTCACAAATACCACAAAGTACATGCTAATTGCGAGGAGCAAGGCCGGGGAAGCATATGAGAATGTTGGTTGTGTTTTTGTAAAATTATGCCGGTAGAACATGAATGAAAAACAAACACTTCCCTCACTACGCCATAAGTGAGCATACGCAATGCTTTTAGAAAGCGTTGCACTGAAAGCGTTGTTTTAGCTATGAAATTTTGGCCCTTTTGCAACACGACTGAATTGGTGTTGCATTAGCTGTAACTTAGTGTTGCATATTACTCTCGGTGTTGCACATCGTGCAACACTAATAGATGGTGTTGCATAAGCTATTTCTATAATTTTAATATAAGCTGACGTGGCAAGTGTGGGGCCCACAGGTGCTGACATGGCAACCGGGGCTAGTGCTGACGTGGAAGTTATGGGGCCCACCAATGTTGACGTGGCAGGTGTGGGGCCCACCATTGCTGACGTAGCAGGAAGTGTTGCATTTGGTAATATAGTGTTGCATTTGCAATTTTAAGTGTTGCTTTAACTACTAGTCTTACCGGAATGATGATTCTATTTTTTTAAATTATTTTTTCGACGAACCAACCGGACGGATGTTAAGATCTAACGATTTTAGTAATGTGGTAATTTTTTAAAAAAATCCTAGATTTATTTGGTTTGATTTTATAATGGTCAAATCGGTCAAAGTAGACCTTCCTTTTAACTAGTCTTGTCCCGAATGATGATTCTATTTTTTTAAATTATTTTTTCGACGTTCCAAACGTACGGATGTTATGATCTAACGATTTTAGTGATGTTGTAATTTTTTTTAAAAAAAATCCTAGATTCATTTGGTTTGATTTTATAATGATCAAATCGATCAAAGTAGACCTTCCTTTTAACTAGTCTTGTCCCGAATGATGATTCTATTTTTTTATATTATTTTTTCAACATCCCAAATGTACGGATGTTAAGATATAACGATTTTAGTGACGTGGTAATTTTTTAAAAAAATCCTAGATTTATTTGGTTTGATTTTATAATGGTCAAATCGGTCAAAGTAGACCTTCCTTTTAACTAGTCTTGTCCCGAATGATGATTCTATTTTTTTAAATTATTTTTTCGAAGTTCCAAACGTACGGATGTTTAGATCTAACGATTTTAGTGATGTGGTAATTTTTTTTAAAATCCTAGATTTATTTGGTTTGATTTTATAATGGTCAAATCGGTCAAAGTAGACCTTACTTTTAACTAGCCTTGTCCCGAATGATGATTCTATTTTTTTAAATTATTTTTAAGATGTTCCAAATGTACGGATGTTAAGATCTAATGATTTTAGTGATGTGGAATTTTTTTTTAAAATTTCAAAATTTATTTGGTTTGATTTTATAATAGTCAAAGTGGATTTTCGCATAAAATACAAATCAATTTAAATTGAAATATTTATTTATTAAATTTAAAATACAATTTTTTTAATAATAATAAAAATAAAAATACATAAATATTTTGACAGTATCACATTATAACACACATACCGGTGAAATATTTGAGTGGTGGAAAATAATACCGCCCGATGAAATGTTTGCGGGGCGAATAATACCGCCCAAACAGTTTTGACTCCCACTTTAACAAAATATCTCTCTCTTTTCATTATGCGGTTTGCCTTGGATCACGTGGTTTGCAGGCTATTGCGTGAGCCCATGAATTTACTCAGAACGTACCTGAGCCCATGGGTTTACCTGGAACGCACCCGAAGGCGGCTGCGGGTTCCCATGTTAAAAAAAAAACCCTCTCTCTCGCGCTCTCTCTCTCTCTGGTAAAACTCTCTCCCCAACTCTCAATCTCTCAACTTCTTCAAATTCGTGCGTAATTTGCTTCTTCGACTTTCCAATTGATTTGAGACTTCAGTCAAGACTTTGATTTGAGTGCTTCGGTCGGTTCTTTGTTCTTCAAATTAGGGGTTTTTAATATTATGTTCAATTGGTTTTATTTTTTCACTTAAACGTCAATTAATCAATCTCTCACTTTGATTTCAGGCTTCTTCATTTTGGGCTTTTCATTTCGGGGGTTGGGAGCTTTGAGTTCACTGGATTTAGGCTTTTCTTTAGTTTAAGCTTTGAGTTTTGTATTTCGATTTTAGGTATCACTCCCTTCCGATTTTTATTTTCGATTATTAGTGGTTGTATATATATATATATATATATATATATAAATATAAATATATATATATATATATATATATATATATATTGTTATATGTATGCATATTTTAAGTGGATGAATGTGACACCCCTAGATTGGGGGTTATGTTACTAGGCATTCTAAAGCTAAAGGTAGTGTTTGGTTTTCAGGGATTGGTTGGAATGGGGTTCATGTTGATGCAGTTAAGATGTAAGACCTAGTTTTGGTGGGCCAGGTGACCGTTTTGCTCTGAATGGGAGCAGTGGTTTTGTGGAGATCAATCTTAGGACACTTGGATCTTTTAATTCTCTTCTTTAAATATAAAAATGTATCTTTACTGGTCCCTGTCATAAGTTTGAACTTAGGCTTTTGCGATGACTGGTTGGACACTTGGATATATTGCTGGTCCCAAACACTTTGTTTCGGCATGTAATAAGATTCAAAGCCAGGTAAATTATTCTTTTTACTGCAGTTAGAGTTTACAGATTCTACATGGGATACAAAATTTTAAGTGTCAAGTAACATGATCTTATCAGATTTAATACTCCTTACCATTTAAGTTGTTCTCTAGTTGTGTATACAAAGTTGTCTCTCAAGACTAGATATCGTTAGGTTATCTCAAGCAGCATATCTCAAAAAGCAGGTGTTGTTGCTCTAGGTGTAAATAGTTTGAGCTTGTGAGTTGATTTAAATCATTTCCATAAGTTTGTAATGTGTAATACTCTATAACCAAATCACCATAATCGAATTATTGGTGTCCTCTGTAGGCTCATCCGGAAAAGTATAGCTAAACAAAGATTTAGCAGCCTTTCACTTGGTTCTTCTTGGCTGTTCACATCATTTTTTAGCTTGAAACTTAAAGGCTGAAGCTATTTCTGTGTGACTCATTGTACATGTTAGCATGTGTTTTGCATCATTTCTCCTATGTAGATAGTTTTAAGGTTTGTAATGCCAGAAAGTGATGACATACCTCTTCTAGTCTTCTAATATAATATCAGTACCTTACTGGATGCCCATATATGATTTTAAAGCAGTAACATGACCATCATTTCTTTACATTTTTTGATTAATTGTTATGATGACGTTGGGAACAAGTTGATACATACGTTCTTGTGGAATTTTTGTAGCCTGACCAATTGAAAAAGATATTTGATCTCTGTGGAACTCCTGATGAGATTAACTGGCCTGGATGTCTAGGACTCCCTGGTATACTAAGTTTGTGCCTTCAAGGCCTACGAAGAGGCGAGTCCGAGAGATGTTCAAGCAGTTAAGTATATGAAATTACGAATGTAATTGGTTTTCATCTCATAGCATGTAGGATTTAAATTGCTCTAATTTTTCAAATTTCTTGCAGTTTTGACTGTCATGCTCTTGATTTACTGGAGAAAATGCTTACTCCGGATCCGGAACAGGTATGGCTTTTGTTTGGTAGATACTATTAATAAGAGATAAGTATATAGATGTGGAGAATAGCGAGAAAGACATTGTTGTAAAGAACTCAAGATTATTTTTACTGCCTGCTAATACTTTAATAAAATATATCCCAATCAAGGATAATTTGCTAATGAAATAACTGCTGGATAGAAATCTTTTTACTTACATTGTTGCTAAAAATAAATGCAGTCAAGAAGTTGGTCTTGCAATTGTGTAGTGTAGTTTTTTTAACTTAAAATAGCTGCTTAGGTTTTTTTGTGTATGTGTTTGATAAATTAGTTGTTTAGCTTGACATATAGTATTCATGAAGAGTGTGTGATATTTATTGCTTGTTTTTTTTCTTATCGTAAAAGTATATTTCACACACGTACAAACATTCTTCTCACTCTCTTTGTACTTCTCTTGTTATAATTCTGACTTACTACCCCCGTTGTTAAGTTTTTCATTGCTTTCATGTCACATACTTTTACATTTTTCTTTTGTGAAACTTTATATGTACACATAATAATATTGACCTGTTTTTTCCCGCATTATTATTACTTTTTGATGATATTTTCTACTGGAAAGCACAGAGGTATCAATCATGCAATTGCAAACAATGAAGTTCCTATTAAATCACGTGAATTGCCTACATTGATACAAAAGGTAGTTTCTTGGACTTCACACATTTTCTGCTGTGTACTGTATGTGCTAAAACTTGCGTATAATGCAAATGTGCTGCATACTTTATTTAACAATTGCTTATTGCTTATATAAGTGCTGACAAAAAACTATTCCGGTGATTGTTAAGAGTTACAAATATGCATGGCATGCGTTACAAATCTTATTGTGTTAAGACTTAAAATTGTGTCGCACACAATTGATAGGTAAATAATGGCTTTCTGTTTGATGTATCACAATCATATTATCAAAAACAATTACTTAATCGTCTGTATTAAATAATCTAAGAACTAGTATGGTTGAGCACGGTTATATTGGAATTTTTTTCTTTTGTCTTGTTCTCAATGAAGACTGGTGTTTGTTTATAGAACTTATTGAAGCTCTAGGTGGAAGCTGAATGCATCTTTTCAAAAAACAAATTCATAGCATGTCATAACAGTCACACCAATGGGATTTTTACTGGATTTTTCTATTCAAATCAATGGGATGTACCCACTTTGTTTACTAGAAAGTACACCTACACCTGTTAATTAATATTCGTTAACCTCTTTGGTCAGATAAACTCCTTTGATAGTCAATATATTGGTACTTTTTTTAACCATGTTTTTGATAGTCGATATTATGTTCTGGCTTGTTGGTTTTTAACTAGCATTCTTTCTTCCTTTAGGAAGGACCAGTCGATCAGGACTGCAAAGTGGTCAAGGAGCCTGAATTATCAGTCCAAGTTGCCAGTAGATCTAGCTGTTCTAATACTTCTGATGAAAAGAAAACGGGTCGCCTACATACCAGATTTGATATGCTTCCTTTGACTTCCATACAACGCGCAGGGGAAGTGAATAATGAAGAGCAACTGATTCCGAAGAATTCAAAAATTGAGGGACTATTAGAAGCAGAAGATATTACGAAGAAGATATTACGAAGAAGGGGGAGGTAAGATTCCCAAGTACCAAGGAACTCCACAGCTGGCCTTTATCTCACAGAAAGCAATCAATTTTTAGTTTTAGTACATGTTGGTAAGAATTTGTAAAATTGTTATTCAGTATTTGGTTAGTACATGTTGTTAGTACATGTTGGTTTGGACATGAAGGTTTTACGTATAAACAAAGTAGCCATTTCAAATTTTTTGAAAAAAAGTGTTGCATTTGACTCTATTTGATGTTGCAATATCGTATTTCAGTGTTGCTAAAAATACGTTTGATGTTTCAAAAAAAATGATGTTACATTAGATCAAACTAGTGTTGCATTAGATAGTGGTCCCCACTGCTAACGTGGCATCATGCGGGCCCCATTGCTAACGTGGCATGATGCGGGCTCTATTGTTGGTGTGGCATCATGTGGGTCCCACTGCTGACGTGGAACCCTGGTGGGCCCCACTGCTAACGTGACACCATGGTGGGCCCCACTACTGACGTGACACCATGGTAGGGCCCATTGTTGACGTGGCACCATGTGGGTCCCACTGCTGACGTGGCACCTTGGTGGGCCCCACTACTGATGTGGCACCATGGTGGGCCCTACTGCTGACATGGCACCATGGTGGAGCCTGAAATCTTATGCAACACCATGTGGTGTTGCCTCTATGTGCTTTTGGTGTTGCAATATAGACCTTATGCAATACTTCGTGGCGTTGCAATAGCTTGTAAAAGCGTTGCATTAGGGGTCTTACGCAACGTTGATATTGGCAACGCTGTTCTGATGTTGCCTATGACCTTAGGCAATGCTTTTCAGGCCTTATGCAACTTTATTCAGGGGTTGCATAAGGCCACTTTTGGCGTAGTGCCTGTATTTATTGGAGTAGTTTATAATATAATATAAATGTATAAAAATAGTATTTTTTTTTAGTATTATATCCAACGATTCTCATTAATCTATCTCAAAATCCAACAATTGTTATTGAGTGTACCAAATAAGTGAACAAATAATTGACCAAACTAACAATCAACCAAATAGAGGTTGGTTTGCTTATAATAGTATAGTATAGATATACACATATCAAACCCATCTCAAAATTTTGAGTACATATGAGTTATTTAATATGAGTTAATTCCATTTCGCATCCCTTTGGTTTCGACCAACTGCATTTTTTACCCATACTTTGCATAATTGCACTATACATCACTTTATTAGTTTTGGTGGGTCAATTTGCATCCCTTCGATCTATTTTCGACGTTAACGTTAAAAATGGCAGGGGTAATTTAGGAATTAATAATGTTGAATTGCATTTTGACCCTTGATGTATTACACATTTTACATATGAACCCTTAAACAAAAAAATCAAGCATTTTTGCTCCTGGACTATAAAAATTGAATAATTTAATCCTTTTACCAAAATTTATTCCTATATTATTTTTGAATTTTTGAATTTTTAGAATATGTTCAAATAAAAAATGAAAAACATAGATTATTCTATAAATATTTCAGCATAACATCCCGAATTTATCAAATAAATTTTTTTGTTTAAGAAATTTTACAAAATAAAAATCGAATAAATTTTAAAAAGTTAGTAATCTTATAAATTCAATTCGAAAGTTTACGGTATTTCCTCATATTATTTTTGTAAGATCTAATTATCTTAATCAAATTCTAATTCTTCATCAAATTTTATTTTTTTTCATCTATTTTCAATCTACTATTAATATTATTTCTAAAAAAATATGGATATATTGCAAAAAAAATTATAAATAATCTATTTTGTTGTTTTTTATTTGAAGATACATTGAAAAGGGTTAAATTATATAATTATTATAATTGAGGGGCAAATATGCATATTTTTTTGTTTAAGGGGGTTTATGTATAAAATATGTCATATTTCAAGGACCAATATATAATTGTGCATTTATAATTCCGAAATTACCCCTGTCCTTTTTAACGGTAACGGTCAAAATAGACGGAATGGGTGCAAACTATCGTACCAAAACTAGTAAAGCGATGCATAGTGCAATTATGCAAAGTATGAGTAAAAAATGCAATTGGCCGAAACCAAAGGGATGCGAAATGGAATTAACTCATTTAATATTTATTGGGAATCTTAGACAGCTTTAGATAAATTACATAAGTAACATTTAAGGCTCTATTAGAAAGTAATAATACTAAAATACAAACAACGCAATGCTAATCGTCATTCTCAGGACCTTCCTGACGATGTACTGTTGTTGGACAGTGAGGAAGTCCACAAAGGATCACTCTTTATATGTATACTCAGGGAGGGTAACTTCTCAGTGAAGAAAACAATATCCTCCTCATTGCTCATATCCAAAAAGAGTTGAAAACTTCGTGGATCTGGAGGCACGTTCATGTCCAAAACTCCTTCAAGAATTTGAACTATCTGACTCATTGATGGCCTTGCATTTTCATCATCTTGGATGCACCAACAAGCTAATCTACAAATCTTTGTTACTTCTTCGATATCAGCTAGGTGATTTAAATTAGGGTCCAATATGCTAAGGACATCGCCTCCATCTATTGTCACATTTGCAGCTCTTGCTGGAAAGAAGCTAACTTTACCATCTCGAGTTTGCTCCATATTTCGCTTACCTGACACAAACTCAAACAGCATCATTCCATAGCTGTACACATCTGCTTTTGTTGTTATGGCTGCTCCTGATATCCATTCTGGTGCAAGATATCCTCGAGTGCCTCTCATGGTGGTCAAAACCCTGCTAAAATCACGCCCAACCAGCTTTGCTAGACCAAAATCTGCAATTTTGGGACACATGTCATCGTTTAAGAGTATGTTTTCAGGTTTTACATCACAGTGAATGATGCAGTTGATGCATTTTTCGTGCAGATATACCAACCCTTTGGCTATCCCCAAAGCAATGTCATACCTTGTTTTCCAGGACAATACACTTTCACCTTTGTCTGCTTTGAAAATATGAGAATCTAATGAGCCTTTGGACATAAACTCATACACTAACAATTTCTCATTACCCTGAGAACAAAAACCACGAAGATGCACAAGATTTACATGCTGAATGTTCCCGATGGTGCTGACTTCATTGCGGAACTGCTTTTCTCCTTGGCTGAGGCCTTCCAGCTTCTTGACCGCTATGACTGTAGAATCACGCATTGTTCCCTTGAAAACAGATCCAAAGCCTCCTCCTCCTAACCTATATGAGAAATTCTTCGTAGCACTTTGTATATCCTTGTAACCAAAAGCCACCAATGTACCTTCTACAGCCCTCTCCCCTGCTCTCCTCGATTTCCATACCACAATAAGACCTACAAGGATTATTAACGCAACTACAGATGACCCTCCAACAATGCCGTAAACAACCTTCCTACTTTTTCTAGAGAACTCGAGTGGATTGAGTCTAATATATATTACCTTCCCGTCAACATTTTCTTTTGATAGCTGTTGCATGTTAAAGAGGTCTCCTCTCCAAGTAAAACAGACATTGTCGTGGTAAGCATAAGCACTGCAAGAACAATTGCTTAGACAGATGGATTTGCAGCCTCTCATACTCCCAACGGAAGACACAGATTGAGAATTATTGGGCAACTTAATGTAAGAATATTTTCCAAACATGTCTTTTCCACCATTGGATGGGTTTGTTTCACCACACTCCAATTCGATATTTCGGACACAACCTCCAGAGTAATCTCCCAAAATCCAACTTTTCTCAAACCTACTCTTAAAGGCAGGCAAACAATTACAGAAAGGTAAAGCAAGTTGATTACATATTCCATACGCCCCACAAACATCACTGACTTCACATTGCTGTTTTGGCTCAGACCAAATGAAACTCCACTTATTGGTTTTGTCCAACCAAGAGAGCAGTTTGATTTGCCCGGAATTATCTATGACGAGTCTAGATATAAATGATAGAGTACGTATTGAAGAATATGAGAAAGAAGTCTCATTTTTGTTAGAAATATAGCTAAAATTAAACAAAGAATAAGATTCTTCGGTCATCATCTCAGGTACCCTGCTAAATGCCTGCCCATCCCAATCTCCACTATACCAAATCTGCTTGGACCTGTTCCACATAATCACACCCTGATTGCCAATCGGGTCTACTTCCAATGTGTACAATCCAGGAGCAGGATCTTCGGAATTCCTCCACGAAGTAAGAGTTTTCGTCTTATTTGTACGTTTATCATATGAAATCCTAGTACCTGGCAACCATGTATCAGAAGGATAATCGAAGCTTTGCCACAGTATTGAACTTGGCCCATTTCTCAGAACTAAGTTTCCTTCATCAAGAAGTACTACCTCTAGATTAGGAAAATTAGATCTTGTATCTGTGGACCAAACTTGGGTTTGGCTCTCATCAAAAAGCACCAAGTTGCCATTTATAATTTTCAGCTCTGAAGAATTCTTGTTGCTTACAGGCTTCTCCCTGTTTGCAACCCAAACTACAGTTTGTTCGGAAACCTTCTTGTACCAGATGCCGATGTAGTACTTGGAGGAGTTACCTGGTTTAAAGAAACCAAGTTCATAATTTCCGCCTGAAGAAACAATGGTTTTGTCGCCAGAGAGGGACTTACTAGCTGATATGCTATCAGCTCCAAAGCCGAGTTGTATGTTTAGTAGTAGACATAAGAAAAGTGATATCAGCATGAACATATAACTTTCTTTAGCACCCATTGCTAGCATATGTGCATGAAAAGTTGATATCCATTCGCTGAAGAAGGCAGACTATATATATATATAGACATGTGTAACTCAATTTTTTTATGCATTTTCATGGTCAAAAATGAAGATGACCTTGTTTCTAGATAGCTTGTCAATCGTTAAATTCGTAATTCCTTAAAATGTAGTCTATACGTTTATGGCGAGTACAATGGAAAGTTAACTACAATGGAAAGTTAACTAATTTCTTACCCTAAGCACACGGCAGTAGCTTACACATGACATTCTCTTCTTCGGTTTGTTACATATCTATCATTCACTAAACATTATGTATTTTCAAACTCAAAAATCTAGAGTTGTTTGAATTCAAATAATTTTAACAGACTGCCTCTCCCTTTGAAGTGCCACTAGTCAATACAGAGACATCTTTTCGTTTCCATTTTTCTCACTACATTAGTATTTTTTTTCATTTATTTGTCTAATGCACCCAGCTTCTTTAATCTTTGCTCTTTGAATTAACGGTTTGAGATTTGTAGAAAACCTAGAATTTAATATTTATAACTACTAATTGTAATACATATTATTTTGATTTAGAAAGAAAACAAACATAGTACTTTAAAATTTTAACACGAACAGTTCATATTCCATCATAACATTACATCATGTTGATTTTTATCATTAATCAAATTAAAAATCTTAAATAAATCAGATTATTTGAAAATTTAGAAATTATATGATAACCATTAGTCCATTACCATACCAATCACGAGTGCTAGAGAATTTATTTAAACTGATTAAAATTTTTTTGTTTTGATTGATATTAAAATAATATCAATATTAATACTAAAAATTCTAACTTATTTTTATATGATTAATAAAACTCAAATTTATAATGATTTTGAATTATAATATTTATAGTATTATTCAGAATTCTTACTTATTTTTGTTATAGTTATATTCAATAAATATTAATATTTTACTCAATAAAAATTATCAATATTCTCTTGTAGAATATGTAAATATTATATTAAATTTATTTACAAAATAATGAAAAAACTATATCCACATCATCACCTAATATACAAATAAAAATTAAGAAGGTCAAACAAAACAACTTTATGAAATTATAAAAATTTGATAATTCGTGCAACTCAATAAGGTTACAATAAAAACTTGCAATTACAAAAGCATCCTAACAATTCTATTAATTTAATTCAAATATAAGAAAAAAGGAATTTACGGGTAAAACTGAAGTAGGGGTGGAACCATGCATGGGTGGAACAAAGCTAGCTAGTACTGAAATATTATTGAAAAAGAATTTTACTAAATAATAATAAAGATTATTTTAATTTATTTATTTACCTAAGATTATTTTAAGAAAAGTAACAATACACATAACATAAAATACATGATTACAATAAATATATTATTTTATACAATGTTATAACGAAGAAGTTACAATTATAACAGAATTTCAACCATTCTATTACTTTATGGAAAATCACTACAATTGTGATCTTTTTCGATCAAATAAATTCGATTACAGCTAATTTCGACCATATTTTGTCGAATTTAGTAGGTCCGGCTAATTTCAACAAAATATGGTCGAATTTAGGAGCGATCGAAAATAATCGGTCGAATTTAGCAATTTAGTTCCCGATAAAAGTAGGGGGAAAGTTCCCGCCAAATGAAAAATTAACTTCGACAATATTTGGTCGAATTTAGCAATTGGGATGAGCGAAAAATTTAATTGAAACTTAGTAAAAAGTGGGAAACTTGCCGCCCAAAAAATTTCAATCCGATCAAAATTATTTTCGACTATATTTGGTCGAATTTAGCTAATTTTAGAGATGGCAACGGGTCGGGTCGGGTCGGGTTTTTCAATATCCAGCTCCTGACCCGATTTTTTTGATAGGACCCGGACCCGACCCGGACCCGAAAAATACCCGAAAACTAAGACCCGGACCCGGATCCAACGGATTTCGGATCGGATTTTACCCGAAACCTGAATGTTTGGATTTTACCCGAGATCCGAGACCCGAACCCGAATTACTAAAATATTATAATTAAAAGAAAAATTGATTATTTAACTATTAATTGTAAATATTAATAATAAAATGATATAATAAACAATAATTAGATTAAGTGCATATAAATATTAATAATGAAATGTATGTAAATTATGTAATATGTATCATGGTTATAAAATTAAGTAAGATATTAATATATTTAATAATTCATTATATATATATATATATATATATATATATATATATATATATATATATATATATATATATATATATATATATATCGGGTTCGGATCGGGTTTGGATCAGATTTCGGGTTTCGGGTCGGGTATCGGATCGGGACACCTAAGATCCAAATCCAGATCCAAACTCTTTCGGGTCCAAAAATAAGATCAAAATCCAAATCCAAATCCAAAAAATCGGGTTTGGGTAGATCCAAACGGATCGGATCGGATCGGGTATCCATCGGGTCGGGTATTTTTGCCATCCCTAGCTAATTTCGACCAAATTCGATTGAATTTATTATTTTCAGAAATTGAAAAAATGTTATTAAAAAATTAAATATTTGTACAGGTCATGAAAAAAATTTATAAATGGGGTACATTCCACCATATTTTATGTTAAAATTTGGCATTTTTCCTAATTTAATTTAATTTAATTTTTTTATTTATTTACAAACTAGTTAAAAATAGGAAAAAATAAAAAAATGGAAAATTAAAGAAAGTAGGGCAAGATTCATCACACAAATAGTGAGTACGACTACTTTGGTGTGTATGAATTTTAAATTAAGTTTTAACTTTTTTCTATTTTTATTTAATTTTTAAATTTAGCCACCAAACTAGTTGACCGTTAAATAACCAAACCAAATTAATTTAACTTTTTCTGAAATTTTTGCAATAATATTAAAAAGGATGGATCTTGACCACCGTAAGGTTGGGTCATCAAGAAATATTTTTAAAAAAATCGAAACACTAAATCCTTACGAAACCCTGTTTAGGGGTTATAGTCAAAGTACTAGTTGACCGTTAAATTACCAAACCAAATTAATTTATTTTTTTCTAAAATTTTGGCAATAACATTAAAAAGGATGGATCTTGACCACCGTTCGGTTGGGTCGTCGAGAAATATTTTTAAAAAATCGAAACACTAAACCCTGAAGAAACCCTATTTAGGGGTTATGGTCAAAATACTTGTTGACCGTTAAATTACCAAATCAAATTAATCTATTTTTTTCCTGAAATTTTGGCAATATTATTAAAAAGGATGCTTCACCACCGTAGGGGTTGGGTCATCGAGAAATATTTTTAAAAAAATCGAAACACTAAATCCTGACGAAATCCTGTTGAGGGGTTATAGTCAAAGTACTAGTTGACCGATAAATTACCAAACCAAATTAATTTATTTTTTTTCTGAAATTTTGGCAATAACATTAAAGAGGATGGATCTTGACAACCGTATGGTTGGGTCGTCGTGAAATATTTTTAAAAAAATCGAAACATTAAAACCCTGAAGAAACCCTGTTTAGGGGTTATAGTCAAAATACTCGTTGACCGTTAAATTACCAAACCAAATTAATTTATTTTTTTCTAAAATTTTGGCAATAACATTAAAAAGTCTTGACCACCGTAGGGTTGGGTCATCGAGAAATATTTTTAAGAAAATCGAAACACTAAATCCTGACGAAACCCTATTTAGGGGTTATAGTCAAAGTACTAGTTGATCTTTAAATTACCAAACCAAATTAATTTATTTTTTTTTGAAATTTTGGCAATAACATTAAAAAAGATGGATCTTGACCACCGTATAATTGGGTCATTGAGAAATATTTTTTAAAAAATCGAAATACAAACCCTGACGAAACCCTGTTTAGGGGTTATAGTCAAAGTACTAGTTGACCGTTAAATTACCAAACCAAATTAATTTATTTTTTTCTAAAATTTTGGCAATAACATTAAAAAGGATGGATCTTGACCATCGTATGGTTGGGTCGAGAAATTTTTTTAAAAAAATTGAAACACTAAACCTTGACGAAACCCTGTTTAGGGGTTTCTTTTCTTGCCCCAATCATTTCTTCCAATGCTACTGCTACTATTTTTAATTGTTTTGTAGTGTTCATATTGAGTATTACTACTTGGGTGTGTATAATATTTATCCAAAATTTGGCTATTTTGTCCTATTTTTATTTAATTTTTTTAATTTATTTTATAAACTACTTAAAAATGGATGGAAAATTTGGCTATTCATCACCAAATTAGTTAGTATGACTACTTGGTTGTGTATGAATTTTAAATCAAATTTTGACCTTTTTTCCTAATTTTCTTAAATGTATCAAGTAATTCTTCAAACTAATTAAAAATGAGTGGAAAATCAAATTATTTAAAAATTAGATAATATTCATCACAAAAATAATTAGTATGAATACTTGGATGTGTATAAATTTTAAATTAAATTTAGGATTTTTTTTCCTTATTTATTTAATTTTTTGACTTCTTTTTCCTATTTGGTGGAATTTAGCCAAGCTCCTAATTTTGACCAAATATGGTCGAATTTAGTCAAGCTCCTAAATTCGACCAAATTCGATCGAAATTAGCCGTGCTGTTATTTTCGACCAAATCTGGTTGAAAATAGTAAATTTCAGATGAAAAGAATTTTTTGTTGCCACGTGTCACGTTTCTATTGGCTAAGGAGGAAGCACATGTATTGCTCTATAAAATTAATCTAGATCATCTATTTCTTTTTTAAATATTTCATCCTAGCCATTAATTTAATTACATTCATTTCTTTTTCTTTTATATTCTTCATCCATTCATAATCTCTCATAAACATTCTTTTATACTTCTCCATTCTTCTTCTCTAACAAACATACACATCAATTTATATCATCAATTTCTTTTTATTTTTCTTTCTTTTTATGTTCTTGAGTTTTCAAGAATCAAACCAACATTTGGAGGTGCTATCGGTGTCCGATTTGAATGCTCTTATAGTCGAATCGAAGCCCTCATCATCCTCTATCCAAAACCATCATTAGATTTTGTGGGGATATAATTTATGAATTTCTCCTATTTTTTTTATTAAATTCGAATTTACTTATTAAAATTATGAATTTTTGTAAACATAATTGGTTGCTGATTTTGATGTTTCCATTGTGTAGAATATGTTTTTCTAGTCAATTTCATATATTATATGTTGAATTTCGAGTTCAATAACGTATAGAAATCGAAGTTTGATTGTCGTGTTCTTCGTGTTTTTGAGGATCGAAGCTGTTTTGAAGATGTTATTGACCTCCAAATCATGAGTGTGATTAACCAAACTGAATCCTACATGCTATGCTACACAAAATCAACGTTAGATTCAAAGAGCAGCAGATTCTGCTGCCATTTTTTTTAAAATTGTTGTTCCTTAAATTCGACCACATTTGGTCGAATTTAGCATATTAAATTCAACCATATTTGGTCGAATTTAATACACTTTAGGCGCCAAAATTTGAAATTTCCAAAATTCAAAATTTTCAATATGTTTACCAAATTTAAAATTTCGACCAAATTCGATCGAATTTAGTTGGTCGAATTTAGCTATTTTCGACCGTTTTATGTATTTTCGACTCCAATAAATTCGACCAGCTTATTTTCGGTCGAAAATAGCTATTCTCGACCATTTACGGTCGAAAATAGCTAAATTTGACCGTTTCTTGTTGGTCAAATTTAGCCGCGTTGTGTTGTAGTGAATACTCTCTTCATCCCATCATTTGTTTATAGATTGGGCACGAAGGTTAAGAAGGTATATAATATATAGCAGGAAAAAATTAAAAGAATTGAGTAAAAGAATAAAAAGTAGTGTTGAAAAGTAAAAAAAAGTGAATAAAGTGTGGACTAATGAATTTTTAATGCATAAATGAGTAAAATGGGTACAAATGGGTACAAGTGAGTAACAAGAATAAAAAGAAGGGGTAACGACTCTTTTATCAGTACTAGTTCTTGTGTGTTATATTTAATTGATCTTTGATTATGTTAAGGATTTTTGTTATTCTCTTTTATTCTCTTGATATCGGTGTTACTCATGTGTATTATATTTAATTGATCTTTGATTATGTTAGGGATTTTTGTTATTCTCTTAGTACATGTATATGTGGTATTGCTTTATTACTGAAAGGATATCTTCGATATTAATATTTATTTTTGTATTTGTACGATTTAAACATAAAATTTAAATACACGTAGAATCCTCTCCACTAGGTCATTTATTTAATTGATTCGGTCAAATAGTCAAATCTAGCAAAATTTTATCATCCTATTTTAAATATAAGAGATAATCCAATTTGCTGAAAAATCAAAATATCTTTTACGGAATATATCTCTACACCAAGGCAATAAGATCGAAAAATAAATATCGAGATTTGATATTTTTAGATCTCCGTTGCAATATTGATAAGGCGACAAGCTTAAACAAGGAATATTAAAGATTTGATATTCTTTAGAGAACTCGTGCTACATTTAAAAGGATAAGTTTTTATTCCAAAAATATTCAGTCTTCGTACTCAAAATGCTTTCACATCATACAAAAGACCTTTATACTCAAGTATATTAATATTCAGTGGTAGAATATTAGTACTTGTTTCTATCTCATGCCAGAAATATTCAAAGTAATTTTTCTCCCACTTCTTAAATTCATCATATTTCAGAGAAAATTATTTTAATCATTCAAAAATATTTCCTACTCTCTCAATATATTTTATTTATTAGGAAATACATTCTAAGTATTTATTCTTGTCAAAACATTAGTCAAAAGATTTATCTCTATCAAGAAAAGACCAATCGTATTTTATTCGGAACCGGAAGCTGATTTAATCGTTTTAAATCCAAATAAAATACTTCCACTTTCTAGAATGACTTGAAACTTGAGATTGATCATTTAAATACTATTTTATATGCATGGTAAAAGTTTCGGAATTTTTCAAGAATTTTGATCCGGCACGTAAACCGAGGCAGTTGGTCCCACGTTTGACCACGTTTGACCAAGTCAACATTGACCAAAATTGACCAAAATTTCCAGAATATTATTTTATAATATTCCTAAGTGTTCCATAATTTTATAATTATTTATTGGGTGTTTTCATATTTATCGGGTATTTAATTAACGATATGTGGTTCGTATTTAATTATTAATCAGTACGAGTTTATTATAGCTCAAATAGTTTCTGGGATCTTTTGCTCATCCACTTGCATAGAAACACAAAACTTTACATGTTGGCAATCCTTCTGCTATCCATGTCATCAATCCAAGTGAAATCAATCTCAACCACTCCTTTTAATCAAATCTCCATCATTCCTTTCACCCAACTCTCTCTATAAATAAACCTCCTCATCCATCCATTTCAAATACAAGCTAAGAGCCAAATACATGCTGGGAATTTAAAAGTAGAACACACTTTCACATTTATAATATCTCTCTTCATCTACTTCATCTCAAAAACCTTCTCTCTCCCAAATATATATCCATATATTCAAGGTTTTTGATATACCAAGCTTAGTTCCACCCAACCAAGCTTCGTCCACCCAAGCAAGCTCATCTACAACCACTTTCTGGCCTCCCGAAGGGCTTCCCATAGTTCGACCACGTCCGAAATCTGGCCGAACCTCCGGCGAACTTTTTCCGGCGATTTTTAAAAGTGGTAATTCTTAGCTTCGTCTTCGTGTTTATATTTGAGATTTGTGCTTAACTTCTCTACTTCATCTTAATCTCTATTCTTGGATCTATAAGATTCTAAATGTCTCTTTATAAAAGAGAGCGACAATATAAACACATAGTTCAACTCATATACCTCTATTGCTATATATATAAGCAAAGAGTTGAACCAAGTACTTGATCTTTGAAAAGAAACGTTATATTACAAGAAAGATCATATCAAAGTACTTAATCTCAAAAGTTGTGAGATTATATTTGACATACGTCAAAGTTGTAACAATATTTATTTCGTTCGGATTCCCAACTAACATCTTTAGTGTTCCGTGGGATATTCAAATAACAAAATACATCATACAACTTAAACTTCTTAAAAGAGCACAAGTTTAGCCACTTATTTATCGCACTTACTTTACTTGTCGTGGCCATAAACTTATTTAGTGCAAGAAGTTAAAAGAAGATTATACTTTGACATTGCATTTAGTCAAACCGGAAGTATACATCTTAAAAGCCTTAAGCCTATTAGCTTAACGGACTTTATATATCAACAAACTCCGAGTTATATTTATTTTATCTCATCTTAACGGAGTATTGTTATTAAAGTATTCTTGGATTTAAACGATCTATCAAACGAAAGAATACTACTTCTAAAGAGCACAAGTTAGCCACTTGTTTTAATTATCGCACTTACTTTTATCGTTTCGTGTGGCTAAAAAGTTGATTCGTGCTAGAAGTTATAATTATACCTCGACATTGTATTAGTCGAATAAAGGTATACAATTCGAAGCCTTAAAGCACTATAGCTTTTAAACAAGGTCTTCCAATATTGTTCCATCATTATTTATATCTATCTGGAGTATTTAAAAGTATACTTTGATCTTAATCTTATATCAAAGGAAGTATACTTACAATATAACTTAATATTCATATACGAATATTAAAGTTACTCTTTTGGACTTAGTACCGTAACATACTAGTCCAACTTATATAATCTTAACCATATTTGTTTTGGTAGATATTGTTGTCTAACTTTTGTAGTGAGGTGAAGTTGAAGTGAGGTGATTCTCGTTCTAAGACCCAAGTCCTAGGCACTAGCGGGGAGTTAGTGGCCTTTGCACCGTGAAGAAGAGGAAAGACCCAAGACCTATCATCTAAGACCCAAGACTGACAAAAGCCAAGAATCAATAGTCTACACCAAAGTTCTACATCAACTTTGAAGAAGTAGCGGGGAGTTGCTGTCTAAGATAAGTTGTGTAGGTTTTACAACGACTTTGAGGTGGTAACGGGTAGTTACGCACCAAGACGAGTCTTGTATTTGTTCGCATTTATTTTGAGGTGGTAACGGGTAGTTACGCACCAAGACAAATATTTGTAAGGTTGTAAAGGCTTCTCCGCCTACAAAAGGAGCGAGTTTATTTTAAGGTAAAATCTCGAGTCCGGAGAGGAGCTCGGGGACTGGAGTAGGGGTGAGCGAATCCATTAGGGGTTGCGCCATCGCGAACCAGGATAAAATCTCCTGTGTGGTATTTTCTTTACTTGTCGTTTATTTTTCGCACTTATAAACTGCTAACGACTCGGTAAAATATTTTAAAAGGGAAAAATATTTTAAAACGCCATAATAATTTTTAAATTGGATATTAAGCTATTCAACCCCCCTTCTAGCTTAAAATAGCCCTCATACGGGACCTAACAATTGGTATGAGAACAGTGCTTTTTAACGTGTTTGTTGAGTGATTTGCAGAACTACAGGCACAACAAAAAGTGATCCTACATGGCGTATCTAAATACCATCGGTTGTGGAGAAGGCCTATCTAGCTCCCGCCCTCCTCTATTTGATGGTACAAACTTTGCTACATGGAAAACAAGGTTTCGCATCTATGCTAGATCTCAAGGAGTCAAAGTTTGGATGGCCATAGAAGACGGAGTTGTTATTCCTACCAAAACGGTTGGAGATGTTGTTGTCGAAAAGAAAGTTAGTGAATACACTCTCGCCGAAGAAACCATGATGAATACGGCCGCAAAGGCGGAGATGGTTCTCACAACTGCACTTGCCGAAAAAGAATATAAACGAGTAAACAATTGCAAGTCGGCACAAGAAATGTGGAATAAATTAGTGGTTACCTACGAAGGTACCATTGATATAAAAGATTCTCGGATGGATACTTTGATTCAAGAATACGAGAACTTTAAACTCCAAGAAGGAGAAAATATCATCGATATGGAAACAAGATTTACTCGCATAATCGATGAATTATCTCAACTCAGGAAAAGTTATACCCGAAATGAGAAGAACCGAAGAGTTCTTAAATCTTTACCTCCTAGTTGGAAGGTTAAAGTTACTACAATTAAAGAAATGCATAATCTAAATGATTATGACATCGATAGTTTATTCGGGTACCTTCGTGCATACGAAGAGGACAATATTCTGGATAAAGTCATTCCCAAAGTGGAAGACAAAAAGAAAAATATGGCTTTAAAAGCTATACTAATCGATGAAAATGAAAACGACGAAGATTTAAATGAAGAACTCCAAGATCTCGATGAAAGCGAAATTGCTTTACTAACAAGACAACTTCATCGTGTGCTTCAAAGCAAAGCTCAAAGATATGGAAAAGGCTTCCTAAAATCAAATAATCAACAAAGAGTTTTTAACTCTAAAGGAAGGCCAAATTACTCTCAAAATTATACTCCTAACTACAAGAGTAATTTTCCACCAACGAGCTATAACAAAGGCAAAGGCACTCAAAATATTAATGCCTATAATAATGTCAATAACAATAATAATTCCCCTTACACTCCTCCAAAACATAAAGAACAAAATCAGGAGGAAACACAAGAAGTGTGTTTCGAGTGTAAGCAACCGGGTCACTTTAAAAGAGAATGTCCTAAGCTTTCTAAAGGAAGAATTCTCGTGGCCGAAAATGGTTGGGATTTGAGTGAAGATGAAGAAGCTCCGGAAGCTAGTGAAGAAATTGTTAATCTATGCTTAATGGCTATCGGAGATGAAGTTGCATCTACACAAGGCTCCACTTCAAATCAAGAGGTAAACGTTAATCTCAACTACATTTCAAATAAATTGCAATTAGATGAATCTAACTTGAATTTAGTTGATATGAGAAAGTATGATTTGATTGAGCTTGTAGTATGTATCAACAATAAGTATAAAGATGTTGATAAAAGGCTTCACTTATTGTGGTCCGAGAAAATGAAACTCGAAGAAATGCATCATACATAAAGTAAAGAGTTTACTCGGATGATGGATTTAAAAATCCAAAACGAAAATGAAATAATGTCCTTGAGTGATCAAAATCATCTCTTGAAAAGTGAAGTCAACACATTCAAGGAAAATGCTCTCAATCTTGAAGTAGAAAATATAGCTTTAGTACTTCAAGTGGAAGAGATGGAAAATGAGAAGTTACAACTCAACAACAATGTTAGTGAACTTAATGTTGAGCTATTGAACCTAAAAATTCTAAACGAATCATTATTTCGAAACAATGTAACATCTCAATCTCAAGTAAGCAATCTTGAAAAGGAGAATGAGCTATCACAAATCTTTGAGTCAAAAGAAAAAGAACTACAATTAGAAACTCAAAGATTAAAAAAAGAAAACTTTAAACTCATATCTCAAGTTATGGATCAAGCAAGATTCTTTAACAGCAAGATTGATGCCTAAGAAAGAGAAAAAGAAAATCTTGAAGTTGTTGTTCAAAGATTTACTAAAGGCAATGAGATGTTAGATAAAATGGTACACTCTAAAATTTCCTACAACCGTGAAGGTTTGGGACATGATAGGAACGCTCCTCTTACGAGAAACGTTCAACCACAAGTTCAACCTACAATGGCTCCTAATTAACCATAAACTTTAAAATGTACATATTGCAACAAAGAAGGACATTTGGTTCTTGATTGCAAATTCAAGAGTGGTGAAATTAAGGGGAAGCATGTATGGGTTCGAAAAGGAACAAAACCATACAAGGTTGAAAGACAAGTACCATTTAACAATGTTGTTTATAATGGTCAAAGGCAACAAAGGTTTCAACAACCTAGGGTGTTTCAAATTAGAAACACAATGTATCATAACAATGCTAGTAGGTATGCATCTAGAAATCAATATGTTCCTAATCGGAATTACTATCCTCAACGTGCTCCCTACTTCGCAAATAATAGGTACAATATACGTCGGACTAACTATAGATCTTATGATTATGCTAGACCCACACATCATGTTAGACACAATGCACCAAGAAATATCTATATGCTTAACAATGATTATTCTATGCCTAGATTCTATTATGCAAATTCAAATGTTAACTATGATGTACTAACCCGAGGACCCTCAAGACAAAAGGGTACCTATAAATTTAATTGATTTATTTTGAAGGTTTGTCTTGCCGCGAAACAAGACATGTGGTACCTTGATAGTGGATGTTCAAGACACATGACCGGTAACGAGTCACTTCTGAACAACATTAAAAAGGTAACTGTGGGAAGTGTTACATTTGGAGATAGTAGTAAAGGTATCATTATCGGAATTGGAGACATCGGGAATAGTCACTTCAAGATTTTGGACGTACAACTAGTCTCGGGACTAAGGTACAATCTACTCTCGATTAGTAAACTCTGTGACAATAATTACAAGGTAATTTTCTATACTACTCATTGTTGTATTTTAGACAAGAATTGGAAATTGGTTCTCACTTGCCCTCGAAACAAAGATGTCTACACTTGTGACATGAGCAAGCATGAGAATGTATGCCTAATCACTACAAACGATGACCCATGGCTTTGGCATCGAAGATTAGGACATGTTAATATGAAGTTGATTAGAAACATATCAACAAAAGATCATGTACGAGGTATACCAAAATTGAACTATCAAAAAGACCATACTTGTGAAGCTTGCGAATCGGTAAAACAAATTAGAGCCTCTCACAAAGCAAAATTTATGGTATCTACCTCTAGGCCTCTCGAGCTATTACATATGGATCTTATTGGTCCGGTTCCTATTCAAAGCCTCGGAGGTTGTTCCTATACATTAGTAATCGTTGATGATTATTCACGATTTACTTGGACGGAATTTCTCAAATCTAAAAGCGATGCTTTCGAATCTTTCTCTTCTTTATGTAAAAATATTCAAAATCAAGAAAATAATACCATAGTCTATATAAGGACTGATCATGGTAAAGAATTTGAGAATTCAAGCTTTACAAACTTTTGTGATGAAAATGGTATCACACATAATTTTTCCGCTCCTTACACTCCACAATCTAACGGAGTGGTTGAAAGGAAAAATAGAACTTTACAAGAAATGGCTAGCACAATGCTTAATGAATATCGTCGACCTAAATATTTTTGGGCCGAAGCTATGTCTACCGCTTGCCATATTCTTAATCGGGTTTTGCTACGTCCTATAAAGCAAAAGACTCCCTATGAACTTTACTTTGGCAAAACTCCGAAACTAAGCTATTTTCGAGTATTTGGTAGTAAATGCTTTATATTAAATTCGAAAGATTACCTTACTAAATTTGATCCTAAATCAAGTGAAGGTATATTTCTCGGTTACTCTACAAATAGCAAAGCTTATCGTGTATTTAATCTTAAGACTCTTGTGGTGGAAGAATCAATGAATGTAGCATTTGATGAAAGTAAACCTCCACCAAAGTACAAAGATCTTTTTGAAAATGACAATGTCGAACAAGATGATGTAGAAAATATTATTCGACAATTCGAAAATATGGATCTCGGGATCCCTGTTCCAAGAAATCCTCTAGAATTGGTTGAAACGGAAATTGAACTCCTAAAAGAAATTCCTACAATTAAAGGAGTTCAAACGCGGTCACAATTACAGAATGTTGTGAATCATCTTAGTTTTCTTTCACAAATAGAACCTAAGACCGCTAAAGAAGCTTTGTTAGACGAGGATTGGATCTCTGCTATGCAAGATGAACTATTACAATTTACTCGTAGCAAAGTTTGGGAACTCGTTCCAAAACCCAAGGATACTTCCATAATTGGAACTAAATGGGTTTTTAGAAACAAGTTAGATGAAAATGGAACGGTTGTTTGAAATAAAGCGCGATTAGTCGCTCAAGGCTATACCCAAATGGAAGGTATAGATTTTGATGTAACTTATGCACCCATAGCACGAATTGAATCTATTCGAATGTTATTAGCTTACGCGTGTCAAAAAGATTTCAAAGTATACCAAATGGATGTAAAATCGGCCTTCTTAAACGGGATATTAGAAGAAGAAGTTTATGTAAATCAACCTCCCGGTTTTGAAGATGCCACACATCCCGAGTATGTATATAAATTATATAAAGCCCTATATGGCTTAAAACAAGCTCCAAGATCTTGGTATGAAAGGTTGAGCAAGTTCCTTCTAGAAAACAATTTTAAAATGGGAACTACCGATAAAACCTTATTTACGTGACAAGAAAAGGATGATATCCTACTCGTACAAATATACGTGGACGACATCATTTTTGGTTCAATAAATGATGCACTATGTAAAGAATTCTCCAACAATATGAGCAAAGAATTCAAAATGAGTATGATGGGGGAATTAAATTTCTTTTTAGGATTGCAAATTAGGCAATCGGACGAAGGCATCCATATCTCTCAATCCAAGTATTGTAAAGAGATGTTAAAGAAATTCGAAATGGACAATGCCAAACCCATTTCCACTCCTATGTCTACTTCTGAAAAATTGACAGAAGATCCTAACGGTATTCCCGTGGACACTAAGAAATATCGAGGTATGATTGGTAGCTTGCTCTATATAACCGCAAGTCGACCCGATATACAATACAGTGTTTGTAAGTGTGTTAGATTTCAAGTAGCACCTAAAGAATCTCATTTATCCGCAGTAAAAAGGATATTAAGATATCTAAAAGGAACCACCGATGTAGGTCTTTGGTATCCGAAATGAGTACCATTCGACTTGGTATGTTTTTCTGATTCGGACTATGCAGGGCATTTAGTCGACAGAAAAAGTACGAGTGGGTACATGTCAGTTTCTGAGAGGTTGCTTAGTCTCTTGGTTTTCCAAGAAACAAAATTCGGTATCAATCTCTACCACGGAAGCTAAATATATAGCGGCTGCAAAATGTTGTGCTCAAATCTTATGGATGAAGCAAACACTAGCCGACTACAATATTAAATTTGATGTTATATCCATCTTATGCGATAACACGAGTGCTATCGATCTTAGCAAAAATCTCGTGTTACATGCACGATCTAAGCATATAGATGTGAGACATCACTTTTTGCGTGATCATGTCAATAAAGGCGATATTAAAATGACTCATATCGAAACTGAGTACAATCTCGCTGACATATTCACAAAGCCATTAAATTCTGAAAGATTCGCTAAACTCCGTTTGGATTTAGGAATGTTGGAATTTCCAAAATAAATGGTTTATATACTTATAAATATTATTTATATTTATATTTATTTTTGTGAAAATATTTGTCACAATTCTAAGTCGTCTCACGAAAAAGAGATCCTTTTGATCGGATTATAAGGCACTCTAAAATTCAGATTTATCGATAACGATAACATATGAAACTTTATCGATCGAGTTTTATCGATAATCTTATTTTTCTATCAAGGAGATAAAACTATTCGAATAAATATTTTTGGAATTAATTTCGAAAAATACTTTTGAGACACCAAGAATTATGACATTTAAACTCAGATAAAAAGTATCAAATTGCTAAAATATTTTATTATATTTACTGGGTATTATTATATATTATTATATAATAATTGTGATTTTACAAAATTATTTTCAGATATAAAAATTACTATTTTTATGAGTAATTTCGGTCAAAAATGACCCAATACATGAGACCAACCCAGTTATATTCATCTGACCCGGCCCAGTCACTAAACCCTAAAATCATGACCGTTCATGATTAAGATGAATAGATCTCAGCCATTCATCTCTAAAATACATATAGTTGCTATGACAATTCAAGGGTATACTGTTTACACGACACAAACCCTATCTCAAAACACTCTCTCGTCTCTCTCGAGTTCTCTCTCGCCGCTTCTAAACATTTCCGATCAAAACCCTATTTTCAAACCGATTCAACATTTAAAAGCACCAAATCGAGTCTCTCTTGTTTATCTAACATCAGTTAAATCAGTTGATTGATTTAATTGATCACTGGGTACGTCAAATCTATGATATTCGAAGCTCAAAATCATCAGTTCTTGCTATGAATTGACTGATAAAGCTCGAATTCGACATCAATATATGTATATATACTCACATATTCCTTCGATCTATATTACTTATCAAAACCCTAAATCTAACCGTTTGATTTGAGTGTTTGGATGCAGGATTCGAGTTACTCAAGATCTAATCGACACCTCTGAAGTGATGATAGTCATCGACAAGGCTGTTAAGTGGCTTGATTTGCTCAACTCGGAGGTTGACTTGGTCCGCGACTGAGTCAACCAGGTAAGTCTCAAGCGACGATATGCAGTCCTTGAGCTCAGGTGATCTCCTTTACCTTAGATCGAGTCATTAAACTTGATTAATTATTTGAAAATTATAACTCTGGGCTGCATGTGTGTTAAATCTGTATAAAACGCAAGGGTTATGTGTTCTTGATATTCGTATGCTTGATGATTGTATGTAATTTGATCAATATGTTAAATGGTTATGATAATTTGAAGAACATGATTGAGTGAGTCTTATCATATGTTTATCAAATATGACTAATTTATAGATGAAATTGAGAGATTATGTGACTGTTATCGATGGTGGATTCAAACAATTGTTCTTTTTATATGTATGGTCATCCGAAGCATGAGATATCTGATCAAAATGGAGATTATATACCTTGTGAATTCATTTCTTTTCAAACTGATTTGTTTAAATGATTCATTTGTGCTCCTTTTAGTTATGTACTAATGACTAAAGTGTTCATTGAAGATCTATAGTTGATCGTGTTCCAATACATATATTACTTGAATGTCTCTGTATTTTGAACTCTAGACATTTTTTTAAACTTATACATTATCTAATCTTAATTCATGAATTACCTATGTATTTACTTGATGAAGCATGTCTTGTATGATCTAATAGTCTTTAGCTTATCTATGCCCTAGGTATGATATGTTAATTAAGAATGGCAGTAAAACATATGTAGTCTGACTGAGTTCTAACATATCTACTTGTATTGACTGGTGATATTGATACTACATTACTTGGTTATTTTTTAAATTAGATATACTTTGTCTTGCTAATTATATGAGTGTGTCCTGCCTAAGCATGAAACTTATGTGCTATGTATCCTTACTGAATGACCTTTATTAATCTACACTAAATTGAATAAATTAAGTAGTGAAAACTGTAATTTAAATATGTAGTATGAATGCTGTGTATTCAAGATTGCATTACTGTTACATGCCAATGGCTTTATCTGATCCCTGCAGCTATTTATCTTAATACTTGTAAAGATTTCTGAAATATCTTTGGTCTATGTGCCTCATTGCTGTCATCCTTGAGTTCTAAACTTCCTGTGCTTTATAATATCTCATATTCTGTGAAGTTACTTGACTATGAATATATGAAATGGTGACATTAACATGGGTGATTTATAATGTGTTACTTACCCTGTGCCAACTCTTATGTGATAAATCCTTCATTATTAATGTCTGATAACAACATATGTCTTGAATAAATCATAAGTTTGTAGCAAGAAAAATTCACTACACACACGAGCCCCCATATTAAGACCTGGCTGGGAATTCCTTTGAGATTCCTAGTATCTGGATCACTGATATGGCTGGCCACATAAAATTTAGGAAATAAGTGTAAATTAATTTAAGTTTGATACATTGTTGCTTGACAACTAAATGACATTGTGTGTGTTACATGACTTATTCTTGGTCCAAATTAGTTTGCTATAGTGTGATTATGTGTTACTTGGACTATTAATAATATAGAGTTTATATGTTCTGTACACTTCTTGTAAAGACTATATGTTTTGTGTCTAGGATGCATAAAGCTCTTTCATTGACTTTCAAAGATCCTGACATAACTTTTCAAGATGTCACAGTCATATCAATCATGAGTACATTCATTTATGGTATTGCACCTTCTTACATAGAACCTGCATGCAGTTTTTCAAACCTCATGACCTCATTGTGGGCCATAATTCCTTTCTGTTGGTGATGTGCACAACTTCTAACTTGCATGTCTCCTATACGTGGCTTCTATGCATTAACTACCTTGTCCTTCACAGCATGTCTTTGCATATTTAATACATTCCTTATGCTTTTATTCTTCTAAATTCAGCTATATGCATGTATTATCCGAACTATACATGCCTGAATTTGTGTCCTTGTTTTGGATTTCTCTAATCTTTTTGAAAAACTCAGCTTTCAAAATCAGCATGCTTTTCACAGTCACTGTTCAATCAACAGTAAATCTGTTCAAATTTTTTTAAATTTTTATTACAAACTCATTTGTGTGTCTATAAATAGCTGTGTCATATTCATTTCACATATACAACTGTTAACACTATATCAGTTCACTACACCATGGACTTTGTCAAACTTCCTAGAAACCCTAAAAACAAACACCACTATGAAAACCCCCTCACTCCTAGAAAACATGGAAAATGATCAATTCATTCACTCTAGGAACTCATCCTTTAGAGTAATTCCACCAAGACTCCAAAACTTAAGAGCCAACAGAAAACCTAGAAGAGGTTTCAAAAGCACCTCCATACCCTTTTATCAGAGTTCAAAGTTTCAAGCACCAAATCCAAGTAACCCCAGACCAAGAAAGCCATTCTGGCCAAAGGTCTACACAAGAAAATACAACCCTCAGCCAATACCTAATCCAATTCCAGAAACACCCTCACACCTTAACCTTATAAACCCTTCTGACTCAAATAAATACCTTGAGATGATGAAGAACATACAACCTGGCATTAACACCCAAGTCCATGGGGAAGTGGCTGATATTGTGAAGGCAGCTAGGTGGGAAGGGCTGGTTTGTCATCTAGGAAAAAGATATTGTGTTAACAAGATGGGTGAGTTCTACTTGAATATGAGAATTACTAAAGGTCTAAATGGTATCTTGCACTTCACTACTGTGGTCGATAAGAAACCTATAATGATAGATCATAAAACCATCAACAAAGCATTGCATCTTCCTGCTGTCCTAACTGATGAACCTTGTTTAGACATTTAATCTTACTTCATGTTTAACAAGGGTGAGTTTAATTCCATGTTGAGTGTTCTGTGTGATTTAGATGTTCCATTAGGTCTATGTGATAACAACTGTGGTATCCACTACAAACACTTCACTTCAAAGTTTCAACTTCTTGCTTTAATTCTAAGAGCTAACATCATCCCAAAACCTAATCAAAGTAAGTACTTTTATTTCTTTGACATTAAGGTGCTCTTTTTGCTTAGTTTCAATAAGATCAAGTTTAGCATTTCTTATGTCATTCTGTTAAACATGATAAATGCAAATCTAATTGACTACATGCCTTATGGTCTGTTGATTGCTTCTATATTTGATATCTTTCACATCAACATGCCCACAAACTCTACCCACATTGCTGATTCTCATATCAATCCTACTCATGTTAGAGCAAAAATACCACTAATGTACTGTGAACCTCAAGCACCCATTCCCACTATTCTCCCTAGGGTTATACATGAAGAAAATATCTATCTAGTTGATTATAACTGTGTTCAGATGTTAATTAAATAACAAAACCTAGAAATTAGGAGACTGAAATCTGAGAATGAGAAAATTAAGGCTAGATTAGGGTTCATTGAAGGCCTTGCTGCATCTACCCTAGGACAAAATAGTGCTAGAGATATGGAAATTGTAAACTCTTATCAAGTTCAGTTGGTAGAAGATATGGTTATGGTAAATGAGCTAGAATCTGTGAATGTTGGTCTAGGAGGTTTAGATGAAAATGGGTTCCCTGATCTTGTTGGTGAATTGGGTTTTGTGGCTGCTATGGAAAATGCTATCGAATGAGTTGGTCTGTGTGCTCTATGTGACTGCTGCTGGCACTGATCTTCTTTTGTTGTTGTGTTTCCAATCTATCTGTTCTTGTTGATTAGTAAGTTGACTTGTTATCTGAATTTCTAGTTGTTGGTGATGAGTTTGTCAAAACTCATATGAAATCTTTTGACTGTTTAATCTTTTGCTGCTGTTTGATTTGGTGAGGTTATGAAACTCACATGTAATCTTAAGTTGTAATATTTGGTACTATGACTGATTGGTGCTCAAAAGTGTGTACTTCTGATGGTTTGTAATCTGAAATCAGGTGTAGGAACATGTTCTAATTAATCATTGAACTACAGTGATTAATGTGAACAAATTTTCAATTGTAATATAATCCTATCTTGTTAACCTTGTTTCATGTCTTCCTTTATTACTATTATATGATATTACTAACCTATGCAGTTAGTTCATGAATTAGTATTTGTTAAAATTAGTATTTGTTACTCCTATAGTTCACAAAGACTCACTCCTCTTAAGAATGGTGAGTATTGCTCATATTGAACTACAAAGGTATAATTACTCTCACACTCAACTCTACATATACTCATTATGCTTGGATTGAATTGTCTAACTCTGTATGTAAGTTGAATTAGAGTTTACTACTCAAGAAAGATTCTATAATCTGTGTAGCAGAACAAATTCTCTAGACTGTATTAGAAATTGTCTATGTAATTGGTTTATGTCTTCAGTAATGTAATTTGAACTAGATTGTATTAGAATTACTTGATGTAACTTGCACTGAACCTAGCAGACATACAGATTGTGTAACAGAAATTAGAGTGTATTAGGTCGTTTTCATGTAATTTCTGCTCTGCCATACCTTGACTAAAACTGCATAATGTTTAAAGTTTGTGTCAAGAAATAGGGTCATATTGTAATATGCTTCTAGATTGTATTAAAATTCTTGATGTAAAAGATTCTTGCTTGATCTTGAATAAACTAGAATGTACTAGTATTCCTCTATGTAACATTTGTAGTTTGTAAGAACATCGATCACTGTTTGTTTTCGGTGGAGTAGCAAAGAACTGATTGCATTATCTAGACTATGTTGGTACAGTTTTTCTTCTGCAATCTCCTTGTATGATAACTCTAAACTGTGTTAAAGATACTATGTATGTTTGGTTTGTTACGTTGTGATTAAGTAGTCTGTAGGTAATTATGTTATGAAAATTGTTTGTACCCAGACTAGTTACAAGCTTTCGGCTAAAAATAAACAAACAAACATGCATGCTTCACTTAAATTGGATTTATTCAGTTCTAAAATCTGACTACACGGACTTTTAGATCACTGCTTCTAGTCTACTTGAAGTAATTTTGCTATGAACGTTTGTACTAATTTTTTTAAAATGCATGCGTCATTACGTTTTTTTTTCACAAATACTTGCATTGTCTACTTTAAAGGGAAGCTACATATATATATATATTTTCTAACAAAAGGGGAAGACAGAATCTTTTAAAGGGAAAGAAGAGATTAATTAGTTAGTTAATGTTTTAATACCAAACAAAAGGGAAGGATAAATGGGAAGACAAAAGAGATTAATAGTTTATTGGCGATTGTCTAAACAAAAGGGGAAGTTTTATTACTAAATTTTTGGTACTTTATCAAACAAAAGGGGAAAAAGGAATACCTATTCTAAATTAAAATTTTTGCGATTTCTCTATATCTGACAAGTGATTTGCTTTTTGCAGGAATCAATTAACTTCCTGGAAAAGGATTGATAAGTACTCTCCCTTAGTTAAATATCTTTATGTGCAAAATATTTTTTCAAATATCATGCATACATCAAGGGGAAGCACACACTCAAAATTTAAATTTTATGTTTGTTTGGCAAATACCAAAAAGGGGGAAGATTGAAAGGATATCTTCGATATTAATATTTATTTTGGTATTTGTACGATTTAAACATAAAATTTAAATACAAGTAGAATCCTCTCCACTAGGTCATTTATTTAATTGATTCGGTCAAAAGTCAAATAGTCAAATCTAGCAAAATTTTATCATCCTATTTTAAATATAAGAGATAATCCAATTTGCTGAAAAATCAAAATATCAATATATCTCTACACCAAGGCAATAAGATCGAAAAATAAATATTGAGATTTGATATTTTTTAGATCTCCGTTGCAATATTGACAAGGCGACAAGCTTAAACAAGGAATATTAAAGATTTGATATTCTTTAGAGAACTCGTGCTACATTTAAAAGGATCAGTTTTTATTTGAAAAATATTCAGTCATCGTACTCAAAATGCTTTCACATCATACAAAAGACCTTTATACTCAAGTATATTAATATTCAGTGGTAGAATATTAATACTTGTTTCTATCTCGTGCCAGAAATATTCAAAGTAATTTTTCTCCCACTTCTTAAATTCATCATATTTCAGAAAAAATTATTTTAATCATTCAAAAATATTTCCTACTCTCTCAATATATTTTATTTATTAGGAAATACATTCTAAGTATTTATTCTTGTCAAAACATTGGTCAAAAGATTTATCTCTATCAAAAAAAGACCAATCGTATTTTATTCGGAACCGAAAGCTGATTTAATCATTTTAAATCCAAATAAAATACTTCCACTCGCTAGAATGACTTGAAACTTGAGACTGATCATTTAAATACTATTTTATATGCATGGTAAAAGTTTCAGAATTTTTCGAGAATTTTGGTCCGGCACGTAAACCGAGGCAGTTGGTCCCATGTTTGACCACGTTTGACCAAGTCAACATTGACCAAAATTGACCAAAGTTTCCAGAATATTATTTTATAATATTCCTAAGTGTTCCATAATTTTAGAATTATTTATTGGGTGTTTTCATATTTATCGGGTATTTAATTAACGATACGTAGTTCGTATTTAATTATTAATCGGTACGAGTTTATTAGAGCTCAAATAGTTGATGGGATCTTTTGCTCATCCACTTGCATAGAAACATAAAACTTTACATGTTGGCAATCCTTGTGCTATCCATGTCATCAATCCAAGTGAAATCAATCTCAACCACTCCTTTTAATCAAATCTCCACCATTCCTTTCACCCAACTCTCTCTATAAATAAACCCCCTCATCCACCCATTTCAAATACAAGCTAAGAGCCAAATACATGCTGGGAATTTAAAAGTAGAACACACTTTCACATTTATAATATCTCTCTTCATCTACTTCATCTCAAAAACCTTCTCTCTCCCAAATATATATCCATATATTCAAGGTTTTTGATATACCAAGCTTAGTTCCACCCAACCAAGCTTCGTCCACCCAAGCAAGCTCATCTACAACCACTTTCCGGCCTCCCGAAGGGCTGCCCATAGTTCGACCACGTCCGAAATCCGGCCGAACCTCCGGCGAACTTTTTCCGGCGATTTTTAAAAGTGGTAATTCTTATCTTCGTCTTCGTGTTTATATTTGAGATTTGTGCTTAACTTCTCTACTTCATCTTAATCTCTATTCTTGGATCTATAAGATTCCAAAAGTCTCGCTATAAAAGAGAACGACAATATAAACACATAGTTCAACTCATATACCTCTATTGCTATATATATAAGCAAAGAGTTGAACCAAGTACTTGATCTTTGAAAAAACGTTATATTACAAGAAAGATCATATCAAAGTACTTAATCTCAAAAGTTGTGAGATTATATTTGACATACGTCAAAGTTGTAACAATATTTATTTCGTTCGGATTCCCAACTAACATCTTTACTGTTCCGTGGGATATTCAAATAACGAAATACATCATACAACTTAAACTTCTTAAAAGAGCACAAGTTTAGCCACTTATTTATCGCACTTACTTTACTTGTCATGGCCATAAACTTATTTAGTGCAGAAGTTAAAAGAAGATTATACTTTGACATTGCATTTAGTCAAACCGGAAGTATACATCTTAAAAGCCTTAAGCCTATTAGCTTAACGGACTTTATATATCAACAAACTCTGAGTTATATTTATTTTATCTCATCTTAACTGAGTATTGTTATTGAAGTATTCTTGGATTTAAACGATCTATCAAAAGAAAGAATACTACTTCTAAAGAGCACAAGTTAGCCACTTGTTTTAATTATCGCACTTACTTTTATCGTTTCGTGTGGCTAAAAAGTTGATTCGTGCTAGAAATATAATTATACGTCGACATTGTATTAGTCGAATAAAGGTATACAATTTGAAGCCTTAAAGCACTATAGCTTTTAAACAAGGTCTTCCAATATTGCTCCATCATTATTTATATCTATCTGGAGTAATTAAAAGTATACTTTGATCTTAATCTTATATCAGAGGAAGTATACTTACAATATAACTTAATATTCCTATACGAATATTAAAGTTACTCTTTTGGACTTAGTAATATAACATACTAGTCCAACTTATATAATCTAAACCATATTTGTTTCGTAGATATTGTTGTGTAACTTTTGTAGTGAGGTGAAGTTGAAGTGAGGTGATTCTTGTTCTAAGACCCAAGTCCTAGGCACTAGCGGGGAGTTAGTGGCATTTGCACCGTGAAGAAGAGGAAAGACCCAAGACCTATCATCTAAGACCCAAGACCGACAAAAGCCAAGAATCAATAGTCTACACCAAAGTTCTACATCAACTTTGAAGAAGTAGCGGGGAGTTGCTGTCTAAGATAAGTTATGTAGGTTTTACAACGACTTTGAGGTGGTAACGGGTAGTTACGTACCAAGACGAGTCTTGTATTTGTTCGCATTTATTTTGAGGTGGTAACGGGTAGTTACGCACCAAGACAAATATTTGTAAGGTTGTAAAGGCTTCTCCGCCTACTAAAGGAGCGAGTTTATTTTAAGGTAAAATCTCGAGTCCGGAGAGGAGCTCGGGGACTGGAGTAGGGGTGAGCGAATCCATTAGGGGTTGCGCCATCGTGAACCAGGATAAAATCTCCTGTGTGGTATTTTCTTTACTTTTCGTTTATTTTCCGCACTTATAAACTGCTAACGACTCGGTAAAATATTTTAAAAGGGAAAAATATTTTAACACGCCATAATAATTTTTAAATTGGATATTAAGCTATTCAACCCCCCTTCTAGCTTAAAATAGCCCTCATACGGGACCTAACAATTACATACTTTGATAGATAGATATATATCCAGGAGTTCTTTGTTATATTTATCATTTATTTCGATTTCGAATATATAGTTTATGAATTCTGAATTTTTGTCAAACTCGTATATGATTTGTTATTAATCGGAATCTTATGACATTAGACTCTATGAAAAGGTATTTTAGTTATCTACAACTTTGATTCTTTGTGTTTTCCAAAATTCGGCCTGAAAACATTAGTTTTTCTATGATTTGTTGACATGCTGGTATGTTTTCGAAACTAAGAAGTCTAACTTTGAAAATTCATACTAAATTGAGTTTATATCCAAAAATTATGAGCAATATCTCTCTGAATAGATCTTTTCAAGATATATATTTTTCGTTTGCATTTCTCCGCCAAATTCTGTGATTTTGAAATCTTAACTAGCAAAATACTAGGGAAGTCGGGGACTGATTTTGTATTGCAGTCTGCATTTGTCTGATTTCGGCATTCGTTACTTATTTTTTTTTGACGAGTCTTACCATTTTGGAAAGCTCTCTGAATCGTCTACAACTTTCATGTTTAACACTTTGTCGGAATAAGTTGTTTATATTACGTAATTTGCCATTCTTCTGGGCCGGTTTAACCATAAATTTGTTTGTGTAACATATTATGTGTGGTTTTTAAAATTATCTTTGAGTATGTTATATATAAACACCACATGACTTCAATTACGGTCTCTGTTTGTTTGTTTTGTTTGATTGTTATTTAGATAATATATTAACATTTAGGATTTATTGTGATTTTATTTTTAGGATACTGTAACGCCCCGACTTCCCAATACTATAAATATACTTTTATAATAAATTATTGAATTTAATTAGATAAAATGGATTTTAAATACAGGGAAATTTTGGAAAATTTCGGCATGTAGTATTCGTAATACGGACTATCCACCTGTAATTTGAATCCAAAATAATTCATTCCAACACCAACAACAATTTCAACTACTAAAAAAATAATACAAACACATCTTCAACCTGTCCTAACTGATCAGGTGAACCATACCAAAATGCCCTCCCGATCAGAGCAAAGATCGGGGCATCACAATACCAACTAAAAACATAAACCTTGATAACAAAATAATAAGAAATAAATACAACCCCACTACTAACCCGGATATCTAACAGGTAGTGGTATGAAACAAGCAACCACTAACTAAATTATTACATTACAATACTAAATCCTTAATTAAAAGATACATACACTCCACAAATATAAATAAAACCAACTAGAACTATTACACAAATTTTTACTGATACCCAAAAGTCCAACCTTCTAGCAGAGTGCAACTAGGCTGCCTAAGGTCCACAACAAGTTCTTCTTGGATATAGCCCCTACTTCGTATCTTTTTCTTCTTTAACTGAAAAAGGGTTAGAAATAATAGCAAGGACTGAGCCAAATGCTCAGCTAGTGATAAAAATAGAAATAAAGAATCCACAACTGTATGTTGACTACAACAATATAAGGGTACCAAAGAATAATCAGGATGTTCAGATTTTAATTCACAATCTCAAGAAAAAACTGTCTGGCAATACTGTACTCTGTTTATGGTACATTTCAAAACCATCCTTTGAAAATTTCTAAAATCTTTCGTTTAAAGCAGAGATTCATCAATTCTTTTTTTTTAAATAAACTTTCATTTTTAAAACATTTAAATTTGATTGGAGGTTTTTCCCGACTCCGGACAATACGGGTGATCAGCCACGTAAAGTCCCCAGCCCGGACACTCGGTCCGTCTGGACATAAAATTGGGTTCCCAATTAGGCAACACATTGGCCTATAAGATGCTAGACTGGTCCCACCAGAACTACAGCATAAAATAAAACATGCTGGACCGGCGTCACCCGGCCTCTTACGCTCTCCAATCTGAAGGAGTCCGTAGAAAACATTTTTTGACGGAATCCCTCACAATAAATCTTCAAACTTTTAAAACCATTCATTTTCAAGTCCTTTATACTCACTGATAACAGATCAGCCCAGTATAAGGAATTTTTAAAAACATCTTTAATAAATAAGCCATTTTGATTTGCAATTATAAATGATTAGGGGTCCGGGAAGCAGTTAAGAGTAATTTCATAATATACACAAGGTAGGGGAGTCAAGTATGATTATTTAGGATAAATGTTTGCCAAGCACCTGGTATTAAAAAGGGTTGATGTAAAATAAATATTTAATTAAATCTGGTAGGTTTCAATAAACAGGATTTTATCAGCAAAAAAGGGGTCATTAGCTAATAAGGAAATTAGGTAAGGGTTAGGGTTTTAGTCATAAGGTTCCAGGGAATTATAAGCAGGATTTTATTTGTGTATATTAGGAACTAAGTGTAAAGAAAAAGTTTATGACTGAGCAAGGCATGAATTATAATATAAAGTTTATAGTTTAGCAAGTATTTATTGTAATAGTAGGGTGCAGAGATTTTAAACAATTAATCATGGCATAAATCAGAAGGTACAAGGGTTTAACAATTAGTTCACAAAGTTCGATAACATCATGGTATAAATCAGCAGCTAGATTATGGTATCATCACAAGAATTAAGTAACCCACTTGACTTGCCACAAATTAAGAATTACAGAATATTTGAACATTGCATAAACAATGACCACAAAGATCGAAACTCAACAACCACAGAACTCGTACCATATGCACAACCACACTAAGTGCAATCATATACATTAATCACACGGTAACACACACATGTCGCACACACATGTCGCACACACTCTTCCTTTTTAACACACACAACACCACCGAATACTCACACACACACACTCTAATCGCTGTTTACAGAGGGAAACAAACAGAGATACTCGGCAATACACAACATCGCAGCAAGGGACCGGGACCTAGGAAACAGACCACCAGTCCAACCTACACACACGCACACACCAACTGTATATATATACACACACGGTTCACTCAAACACACGCACACGGGGTACTTTTTACATGCAACCCAGCAGTGATGATGGCAGAACAGGGGAAAAAAAGAGTTTACCCACCCAACTCGAACTGTAGGACCGAGAGGAATCCAAATCGGAAAGAAACAAGAGGGATAGGGGAGAGATAGAGATGAAAGAGATATAGGTTAATCGAGAGAGAGAGAACCTTCGAGAGAGTCGAGAGAGATCGAGAAATTGATTGTAAAGTTTTTGGGAAAAACTGGTGGGTTAGGGATTTAAGAGTAAAAATTGGGGGAAAACAAAAGAATCTCTAAAATATTACTTTGCTGAAAATTTATAAAATACCATCTAAAAATCAAATTAAATATAAAAATGGGTGGAATATTAAATTTTTTTTAAAATTTTAAAAATAAAGAGTATAAAATTATGATCACCCACATATTTTTAGAATATTTTTAGGATCAATAACGAATTAAATATGAATTTTACAAGAATTAATCAATAAAACATAAATCAATTCATAAAATCATTTTAAAATCCTTAAAAATCAAAATAAATCCATCTAATATTTTTAAAACTCAAATAATCTAATAAAGTTAATAATGCAAAAGATTTCATGATTTTTACTAATCCCGATAATTTTTATAAAATCCTCAGAAGATAAATAACACATGATTTAAATAGAATTTAATCCCCAAAAATAAAAATAAAAATACGTAGACTTATCTGACACATAAATCATCAAATAATCCCACAAATATAATATCATACACCTTTCACCTTCTCAACCAATATTCACGTCATATAATTCATATTTAATATTAAATAATTAATTATAAATATTAAAAATTTCTAAGGCGTTATAGATACGACATCGATATTGAGGTAAATGACTTTTCGTTGCTCACTATGAATCTGTTGTTATTATGAATATCTGATTTATTTTGATTATCAAAAAATGATTTTAGAAAAAGAAGTTTTTATAAAATTCTCTAGTTTGAGATGTATATCGAATCATAGATACCGGTCACTAGATAGTGTGACATATAAAATAGTTTACGCACGTTCCAGAACACATATATACCTTGTTGAGTAATACTTAACAAGGGACGTAAACTGACCCCCATCGATCCATTAAACTATAGAAGCCGTATCATTGGCATAGTGTGACCGTAACTTAAAACTGTGTGAATAAAATATGATAATACTGTTTAGATTCTTTTATCGTTTAAAGTTTTAGAATGTTTGTTCTTTTTCAAGGTATAATTTTGAGCCATCAAACAATGTTTATTTGTTGGGCTTTGCAGGTCATTGTTTTAACATAGTTCAGTAACTGACATTGGAAGCTTATAAGGATGTGAATTGTGTAGATTTTGTGCTACCTGATTTAGATGAAATTATTGGAAAAGAATTATCGCATTATAGAACAATTCTAGTTTTTAATTAGACATTGAACACTGAATTTGTTGAGCTGCGTCTCTTATTTTATTATTTTAGATTATTGTGATGGCTTTTGGTTTGACTTATGTTAATTTTGGACCTACTGAATAAAGAATACGATTTAATTCTAGTTTTGGATTTAGAATTAATAGTCGAAGATAGCGATGGTGAACAATCCGGTGTTAATCGGTTCGGTGTTGCTTTGGGTTGTGATTTAAAGCATTTTCGGAAGGAGATTCAAGTCAAGGACGAGTTCAAGGCTCAATTTGTAACCAAGGAAATCAGTACTTGTACCGTAATTCTGGACAAGCCATTAAATGACAACCTTTTTTGTGATTCAGGTGCTTTCAAACATTTTACTAATTTAGAATTTGAATCTTTCATTAATGAGTTACCTCGAACGTGTTATCCTGATTTGGTCAAAGTGTTTTATGCAAACCTACATGTTAATGACAAGGGTCAGATTGTGTTGTTTGTTAATGATAAAAGGATTAGTCTTACTCCTGTGATTTTGAATGTTATTTTGGGTATCAATCCTGTTGCTTCTACTTCTGTGTATAAGAAAAAAGGGTTAGAACAATATAAAGGGTTTTTCTGCTATTTCTTAGCTTCTTTTGGTTCGTGGTGCTCCTGAAATTGAAACTTTTGCTGCCACATCCCAAGTCACTCATATGGCTCATTTGTTTTTCTTGTTTATCTTACAAATGTATGTCCTAGGTTAGGCACTAAGTCAAATTTATCTTGTCAAGATATTACTGTAGTGGTTATGTTGTTGTCTGGAACCAGTTTTGATCTATCTGACCTTATTCTAAATCATATGTGTTAGGATCGCATCCACTATAGATTGACATTAATCAAACATAATAACAAATACGAAAGTAAAGAACACAACAAATTAACGTGGAAACCCCTCAAGGGAGGGTAAAACCACAAATCCACGATATATGAATGTATTACAAGATTGGAGTTGCTCCCTCACTCAACACTCTTGAATACAATCACCTCACCTTGATCACAAAAATTCTCTCTTGTGCATCGCACACAACTCTCTAACTTTTACAATGCACCAAAACTCCTACAAATATCTATATTTATTCTATTTCAAATCCTATTTATGACAATTACCATCTTTTCTTATATTGGATAGAAATCCTTTCATAATTAATATTCCTATCAAAATAAGAATTACCTCAATTATCACAAATTAGAATTCTGCTCATAATAGGATTCTTATCTTAATTATGAATACAGGGCAGACCCCAACAATATGATGGAAGTGTTTACTAATAATGCTTCTACTGGGCTTCCTTATGGGTTGTTATTTGATTGGTATGGATTTGATTTTAGTGATGAAGAAAAGTGTATTTTTAAAGAATTTTTGGATAAGAAGATTTTTCACAGTCTGATTTGCACTTTGGCAAAGATGGTATTCTCACTCAGATTGAGCTTCCACCTCCACCTCCTTCCCACATCCTTCATAACTTTCCTTAAATAGTTGCTTCTTTCGATGTCTTCATAAGGTTGAATTGAAAGAGTTTATGTCAGATGTTCGTAAAGCTTTGACCAGGCTTAATAAGAAGATTGATGTGTTATCTGATGAGGCTAAGTTTATGCATGATTTAACTGTTGGGGCTCGTACCTCTGCACCTGTATCTTCTACTGGTGGACTTGCTAATGCGGTGGCCAAGGATACTGAACCAGGACAGAATTCTACCCAAGGTGTTCAACCATTTCAGCTTTCTGGAGATGATGCTATTAAAGACAAAGAGAAGACTGGGGAGGATGATAGCTATTTGGAGACTTAGATTATCTCTTTTTAATGATTAAGGGGGAGTAATTTAGAATAATTGGGGTTAATTTATTTGAACTTTAAGTTTATTTTTACTTTGTTGGTTAAAGTACTGGTGGTGGAACTTGTTTGGTTTGTATTGATGGTTTTTTTAACTTGGTTTAATTATGTTGGCTGAATTTGTGTATGCCTTATTTGATTATCATATTATGTGGTTGTGATCTGAGTTGGTTTTAATTTAATTAGTTTTGTTTTTGCCCTACTTGTTTTCTGGTGAATGTATATGTTTCTAGTACTTGTTGGATATAACATGTTGAACAGGTTATTGGATTCCGAGGCAGTTTTTCAATTCTCCTAAAATGGTTGTTTAATCATCAAAAGGGGGGGGGGAGACTGAAACACTTATGTATTGATGATCACATTGTTAGCAATCTTAAAGCTTGTACTGTTTCATATTATCAAGCTCTTATTTACATATTGCTAAGTATGTATGAAATATCTTATTGATTGTATTGTTCTAGTGATTATATACGTGTTTTATTTATATTACGAGTTTATAGTTCGAGTTGTTGTAATTCATATTGATTGTATTGTTCTAATGTAATTGTTGTTGCTAGATAGTTTGGCTTGGAAACAAGGGTTCAGGAAACTAGATTACTAGAGGAGATGTACTTGGATTAGTATAGATCTTAGAGAGTAGTTAGTTCAGGGAACAAGGGTTTAAGCAAGCTATTATCAGTGACAGGGAGAAAGGGAGATATATTATTCATTCTTGTAATTGTAATTTTCCAGTGATTAATAATATATTTTATTATCAGGTTGGTAAGACGTAGACCATTAGCGTTAGGGGTCGAACCTGGTTAAAACTCTCTGTGTTCTTACCTGCTGTTGATTTATTTATGCTTTATATTCTGCATCTTAGCTAGCCCATAGTAGTTACAGTGTTAATAACAACAAGCTGATTTGTGGTCATATAATTATTTAATAAAGTTTTAAAACTGGATATAGTTAGTCATAGCACCTATTCACCCCCTCTAGGTGTGCACTTTCAAGTACAGTTATATCTAATAATATAAGTAAATTGTGCGATTCAATTATTTAATTAAAGATTCAAGATTTGAAACCAGTCAACGACATATTTAATTTAAAATTTTATAATATAAGTTTCAAATCATGCATGTCATTAATCAAATTTATATCAAATTAATATTAAAATAATTATTATAAATAATGATTACATAAAAACATAATTGTAACATAAACTAAAATTTATAACATATCAAAAGTGCATCACATGGGTTATTAGCTAGTATATTATAATCATTGAAAAGGTTATATTTTCTAATTAAATAGTAACGTGTTTTAATTAGATATTAATTTTATTATTTTACTATTTATTGATTAGAATAAAGAATTGTAAACCGAAAACCAAATTTTTTTAATTTTTCATTTTTCATATAATAGTCTAGTACATGTATATATATAATATACATATATATATATATATCTGTGGGTGGGTGGGTATTATATATATATATATATATATAGGTCTTGGTTCATTTAGGAACTAAAAAATTTTAGTAACTTAGTAACTAAATATAATCCTTTAGATGATAAAGAATTGGACGGCTGAATGGGATCTAGGGGAAACCCACGTCTTGTGAATAGACGTGGAGTAACACCTCCCGTTAAAACCTATCTAGGGTTTTAGGTGTACATGGTTTAGGTGTATCTCCTTTTTCAATCTAAATTTTAATAAAATTTATTAAATTTTTTAATTTTGTAAATATTAAAATACCAATTCAAATAAATATGTTACCTAAATAAAATTAAATATGTTTAATTATCTATGAACACGTTTAAATTGAAGATCACAACAAAAAATAATAAAAAAGTAATTAAGAAAAATGTAAAACACATAAAAAAGACATATAAAACATTTTTTTAATATATAAAACAAAATAAAAGGTACAAAAAATTAAATAGATAAATACAAAATAAAAAAAAAAAATTAAAATTACAGAACACAAGAAATTTATAAAACTTGAAAATACAAAACATAATAATATAAAAAACATAAAATTAGTATATAAAAAATATAAAAACAAAAATTGGAAACAACAAATACAAGTAAAATTACAGAACATAAGAAATTTACAAAAAACTATAATACAGAACATAAAAAACAAACAAAACAAAATTAATATACAGAAAAAAGTGAATATCTAAAACAAAAATAAAAACACAAAAAAGGTTAACATACAAAATATAAATAATAATTACAGAACACAATAAATTGAACATAATAAATCTACATGAGTTGAATCAATACAATTCAATGTTATTTTTATTGTTTCTTTTACTCTAAACATATAAAATTAGAAAATATAGGATAAATTTTTTTTAAAAAAAATACAGTACAAAATAATACAGGACCAAATTTTAAATATAAAATACAGGACACAACTTTTAAAATAATACAGAACATACAAAAAACATAAAAGTTCTGTATTTACTATTTATGTTTTGAAAAAATATAAATTATAAATTGTAAAATAAAAAAATCACATTTAGAACACAGAAAAAATATAGAACATACGAAAAAACAAAAAGGTCCTGTATTAGTTACTAAGTTTTAAACCAAGACTGTTATGTTAAAATAAGATTAAAAGAAATGAAATGAATAAAAGAAATGAAATAAAATGACATCAACACTAACAACGTTTTAACGTGTTCACTAGTTCCTAGGTTACTCATTTAAATCAGTTACTCACAGAGAACCCCTCATATATATATATATATATATAGAGAAAAAGGAACCTGAGATATATCTCAGGTAACTTTCCTGAGATATGAATAAAATCCTTTAAAATTTATTGGGCCCGCAGGGCTAATTAATAAATTTTAAACAAATCTTTATTTTGCAAAATTGTCCACCCCATATTTACATATAAAATACATATATATATATCTCAGGGAACTTACCTAATATGTATCTTAGGTTCCCTACACTCATACATATATAGGGGGCTACTCAAATGAGACCCCTCTTATAATGAAACCTACTCTTATAATGAGTCCCCCTCATATTTCTTGTATTCTAAAGGGCCCCGCCAGGGGCACCCATTACGAAAAAGGCTTATAATTCTACCCTCTATCCATTCATAAAAAAAATAAATTTTTATTTTTAAAAAAATGATGACGTGGCAGCAATTTTTTTAATTTTTTTTATGAATGAATAGAGGGTAGAATTATAAGACTTTTTCGTACTGGGTGCCCCTGGCGGGACCCTTGTGACGCCCCCAAATCCGGGGTCAGGATTGGGTGCCACAACCAATATAATTAAGTATAACTTAATCATACAGACGACCCCTCAACAAGGATCGGTCTCAGGTTATAGTAGGAAACAAGAATCTAAATTACAACTATAATAACTACTATACCTTCTTATCTGAAGCGCAGTCCATTATTGTATGTGCCCATGCTGATTCTGAAATCTATCCTCTAGAGAACACTTCATCGCTCTCAATCGAATTGTCATTCGTAGGTAGTCAATCCAAAACTCTAACTGAAAGGGGAGGGAAAATAAAGCAAGAATGAGCCAACAATGCTCAGCAAGATATTAATAAAGTGAAACAACAATGTCTCAATAATTCATTGATGAACAATATCAATGATCAATTTAACTGAAGGGAGTAATTCAACTTCCATTAGAGGGTTAAACTTTTCAATCTTCAAAACATAACTTTCCATCAAAACATTCCTTTCTTTAAAACAGTTTTATTATTGAAAAACACTTTTCATAGAACTTTTCAAAAAAATTTAAGTTGATTGGAGTTTTTACACGACAACGATAGCCTCGGAGAACGATAGCCTCCCAGGATAAAATGAGAAGATGATGGCGTCGCAGAGAACGACACCTTCGACGAGCAAATACAAGAAAGAAACTATCACCAGAGAATAGAGATATTGGATGTGTTTATGCTGCGAATGAGATGAATAATTCTATACCATAATGGGGTATTTATAGGATAGACAAGACTTGTTCGCAATATAACTGCCTAAATTAATTAGACGTGTTAATTAAATAAGGTGGTATCGAAAAAGTCTTGGATAAAACTTTTGCACTACATAATATCTGTAATCAAATCAAATCGGATTACACAATATCTGTAATCAAATCAAATCAGATAACTGTTGAGTATTGAATACAGTAAAAGAATACAGAGGGGGGGTGAATGGATTCTTGAACTTTTCATCGTTCTTGAATCTTTGCAGCAAGATATGTGTTGAGTGTGTGAGATATGTAAGTGCGGATAACAAAGACAAACATAACACAATATTACTTTAATCTAATATTTTATTAGATAAAGATTTTGCTACAATCTGTGAATACAAATGATAGTATTCTCAGCTTCGTTTTTCTCAGAGAGATATTTCTTGTGATGTATCTTAAATGCTAAGGAAGTGAGGCTGTATCCTTATAGACATGGATACACCTACTTACTACAAATAAGGTAGGTAAACAAAATACTTTCCAGTCTATCTATCTCATTTGAGTAAGAGTCCAAATGGCTACAGATTTGACTTTGCAAAGCCTGTTCAGATCCACTTCTTTAGCTCCTTGTCCCCTGTCTTATCTCTCCAAGCTTCTTTGTAGGCTTTCCAACGTGCTTTATAGTACATAGTCAAATAAAGCATCTTGGCTTGTTGCAGGTTTCTGACTTGTACAATTCTTCAGTATTTTGTCTTCAAGAATGTATTCGAGAAGTGGCTAAGTGAGTGATTCGAGAACTAGAATTGACTTAATCGATAACTCTGAGTTCTCGAATAGTGTTATATTGACATATCGAATCACTTCTCGAATAGCTCTTTTCTCTGGGAGTCCTTGAGATATCGAATAGAGTATTTTGACATATTGAATCCCTGAGATGTCGAATAGCATCTTGAGTCTTTGAGATATCGAATGTAGCTTTGACTTGTTGTCCCTTTTGAGAACTCGAATATCACCTTTGACCTGTTGACTCCTTGAGTTCTCGAACAGAGTAATAGACATATCGAATCTCTGAGATATCGAATGAGATATCGAACAGTGTATTCAGAGATATCGAATAGTGTCTTCTGAGATATCGAACCCCTGACTTCTCGAATGCTAGACTTCTCGAATACACAAATGTACTTCTCGAATTGGTACTTAGGCAAATTCTTCATTTCTTCAAATCCCAACTGTGATTATTTGGCAGTCTTTATCTCCTTGCTTGAGGCATGAACCTTGGAACTTCTTTCAAGCATTATTCTTGACTTAATAAGTACAGTTACACAGCTAGAATTTGATGCCTATTACAAGTACAAAACAAGTAGAAACTCTACAACTAGAGGTTCCCTCAGTTAAGAGGTCATGTAAGTAATGCATAGCATTACAAACAACTTAGGCTTGTTATTAGATGTATTCAGGCATGCCTCTGTGACTAACAATCTCCCCCAAATTGTGAGTAAGACCCTTAGTCACAATTTTATGTCTAATAACAAGCCTAACATACATAAAGATAAAACTTGACAGTACATGTATTAATTTTGATTAGCAATGTGGATAGAACTACTAGGTGAGTAATCTTACAGCCTATGATTAAGTACTAGCCATTGTCGTTTATTTCCCTTTCCATAGCTTTAGCTTGCAAAGCATCATATGCTTTCTGTCTTCTTTCTTTCTGCTTCCTTGTATTCTCATCCATAGCTTTTATTATTTCTGCCATAGCATCCAATTCTTCAAGCAAAATTGAGTCTTTGAAATCTTCAAGTACTGGTTTCAGAATGTTTGCAGGATAGTGGTTGAGTAGGTTCATTCTGATGTGGACCTGATCCCCATTTCTCCTCCTATACTTCACCACATAGGGATTAAACTGAACTCTACACAATCCCTTTGCCCTTAGCTTTTTTGCTTCAATCTCCAGTCTCTCAATTTCTTTCTCCCTTGCTAGCCATTTCTCAAGACACTCTTTTCTGATTCTCTCCTCATGATCTCCCTTCATCTTCACAAAATCAATTAGCTCCAGCTTCCATACTCTTTCCACTTTATCTTCTGAGCTCAACAATGCAATGATTCTTTCTATGTCATGTAACTTGCCCCAGTGTTGACATCCTCCTTGTTTGAATTTCTCCTCCCTTCCATCAGTATATTTGATCTCAAGGCAGTGTTCAACAATGGCAACATGGTAGATTCTTTGAGCTTGTAAGAATTGTAGTTGGTCTTCATCAAAATCTTCATCTAGTGGTTGGAGTTTTAAGCTTGGATAGATTGTCAGGGTCTTTGATTTGGATAGCTTTGGTTTCCTTGCAGCTTGCTTGAATTTGATTCTTTTTACATGATTACTTGGCAGCAGTATGTGACCTTTGTTTGTAGATCATTGTAGTATTCCATTAGCAGTTTGCTTTTTGAAATATACAAATGGTTTCTTGCATTGAATCTTCTTCTCTTCTTGAGGTGGCAAGACAGTTGCAGAAGCCATAGATGTAGATTTTGGTAGGTCACTACTAACAGTATTCACCCTAGACTTAGAGTCTTGTGTTGTGGTGAGGTTACTGTTAGCAATGCCTAAGGCTTGCTGTCTTCCACTTTTCCTCTCAGAGACTTTACCTTGGTCATCATCATTCTTCTTCTTCTTATCATCCTTCTTCTTCATTTTATCTTCATCACCCTTATCACTCCTGTGATGTCTTCTCCTTCCATCACTTCTGTCTCCATCTTTGTCTTGATCACCATCCTTGCTTGGGTTGAACTTAGCAGATTCAGGTACAATGCCAGTTACAATGTATGACCTGAGATAAGATATAGCTTCCAATTCTTCTGTTGTTCTTAAACCCTTCTTCTTGTTCAGCTGCTCAATGATGGCAATAATGAGAGATTTGTTCTGAGGAATTAGATGCTTAGGGATGACCAGCTGCTTGATATCATCAATTCTTGTTGCAGCCTGATAGATGATGGTTCTAGGATTTGTGAATTCTTCAGGTAGCCTTGCTGGTTGACCATCCCTTAACTCATCAAAGAGACTCTTGCTATTTTCATCCTTCTTTTCAATCAGTCCAAGGAATACATCCACTTCTGAGTGTTTTAGACCTTGTAGAGTGTTGATGATTAAGTGCCATATCTTATTCTTTCCTACCATCATTATCTCTTTGAGCCATAGGCCATCAACTCTCCTTGGTACTACAGTGAGATAGTCAATCTGACTCTTGAAACTCCTATGATATGATAAAGCATCACCAGCCTGTTCTCTTGAGACTTTCAGAAACTCCAAGAATGCATCATCATGATAGACATTTGAGTTTGCAATTTCTTGTAGCTTGGCCTCAGTGACCACCTTCACTTCTACTGGCTTGGCACTCTTAGATATGGAGAATGGAGGCTTGTCAGATGGCATACTCCCTGCAACCACTGTGGTTGTGATACATTGCTTTTGACCACTAGGAGTAGTGATGTGCACAGTTGGTAGAGTGACAACTGGCAGAGAAGTAGGCTCACCAACTTTGGCTTTTCCTTTGCCAGGCACATGAGTTAAAGATTTGGAAGCTCTTTGATGGCCACCCTCATTGAACTTGATGCCCTTTTCTAGTGGTCTCTCCCCCTTTGGATTTGAGTTTCTTGATGTCCTCTTCTCCCCCTTAGGCTTGTTGTCAGGCATAGAGGCTGTAGAAGTGACCTTTGGAGTTGAAGATTCATCAGGTAGAGGGAGACCCATGTGCTTCATCATAGCAGCTAACATGGACTGTTGATGCAGAAGAACATCAGCTGTGGTGGTGGCTTGAGTGTTCAACTATTTAGTCAGAGTGGTAACAGTATTTGTAAGATGAGCATTAGACTGGGTGAGAGAGGCTACTTCCCTTTCAAGAGCATTGACCTTTGTGAACAGTTCAGTATATTTAAAGCCAGATAAGGATTGTTCTTTTAGTCTCTGCACTTCAAACTTAGACATAGAATGCACTGGGACTTCAGTAGGCAGCTTGTCTCCATACTGATTTGCAAACATAGTTCTTAGCATGGCATTGGCTTCTGTTGTCTGATCAGAAAGATTTTGAAATTTGTGCCCCAGACCTTTGACAGTATCTGATAGAATGGCTAAACCATTGTCCATCTTTGTACAAGTAGCCTTGCAGGTTCGAATGTCCTTGAGAACAGCCTCCATTTGAGGGAATTTAGCATCAAAAGACCTTTTTATCTCATGCACCTCCTGAGTTGTTGCTGTGCAAACTGCTTGAACTTCTATTTTTAGGCCCTTGCCAAGGTAGTGTGCAGCATTGAGAATGCCTTTGTAGGTGTCATTGACTGCCTCATACACATCAGTAGGGGTGAGAGATTTGGCATTGGACCCTAGTGAAGTGATGTACTCCTCTCTGAGGTACTGGAGACCTTCTGAGAGAGGGATGTCATTTTTGCCTTGTAGCCAAGCATCTACATTTCCATCTCTCTCAGTTTCATCTATGATCTTTGCCTTCTGCATTTCTACATCATCTCTGTGGCATAAGAGGATAGCTTCATAGTCTGGATTGGGCATGTCTGCAGTGAGAAGGTGCTGAGCAATCTTTGTGAACTCAGGGATCTGATTCACAATTAAGCTTTGGAGTGCTTCAACCGTCAATTGTGGTGGAACAGACCCTGATCCTGAAGCACTGTCGTGTTGCACAGGCTTCAGCCATTGAGACATATAGTGAGAGCTAGAGCTAGGCTAGCTAGACTCCTCAGTTACAGATGCAACTTCTGTAACTGGATGGACAGACTCTACTATTGTTGTCTCCACAGGAGTGGGATGAGTTACAACAGTAGGTGACACAGGCATAGAGTCTCTAGTGAAAACTAGTGAATCCTCTGTGTTTGTGATGGTTTCATTAGGATATGCCCCAGCATGCATTCCCTGACCATCTAAATGTGGTACCTGGGTGGTGAGCAAGGTGTCATGCACCAAGTCACTTGAATCCATTGGCTCATCAAGAGAAAAGAATTCTTGATGATCAATGCCTTGCTCCTCAATTGCTTGAATTGCAGGCTCGAAAGAAATATGAGTGGTAGATTCTGGAAGAGAAGTGTGTTGTAGATTAGATTTTGGCAACTCCCCCTGAGAGATAGAGGGAGTTTCAATTGTGATGTGCTCTCCACTCAGTGTTGTGCCAGCCTTATCACTCCCATGTGCTGACTCTTTACAGGTAGGTGCATTGGGGAGGATGCTTGATTCTATAGATGCATCCTGTTGAGAGGATACATTTAGTGAGCTGTGTGCCCCTGATTTTACAACTTCAGCCATTTGGGTGACTGAAGAGGTGGTTTTAGACTTCTTCTTCTTCTTTAGGCTAATGATTGGTGACTCAGGTTCCTCACATTCTAAACCTAGTTCTACAGCCAAGGCTGCTTCAGTTAAGATGTTTAAAGGTTCAGAAGCAACCTGTTTTCTCTTCTTTTTACTAACATCACCCTTTTGAGAGGATGATGCAGTTGGCTCTGTGTTTGGTAGAGTGTTTGTCTGAGAGGGTTGGTTAGCAAGCCTTTGGTTAGCATTTTGTTCTTCTTGTTTAGGCTGTGCTAACTGAGACTTAGACTCAAATATTGGCATGTTGTGGGGGTAAGACCTAAACAAACCCTCCATGTGGGGAGTTATCCTAAGCCTTACATCCACATCATTCCTAGTCTCCAAGTTACCAAAAATTAGTTTGGTCATGGACCTAGGATAGCCTATTTTACTTTTATCTATTCCAGGCAATTCAATCAATGAAGCATTTTTAAAATTAAGTACTGATTGAATAAAGCGAGGAAAGAAAATTTCATTACCTCTCTTGGCTGTGTTCTTACCAAGTCTCCCATATAGCTCCTGTAAGATGAGATGTCCAACATCTATCTTTCTCCCATGAGCCAAGGTATAGGCAAGCTGCTGCACAGGTGTACTAATCTGGTCAAAGCTCGATTTCCTTGCAGTGAATACATGAAGGAGTGTACCAAAAACATAGCTCCATTCTTTTTTCAAGTACTTCCTATTCAGCTTCCCAAGTTTAATAACATATGAGTAGTTGATAAATTCAAAGAATTCTTCCAACTCAGCATCGGTGGCCAGGGAGTCATATGCCTCTTGCTGCAAATCCAAGGCTTGATTCATGTCTGCAGTAGTGATAGAAATATCCTCGCCTTGAATCTTGCAGTAGACAACATATGAAGTGATAGCATTCTCAAGGGCGATGACCTCCACAGTAGCTGTCCTCCAGAATTGTTCTAATAAGTCTACGTACAGGGTTGGGTTGGCTGAGAGTGCACCCTTGATGTAAGATTCAGACAACCATCGAACAAAGCACTTGAAATTAGCATTTGGTGCTTCCACATCACTGGTAATTGTGATGAAATTGGTTTGAGATGGTTTGGTGAGTTGAGTGTTTGCCATTTGGGTAGAGAAGAAAAGAGAATTAAGGTTGAAGAAGAAATTCACAGTTAGGGTTTTCAGAGGTTTTAGGAGTTTAGATGCTTGAGAAATTGAACGAAATGAGTTGAATAGTTGTGAAATTGTATATATATGAATAACCTGAGTTGTCGATTAGATATATGATCTGTATCGACAAGTCATTCGAGAAGTATAAAACAACTATTCGATAAGTTTAGAATGGCTTATTCGATATCTCAGGCAGTTTGTAACTCACAGCTGGCAGTTATTTAACTCAGAAAATAATTCTAAGCTAAATAAAATATGTTTTTATGAGCGAAATGAAATTTTGAATATAAATCCAAAAAGCGATTAAGTGTCAGCGAAAAATCAGCCTGTTCAAATGATTCGATAACTCAAATGCAGTATTCGAGAACTCCATCACTAGAGAACTAAAATACTCTACTCGAGAACTCAGAGTGTGCTATTCGATTTCTCCAAAAGATACTATTCGAGAACTCAAGAGGGTTCTAGATAGGCCTATTCGAGAACTCGAGCCATGACACAATGAACCATTCGAGAAGTCTGACTTATCGAACTATACTTTTCACTCATAAAATTCAATTTTCACTATCTTTTAAAATTTACCAGAAATATTCACTGAAGAATATTCTACCAAATTAAATAGTGATTCTCTCAAAATTTCACAGAAATTTCAAGCTGAAGATGTATGATTTTCAACATATGCATCATTATGGAATATTTATAAATCATACTCCAACCAATACTTACTTCAAAAATATTGAGCATTTGATAAAGTAAGTATTTACTGCTGCAACAATCTAGTTGATATATTCACTTAGCCAGAATTTGAAGAATTCAGCATTCCAATCTCACTAACCAACCTTGTGAAGGTGGCTTCATCTAATGGCTTAGTGAATATGTCAGCTAGTTGTTTTTCTATGGGAACATAATGTAACTCAATGGTTCCATTAGTTGCATGCTCCCTTATGAAGTGATATCTGATGTCAATGTGCTTTGTCCTAGAATGATTGACAGGATTGGAAACTATAGAGATTGCACTTGTGTTGTCACACATGGTTGGAATTCTTTCCAACACAAGTCCATAATTTCTAAGTTGGTTTCTGATCCAAAGCACTTGAGCACAGCAACTTCCAGCAGCTATGTACTCAGCTTCAGCTGTGGAAGTTGACACAGATTGTTGTTTATTGCTGTACCAAGAGACTAACCTTTGTCCAAGAAACTGGCAGCTACCTGAGGTGCTTTTCCTATCCACTCTGCATCCAGCATAATCAGCATCAGAATAACCAACCAGATTGAACCCTGTGTCCTTAGGATACCATAACCCCAAGTTTGGTGTGCCCTTCAGATATTTAAAAATCCTCTTTATTGCTGTCATATGTGATTCCTTTGGATTTGATTGAAACCTTGCACACAAGCATGTTGCAAACATGATGTCTGGCCTACTAGCAGTGAGGTAGAGTAGAGAACCAACCATGCCTCTGTAGATTGAAATATCTACCTTCTTGCCCTTAACATCTTCATCTAACTTGGTGGCAGTGGCCATGGGTGTCTTTGCAGGTGAGCATTCTTCCAAGTCAAATTTCTTCAGTAGATCCTTGATGTATTTGGTTTGACTTATAAAAATGCCATCCTTCCTTTGACTAACTTGCAGCCCAAGAAAGAATGTTAATTCTCCCATCATACTCATCTCATATCTGCTCTGCATGAGCTTAGAGAATTTCTCACACAGCTTCTCATTTGTAGAGCCAAATATGATATCATCCACATAGATTTGAACTAAGATAATATCATCACCATGTTTCTTGTAAAATAGTGTCTTGTCCAGTGTGCCTCTAGTGAATTGATTCTCCAATAGAAATTGTGATAGTGTGTCATACCATGCCCTAGGAGCTTGCTTAAGTCCATACAATGCCTTAAGCAATCTGTAGACAAAGTGAGGGAATTGTGGATCCTCAAAGCCAGGTGGCTGTTGCACATATACTTCTTCTTCCAACTCCCCATTCAGAAATGCACTCTTGACATCCATTTGATAAACCTTGAAATTAGAATGTGCCGCAAATGCCAAGAAAATTTTGATGGCCTCTAGTCTAGCAACAGGGGCAAAAGTCTCATCATAGTCAATGCCTTCCTGTTGAGAGTATCCTTTTGCAACCAGCCTTGCTTTGTTTTTTATAACTACACCATTTTCATCCATCTTATTCCTTAGAACCCATTTTGTTCCAACAATGGTTCTATCCTTTGGTGCAGGCACAAGTTCCCATACTTTGCTTCTTTAAAATTGATTTAGCTCCTCTTGCATAGCAATTATCCAATTAGGATCCAACAATGCATCATCAAGTTTCTTAGGCTCAACTTGGGATAGAAAGCAACCATAGAGATATTCATTTAGAGTTGCTCTCCTTGTCCTCACTCCTGTATTTGGATCTCCAATTATCTGATCTGCAGTATGTGATCTATCCCATTTCCTTGTATGTTCAGATTGATTTCTCAGCCTTGATGTTGCTTCATCATCCAGATCATGATCATTTACATTTCCTCCCCTTGTGAAGTTGCCACTAATCACAGGTGTGTCTTGGATGCTTGCTTCTTCATTGTTGATTGACACAGATTCTTCATTCACTTGAGTTTGTTGGATTGTGGGCTCAAATTCAGTTTCAATCTCCTCATCAGAATCATCTAGATTGTCAAACTTCAAAGGATCTTTATCTTCATCACTGGCTTCTTCTAATCCAGGTAGTTTGCTGTCATCAAATGTCACATCTGTGCTTTCCATAACTTTCTTTTGACTGATGACATAAACTTTGTATGCAATTCTTTCCATAGAGTAGCCAAGAAAAATTCCTTCAAATGCTTTTGCATCAAACTTTCCAACATATTCTGAATTGTCTTTTAACACAAAGCATTTGCTTCCAAAAGTATGAACATACTTTAGAGTAGGCTTCTTTCCAGTCATCAAGTTGTAAGGTATCTTTCCAGTGTTTTTGTTGATGAGGGTTCTGTTTTGGATATAGCATGCAGTGCTCACAGCCTCAGCCCAAAAACATGTAGGCATCTTTGCATCAAGTAACATTGTTCTAGCAGCCTCAATCAGAGTTCTATTCTTTCTCTCAACAACTCCATTTTGTTGTGGAGTCCTTGGAGCTGAGAATTGTTGAGAAATACCATTTTCTTTGTAAAATGCTTCAAGCATGGCATTTCTGAACTCTGTTCCATTATCAATTCTCAATGCAATCACACTTGCATTGTTGGCCTTTGCTTCCTTGTCAATTTTCTTTATATGCTCAATGATTACTTGTGGAGCCTCATCCTTTGATGCCAGAAATTCTACCCATGTATACCTTGTGAAATCATCAACCATCACTAGAGCATACTTCTTCCTTCCTAGTGACACAATATTAACAGGTCCAAACAAGTCCATATGAATTAGTTGTAGGGGCTTGGTTATTGATGTCACTGTCTTTGACTTGTGGCTTGATCTTTTCATTTTTCCTTTTTGACAAGCCTCACACACTCCTTCTTGACAGAATTCAAGTGTGGGCATGCCTCTCACTAACTCCCTTTTGACTAGAGAATTAATGCCTTTGAAGTTCAAGTGTGATAGCTTCTTGTGCCACAGCCAACTATCTTCATTTGATGCTTTTGAGTAAAAGCAACAAATTTTGTCCTTGTTTGTAGAGTTCATATTGGCTACAAACAGGCTTCCTTTCCTTACTCCAGATAAAGCAAAGTCACCAGTCTTCTTGTGGGTGATCAAACATTCATCTTTGTCAAAATTCACTTTGAAGCCTCTGTCAGTAAATTGACCAACACTCAGTAGATTGTGCTTGAGCCCCTTGACCAGTGCTACATTTTCAATGATGACATTTCCAATTTCCAACTTGCCATATCCCAGTGTGTTGCCAATGCTGTCATCTCCAAAAGCAACCATTGGGCCAGCCTTCTCCTCATACTGTGATAGCAGGGCCATATCACCAGTCATATGATTTGAGCATCGACTGTCCAAAATCCACATGACCTTCTTTTCACTTTCTTTGCCCTGCAAACACAAAGGTATTACTTCTCCTTTGGTACCCAAACAAGTTTGGGTCCATGTGGCTTAGCAACAGTTTTATCATAAACAGCATGCTTATCAATTTTCTTGATGTTAGTCTTCTTGTCACTATTAGAAGTCTTAGAATCAGGGTTCTTAGACTTAGGTGACAGAGGTACCTTCCTAACTTTAGGAGGACTTGAAGACTTTGTTCTTGTGTAGTGTGTGTGAACATTGTGACTGATGCAACCTTCCATGAATTGTCTTCTCAAATTAAAACAACTAGTCATTACAATCATGTTACATGGCATACAATCAAATTTATCATAGAAAGGAGAGTCTCTATGTCTTAAAGGCACAGAGCAATCATAGAATGGTTTAGCAACACTACCAGATGGTTTCTTGCATGCATGAGTTAAATGATTAGTGCTAAAACAGTTTTGACAAACTTTCCTAGGGGCATTTGGCACATAAACATAGTTGTTGTCCTTGTTAATCCCCAATTTGCCATTCCTGTTTTGTTTCTTTTTAGCCACTTTCTTCTCAAACTCATTATTCCCAGCTGAAACAAACTTTACAAATTTCTCAGGTCTAGGTCTACCTCCTACTGGCTCCTTGGCTTTGGTTTTGACATTCTCACTCTTAGAGGATGCTTGTTCATTTGATTGTGCCTTATCTTCATCATCCAACATTTGCTTAATGAGTAAGGCATCCTCATCAATCTCAAGTGTTGGTGTTTTAAATATTTGGGTCTTAGTCTTTTTCAAAACCTGAGGCACTTCCTCTTGAACAACAATGTCATCTTCAATGACTGCATAGCCTTTCCTCTGTTTAAGAGTGTCATAATCAAGTCCAATGGCAGCCTTAGGTCTAGCTAGATTTTTCTCATAGTAGGACTGCAATAGACTAGAGGAATTCTTAAATGTTTTCAATTTAAATTCATTTTCAGCTAGTTCATCCCTAAGAGCTTTCTCAACTTGACTAGCACATAGAACCTTATTCTTTAGATATTCAATTTCTTGTTTAAGGTTTTCTACTTGCATAGCAGTTAGTTCTAGTTCCTCATTTCTTTTGTTCAATAGTTCATTCTTAGTAGACAGTTTAGCAATTTCTTCATTAGCAGCAGTCATACTAGTATGAATATTAAACATCTCAACAGATAGTTGTTCAACCATAGATTTGTATTCAGAAACAGACATGTCGATGGTAGTGAGGGATGGTACCTGAGAGTCTGATGCAGATGGTTCTTCCTTGGAGTTGGCCATCAACGCATAGTTGCAGAATTCTTGTTCTTCTCCATCACTATCAGAATCATCCCAACACTTCCCTTCAGCTATGTAGGCCTTACCTGGTGTATGCTTCTTTAGTAGAGCCTCATACTTAGCTTCAAGCTCAAGAAACTCCTTATCCTTCTTTTTAGGCTTCTTGCATTCACTGGCAAAATGCCCTAGGTCATTGCATCTATAACATCTCACAGATGACCTATCCACATAGCTGGTTTTGAATTTGTTTTTGTTTGCTTTCACTGGTGCCTTGTTCTTGTTGAATAAATGATTTTGAGATCTAGGCTTGAAGGGCTGATTCCTCTTAAATCTGATGTTTGGGAATTTTCTAGCCATAAAAGCATATGAAGTGTTTTCCATGGCATCCAACTCTTCAATAGTGTAGAACTCATCTTCTTCCTTTTCATCAACAGGTTCAGTCACTTCTTCTTCAGTTTCTTCATCATCTACTATCTCTTCTATTCTCAGCTGACTTGTAGATGCTTCCAGGTCTTGAACAGATTTGTTGACAATCAAGGCACAGGATGTGTTTATCATTCTGCCTTGGTTGGCTTGAATAGCCCTCTTCTGAAGCAGCTCAAGCTCATGAGTCTTTAAAACCCCATAGAGCACATCATATGTGACTTTGTTCAAATCTCTTTCTCTTAGAGATATGACTCTTTGCTCTAGATGGTTTGGTGCAGATAGTAGAAACTTCATGTTTAATTCCTTAGTGCTGTAAACCTTCCCATTCATTTGAAGCTCAGTCACCAGCTTGTGAAATCTCTCAAACATATCAGTAATAGTTTCTTTGGACTGTGCCATGAAAGCCTCATACTATGTGACCAGTATCTATTTCCTATTCTCTCTTACCTCCTCTGTCCCTTCACATAACACCTCGATGTGGTTCCACATGTCCTTGGCTGATGTGCATGATGCTATGTTGGCAAACATCGACATATCCATGGAGTCTATGATCAGCAACATGAGATGACTGTCTAGGGAAACCTTTTCCTTCTCTGAGTCCGTCCATTTGGATGGCTCTTTTGGAACCTATGATCTAGGAATGACTATTGTGCCCACTGTAGATTCAGCAATTTCTTGTTGTGGTACAAATGGACCATTCTTGAGGATGTCAGGGTAGAGAGGATTGGCAGCTTTGATGAACAACAGCATTTTTATTTTCCAGAGGTTGTAATTCTCTTTGTCGAACTTAGGGACCTTTACCGTACCTGTAGTCTTTGGTGTATTCGAACTCATGATCGTTTTCTATTTAGATTAAACAGCCTGCTCTGATACCACTTGTTGAGTATTGAATACAGTAAAAGAATACAGAGGGGGGTGAATGGATTCTTGAACTTTTCTTCGTTCTTAAATCTTTGCAGCAAGTTGAGTGTGTGAGATATGTAAGTGCGGATAACAAAGACAAACATAACACAATATTACTTTAATCTAATATTTTATTAGATAAAGATTTTGCTACAATCTGTGAATACAAATGATGGTATTCTCAGCTTCGTTTTTCTCAGAGAGATATTTCTTGTGATGTATCTTAAAAACTTATCTGCTAAGGAAGTGAGGTTGTATCCTTATAGACATGGATACACCTACTTACTACAAATAAGGTAGGTAAACAAAATACTTTCCGGTCTGTCTATCTCATTTGTGTAAGAGTCCAAACGGCTACAGATTTGACTTTGCAAAGCCTGTTCAGATCCACTTCTTTAGCTCCTTGTCCCCTGTCTTATCTCTCCAAGCTTCTTTGTAGGCTTTCCAACGTGTTGCAGGTTTCTGACTTGTACAATTCTTCAGTATTTTGTCTTCAAGAATGTATTCGAGAAGTGGCTAAGTGAGTGATTCGAGAACTAGAATTGACTTAATCGATAACTCTGAGTTCTCGAATAGTGTTATATTGACATATCGAATCACTTCTGTAATAGCTCTTTTCTCTGGGAGTCCTTGAGATATCGAATAGAGCATTTTGACATATTGAATCCCTGAGATGTCGAATAGCATCTTGAGTCTTTAAGATATCGAATGTAGCTTTGACTTGTTGACCCTTTTGAGAACTCGAATATCACCTTTGACCTGTTGACTCCTTGAGTTCTCGAACAGAGTAATAGACATATCGAATCTCTGAGATATCGAATGAGATATCGAATAGTGTATTCAGAGATATCGAATAGTGTCTTCTGAGATATCGAACCCCTGACTTCTCGAATGCTAGACTTCTCGAATACACAAATGTACTTCTCGAATTGGTACTTAGGCAAATTCTTCATTTCTTCAAATCCCAACTGTGATTATTTAGCAGTCTTTATCTCCTTGCTTGAGGCATGAACCTTGGAACTTCTTTCAAGCATTATTCTTTACTTAATAAGTACAGTTACACAGCTAGAATTTGATGCCTATTACAAGTACAAAACAAGTAGAAACTCTACAACTAGAGGTTCCCTCAGTTAAGAGGTCATGTAAGTAATGCATAGCATTACAAACAACTTAGGCTTGTTATTAGATGTATTCAGGCATGCCTCTGTGACTAACAATAACACCAAATCAATTTAAGGGATCAACTTTGAGCAATCATATCACATTCATCTCTTAACCATTTTGAGTAATTAAACATGCCTCGGAAAACTCTCTCGGGGGAGAACATAATCCAACCATCACCCGTTGCACGCATGCAACAAACGACTACTCAAACTAGGCTCAAAATGACTTGTCAATGTGGGCTAAAACCCACATTTTCCAACAGATACTATGTAACGAAGAAACTTCATAGGCTTAATGACCTTTTGGTCCTTCAAGTTTGAACTGGTATACCCATTGTAAGAACCCCAAATTTTGGATATAATTAAAACTTTTTATTAAGTAATGATAAAATGAGGAACAATGATTCCGACAACAAGGTCACCAGCTCTAATGAATGGTGGTTTCAAAGAACAATGATTGTAATGAATGGATATTGCTTTGGACAATGATCCTGATGCATTGGTATATTGTCAGAATAGAGTAATTCGATGGTTGAGGACCTAGATAAGAATAATCTATCATCCAGGAAGGAGCTAATGGATCCTTGAAGGGAAATGAGTACGTGCATAGTGTTTCCCATACGTGCATAGTATTTCCCGTACGTGCATAGTGTTTCCTGTACGTGCATAGTAATTTGGTGGATGAATAGTGATTTTGTAAGTTGGAAAACTTTTCACGCCACCCTATGTACGGGACGTGATATGGATGTTTCGAAGTCATATTAGTGATACGCGGAGGAAATAAGTGAATGCAGAGACGATCGGAATTCAGAAATTCCAAATTCTTTTCGGTATAATATTTGACCGGGCAGTGGATTAAATATTATTATAATCCAAGAATTGAGATATTAACTTTGAGGATTTGATATTTTGGGATGTTATTATATTGATTTAAGGATGAAGGTAGGAAACCACTGAGGAGTGGTTATGGCTACAATGTGATAATTGATATTTGGAAAGAATGAATGGAATTCGACTTTATTATTTCTATGTCTTGAAGAATGCTAAAGGGTAACAACATAGGTAAGAATAATCTATCTTCTAAGGGAATAAGATATGGCAATTTCAAGCAGGAGAATATTCTCATGTCATCCAGATCGGTAACGATTAATCCAGTAGTTCCGTAAAAAGGATAAGGAACGATCGAAAGAGAATACGGACAATTGTACCACCCTAAGAGAACAAGTAAAGAATACAGAATGAATAGTGTTTTGGTGGGAGTATATAATAATATGAGACGACACTATATAGAAGCATTCGGAACGGATTTCCGAGTTCGTATTAGTGATCCAGGGGGAAAATAAGTGTATGTAAAAGCTGTCGGATTCTGAAAAACCGCACTTTTATTTTCTCCGAGAGTTCCCTGGACACTGATAGCCTTAAGTATTTAACGAATGGATTTAAGGAATATAAATTGGAAAGTTGGAATGAAAGATGGAGAATGAAAGTATTAATATTAAAAAGGATTCCCGGTAAACCCTAATTAGAAATCCGTGAAATATTCCTACGAACGATCAATCGAAACGGGCAATAACCGGACACAGAAACAAGCAGAGGAAGCAAGAGTCTTGTGCAAGCTACTAGTATAAAATATCTAGTAACCAAACTAGAATCAAGGAACTAGCACCCTAGAGAATGCAACTAAGTACTTAGCAAGGCAACCATGTAGTTAGGCTAAAACCACCACATTTTCAACACTTGTCATGGTATTTCCTCATCCAACACCTCATCACTTTAATAAAGTGAATTTATACAAGATATTATCTTGATAATAGATGAGAGTGGGTGAGATTAAAACAACATAAACCAAGCAACTCCCCCCCTTGAAAATTCCATTCGACTTCTTGCATAATTCAAGATCCAAAGTCCAACTTCCAACCATTGTTAAATCTCAAGAAAATTTGGAAAAGCGTGTAAACATAGCCGTTATAATGCTCGATTTTATAATATCATGTTTTGTATGCCATTTTTCACATCAAGACCCTACTGTCCAGAACCTTTTCTGCCATGTTAGGATAGCTTATGTTATAAGCTTTGTTTTGATATAAAGATCACGTGAAACGGACTTACGGTTTAGGAATTACGGCCGGTTTACTAAAAGTAGTTCGAATCCGTAAACGAAAGTTCGTAACTGTAATTGAACCCTCGTAAACTATGTAACGTCATGGAGAATCTTGGTAAATAAATACTAGAGGTAAAAAGGAAGGTGTGAAAGAAAACCGTATGTCAAAAGGATCATTTTTCGATTTATTAAAAATGTTCGAGTCGAGGTTAAACGCGAACGAACCCCTAAAAGACGACTCTTTTATAACTTCGGTAAAACACTTAGAAAACGGGCGATAAAACTCGGAGTATAATATTGGTTCGTAACGATCAACCTTAGAACTCATATGACTTAAGTATGTCCCAAGTATAAGTGCAGTGACATGTCGTATTAACGAACGAATGTCGGGTCGGATCAGTGATAATAAGTAATCCACTAAAAAGGGGTATAACGAGATAACTCGAGAACGTGTTTCGATTTAAATATAACTTAACTTTTAATATGTTAAGTGATTAATCCCGAATGCCTTGGCTATTTATAGATCACCAAGCTGAACCGGGACCCGCTACCACTACCCCTTACCGTACTCGACAACCAGGCAAGTTTCAATTCCCTTCTTTAGGCTGTTGTTGTGATTGAATAAATATATACATGTTTTCTGATATACATATGCCATAGCATGCATGCCTGCTTTCAAAGTTATATCACTATGCTTGTTCCTTGATTGTTATTGGCTTATAAATTAGATAGCTATCGTATCAGTTATAAGCCGGATTATTGTAAGACCCTCATAGAAGGGCGTATACATCTTATTCATCATTATAGACCGGGAGTCAATATTTCTTGATATATCGAGATTACCTCGAAGGAAAATATTTAAGTAAATATTTTCCATTATTCAGGCAACGAATATTATTTGAATATTCGTTCAGGATTATTTATTTAATGATCCTTACTTCAAATAATTATTTGAACGTAATCATTCGACGAATAATATTTGTCAATATTCATTCAGAGTCGAATTGATTATCGATTATTATTTCGAATATTCTTCTAAAGATGAGAATACTAAATGAATATTATTTGGATATTCTTTTAGAATATTATTTTATTAAATAAATATTACTTTTGAATATTCATTTAAGATATTAAGTACTTGATGAATATTATCTTCAATATTCATCTGAAGCTTGATTTATTTATCGAATATTATATCGAATATTCCTTTAAAGCTTGGATTACTAAATGAATATTACTGGATATTCATTTAGAATATTATTCACTAAATGAATATTACTTTATCGATATTCATTTAAATTCCTAATTAATTATGAATATCATTTTGAATATTCATCCAGGGTTCTATTTAATCATCGAATATTATTTTAAATATTTTAAATATTCCTTTCAGGACTTATTAAGTAATGAATATTATTTTGAATATTCATTTGATTATTTAATTGTGCAATAAATATTCTCTCGATATTTCTTCAAGAATTATTTGGGAAATACTCTGATTAAAGATATTCTTTCATATTCCTAAATAATCTGTAAAATATTTTAATTCAATAAATATTCTCTGAATATTTATTCCATGCTTAGAATAACATCGATAAGGTTTATCTTCTTCGATTATTACAGAAAATATATCGGAGTCATATTATTATTAATCTTATATCAAGAAAGGTTCTCAGACATCATTCTTATTTGAGTCTATCTCCTTAATAATAAGGGAACCTTACTTGGAAGATGTTATTTATCTTGTCGACTTCCCGGTCATAAAGTATTCCCTTCACTCGCAACTCGGGTGCTGTTGACTTATTAAGTCATTGCTTACCTTCTCATCTTTCGAGGGGTAAGATTACTGGAACAAGTTGATATCCGTTACCAAGTAATAGCTTGGAAGTTATTGGTAAATTTTCCTTTCCAACTAGATACGACTACTTTGTGGAGTCTTATCAACAAGTATTATACTCGGGGAAAGGGGGACGAACGTTACATTCAGAATCATGAATTCTATTTGAACTAGGAGTCGTGTAAGAGGCCGAGTAGCGCCGGTCCATCCCCTTTGGCCCAACCGTTGGCCGGGGAGAGCTAGTATGGCGGTATACAAGTAAAGCCGTCAGTTCTTCCTTCTACCGGTAGTAAATCTAAATTGAGCTGTACGATCTCGACTGATCATCAAGATTGGAACAGCGGGCGCGGTGAATACTCCATCATTGGTTCATCATCCAAACTTATTTATTTCCTACAACATGATTACTGTTGGCAGAGCTGGAAAAATGTTCATAACTGGAATTGCAACCTTTTCATGCAAGTTCCTCTTCTTAATAACAATGAGAATATCTCGCTTACTTTTGACGTAGCAGATATTTCTACAAACAAATACTTTAAGTACCTTGTAACTTCATCGTTCATATTATACTGGCATCATTTCCGTAAATGCATGGCATATGGTTTGAAAAATACTTTTGAACTGTTCTGTATTATCGTTCAGTTATATATTATTGTTGGTGGGCTATTGCTCACCCTTGCTTTATTATTATATCACAACAACAGTTAGACCAGATGACTCGCACAAGGCGCACTCGACGCGGGCGAGGACGATGAGACTACCAGAGCTGAAGAAGAAGCTATTGGTAGAGTATATTTATTCTTTCGGTACCAAGAATATGGTCTAATATGACTTATGTAAATGGATGGCAAAGAGTATTTATTTATATTGAAATTCTTTTGGATTGTAAGAACTCATAATGTGATTAATAAAACTTTGATTGTTACTCTGATTTCATCTCTGGGACTATAACGGGTGTGTTTTATATTGTTGTGTTGGGTTATAGAGACGTAATTTATTTTATGTTAAGGAAAGTTCAATTGTTGTGGATAGAATTGGAAACCGTAACCACCGGATCCCGGACCCCGGATCTGGGGGTGTTACAGAAGTGGTATCAGAGCGTACGTTATAAACCCCAGAGATGAGGTGACGTTAAAATAATAAATTCAATAAGATAATAAGAACTCTTGCCAAGTTCATAGTCGGACTACTTAATGTAGTGATGACATATAAAACCCTTATGGGAACTCGTAAGTATAATGATAGTAACTTAGCTCGATATCGTATCGACGAGTAAGGCGACTGACCTTGAGGCATACGAGCAACAGCGCGATGAGGCTTTATATGCTGAAGATCAACGGGTAATTCGATGGAGTACCCTACTGGAGACCCGGAAGAGGTTCCAACAGATAAGGAAAATCCTGTTAGGATAAGGAGCTTACCCATGGGTAATGAGGGTCGCAGCCAGAATGACTGTGATGATTAAGATATGGTGCTCAGAAAAGTGAGTATAAAGAACCGAGATATTATTAAGAGATCTGAAGATGCATGTTGAATTCATAGCCGGACTACCAGATGTAGTACCAGCAAGAAAGAAGGATGGGAAGAATTAATTGAGATCTTATACGGAAATAGATGAGAATCCTTAGAGATTTTCATCTTAACAAAGAAAGAGCTAGAGGGATGTATGATTATCAAAGACATCGATTTAGGGCGAGGAGCAGAGTCCCTAGGAATAGTTGAGAAGGAGGCAGTAAGTGCCATATCATTTGATAAATGAATTAGTATGAATATGGTCAGTAATAATTCGCCATGAGAAGGCAGGTGTCGTAGGTTGTAAATTATGGAACCAAATTGAGGTTAATAAGGTGGTTTTATTAAGGAAAATGTTCATTTTATGAATGAATCATTTAGAAAGTAAAGACATTGGGAAGTGATAGCATGATTGGGTAAAGTTATATAAGGAAGTAGTAAGCAAGACAATGATCTCAGAATCTACCGGAAGATAAGACCAGTGAGTCAAGATGAACTCGTAATGAGACTACTGCCAGAGACTGAGTATAGAGTTAATTCAGCTCAGTTAAATGATGAACCAGAAACGTTAGATGCATGTGATTCAGAGGAATATTAAATTCCTTCTTCTCTTTGAATGGATTATAGTAGTGCCTTAAGTTTATTCCGATGCGGAATTATAATAGATCAAGTAATACAATCAGCAATTAAAGAGAGAAATGTGAGAAAATCTTCCTGGAGCTAAAAGGTGAAATTGGTAATGACCAAGGGCTGGCATTGCTTAATGGAAAAAGGAGACTTTGTGCTTCCAATGACGCTTCGCATAAAGGGTTAGGTAGACCGACATTTGGTAGTATTGAATATCAGGACGTATAGGTATCAGGATATTGTGACAGGTTTCAGTTTGAAACGGTTGATTCCCTTCTAAGGGATGGATATAATTGATTCCTCTCCAGTGGGTAAACTTCCAATCTGATGATGATTATTTCATTAACTATGACTGCTTATGATTCCACCTGCTTGGAGGTTCATAGAACTATTCTTCAAGTTTCGAAACTGGTCTCCTTAATGTTACCAGTAGGTGGGTAGATTGATCAAAATTTCCCTGAGTCTGGAAAGGAATTCGGTGAATTTTGGCAAACCTTGTCTTTCTGATTATCAGAGAATGTCATGGAAGAGAGTAGAAACTGGAGCAAACCCTGTGATTTGGGTAAGGATGCGGTAAAATGGGTTAGTAAACGGACCCTGAGCATTACAATCGACGGTAGTGATAAAATGATGAAGTGAGATTGGACGAAAATAGGAAATGTAAGTAAGAAACTAGCCGGACGGAGAAACTCCGGGATTGACTTAAGTGAAAAGGCTGTTATGCCAGGAATGGTAAGCTTGCGTGGCACGCGGGATTGATAAGAATAGTTGAAAAGATAAAAGTGGAGGAAAGGTGACCGGAGACGGTGTCGAGTAGTCGATTAAGACTTATATGGAGTAAAGTTTTGGAAAGGTAGAAAGGTATCAAAGAAGAAGGCACTATGCCGGCAATTGCTAGAAAAGTAATGCTATTAGCCAACCCCTAAAATCATATATTTTTTTATTTTAGTGTGGCCAGTTGAGGCCAAGTCACAAAGGATTATCGAGTGACTAGACCAGCAATGAAAGGACAAAGCAGGGTTGCTTCTAAGAAAGCACCGACTGCAAGGGCTTCTGATATAAAGGAAACATTAATGAGATCGTAGGAATCTTCTGCTGAACAACCCATGTTTTGATTGGGAATTCACTAGACCTTTTTGGGATGGGGTCACCCGTACTGAAGTGACTCATGTGTATATGGTTGTCCAAGATTTCGAGTAAAATGGAAGTATAGTGACTTGAGATGTATGATGTTAGGGTATCATGAATACCATGAATATATTATGACGGAGGAAAGTAAACAATGAAGGTATATGAAGAGGGTATAGAAAAGGTCAGAAATTGAACAGTGTGCTGTAGGAATTTTGTCTGAGGCAAGTACCTTTGCGAAGAACGATAAGCACTAAGAGATTCACGTTGAACTCGACCAATATCTTCCAGAACATCCTTGCTACCATTAACAAGTTCGGTAAGAGAAGAGATAGGCATACGTTGCCTTTTTGAAAGGCCAAATAGGCTGACAACTATCTGAAAGAAGAGGGTGGCATTAAACCACCGATCGATTATCAAATGAGAATGATTGAAAAGAGACCTTTATTAAGGATACATGATCTGATTGCCAATTATAAAATGCAAGAATTCCTTGGCAGTTGAATTAAGGATAGGATATCCATAAATTAAGACAAACCCTGGGGAATGCACAAGGGGTGGCATTAACCCTAATAACGACATTATGACTTCAGATGATATGAGCTGGACTTGCTAAGGCAACAATGACCGGTAAGGATTATTAAAAAGAGTTCTGGAAAGAACATAGATAGAATTATTAGAGTATTGATCAATGACATTTTGATATACCCGGTACCCAGAAAATACCGGAGGAATGATAAGGATGGCCTATGAAACCTTACAAGGAAAAAGGTAATATTCCGAACTTCAAAAATGGAAGTTTGGTAAGGAATGTATGACATCGTAACAATAATGCCAGATGAGGCATGTATGAAACCCTGAGGAAGTATGGGTTGAACCTATAAAGGTTGAGATTATCCTAAGATAAAGAAAGAACTAAGAAAAGAAGTATCCTAAGTAGGATTGGGAATAAACGTGATAAAGTTCCCACGGGTAAGTGGAAGCAATGAATTATGGAAATGACTGATAGTTATATTTTCTCCTTCAGCAGAGCTTAAGGGAGAATGCTTTAACCCAACAGTGATGGGAATGAGGTAGAAAAAAAAAACTTGAGTTGGAATGTACCCAGAAAACATGGGTTACAAGAAATCATTATCATTAAGAAAGGCCAATGAGGTGGCCGACAATCTAAGTATAAAGGAATAATTACAAATGTTCATACCGAAAAAAAAAAAAACAGGATGATATTTGGAAGGACCTTGAAGGTCATATCGGAATGGAGGAATTTACATTCCTTCTGATGACTGTGCAAGAATTGACAGTAATAATAGTTTAAGTAAAGATTCGATTCCTAATGGAGTCTTAAGCATATTACGTACTTTAGAAGGTCCCGTTTTGAGGCAAACCAGGACCATGGTACAAAATTTATGAAGTAAACCGTTAAGTTTCCAGTCTTTTATGGAAGATGCATAAGTGATAGTTTCATCAACCGGACCTAGCTGCGATGCTTGAAACTCTTCTGCAATTCTATCTGCTTCACGTTATATCTACATCAAGTTTAGGAAGTGTTCCTTATGGATAAGGAATAATGATTACTTTGTCTCCCTAAGGGATTTGAAACCCGTAGGGTTAGCTATTAACGCACTACGTAAACAACAAGCGATGGTGATTCTTCTAAGAAAGGAGATGACAACGTAAAGATAGAGAAAGTGCTGCTATTGATAAGCTAAATGGCATGTTGATGAATGACAAGCAAGTTTGTGTCAGTGTACTTCTGCACAAACAAGATAGAGAATATGAGGTTGATAATTCGTGATGCTAAACGTATTCCCGTAGAATGAATTAATGAGACTTGGAGGGAAGGGCGGTTGAGCCCGAGACTTATTGGGCCACTTGAGAGTTTAAAGTGTTCGGACGGCGGTATTCGAGCCAGCCTTACCCCCAAAATTATAGCACGGTCATAATGGGTTTTCATGTGGCCAGGCTACGCCAGTAAAATGCAGATGTTCAACAGATGATAGGAGTACGAGCATGTAGATATACGACCTGGTCTGACTTACGAAAGACAACCTGTGGAAAATCACGGATAGAAAAGAACAAGTGATGAGAAACAAGGTTGGCAGAAGTAGATTATAGGAATCTAAGTTAAAGGGATCGGGCCAGATTCATTTCGGAAAGTTTAAATTGGAATAACGTGATGATTATAGAATAAATGTGACGGAATACCGATAAAGAGGTACCAAGTGCAAAAAGGTGTCTCAATAAAGAGGTGAAGGTGAAAGTAAATAATAGAAATGAGTAAGAATCAGCTAATAAGAAGGATGTGATTGATAAAGAAAAGGCTGGGGAAGCAACTATGGAATGAGAAACAAGGAATGTTATGAATGGGTTTTCTAATGAATTCTCAGGATGACAACCTGATAGTGTCAATATTATAGTTATGAAAAAGCTAGTAACATGATATGGGATGTCAGTAATAATGATGTCAAGTGAGAAATCTAAGATTTAACCTGAAAGGTTGAAGGATTTCCCGAATGTGAGTATCGCTAAGATTGAACAAGAGTATTTGTCCATAGAATAATGGACAAAGCAGCAAGTTATGTTGACACATGAGATTGCGATCAAATAGTATTGGATATAATTATGATTAATTTCTTCGTTGATAAACCTCTATAGTTCAGAGGTAAATTCTGAGTATGATATTCTTCAATCATGAAAGCTTTCTATAATCCTTTAGAACTCTTTTCTCTTCTTCTCTCTTATTCATCTTCTTTATGAATTGAGAAGAACAACCCTTTTAGGAGGGGAGGTACTGCTACGTGACTATCTGTCTATGTGATAGAAGTCTAAGTGGAATGCCATGACTTGTTTAATTGCTTGTCAAGTACTAAAGGCTGGCCCCCTTCTGTACTAACTATGCAATATAACAAATGTTCAATTGATCATAGTGATCTCTCAATCAATCTTTCCACTTCTCTATATTGATCGAGATTGCGAAGATTAAAGCAATCAGGAAATGCACAGTACGAGCGAGGTTACCTCCGAATTCGTAGGGTGATAGTGATACCAATGTTACTGCAGGTATCAATAAGGATAAGACTGAGTAAGAGTATAACCCGGACAGTGAGTTGTACGAAAAGTAGCAACGTTGACGGAAAAAAAAGGATACAGTATGGATTGTAGCACTAGAAGATGTGCTGAGGAAGGGTAGAACGACTAAGAATTGACCGGGAAGCTAAAAAGGGAACGACAGGCAAACGACTCTTTGCTTCCTACCTGATTCCGGGACGGAATCCTTTTAAGGAGGGGAGACTGTAAGAACCCCAAATTTTGGATATAATTAAAACTTTTTATTAAGTAATGATAAAATGAGGAACAATGATTCCGACAACAAGGTCACCAGCTCTAATGAATGGTGGTTTCAAAGAACAATGATTGTAATGAATGGATATTGCTTTGGACAATGATCCTGATGCATTGGTATATTGTCAGAATAGAGTAATTCGATGGTTGAGGACCTAGATAAGAATAATCTATCATCCAGGAAGGAGCTAATGGATCCTTGAAGGGAAATGAGTACGTGCATAGTGTTTCCCATACGTGCATAGTATTTCCCGTACGTGCATAGTGTTTCCAGTACGTGCATAGTAATTTGGTGGATGAATAGTGATTTTGTAAGTTGGAAAACTTTTCACGCCACCCTATGTACGGGACGTGATATGGATGTTTCGAAGTCATATTAGTGATACGCGGAGGAAATAAGTGAATGCAGAGACGATCGGAATTCAGAAATTCCAAATTCTTTTCGGTATAATATTTGACCGGGCAGTGGATTAAATATTATTATAATCCAAGAATTGAGATATTAACTTTGAGGATTTGATATTTTGGGATGTTATTATATTGATTTAAGGATGAAGGTAGGAAACCACTGAGGAGTGGTTATGGCTACAATGTGATAATTGATATTTGGAAAGAATGAATGGAATTCGACTTTATTATTTCTATGTCTTGAAGAATGCTAAAGGGTAACAACATAGGTAAGAATAATCTATCTTCTAAGGGAATAAGATATGGCAATTTCAAGCAGGAGAATATTCTCATGTCATCCAGATCGGTAACGATTAATCCAGTAGTTCCGTAAAAAGGATAAGGAACGATCGAAAGAGAATACGGACAATTGTACCACCCTAAGAGAACAAGTAAAGAATACAGAATGAATAGTGTTTTGGTGGGAGTATATAATAATATGAGACGACACTATATAGAAGCATTCGGAACGGATTTCCGAGTTCGTATTAGTGATCCAGGGGGAAAATAAGTGTATGTAAAAGCTGTCGGATTCTGAAAAACCGAACTTTTATTTTCTCCGAGAGTTCCCTGGACACTGATAGCCTTAAGTATTTAATGAATGGATTTAAGGAATATAAATTGGAAAGTTGGAATGAAAGATGGAGAATGAGAGTATTAATATTAAAAAGGATTCCCGGTAAACCCTAATTAGAAATCCGTGAAATATTCCTACGAACGATCAATCGAAACGGGCAATAACCGGACACAGAAACAAGCAGAGGAAGCAAGAGTCTTGTGCAAGATACTAGTATAAAATATCTAGTAACCAAACTAGAATCAAGGAACTAGCACCCTAGAGAATGCAACTAAGTACTTAGCAAGGCAACCATGTAGTTAGGCTAAAACCACCACATTTTCAACACTTGTCATGGTATTTCCTCATCCAACACCTCATCACTTTAATAAAGTGAATTTATACAAGATATTATCTTGATAATAGATGAGAGTGGGTGAGATTAAAACAACATAAACCAAGCAACTCCCCCCCCCCCTTGAAAATTCCATTCGACTTCTTGCATAATTCAAGATCCAAAGTCCAACTTCCAACCATTGTTAAATCCCAAGAAAATTAAGGTGAGTCCTATATTTCATAACTAAGATATCCTATGAATTTCATCTTCAAATTCCATACCAATCTTGAGATATAAAATCAAGAAGATGATGATGAATAGTAACTTTTAAGTATTAACTTTGTGTTCTTGTTTTCTTTTGATTGATTCAAGTATACCAAGGCTACTTAAGGATCATTCAAGGCTTAACAAGTGTTATTCACTCTCCAAGGAAGGTATAAAGCTCAAGAACCCTTAGTACTACTTTGAGTTTATGGATCTTTTTGGATGGATATATGATGGAGAGGTGTTAGTATCCTTAGATCCATGTATGCATAATTGGTTGTTATTGATATTTCATACTTGTTGGATTTGAGTTGTTCTTGAGATATCATGACTTAGAATAGATGATAAACTTTAGGTCTTGACTTGGTTGTTGTTGGAGGATGATTTGATGATGATAAAAATTTGGAAAAGCGTGTAAACATAGCCGTTATAATGCCCGATTTTATAATATCATGTTTTGTATGCCATTTTTCACATCAAGACCCTACTGTCCAGAACCTTTTCTGCCATGTTAGGATAGCTTATGTTATAAGCTTCGTTTTGACATAAAGATCACGTGAAACGGACTTACGGTTTAGGAATTACGGCCGGTTTACTAAAAGTAGTTCGAATCCGTAAACGAAAGTTCGTAACTGTAATTGAACCCTCGTAAACTATGTAACGTCATGGCGAATCTTGGTAAATAAATACTAGAGGTAAAAAGGAAGGTGTGAAAGAAAACCGTATGTCAAAAGGATCATTTTTCGATTTATTAAAAATGTTCGAGTCGAGGTTAAACGCGAACGAACCCCTAAAAGACGACTCTTTTATAACTTCGGTAAAACACTTAGAAAACGGGCGATAAAACTCGGAGTATAATATTGGTTCGTAACGATCAACCTTAGAACTCATATGACTTAAGTATGTCCCAAGTATAAGTGCAGTGACATGTCGTATTAACGAACGAATGTCGGGTCGGATCAGTGATAATAAGTAATCCACTAAAAAGGGGTATAACGAGATAACTCGAGAACGTGTTTCGATTTAAATATAACTTAACTTTTAATATGTTAAGTGATTAATCCCGAATGCCTTGGCTATTTATAGATCACCAAGCTGAACCGGGACCCGCTACCACTACCCCTTACCGTACTCGACAACCAGGCAAGTTTCAATTCCCTTCTTTAGGCTGTTGTTGTGATTGAATAAATATATACATGTTTTCTGATATACATATGCCATAGCATGCATGCCTGCTTTCAAAGTTATATCACTATGCTTGTTCCTTGATTGTTATTGGCTTATAAATTAGATAGCTATCGTATCAGTTATAAGCCGGATTATTGTAAGACCCTCATAGAAGGGCGTATACATCTTATTCATCATTATAGACCGGGAGTCAATATTTCTTGATATATCGAGATTACCTCGAAGGAAAATATTTAAGTAAATATTTTCCATTATTCAGGCAACGAATATTATTTGAATATTCGTTCGGGATTATTTATTTAATGATCCTTTTCAAATAATTATTTGAACGTAATCATTCGACGAATAATATTTGTCAATATTCATTCAGAGTCGAATTGATTATCGATTATTATTTCGAATATTCTTCTAAAGATGAGAATACTAAATGAATATTATTTGGATATTCTTTTAGAATATTATTTTATTAAATAAATATTACTTTTGAATATTCATTTAAGATATTAAGTACTTGATGAATATTATCTTCAATATTCATCTGAAGCTTGATTTATTTATCGAATATTATATCGAATATTCCTTTAAAGCTTGGATTACTAAATGAATATTACTGGATATTCATTTAGAATATTATTCATTAAATGAATATTACTTTATCGATATTCATTTAAATTCCTAATTAATTATGAATATCATTTTGAATATTCATCCAGGGTTCTATTTAATCATCGAATATTATTTTAAATATTTTAAATATTCCTTTCAGGACTTATTAAGTAATGAATATTATTTTGAATATTCATTTGATTATTTAATTGTGCAATAAATATTCTCTCGATATTTCTTCAAGAATTATTTGGGAAATACTCTGATTAAAGATATTCTTTCATATTCCTAAATAATCTGTAAAATATTTTAATTCAATAAATATTCTCTGAATATTTATTCCATGCTTAGAATAACATCGATAAGGTTTATATTCTTCGATTATTACAGAAAATATATCGGAGTCATATTATTATTAATCTTATATCAAGAAAGGTTCTCAGACATCATTCTTATTTGAGTCTATCTCCTTAATAATAAGGGAACCTTACTTGGAAGATGTTATTTATCTTGTCGACTTCCCGGTCATAAAGTATTCCCTTCACTCGCAACTCGGGTGCTGTTGACTTATTAAGTCATTGCTTACCTTCTCATCTTTCGAGGGGTAAGATTACTGGAACAAGTTGATATCCGTTACCAAGTAATAGCTTGGAAGTTATTGGTAAATTTTCCTTTCCAACTAGATACGACTACTTTGTGGAGTCTTATCAACAAGTATTATACTCGGGGAAAGGGGGACGAACGTTACATTCAGAATCATGAATTCTATTTGAACTAGGAGTCGTGTAAGAGGCCGAGTAGCGCCGATCCATCCCCTTTGGCCTAACCGTTGGCCGGGGAGAGCTAGTAAGGCGGTATACAAGTAAAGCCGTCAGTTCTTCCTTCTACCGGTAGTAAATCTAAATTGAGCTGTACGATCTCGACTGATCATCAAGATTGGAACAGCGGGCGCGGTGAATACTCCATCATTGGTTCATCATCCAAACTTATTTATTTCCTGCAACATGATTACTGTTGGCAGAGCTGGAAAAATGTTCATAACTGGAATTGCAACCTTTTCATGCAAGTTCCTCTTCTTAATAACAATGAGAATATCTCGCTTACTTTTGACGTAGCAGATATTTCTACAAACAAATACTTTAAGTTACCTTGTAACTTCATCGTTCATATTATACTGGCATCATTTCCGTAAATGCATGGCATATGGTTTGAAAAATACTTTTGAACTGTTCTGTATTATCGTTCAGTTATATATTATTGTTGGTGGGCTATTGCTCACCCTTGCTTTATTATTATATCACAACAACAGCTAGACCAGATGACTCGCACAAGGCGCACTCGACGCGGGCGAGGACGATGAGACTACCAGAGCTGAAGAAGAAGCTATTGGTAGAGTATATTTATTCTTTCGGTACCAAGAATATGGTCTAATATGACTTATGTAAATGGATGGCAAAGAGTATTTATTTATATTGAAATTCTTTTGGATTGTAAGAACTCATAATGTGATTAATAAAACTTTGATTGTTACTCTGATTTCATCTCTGGGACTATAACGGGTGTGTTTTATATTGTTGTGTTGGGTTATAGAGACGTAATTTATTTTATGTTAAGGAAAGTTCAATTGTTGTGGATAGAATTGGAAACCGTAACCACCGGATCCCGGACCCCGGATCTGGGGGTGTTACACCCATAAACTCTTAAAAATTAAAAGCATTCCCTTTCGTCCCTCGGGTATCAGAAATATTCCTTTTTGACACAAAACCACGTCAGATGCCATATCAGCGTATAACTGTACAACACAGCAGGGACAATTCAGACATTTAATAATCCGATATGGTTGGATTGTGAAACTTTTTGCCCCCTTATGTGATGCCCCCAAATCCGGGGTCAAGATTTGGTGCCACAAACCTATACAATTAAGTATAACATAAATATACAAATGACCCCTCACCAAGGATCGATCTCAGGTTATGGTATGAAATAAGAATCTAAATTACGATAATTATTACAACCACTATACCTTCTTATCTGTAGCGCAGTGCATTACCGTATGCGTCCATGCTGACTTTGAGTTCTAATATTTATAGAATGCCTCATCGCTCTCATTCGAGTTATAATACATAGACAGCCAATCCTTAACCCTAACTAAAAAGGGAAGGTAAAACAAAGCAAGAGTGAGCTAATAATGCTCAGCAAGTAAATAGTATAGTGAAACAACGATATCACAATAATTCATTGATGAACAATATCAATGAATACTTTATCTCAAAAGAACATTCAATTTCCATCATAGGATTAAACTTTCCATTTTCTTCAAAATCATCTTTCATGAAAGCATTTCTTTTCTTAAAACCATTCCATTATTAAAACATATTTTCCATAAAACCTTTCTAAAATCATTTAAGCTGATTGGAGTTTTTTCACGAGTACGGATAATACGGGTGATCAGCGACGTAAAGTCCCCATACCGAACACGAAGTCCCTCTGGACCTTGAAATTGGGTTCCCAATTAGGCAACACATTGGCCTTTAAAATGCTGGACTAGTCCCACTAGCCTCTTACGCTAAATAAAAAGTGCTGGACCGGCGTCACCCGGCATCTTACACCTCCAATCTGAGGGAATCCGTGGAAAACATTTAAACGGAATCCCCCACACCAAAACCTTTAAAACATTTCACTTTTAAGCCCTTTTATACTCACTGATAACAGATCAGCCCAGTATAAGGAATTTTTAAAAACATCTTTAATAATTAAACCATTTTAGGGAGCAACATTAAAAGATTAAGGGATAGAGAAGCATTCGATATAAGGAATCATAACAACAAAGAAATAAGATTTAACTAAACATGGTAGGGTTCAGCAAGATAGAATCATATATCAATAAGGAAACATAATTCAATTAAATAACGAAGCAATTATTAAGATTCCAGAAATTGAATAGCAATTATAAGGAAATCAGGGAATAAAGAAATTTAAAGTTCAACTGAAGATTTCAGTTACTGCACTGGCTATAACCACTCATTTCAAAGATTATCAATTGATGAATTTCCGTTGTAAAACTTGAACTAGCATAGTGGATTTGAATAGTCTGAAACGAAGATTTAAGAAATTCCCAATTACTCAAAGTCTCACTCTTGTCGGCTAAGCACTCAAAGGCTTTAGCTGCCAGAACCGGCATGACAATAATGAGTTTGAATAATTAAGAAGATCTCAATTCATTCTCGATTTTAACCATCACTGAGCAACACATGCCTCAACGACAGTATAAACCTCGAATTAGTTTACATCAAATTGAAGGAAAACGTACTTTGAAGAATATTAGTATAGACAAGGAACATTGAAATGAAATAAATATTAAAAGAAATCAACACCTGAATGACAGCTAATGATAGAATAATTTGAGAATGAATATTTATGAATTAATAGAAGAAGATCATTGGAAATAAACATGAAGGGTATAGGCACTAGGAAAATGATTTGAAAGGAATATCATATAATTAACAGAACAGGTTCACATTAGTTAAACTACAATGAAGAGTATAGTTGCTTGCAAGAAAGAACTTGAAAGAACATATAACTAACATAAGAGAATTTCACTTCACTTGAACAATAAGTGAGGGATAATATACCTGCCTTAATACACGAAGTTCCAAACCAACATATCAACTCGTTAGTCACTTTACATCTGTCGCTACTTCTTTATACATTGGCCTCTCCTCGGCTGTACATTCGTCCTTTCTCTATAGTTCGTCAATTTCTAATTGTGCACACTTGCCAATTCCGATACACCATTCCTTTCTTAAATTTCGTCCTTACATACACTGGCACCTAGCCGGGCCTCCTACTCGTACCTATATGAAGTTAAAGCACTACTTCAGTACATAACCAATCAAAACCGTACTGTCTCTTCTAATCTACCCATACGTTACCTATTTCGTTTTACAATTACAACACGTATAGCACAAATATAGACCACTTACTTAAAATAGTGTAGTGAAATCAAATAATCCACATAAGCATTTAGCATACAATAACCACTTGTCTCTATATATTATCTCACATATACACATTGGTTCACAAATAACTTTTTGTCAATTTACTATAAAATTTAGAATATACTTCTGACGATAATCGGACAGCACCCCCTTTGTAATGTCGTCTAACCTGTCGGAATACAACCGACCCAAACAAGCAATTAAGAAAATCCTTTGCTTCAATACTAACTCAATTCCACTTACAAATGCCATAAATCATTCTAATATAACTGCCATAAACTTCTAACAATCCACACACAATTAACACTTAGCACGCCACTAGTAGTTAAGCACATAATTAAATTCAAATATCTGCTTTAAAATATTTTACCTTAATTAAAGGCGATCAATATTAATTAAAATTGATCAAGAAATTAATTATCTTAAGCAAGATTAAAATTCAAATTTTTTTGTAAATTTATTAATTAAATAAATAAATAAATAATAAAAAATGATTAGATAATTAATTAAATAATTATTCACATACATTTTTTAAACTTTTAAAAGAATTTTGAAAACAATTTTTTTAAGTTTTTAGAAAATAATTTTTCAAACAGCAAACAGAAAATGGTAACAGAAAACTTGAATTCGGTAATCTCGAACCAACAGCATTAGTTATAATTCCTACTACAATTTTAGCATGACTTCTTGACAGAAAAACAACTCAAGAATGCAGCAGCAACAGTAACCTCGAGTACAATTCTAACTCAACAACTAGCAGAAAATTCAACCGAAAAAACCATGAAATCCAGCAATTCGAATCGCAACACTCAACCAAGCCAAACAAATTAACTCAAAATACGTATTGGACTTGACTTTAATCCAGCAGTCCAACTACGATATCATTTTTACCCAACAATTAACACAAGATTCCCAAATAATTAACATATATAACAATTCGACCAACCATAATTATCATACCAAACTTCATGTAAACATAAGCCTTGAATTCGTAATAACACAGGTACGGCATTACTAACTTCAAGACTACTGAACAAACATAAAAAATCCGAATTCAAATTAACACGATTCGACCCAACTGAAATTTTACACAAGAACTCAATTAACAACTAATTAACTTTATACAATCACATATACTCAATTAATCCACGACAACTAACAACCAGCCCTCACCAACCTTGACCTCCCATACTGATTTAGCTCTACGCACACACACCTTCTAACACACACGACATACACAGTCGATTTATAACACACACACAACATATATACCTGCATACACACGCAGCCAATGCACATACACCAAGCTCGACACACACTCATGCACGCAGCTCAACACAACACAGGGAAGAGGGATGGGTTCGATTTAGATTAACCATACACACACAACTCGGCAGAAACACACGCACACATCGCACAGACACACAGTATATACACACGACATATTCACATAAACGCAGTACATACAACCTTCAACACAACATAACAACCAGACGCATCACATAGAGGGGAAGGCAGAAAAAGCAACAGAGCCGAGGGAAATGTTAGATAAGAGGAGAACGAGAGAGGGGGAGAGGGGGAGGAGAGTTCTGATAGAGTCAGAGCTTTTCGCTCTATTTAGGTTTTGGAATTTGTCAAAGTGAAATTAAATTAGAATTAGGGTTGCACTTAGAATCCTCCTTTAGGTTCATTTGTGGCATTTTCGGGAATCAAGTCAAACTGGTCAAACCGAACCCAAAAATATTTTTCTGATATGTTCTTGACATCAACTTAGGATAAGAATATAAAGTTAATGGTATTTTATATTCTAGTTCATTTGTGTCAAAAGAATTTAGGCATAGGCTAAAGGCACTAATATCAAGAAATTTTTAACACTGCTTTTACGAACTATAATTGTCAAAATTATTTAAAAGAGTATTGTTCTTAAATACTTTACTCTCAAATATTCTTAATATATTTTTCTAATATTTCTAAATGAAATGCCTTGCCAAAATCCATGTCAAAAAGAGCAAAAACATAATTTATTCGGAATTACCCATAAATCCTTATTTATTCGGATAAAATCATTTTAAATTTGAACTAAATTATTCCTTTGACTTCATAGTCATTATTTTACATGAAATATTATGTCTGAATATTTGTCAAGTCAAAACTTTTGTCTAAGTTGTCGGTAAAGACAAATGAATTTTCTGGTCGCTCTAGAAGGTTGTTTTAACATTCAAAAAATTCGTAAAAATACTTCCACACATCTTTTTGACTTGAAACTTTAGATTTGTCATTAGTTTATCCATAAGATGCTCCAATAATATTTTCATAATTTTTACATGACTTTCATCTGGGACCCAAAAATTCGATATGTAATTGATTTTTCGGTCGCTCAAAAGTCATATATAGTCAACTCATTTCAAGGTAAAATTTTGACCATCCTTGTTGGGCTTGCTAAGCAAGCCTTAACTCCATATTAGTATATATTGTCCGCTTTAGGCTGAGCCCGCAGTAATTTGTTTTTGGGTCACTCCCAAAAGGCCTCATACTAATGGAGTTAACTGGCTGCATATAAACTAGCTATATGTCCTTCCCACAACCGATGTGGGAAAACTCCTAACAATCTCCCCCTTCATACATCGGTCTCGACACCTGTCGAATCTGCCTCATTCTGTGTGATCTGGCTCCCCCTTGACCCATACTGGAAATTCATCTGGCTATCTAGCTCCCCCTAGGCCCATACTGGAAGGCCCACCTGCTCCTCCTTAAGCCTAACTTAGGATAGCCCATCTGCCTTTTCCTTGGACCCATTCTGGAGCCCATACGAGATTGTTATGGACCATTATAACCTTAGTTCTGATACCACTTGTTGGGCTTGCTAAGCAAGCCTTAACTCCACATTAGTATATATTGTTCACTTTGGGCCGAGCCCGCACGAATTTGTTTTTGGGTCACTCCCAAAAGGCCTCATACTTCCTCTAGGCACATTTCTAGGGGATTCCCAAAATTTCGTAATTTTTCGATTTATTTCAATATCGGGTGTTTAATAAGTCGTATCGCTACTTTTCAGGTTTTTGTACCTTATATATAATTGTAAAAACGTTTTGACACTCTTTTCCATGCAATTTTGAATTGTTATACAGCTAGTAGACAAGTGGAAGCTTCCCTCACACCTTCCTTTATATTACACACCTTTATGCTATTTAAATAAAGCTAAAATGCTTTATTTTTGCCTATAAAAAGGCCCTTAACCCTAATTATTTCTCCAAACCTTGAAGAGCCAACTATATGCTGAAGAAATACTCTCTCAAACACTCTCTCCACAGCCCCTAAAGTGCTAAAAACGTAGTTTGTGTTTGTGCCATTTTTACACCTTAGTTTAAGATCATTTTGGCTTATATTTCTTCACCAAACTTGCTCTCTAACACACACCCTTGGTCACCCTTGTCCTTGCACCTTCCTAGCCTTGTTTAGGAATCCTATAAGTGACCATTTGAGCCCCCAAAGGTCTGACCTTAAACCATTTTCTAGCCACTTTTCGGAGACTTTTTCCAGCGACCTTATTTTTGTGTATTCTTGGCTTCCTAGCTTATATTTCTTGTAGCTCTCTCTTTAATATTAAGAGGAGCTTGGGCCTTTGGAAGGTCAAGATATATAAGTTAGTTTCTTGCTTAAATATTGTTTGTTTGTGCTTATTTTTGCTAGATATACTTGTTTATACACTATATTTAAGCATACTTACATTTAGTCACCTAAATATACTTGTTCTTGAAGTTTATTCATGTAGTGTATTTTCGGACCTTTGTAAGTGTTTTTATTTAGTTAGTAACGATCTTGAAACAAAGGGAACATTGCTCTTAAGAAAAAGACCTTTCTTGAATCGTGAAAACTAGCTCCGATTTGTTTAGTTTGGTTCGAAATAAGGTATTTTCAGTAACATTGTATAAGGTGAAACTAAACCTTGAACCTTAAACTAAACTTGGTCATATTGTCTTAAAGAAACACAAATCCATAAACTTGTAAAAGTTTTTATGTTATTTGGATTTTGTTAAAAAGACAAGACCATTTTGAACTTGAAACTTGAACTAGTCATCTTGCACTTTGGTCTTAAATATTCGGCCATATTGTTATAAGGCAAGCCTAGTATCAAACAAGTTCATTTCATTTCTTGGCCATCTATATATATATATACATACATACATATATATATATATATATATATATATATATATATATATAATCGGCCATATCATAATATATATATATATAGTATATATACTTGTTGGATTTAAATTGTCGAGTCCGCTATTCCGTGACTTAGCCTTATTTCGTAACAAATGTATATATATATATATATATATATATATATATATATATATATATATATATATATATATATATAATTTATATACTTGTTAGATTTAAATTGTCGAGTCCGTTATTCCGTGACTTAGCCTTGCTTCTAAACAAATATATATACTTATATATATTCGGCCAAACTAACTTGCACTTACTTGCTCTTTACTTTAATATTCTTGTTAGTGTGAGTGTGTTAGTGTTCTTATATATTTTATCACACTAATTTAATGCATAATAGCAGCCCTCGTTATTTTATAACGAGCTACTTTTCCGTACGTGTGAGTTGTGCTTGTGTGTGGTCCTCACTTTTGTGAGTTGAATAATAATTTAATGCGTAATAGCATCCCCGTGGCTAGTACCGTAACATACTAGTTTGCAGGATTTATTATATATTACTCTTATATATTGCTTGTTTGTTTTATACTTGTTTTCTAGACTTGCAGTGAGGTGAGGTGAAGTGAAGTGAGGTAATCCTTGTTTCTAAGACCCAAGTCTTAGGCGTACTAATGGGGAGTTGGTAGCCTTTGCACCGTGAAGAAAAAGGAAAGACCCAAGACCTAAGATCTAAGATCCAAGACCGGCAAGTGATAGAAGTTCATAGTCTACAAAGGTTCCTACTTCGACTTTGAGTCTAGTAGTGTTTTGCTTTGTATTTTGAGGAGTTAATTTGTAATTAAGATCCAAGATAAATACTTAGTGTTGTAAAGGCTTCTCCGCCTACTATAAAGGAGTTTCTTTATAGTGAAAGAAATCTCGAGTCCGGGGAGGAGCTCGGGGACTGGACGTAACCACGCTAAAATCGATCGTGTGATTGTTTCTTTTCTTTCTTGGTTTACTTTCCGCAGTTTAAATCGTTTACATTTTAGTAACGAATTTAAAATCAAGAACAGAAGACAAAATGCCAAGCAAAAATTTAAAAAAGGTAATAAGCTATTCAACCCCCCCCCCCCTTTCTAGCTTATTATCCCCCATTTCAGGACCCACAAGTTCGAGAGATTTCAAGAGGTTTCGAGAGGAATTAGGTGAAGAACAGAGTCGAAGCAAAATGAAATTGGGGAAAGGGGACTGGCGATTTAGGGATTGAAATGGGGGAGGGTAGTTGAGTAATTTCACCACTAATTTTGATAAAAAAAACTAATCTAAATCCTCTTTGTAAAATAGAAAAGGATTGAATAATATTTGAGAAAAATCACGATATCATTTTTAAAATGTAAAGATTGAAATTATCTATCTCCCCATATTTTTAAAATATTTATAGGATCAAAAACGAATTAAATATGAATTTTCAAAGTTTTGATCCTTTAAATACAATAAAACTCTTAAAATCATTATAAAATACTTAAACATCCAAATTAATTTTTCTCAATAATTTTAAAAACTAAATAAATATACAAAGATAATATTACAAAAGATTTTATGATTTTTAATTACTCCGATGATTTTATAAAATTCTCAGATGATCAATTATGCATGATTTAAATAGATTTTAATCATCAAAAATACAAATAAAAATTACACAGACTTTCACGACACACATAAATCACCATATAAGCACATAAATATGATATCACATATATTTCACCTTCACACAATATTCACATAATATAATCCAGATTCAATAATAAGTAATTATTTATAAATACGAAATTTCTAAGGGCGTTATACCTTAACTATGGTCATTTGTAGCCATCAATCCTTAAATAAAAACCACATTCCTATCAACCGTCGATGTGTGTTATCGTGTACCTATTTACCCTTTTTCCTATTTTTTCCAATAATACCCCTGCACAATATATACCTTTTAGCCCTTGAAATACTAAATTTGTATAATATAAACTACATCAATTATCTCTTGCTTGTTGGACAGAGACTATGTTAGATATTATAAAAGGAGATGCACATATGTTAGATACTATATGCAGTTTAAGAGAACTATAGCATTCTTTAAATCCTATATGTCCATGCAATAAGGAAACTGTAGTCTTTAGTTACATCACATCTGCAATAGTGTTCTAAAATAAATGCGAAATCACAAGTGTTTGGACATAGGGTTTTGAAACTCTATATATACATCTTATTCTTTTTTCTCGTCTTTATTAATAAAATTCGTAGGGCTTTTCCACACACAATTTAGTAGTCTTGTATAATTCGTAGAAATTTCATCGTAAGTCCGAATTCGTTGATTTTGGATTTGTCGGAAAATTTTTGTGCTCTACAACTTTCGTTCTTTGAATTTTCCAAGAAAACATCATTTAGAGGGTCAAAAAATTTAAATACAAGTCTCGTCAGAATTTTATAGGATGATATGATTCTTGAGTTTCAGCGTAGAGGTAAGTTTCTGTTCGTTCTTGATGATTTGATTCTTAAGTTTCCACGTAAAGGTAAGTTTCCGATCGTTCTTTCTAGTGCTTTCAAAACTATGTGTTATGTGTGTATATTTTATTATTAAAATTTGGGCTAAGTAATTATATTTTGAAGTCATATGTATGATTATATATATATATGTGTGTGTGTGTGTGTGTGTGTGTGTTATGTATAAGCAAAAATCTTGGGACTCGGATTTATGCCATGTTTGCAAAAATAAGAATAAGGACCGAGTCACCGGGTTGTAGTGACAGTTTTCTAAAATTTAGGACCGTTATCACCGGTTTGTAGTGGTCATGGTATGAATTGTGGGTTTCAAGTTATTGTTGTTATGTGGTATCGTATCATGTCGAATTAGAATATGTGTATCGAAAGTTATTATTTCGTGTATCGTATTATATCGTATCAATTATCTTGTATTATACGTGTTACTTGGCCTTAATATTTGAATCGACTGGTTACTTACTAGGCTCTATAGCTCATTACTTACAAATTTCAGGTTCGATGTAAGATCGAGTGGGATAGCATTGGAGTTCAAGGAGATTAGAATTGGATTAGATTTCCTTTTTGATAGATGTTAGGTGCACTTTTGTAACAATTACCTTTGTAATAGACTTTTGGATTAATAAATTGTATAGTTCAGTTTTTGATTTTGAATTAATAGTTCGAAAAGTCGGGCTGTTATAGTTGGTATCAAGAACAGGTTGTCCTTCGGAGTGTATTAGGTATGAGACTAGTACATTCTCTAGGATGCGATTCTTAGGACTTGACTTCAGGAATAGACGTGTCACGAATTTTTGTGGTTTAGAATTGTTGTGAATTTGGGGACCAAATTCATTTTAAGGAGGGTAGTATGTAATATCCCGTAATTTTAGAATAATAATAATAATAAAAGAATAATGGAAAAAAAAGATTAAAATTAGATAATAAATAGGATTTAAAATTGAAATAGAATAGTGGGCCTAAAAATGGATCAGAATTGAATACGGGTAACTTATAGGTTTGGACATAGGGTTTTGAAACTCTATATATACATCTTATTCTTCTTTCTCATCTTTATTAATAAAATTCGTAGGGCTTTTTCACACACAATTTAGCAGTCTTGTAAAATTCGTAGAAAATTTATCGTAAGTCTAAATTCGTTGATTATGGACTTGTCGGAAAGATATTTTCGTGCCTACAACTTTGGTTCTTTGAATTTTCCAAGAAAACATCATTTAGAGGGTCAAAAATGGTAAATACAGGTCTGATCAGAATTGGATAGGATGATTTGATTCTTGATTTTCCACGTAGAGGTAAGTTTCTGATCGTTCATTCTAGTGCTTTCAAAACTATGTGTTATGTGTGTATATTTTATTATTAAAATTTGGGCTAAGTGATTATATTTTGAAGTCATATGTATGATAATATATTTGTGTTATGTGTAAGCAAAAATCTTGGGACTCTGATTTATGCCATGGTTTGCGAAAATAAGAATAAGGACCGTGTCACCGGGTTGTAGTGACAGTTTTATAAAATTTAGGATCGTTATCACCGGTTTGTAGTGGTCATGGTATGAATTATGGGTTTCAAGTTATTGTTGTTATGTGGTATCGTATCATGTCGAATAAGAATATGTGTATCAAAAATTATTATTTCGTGTATCGTATTATATCGTATCGATTATCTTGTATTATACGTGTTACTTGGCCTTAATAGTTGGATCGATTGGTTACTTACTGGGCTGTATAGCTCATTACTTACAAATTTCAGGTTCGGTGTTAGATCGAGTGGGATAGCATTGGAGTTCAAGGAGATTAGAATTGGATTAGATTGCTTTTTCGATAGATGTTAGATGCGCTTTTGTAATAATTACCCTTGTAACAGACTTTTGGATTAATAAATTGTATTTTAGTTCAGTTTTTTATTTAAAATTAATAGTTCGAAAAGTCGGGCTGTCATAGTAGCTCTTATATACTAATTCTTTTCTCATTAACTTCTAAAACAAGCAGCTTATAAACAATATAAGAGATAGAATTACTAAGTTGCATTAAACGATTGTTGAAAAATCATTTAGAAAAACAATCCTACTATGCACCATGTGCCCCTACACTACAATGATCACATTCTTCATTGAATTGAAAATTATTGGTTTCGAACTTTTTCCGACATTAAAGGACAAGACATGTTTCCTTTTCAAACATATGAATCTAAATTAATCTTTATTCATATACAGGTATATAGAGAGAGTTCAACATGTAGGTATATCGTACAAATTATACAAACTTAGTACTTCAAGGATAAAGAGGTATAAATCATGCAGGGGTATTATTAGAAGAAAAATAGGAAAAGGGTTAATAGGTACACGATGACCTACATGAATGGCAGAATGAGATGAGGTTTTTTTTTTCAAGGGTTAATGGGTACAAACTGCCATACTTAAGGGGTTAAAAGGTCATTAAGCCTTTTAATGTAAATATCGGATTATGAAATGTCTGAATTGTCTTTGCTATTTTGTACCGTTATACGCCGATATGGCATCTGACACGGCTTTGTATTATTGTATAAAAAAACATTTTTGATACCCAAGAAGCGAAAGAAAATGCTTTTAAACTTTAAGAATTTATGGGTATAACAGTCCAAACTTGAAAGACCAAAATATCATTAAACCAACTTCATAATCAAAACTTCAGATGTTTAAAGGCGTGCATGATTTTATCTTAAAACTTCTATTATTGCTCACAGCAACTCTTAAGGATAAGGTGTGTATGATCTCATATGGTTCTGTAGTAGATCAATTTGGGTTTCTCTTCAACATGTAAATAAATTAATAAGAACTAGCATGAAAGCCCGTGCAAAGCATGGGCACCATTTTAATTCATATAATTTGATTTTTTTAATTTTCAAATACATGAATCGTAGTTTTGAAACACTATATATTGATAATGTGATTTATTTGCGAAAAAATATATTTTTATGAAAAATGATATTAGCTTAAACTTCTTACTTAAATTTCATTTATGATCATGACAGTATAAATAAACCTAATAATTTAAAAATAATAACTTCAAAAGATTGAAAGACTGAACAATTCACAGTTTCTAAAATCTAACCATGATAGTAAATTCACATGTGTTATATATTTAGGCAAGTGTATATTGAAATGAAAACTGAAAACTAATTTGAGACTTATTTATATCTATATTTAATCTCAGCCACACATTCAAACATAATTTACTTCTCCACCTCCACCCTCATGCCCCATCCACTTTCGGCGAGCTATTACACCATCACTTGTAATACCCAACTATTATCACCACCTTTTTCTCTGCTTATATATTCCATTTATCATTAGCATTCATGATCACACACACACACACACACACACACACACACACACACACACACACACACACACACATATATATATATATATATATATATATATAGGCAAATGATCAAATAGAAATCAAAATTATAATAGGAACTAAAAACTAATTTAAGCCCTTAGATCAATATAATCTGATGGCCCCTATAAGCATCACACACAATTAAAGTACACCCTCCCATACATAATCCAACATAATCCCTCGAACTAATTTTACCCTTTTTCGGCAAAAGAATGATATGAATGGTTCGATTTGGCTTCGGCTCAAATAAAAATGTTAAATATTTGTGTTAAAATATATTTTAAAAATTTATAAAAAGTCAAAATGATTAAATCTCAATTAGGCTCGTGAACCTTACGAGCCGAGTAATTTGAAGTTCGAACTCGATTCGGTAAAGTATTTAAGCTCGAGTTCGATTCGAAAACTATTGAGCGAAATTCAAATATTTTATGAGCCGAGTTCGAGCAACTCACGAACATTTTGATTCATTTACGCCCCAAAATGAGAATAACGATCATGAATCAAAGGCATATGTTAGTCTTTTCGGAATTGGTCAAAATATCATATTGGCCTATATTATATAAAATAGATAGATAATATAATTCATCTGTAATACTAATTTTTTGAAGAAATTTGTAATAATATTTTTTATTATTAGCAAGCGATGGATATGTTGATAATTTTATCTTGATTATATTTTAAAATGAATGTTAAATAGAACATAATAAATGAGGTCTTAGAAATGTAGTTGATGATTTTTAAAAAGATACAAAAAAATATTTTTGGTGCAGTGGTTAATGATGTGAAATTAAGTTATCACTAACATGGTCATGGGTTCAACTTCAATGACCAACATTTTTTCTACATTATCATAATAAAAGGGTAAATTTGTAATTTACTAAATAGCCATGAAAAGACTTGTTGGCATATAACATATATAATGGATGCAAAGAACAAAATGTAATGATTGTATTATCCATGTGTTAGCCATTATAACTAAAGATGATGGGGAAGTCCATGCATTCAATTACATTAATTGTATACTCCAGTTCTTTTTATGAATTGTGATAGTTCTTTATATTTTGAGTAACAATGCTAAAATTTAATCTACTTTCTATATTTAGAATCAAATATTAAAAAATTCAATTTTAAAAGAGTTTCATTTTTGAATTCAAATATGCATAAATATATACTTGATCTAAATTTGAAACCAATGATGTATTTATGTATCTAACTACATCATCAAATAATTATAAATTAAATAAAAGATGATGTGTTTTAAATGAAATTTAGAGGAGAAAAATAAAATTTTAGATAAATTAAAAATACTTAGTTGAAAAATGCAAGTAGCATTGGAATTGAAGTTATTTTTTAACAAAAAAAAAATATTTACATTTTTTGGTGCCAAAGTATAGGTTATAACCAATTTGTAATGAACTTGCTTTTATATTGAATCCACTTTGGTCAGTATGTATGTTAATGTAACTCATTTAAGTATGACTTATCTATATCTATATCTATATATATATATATATATATATATATATATATATATATAGTTCTTAATGGCATATTAATTAGTCATTAATTATACACAATAAATATGTATTAAATTTATTTTATTTATTTAAAAAATCATAAAACTTTAGTTGAGTGTTATAATTATTATTTCAATATTAAATATTAATTAAATATATAATTAAATTATTTTTAGGTGAAATGACGACTAAAAATTGTTTACACTCTGTCCATTTTTATTCTATCGAATACCATTCTAATTTCATTTCGGACAATTGTAGTACACGTCCCTTAACTTTTAAGGCAGTCTTTATTATTAGTGATTATGGAAATCGTAATAAATTAGAAGTATATAAATCTTCCCTTAACACCTGTAATTAAAATAATATAAATAGATTTTTATTTTTACACATGAATAAATTACATATGGGTAATGACCAAATCGATTAAATTGAAAAAACCCAATTTTATCCGTAGATGATATTGATAAAAAAGTTATACATCTGTTGTTCATTATATTATGTCGAAATAAATTACTATTCCAATTAAATAATTTTACACTACTATTGAACATGTATGTTATGAGAGAGGCGTCGGCTTTAAAAAGTGTTTCTATATATAATATTTTTAACTTTTGATCTTAAAAACTACGTTTGTATTATAGTTGCTATTTTTTATGTTTATGATATTTTTGAGATTATGAAAATTTTAGATATATAAATAGAGTATCTTCAAACTTATAATTCATGTAAATTGTTTTGAATCAATTTTTTTTGAAAAATTCTTAAGATTCCAATCAATTTTTAAAATAATAAAAAATCATTCATCTGTTTTCAATATTTTAAAATGAAAATTTATGAACCGCGCGATGCGCATAACTTGCATAGTATATTATAATCCCTAGAGATCAGAAGCTACCAGAAGCGTTCAAGATATTTTTCTTAAATTTTCATATTTTTGAATTGTTTATTAAAATTGTTTTCTTTTATTAAAATTGTTTTCATGCATTAAATAGCTATTAATGACATATTAATTTGCCATTAATTATACCTAATAAATATATATTAAATTTATTTTATTTATTAAATTAGAAAACTTATATATATATATTATAATATCTGAAGATCGGAAAGTTACCAGAAGCGTTCAATATATTTTTCTTGAATTTTCGTTTTTTTGATTTTTTTTTATTAAAATTATTTTTTCTTGCATTAAATAGCTCTTAATGGCATATTAATTAGTCATTAATTATACCCAATAAATATGTATTAAATTTATTTTATTTTTTTTAAAAATCATTAAACTTTAGTTGAGTATTATAATTATTATTTTAATATTAAATATTAATTACATATATAATTAAATTATTTTTAGGTGAAATGACGACTAAAATTTGTTTATACTGTGTCCATTTTTATTCTATCGAATACCACTCTAATTTCATTTCGGACAATTGTAGTACACGACCCTTAACTTTTAAGGCAGTCTTTATTATTGGTGATTATGGAAATCGTAATAAATTAGAAGTATATAAATCTTCCCTTAATACCTGTAATTAAAATAATATAAATAGATTTTTATTTTTACACATGAATAAATTATACATGGGTTATGACCAAATCGATTAAATTGAAAAAACTCAATTTTATCCATAGATGATATTGATAAAAAAGTTATACATCTGTTGTTCATTATATTATGTCGAAATAAATTACTATTCTAATTAAATAATTTTACACTACTATTGAACATGTATGTTATGAGTGAGGCGTCGGCTTTAAAAAGTGTTTCCATATATAATATTTATAACTTTTGATCTTAAAAACTACATTTGTATTATAGTTGCTATTTTTTATGTTTATGATATTTTTGAGATTACGAAAATTTTAGATATATAAATAGAGTATCTACAAACTTATAATTCATGTAAATTGTTTTGAATCAATTTTTTTGAAAAATTCTTAAGATTCCAATCAATTTTTAAAATAATAAAAAAATATGTATCTGTTTTCAATATTTTAAAACGAAAATTTATGAATCGCGCGAAGCGCGTAACTTGCCTAGTATATTATAATTCCTAGAGATCGGAAGCTACCAGAAGTGTTCAAGATATTTTTCTTAAATTTTTGTATTTTTGAATTCTTTATTAAAATTGTTTTCTTTTATTAAAATTGTTTTCTTGCATTAAATAGCTCTTAATGACATATTAATTAGTCATTAATTATACCTAATAAATATATATTAAATTTATTTATTTTATTTATTAAATTAGAAAACTTTATTTCAGCATTATAATTATTATTTCAATATTAAATATTAATTACATATATATATCTAAGTTTATTTTTAGGTAAAATGACGACTAAAAATTGTTTATATTGCGTCCTTTTTTATTCCCTATCGAATACCACTGCAATTTCTTTTCGGACAATTGTAGTACAGACGATCCTTAACTTCTCAAACAATCTTTATTATTAGTGATTATGAAAATCGTAATAAATTATGAAAGCATGTAAATCTTCGCTTAACACCTGTAATAAAAGTAATATATAAAAGTAGTTTTTTGTTTTTACACATGAATAATTATACATGGGTTATGGCCAACTCGATTAAATTGAAAAAACTCAATTTTATTGGTAGATTAAATCGATAAAAAAGTTATACACCGGTTGTTCATTATATTGTGTCGAAGTAAATTAATATTCTAATTAAATAAATTCTTACACTACTCTTGATCATGTGTGTTGTAAATTAATTTTCTAATTAATAAATTCTTACACTATTATACTATTATTGAACATGTATGCTATGAGAGGGCCGTTGGGTTTAAAAAGTGTTATTATATTTAATATTTATAACTTTTGACCGTAAAGATTACGTTTGTATTATAATTGCGACTTTTTATGTTTATAATATTTTTGAGATTATCAAAATTTTAGATATATAATAAGAGTATTTTCAAACTTATAATTCATGTAAACTGTTTTGAATCAATTTCTTTAGTTTAAAAATAATAAAATTAATTCATATATTTTCAATATTTTGAAAATGAAAATTTATAAACCGCGCGCGGATAAGTTGCATAGTTTTATATTAATAACAAATACAATAAAAACTTAGATGACATTGACCCAATAACGTCAACAGAAACAACATTTGATGTTCTTATAAACAGAACTAGCTAGCTTATACAGTACTTGTACCGTTTATACGTGGAAAAACAATCACAGCAATGCTCATCCGCTAGTGCATAAAGGATCTCTTGTTAACTCTGTACTTGACAACCGGGGGGCCGGGGGGCCGGGGGGGGGGGAGGATAAACTTTCGGTGAAGAAAACAATATCCTCCTCGTTGCCCATATCCATAAAGAGTTGAAGACGTTGTGGATCTGGAGGTAGATTCACATCCATTACACCTTCAAGAATTTGAACTATCTGGCTCATTGATGGCCTTGCATTTTCATCCTCCTGGATGCACCAACAACCTAGTTTACAAATCTTCGCTATTTGTTCAATATCAGCTTTGCCATCTAATTTTGGGTCCAAAATGCCAAGGATGTCGCCTCCATCTATCGTCACCTTTGCAGCTCTTGCAGGAAAGAAGTCAACTTTACCATCTCTAGTTTGATCCATATTTCGTCTACCTGATATAAACTCAAACAGCATCATTCCATAGCTATACACGTCTGCTTTTGTTGTTATAGCTTTCCCTGAAATCCACTCTGGTGCAAGATACCCTCTAGTCCCTCTCATGGTTGTCAAAACCCTGCTAAAATCATGCCCAACCAACTTTGCTAGACCAAAATCTGCAACTTTGGGACACATATAATCATCAAGAAGAATGTTTTCGGGTTTAATATCACAATGTATGATGCAGTTGATGCATTTCTCATGCAGATAGACCAACCCTTTGGCTATCCCCAGTAAAATGGCATACCTTGTTTCCCAGGACAATATACTTCTACCCTTCTCTGCTTTGAAAATATGGGAATCTAGTGAGCCCTTGGACATATACTCGTACACCAGCAACTTCTCTTTACCTTGAGAAGAGAAACCACGAAGATGCACAAGATTTACATGTTGAATGTTCCCAATGGTGCTGACTTCATTGCGGAATTGTTTCTCTCCTTGGTTGATGCCTTCCAACTTCTTCACTGCTATTACTGTTGAGTCTGGCAAAGTTCCTTTGAAAACAGATCCAAAACCTCCTCCACCCAACCTTTCTGAGAAATTCTTTGTGGCAACTTTTATATCTTTGTAACCATAAGCCACCAATGTACCTTCTACAGCTTTAGCACTCTTCACTTTCCTTCTTCTAATTACAACAAAAATAAGTCCTAAAAGGATTATTAATATAACTGCAGACGACCCTGCAACAGCGCCATAAACAAACCTCCTACTCTTTTTAGAGAACTCTAGTGGGCTGAGTCTTATATAGATGACCTTCCCGTTAAAGTCATCTTTTGATAGCTGTTGCATATTAAAGAGATCTGTATTCCAAGTAAAACAGGTACCATCGTGGTAAGAATAAGCACTGCAAGAACAGTTGCTCAAGCAGACAGATTTGCAGCCTGTAGTACTCCCAACAAATGACACGGACTGAGAATGATCAGGCAACTTAATGTAAGAATATTTTCCAAACACCTCTTTTTGGCCATTAGATGCATTTGTTTTACCACACTCCAACTTGATGTTTCTAACACAACCACCAGAGTAGTCTCCCAAGCCCCAACTTTTCGTGAACCTACTGTTGAAGGCAGGCAGACAGTTACAGGGAGGTAAAGCAAGTTGATTACATATACCATACGCCCCACAAACATCAGTAACTTCACACTGCTGTTTTGGCACAGACCAAATTAAGCTCCACTCATTGGTTTTTTCCAACCATGAGAATAGCTGGAACTGCCCGGAATAACTTATGATAGTTCTGGATATAAAATATGGACTTTGTATTACATAATAGGAGAAAGAAGTCTCATTTTCATTGGAAACATAGGTGAAGTTAAACAAAGAATAAGAATTATGGTGCATATCAGGTACTAAACTAAATGCCTGACCATCCCAAGGTCCACTCTTCCATATCTGCTTCGACCTGTTCCACATAATCACACCCTGATTGTTAATTGGGTCTACTTCTAATGTATACAATCCAGGAGCAGGATCTTCAGAATTCTTCCAGGAAGTAAGAGTTTTCGTCTTGTTTGTACGTTTATTAAATGAAATCTTACTACCTGGCAACCAGGTATGAGATGGGTAATCCAAGCTTTGCCATAGTGCTGAACTTGACCTGTTTCTCAAAACCAAGTTTCCATCATCAAGAAGTACTGCTACAAGATTGCGAGAAGTAGACTTTGTCTCCGTGGACCAAACTTGTGTTTGCATCTCGTCGAAAAGCACCAGGTTACCATCTACAACTTTCAGCTCTGAGGTATACTTATTGCTTACAGGTTTCTCCCTGTTTGCAACCCAAACTACAGTTTGCTCAGAAACCTTTCTGAACCAGATGCCGATGTAGTACATGGACGACTTACCAGGCTTGAAGAAACCAAGTTCGTAATTTCCACCCGAAGAGATAATGGTATGGTTGCCAGAGAGAGACTGATTAGCTGATATGCTATCAGCTCCGAAAGAGGGGGGAATGTTGATCAAGAAACATACGAAAAGAAATATTAGCATAGAGTAGTAACTTTTTATTGCATCCATTGCTAGTTTCTAGCTATGCATGCAAAGTTTATATTTTTTACTGGAGAATGCAGTTCAGTGTATATAAGCAACATGATCAACTATAAAGAAGACATTGTATACCTCTAGTCAACCTTTCTGAATCTCTTCTTAACGTGTAAAGGTTTTAGTCACGAGGAAGTGCAATGGCTTTTCTTCCTTCCCTTCTCTTTTTGTCTTTCTACCGTGTTTGGTTGGGCATGGAGAATTAATTAGTGGCTGATAAATCATTTGCTAGAGAATAGATATCCATTAAAGTATTGTCCACAAAAATAAAATTTCAAAATTGTTTGAACCAGAATATTATTAAGTCGATTTTAATACTCATTTCGTCCACTTGTTTTATGTAGAAACAGTCTAACTTACAACTTTTGTGAATCAAATTATATCACAACAAATATCTATATTATAAAATCATTTTATAAATCAAAGGTTAGTATAATAAAAAACAGCACCTACACGGGCACTAATGTGTGTCATAGACGAGAGATTAGCCCTTGGGAGTTGCGATATTGGATCTTCATTCCTTGTCCAAACATGGAATAGATACTTCTTTTGGTTATTTTGGGCAGAGGATGAAGAAATTGCATGATTTATTACGCTTGGGCTGAAAAATGATCCCGGTAAATAGGGGTGAGCACGGTTTACCGAAAACCGGTTAACCCGATCAAACCGAAAGTTTAGGTTTTTTTTCGATTTTGGTTGGTTATGGTTTTAAATTTTTAAAAACCGAAAATTTTGGGTTTGTTTTGGTTTTACTAATTTTTCCATCCGATTTAACCAACCCGACCATTAAGATTAAATAATATATAAATATTATATATATATATATATATATATTATATTTATATACAGTTTTAATATTAATTTTATGCTTATATAAAATAAAAAGTATTTATGTTGAAAGTTTCAACTTGAAACGATGTCGTAGGCAGCCTAATGTTTAGAGAGCACCATAGAGTAGAGATTAGAGAGCTACATTTGATATCCGGTGCTTTAGACTTTTTATTTTTAACTAAGATTTTGGTGAACTTAATGTATGATCCTTTGGAAATATTTGAAGATTTTGTAATTTATTTTATAACTGCTTTGATGAAACTTTATGCTACTATTGGTTCACACATGTTGTTGCCTCTTTTTTATTATTTAATAATGGTTTTAAACTGAAACCGACCAAACCAAATCGTTATAATTAGGTTGGTTTTTTTTTAATGTTATGGTTTATGACTTGGTTATGGTTTGAAAAATTAAAAATCCAAAATTTATGGTTTGGTTGGTTTGGCGGTCCTAAACCGCCCAAACCACCCGATGCTCACCCCTACCGGTAAAACCTGACATCCCTTTAGTCAAGTATCGGATCATTTTACTTTTATCGTGTTTAGATTTGGGTCCAAGATCATTTTATTCGGATCTAAACCAATCCCGAATATTAAAGTTCGGATGTGAACCGAATATGAGTCAGTATCGTATTTTCTTTTTTTCTAACCGAGTAGTTTATGATCCATCGAATATGAGTCAAATATAATCCACTAACATTATGTATTATTTTTATTTGAATTATATAAATAAAATTTTATTATAAAATACATATAATATTATAAAAACATAATAATCGTGAATTGAAAACTTAAATAATTGATATATTAAGTGTTTGATGATAAATATATAAATAATTAATTAGCAAATATATATATATATATATATATATATATATAATTGAAAACTCGTATTTTATGAAAATTTAAATTTATAAATGCTATTAAGAAATTATAATATGCTATTCAGTTAGAAATACAATGAAATAAAAATATAATTTAGATTCGGTTTTGAGCCGGAGATGGATCATTAAACATATTCAAGTAGGATCATTTTTATAAGAAAAATATGAGACTCAATCTGAGCGGGTATATGAGTACTCATATCCAGGATCATATTTTATCCCGGTTCAATTTTTCTGTCAAGTTTGGGTCAAATATAAAATAAATCTAAGAAATGTATCATATTTTCAAACCGGATTTAAGCCAAGAAACAGGATACATTATACAGTAAAACCTCTATAAATTAATATCGTTGGGATTAGTAAATTTTATTAATTTATCGAGATTATTAATTAATCGAGATTAAATTTATACTATCACTATTATGTTGAGACCAAATATTTGCATATGAATTTATCGTGGTATCGAGTATTAATTTAAAGAGGTTTTACTGTAATATCTTCTAGAGAAGGTATACAGTAAAACCTCGTTAAATTAATACTCGATAAATTATTAATTTCTTTAAGTTAATAATTTCTTCCCGTCCCAACTTGGGCTAGTCCAAAAAATTATCAATTTCGATAAGATAATAAGATAATATTTTTTTTTGAAAACCCAATATAATTATATGGTCCCAATAATATTATAAATTAATAATTCCTTTATAATTATAAAAATATATGTATTACCCTTTTGTAATATATGATTCTAGGGTTCTTAAAATTTGAATCTAAATGAAACTCATCTCTAATCATCTTTGTTGCATCCAAAAGTTCGAATGTGGTGTTTTCGTAAAGCATTAAAAAGTTATTAGTCAATATTTTTAATGTCCTGGTGCCTCTTTACGTGAAAAAGGTTCAAAAAACGTTGTTTTATCCTTGATATCATCGAAATATACATGAATATTTACTTTGAATCTCACAAATACCCATTAAATTTATAAATAATATATATTTAATTAATTGAATTAACTATAAAATAGAAAATGTACAATTCATTCTATTTAAATGTATATAATTGGAAATTAATTTTCTTTGATATCAAAAATTCACTATAAATTAATAATTATTAATTTATCGATTAATTAATACCGCTCTAAATTAATAGAATTTTCTGGTCCCACCTATATTAAGTTATAGAAGTTTTACTGTATATCCTTTCAGAAATATTATTCTTGGAAATTAAAATATAAGTAAGGCAGTTTGGCAGATTCGTTTCGTCCACTTATATTCGTGAAGTGGAAGTGTTTGCGTGGGAGACTGGGAGGTGAGAATAGTCAACCTTCCTCGACGTATGTAGTGGACACGACTTAGATATTTTTATCTGGAAAAAAAAACATTTGTTTGGTAAATAAAAACACAATTACGAAAAAAATATGTCTCTGGAAACAAAAATACCAAAACATACTAGTTCTGTACAGCATTACTTCTGCCCTCGTAAATAAATTGTTTCTTGTATCTTATTTTCAAAAATCAAATGTCAACATGTTCAACATATATATAAACAAATTAAAAGAATCAGAAATAAAGATGCAGGACTTACATGTAAACAAACTCACCTTTCCTTGTAGTTCTCTAACATAAGACTGATAACTATTCTTGTGGAATTCGAGTCAGGGTGGTGTTAAGATTCTTCAAGATCAAGTCTCATTATAAGTTTCTTTGTAAATCAATTCAGACTCCAAATTACATCAGGATTGATTGCGTAAACCCTCTTGACTCACATTGAGCTTCTGAACCTTTATTTAATCCGACCCAACTCTGTCTAGCTATGTCATTCCCAATGGATTCTAGCCGTAACAATGTACCCCAAGCGGGTCTATGTCTATTGTCTATACACAATCTCAGCTCATAAATCAAGTTTCCCCATTGCCTTCGTGATCCACCAGAACCATAAGGGTTGAATAAGAACCCATCGGGTTAATGTAAATACTAAAAAGAGTTATCACACCTTTTGGTTGGTCCTGGGTGTCATTACTAGTTCCATATTATAGAACAATATTCTTTGTGGACATCATGGCAATTCGTTCATAAACCCTTTCGTGTCGTGTACTTTCATATTTTGTGTACATGAATGCTAAACCCAAATACAACTCATTAAGAATTTCTATCGGTTCGCGTTTGTGTACCTTTTATTTCGTGTACGTCTCGTGTCGTGTCGTCTTTCATGTAATTCTAAATAAAAATAAAAATATTTAAATATTAGATTTTTGTTAATTTTGTACTAGTTGACTCTCAAGTCAATAATTCATGAGTCAAGTATGGTCAAATCTTGTTAAATTTGAATTTTAAACTATTTTCTATATACTTTTTGTAAAAATTACATATACAACATTTATTTATAATATGTATTTATATAATTTTAAATTTTTTATTTAAATTATTTTTGTTTTTCATGCATTTTCGTTATGTGTCGTGTACTCAAGCATAACCCAAAAACGACACCAAATTTACCCGTGTAATTTCGTGTTCGTGTATCGAGAAGGTAAAAACAAACACGATACTATCATGTCATTTTCGTGTCGTGTTATCGTGTTGTGTACGAAATTACTAGTTCTAATCATGTGTACCCTAGTACTATCAGTTATATATTAAATTTACCTTAGCTAATTTATCAATTATACTCTCCTAAAGCACATTTATACACAAGAACTTTTACGCTGGAATATCCTTGAGTATGTCTCAAACTTAAGTAACTTACGAAATATGGCGATGACAACCTGTTGTAGAAGGAGATGACAGAGGAATAACAACCCAATAAGATCAATGTTTACTAAAAATTCTTCAACGAGCAAGTCATCGAGGTCCAGCATGTAAGAAGTATTTACAATTGTTTTAGTAGTATGACTCTTTATTTGGACTTCTTATCTAGTTAAAACTTAAAAGTGGCTATTCACTTCATCCCAGCATCTCCTATGTAAGACTAAGGGTTCGTTTGGTAAATCTTATTTTTCAGAAATAAGTTACTTATTCTGGAAAAAAGTTAGGAAATATGTACTTTTTTCTGAAATAAGTAACTTATTTTTGCAAGATAGCGAATATTAAACTACTCATACACATTTTTCTCTAAAAAAAATATGTAAATACGAAATTTTTTCCGAAATAAGTAACTTATAAGTTAGGAGCAAACGGTGCCTAAACTCAGCATCTGGTGCAACAAAACCATGTTTGCGCAAGGCAAGAGAGAGAGAGAGAGAACATACAACTCTTAAATAAACTCAGAAAAAAAAAACTGATATTAAATACCAAATGCACGTTGAACAGATACGTTAATGACTCATAAATTTTTTAGTTCTTTTTTAGTTTCTTGCACGCGATGACATGACTAAGAAGATATCACATTGTAAACATACCACATCTCAAGGAAAACTCATCAAAACAAGCAGGCTATAACCTATACAGCCTCAACACACCACAGCTAAAAAACTAGAATATAATTAAAAATTCTCTAAAATTGTAAATAAGCAGTTAAAACATTCTACCAGAACAATTTATTCAGTTGGACAAATAATTAGTACAATACATATTTTATGTAGTAATTTTGAAGGTGACAATATATTTAAATTGACATATAAAACTGATTCTGTAATCAAAAAAGAAAGGAAGACAAAATTAGGGATTTATTTAGACCTCAAAACATAATTAGTCCAACTTCATCCCCCCCCCCCCCCCCCCCAAAAAAAATGAACCTCGAGTTAAATTAGCTATAGCTTAAATCAATTTGAAACACAATAGATAACTGTACGGCAAAACCTAACTTACAAAATTAGAGAGATACATTATATGAGCTTCAGTTCTGGGGTTAACATTAATTTTGATCTGATTTAAACAATTTTACAGCCTAAATGTAACAAGCCTTCAAACACGTCTAGCCTATGCCTTAAATTAGCACCTCCCGGGCATCATGTCTTAGCCGACTGCCGAGAGCTATCACATTTCAAATTTGAACCTACTAGTTACTGCAATAGAGATAACATTGTTCCTTAAATATCTTATTAGTCATTGCAGTCAGTTTCCAAAATTTTTACACCACGCCTTTCTCTTCTCAGTATACTAACACATCCCTCACGACTATGTAAAGCACGTTGTCTAAATCTTCTATGTTCACTTGCTGCTCCCACAATTTTTTTGCTTCCAAAATTATATTTGGTATGTAACTCCTCATCCTTTTTTCGTTCGGTGGGTCTTTCAAGTTTCTGATATTTGCATGATGGTTGAATTCCTCTACAGAGGTGGCTGAAATAGTAATGAGGATCGACATAGGAAGGGGATGAGGAAACAATACCTTTGATGGTGTCCGGCTGGAGAAGCTCAATAAATTCTTGTATCTCAGCAAAACATGCATGGTCAGAATATGGAACTGCATACATATATTTATGATATCTTTCAGTTGATTTCACCATCATATTTGGCATTTCTGTGTTGCTTTTGGCGCCAATGTTTGAGCTCTGGTTAATTCTATTTACGCGAGAAACTGAATATGATGAAGATCGCAAAGGATCTCGATTTTCTCCAACCCATTTTAATGCCCATGGAAGACCAGATGGCATGATCCCTATAGTTGGGCGGACTAAATTTAGTCCCTCCAAAGTGTTGATGCTAAAACTATAACGAGGAACAGCCCGCACTCTAGTCACTGAGGTTTTCGTTGTGAAGATGCCATGTAAACCCAGTAGATGCATTGTTTGCAAGCGCTCAGGCCACACACATATCTGTTCAGAAGAATTAAGGAAGAGGCTGATTACTGGTTATGTAGCAGACAATATAACTTCAGAATCACAACTTCAAATGTTTTAAAGTGTTCGTGATTATATCTTGAAATTTGTAACTGGGACTTTTAACATTAATTGCAAGTCACGAGAAGAATGTATGTACGTTCACATCCATACATGATCGGATTATCCTTAATTCACAGAAGAAAATATTCCAATCACAATATTTACGTTAAAATCTTCTACATGGTCTTCACAGCAAGGTTGTTAAAAAAAATCCAGATATTAGTACATTCTATTGTCTATTCAAAATATTTCAATAGCATTAGGTGGAGTTCTTACAAGGTCAAACATGGGCTAATGCTCTAAATTTTCTTGTATGGTCAACCACCAGAGATTGTCGAGAGACTACTTAAGTAGAGTAGGGTCGACTTTCACAAAAGTAGGAACTCGAGTTCAGTAGACTTATATATTTAGGTTTTTAATAAATATACATTTTTCTTGATACTTACTCCCACGAAAATATAAGCTTGCTAGTGCATGTTTCACAATAATAAATACAATCTATATTAAATGCCAGTTTGAGCTACTCACAACCCGGCCGAAGACAATAACTGAAATTCTATCTACTTAATGACATGGACCATAAAATATTAGCAATATCCGTAGGGGTGGGAAGGAATTATCTTGTGGCAAATGTAGTGACAAAATACACTCTTTGAAACTCAATGTATGTATATACTATGCACTTCAAGGAATGAATAATGCAGATTAACAAAGTCATGAAAATACCTTTGTTTTTAGCACCTTTGAAATGTTTAGTAGAAGTTCTTCTTTACCCAGAGAGTCGATCCCAATAATGATGTCATGATCAGGATTAGAGGCTATGATGTCAATGACCTGCAGCCAGTAAAAAAAGTTAAACCAATAAGACTTGACTGTGTTATATGTTTCACTGAATCTCATGTTTTTAAAGAAAGCTCTAATACTGGAGACCAGGGTTCATCTGGTCTCTTCATGTTCTTGAACTTAAAGATATTTTCCCAGAATAAAAATTAAAGATAAAACATGTAATATGAAGACAAAGAGAATTGCCGGACAAATTTCTAGATCTTACAAGAGGTTTATGTTGTGTTTGCTTGGGAAGAATGGAATGAAACTAAAAGGAAACATTGGAGGTAGGAGTGAGGATTTTGAAAAAAATGTGTAGATGCAAATTTTCTATGATAAGATTTGGTATGATGGAGAATGGAGCATTCCTTCTCAAACTGGAGGGTTTGAGCTTTAGGATAGGTTGTTAGGAATGAAACGGAGAAACGAATAAAAACCCTTGAACATTTACCTAATTTATAGTTGAGATCTCATTTCAGTCATCCCAACCAAACACAACATACAAGTAGATAAACTCAAAAATATTAAAAATTCTTTTCCAAAATTTATAGTTAGATAATCGGTACTGATGCTAGTGGCCAACGGTGAGAGTAACTAATTTCAGAATAGGCCATCGATTATTGTTGTGCACATCTATACAACACCTGTTTCTTTTTTGATCTTGATACCGGTAGCCGAATTTACTAGAATATAAATTCAGATATCGACCTTGCACACCTATTTGTTGTCTGCTTATATGTTGATGTTGATACTATAGCACAATAATAGTATAAAAGTTTAGCTATTGATCATCGGTTTTTTGGGTTTATGGAGTCTATTATGTATCAGAATTGGATTCTGATTTGAGTTGGGAATTCCAGAATTGGGCTCTAACTAGAGTTAGGAATTTCAGAATTAGACTCTGATTTGTTTAGGCCCAGTTTCTTCTCTTATAAATATTCTCATGTAATTGTAAAACACAACACAACACAATGGTGAGAGATCAATACAAAATTAGTGCGGCTTGTGGAGTAGGAATTTCCGAACCACGTAAATCTTTGTCTTGTGTGATTGTCGTTTATTTTCTTGTTCTTGTTTATTCGCTTTGGATTTTGCTTTCGTTGTTGTATACTCAACAACTGGTATCAAGAGCCTAGGTTTTCAGGCGAGTGGGGACAAATTCGATGGCAGAGATTTTGTATTTTGGAAGATGCAGATTGAAGATTATTTGTATCAGAAAAAGCTACTTGAACCGCTGGAAGAGAAGAAGCCAGATTCAATGGATGAGAAAGAATGGAAGCTATTGGATAGGCAGGCTATGGGTGTTGTCAGATTGACTTTGGCGAAGAACGTTGCTTACAATATCGTCAAGGAAACGACAACTCATGGATTGATCAAGGCGTTATCAAATATGTATGAGAAGCCATCTGCTTCGTATAAGGCATATTTGTGTCGCTTGTTGTTTGTCACGAAATTGAATGAAGGTGATTGTGTTGCTGATCATGTGAACGAATTTAACTCTGTCCTATCAAGATTGACATCAGTGGATATTAAATTCGATGATGAAGTACAAGCCTTGTTGTTGGTATCCTCGTTACCTGATAGTTGGTCAGGATTTGTCACTGCTATTAGCAATTCATCTAGGAGCGCTAAGATGACTTTGTCACTGATATTAAATTCGATGATGAAGTACAAGCCTTGTTCGAGATGCGATTCTTGGAGAAGATATTCGTAGGAGAAACTCAGGAGAGTCGTCAGGTTCCTTGTTGAGTATTGAGAGTGGAGGCAGAAAGTTCGATAGGGGGCAGAATCAGGGACGTAGCAGATCGAAGTCACAGAAGAGAGGATAGTCCAAAGATCGCAAGGAGATTGTTGGAATTGTCAGAAGAAAGGTCACTTCAGAAATCGGTGTACGGCTCCCGCAGCTCCTAAAGGAAAGAACAAAGAGGATAATTCAGCTAATGTAGTTGAAGAAGTGGCGGATGACGATGCTTTGTTTTGTTGTGTTGAATGTTCGGTTGAATCATGGGTCATGGATTCTGGTGCATCATTCCATGCTACCCCTTGCAAGGATTTGATGTTAAATTTCAGACTTGGAAATTTTGGTAAAGCCCATCTTGCTGATGATGAGACTTTGGATATTGCGGGCATGGGAGATATTAATCTCAAGACCTCTTTGGGGACTAGCTGGACGTTGAAAGATGTGAGATACATTCCTGGACTGAAGAAGATGTTGATATCTGTGGGTCAGTTAGATAAGGAAAGGTATCGAGTTACTTTCGGAGACGGACAGTGGAAGGTTATAAAGGGGAATCTAGTTGTTGCTCATGGAGAGAAAAAGGGGACGTTGTACATAGTTGAACAATCTAGCTATGAAGCAAATGCAGTTGCTGATGAGATTGGGTCTTCAACTTTGTGGCACCAAAGACTTGGTCATATATGTGAAAAGGGAATGAAGCTGTTAACTTCGAAGGGGAAGATTCCAGAGTTGAAGAATGTGGAAGTTGGGTTCTGTGAGCCATGTGTTCTTAGAAAGTAGAAACGAGTTACTTTTGAAAAATTAGGCAGGACACCCAAGGCTGAGAAGTTAGAGCTAGTTCATACGGATGTATATGGTCCAACAGCAATTGCGTCGTTGGGAGGATCTCGCTACTATGTCACGTTCATTAACGATTCCACTAGAAAGGTATGGGTTTATTTCTTGAAGAATAAATCAGATGTGTTTGCTACTTTGAAGAAGTGGAAGATCGAAGTTGAAAATTAGACTGGTTTGAAGATTAAGAGTTTGATGTCAGATAATGGTGGTGAGTACTGAGTACAGTAGTGATGAGTTTAAAAGTTATTACGCAGAATATGGGATTAGAATGATCAAAACAATTCCAGAGACACCGCAGCAGAATGGTTTTGCAGAGCGCATGAATAGAACCTGAATGAGAGGGCCAAGAGTATGAGGTTGCAAGCAGGGTTGCCAAAGAATTTTTGGGCAAGTGCAGTTAGCACAGCAGCGTATCTCGTTAACAGAGGACCTTCAGTTCCTTTGGGGTTCAAGATTCCTGAAGAAGACTGGCAGAAAAAAGAGGTAAATCTTTCACACTTACGAGTTTTTGGTTGTGTTTCTTATGTGCGTGTTAAATATTCTGACAGGGACAAGCCTGATCCAAAAGCAAAGAAGTGTATCTTCATTGGTTATGGCTCAGATGATATGGATTACCGTTTCTGGGATGAACTAACGAGGAAGGTCGTTAGAAGTAGAGATGTTACTTTTAATGAGAATGCAGTGTATAAGGATAAGCTTGCAGTCGATTCTGAGTTTACAGAAGAAAAACCTGAGAAAGAGAAAGCAGTGCTTGAAGATATTACAGAAAAAGATCTTGCAGGAAATAGTAGGAGTTCGGGGAATGGTGATGACACAGTTCCAGTTACTCCACAGGCTGAAGTAAGAAGATGTAGCAGAATTGTGAGACCACCACAAAGATTTTCTCCTTCAGCAAATTATATGTTATTGACCGAGGATGGAGAGCCTTAGTGTTATTCAGAGGCAGTCCAGGTGGATGATTCAGTTCAGTGGAAATCAGCCATGGAAGAAGAGATGAGTTCTCTTGAGAAGAGTGAAACTTGGTCTTTAACAGAATTACCAGCAGGGAAGAAGGCTCTACAAAATAAGTGGGTGTTCCGGATCAAAGAAGAACCTGATGGCAGCAAGAGATATAAGGCGAGGTTATTAGTCAAGGGTTATCAACAGAAAAACGGTATTGACTATACTGATATATTTTCTCCGGTTGTTAAGATGACTACTGTTAGAATTGTGCTAAGTATTGTGACTGCAGAGGAGTTACATCTAGAGCAACTAGATGTTAAGACCGCGTTCTTACATGGTGATCTTGACGAAGATATCTACATGGTACATCCAGAGGGATTTCAGGTAGCTGGGAAAGAAAACCTTGTTTGCAAGCTTATAAAAAGCTTGTATGGTTTGATGCAAGCGCCAAGACAATGGTACTTGAAGTTTGACAGCTTTATGATGAAGAATGGGTACACTAGGAGTGTTATGGATCATTGTTGTTATTTTAAACAATTTGATTCATCTTATATCATATTGTTGTTGTATGTTGATGACATGTTGATAGCAGGATCAAACATGAGGGAAATCAATACGTTAAAGAGACAGATGTCTGAGGAGTTTGAGATGAAGGATATGGGTGCAGCAAAACAGATACTTGGTATAAACATCATAAGGGAAGATTTGAAGGTACTTTGAAATTATCTCAAAAGAAGTATGTTGAGAAATTGTTGCAGAAATTCAGTGTCCAGGATGCGAAGACTAGAAGCACGCCGTTGGCGACTCACTTTAATCTCACGAAGAAGCAGTCACCTAAAATGGATGAAGGCAAGAAAGATATGGCTAAAGTTCCGTATGCGTCTGCAGTTGACAGTTTGATGTATGCTATGGTGTGTACAAGGCCAGATATTGCTCATGCAGTGGGAGTTGTTAGCAGATTCATGTCTAATCCAGGAAGAGACCATTGGGAAGCAGTCAAGTGGTTGTTGCGCTACTTGAAAGGCACATCCAAGATCGCATTATGTTTCAGCAAGAAAGATGTTATCTTGGAAGGGTTCTCTGATGCAGATTTAGGTGGATATTTGGATACAAGAAAAAGTGCTACAGGATATATTTTCACCTTGGGTGGCACAGCAGTTAGTTGGATGTCTCGACTTCAAAAGAGTGTTGCTCTTTCAACTACAGAAGCAGAATATATGGCTATCTCTGAAGCTAGCAAAGAGATGATTTGGTTGAAAAATTTTCTTGAGGAGTTGAGCAAGAAATAGGCGGACAGTGCTTTGTATAGCGACAATCAGAGTGCTATTCATCTTGCGAAGAATCTCGTGTTTCATGTTAGGACGAAGCATATTCAGCTGAGATATCACTTTATAAGAGAGTTGATTAGCAATGGTACTTTGTTCTTGAAGAAAATCCTTGGTTCAAAGAATCCTGCAGATATGTTGACTAAGGTCGTTACTAATGAAAAGTTGAAGCTTTGCAAAGCTTCAACTGGCCTTCAGAACTGATTGATGAGAAGGCGTTGCACTAGTTAGAGTTATTGATCGAAGGATTGGGTGTTACTAGATTTACATGAGTGAAGTGAAGATGTGGTCAGACTCCAAGTAGGAGATTGTTGGGTTTATGGAGTCTATTATGTATCAGAATTGGATTCTGATTTGAGTTGGGAATTCCAGAATTGGGCTCTAATTAGAGTTAGGAATTTCAGAATTAGACTCTGATTTGTTTAGGCCCAGTTTCTTCTCTTATAAATATTCTCATGTAATTGTAAAACACAACACAACACAATTGTGAGAGATCAATACAAAATTAGTACGGCTTGTGGAGTAGGAATTTCCGAACCACGTAAATCTTTGTCTAGTGTGATTGTCGTTTATTTTCTTGTTCTTGTTTATTCGCTTTGGGTTTTGCTTTCGTTGTTGTATACTCAACACGGTTATGGTTGTACATGTCTAATAATGGTTTTTCTTTAAGCACTACAATACAAATGCCCAAAGTCCAATATCTGTAGTTAAGTACTTATACCAGTTCGGGTAATACTATCTTGTCATTCAATAATTTAGGCTGAACTAAACTGGTCTATTATTGGTCCTTAAAGCCAGTATAATGCTGAAGCAAATCTAAGTGCAGTAAAATTCTACAAAAACTGCAATTAATAACAAAAAGGGAACACAATTCTGCCATTGTAGCCCCAATAAAACGTAATAAGACAAAAGAACATGCACCTGCTGAGCAGCAACTTGACGAGGAGGAAATATAAATGAAGGACTACAGTAAGTGTTATCTAAGTAAAGGTTGTCAATTTTATTATCCCTTAGAGCATTAATTAGCATAGTTTTTCCAATTTGTGCCCTCTTACTGGTTCTTTCCCACCGAAAGTCCCCAGTATAGAGCATGCACCCAAACTCTCCCTGGAAGAAATACATTACAGCCCCTGCTAGAATATAAGATGAGTAAGATTCAAAGAGCTGAACAATTGATTCATATAAAGCAAAACAAACAGCTACTAACAAACGTATAGCAAGCACAGCAACTAATGTTTTAATTACAACTTCACCAAACTTGGAGCACAGCAAAACTTCAACATTGAAACAGAAATAAAGAATCAAATGCCCCCACCCCCTCCTTGAGAAAGATCGACTTGCATTTAGGTAAGTCATTACCACGTAGCATAACCTAATAAACCTGATATAAGCACTCCAAAACTAATTAGGTAATTAGGAGTTGTGTGGACTAATATTCTTCTCCCGTAAGCTCAACGATAAACAGTAGTCTAATAATTATACAATTACAAGAAAAAGGAGCATCCAAAACTAATCCAAGTCAAACAAACACGGGCTACCAAAACCATGATTCAGACTCCAGATCAAACAATTAACAAGCAAACAATAATTACCGGGACAATGTTGAGCGTCAATAGCCATGGCCTTAACAGTAACAGGTGAGTTAGAGGAAGGGGAAATCAAAGAAAGGGAGTACCAAACACCGGTTTCGACAATTCGAAGAAGAGATAAGTTAAAATTAGGGAATTTAGAGGGGAAAAGCTTGGCGGTGATGCGAGAGCAGTACAAAGGGGCTAATTTCCAGGTGGAAGAGAGTCCTTTGGTGTGATCGGAGTGAAGGTGAGTGAGGAAATAGACTTGACTACCTTGAGTCCACCGGTCCACTGATACCATTCCTGCCTCCATTTCTTTGTTACTTGTTTTTGCCCTAATTTTTCATTTTCTTGGGTTGTGGGACTGGGACTGGAACTGGAACTGGGACGACTCAATATTTTGAATGTAGGCGCGTTCCTTTGGAGGGAACTTAAGAGGGGCACAACAATACAAACACAAAATTAAGGAAACGTTTTCACTTCGGATTCACAAAACAGAGGAATTTTTTTCCCTTTTTTGAGAGGAAGAAAGAAAAGAGAAGAATTTAAGTGAAATAAAATGTGACGTTTATTGTAGGTTTAAATTTTTAAATGATATGATTTGATAATAATTATAAATATGTTTACGTGATATTTCTAGAAAAAAAAAAATTTTAGTTTGAAAATCTAGAAAAGAAGATACGCTTTAGCTGTAAGAGGTAACTGACTAATTATTAATAATTATTATATTATTATTTTAATTTGTTAAATAAAATCCACTAGTACAAAAACTACCATATGCGTCTCCTCATTTGCGTCTGTTGCAAGCGAAACAGAGGCATAAAGTAGTTTTATGCGTCTATCCTACATTAAACAGATGTATATACCCAAAAGAGTTATGTTTATACGTTTGTTGTACCTAAACAGATGTACTGCTTCTGTTTATACGTCTGTTGTACCCAAAAGAGTTATTCTAAATAAAGTGTTACTGCATTTGTTTTTTAATGTACTGCACTTATTTTTGTCCAGCACTAGTGCACCACCACCACGGCCGCATTTTACTCCAACAGGTGGCCACTTTGCTCCACCACCATCATGTTTCCCTATCAACAATATATTTTCATTTTTGATTGCACTATTTTTTTTAAGTTGGTGTCCTATATAAATAGTGGAAAGTAATTTATGCTGATCATTGTCTTGTTTCGACTTCGAGGCTTTTGAAACTAGTCAAATCTTTTGATCTGGAAGTAAATCATATACCTGAATGATTATGTTTCTCACTTGTCATGTATATGTATGTAATTTGATAGAAGATCTCTCTCTTCTCTCTCTAATAGACTTCTGTCTCTAAAACAAAGCAGCGCCTCCAACTTTTCTTCCTCCGGCGGTGGCTTCTCCACCGGTCGGAGGCTTCCGTTCGTCTTTTTTCGTGTTTTGTTCTTCTTTTCTTTCAATAATAGTCCTCGGGTGAGGATTTCTACCCATTTATTGGGTCTTTTGTCCCATTTATTGGGTTTTGTCTCTCTCCGTATGAGAGTTTAAATTTGTTTTAGTGTGTTCTAATGTCCGGGATCGCAGATCTGCGGGATATTTGGTGTTTTGGATCATTTGTGTTAGGATTTATGGGTGATAGCGTAGAGACAACTTAACTAGTACTTAGTTTATTTTTATAGGCTAAGTAGAACATACTGTCACAGCCAGAGTGTGTTCTTGTAATCAAATAATTGCTGAAATGTAATAAGTATGTATCTTGGAAGAAGTTCATTGATATGTTCAAGCCTCAAGAGAATACATCAGTTCGACAGCAATAATAAAGTTATTGTCAATACATTGATGGTAACGTTACAAGAAGACTGCATGTTGCAAGGTCACGACAACAAGTTTCATTTGACAGCAACATTGGCTGAAGCAGGGGACAGCAACATTCTCACACTTGACAGCAAGTTTGGAGTTCCGACAGCAACATTGGCGGGAGCTCATACTATCAACTACTGAATATTCCTTTGACAGCAAACTTGGCGGCAAGAGTTACTGTCTCACTGAATTATTTGATTTGGGGATTTTATCTCAGTCAAACCCCCGTGACAGTTTAGATGTTCGAGAAATAGATTTGTTGCAATTCGTCAAAGATTGTAGCAGACTTGGAAGACTACGACAGAAGCTTGAGAGATCACAAGATGAGGCTCGACAATTCAAAGAGTATGACAAGTCTGCATCTACTAGAATTGTTATAGCTAATTTTGGAAAGAACCCGGAATGCCTTATGCTTAAAGATAACTCTGTTTGTATAGCATTTTAGGAAAGGTCACATGTGTGGGCAAATTGTGAAGAGCTGTCACTTGAAAATGACAACAGCTCCGCGACCCATGTGACTGAGATGCAAAAGAAAGATTAGTCTATATAGAGACACATCTCTCATTCTTTCTGTAAGTAATTCTCACAAGAAGTCGAAGCTTGAGAAAACCATTTTTCTCGAGGTTGTAGCAACACATTACAAAATAAATAAAACATTTATTTTGTGAGAACATCTTGAATTACTACTTGTGTTTGCAATTCTTATCTAGATAGCTTACAATCCTTATCATTGTTGTTGAGTTAAAGATTTGAAATTATCTATATTGCATTCAACCCCCCCTTCTGCAATATACTCCGGGACCAACAATTTGGTTCTTTGAAAAAGATTTATATGGGCTTGCCATTATGGTTGGTTTTTCGAATACATCATGTTCATCACTACGTCAAATTGTTAGATAGTCCCTTCAAAAAGACTATATTTTCCAGCGATGTTAGCAAGGGACCGCACCAGAGAGAAGATCTTCTCAACAGTTTTAGCTTCGATGAAGAAAACTTAGATTTAATCTTTGTTATGTGTTTGTTAAAGTTCAACTATCTTTGTAGATGTCGTATGACTTTTAATCAATGAACTATTTATCCCTTTAAAAAAAAGTAATATTATATCGTTGTTTAATGAAAAAAAATAGCTCTCTTTTAAAAATTTCTTGTTAAAATTTTGTACAACTAATTACTTCAGCATTTATAGATTAAAAAATTTAGTTTTGCGGCAATATTATATTTGTTGATTGGAGTTAACAGTATATATTGTGTCTTTGCTAACTGTGACATGTTCTCTGTTTTGCAGGAAGATTAATGCTGGAGGAACAATAACGCTTATTCACCATACCGTTGGTAATTTCTTAAAATGTCTTTTATATAGTTACATGGCTTGAACTTCATTTATCTGGCTTGTATAATCCTTCATATTTATTTTTTGAGTCTTGTCAAGTATTACACTTCTCCCACGAATTACTCAAATATATATTTAACTAATGAAAACGCAAGTACTTTGAAATAGTAATCAAATATCCAGCTCCAGATGCGATTTATAGCCTTACTATCACTTATCATCTGTCTTTGCTTTAACAGGATGACAACAGGTATTGTTGAAGTATATAGCTTGATGTTGAAGTATATAGTTCTACATCACATTAGCTGTCATTCGGTCATAACAAACTCTTGTGTAGCTCCTGTATATAAGAGTATAGCTGATAGTTATTTTAGTAAGTGATTTTCACAATGTAGTTCCTTAAGTCTCTCTCTTTAGAGTTTGTTCTACACTCCATTAATGGAGCTTGTTCTATAAATACGTGATGTAATCTTGATTCAATAAAGAAGAGTTTATTGTGCTGTTTATTTCAACCTTACTTTCTAACATGGTATCAAAGCTCTGGTGTTTGTGGAGGTCTCGAGTTCTAACCCCACCGTCCCCAATATTCTCAATTTAATTTGGCACTAAGGAATTGCTCCAAAAATGGGCTCCTAGTGACCACTCTTACCCCGTAGTGGGCTTGCGAGTGAGGGGGAGTGTTAAATATATGTGAGTATAAGATCCTTGGAAGGCCTTCCCCAGTACCTTAAGGTTTTGGGTGAAACGGTTTGTAACATGGTATCAGAGCATCCGGTGGCGATTTTTCATCGTTTTGCTCATTCATTCTGCAAATTCTGGTGTGTTGTATAGGTGATGCTATTCATGTTCAATCTCCGATCGTTTCCGCCATTAAAGCTTCGTTTGCTTCGTTCATAAGCTAATTTCTCTGTTCCTTTCTCTACAATTGTTAAATCGTGTATAAATCTGTTATAATCGTTTGTTCATCAATTGTTTGTTCGTAATCGTTGTTTTGTTCATCTTTCATGCTTTATTCTGAATATATTCACATACAGTGTTTGATTTTCATTCTTGCGACTTAATTCTTTGAAAATTTCTCTGAATCATACTTGTTCTTGATTGTTGTTATCAATTTCTGATCTCTGGAGTTGATTCTCTCTGAAATACTTACAAAATCTGTTCATTACTTCTTTGCACACAACCTGTTTGACGAAATTCCTCTTTGAAATCATATTACTTCTTTGAAATTCTGTTGACTCAATCTCTGTATATAAATCTCACAGAAAACACAAACGAATTGTTTTGTTTTTCTCTATGTTTTTCATTCATGAAAAAAAAAACTCTTTGAATCTTGATTTCTCTAAAAGTTACTTGTGTTTCTTGATAAACACAAAGTGTTTGTATTTGTTCGTTCATTTGCTCCTTCTACTACTTGTGTTTTCATGCCTTTCAAGGTTCCTGCTGTCAAGATAGTCTTGAGATGATGTTCTCACTCCATTTCCTTGATTTTTTTTTGGCTGTTCGAGTTCGTTTTTACGACTCTGTGTGGTCCTTCTGATTCTAAGCCCCATTGTGGGTTGATTGTTCTAAACTCCCTGGAGTTCTTTGATTGATTTCTTGACCATTATTGGTGTTTCTCTAAGCCTACTTTGTAGGTTCTGATTGTTTTTTTTTCTCAAAGCCTCTTTGTAGGTTCTAAATTGTTTGTGATTTGGCTTGTCTCTTTTGTGAGCTAGCAATCAGTTTTCTATTAATTTTTCATCAATATTCCTTGGTTATTTTCTATGCCCTTGAAAAACCTTAAGGCAGGCTGTTTCTCAACATTGATTAATGCAGAAAAGTGTAAAGAAAGTGAAAATGGTGATTTGGGTTTTGACAGAGAGGAAAAGATTGTTCCATTGTTATCTGAGATGGATCTTGAGGATGTTGGGAAAATCCCAAGAAAGCTTGGAGAATTTCGCCTTCGAAACATGGCGGTGAGTTCAAGGAAATTAATTTTTTGTAAAGAATGTGGTAAAGGGTTTCCTTCACTGAAAGCTGTTGCAGGTCATATGAGATCTCATTTTACTAAAGGGAAACAAGAAAATGCAATTTGTCAAGAATGTGGGAAAGTGTTTGATTCAGTAAGGGCTCTGTTTGGTCATATGAGAAGTCACTCGAAAAGGTCAAAGATTGCGAGTGAATCTGATCATGAGGTGGTTTTTCCGGTTAAGAAGAAGAGATCAACAACTAGGTACAGCAATGTTACATCACATTCTTTGATTTCGCAGTCGAATTCATTTGTTTGTTTCACTGAGGGTGATGAGGTTAAGGAAGTGGCTATGTGTTTGATGATGTTGTCTAGAGGTGGTAGTTGTGGGGATGAGTTCAGTTTGAGCATAGATACTGCTAAGAATGGTGGTTCTGCAAATCTTGAATCGTGGTTGTCGTTTTGGAGAAAGGGATCTGCTGGTAGGCAGGACGACTTGAGATCTGAGTGTGGTGGCACTGAAATGAGGAAGATTAGGAAATCAGTAGGGAATGATACTAAAATGAGTCTGCTTTGATAGTAACGATGAGCAAAAATTCTGGAGTTGATGCTTCTGATGATTAGTCTCGTAATTGTGGCAAATCTAAGAAGACCCTTGATACGAAGAAGAGTAAGTTTACAAATGCTGAGGCGAAGTTGGATCAACATGTCGAATTATGACAGCAAGTTTACAAATGAAGATACATGTTCAACTTCAAGTTGAAGGTTTCCAGATTCTTCCAACCTCCAACTTGAGGGGGATGTTGAAGTATATAGCTTGATGTTGAAGTATATAATTCCACATCACATTAGTTGTCATTCGGTTATAACAAACTCTTGTGTAGCTCCTGTATATAAGAGTATAGTTGATAGTTATTTTAGATTGTGATTTTCATAATGTAGTTCCTTAAGTCTCTCTCTTCAGAGTTTGTTCTGCACTCCATTAATGGAGCTTGTTCTGTAAATACGTGACGTAATCTTGATTCAATAAAGAAGAGTTTATTGTGCTGTTTCTTTCAACCTTACTTTGTAACAGGTATAACGGGAGCAGAGGTGCACAATTAAAAATCTCAAGCGTGCTGAAAAAGCTCATATTGGTCAACAAAATTCCAGGTACAAGATAGTTTGAATCTGTTTCCAAATAGATATACTTGGGATCCTTTCTAGGGAAAAAAATATGAATAACCTCTGTTATATAATCATGTGGAATTGGTGCTTTACTATGGTCCCTTAACCAGCTATTTACCGGAGGGTCATCATCTTTAACCCTTTCAAAATTTTCTGTTTGAAACTATTGTATGATATTTATATATTTTTTAAAAATTTTTATTGTACAGGATCAGAAGAAGTTCCAAGAACAGTTGAACACAGAACATGAAGCAATTTTTGGTTCAAAGCCTAGCCCAGCACGACCACTCAGCACAAAGAAGGTGATGGGCCTACGTGCAAATGGAGCGAATGGAACACCTGGCAGAAGAATGTCTCACGCCCATAAAAATCCACCAAGGTCAATTAATAAATAAGGAAAGAGGGACATGAGGCCAGTTGCTCCTGTGAATTATGTTTCTTTAGCAAAAGAGGATGCCACCTCGTGCATTTCTACCACCGAACCCCTTCCAAGTACTCCATAATAGTTGAGCAAGTGAGATTAAGAGGTTCATACTCTAATAATATATCAATTGTTATGGCTAGTTTAGTTTCTGTAATGGACTAGTGGGATACATAGTTGAACATGGTTGTGAGTAGAGACGGGGTACCTACTTCTGTGGTAGCAAGTAGTTAAATATGGAGAAGATTTAAAAGCTCATTTCTATAGTTTGAGCATCAGAGGGATATCTATGTACTTAACATTTGCAGTGTTGGTTCAAAATATATGTCTCTTTGATAGCTAGATTTTCCTTTATCAAACTTCTTAAATCTATCTCAATTCTTTGATATGGAGAATGTATTAATACATTCAAATTATTGGTATGGACAGGTACAACTGAAAATACAATTTAATATTAAAAAAATGACTCTTTGCGTTTGTTCTAGCAGAACAGACATATCATGCATTATTATATACTTCTGTTCTCGGACTTTATTCGTTTGTTAGAGACAGATGCAAAAATATTTTATGCGTCTATTATAAAAAGCAGACGCAAAAGATAAACTTTTTGCATCCGTTTTCCTCTTTTATGCGTCTGCTAGAGACAGATGCAAACAACTTTATACGTCTGTTACAAAACCAGACGCAAAAGCTAAACTTTTTGCGTCAGTTTTCTTGTTATATACGTCAGTTATTGACAGACGCAGTAGACTATATGCGTCTGTTTCCCAACAGACGCATATACTTTTAGCTGATACGACTCCTCCATACGCATCTGTTGTGAACAGCTGCATATCACCTTTTTTGACAGACGCATAAAGCAGTTTTTGTACGCATCTGTTGTGAACAGCTGCATATCACCTTTTTTGACAAACACATAAAGCAGTTTTTGTACTAGTGATCACCCATGATATTTTGAAAAATAAAATATTTTAGTTAGAGAAAATATAACAGGTAACGTGTTTTAGCTGAAAAGGTAATTGGTTACAAATTATAATATTACTATTTTATTTTATTGAATAGACTGACGGTGGTGTTTGTTAGAATAAGAAATTTTAGTTAGATAAATATTAAATAAAATGTGTTTTACCTAAAAAGGAAATTGATTAGTTATTTAAAAATAGAAAAGCTAACATATTTTACCTGAAAAAGTTAATTGATTAGTTAATAAAATGTTATTATTTTATTTTATTAAAAAGAATTACCCGTAAAGTTTTTAGAAGGAGTAATTTTAATTAGGTAAAATATAAAATAAAATTTATTTTATATAAAATAAAATTGAATAGTTATTAGCAATTATAAATAATTAAATTAAGGATAATTAGGTAAAAAAATAACTTGTACCATAAAATATAATGTGTTTTACCTAAAATAACATTGATTAGCTATCGGTAATTGGTTAGTAATTATAATACTTATTATTTTATTTTATTGAACATAATTGCTCGTAGTGTTTTTAGAAGTAGAAATTTTAATTAAATTAAATATAAATATATTTTATTTTACCTGAAAAAGGAATTAATTAGTTGTTAAAAGTATAAAAAGGTAAAATATTTTACATTGAAAAGTGAAATTGATTAGTTATTAGTAACTAATCTATACATAATTAAATAAAAATAATTAAATAAAAAAACAATTAATATTGACCGAACATATTTTTAATGTTTCAATTTTTATAATATAGTATAAAAGTATGGATAGTACAAATTTCATAAGATATACTTACACAAAAAAAAAATTCCATATGATATTTAAAAAAAATTGAAATTTAATAAACAAATAGCATAAGATCATCAAATCAAAATTTAGTCCAATGAAATTATGATCGCCAAATATATTTTGCATTGTGAAGTATTTTTTTTTTTTTTTTATGTTTCAAGGATATTGTCTTTATAAAGATATAATTTACAATTTCTCTAGTAATGAAAAAGTATGTATTTAATTTGTAAAAATGTATTCTAACAAATGATCACAATCACAATTTCATATAAACTTTTTTTAATAAATAAAGTTTTAAAAATTAATTTAGTTAGATATTTTATTGTATTTGACTATTTGTTATATATAATATGAAATTATTTACATTAATGATATTTTATTATATTTGTTATATATGTTGTGAGATCATTTGCATTAATGAATTTACCAAAAATTAAAAAATTGATTCAAATCTATATTAATGAACTTACCAAAAATAATATTTATTATATTAATGATATTTAAATTTGGATACAAACTTTCGATAACTGAAAATGGATCAAATAATTATATGAATTTTCTACAAACCTAAAATGGATATTCAACAAAAAATATGGATAATTCATGGGTCAAAACAAAGTTAAAATTTTTATCCAATCCTTAATATGGATAAAAAATGGATTATACAATCTATACTATACTATATTATAAAAAACGAAATATTAAAAATTTTGGTGCAGTACGGTACTTATCTTATTTTACCTTATTTAATTATTTTACTTATTACCCTTAATGATTTAACTTAATTATAAAAAAACAAAATACAATCTTTTCTTAAAATATTACACACATCTCTTCCCAACACTTCCCCTAAATAATAACTAACCAATTACCTTTGTCAGCTATTACAATTTCTAACTTTTCTAATTAAAATCTCCTTTTTCCAAAAATAAGGTCGTTCTAATTAATGAAATAAACTAATAATATTATAATTACTAATAACTAACTAATTACCTTTTCCAACTAAAAGGTAAAATCTTTCAAAAATATGATCGTTCTAATTAATGAAATAAACTGATAATATTATAATTACTAATAACTAACTGATTACCTTTTTGAGCTAAAAGGTAATATCTTTTCTATACAACTAAATAATAACTAACCATTTATCTTTTTCACCTATTACCTTTTCTACATTTTATAGCTTTTCTAACTAAAATCTCTTCTTTTCAAAAATATGACCGTTCTAATTAATGAAATAAACTAATAATATTATAATGACTAATAACTAACTGATTATCTTTTCCGGCTAGGTAATATCTTTTCTATCGTTTCTAACTAAAATATCTCAATTTCTCCTAAATAATAACTAACCAATTAACTTTTTCAGCTATTACCTTTTCTAACTTTTTTAACTAAAATCTCTTCTTTTCAAAAATATGGTCATTCTAATTAATGAAATAAACTAATAATATTATAATTACTAATAACTAACTGATTACCTTTTCCAACTAAAAGGTAATATATTTTTTATATTTTTTAACCAAACTATCTCATTTTCAAACTTTATTTTTTCACTTAATTATCCATAATTAAATATTTATTATTGGTAGAAACATGTATTTATATTTTATAAAATTAAATAATGATATTATAGTTTCTAATAACTAACTAATTATCTTTTTCAGCTAAAACACATTATCTTTTCTAACTTTTTGACTAGAACCTCTCATTTTCAAAAATATCACGGGTCATTCTATTAATGAAATAAACTAATAAAATTATAATTACTATAATTAATTGATTACTTTTTTCAGTTAAAATGTAATATCTTTTCTCTATTTTCTAACTAAAATATCTTATTTTCAACTTTCTTCTCTTACTTAATTATCCATACTTGAATATTTATTATTGGTAAAAACATGTTACCTTTCCTATTTTTAAATAAATAATTGATTTCATTTTTATATTTTAAAAATACTACGGGGAAATACATTTAATAAAATAAAATAAAATTAATATGATTACTAAAAGTAATAACTAACAAATTATATTTTCAGCTAAAAACACGTTACCTTTTATATATTCTCTTACTAAAACCTTTTCCTTTCCAATAGTATCATGGATAATTGTATTCAATAAACTAATACCATAATAATTTTTATTGATTAATTACATTTTTCAGCTAAAACGTATCATTTTATCTATATCTTATAAATAAAATTTTCCTTTTTAAAAATAATACGGCCAATATGTATATAATTTTGTTTATATTTATATTTATAATTATTATCAAATCATATCATTTAAAAATTTAACTTACAAAATTCAAGTCCTCAAAAAATTATTCAAATTTTTGAAAAAAATCATATAATATTAAAGAAAATTCGTGCGTTGCACGGATTTTAAGCTAGTAATTTATAATAGGGATTGTTTCAAAACTACCCATATTAAGTTTTGGGCTTTTAAAAATACTGGCCCAACTTTCTATATTTCAGGATCTACGACCATACTTTTATTTATTTTAAAAATACTATAAGGTAAACACCCCCCGGCTGTCTCTGTACCACACGCGCGCAGCTCAACCACACGCAGTTTGAAGCTTCAGTTCAGTGCCTCTTAGCTCTTCTCCTTCAATTAGTTGGCCCTGCAGGAGCAAATTCACGATGACTTTAGGTTGAGTTGGAGCGGCGGCGAGAGTTTTACAATGTCGGCTGAGATTTGTAAGTATATTTATGTGTTTTATGTATGTATGTATTGAGATGAGAGATTTTGTCATAGAATGAGAAAGTATGTATGTATGTCCATTTTGTTAATGTATGTATATGTGTAGAATTGTAGTATAGGTTGATTGTTTGTGTGTGTTTGAATTGAATATATAGAGAATGATTAAGTACGAGATCATGAACAAATTTGTGACGAAATTCTGTTGCGTATCAATTTGATGCACTAGCTGTTTGATTTGTGTATGTATATATGAAGAATTGGCAGTGATTTAGAGATAAAGATCAAATTCAGATTAGAGATTTTGTTATAGACTGTGCAAAAGTATGTATGTATGTTTGTTTATGCGTTTTATGTATGTCTATGTGTAGAATTGTAGCATGGAATGATTGTTTGAGTGTGATTTGAATTGAATATATAGAGAAGGATTAATCATGAGATCAGGAACAAGTGTGGATGAAATTCAGTTGCGTATTGATCTTATGCACTCCCTAACTGTTTGGTTCGAGTATAGTTTTGTGTTTCATCAACTACTTGCGTATTTATGATATGATGCTATAAGTCGATTTGAACTCTGTTTATAGTTTTGCTGGTTTGATGATGTTTTTAATTCTTAGGTAGATTGGGAGTTTAGTACCTTGTGACATTCTGAATAAAAGGCCCCGCAGGGGCATACATTTTCGAATATATATTGTGTTTGTTGTTTAGTAGGTTTGTAAGTACCCTTGTGAAATGAGTGTATCACATGTCGAGGATCAATCTCACTTGTTCATTTATTGAATCATTATGAATGGAACTGATATGACATTTATAGATTTGTTCACTTGTTGAATTTCTGTGGAATAGGCCCCCCTGGGGCACCAATCTTAATAGTAAGATTCAAAAATTTCTATTAGTTGCAACATTTGCAATGTTTGCAACCTTTACAACCATGGTTGCAGAAGTTGCAAACAAGGTTGCAACCATGGTTGCAGAAGTTGCAAACATGGTTGCAACCAAGATTGCAACCTTTACAACCTTTGTCATTCTAATGAAATTACAAAAAAACATAACATTCTTGTTTAAAATAATGTTAAATCAACAGGTGAATCCTTCAAATGACTCGATATTCGAAGTTTGTAATGGTACTACTTTTTTGGTTCACACCATATTTTGGTTTCACCCCTAAACTCCTATTTACTACTTTTTAGGTTCACACCATATTTTGATTTCACCCTTAAACTCCTATTTCTACTAGAATTTTATGTTGTTTTTTTGGTTTTGTTTTAAAACTACCTCTAATAGTTATTGGGCTTTTAAAAATATAGCTCACATCTTTTTAAAATTACAAATATATGCTAGATACTTTTTATTTTTTATAAATACGTTAATCTGTTATATACTCGTACGCAGCTTCGAGCTTCACATTCTCGAGTCGTTCTTCTCCTCCTGGTTATCTGCCCCGTAGGGGTAGTTTCATCAAATTCTATCGTATTCGGTCTTTAATTCTCAGTTCAAGTTACAAATCTTCGAGAAGGTATGCTATTGATTGGTGCTTTCAATCTTTTTGTGTATTCTTAAATTGCAGTTGAGGTTTAATTACTAGATTTGATTTCAAGCTCTTGTAGTTGGTTTATTCGATTTTGGTTATTTTCGGTTGCAATAAAGATTTATTATGACTGAATTACTATTGGTCTTGAATTTTGTGATTTTGCGACCTAAGCAACATGTTCATTCTATTATTTCTAATTCCAAGCTAGTTTAGTTGTTTTGGTTAATTTTGGTTGTTTCAATTGTAATTAATGTTTATTAAAAGTGAATCACCATTGAGTTTAACTTTTGGGATTTTGCAGCCCAAGCAACATGTTAATTCACACTATTTTTCATTTCACTATACGTTATACTACGCACTTTTAGTGTTTGTTGATTTGCTTGGTTGAAAGATGTGTTTAATTTTGGTTGATTTTAGTTGCAAAAGAGGTTACAAATGTTGAATTGATAATCTATTATAATTTTGCAACTAAGAGCAGATTGTTGTGTTGCATTGTTCTTAGTTGCAAAAGTGGTTACAAAGGATGAGTTGCGAATTTTTTTAGAATATTTTGTATACTATTTTTGCAAGTGAGATCATGTGGTTGCTTTGGGTTGTTTTTAGTTGATTATGTCCGAAAATGAATTGATTGATCTTGACACGATAGTGAAAATGATTGTGATGATAAATGATGATCATGATGTTGGTCCATAATGAGAATGTCAATGTTAATGATAATACTTTTCTTGATTATGTTGGATCTGAGGATTGGAAATCTTTACCACGAAGTGGATTGGAAGCAAGGGAACCTACTAGTGGATTAGGGGTTTCAACAGTTGCAGAAGTTGCCACGAATGCCTGTATTTTTTATCAAATGTCTGAAAAAGCATTAGATGATTTATTGCTGGTCGCAGCTTTTGCTACCATGATTGCAACTTCTACAAACATATTTACTATACAGAAACCATTCTTGCAACAATTCTTTTGACATCTAACATTGCAGAATCTCTGTTTAGGTACAATGTTAGTCTTTGTGTGCTTTGGTACAAAAGTGGAGTTGGTCTAACAGGAAAATAACAAATGATACCTCAACAAAATTGACAAATAAGTTTGAGCAAATAATAAAGAACAATTACTTTTACTCGGCAAATATGATGATATTTATCTCAATATTTTTGCTTTACCTGTTTATATCAGTTACAACCGTGGTTGCAACCTTTGCAACCATTTTTGAAGAAATTGCAAGCATGGTTGCATAAGTTGCAACCAAGGTTGCAACCTTTGCAACCATTTTTGCATAAGTTGCAACCATGGTTGCAACCTTTGTCATTCTAATGAAACTACAAAAAAATAAATTAAATTCCTGTTTAAAATAATGTTAAATTAACAGGTGAATCCATCAAATGACTCGATATTCGAAGTTTGTAATGTGGACAATAAATCTATAGTTAATTTGGCTTCCAAAAGCTGTAAATGCAACAGGTGATTCCCGATACTGTTTCAACAAAATTTCATAAATACATGTTTTTCGTTTATCTTTATATGATATATATTCTTTTGTAATACAGGTTTCAGATGGATCAACTTCCTTGTGCACATGCAATTGTTGTTTTGTAGAAAGTAAATCATGATCCTTATGATTATTGTTCATCATATTACACAAAAAAAGTAATGATTGCTGCGCATAAAGAATTGGTATATCCGGTTGACAAGAAAGATACATGAAAAGTACCAGATGATATCAAATCGAGGACAATGTACCCCCCAAAAGGCAGAATTAGAGTAGGAAGACCAAAAAAGAGAAGGCGCAAAGCTGCGTGGGAGACAAATATACCAATTCGACAATTAAAATGTGAGAAATGCGGTCAATATGGACATAATGGAAGAACTTGTAGAAGTCCGCCATCGAAAAAAACAAATTAGTTATTTACAAATTAAGTTGGAAATACTGTTGCAAATATTGTTGCAAATGCTGAATTACTAAGTTGATTAAGTTCAAAGTAGTAATGGAACATATATGACATGTGTTTCTAAATTTCCATTTTTGTTTATTTTGAGTAGAATTACAAAATTGCTGCAACCATGTTACAACTTTGTTTGCAAAATAAGGTTGCAAATGTTGCAACCTTGTTTGCAAATGTTACAAATAAGGTTGCAAATGTTGCAACTGATCGATATAGTTGAATTAAGATGGTGCCCCTACGGGGCCTAATCCATATAAATTCAAATTTTATTTATATTACCAATTGAGGACCATAAATTATTGAACCACCACCAAACATTAACAATTGCATAAAATTTCTAAACAACGAAACATTACCAAACATAGTTGCGAAACAAAGTTTCTATTAAACTTTGAATCATTAATTATCAAATTTCTCGAACCAAAAGAACTACATAGTTATATCAACAACATTGTTTTTCTACTACTTAATGTCATGAAATAAAAAGTACAACTCATTTCTTCACATCTCCCGCCTTTCTCTTTCTACCGTATGACTACCGTATGACTTTGTTGTTGGAGCCTTTGTCATTGGAGCCTTCATTTTTGGAGCCTTAGTTGATGGAGCCTTTGTTGTTGGCTGACTTATGAACTTTAAATGGAATAATATAATCCATCCCCTGCAGTGTTATGCATAACATGTGGAGCCATGTGTGAGCCTTTACAGATATATGATTATAAGCTGCAACCATGTTTGCAACCTTTGTAAGCATGTTTGCAAAAGTTGCAACCATGGTTACAGAAGTTACAACCACGTGCTTGCAAAAGTTGCAAATATGGTTTCAAAGGTTACAACTGATAGATATATTGCAACCATGGTTACAGAAGTTACAACCATGTGCTTGCAAAAGCTGCAAATATGGTTTCAAAGGTTACAACTGATAAATATAGACAGTTAAGCTAAGTACGCCTAAGGGGCCTGTACTGATATCACAAACAAGGATACATCGGAGTCAGAAAATACCTCATTAACAGGAATTGAATTAGCATGGATGGCTACTTGAACCTCATATATCTGACTGTTGCCTTGAATTTTGTATTTTTTTTACTTTAAAGGCACTATAGTTTTGGACGTTGAGCCTAGGGAAGCCTCATCGACAGAAACCGGATCATCTTGGATGGCTGGTCTAGCCCTCTTAGTTTTCAAGGGTGCCTTGAACTTTTTAGTTATCTTTTGTTTTGGCAGCAAATCTGATTTCGATGTTGAACTCGGGGAAGATGAGAACTCTGTGTGAACCATGTTTCAAACTATCAAAAGACATATGCAATAATTAACTGTTCATGCAGAAATGAACAAAACTTTCGTAAATAAGATATAAACGATCGAAAACATAATGCAAAACTGATAGAAGATAACTAAATGAGATAAAAATTTAATTTCTTTCAACTAGTCGCTTATAAAAACATCTAAATAAGGAAAATAACATCGATTCATTTACAAGTTCTCGACTCATCAACAAGCCTACATAATCTCAGAACTTAATTGTAAGATGTCTGGCCCTTCTGGGCTTCGACTACACAGTATCAAACTGACTGAAGATCACTAAATTATTCATGAATTTCACTCCATTCGACTAGTCGCTTATATCAAAACCTGAACAAGTAAAATAGTATCGATTCATTTACAAGTTCTCAACTCATCCACAAGCCTACATAATCTCGGAACTTAATTTTAAGATGTCTACCCCTGTTGGGCCTCGACTCACAGTAGTTCATTAAATGATTAATAAATTTCACTCCATTCGACTAGTCTCTTATAACAAAATCTGAACAAGTAAAATAGTATCGACTCAACAAGAAGTTCTCGACTCATCAATAAACCGACATAATCACAAAAACTTAATTGTAACTCTACGTAATTAGGTTTACATTTTGTGCAATAATTACATCTTTAAGACAAAACAATAGGGCTATAAGCCTATAATCACACTTGAAATTAATAAAATAGTTACACAGAGCAATTATCAACTAATTTAAATACTTAAATATATAATTATAAGCTGCAACCATGTTTGCAACCTTCATAGGCATGTTTGCAAAAGTTGCAACCATGTTTACAAAAGTTGCAAACATGGTTGCAAAGGCTACAAATATGGTTGCAAAAGTTGCAACTGATAAAAATAGATAGTCAAGATGAGTGCCCCCGCGGGGCCTTTACAAATATCACAAAAAAGGAGACATAGGAATCAGGAAATACCTCATCAATAGGAATAGATGTATCATGGATGGCTAACTTGGGCCTCTTATCTTTGACTACTGCCTTAGATTTTGTATTTTTATTTTGTTTTGAAGGCATAATTTTTTTGGACGTTGAACCCGGGGAAGCCTCATCGATGGAAACTGGATCATCGTGGATGGCTGGCCTAGCCCTCTTAGTTTTCAAGGTTGCCTTGGATTTTTTTAGTTATCTTTTGTTTTGGCGACATATCAGATTTTGACGTTGAACTTGGGGGAGATGAGAAGCTTGTGTGAACCGTGTTTCAAATTGTCAAAAAACATATGCACCATTTAACTGTTAATACTAAAATAAACAACATTGATGCACATAGTCAGTTCATAGAATCTAGCAAACAATCGGTTCATAGTCGGTTATAAATTTGATGCACTCTTGGTCACTTTAAATTTGTTTTATTTGATACTATTGTCGAATGATTTGTCAATGTTGAAAAGCATATCATATCAAATTAAAACAGTTTCTAGAAGGGTCTAGAACAAGAAACTATTACTTAAATTAAGCATAGAGGTTAAGGAAGACTGACATATCAAATTTTTATCACATTATGTATAGTCAAATTCATAGTACAAAACCTTTAAGCATATAAAACTGATGTCTGCCTCTGCGGGGCCTCGATTACATGTAAAACTGATGAAATATCACAAAATGAGACATCAATTTCACTTAATTCGCCTAATCGCTTATAAAAACATCTAAACAAGGAAAATAGTATCATTACTTAATTTTAATTAATCTTATCCTCATTTCTGATCATTTCATGTCAACAAGAACTCGACTCATCAACAAGTTCTTGACTCATCAATAAGCCTACATAATCTCGAAAACTTAATTGAAGTCTACACAATTAGGTTTACATTTTGTGCAATAATCACATCAACAAAATTTCAAATAAAGACAAAATATTAGGGCTATAATCACACTTGCAATTAACAAAACTGTTATACAAAGCAATTAGCAACTAATTTAAACACTTAATTCAGAAATAAACTAGTGTTTTCACTTGTTTACACATAACAAGCCTTGAATAATCATAAAATCACCCTGATACGCCAATCAATAAACCGTGTGTGTGTGTGTGAGAGAGAGAGAGAGAGAGAGAGTACGGTACGTAAATCGTGTGTGTGTGTGTGAGAGAGAGAGAGAGAGTACGGATTGAGATAATCGGAGCGACGAACAAGATGATTAAGCTCGCCGGAGAAGAAGGAGAAGTTTCGAACTTCCGTGAATGAAGGCGAAGAAGACCAATTGCGTGAATGAAGCCTTGTTGCGTTAATTGAGATGTTAATCGATCAAAGAAGAAAAAGCAGAGATTGAGATTTGAGAAGGACCGTATATCTAAAAATATAGAAATATGAAACCGAAGGTAACAGTAATAATAAGAAAACGGTAATATAGAATTGAAATAGTAAATCATCCACGGTAAAATTGTAAACAAAAGTTAAAAAACATATATATATTTTCATAAATTTCCCTTTATAATATATAGATAGGGATTTGGGCCAGTCGGTACGAATTCTAGTTGAATTTGCGTAGCATTTGGAGTTGGCGAACTCACTAGGAAAAAATTATTAAATTTGAGAAATAAAATTTGATTAAAATTATTCAGATAAGAATGAATTTGGTTTCCATCAACTCAGTTTATATATTTGTCCCTTCATCTCAATTTATACCTTTGTCCCTTGATAATTGAATACTTCTAGTTTTGTTTTTTTTAAAGAGACAAAAATTCATTAAACGATTAATACAAGATCGTCTCCAACAAAATTTGTGGAGGAGACTCAAAAACATTGTAGCTATTGAGCAAACAAGGAACCCCAGCTATAAGATGTGCTGCCTTGTTAGCTAACTTTCTAACATGAACTAGATTTATACTCCGTCTTTCAATCAGAGTTGTCCTACAGGTTTCTAAAATGGTGCCGACCTCAAACTGATATTTAATATTTCTTTGAATGACATTCACTACCAGCAACAACTCTGTCTCAAAAGTCACCTGTTGTGGTGGCATTTCATATAGTCAAGACAAAGCCTCCTGCTCCCCAACTGCTTCAACCTCCAGAACCGACGTCCCCACCAACTTCAAAATCTTGCCCCCAGATAGTGGCCTTTGTGGTCTCGTAGCACCATGCCAATTGTGAATGAATTTGCTCCACTGAACTGCAAGGGTTAAAGTTACATGCTTATCCTCCCATACTTTCTTGGTTCAAACGAGTCAAATCCCCCATAAGACAGTGGAGATTTTAATAACGTTTGCATGAGTATCAGTTTCAAGCTTATTTAGCAACCAGTTCGCTGCAGAATCCACGTTCATCATGTCAAACCCCAAACTAATCTTCTGTCAGCACTGGATAGCAAAACTACAGTCAAGAAATACATGCAGCACGTGTTCAACATCTAAGCTACATAATGGACATAGAATATGGAATTTGACGCCTTTATGTCGAAAAAAATCCTCAGAGGAATGGTGTTCCTACAAATTTGCCAGAGAAAAATTTTGATTTCGTGAGGGAGACTGAGATGCCATAATCTGCTCCACCCATTTGTTTGAGGCACTTGAGACATTACTACATTCTCCGAGTTCCAGAAATAATATTCACTTTTCACCGGGTACTTCCCATCACTTACCGTTATCCATGCCAGTCTATCTACTTTATAGTTTTGAGAAATTCTTATGTCTAAAATAATTGCCACATCAGTGTCATGAAAAGTTTGTCGTAATCTTTTCTCATCCCACTCTTTGGTATGGATGGAAGTAGTTACACACCTTTTCATCCCTGTTGTTGTTCAGCTGGTGATCTTCAACACAAAAACCAGACTTCCCCCTCAACCATGGGTCCTTGTGAACACTAATCTCCTTACCATCTCCCAATACCCACCTGTAGCCTTTGCATAATGCCTCTTCAGCCTCCCAGATGCCAGACCAAACAAAACTCAATCCCCTCCTCTTCCAGCTTGTAGAAGGTGATTGCCCAGATATATCTCGATTTGAAAATTCGTGCCACCAAGGATGTGGTATTATTGACAAAGGTCCAGCATAGTTTTCCTAATAGAGCTATATTAAACCCATGTAAGTTACGAAAACCAAGCCCACCTTTACTCTTCGCCAAAATATTGAGAATTCTTGATCTCTCTCAATATCTCTCTCAATTCGAAAATCCAGAATTTGCCCATTTTATCCAAAGTCAGCCATTTGATCCCTTTATTGTTGTTACCAGTCGAGCTCCACTAGTACCCGTTCATTATCCGTTCTATTTCTTGACATAAAGTCTTCGGTATCATAAAACAAGACATGCAATAAGACCGAACAGATTGGGCAACATTTTTTATAAGCACTGTCTTCCACCCCTTGATAGCAGTTTACACTACGCCATAACGCACATACGCAACCCCCAAATAAAGTTGCAAAAGACCTGAAAAGCGTTGCGTAACGTCTTACGCAACACCAGAGGGGCGTTACCAATACCGGCGTTGCGTAAGACCCCTAATGCAATGCTTTTTCCAAGCTATTGCAACACTACGAAAGCATTGCATAAGAGGTCTTATGCAACACCAAAAGCAAGTAAAGGCAACACTTAACGGTGTTGCATAGGATTTTTCAGCCATGTCAGCATGCTGACATGTAAGTAAGGTGACACGTCAGCATGCTGACATGTAAGCAAGGTGCCACCTCAGCAAGGTGACATGTCATCAGTGGGGCCCACAGTGTGCCACGTCAAAACTGGGGTGGCAATGCCACATCAGCAATGGACCCCACCAAGGTGCCACATCAACAGTGGGCCCCCTACTGCCACGTCAGTAGGACAAGACTAGTTAAAAGGAATTCTACTTTGATCGGTTTGACCGTTATAAAACCACACCAAATACATATAGGAATTTTTTTGAAAAATTACCACATCACTAAAATCATTATATCTTGACATCCGTGCGATTGGAACGTCAAAAAGACTAGTTAAAAAAATAGATTCATCATTCGGGACAAGACTAGTTAAAAGGAAGTCCACTTTGACCGGTTTGACCGTTATAAAACCAAACCAAATACATATAGGAATTTTTTTGAAAAATTACCGTATCACTAAAATCGTTATATCTTGACATCCGTGTGATTGGAACGTCGAAAAAATAATTTAAAAAAAATAGATACATCATTCGGGACAAGACTAGTTAAAAGGAAGTCCACTTTGATCGGTTTGACCGTTATAAAACCACACCAAATACATATAGGAATTTTTTTGAAAAATTACCACATCACTAAAATCATTATATCTTGACATCCGTGCGATTGGAACGTCGAAAAAATAATTTAAAAAAATAGATTCATCATTCGGGACAAGACTAATTAAAAGGAAGTCCACTTTGACCGGTTTGACCGTTATAAAACCAAACCAAATACATATAGGAATTTTTTTGAAAAATTACCGTATCACTAAAATCGTTATATCTTGACATCCGTGTGATTGGAAGGTCGAAAAAATAATTAAAAAAAATAGATTCATCATTCGGGACAAGACTAGTTAAAAGGAAGTCCACTTTGACCGGTTTGACCATTATAAAACCAAACCAAATACATATAAGAATTTTTTTGAAAAATTACCGTACCACTAAAATCGTTATATCTTGACATTCGTGAGATTGGAACGTCGAAAAAATAATTAAAAAAAAATAGATTCATCATTCGGGACAAGACTAGTTAAAAAAATATCTAATGCAACACTCCATACAGCAAATGAAACACTACTGTTATCTCATGCAACACTTATGCCACGTCATCATATGACACGTCAGCAGAGGTGGGTCCCACTCCTCCCACCTCAGCATTTGTGGGTCCCACAACTGCCACGTCATCATTGGTGGGCCTCCTGCCACGTCACCATTGTGGGCCCACACTGCCACGTCAGCAGTGGTGGGTCCCACACCTGCCACGTCAGAATTTAAATAAAAAAATATATCTAATGCAACACTTTAAACAGCAAATGCAACACTACTGTTATTTAATGCAACACTTATGCCACGTCATCAAATGCCACGCCTGCACAGGTGGGTCCCACTTCTGTCACGTCAGCAATTGTGGGCCCCACAATTGCCACATCAGCATTGGTGGGTCTCCTGCAACGTCACCATTATGGGTCCCACGCTGCCACGTCAGCAGTGGTGGGTCCCACACCTTCCACGTCAGAATTTAAATAAAAAATATATATCTAATGCAACACTTCAAACAGCAAATGCAACACTACTGTTATCTAATGCAACACTTATGCCACGTCAGCACAGGTGGGTCCCACTTCTGCCACGTCAGCAATTGTGGGCCCCACAATTGCCACATCAGCAAATGCCACGTCAGCACATGTGGGTCCCACTTCTGCCACGTCATCATTTATTAAAATAAAAAATTATCTAACGCAACACCAGCAGTTAGTGTTGCATGATGTGAAACACTGTGGGTAATACGCAACACTAAATTATATATAACGCAACACCAGTTCAGCTCAGTTGCAAAAGACCCAAAATTTCTATCTAACGAAACGCTTTCTGTGCAACGCTTTGTAAAAAGGGTTGCGTATGTGCGTTTATGGCGTAGTGTTATTACCCCACCTCTGAATTCTCTTCCAAACTCGATCTTTCAAAAAATTGAAGATTGATTTCTTTGATCGACCAATCAAAAATATGGCAGTCCCAAGTACATATTGTGGCTTAGGTCATTGTGTACACCAAGAATCAGTGGCGGAGCCACTAAGAACCTAGAGGTTCCCTTAGAGTACCCTGGGTTTTGGGTTAAAACCATGATAAGTAAAGTTGTTAACAAAATTTTGGTTGCTGCAATGGCCTGGGATGTCACATTAGGGTGTAGTTTAATTCAGAATCGCAGTTTTATTAACAATAATTACTTAAATAGTAAAACAAGCATTCTTTAGAAAAGACAGTTCAAATTCCTCACTAAATCTTTCTTTTGGAGTACACTGAAATTTTGTGCTGGCTCCGCCACTGCCAAGAATGTTTGATTTTTTTTAACAATTTTTTGGGGTTGAATATAAATATGAATATTGATCACTATTTAACGCAAATACGATGGTGATATTTTTGTTTATGCTAAACTACTACACATCATTAGAAAAGATATTGGCAATCAAATATGATAACTCACCATTGATTAACGTAATTATGTTGATGACATTAACTATTACATATCATTAGGGAAGATATTGACAATCGTGTGATATTCTCTAAATGACTTGTCAAACGAACTAATTCGCTCACGACTTGCACTAAGAAATTCCTTCATTTAAATTAGCATATTATTATTATTATTATTATTATTATTATTATTATTATTATTATTATTATTATTATTATTATTATTATTATTATTATTATTATAATAATTATTATAATTATTATAATTATTTTTATTATTTTTATTATTAATAATATTATTATTATTTGTTATTGACTTGTTATTGGTTATCACTTGATGATCAAAACATTTATACCTTGTATCGGATGGTGAACTTGTCTCATTTTTTAAGAATAGTTTTTTGAAAAAAAAAAACCCTAATTTTTTTTTTTCTCTTTTCTCTCTTCTAAAAGAGAACCGCTTCCGTCTTCCTCCTCTTCTGGCGATGGCTTCTCCACCGAACGGAGGCCCGATTTCCTTGCTTTTTACTTGTCTTTTCTTGTCTTTTTCTATTTTCTTCAATAATTAGGTCTTCTTGTGAGATTTGTTTGTTCTCTTCCTATTTCTTAGATCTGAATCCTTGGAGTTTCCGGATTTCTTCTTCTCTGATTTGTGGTAGATCCTCGATTTTCTTCCCCGATTCTTGATGGATCTTCGGTCTCAAGAGGGATCCGATTTCTCTTGTGTTTGAGGTTCCGTTTTCTAGATCTAAGTCTTGTTTTAGTTTGTATTTTTATTGTGTAATTTCAATTTAATTTTGTAAGTTCACTTTTAGTTTTCTCTTTTTGGTGAGAGTTTTGGTGTTCTCTCCGTTTGTGAGAGTGGTTTTTTCGATTTAGTGATAAGAGTTATTACGGGAATGCATTTATGGTCGATAAGCTCAAACGATTACTGGCGAAGCGGATGTACATATCAATTTCAAAAAATCGCTTATGGTCTCTCCTTGATGTCCGGCGATATAATCTATATGTTTGTTCTACTCGACTGTTTTTGTAGATGTCATATAACTTTTTATTATTGAATTAAAATCCTTTTTCTTAAAAAAAAAAAGGAATAATTTTTTGATTTTCAGTAACAACAAACTTTTATTTTATTATATAGAATGAAATGATTGGAAAAAAACACATGATCACTATCCCTCTTTTTTGTTTCATTAAATTGGATTATTGTTTTAGATCCTTGTTATGGATACAAAAATTAGGCATTTTATTATAAAAGTTATTTCTTTCTTAAGTTTTTTATTGCATAAATTTTTTCTTATGATGATTTACTATGTCATAGATGCCTTTTTGCAACGTTTTTACATGGTATTGTCATCTAAAAATGTAGTGATATCTATGTTGCATTGTGCCTACTACAACTTTGGTTTTAATTGTTACCGTAGAAATAAGAAGAGTTGTCGTAGATATAATATAGACAATTCATACTTTGAATTTTTTTATAATAACTGAAAATTAATATTTTATTTTATCTAAACAGTATTAAATTTACGAATAATTTTTTTTTGATAATTAAATTGTAAGCATGAAATAGGACAAGAGTAGAGTATCTTTTAATAACTAATTATTGAAAATAGATAATTATTATAAATAGAAATTAAGTAATAAATATTGTGATAAAAAATTACTTTTATCATTAAAACTATCAGCTTGAAACAGGAGTGAGTGATGAAATTTTTATAAACATGTGATTTTTTTAGTAATTTAAAATCAAGATGTTAAATATAATAGTTTTTTTATTAAAAAGAGTTACTCATTCATAGGATAGACTCGGTACTTTAATTTCGATTTGTGAGAGCGGGGCTGCGAAAATACTTAGCGGCAAAATGGTCGCCTTTGCCAAAAGATTTTATTTTCTCTCCCTTAAAACATTATTCTCAACAATCAAAACATTATCTCTCTGCCGATAAACACATTGTTGTTCTAGGTTACAAGCTAACGCTATCAAGCTGTGGGATTCAATTACGACTGAGAGATTGATTTACAAGTTCAGGGGTTCAATGTAGGATTTCAATTTAAGGTTCATGTTTTACTTTGGGCTTACAGACGATGTTCAAGCTTACATTTCAATTAAAGGCTCATTCTTTAATCCAAAATTAGTGCTTAAATATTATTCTTCCTCACTTCTATTTATCATTCTTCCTCAATTAGTTTTTTTATTTTTAGTTTTCGAGCGCCAAATTCTGTTTTTGTGATTTGTTGTATATGAGGATGTATGTGTACCCCACTTCACACTCCTTTCACTATCTCCTCTCTCTCTGTTTTTTTCAGAAAATTTGTTCTGGCTTTGTGATTATGGGAATCGTTCTTCAGTATTTAGGTATCACTCTTTCTGTCCCTATCTCTCTCCCCTAGAATATGTGTGTATGTTATGTGTTGTGTAAGTAGTGTAATTTAGTTGGGATATGGGAATTTATTGGTTTTTAGCTGGGTTTTAGTTGACTTGTTTGTCGTCGAAATTCAGGGTGTTTGTAGTTGGTTTAAGTATATAGATTGACTATTGTTTTCCGTGGTCTTGATTAGGATTTTTATTGATTTGGAGGGTTTGGGAATAAAATTGGAGTTTATGCGCATTTTTCATAAGCACAATGGGGGTTTAATTAAGTGATAGTTAGCCTATTACATAAATGAGAAGTAGCAGGTACATAAACAGAGAACTAGGAATGTTTGAGTAGCTGATCTCTAACCTTGTCAATTTTGTTCCTATATTTTCCAGGTCTTTAGGTTTTATGATGAATGTCAAAGAAAGTTCGGAAATGCTAATGCTTGATGGTATTGCACAGATATTTGTGACTGTCTAATTCTATCAGCAACTATAGATGGAACATTATGCTCCCTTTCTCCTACCTCGACACACAAACACATTAAATGGTAAATGACTGACATTTAACCTCCTTTGAATTTAGGTATTATGTGTCCATAGTGGCCTTTCCTCGATGTTAGAACTGTAGACCAGGTTTGTGCAATCAAGTTAATTGTGTTTTTTTTGTTGGTCTCACAAGTTTAATATTGATGAGTTCTTATCTAGTAGACAATAGTTTGTGTTAAGTGTTCAGAGTCCCATGGTATCATGAAACAAACTATTATTGGATCATTATTCTGTAAATAAACAAATATTCAATATTGATGCTATATTCCAGTACATAGCACACTAATTTGCATAGCCAAATGGTCATTGTCCAATTTGTAGGCTTATTTTAGAATAATTTTATTTTTTCTGCAAATTTTTTTATGCCTAATACAAGATCCTTTTTATTAAAACAACATAACTAAATGTAATTATAAATATACTGTCAATTTTGATTTCTCAGCAACTTGTAGTTTTCTTTCATCGCGGGGTGTGCCCCTAAACTACGTAGTGCTATGTAAGCTGCTTTGTTGTTGCATGCGCAGAACAAGTTATATTGAACATTTAGACCTTTTAGCATACATATCATTCTTGTAAATAAAATGCATGCCAAGAAATTGGATCCCGTTAGTATTTTTTGTATCTCATGCCAGCTCAGGACCACTTGTAAGTTGTTCATATCCACTATGTTGTTGTTGATATTCGTTGGATGAAACAGGAATTAACTTGAGCAGAGCTCCGAAAGGTAAGCTTACTGCTCCCACCATAATATTGGCTAGCCGTAACTCTTTACTCAGAGGCACAGTGGTTGCAAATGTTCCTAAAAATCCTACTATTATGATCTGAAATGCTACTGTTGACACCATAAATACTTAAAACTCTTTTGCAGTGGTGACTCGTGGCCTCACCAAGCTAATATACTCAAGTTCAAAACTAAGAACAAAGATACAAATTCATAGGTTCTGATTTACTTTATCAACAGGCAAGTTTATAAAATGAAAATGTCAGCACCCAATTGTTTTTTTTTAATTTTTAATAATTGAAAGTGTTATTGTTTTTTAGGTGCTATATTTATGAAGGAGTGTCAATGGTCCATAAAGACTTTGCTTTTAAGGGAAAACATTGTTGATGAAATTGGAGGTCCAAGACAAAGTTGATATAAAAGTGAATAAGTTCATGAAAAACTTGACATGGATATATAGACTCTCCTGTTTTAGACATTTTTTTTATTTATTCCCTTTCCTTAATAAGGATCTAAGCTTGTAAACCTTCCTTTCATGTTCTTGGTTTGTTTAGAGTTAAGGAGTATGGATTATGTAATGGAATTGATGATTATGTTTTTGGTGAAAGGAAAAGAATATATTAACTATTATGTTGTATTTTTTATTGTGGAAAATGAATATATATAAATATGCATATATGCATATAAATTGTACAATATTAATTTTTTACAAGTGGATCCCACCAGCCAGTGGGTCCCATTTTACAACAAATGTGTAACTTGTTGCAACACAATTTATCAAGTTGGGATAGGTTTAAAAAATGTTGTCATTAAAGCTACGGCAACAACAAAAAAAACTAACACCAAAAAAGTGTTACCTTTGATATTTTTGAGGCAATGCCAACATGTTTTGGACTTCCTGCAACATTTTTAAAGGGTTGTAGAAAGTCATCTATTACATAGTGATTGTCTTTCGAGGCATATGAGTCGGTGAGGGATCTTTAATGCTATTATAGTACTATTCGAAATAGGCATGTATGGAATATTTATCTTTGAATTTAAATTAAATTTTAATGTTAATTGACAAAAATGAGAAATTTACAATGGAATTTTAATATTAATTAAAAGATATGAAAAATTCAAAGTGTTGTTAGATATTGATTCAAGTGATGTCAGGATCTGGACTATTGATAAGATATTGATGTTGACGTCATCAGGAAAGGAACGTTAGTATCAGGATTGTCATGTCATCAGGATGGAAAGCTGATCAGGATTTTATGAAGATTTACATTAGTCCAGAGATCAAGGAAGATTGATTTATTTGTTCCTACTTTATAGGATCGTAACTATCAATTAGGATATGTATTGTAAACAGTAGTTAATTGATTTGGCATATCTTGTAATTGAGTGATGTATATAAACGCAGTTTGGGTTTTACTTATTGGTAATCGCTTACACGAGATATTTTGTAACCTAGCAGTTCTCAAGAACATAAGAATTTCTTGAGAGAGTTTTGTAACGGTTTTATATCATAATCAATAAAGCTGTTGTTCTTCATACTTGTGTTTATATTATTTATAAAAGTCGAAAATCTTATACAATTGTATTCAACCCCCCTTCTACAATTGTAAGTCACTGGGCAACAATTGGTATCAGAGCAAAACTGATTAATCTTAATCAGTAACGATCTTAAGATCTCGACAAGTAAGTATGAAAGTATTAAGATTCCCATCCTCAAGAAATTTGAATATCCTACATGGAGGGTAAAGATGTTGATGTATTTGGAAGCCACTGATCCTGACTATCTAGACAGGATTAATGATGGTCCATATATTCCAAAGAAATTGGTTCCTCGAACTGATACTGTACCTGAGCACTATGTTCAGAAGATAAAGAGTGAATGGACTCCTGAGTAAAAGGCTGAAGTACTCAGAGATGCAAAGGTAAAGAATATTTTGCATAATAGTATTGATGTTGTCATGTCAAACAGGGTGATAGCACGCAAAACTGCGGAAGAAATTTGGGACACTTTGGAAACTCAATGCCAAGGTACTGAATCTATCAAAAGGAATAGAAGGGCTCTTCTGATTCAAGAATATGAACAGTTTGATGCTAAACCTGATGAGATTCTTACAGATATGTATGACAGATTCCTCACCTTGCTGAATAACCTATCACTGGTTGGCAAAGAGTATGATGTTGATGATTCAAACACCAAGTTTCTGAGAGCTTTACCTGAGGAATGGGATACACAAACTTCAATCATTAGCCACCAGTATGATCTGGATAATGTGTCTCTTGATGAAATCTATGGGATGTTGAGAACCCATGATCTTGAAGTTCAACAGAGGAGGAATAAGAAAAGTGTCAATGCAAAATCAGTTGCTTTGAATGTTGAAGCAAAATCAAAGGGAAAAGCTTTGGAGGCCTCTAGAAGGAAGGTCAAAGTTGTTGAGTCAGATCCTGATGACTCATCATCAGATACTAATGCAATTCCTGATACTGATGATGACTCTACTAATTCTGATATGATAAAAATGGTTGCTATGATAGTCAAAGGTTTCAAAAAGATGAAGTATAGAAAGGCTATGACGCAAGGTAATTTTCAGAAGAGACTCTCCAATGCTGACAAAGACAGGTATAAGAAGAAGGATAGCAAAGTAAGCAAGTTTGACAAGTCAAAGGTCAAATGGTACAACTGTGATGGAATGGATCATTTTGCAACTGAATGCAAGAAGGCTAAAACCAAAGGCCTCATCTCCTCATGCAAGGAATGGATGGACTCTTCCTCAGAATCTAAAGAGGACAAGGTGAACTATGCATTGATGGCCAATGTTGATGAGACTGTTGCTCCTGATAATAAGGTACCCGAAACTATCTTTGATTTTGATACTGATAGTGTTTCTGAGTTGAGATCATTTCTGAAATCTTTTCATGTTAGTTTTATGAGTCAATCTCTTGAAAATGCTAGGATTTTATCTGAAATGTCAGAAGTCAAGAAAAGAAATGATCACTTAGAAGCTGCGTTACTCTTTATGCAAGAAGTACAAACTGAATGTGATAAAGCTAAGCATAAGGAAATTGAACTAGGAATGAAATATACTTCTCTTGAAAAGGAACTTGAGTATGCCAATGAGAAACTCAGAACCTGGACTGATTCTAGAAGGAAATTCCATGAAATCAATACTGATAAAAATTGGAAAGAATGTCTAGGTTACAAACCAGAGAGTGATAAAAAGCTGAAACAAAAAGGTATTATAAATGAAAAAACAAATCCAAAGACCTATAGACATGTTATAGACAAATCTAAAACAAAAATTAAACCTGTTAACTTTATTTTTGCTAAGAAAGTTCCTAATTCTATTACTGAAAATGGATCAACCTCTGTACAAAACAAAGAGCCTGTATCTAAACTTGTCAAGACTAAAGGAGTTGCGAAGAATGTAGGTCTTTTGTCTAAGAAACAATTGAGAGACAAAATCTGTGAAGTCACAAATAGAAAAAGTACATCTACTGTTAAGAGAAACAGAATTGGTAAAATAAATAAAGAAAATAACTATAAGTATATTCCAAATGCACCTAGAAAAGCATGCTTTAACTGTGGAAACTCTAATCATCATGCTATTGATTGTAGGAAGAGTAAAAAGAAGGCAACTGTTACTCCTAAGTTGGACATTAGGAATAGATCAGTATTTTATAAACCACAGAATTCATTTTTTCATTATGGCAGTAAATGGCATTCTATTTATACATGTGAAGAATACCATAGTTTGTACTACAACTTTTATGATCCTTTACCTAAGTTTAATAAAAATGCAAATTCTGGTAAAACAAAGAATGTGAATACAATGCATGCATGTATCTTTACTAATACTGATAAAGCAAATCCTGATGGATCTAATCCTGACAGGACTATTTTTGTCAAAAATACTTTTGCTGCTAAAAATGTTAAAGAACATGCTACTAGAACCCAACAAGTGTGGGTTCTTTAAAATTCTAACTGAGATATCTGTGTTTCTGATTGCAGGGTAAAAAGAAAGATGTGTTAGTCATGGATAGTGGATGTTCTGTGCACATGACTGGAAACAAAACCTTGCTATCAGAATTTGAAGAAAAGGCTGGCCCAACTGTGTCTTATGGAGATGGCAACATTGGACAAACTTTGGAATATGGCAATATTATCATTGGAAATGTCATCATTGAGAATGTAGCTCTGGCGAAAGGACTCAAACATAATCTGCTAAGTGTTAGTCAAATCACAGACAGAGGTTATCATGTCAACTTCTATGATTCTCATTTTGAAGTAGTCAGTAAAGCATCAGGAAAGGTTGCATTAACTGGACTAAGACATGGCAACATTTATGAAGCCAACATTTTCTCCAATACTGATGGTACCTCTACATGTCTCATCAGTAAAGCCTCAGTAGATGAAAGTTGGAACTGGCACAAGAAGTTTTCTCATCTCAACTTCAACAACATCAATGAGTTGGTTAAGAAAGATTTGTTTAGATGATTACCAAAGGCACTGTATACTCTTGATGGACTCTATGATGCTTGTCAGAAAGCTAAACAGGGAAGGACATCATTTAAGAGTAAAACTGAATCCTCAATTGATGAACCATATCACATAGTTTTATATCAAATGGGTCACTGATCTCATTAAAAAGTATCAAGTAGCTCCCCAGTCTCCACGGGGACTCATTTAAGCCACTAAACTAAGAAATATATCATTTGCCCCCCCTGCATTCACAAAAATAATACAATTTATGGTGGCCTAAGTGAGAATAATACAATCTATCCAAGATTGAACTTTTTTTGGCCACCATAAATATTATCCAAGACACTTAGGCCACCATAAATTGTATTACTTTTGTGAATGCAGGGGGCAAATGATATATTTCTTAGTTTAGTGGCTTAAATGAGTCCCCGTGGAGACTGGAGAGCTACTTGATACTTTTTAATGAGATCAGTGGCCCGTTTGATATAAAACCCGTTAACATAATGTCCATCAGTAAGAAAAGGTACACTCTAGTAATTGTTGATGAATTTACTAGATTCACTTGGGTGTATTTTCTCCACAGAAAAGATGAAACTGCTGAGATACTGTTGGATCATGTAAGAGTCATTGAAATTAGCACAAAGTACAAAGTCAAGATACTGAGGAGTGATAATGGAACTGAGTTCAAAAATTCAGTAATGGAAGAGTTTTGCAAATATAAAGGAATCATTCAACAATTCTCTGCTCTTGGCACACCTCGACAAAATGGAGTGGTTGAAGGAAGAAAAGAACTCTTATTGAAACTGGCAGAACTATGTTGGAAGAGGCTAAATTACCTACATATTTCTGGACAGAAGCAGTCAACACAGCATGCTATACTCAGAACATCACACTTATCAACAGACATGGTGTGACCCCTTATCAAATGATTAAAGGAAAGAAACCAAGTCTGAAGCATCTACATGTGTTTGGCTGCAAGTGTTTTGTTCTTAGACCTCATCCTGAACAGCTAAGAAAATTTGAGACTAAAGCTGATGAGAGCATCTTTATTGGCTATCCAACTTTAAGAGCCTTTAAAGTCTACAATCTAAGAGCAAAGGTAGTCATGGAGTCTATTAATGTATCTTTTGATGATAAGAAGATAACTGGAATAGCTGAAGACTCTCATGACAGTCTGATTTTTACAAATGAAGCTACCAAGAATTCTGATGAATCTGTATCAGATACTGATACTCCATCAGATCCTGACGATCCACCAATTCTTGATGAAGTGCAAATTAATGATGATGACACTACTAATGCAAATATTGAGGGGGAGCAACATCAAAATACCATTAATACTGATACAACTCAATCACCAGGAGAAGATTCATCAGAAACAGATTCAAGTGATAATCCTAACAGTTCTTCAGGAAGAGATAACACTATCTCAGGGGGAGATTCTAATGATTCTAGTTCTCTTGATTATAACACCAATCCAGGGGGAGCATCCAATTCAAGAAGTCAGTTACCACCAGCATGGAAATGGACCAAAAGTCATACTCCTGATTTAATTATTGGGAATCCTGATGCAGGTGTTAACTAGAAGTGCAACTTAAAATGAATGTCTTTATCATAACTTTCTGTCAAAGGAGGAGCGTAAGAAAGTTGAAGATACACTTAAAGATGCTGATTGGGTTGTAGCAATGCAAGAGGAACTAAATAAGTTTGAAAGAAATGAAGTCTAAAAACTAGTACCAAGGCGAAAAGATAGATCAATTATTGGTACAAAGTGGGTATTAAAAAACAAAACAGATTCAGATGGCATAATTGTCAGAAATAAAGCAAGGCTAGTTGCAAAGGGGTATTCTCAACAGAAAGGTATTGACTATGATGAGACTTTTGCTCCTATTGCAAGGCTAGAAGCCATCAGGATCTTTCTTGCATATGCAACCCACATGAAGTTTAAGGTTTTCCAGATGGATGTTAAAAGTGCTTTTCTTAATGGAGAATTGGAAGAGGAGGTATTTGTTGAGCAACCTCCTGGTTTCATTGATCCAAGATATCCAAAATCATGTTTATAGATTGGATAAAGCACTTTATGGACTAAAGCAAGCTCCAAGAGCCTGGTATGAGACCTTGGCTCAATTCTTACTGGAAAGTGGATTCAAAAGATGTACAATTGATAAAACTCTGTTTTATTTGAATTATGGTAAGGATTTGCTGTTAGTTCAGATTTATGTTGATGATATCATTTTTGGGTCAACTAATTCTAAGCTATGTGAAAAGTTTTCTAAGCTAATACATTCTAGATATCAGATGAGCATGATGGGAGAAATGAGTTATTTCTAAGGTCTGCAAGTTAAACAGACTGATGATGGGATTTTTATTAATCAGTCAAAATATACAAAGAATTTGCTAAAGAGGTTTAACATGCAAGACAGCGCTACTGCTTCAACTCCCATTGCTACAGCTACTAAGCATGATCCTGATCAAGGTACTGAAGTAGATGTAACTCACTATAGAGGTATGATTGGCTCACTATTGTATCTAACTGCAAATAGACCAGATATCATGTATGCAACTTGTCTATGTGCAAGATTTCAGGCAAATCCCAAAGAACCCCACCTGATAGCAGTCAAAAGAATTTTCAGATACCTAAAAGGCACTCCATCTCTTGGCCTTTGGTATGGTAGAGAATCTGATTTTAGTTTGTGTGGATATTCTAATGCTGATTTTACAGGCTATAAAATAGACAAGAAAAGTACTTCAGGAAGTTTTCAGTTTCTGGGTGGTAGACTAGTTTCATGGTTTAGTAAGAAACAGAAATCTATCTCCACATCTACTGCTGAAGCTGAGTATATTGCTGCAGGAAGCTGTTGTGCTCAGATAATGTGGATGAGAAATAAGCTAATGGACTATGGTTTGTCATATTCAAAAATACCTATTTATTGTGATAACCAAAGTGCTATTGCCATGATAGGAAATCCAGTTCAACACTCTCTTACTAAGCATATCAGTATCAGATATCATTTCATAAGGGAACAAGTACTGGAAGGGACAACTGAGTTACATTTTGTTCCCACTGATCGACAAATAGCTGATATATTTACCAAGCCAGTTCCTGAAGCTACATTTATTAAATTGGTGAATGAACTTGGAATGGTGAACGATGAGAATTTCTGAGAATGTTAACAGAAAGCAATTCTTGATGATCATCAAATCCTGATGGTTATCGAATATTGATGAGAAGGTATGTACAAGTGACCAAATACTGATAGAATGATGATCTGACAGAAGTCAAACTCTAATTTGGTCAAAATCCTGACAGTGGTCAATGATTGAATACTGATGTACAGGTCAGCAATATTTTATCACACTTTAAATAAAGCAAATTGTTTTTGTGATATTAGTTATAATTGCTGAATATATATGTGAAAATGATTATGCTTATTGCTCTCAAGTAATGAGAAACGGTTAAAAAATATGTGGATAACTGTTCGTGCGCGTGTGTCACACTGATAGATACATACATAAAGATACACATAAAAAGCCATGCAGTTATTACTACTCACCCACGTAAATTGGTCCACTAATTATGCTTGCACAAATCAGTTACTGACACCAGTTATTGAGAGTTAATTTGATTGTCTAAACAAAACCAATTCAGTTTTCTAAATCGATCATTACTCTCAAATTATCAGTTTTTCATCTTCTCTCTCTCTCTCTCTCTCTCTCTCTCTCTCTCTCTCTCTCTCTCTCTCTCTCTCTCTCTCTCTCTCTCTCTCTCTCTCTGCATACGAACCCTAGTTTTTCAAAACCTCATATTTTCTCTCACTCTCAACTACAATGGCATCCTCATCATTCATGAACAATAAGACTGTTATTAACGGAGTTACATTTGCACAAATAACTTCGTCGCTGTTCTTGACCATCAGGATTTACCTAATGATTTTCATATCATTCATGACTTTCTGGCCACTAGTCCTTTGAATTATGCTCTAACCCAACCTGCCCAAGTATTTTTTAAGTGTGTTATGCAGGTTTGGAATACCGTGGTGTTTGAAATAGGGTCTTCATTAGGAAAAACCCAAATGACATTTGTATATAATGGCGTTACTCACCATGTGACTCCTGAAATTGTGGAAGAAGCTCTTCACTTACCATCTATTAACGGTAAGACTCATGATAATATTCCTGATTCTACCCTCCTTCAATTTGTCACAAATCTGGGATACAATAGAGAGCTAAAGAAGTTTGCAAGTTTATTCAGAACGGAGCTCAAGAAGGAATTGAACTTTTTCTTTGACACCATGAGCCGGTGTTTTATGAATAAAACTTCAAACTTTGATGCATTACCATTTGGATCAGCCAAAATTGGGTACTCTCTAATTTATAGTACTCGATTTGACTATGGTGCTTTTATTCTGAAAAACATAAGTGATAGAAGAGCAGATAAATGTGGATATGTCTGTTTTAGTAGATTCTTTCAATTAATTTTCTCTCACTTATGTCCTGATGCTAGTTTTGAAAATTATACAATTTTGCCTATATGTTGTATCTCTGAGAAGAACATCAAGGCTTTGGTCAATTCTGATAAAGCAAATAGTTTTGAAGACAATGTCTTCATTCCTGATGAGGTCAGGCTTCTTTTGCAAAAGAGAATGCCTACTCAGTATGGTCCAACAACCAATGCTATAGAACAGGACCAAACACATTCTGTTCCTGACCCAAGCATACAACCCAAACACTCCAAACAACGACCGTCCACCTTTAATGTCTTTCAAAAGGCATTAGTTATAAAACCAAAGAAATTAGCTAGATCTGATGTGTCTGGAAGACAGTCAGGATCTAAGGACTTCTCAGCAAAACCTCACTCTAAAACGGTGGTACAAGGGGTGAACAAGGGGTCCTGGTTGTTGAGAAGATTGCTGAAAATCCTGATGTTGGTCAGGTTGATACTTTAGAGAATTCTAGAGTAGGAGAAAAGATAAAGTTTCTACAGAAGATAGATTCTGATTCTGAAGATGATGCAATGCCTATATCATCTATTTTCAAGGAAAAGGAAGTTGCTGATACTACTTCTGAAGCTATGCCTATCTCTGAAAAGCCAAAGAAAAGAAGGAAATTAATCAAAAAGAGCAGGTATCATATTCCAAAAGAGATACAGAATATTTATGATCAGACAGTTGTAATTCCTGACATCACATCAATTCTTGATGCGTCATTAGTTCCTGACACTACTGCTACTCCTGATAATTCACCAGTCAAGGCTGTTGACATTTCTGATTCTCCAGCACCTCCTTCTCCAACTTAGAAAGTTATTAATATGCCATGGGAGAAGGTTGTTGATACTACTACTCAGGTTGGTCTTCATCTTCCACCACTTCTAATGAAAAGACAAGTTGCAGAAAAGGTCTTTGCAAGACAGAAGAAACAGAGGCTCACATCACCTCTGAAAGGATCTATCCCACAAGAACCTGGATTTCAAACGAGTCCAGTAGCTACTGAAGATCCATCCCTACAAGAACCACCCACTCAAAGTGTGGGTTAAGGCAATGATGAAGGAATGGTCCCACAAGAACCACTTTATCAAAGGGAAGGTGCAGATATCGATATTTCTGCCACACAAGAACCATCTTCTCAGAGTAAAGATGCAGGCATGGTTACTACATTAAAGGGATTTTCTGACACTGCTCAAGAGATTCCAGATGTTCAGATTGACATTGCTCAATTTTTGGCAGAAAAAGCTGATCATGAGAGGCACATTGTTGAATGTGATGCTATATGAAGAGACTACATTTGAGGGAAGTACACAAGAACCTTCAACTCAAAGGGTTGAAGTAGCTTCAGAACCTCAGGCTACACAAGAACCATTGGTAGCAAATACTGATGTAATTGTTATTCCTGATGAAATTGTTCCTGATCCTGGTGCTCCACTACTCATCCAACCACTTTCATCAAGACCTATGGGACCTACTTCATCAGGTAATACTTCTACCTCTACTCCTTTATATAATAATAGTATGATTATAGATAGACCTGCTATAAGGGATACCTCTATCTGTATGACTATAGTTAACCTCTCAGCCACCTCTTATTTCTTTGCACTTGTCGAGCCAGAACCTTTTAAGTAAGAATGAGAGTGAACAATTAGTGAAAATACAGAGTGATGAGAGGCAGTCTCCTGAACTGTCAAAAGGAGAGGTAGAAAAGAGTGAGAAGTTAACTACTTCTAGTGAGATAGCAGTCACTCTCAAAAGTGATTTAAGTAATCTTGTGAAAAGTGATGAGATCATTTTAAAAGAAAAGAGAGACTTATGATCTGGTTCTATTTCTATTACAGGTCATCAGGATACATCAGCTGGCTCTTCAGCTACAGTAAAGTTAAAAGGTGTCTTGATTCTTGATGCCAGTGAAGATGATGTTACTTCTGATACTGATTCTGGTGATGGTTCAGATGATGATGATGATGATCCTGATGCTGCTAATCTCAAGGAGGCCTTACAAGCAAGTGTGGGTGCAACTCATGGCTCCTTAAGCAAATTTATGGAGAGTGACAAAACAACAGATGGCAAGCTTGAAAATAGAAGTGGTTACTCTGGTGCAGTTCCTGAACATATTGATGCTCTTAGGAGATATGAATGGAACACTGAGGGGTCTGAACCTGATGCATCTATTAACTTTCATAATGCTCATTTTCATTCTAAGAACACAGTTTCTACAATTACTAGCTCCGATCTCAAAGATCATTTGAAAGCTACTACTATTCTGGCTAAGGGATTGAAAGAGGAGGTTAATTCTGTTAAAAGTGACAATGCCACTGTTAGGGCTGATATTAATCAAGCTTTGTCTCTGACTGCTACTGCATCTCAGGTCAAGATCTTAGGAAATGAACTCAGGACTACTTAGACTGCTATCAACAAGAGGATGGATACTTTAGAGACCAAGGTAAGTAATATTGAAGAATCTCTCCAACTTATCTTATCTTTGTTGACTGATCTTTTCTACAATTTCTAGCTCCGATCTCAAAGATCATTTGAAAGCTACTACTATTCTAGCTAAGGGATTGAAAGAGGAGGTTAATTCTGTTAAAAGTGACAATGCCACTTTTAGGGCTGATATTAATCAAGCTTTGTCTCTGACTGCTACTGCATCTCAGGTCAAGATCTTAGGAAATGAACTCAGGACTACTTAGACTGCTATCAACAAGAGGATGGATACTTTAGAGACCAAGGTAAGTAATATTGAAGAATCTCTCCAACTTATCTTATCTTTGTTGACTGATCTTGATGTCAAAAAGGGGGAGAAGGTATCTCAAACAAAATGCTCACCTGATCTAGTTTTAAGAAAGGACGATGATAATTCTGGAAATTATGGTGGTGCTGATTAAGAAACCGCTGATGCTGCTATTTTAAGAACTTCAAAGCAAATTCACAGTAAATCTCAAACCATGCAGTTAACTCATGTTTCTAAGTCTGGCAAGAAGACTGTGAGAACAATGGTACAATCTCAAATCCTGACAGAAGAACAAATCCTGACAGGTGATCAAATCCTGATATCTGGTCAATGTCAAACTTTGCCAACAATTCCTGAATGAGATGAAGATTTGTTAATCAGTGAAGTGAAAGATGCTCCATATCTTTTCAAGAAATTTACTACCAATGCAGGTGAAAGTGTTACTTTATATCATAATGATATAAAAGTTCAACAATACCATGCAAGACAGGCACTTGCTTTGTCACCTGAAGAATTTCCTGACATGAGTACAGAAGAAATCTTAAAGGAACAGCAAAAGCTCATGGAAGAATTCTTCAAGAAGAAGGATACTCCTGCTGCAGGAAGAAGAAGGTGAAGAAGAGGTAGAGGAAGGAAGCCTATTTAAACTATTCCTAGACAGACAAGGTCTAGTGGGATCATAATAGAGGAAGTAACTGAAGATCCTCAGTCAATTACAAGAGAAGCAATTTCACAAACTCTTGAATTGATTCCAGCTTTTGTACATGATGGTGATGATGAAATTGTAGTTGAGGAACAAGTTGTGAAGAGGAGAAGGGTTCATGAAGAAGAACAAGGAAAAGTTCAAGTCTCAATTCCTGATCCTACTAAACACAATCTGGAAATTGATGAAGAAAGATTTAGTAGATTTGAAGAAGAAAAGTTGCTACTGAACTTTTTGAAGAATAATATTTTCTATCAAAGGATTTCTGATAAAGAATAGTTTGCTACTGAGTATACATTCTGTTTGTGTTATTGACATCATTTGAATCAAGGAATTTGTGCTATATTTTACAAAGTACAAATTGGAGGAGATTGTTAGATATTGATTCAAGTGATGTCAGGATCTGGACTACTGATCAGATATTGATGCTGATGCCATCAGGAAAGGAACGTCAGTATCAGGATTGTCATGTCATCAGGATGGGAAGCTGATCAGGATTTTATGAAGATTTACATTAGTCCAGAGATTAAGGAAGATTGATTTATTTGTTCCTATTTTATAGGATCGTAGCTATCAATTAGGATATGTATTGTAAACAGTAGTTAATTGATTTGGCATATCTTGTAATTGATAGGGCAGTTGTGTGATGTATATAAACATAATTTAGGTTTTACTTATTGGTAATCGCTTACATGAGATATTTTGTAACCTAACAGCTCTCAAGAACATTAAAATTTCTTGAGAGAGTTTTGTAACAGTTTTATATCATAATCAATAAAGTTGCTGTTCTTCATACTTGTGTTTATATTATTTATAAAAGTCGAAAATCTTATACAATTTTATTCAACCCCCATTCTACAATTGTAAGTCACTGGGCAACAGTTGTATTTTTATTTCTAATATTTTTATTTCCATCAATTACATACAAAAAAAATGAATTCTCCAGAGTTTTGAGAATCTTCCGCTTGTTTGATTTATTTGGCTTTGGCTTTATTTCACATTAAGATTGCATCAGCCAATTCGTCTCCAGTTAGGTGCTCAAATTGCCCGACTTCAAGAGTAACGTCAAAATACTTGTAATTGTTAATCATTGAACCGAGCATTATTCGTGTTGGAAATCAATCTAGGCATATAATTAGATGTATCTTATTGTATAATTGATTCCTATGAGATTAGTTACCTAAGATATAGATATATAGTCTTAGGAAAGATTTGTATCATTTAGATCCTGATTTTGAGGAGCCTGTCAAGGCACTGATGTATAGGAACTTGTGTATATATGTTTGTAATCAGCCTCTGATAAGAAGATGAAGCATTTCTAAATACATCTCATAAAGCTTCATGGTATCAGAGCTGTAGGTTAAGAAACCCAGCCTTTCTCTCTTGTTCACCTATCACTCTTAGCCTTATCATTACTAAAATCAGCCCTTCATGGGTGGATCCGATCAAACATCCAGAAATTCATCTACATCTAGTACCTCTCCTAAGATTCTCACATCCTCTCAACTTGCCCCTGCTACCACAGAAACAAACTTCGTCCCAATCACCACTCACAAACTAAATGGCCAAAACTACCTTCAGTGGTCTCAGTCAATGATGATGTTCATAACCGGACGGGGCAAAGATGAATATCTTACTAGTGATGTACAAAAACCAGATTCAAAAGATGTTGAGTACAAAACCTGGAGGGCAGAAAACAACTTAGTTATGTCCTGGTTGATTAGTTCCATGACAACTGAGATTGGAGAAAAAATTTTGTTGTACACCACAGCAAAAGATATATGGGAAGCAGCAAAAGAAACTTTCTCATGTAGCAAAAACACAGCGGAGCTTTTTCAGGTGGAGAGTACTCTTCAAGATCTTCGTCAAGGAGAAAACTCGGTGACGATCTATTTTACAACTCTCACTCGTTACTAGCAACAACTAGAATTATTTGAGATCCATGAATGGAAGTGTGCTGAAGATCATGCATATTTTAAGAAGATTGTGGAGACCAAACGTGTCTTTAAATTTTTGATGGGGCTTGACAAATCCCTCGATGAAGTACGGGGTAGAATTCTTTGTACTAAGCCTTTACCAAATCTACGGGAGGTTTTCTCAGAAGTGCGTAGTGAAGAGAACCGGAAACGGGTTATGTTGGGCCATCAAGCTTCTTCTATTCCTGAAATCCCAGCCTTTGCAACAACCAAAGATCATCATCTAGATTCAGGTGCTTTTGTTGTTCAGAGTAATTCTCAAAACTACAATGACAATAGGAGCAGAAAAGGTCGTCCTTGGTGTGATCATTGTCGGAAACCAGGACATTTAAAGGAAACATGTTTGAAATTGCATGGAAAACCTGCTGATTGGAAGCCAAACAAGGATCGCGAGGCAAGGGGGAATGTTGTTATCTCTGGAGCATCTCAACATTGTAATTCTGCTCCTTTTAGTGAGGAACAATTAGAACTTCTTCAGCAACTCATGCAGAAGGCAAATAATCATACTCAAACCTCCAACAGTTCTGCACTACATGCAGCCAAGTCATCCTCATCGTCTTGGATTATAGACTCGGGAGCCTCCGATCATATGACATGTCACACCCTGACTTCCCGATACTGAAAATATACGTTTTATAATAAAATACTCGAATATCCCTATTTATATGTGTCATTTTCTCAAAATAATTTTAGGGAATAAATAAAACCCTGAATAACAATATTACCTTTAAAAAAATATACATTAATCCTCTGAAATACTTTTGCAATACGGAAGCTGAAAACTTTAGAAAGTGTGACTCACTATACACATAACACTTAGCAGATTAAAGCATGCTCTCAACTATTGGAATTAATCGGATAAAATAGACTTTGATACAGGGGAATTTTAGAAAATTTCGGCATGTAGTATTCGTAAATCGGACTATCCACCTGTAATTCAAACCAAACCAAATTCCATTTATCAACCCAACAACAATTCCAACTTTTAAGAAAAACAACCACAAGTTCAACCTGTCCTAACTGATCAGGTGAACAACTACGGTAAATACAACTAAGTTCAACCTGTCCTAACCGATCAGGTGAAAAACAATACAATACAACACAACACAATACGATAACTCAACATTTAATCTTAATAGCGGAACTAAAAACTTAACATATTTATATGCAAATACTGAGGAGGAGGGACTCTAGATCCAGCTGGCCGACCATGCAACTTAACCTGAAAAACATGAGTGATTTTAATGAGTCGCAACTCAGTGAACATATATCATCATATAATATACCATGGTATTTACATATTTCTAAATCGACAATCCAATATTTTGCGTTTTATAAAGATACCTGTATATACATGTTAACTCGTAAAAACTCTTAGTGTCATTACATGTACCTGTAATTCATTCTCTCTTTATTTACCCAACTCTCTTTGTATCTTTCCGTAGTCTTATCCCTATTATCAGTTCAACGACTCTAATCTACACATTTATTATTACGAACAATTTTATATATAAGATCTGAATATTTTCCGTATATAACCCGGAAGTCATCTACGGACTCGACGGTCATCCGTCTATTTGTGATAATTAGTTAAGCCATTCACATTGAACCATGTAGGTTAATCGCATATATATAACGAGTACATATCATCCAATCATATCTTTAAATACCTAGTCAACTTATCCTCACATAAATTAATTTCAGATAATCATTTCACTACTATTCAAGAAATCATAAACGACCATCACGTATAGGAGAAATTCATAATATCGCCATATATATTCACTTAACATATTTGTGCACCTTGTCAGCACGTAGTCGCGCAAATAATTCCAAGTCATCATTCAATAAACCCAAGTAATCAATTACTATGAATGTATGCAACATATGCATGAGGCTCTCTTTTCTTTCACCTTGTTTCTTTACTTTGTTGTGACTGACCAGCTTGACTTTAGTATCTCCCGGGATTTCTTGGCCTCAAGGGCTCTTTTTCTATTCACGTTGCTTTATAGTCCAAAGGACTTTTCTATTCACGTTGCTTTATAGTCCAGAGGACTTTCCTATTCACGTTGCTTCATAGTCCAGAGGAATTTCCTATTCCGTTGATGGCTAGCTAGGCCATTTATTCACATTGCTGATATAGAAGTATTGGCAGTCACAACGCCTTTATTTAGTGGGACTCAAATGAAACAATATGCACATCATATAACCCGGTTCATTTCTTCCTTCCATGTACTTATTCACATTGACATTTTCCTTTCATGTAATCCACATCAATCACATAATAACCCTTTTCAAGTCAATGATACTGTCATCATATATTCACATTGCTCATACATCACAGTGATCATGTATTCACCTTTCTCATATATCAAGTATATGCACATTTCAGATAACTCATTCAAATAACACTTACCACATTAGCAGATAACAGTTATCACATAAGATCATACTTGAGAGAATTTATTCGAATAACAATCATTTATAACCACGTAATACTTCATTTCACTATAATATAGTTATCGTGTATGTACTTTCGTCACGTAATCATATAAACCCACATATTCTGATAAATCATGTAATTCTTTCTAGTAATATATATATATATATATATATATAAAGCAAAGCTTTGATAAATGCTAACCTTGGCATCTGTACTTCTTTTAATGATTCTTGGTGATATTCTATCCAAGCTCCTTCCATGTCTCAGATACTCTATATAAACACATAAGACCCAATCTTTATTACACTATAAAATTCGCTATAAATCGTAGGATTATTATTATGACATGAAACCACCTTTGAGATCTTTTATACTCATTGTTATACCATCCCTCCAAGTTTCAATTCAAACTAAGGTTGTTAGCTAGGTGAAACAATTCTTCAAAGTTCAATGTTTAAACAACTCGCATCTTATGTACTCATTTCACTAAAATGACCATACCTACTTACTCGCTAAACAAAACCACTTGATTCTTTCGAGATTGTAAACTAGACTCAAGGTAGGTTATAGAACCAGCAAACCCACTACCCATATATGATCCTAAGTAGTTCGAATAATTCCACAAAAATAGGGCAGCGACAGGAAAATCAGAAAACTCCCTCTACTGTGCACCCTTTACTCTAACATTTTTAATAAATCCAAAATTGTTTGAAAAATTACCAAATTTCACCGACACCTTCATTAATCATCTATACACCTTAAATATTTTTTCAATTCGAATTATGGAGTTTAACTAGGTGAAACATTTTTCCAAAGTTCAGTGTTTACCAAATTCGTAGGTTATGGACAACCTATACTAAAATGGCCATAACTCCTGGCTCGTTAATCCAATCCACTCACCGTTTGCGGCTACGTAAACTAGACTCCGAGTAGAACATTATCATTTAAAAATGTCAACAAAAACTGAGAACCCAGTCCCCCAAATTACTGTTCACTATCAGCCCCTCGGAAAGCCTTCCGGTGTCCGTAAAATTTAACCAAAATCATAACCCTCAATCCACCTTATATCTTCCTCCTCACATAATCAAACTTCATCAACAACACAATCATAATTCCATCCTTCTCACATTAATATGTAACAAGCTTTCAAAATATAGCACTAATAAGCATGAAAGTAAATGATTAAGTAAAGATAAACAAGTTTATACCTCAAAGAAGCTTTAATTATCAATCCATCTCATCCTCAAGAAAAAACCCCCAAATTTCTTCAAGAAATCAGCCTCTTCAAACCCTAATTAAACCCCACTTATCTCACTAATTTAGCCAGGATTTATGTGTGTGTATATCTATATATAAGCGTATGCAAGATCAAGAAATGAGCTAGCAAAATTTTCTTTCTTTCTTCCTTCTTCGTGATCTTCTCTTTCATTCTTTCTTTTTCTCTACTTGGTTGGCTGATCTTGGTGTGAAAAATGATAAGGAACAAGCTTATCCATCCATATATATCAATAATTCATCCTCTGAATTTACCAAAATGCCCTTCTGCTTAATACTTCTCATTTCTTTATCAAATAAAATTCGATCCTAACGATTTTTGGTACGGAATTTGGTTTCTCATATTTTTAATATATTATTCACTTTATTACCTCCGCATAGAGTATTTATACGCCTAATTCCGACTTACGGATCTCTTTCTACGATTTTTGGAAGTATAGATACATTAAATATAAAAACGTTCTAAATTCCTTATAAAATATTTCAGAGTCGAATTATCTATCTTTGAAGAAGGATAAAGTTACGTACATAATATAATCTATAACATTATCCAAAAATATGATTTTATCAAAATTACTATTCATCTCGAGAATTTACAATTCCCTTTCTCGAGAAATTTTAAAACGAGAATCTTCGAAAACTAACCGGATACCCATACATTCATTTTTCTCGTTCGTTAATAATATATATTAACGAATCTTAAGTATTTTGAGTTGTATTAGTATTAAACAATTTTATTTATTAGAATTAAATATGTACACTAGGATAGGGATGTTACATGACAGGTGACCGATCATTTTTCACAACTTATTCCCCTTGTACCAGCCTTCAAAAAGTATGTATTGCCAACGGTACCCGTACCAAAGTCGTTGGAACAAGAACTATTTATCTCTCAAATACTCTTACTCTCAATGCAGTTTTATTTGTACCTGAACTTGATTACAATCTTATTTCTATTAGTAAACTGAATCATGATCTGGATTGTACCACTAAGTTCCTTTCTTCATCTTGTATTTTCCAGGACTTGAGCTCGGGGAAGATGATTGGCAATGCTGATTTTGGTGCGCCTGTATGTCTTAGATGTCAACACTCCTTCAATCTATTCAGCAAGTCATCAAGATTTATTGAGTCATAGTTTCAAGTCTGTTAGTCATTCAAATAAAGAAAGTGAGATTATGATGTGGCAATTTCGCCTAGGTCATCCTAATGTTTTGTATTTGAAACGTTTGTATCCATCCTTATTCATCAATAAAAATCCACATTTGTTTCATTGTGAATTCTGCCAATTAGCAAAGCATACTCGAAACACATATTCACCACGATCATACAAGCCAAGTCACCCTTTTTCTCTTATTCATGGTGACATTTGGGGGCCATTCTGTATTCCAAGTATGACTGGTGCTTGATAATTTTTATTGTTAGTTGATGATCATACTCGACTTTGTTGGACTTTCTTGATGAAAGAAAAATCTGAAACAAAACACATATTTCAGAATTTTCATGTCATGATTCAAAATCAATTCAAGACCAATATTCAAATCCTTAAAACTGATAATGCCAAAGACTTCTTTAATTCAAGTCTCGGTCCTTATCTCAGATCCCATGGCATTGTTCAACAAATTTCATGTGTCGACATCACAACAAAACGTTGTGGCTGAACGTAAAAATCGTCATGTACTTGAGGTTGCTCGATCTTTGCTTTTCCAAACCAATGTTCCAAACAAATTCTGGGGTGAGGCCATTCTCACTGCAACATATTTGATCAACCGTATGCCTTCTCGGGTTCTCAACTTCAAATCACCCATACAAATATTTCAAAGTCTGTATCCCACCTCACAACTTGTGTCACAAATTCCTTTCAGACTATTTGGTTGCACTGCTTTGTTCATGTCCATTCTCAATTTCGTAGCAAACTTGATGCTCGTGCACTTAAGTGCATCCTCCTCGGATATTCATCGAATCAAAAAGGTTATAAGTGTTTCTCTCCTGCTACAAGAAAATTTTATAACACCATGGATGTTACTTTCTTTGAAAACATTTCTTTTTACTCCAATTCTAGAATTCAGGGGGAGAAGAACAAAAACGAATTTCAAAATTGGGACTGGTCATCACTCGTCGAACCGAATTTGTCATCACAGTCCTCCAATATATCTTCTCTTGCTACTCCAACTTTGGTTCCAACTCCCGCTTTAATTCCAATTTTAGACGTAAACAAACATATGTCACCATCAAATTCCATACTTGATCAAGCTCCAGTTTCATATCCTAAACATCTTCTTCTTCCTGATGATGCTATAAAGGTTTATGAAAGAAGAAAAACCCGTGACATGCCCGTAAAATATCAGCATGGTCAAGAAACTCCCAAAGGCCAAGCTGAACTTGAAAATATACAAAATGAGGTAAATGTTGATCCAAAATTAGTTTCAGGTTATCAACAATCAACTCAATCAATTCCAGGTTGTGACCCGAAGTTAGATCTCCCTATTGCACAAAGAAAAGGGGTTCGATCATGCACTCAACATCCACTTCGCAGTTTTGTATCTTACAGAAATTTTTCTCCAAAATTCCAGGAATTTAAGACATCCTTAGACAAGATCAGGATTCCTAAATCAGTCTATGAGGCCTTAAAGATTCCAGAGTGGCGCAAGGCAACTTTAGAAGAGTACAATGCACTTGAAAAGAATGGCACTTGGGTATTAACAACATTACCTCCTGGAAAGAAAATAGTGGGTTGCAAATGGATATTCTCCGTCAAACAAAATGCAGATGGAAGTGTGGAAAGATATAAAGCTCGACTAGTGGATAAAGGGTTTACGCAGACATATTGAATTGATTATCAAGAGACCTTTGCTCCTGTGGCCAATCTTAACACAATTCGAGTCTTATTATCTATTGCAGTCAATAATGATTGGCCATTATTCTAGCTTGATGTCAAAAATGCTTTTTTAAATGGAGACCTAGTGGAGGAAGTCTATATGGATATACCTTCTGTCTTTGAGACTAAATATACACAAGGGAAAGTCTGCAAGCTGAGAAAAACTATATACGGACTTAGACATTCTTCGAGAGCTTGGTTTGATAAATTCGCCAAGGTCCTTAGACATGATGGATATTCCAAAGCACAAGCTGATGATACTCTATTTTTCAAACACTTCCCGGATGGAAGAAGCACAGTTTTGATTGTATATGTTGATAACATAGTTCTCACAGGGAATCATGGAGAAGAGATAAAGAGGCTTAAGATGCTACTGTCACAGAAATTTGAGATTAAAGACTTGGGCTTTCTGAAATATTTTCTTGAAATGGAAGTGGCACGAAGCAGTCACGGAATCTCAGTCTCTCAAAGCAAGTATGCTCTAGATCTCTTACGCGGGACAAGAAAGATTTGGTGCAAACCTGTTGAGACTCCTATGGATCCTAACACCAAATTAATGCCTCGAACTGATGAACTAGCAGCTGATAAAGGGCGGTACCAGTGCCTGGTGGGTAAGCTAATATATCTAACTCATACACATCCTGATATAAGTTTCGTTGTTAACATTGTAAGTCAATTTCTTGGAAACCCACCACTAGATCACATGGAGGCAGTAAAGCACATCTTTAAATACTTGAAGAAAGGTCCTGGTAAAGGACTTATGTTCAGAAAATCAGCTGACCAGTCATTGAAAGTTTATACTGATACAGACTGGGCCGGTTCGACCGAAAATCTACATCTGGGTATTGCTCATTTATTTTGGGAAATCTAGTGACGTGGCACATTAAAAAATAGAAAGTGGCGGCACACAGTAGCGCCGAGGCTGAGTTACGTTCATTAGCCTTAGGTATATATGAAGGAATCTGGTTACGAAGATTACTAAAAGATCTTAGGATTAGAACTTCAATCAAGATCATGTGTGAGAACCGGTCCGCAATTGTAATTGCCAAAAATCCAGTCCATCATGATCGAACTAAACATGTAGAGATTGATAGGCATTTCATCAGTGAGAAAATTGAGAACAAAATAATTTCACTCAATTATGTTCCATCTAAGCAACAAGCAGCAGACATCTTTACTAAGGCATTGTTTCGACGCAATCTTAGTGAATTGAATACTATGCTTGATTTGGAAATCATATATCGCCTAACTTGAGGGGGAGTGTTGGAAATCAATCTAGGCATATAATTAACTATACCTTATTGTATAATTTGTGACGCCCCCAAATCCGGGGTCAGGATTTGGTGCCACAACCAATAAAATTAAGTATAACTTAATCATACAGACGACCCCTCAACGAGGATCGATCTCACGTTATAGTATGAAACAAGAATCTAAATTACAACAACTATTATAACTATTATACCTTCTTATCTGAAGCGCGGTCCATGCTGACTCTGTAATCTATTCTTTAGAGATCACCTCATCGCTTTCAATTCGAATTGTCATTCGTAGATAGTCAATCCGTAACTGAAAGGGAAAGGAAAATAAAGCAAGAATGAGCCAACAATGTTCAACAAGATATTAATAAAGTGAAACAATAATATCTCTATAATTCATTGATGAACAATATCAATGATCAATTTAATTGAAGAGAGTAATTCAACTTCCATTAGAGGGTTAAACTTTACATTCTCCAAAACATAACGGATACTGACTCCTGAATATGACAGGGGATCCACTGATAACAAGATAGAAATAGATATGATGGAGATAATAAAACAAAACTAGCATCTGATAATGACAGAGCGAAATTTGATAAATTGAGCAGCAATAGATATCTCAAAATCTGTGTAAAGCAATTAACATTTCAAGCGGTAAACCAATTTCATTTCACAGTAATTTAAAAGTAATCATCACTTTAAGAAAACTGATTGGAGGTTTTTACTTCATAACAGACAATACGGGTGATCAGCCCATAGAGTCCCCATACCGGACACAAAGTCCCTCTGGTCATCAATTCCTCTCATTAGGATAGCTTGGGTTCCCAAGAGGCAACACATTGGCCTATAAAGGTGTCGAACTGGACAAACCAGAACTACACTAATACATATTCAAACCGACGGAACCAGCATTACCCGTTCGCCCCGTCTCTCCAATCGTCAGGAATCCGTGGAAACCATTTAGACGGAGTTCCTAACATTTTTATTAAAAATCTCATTTTAAAACATTAAGCTTTGCAAAACTCTTTTTAACTTCATAAAACATTTTAATACTTAATCTTTTTGAAAACTTTTACTTCGAGGTACCTTCGACTCTCTGATAACAAATCAGCCCAGTCTAAGTAACTTCAAAGTATTTTGAGAAAATAACACATTTTGATTTGCAATCATAAAAGTCTAAAGATATGATCAAGTGATCTAATATCAAATGAATAAGGGTTGCAAGTCAGATTCATCAAGAAAAGACTCAAAGATAATCAAGATAATGATTAGGGAATAGTTATAAACTTTCAAGATTCAGGTTGCTACAAAGTTGTGGTGGAGAAGACTTGAATACAAGTTTAAAACATTAAAGCATGGTAACATATCAGTTTATGGAGATAAAGGTCTTGCATTTTTTAAACAATGGTTAGACAGGGCATTGTAAATAAGTCTCACTTTCTAAATCAAGGTTCATTTGAATACGAATTTCAAAACAGGTTTTAGTAGCATATAGCTTCTTTAAAACAAGGTCTTGTTGAAATGAGGTTCATTGAAAGTCAAGTTCATTAAAAATAAAATTCCTTAAAACATGGTTTGTTAAAACCTGGTTATTTGAAACAGAGGTTTAGTAAAACTTGGTTCTTTAAAATAATGTTTGGTAAGATAGAAGTTAAGAAAACATGAGTAAGTAATGCTGGATTTAATAAAACATGGTTCGGTAACTGAAAGAAAGTTTTCAATCAATAGCTTGTAAAACAGGTGTTAAGTTTTAGAAATTGTATTTAAGACTTGGATGTCTGCTTGGATTTATAAGGTATAAGGTGATAGACACAATAAAGGTCTTAGTCTAAAGTAGGGGACAGGTTATAGAACCAAACTTCATTGTTAATTAACAGAAGGGTAATGACAGGGTGCATAGCAATCAACGTATTTCAAAAGACATTTCACATGATAACTCAATAGAAGAGTACAACAAGGTACAGATTACTTGTAAACTGATTTGAAAGAAACATGTTATGAACAACAGAAGAAGATATACTTCACTTGAACAATAAGTGAGGAATAGAAACACTTGCCTCAATATACATTGTTCTGTTTCCAACACATCGATTCGTTACTCACTTTGTGTCAGTTTCTACTTCTTTATATGACGGTCTCTAATCGACTAATCTTGTCAACTCCGATAAATATCCTCGTTCTTGAAATTCCATTTACACGCATACTGACTTCTTACCGGCTTCCTACTTGCACCTATAATAAGGCAAAGTACTATTTCAGTATTCTATAATCCTCAATCGTCCAACTCTATTCTACCCAAATGGCTCCTATAACGTTTAACAATTTAACATACATAACACGTACGAGTTATAATTACTAGACAATCTAGCACAATCAGATAAGTACTTAAGCACATAACACATAGCTCTCATTAGTCATGTAATTCACTTAAACACTTAACAATTAAAACATGCAGTTCACGTATGTCACTTAAACACTTAACACACAACATCACCTTGACTTATAATCAACTTATAGCCTTATACTATAGACTTTATGAATTATAATTTTAATAAAAATCTGGCAGAGTTTTTTTTATAAACTAGACTATCCCGTCGGAACATAACCGACTCAAATCACAATAAAACCAATCCGATGGATTACAAATCCACCTACAAGCCCAAACATAATCTACTTATAACTAATACCATACTTATACTTAACCATTTCACCATTACGACCAATCCCAAATATCTTACAAATAGACTATCAAAGATAAAATCTGAACCGATCAGTTCCTAAAGAATGTCACTTTACTGCATAAAGATTAATTCTAATGAAAAAGTACAGAACACGAAACTTGAAGACAATTCCGAGACCTTTCCATAATGGTAAGGCTCAAAAATTTTGAACAAGTACCCAATTAATTATGATTTTTCAAAGTTTAAAAATCGTAATCCCGAAGTCAACTAAAATAGCTTAACTTTGACCGACCATAACTCAATCATTTTAAATCCGATTCACATGATTTTACAGCCTATTCCATGTATCTTTTCGCAAGGAATCTAAATATATAATTAGTTTTAAGATCAGATTTGATATAGGTACTGAACGAGTTAATATACAGTAGCAGTTTTAACTATATACTACTAACTTCACATGCAACCAAGTTTAATCAGTTAACAACACAACAAATTGTTCATACATGCTATAGCAACACAGAACTACTATTGACCACCTTAACCTAGCCAGAAAAAGCCACCGGCGACGAGGGTTTTGACCGGAAATCAAGAATAGCTCAAATACCATACCAAAAACTCAATTTCTACCTTTAATTAGCATCACACAGACATTTAATCATCAAATTAACAACTATCAGGGCTTGCATGTCAAACCCCAGCCATGTGCATACGCAATCGAACATATATACATACATATAATTCAAAATTTCAAGCAAGAACACAAGGATGAGAAGTAAACAATCAAGAGAAGGATTTTACAATTGATTTGATGATGGTTTGATGAAGAAATCGAAATGGAAGGAGGGTGGAGCGACATAGCAGATGAGAGAGATGAAGCAGCAGAGAGAAAAAGAAGAAAAAGAGAGATGGCAGTGCTGATATAATACCCCCAGGGGTATTTTCGTAAATTGTCAAATGCTGAAAATCTTTTTGCCTTTAAAAAATCTGGATTTTAATCATTTTAAATCGAAATAAAATAGAAAATTAAGATAAAAATAATTTAAAATTCTAAAATAAATTTTATGAAATTACAGACCTCCCCATATTTTTAAAATAATTTTGGGATCAAAAATGAATTTTATATGATTTTTACAAGTTTAACATCTTTAAATGGAATAAAGCCTTTTTAAATCATTTTAAAATACTTACGCATATAATCAAATACTCCCACAAATTCTAAAAACTAAATAATATTATAAAGATGATAATGCAAAAGATTTCATGATTCAAAACGTCTCCGATGATTTTATAAAAATCTCAGAATATTAAAAATGCATATTTAAAATAATTTTAATGCTACAAAAATAAAATAAAAATTCCACAAACACATATAACACTTACCAATCATCACATAGTCATATAAACATGATTCCGCACATACTTTGACTTCTCAAAAATATTCATAGCACATAATTCACCTTTAACAATTAAATAACTATTTTAAATAATCACGAAAAATCTAGGTCGTTATATCCTTCCCCCCTTAAAAGGATTCTGTCTCCAGAATCTCACCTAAGTAAACAAATGAGGATACTTAGCGAGCATCTCGCTCTCAAGCTCCAAAGTTGACTCTTCAACTTTAGGGTTCCTCCATGAAACTTTAACCAAGCTAACAGTCTTATTCCTAAGCTTTCTTTCAGTCCTGTCCTGAATTTCTATCGGTTGTTCTTCGTAAGATAAATCTAGTCAAGTCTCGATAGGTTCATACTCGATTACATGACTAGCATCTGGATTATACTTGTTGAGCATAGATACGTGGAAAAAATTATGAATGTGATACATATGCGGTGGTAGTGCTAACTCATAAGCAATCCTTACAACTCGTCTCAAAATTTCAAATGGTCCAACATACCTCGGTCTCAGCTTTCCTTTCTTACCAAATCTTCTCATTCTTTTCCACGGTGATACCTTTAATAACACTTGGTCTCCTTCTTCAAAACTCATATCCCTCTTGTCTTGATCAACATACTTCCTCTGTCGACCCTGAGCAATAATAAGTCTTTTCTGAATAATCTCAATCTTTTCCTTTGTCTGTTGAATCAACTCTGGTCCTAATATCTTCCTTTCACCAACTTCTTCCCGATACTTAGGTGATCTACACTTTCTCCCATACAAAGCTTCATACAGTGGCATTCCTATACTTGCATGATAACTATTGTTATACGAAAACTTAACCAATGGAAAATGTTCGTCCTAACTTCCTTTAAAATCCAATGCACAGGCTCTCAACATATCCTCTATAGTCTGAATAGTCCTTTCACTTTGTCCATCTGTCTATGGATGGTAAGCTGTACTCATTTTATATTGGGTTCCTAAACACTCTTAAAATCGTCACAAAATCTTAAATTAAACCACGAATCTCGATCAGATGCTATCGGAACAGGAACTTTATGGCGTGATACTATTTCTTTTATATATAAATGTACTAACTTATCCAACAAGAATCTTTCGTTCATCGGTAGAAAATATGCAGACTTCATCAATCAATCAATTATAACCTAAATCGCATCGTGATTCGCTTTAGTCTTTGGCAATCCTACTATAAAAATCCATGGCAAGATGTTCCCACTTCCACTCAGGAATATCCAATGGTTGTAGCAATCCACTCGGTTTTCGGATGTTCTGCTTTAACTCTCTAACATATGTAACATTTACTTACCCACTCAGCAATCTCTCGTTTCATATCAGGCCATCAAAAATTCTCTTTCAAGTCTCGATACATCTTCGTGCTTCCGGGGTGAATTGAATATCTCGATCTATGAGCTTCACTTAAAATCTCACTCTTTAACTTTGGATCATTTGGAATCCATATCCTCCTTGAAAATCTTAAAATACCTTGGTCATCCTTCCGGGTACAAATCTCCTCATCAGTCAACGTATTCATCTCGTAATCTATAACTTCCTCTTGACATCTTCGAATCTTCTCTAACAACTCTGGTTGAAAAATCATCGTACTAAGAAACTCATCAGTATCCTTTGAATCAAATACTTCCAAACTTAACTTCTCGAATTCTCGAAGCAACTCCTTTGGCATAGTCAACATATTTAACCTCTCCTTCCTACTCAACGTATCAGCCACTACATTAGCTTTTCCGGAGTGATAACTTATCGTACAATCATAATCTTTGATCATTTCTAACCATCTTCTTTGTCTCATATCTATCTCTTTCTGGGTGAATATATACTTTAAACTCTTTGTGATCCGTGAAAATCTCAAATTTCTCTCCATACAGATATTGTCTCCAAATCTTCAACGCGAACACAATTGCAGCTAACTCCAAATCATGCGTCGGATACTTTTGCTCATGGGGCTTAAGTTGTCTCGACGCATACACGATAACATTACCATATTGTATCAAAACACATCCTAATCCCTTATGTGAAGCATCACTGTAGATAACAAAATTTCTTTGATCATCCGGCAAAACTAATACTGGTGCTTAAACTAATCTCTTCTTCAACTCTTGAAAACTCTCTTCACACTTATCATTCCAAACAAACTTCTCACTCTTCCGGATCAACTTAGCTAGTCAACGGTGTAGCTATCTTCGAAAAGTCTTGAACAAATCTCCGGTAATAACCGGCCAATCATAGAAAACTTCTTACTTCAGTAGGAGTCCTTGGTCTACTCCAATCTACTACAACTTCAATTTTCGCAGGATCCACTCTGATTCCTTCTTTATTTATCACATGTCCTAAAGATTGAACTTCTTTTAATCAAAACTCACACTTTGAAAACTTAGCATATAATATCTCCTTCCTTAGGGTATCCAATGTGATCCTTAAGTGCTCGCCATGCTCTTCAGGGGATCTTGAGTATATTAAGATGTCATCAGTAAATACAATTACGATCTTGTCCAAATACTTCTTGAACACTCGATTCATCAAATCCATAAACTTATCTTAATATCTCTTGAAAACACGATTCCTTAAATCCGTAAACACAACTAGTGCATTCGTTAATCCAAAAGCCATTACTAGAAACTCATAACGTCCATATCTCATGCGAAAAGCTATCTCCGGAATGTCATCGGGCTTAATCTTCAACTGATGGTATCCAGATCTTAAATCAATCTTAGGAAAGAAAGCCGCTCATTTGAGTTGATCAAATAAATTATCTTTCTTTGGCAGTGGATGCTTATTCTTGAGGGTTAACTTGTTAAGCTCTCTATAATCAATACATAATCTCATACTTCTATCCTTCTTCTTAACAGACAACACTGGAGCTCCCCCGAGGGACACACTAGGCCTTATAACTCCTTTATCCAAATGATCTTGTAATTACATAATTAACTCCTTCATCTCCGCATCCTGGTCAAAGTAACTGTCTCGATTGTATGAACATCAAAATTTTCCTATGTTGCTTTTATCCTTGAGACAAAAATTCCTTATCATTCTTAATTCTTAATCTCACCTGTTTCTTTCTATATCTAATTTGTGCATCATAATCATTCAACCAATTTATATCCATAATAGCCTCTTTCATAATCATGTCAAAATTTTCTAACTCCTAAGTAATTGATAGGTAATGGTTTTGTTACTCTTATCATAGTGTTCATTGAGATATGTTTAAAACAATCCTTGACAAAATGTCCCATCTTTACGCACCTATAGCATACAACTTTAAACTTTTGATCCTGACACTAATAATATAGTATTCTCTCCGATTACACTTGAAACTCTATATATTTACCTTGGTACAATTTTCAATATGCTTCCTCTTGAACTTCTTTCTTCCGACAATGGAGGTTTTGTTGTTCTCTGCTAATTCCTATCATATGGGTGGCTACCTTGCCTTACTATTCCAGTTTTAAATCTATAAAATCCTAATATTCGTTTTTAAATGAATTCCCTATCTTCTGTCAAAGCAATATTGAAAACTCCTTAATTCTCTACCTCCTTTTTCTTACCATCTTATTCCATTTTAGTCAAATCTCCTTTATTGCCAATAATCACGACTCTTTAAAATATACTCACATAAATTGTTAACTCCAACCCAGTCACTTTACTCTCTATCCAAAGCTTCACTTCCTGTTGAAATCTCTTATAAATAAACTGTCTAACTTTGCTCTACTTCTCTCACTTTATCCTGTTTTGATTCTAAAATTTATATCCAACAGTCATCTCAAAACATTCAAAATCTTGTGATATTCCATCTACTATATCCAAACTAAAACATAAAATGACCCGGTGTTCATAAATAATCCTTCATCAACACAACCATCACATACCAAATATCTCCATCATCACTTAATTTCAACTATAACACAATTAGTAATCTTATTTCCTTGTTACATATTCCTTGTTCTTATTCAGTTCTTAGTAATTTTAAACCTTTTATATGTATTATGAATCCAATAAGCAAACCGAATTAATATTCAATCCCTATCGTAATATCACCCTCTCAAACTTACTCAACTACTTCTCTGTTAACGTATATGTAACCTTAACCACTTAGATTGTCATCCTGTCTACCTTTTCTACTTCCAATCATTGACAGCTTTAGGAATCATAAGGGTTTCTAGCAAAATGAATCAATAAAATGAGTAGGTATCAATATGTGTGAATATAGGTTGAATCCTGTTTAGAAGAAATTTCCATAAAAGAATTTAACCGAGAGATCAATATGATCATTGAACTTTTATCAGGTTGCATTTGTCAATTAGGTCAACCGCCCTAGTACAAAAAGATGGCCAGTCTTTAGTACTTTCACGACAAGCACAATCAGTGGCGTCCCACCAGACTTCTATCACAAAGATAAGAAGTCCCTGAATCCCCTATATACACAAGGTTGTTCATCCCAGTTTGAATAAAGAAAATTGAATATGCAAGGAAAAATGAAAAGAGTTCAAGAATCACAAAATTTTCGTATATAAGGTGGGATCAAGTATCCTCTGAAAAATAGGGATATTTCGGAAAGAATAGGATTGTGTTTAGGTATATCTGATATACAAGGCTTCTCAAAAACTGAAGTATAATTGATCATTACACGGATGCATCAACTATTGATTAAACAAACATTTAAGAAATTCATAATTACTCATAATCTCACTTTTATCGACTAAGCGCTAATACACCTAGTTGCCAAAACTGGCCTGACAATCATGAGTTGAATAATTAAGAAGATCTCAATTCATTCTCGATTTTTAATCATCACTGTGCAACAAATGCTTCAGCGACAATATAAACCGTGAATTAGTTACAACAATTCAGAATAATAATAAGAATCGATTCCTTTTTAAAACAATTCTCTCAGATAATGAATTTAAATGAGAGCAATGGATAATAGGGAATAGTTACGCCCTTACTCCAAACAAATATCGGTATTCGTGTTCGCATCATGCTTATAGTTCTTCTCATACTCTCTCTATAAAGTTCGCGATGTAGCAAAAGTCATAGAAGGAATCCTAGAAAGTATACGAGGGTCTTCAGATGACGTCTTCCAAACTTGTAGCTTCGAATTAGTTGCCTCATCCGTAGCCGGTCCTTCGGATGAATCGATCTCCTACTCACCCGATATGTCGAAATACTAAATAAAGTCGCAACTCTCATCTTAAAATCCTAAGACGAACCTTATCTTAAATTGTTCTACCTAACATTTAACTTAAATACTTACTCCTAACTGCCCTAACTTGTTTCAGTGACCATAAACTGTTGCTCTGACACCAACCTGTGACGCCCCCAAATCCGGGGTCAGGATTTGGTGCCACAACCAATACAATTAAGTATAACTTAATCATACAGACGACCCCTCAACGAGGATCGATCTCAGGTTATAGTATGAAACAAGAATCTAAATTACAACAACTATTATAACTATTATACCTTCTTATCTGAAGCGCGGTCCATGCTGACTCTGTAATCTATTCTTTAGAGATCACCTCATCGCTTTCAATTCGAATTGTCATTCGTAGATAGTCAATCCGTAACTGAAAGGGAAGGGAAAATAAAGCAAGAATGAGCCAACAATGCTCAACAAGATATTAATAAAGTGAAACAATAATATCTCTATAATTTATTGATGAACAATATCAATGATCAATTTAATTGAAGAGAGTAATTCAACTTCCATTAGAGGGTTAAACTTTACATTCTCCAAAACATAACGGATACTGACTCCTGAATATGACAGGGGATCCACTGATAATAAGATAGAAATAGATATGATGGAGATAATAAAACGATACTAGCATCTGATAATGACAGAGCGAAATTTGATAAATTGAGCAGCAATAGATATCTCAAAATCTGTGTAAAGCAATTAACATTTCAAGCGGTAAACTAATTTCATTTCACAGTAATTTAAAAGTAATCATCACTTTAAGAAGACTGATTGGAGGTTTTTACTTCATAACAGACAATACGGGTGATCAGCCCATAGAGTCCCCATACCGGACACAAAGTCCCTCTGGTCATCAATTCCTCTCATTAGGATAGCTTGGGTTCCCAAGAGGCAACACATTGGCCTATAAAGGTGTCGAACTAGACAAACCAGAACTACACTAATACATATTCAAACCGACAGAACCAGCATTACCCGTTCGCCCCGTCTCTCCAATCGTCAGGAATCCGTGGAAACCATTTAGACGGAGTTCCTAACATTTTTATTAAAAATCTCATTTTAAAACATTAAGCTTTGCAAAACTCTTTTTAACTTCATAAAATATTTTAATACTTAATCTTTTCGAAGACTTTTACTTCGAGGTACCTTCGACTCTCTGATAACAAATCAGCCCAGTCTAAGTAACTTCAAAGTATTTTGAGAAAATAACACATTTTGATTTGCAATCATAAAAGTCTAAAGATATGATCAAGTGATCTAATATCAAATGAATAAGGGTTGCAAGTCTGATTCATCAAGAAAAGACTCAAAGATAATCAAGATAATGATTAGGGAATTGTTATAAACTTTCAAGATTCAGGTTGCTACAAAGTTGTGGTGGAGAAGACTTGAATACAAGTTTAAAACATTAAAGCAGGGTAACATATCAGTTTATGGAGATAAAGGTCTTGCATTTTTTAAACAATGGTTAGACAGGGCATTGTAAATAAGTCTCACTTTCTAAATCAAGGTTCATTTGAATACGAATTTCAAAACAGGTTTTAGTAGCATATAGCTTCTTTAAAACAAGGTCTTGTTGAAATGAGGTTCATTGAAAGTCAAGTTCAATAAAAATAAAATTCCTTAAAACATGGTTTGTTAAAACCTGGTTATTTGAAATAGAGGTTTAGTAAAACTTGGTTCTTTAAAATAATGTTTGGTAAGATCGAAGTTAAGAAAACATGAGTAAGTAATGCTGGATTTAATAAAACATGGTTCGGTAACTGAAAGAAAGTTTTCAATCAATAGCTTGTAAAACAGGTGTTAAGTTTTAGAAATTGTATTTAAGACTTGGATGTCTGCTTGGATTTATAAGGTATAAGGTGATAGACACAATAAAGGTCTTAGTCTAAAGTAGGGGACAGGTTATAGAACCAAACTTCATTGTTAATTAACAGAAGGGTAATGACAGGGTGCATAGCAATCAACGTATTTCAAAAGACAGTTTTGTTTCCAACACATCGATTCGTTACTCACTTTGCGTCAGTTTCTACTTCTTTATATGACGGTCTCTAATCGACTAAACTTGTCAAATCCGATAAATATCCTCGTTCTTGAAATTCCATTTACATGCATACTGACTTCTTACCAGCTTCCTACTTGCACCTATAATAAGGCAAAGTACTATTTCAGTATTCTATAATCCTCAATAGTCCAACTCTATTCTACCCAAACGGCTCCTATAACGTTTAACAATTTAACATACATAACACGTACGAGTTATAATTACTAGACAATCTAGCACAATTAGATAAGTACTTAAGCAAACTTTGACATCATAATATCATTAGCAACTAAGTTATTCCAGTAACAATTGCATATAATTTGTGACATTTATTTCATTCTTTTTAGTATAGCCTATAAGCCAATAAATAGTATTGGTTCTTAGATAGTGAGCAAGAATCAAATTTAGGAGTTCGGTTGGTAATTATAGATGTTATACTGCGTGTGCTGCAAATTTTTGATATTGTGCTGCAGGCGTATTTATGTATTTCTTGTTTTTAATAAGCACATTGCCACTAGCCGAGGCATTTTAAAAATCTTGCTTTATAAAACACCAAGCATCACAGCGTGGGCCAGAATGGGGAGAAAAGGAAGTCAGAAGAATGGTAGGTTGTTGCAGGCGGCTGTGTGTGTCATTCGGTGTGTGTACGTTTGTGTTTGTGTGGTTTGCATTGCGTTTGGGTGAAAGATAAAAGAGATTTCTATCATAATGTTCTCGGTTCTTCCCTATCAGAAGGCCTGGTTCTTTCAATTTGGGACGATAATACCAAAGCATTATCTGCGGTACGGTTCTATTATGGCTAGTTATCATCATCAAATTCCAAGTTTCACCTGTTCCCTTTGTGGGCACGATAGACACGATTCCTTCGAATCTTAGTGTTTTTACACATCAGGCTATACTCTTATAACCCTCTTAATTTGATAGATATATGATATGTTATTGCCTATGATTTATTTGTCAATTTACTTGTTTTTTAGATTATTATAACATACTGATCTGCTACTTTTATTCGATGCTGGTTTATATGTTTTTAAAAATTTTATGGTCTAATATATAATTCATTTTCTGTCCCCCTTCATTAGAAGATTGTTCCTAATCGTAAGTACCATTAGCACTTAGTATTCTTTTCCATTAGCTAGTCATAGTTGGCATGGTTTTTTAAGAGTACATGTATTTTTTAGTAGTAATAAAATGCATGTAAGTTTTTCAAGTTTTTGGCAACATTTCATGCCTGATTCCATAGCATTGTTGCATACTAGTGTTATGTGATTTTCTTAAGTTGTGTAGTCCACTTGTATATCTTGATTAAAGTTCTTAAAAGACTGATTTAAGGATTCTTATTTTTCATGATTTATTAACCAAATCTGTGACTCGAATATCAACTTCGTATAGCTAATGTTTTGCCATTACCTTTATTAATTAAATGTTGATTGCTTGATTTACTCACCTATTTAATTATGATTTGAAATTGATTAGCTATCTTAAATGTCATGCATTTAGTTTTGGAAAGTTGTTTAGGGTGATTAATATCTTGGAGTTAGAATTTAGTATTTATTTGTTAGGCAAATATTATGGAGCTATATTAAACACTTGCGAATAATAGCTGGAATTGTTTTGTTATTGATTCACTAATTTTTATTACCAATCATTAATTTTAGGTTGTAGTCAAAGTAATATTTAAGTGGTCCACTAATAAGATTAAAAGTCCTAATTGTTTAGGGTGTTTTTATGGTAGTGTAATGATTCTTTCTTTTGATTGATTATTGTATCATTTTTAGCTGAATTTGTAGTGGTAATTTTATTAATTTTAGCTAATTTTAACATGCTATAATGGATATTCCGTTATATTTTTAAATGTATTAATTGACTAATTAATCAAAGATTTTAAATTCAAAACTTGTTTTTATTGTAGAATTGTCTTTTATAAATTTAAAAACATACATGTAAATTTATGTGATTATTACAGTTGATTTGTTTGCACATTGAGTAATTGGTGGCCATGATTTAGGCTTATTTTGGAATTGTGATAATCAGTTTTGTACCTTTTTTGGGGGCCATAAATGATGGCATTTTTGGTGCCTTGAAGAGGTATTTTGTGGCCATGATTTTGGTTTAGTTTGTGATTGTGATAATCAGTTTCGTACCTTTATTGGGGGCCATAAATGATGGCATATTTGTACCTTGAAGAAGTAATTTGTGTCATAAATGATGACGAGTTGCGTGTTGTACTCTTTTGAGCTATTTAAAATGAGTAATTGGTTATGGCTTTTTGCTGGCAACCATCTCTCTTCACTTGTTCTATAAAATTAGTATTGTAGGTTTGACGAATATTATCGGTCGTCCGTTTGACGAATTTTTTATATTTTATATTTTATATATTATCTTTTTATTATATTGTAGTATTTTATTTTATTTTATATTTGGTTGAATTTTAAATTTATTTTATCTTATTTATAAATTTTTGTTTTTGAAAATGTATTACAATTTATTCAATTTTAGTTATTTTATTATTTTCATCTCAATGTAATAGAACGACTCTTTACTTAATTTTAAATTATTACTTTATATTTTAAATAGAGGTCTAACCAAAGGGACCCCCTTTGGTTAGATTATATATATTCTTATTTTTTCTTTTAATATCTTATCATAGTATATAGGTTTTATTATTAAATAATATAATATTATTTACTTTTTGTTTTATCTCAAACTTATGTCTTTGTTTTAACTTAGTTTTCTTGATTTGTATTTGATTTTATGACTTTTCAGATTCACTTGGATGGGAAGAAGACGGAAAAGGAGATTTTTGAAGTCGGGAATGGGATTGCGATAGTAGAAGAATCAAGAAGAGTCTAGCCTTTTGTTTAGTTAGGCATGATGTAAAATGATGTACTTTTATTTTAGTTGGGCACTCTTTTTCCCCGCTTGAGATTTTTCCCCCAAAGGGTTTTGCTCATGTGGGGTTTTTTAACGAGGCCTAGTTTGGTGGATATAAAGGTTTTATTATCTAAGCTTCCGGGGGAATCTCTTTCCTATGAATCATGCGATTCATGGATTGGCTAAGCATACCTTTCGGTTAGATAATGAGCTTTTATTATCTTTTTGAGATGTTTTTCTGATTTTATATCAAGAAAATGATTTATCATTTTAGCAAAAAAAAAAAAGTACTTAAGCACATAACACATAGCTCTCATTAGTCATGCAATTCACTTAAACACTTAACAATTAAAACATGCAGTTCACGTATGTCACTTAAACACTTAACACACAACATCACCTTGACTTATAATCAACTTATAGCCTTATACTATAGAATTTATGACTTATAATTTTAATAAAAATCGGGCAGAGTTTCCTTTATAAACTAGACTATCCCGTCGGAACATAACCGACTCAAATCACAATAAAACCAATCCGATGGATTACAAATCCACCTACAAGCCCAAACATAATCTACTTATAACTAATACCATACTTATACTTAACCATTTCACCATTACGACCAATCCCAAATATCCTACAAATAGACTATCAAAGATAAAATCTGAACCGATCAGTTCCTAAAGAATGCCACTTTACTGCATAAAGATGAATTCTAATGAAAAAGTACAGAACACGAAACTTGAAGACAATTCCGAGACCTTTCCATAATGGTAAGGCTCATAAATTTTGAACAAGTACCCGATTAATTATGATTTTTCAAAGTTTAAAAATCGTAATCCCGAAGTCAACTAAAATAACTTAACTTTGACCGACCATAACTCAATCATTTTAAATCCGATTCACATGATTTTACAGCCTATTCCATGTATCTTTTCGAAAGGAATCTAAATATATAATTGGTTTTAAGATCAGATTTGATATAGGTACTGAACGAGTTAATATACAGTAGCAGTTTTAACTATATACTACTAACTTCACGTGCAACCAAGTTTAATCAGTTAACAACACAACAAATTGTTCATACATGCTATAGCAACACATAACTACTATTGACCACCTTAACCTAGCCAGAAAAAGCCACCGACGACGAGGGTTTTGACCGGAAATGAAGAATAGCTCAAATACCATACCAAAACCTCAATTTCTACCTTTAATTAGCATCACATAGACATTTAATCATCATATTAACAACTATCAGGGCTTGCATGTCAAACCCCAGCCATGTGCATACGCAATCGAACATATATACATACATATAATTCAAAATTTCAAGCAAGAACACAAGGCTAAGAATTAAACAATCAAGAGAAGGATTTTACAATTGATTTGATGATGGTTTGATGAAGAAATAGAAATGGAAGGAGGGTGGAGAGACATAGCAGATGAGAGAGATGAAGCAGTGCTGATATAATACCCCCAGGGGTATTTTCGTAAATTGTCAAATGCTGAAAATCTTTTTCCTTTCAAAATTCTGGATTTTAATCATTTTAAATCGAAATAAAATAGAAAATTAAAATAAAAATAATTTTTAAAATTCTAAAATAAATTTTATGAAATTACAGACCTCCCCATATTTTTAAAATAATTTTTGGATCAAAAATGAATTTTATATGATTTTTACAAGTTTAACATCTTTAAATGGAATAAAGCCTTTTTAAATCATTTTAAAATACTTACGCACATAATAAAATACTCTCACAAATTCTAAAAACTAAATAATATCATAAAGATGATAATGCAAAAGATTTCATGATTCAAAACGTCTCCGATGATTTTATAAAAATCTCAGAAGATTAAAAATGCATATTTAAAATAATTTTAATGCTTCAAAAATAAAATAAAAATTCCACAAGCACATATAACACTTAACAATCATGACATAGTCATATAAACATGATTCCACACATACTTTGATTTCTCAAAAATATTCATAGCACATAATTCACCTTTAACAATTAAATAATTGTTTTAAATAATCACGAAAAATCTAGGTCGTTATATAATTGATTCCTAGGAGATTAGTTACCTAAGATATAGAAATATATAGTCTGAGGAAAGATTTGTATCATTTAGATCCTGATTTTGAGGAGCCTGTCAAGGCACTGATGTATAGGTGCTTTTCTATATATGTTTGTAATCAGCCTCTGATAAGAAGATGAAGCATTTCCCAATACATCTCAAAAAGCTTTAATTCGGTAAACAGGTATCATGACCTGAGGAACCAACTGATCACAGGCTCTTGTCGTTATAGCTCATTCTCCTACCTACGATAACGTGAAATGGATTCAGGTGTTCGGCTTGATTTACGTCCTCTAACTTTAACTCGACAATAGTGTGTACAATAACAATAATAATTTTGAGCAAAAGGTACAAATTTTATAGTGAATCCGGGTTTATTTTCGGAGAAAATGACGTATGCATGTAAATATGTGTTTTTAATCAATTCGAGGGGTTTTTTTTAACAAATTAAGTAGTCAGGACTACGAATCTAGCTAAAATTCAGGGTTATGGGCTAAAAATAAAAAAAATTGAACTATAACAACATATCTTGGCTAATGGGGGCTTGTCTGGCCTAAAATGTATGTATACATTACAGAAAAGATTAAAGACTGCATTTTTCTTAAAGGTTTAAGGGGGTTTCAGTTCTTACTAGGTTCAGTTAGAACTCTTTTTTCAAGAGCTTGTTGATAGAGTCGAGTCCAGTGGCATCAAAATCAAAGGACAGAGCACACTCCCTCCTTCTAGCATCAATAATAATTCCAAACCCCGATCTAGTCGTTACTCGTCGTTCCCACGCTCGGAACGTGGTGTAACTGCTGGTTGGGCATCTACAAAACAATATCGGAGGGAGGTTTGGGCCCCGCTATGCCTCTAACGTGAGAATAAAAATAAGTTTTAGAAGATATAACCAAGAAATGAGAGTAATCTAAATATGTGGGGTGTGTGTATGTTAGAGAGAGTAATCCCAAACCCTTTTTTCTTGGTATGGTGATAACTGCTATCATGAAATTGAATTTTAGGTAATGTGAACATGACCTAGGACCTATAGATGTATTACACGTGTTTAGGTGGAAATTGTGGTGGCATGTGTCGGGACCATTCTAGCGTGTGACTTGATGAGATCTTGATCATGTCGATCATCGATTATTGTTAGTTGTCACTATCATATGAACTCCTCAATCATGACTCAATCCCGTATCTAAACTGATACTAATTATAACTGATATCACTTATTCTCACACTATTGACCTATAATCATAGTTTGGGTCCAAAATGGACTTTAATCATATTTAGGCCATATTTAGCCTATCAATTGGTATCCTTCTTTTTTTTCATTAGATTAGATGGTTGTTTCGAATCCTTATTATAGATAAAAACCTAGGCATTCTATTATGGCCCCGTTTGGGATTTCATATATTGGTTGGCTTATGGCTTAAAAGCCTATAAGAGCTTATGAGGGGTTGTTTGCCTACCCAACTTAGTGCATGTTTGGCTCACCATTAAGTGGGCTTAAATGATGAGAAACCGGTTTCTAGCTTATGGGACATGTTTGGCAAAATAAGTTGAACGAGCTTATTTATATGAATAAGTTTATAAGTTGAAAGTTGTAAATCCTAACATTCAATTTTCAACTTATTCTGTTTTCTCGATACACGCAATATATAATATCCTTCAAATCTCCAAAATCATATATCTTTTGATCCGTTCATTAGAAAATTGATATATATATATATATATATATATATATCAAATCTTTCTACTCATCGAGATTTATCCATTGATATATATTAGAAAACAAATATTTTGAAAATAATAAAAAAATGTTAACTTATAAGCTCTAATTTACCAAACACTCTACTGATTTATAAGTTCTGATTTACCAAACTCTCTACTGACTTATTAGCTTTGATTTACTTCTCACTTATATGACACTTATCAACTATAAGCTATAAATTACTTGTTTTAAGATACCCCAAACGGGCCCTTATTAGCTCAACTTATAACTTACTAGCTTATAGCCCGTGCAAAGCACGGGTTACTTTTAATTTTTTATAATTTATTTATAGTGTAATATGATATTATAAATATTAATTTTAATATGTTATTGGAAGAATTCGAACATTAAATCTTTGTATATTATAATTTTTAGTATTAAATATAAATTAATATGTTGTTAGTTTGTATATAATAACTTTTAGTATTTTTTATCTAATGGACATGATCTATTTGAATTGAAAATCTAACGGTTGTGAATGGTTTGGTTAACCAAACTACAAACTACAAAAGATCTCGGGTTTGCTTATAATAATATTGTTAGGATTTATGGGTGATATCGTAGAGACAACTTAATAGTACTTAGTTTATTTGTATAGGCTAAGTAGAACATACTGTCACAGCCAGAGTGTGTTCTTGTAATCAAATAATTGCTGAAATGTAATAAGTATGTATCTTGGAAGAAGTTCATTGATATGTTCAAGCCTCAAGAGAATACATCAGTTCGATAGCAATAATAAACTTACTGTCAATACATTGATGGTAACGTTACAAGAAGACTTCATGTTGCAAGGTCACGACAGCAAGTCTCATTTGACAGCAACATTGGCTGAAGCAGGGGACAACAACATTCTCACACTTGACAGCAAGTTTGGAGTTCCAACAGCAACATTGGCGGGAGCTCATACTGTCAACTACTGAATATTCCTATGACAGTAAACTTGGCGGCAAGGGTTACTGTCTCATTGAATTATTTGATTTGGGGATTTTATCTCAGTCAAACCCCTGTGACAGTTTAGATGTTCGAGAAACAGATTTGCTGCAATTCGTCAAAGATTGTAGCAGACCTGCAAGACTACGACAGAAGCTTGAGAGATCACAAGACGAGGCTCGAAAATTCAAGAGTATGACAAGTCTGCATCTACTAGAATTGTTATAGCTAATTTTGGAAAGAACCCAAAATGCCTTATGCTTAATGATAACTCTGTTTGTATAGCATTTTAAGGTCACATAGGTGGGCAACTTGTGAGGAGCTACCACTTGAAAATGACAACAGCTCCGCGACCCAAGTTACTGAGATGCTAGAGAAAGATTAGTCTATATAAAGACACATCTCTCATTCTTTCTGTAGTGATTTCCTTCAAGAAGTCGAAGCTTGAGAAAACAATTTTTCTCGAGGTTGTAGCAACACATTACAAAATAAATAAAATATTTATTTTGTGAGAACATCTTGAATTAGTACTTGTGTTTGCAATTCTTGTGTAGATAGTTTACAATCTTTATCATTGTTGTTGAGCTAAAGATTTGAAATTATCTATATTACATTGAGCTAAAGATTTGAAATTATCTATATTGCATTCAACCCCCTTCTGCAATATACTCCGGGACCAACAACTGGTATCAAAGCAACAGATTGATATACAAATCTGAAGATCATGACGAGTGTTCAGAAGTCAAGTGGTATCAAGATTCCAGTCTTTGATAAAGAGAAATACAATTTCTGGAAAAGAAAGATCTTGTTATTTATCAAAGCTGCCCATCCACTATACATGGGAATCCTTGAGAACGGCCCCTTCATTCCTCAAAAGGAAGTAGCTGCTGCTACTGTAAATGACGAAGTCATTCCAGCCCATTGGGTTACCAAGAGGCCTTCAGAATACACAGAGACCGAAAAGGAGAAAGTAGCCTTGGATGACTACTTACAACTTATCTTGCTCGACTCTCTCACTTTAGACAAAGCCATGTGTGGTAATGTCATGGGATGTTCATCTGCAAAAGAGATGTGGAGTAAGATAGAGCTACTGTGTGAAGGAAGTGAAGAGGTCCGAGAAAATTAAAGGCAAATCCTTGTATCACAATATGAAGCCTTCATGGCCAAGCCAAATGAAGAACTCACACACATGTTTGTAAGGTTCAATAAGCTAATAGTTGAGTTACAAATTCATGGGAAGTTCTATGATAGAAAGGAGATCAACATCAAATTTCTACTCACTCTCCGTGAGCATCTTGAGCACAAAGTCACAACCATAAGAGAAGGAAAAAACTTGAGCGATGTCTCTCTAGAAACTCTTTATGGTGTGTTCAAATCATACGAACTCGAACTCTTTCAAAAGAGAGCTATTCAAACTGGAACCAAAGGAAAGTTGGCAAACATGTCAGGAGCCCTTGTAGCTCATGAACCACAAGTAGTTTGTCCAAGTGAATCCTCACAAAGTTCACAACCACCACAAGTACCACCATTGAAGATTGAAGAGGTGTTGGATGACGAGAAGAAGGTGGTTCTGCAGCTCAAAGACGTTGAAGATGAAGACTTCTACACTATAGAAGAGATTAAAAGCATGGATAATCCAACCATGGCTTATATGGCTAAGAGATTCAAGAACATCAAGTTCAGAAGGGACAAGTCATACAAGCCACAGGGTCAAACATCTAAGTTCAACAAGGGGAGTTTTTCAAAAGCTGCTGGTGGTGCCACGAGAGGTGGATACAAGACCGGGATGGTGGATAGGTCGAAGTTCAGGTGTTACAACTGCAATGAGCTAGGCCATTTTGCTACTGAATGCAGAAGACCAAAACAGAATCAAGGAAAAGGATCTGGAAATCAGTTTAAGAGGAATCAAGGTAAAGCCTATGTGGCTGAAGGAAAATGCTGGGATGATTCTGAAGATGAGGAAGAAGAAGAGTTTTTAAACTTGGCCCTCATGGCTAAATCTGATGATGAAGCTTCTAGTTCCTCAACTCAGGGCAAAAAATAGAAGCAAGTCATGTGGATCATCGATAGTGGATGTTCTAGACACATGACAGGTGATATAGCCCGGCTATCACATTTTGTGGAGAAAGCCGGCCCAATAATAACTTTTGGAGACAACAGCAAAGGTTACACTGTGGGATATGGCTGTTTGGAAATTGGAAATGTTGTCATTGAAGACATTGCTCTTGTAGATGGATTGAAGCATAACCTACTCAGTGTCAGCCAGTTCAGTGACAGAGGATTTAAGGTTGACTTTGATATGATGGTTTGCAATATCTATCATAAGAAGGATGGAAGCCTCTCCTTGAAAGGAGTCAGCAAAGGAAGCTTGTTTGTTGCAGACTTAAATTCTGTGAAGAAAGACAAGGCTTACTATTTTTACTGTAAAGCATCAGTTGGTGAAAGCATGCTTTGGCACAAGAAGCTCTCCCATCTCAATTTCAAGAATATGAATATTCTGATGAAGAAGGATTTGGTGAGAGGACTATCTCAACAGGAATTCTGTCAAGAAGGATTGTGCGAGGATTGTCAAATGGGTAAATTGAAAAGATCAGCGCACAAGTCAAAGCAATTGAATACCAACACTGAGCCACTCAAATTAATTCATATGGATTTGTTTGGTCCAGTAAATGTTCAATCTCTTGCAAGAAAGAGATATGCCCTGGTAATGGTGGATGATTACTCGAGGTACACTTGGGTAAAGTTCTTAGAGATAAAGGACGAAGCTGCTCAAGAAATCATTGATCACATAAGAGTTCTTGATAGAACCCCGAATGCAAAAATTCAATATCTGAGAAGTGACAATGGTACTGAGTTCAGAAATGCCACATTGGGAAACTTCTGCAAGGAAGAAGGCATTGTCCAACAATTCTCCACTGCCAGGATACCACAACAAAATGGAGTTGTAGAAAGGAAGAATAGAACTCTCATTGAAGCTGCGAGAACTATATTGAATGATTCTAAATTACCAACATATTTCTGGGCAGAAGCTATTAATACAGCTTGCTACACACAGAACAGAACCTTGATCAACAAGACTCATGGAAACACTCCTTACTATCTGTTAACAAGAAAGAAACCAATTATCAAATATTTTCATGTATTTGGGAGTAAGTGTTTCATGATGATTGACAACCATGAAAGGAAAGGAAAGTTTGATGCTAAAGCTTATGAAGGCATTTTCATGGGATATGGATTAGAAAGGACTGCGTACAGAGTCTATGTCATTGATCACAAAGTCATTGAAGAAAGTGTAAATGTTTTGATGAAACCAAGTTCCCTGGATTACAAGAGGATGGTCAATCGGAGCCTCTTAGATGTGAAAATCAAGGTTACTTGGAGGAAGAAGAAGTTGTTTCTGATGAACCTACTTGCACTCAGTCCATTGAGTTTGGAAGAGATGTTGTCAACACCAATGATGTTACTCAAACTCCAGCTCAGTCTCAAACAATAACTCCAAATCATCAGAATGAGTATGAGTCTGGAGATGTTGAAGAACATGAAGGAGAAACCATCAATGGTGGAGAATCAACTCCTCAAAGAGGAACTGATCAAGCAGATCAAGAAAGAAGCTTGCCTAGAACCACTAAGTGGAACAGAGATCACACTAGCAATCTAATCATTGGTGATCCCACTACTGGTATAAGGACAAGGAGAAATGTTTCTTCTGACAGCATGTTCTCTTGCTTTCTATCTCCAACTAAGCCAAAGTCAATTGATGAAGCATTGTCGGATTCAGATTGGGTGATAGCCATGCAAGATTAGCTCAACCAATTTGAAAGAAACAATGTATGGAAGCTAGTCCCTAGACCTAAAGGGAGATCAGTTGTTGACACAAAATGGGTCTTCAGAAACAAACTGGATGAAGGTGGAAACGTGACAAGGAACAAAGCAAGACTAGTGGCCAAAGGATACTGTCAACAAGAAGGAATAGACTATGATGAAACATTTGCACCTATTGCCAGACTTGAAGCCATAAGAATTTTCCTAGCCTATGTTGCACACTGTAACTTCAAAGTGTTCCAAATGGATGTTAAAAGTGCTTTTCTCAATGAAGAGCTAGAGGAGGAAGTGTACGTTGAACAACCACCTGGATTTGAAGATGCTGAATTGTATGACTTTGTCTACAAACTGTTCAAGGCACTTTATGGATTGAAGCAAGCCCCTAGAGCTTGGTATGATACTCTCTCTACCTTGTTGTTGGAGAATCAATTTGTAAGAGGTGTTGTGGATAAGACACTGTTCTACAAGCATCATGGCAAAGACATCATTCTGTTGCAGATCTATGTTGATGATATAATCTTTGGTTCTACAAATGAGAAGCTGTGTGAAAAGTTTTCATCTCTTATGAGGAACAAATATGAGATGAGTATGATAGGAGAACTGTCATTTTTCCTAGGTTTACAAATTCATCAAAAGGATGATGGCATCTTCATTTTCCAAGAGAAATATGTCAAGGAACTTCTCAAAAAGTTCAACTTAGAAGATGCATCACCTTCCAAGACACCTATCTCTACTGCAACCAAACTGGATTTGGATCCTAAAGGAAAGAAAGTGGATTCTAGTACCTACAGGGGCATGGTGGGATCATTGCTGTATCTAACTGCTAGCAGACCAGATATTATGTTTGCTACATGTCTCTGTGCAAGGTTTCAAGCTGATCCAAAAGAGTCACACTTGGTAGCAATCAAGAGAATCTTTAGATATCTCAAAGGTACTCCAAATTTAGGCCTTTGGTATCCTAAAGATTCTGGATTTGATCTGATAGGATATTCGGATTCAGACTATGCTGGATGCAAGATTGACAGAAAAAGTACAACAGGAAGCTGTCAATTTCTTGGTGGAAGATTAGTGTCATGGTTTAGCAAGAAGCAGCATTCTGTGTCTACCTCAACTGCGGAAGCTGAATACATTGCAGTTGGAAGTTGCTGTGCTCAAATTCTTTGGATGAAAAATCATTTAATGGATTATGGTTTAGAGTTGTCCAATATTCCCATTTATTATGATAACACCAGTGCCATAGCCATCTCAGATAATCCAGTTCAACACTCCAGGACGAAGCACATTGATATTAGACATCATTTCATCAGAGAGCATGTTGAAAAGGGAACTGTGAAGCTGGTTTATGTTCCAACAGAAAAGCAACTTGCAGACATCTTCACGAAGCCACTAGATGAAGAAACCTTCAACAGGTTGGTAAGTGAATTGGGAATGCTAAATCTGGTATGTTAACTTACTAGTTTTTACATTTTCAAAATGGTTAAATCGCAGCTTGTGACCGTAGCTTTCAATGTTACTGTCATGAGAAGTTAATGTCGTATATGCTACTTGGTTAATTGACAGCATGTTTGCTATGACTATGCTAAATTCAAATTACATGCCTATTTTAACTTATGTAATGAGTAGTCACGTGACATAAATTTAAACCATACGCACGCCAGTGACAACTAGTCATGTCATTTGAAATGAACCCGGGTATTTGTCAGACCTTTATTTTAAAGTTTAATACTTTATTAAGAGGAAACGTATGGGAAAACGTAGAGTCACCTAGGGTCCTATAAAATGCTCATGAGCCTAAGGTCACTTCATACTCAATCACTCACGTCCTGAGAAGAAGGATATCCTCTACAATGGAAAACAAAGATGTCATTTCCCAGAAGCCAAAAATCTGGTGCGAACCAGGGCACGAAGAAGAAATCGAGGATCTCTTCAAAGTGATGGATGAGGTGCTGGAAGAAGAATTGGCAGAGAAAGAGAAGGCTGCCAAGGAAAAGGTCGAGAAGGAGCTTGAGGACTGGGTGGAGATGCTAGTCTTCGTCGAAGTACTCCTAAAGGCAGAAGGATTGACTGACGAAATGGTTCATATAGAACTGTATGAGCTTGTTTCCGATGATGAAGAGAATGTGTAATCTTAATTATTAATAAGAGAATCTTCTCATCTTTTGTACTATTCATGCTTTTTCTGCTATATTCCTTTATCTTGGTTATCTGCTGGGTAATGCTTGAATGCATGTGTGCTTGTGTGTGTGGATGTATGTGGATGTGTGCTTGCTTAACAAATATGTGTTTAAATCGATTAAATGCTAATTGGTAATTTTACTCTTAAGCAATGGGCGAAGTCGATTAAAATTCATGACACAAATTATTTCCGCACAAGTTGCTGTCAATAAGTGAAGATGCTGTCACGATGTGCCTTGACAGCAAGTTCCTTATCAGCAATGGAAAAAGTTTCTGTCATGAAATTTTAAATGAAATTGCATAAATTGCTTAATGGTGACAACATGTTCTTGCGCCGATGTTACTGTCAAGCAAAACTTGCTGTCATCCTCCTAAATTACTAATGAATTTGTTACAGCACACAGGTTACTGTCAAGATTAGTGGACCAATTTAATTGGGATTTTAGCTCCATGATTTACAGCCACTAAAAAGTAACTACCCACAATACCACGTGACTGATTAATGGGCTAAGACATTGCTACTTTCCCTTCTTCAGTAAAACATTTGCTATTTTCATGTAAGCAACTGTCAAACACACAACACTCAATATAACCTCTCTTTATCAAAAGCAAAAATCTCTCTCTCCCAAAACTCAAAGCAAAAAATGGAACCCAAACAATCCTCTTCTCAAACAAACTTTGCTGGTATTCTCTCTGCTGGAGATGCTGGTGAAGGTTTCAAAGGACTCGTATCCTTTATAAACAAGTCCTATCTAGGTCATGATATAACCTCTACTCCATCTTTGGACCTAGAAAGACTTGAAGAATTCTGGAAATCTGCCTTTGTTCCAGGAGGTGCAGGTAAAGACACCAGAAACTGCAAAATCAAAGGGGTTACCTGCATCCAATAAAAGGTATTAATGAAGCTTTGGGAACTGGACTGCAAGCTAAAGAATCATACAAGGAACTTGCAAGTGATGAAACCCTGAAGAAGTTTTTCTTGAAAATTGGGTATTCTGGTCCTGTCCTCGAAGAGGGTACAATAAATTGGTACTCAACTAGTGAAATGGACAGAAAGTTTTTGAGAAAAGAATGGAGCATGATTTTTGATGTCATGGTGAAGGTTTTCTCAACCAAAACCACTGGCTAGAATGGAATTCCCTCCTAAATCAAGAAGCTCACTCGCTCTCTAGTCCATGGTTACAAAGTGGATGTTGGAAAGCTGCTTATGAGTCAACTCAAGTCAGCTCTGAGCAGGAAGGTACATGTCTATCCTCGCTTTCTTATAATGTGTTTAAATTCATTATGTGGTACTGATGATAATGCATCTCTAACTATGGAGTGCAATGTTTTGAAAAGAAATACACACACATCACTCAATTCACAAAATTTGAATGCATATATTCCACTCTGTTTCACCAAACACATGGCTGATCAAGAGCCTAATCTTGATTTTGAACTACCTTCTGGGTATGTTAATTTCTCCCTTGAGAATGAAGCTGAATTAGACCCAAATTCAATTAACCCACATTTTACACCATTCGTTCCAATCAGACCTTCCAAACAAACAAAAGCCACAAAAATAGCCTTGCAAGAATCCAAGAAAAGACCCTTTGAAACTGGAGTTTGTGGTAGTTCTGAGAATGTTGAAAGAGAAACTGCACCTGGTGCAGCAAATAAGGATGTTAGTAAAAGTGAACCCACAGTGGTTCCTCTTGAGTCTAAGAAGAAGAGAGCTAAAAGGGACAAAACCACTGTCAGCCACCCCTCAGTCTCATAAAAGGCTGTGGAGAATAAAAGGGAATCAAACACATCCCTAGGTGCTTCTTCTCAACAAGAAGTATCTATTGAAACTGGCCTGTCTCCCAAGGCATCCTGTAAAGAGTCTGCACAACCTCATGTACTCACTCATGAGGAGCCTACACTTGCAGAAATGCACATGGAGTTAGGGCACAGTGAGGGTCATGAAACTTCTACTCTTGATGTTCCACAAGTTATCTCTGTGGAACAGCCAGAAATCTCTTCTATACCATCACCTTCTTTATTCTCTAATCCATCAATTGTTTCTTCTCAACAACCTAGAGAAGGGGACAGTCCCAACCCTTCAGGTTTTGATCATCCATCTCAAGTCATGGATGAGCCCCCATTAAGTGGTCCACAAGAACCCATTTCTCAAAGTGAAATGGATACCACTCCCTCCAACACTGAGCTAGATCAAGATGGTAATCTGCCAGAAAATGAAATAGCCAACATCTTGGTTGACCTCCAAAAAGCAACTGACCTTCAGGAAGTTGTTGTCACAACCTCAGCTGCTATCAAAGACACCACAAAAGTTGTTGTCAACCCACCTGTGGACAGTAACATTTTGGGCAAAGATGTTGTCACCTCTTCACAGTTTGATCAAGATTCAGTAATTGTTGAAGATGCTTCTGATAATGATCATGTGCTAATCTCTACTTTCAGAAAGGTCAAATCTAAACATTCTCTTTCAATGCATGTAAGTACTGCTCATACCCATGCATCTAGGATGAGTGAGGGAGTGCAAAAGAAAGAGAGATAAAAGAAAAGAGAGGTGAGCATAAAAATGAGAGGCAACCAAATGAGCTGGCAAAAGGAGACACAAGGTGGAGCAACAAGCAAGGGGGAGTCTAGAAGAGAGGGGGAGTAAATGGAAGAAGATGGAGGTGGAAGTAAGGGGGAGCAAAATGCAAATGAAGATAGAATCTTTGGTGAAGAGTTGAGAGCTAGTGGAATTGGTGAATCTGTTGAAGTAAATGGTGAGCCAATGTTGGTGACTAAAGAAATATTGGAGCAATTACAAAGGGCTCAAACATCAACATTGCCTCCTCTGAAAATCAATGAACCATCTCCTGAAGTCATGGAAACTCCACTTCAGAAACATTGGAGAGAAATGGAAGAATCCAACAGACTCGGCAAAGGCAAAGACAAAATGCCTGAAAATGTAAATCCTACAACAGGATACATTTGGTCTGATGGAAGTGGATATAGTCCAGAAGAGGCAGAAAAGATGATGGTTAGCTACATGGAGAGTACTTTGCAGAACAAAGATGAAGAATTCAGTGCATTGGTGAATAGTAGCATAAAAGAGGCAGGAGGAGTATATAAAAAACTGTCACCAATACTGAAGGACAAAATAACAAGTATCTCTGTAAAGGTGAATCTGAAGAAAAGATGGGCAGTTGATGTTTATCTGAAAACTGGCATCTCTATATTCATTACAATGCAGCTACTGCAAAGTCTGCAAGCTAGAGTGCTGAATGCCATGGGAACAAAAGTGAAAGCAAATTATACAATCTTCAATAATGATCTGCTAGCACAATTTAAAGGTCTTATTGAAGAAAATCTACCAGAAATGATTGAAGAACCCTATGGTATTTGCTACAGAACAACCACAAGCACAGGAGCTAAAAGGATTGGATTTCTGATCCTAAGTGAAGAACCCAGATTGCACTCTAAAACAATTATGGGAGTGCTGAAACAGATCCTCAAATCTAAGATAAACAAAGACAAAGTCAAGGCTGTCAAAGCTATTCACAAACTGCTGGCAAAGAGAGATGAAAGTCTTAGCTCTTAAGTGAAGAAATTGATTTCTGAAGCTAATGCCAGAAGAAGTGAAAGTGGTGGAAGCTGCACATATGATGACACCCTTGATGATGATGATCTTGATGTAACTGGAGAATCTGGTACAAGTGGAAATGGTCAAGAAACTACTGAGATTACTGGAAGTCAGACTCAGGAGGAAGCAAAGGAAGAAGCTCCCAAGGATGATAAGAAAGATGTTGAAGCTAAAGATGAGGGAGAGATAGACATTCTTGACACACTGGAAGGAAGTACCTTAAGATTTGTTATTGACTGTTTTGATGCTGAAAAAGATACTGTCAACAAAGAAGCTGTCAAGAATGGTGAGGTTACTGTCAAAGAAGCTGTTGTCAAAGAAGACACTGTCATGAAAGACACTGTCAAGAGCTTGAATGAAGAAGCTGTCACAGACAAAACTGTCAAGACATCCAAGTCTAGGAAGATAAAACAAATAGCAAAATCCTGGCGTACAGTTCCAAGAAAGGGCAAGACAAAGGCTGCAGCAAGGAAAAAGAAGCATGGAGTGGTGTTTCTTAAGAAGCCTATTCGAAGAAGAGAAACAAAGAACTTCGAAATCCAGAAGGAAGCTGTGACACGAGATATCACTTTAGTCGAATTGGAGTTGGATAACTCTAAGGAATATGCATCCAGATACATTCTTTGAAAAGATAAAGGAAAAGTCATGTTTATTGAGAAGGATTTCACTATGGTGAATATGTCAACAATAATAGACAGATACACTCTCAAACAAACATCACAAGAAGTAAGGCGTAGAGTTAATTACTTCGTGCTGGAAAGAATGGTGGAGCTTATGGGGACGTATGAAAATGTTCCTAAGAAAGCCATGGAACACATCAAAAAGTACCGTGCTGAAAGATATGCTGAACTTTATGAGAGATATGGTGATTGGAGAAATATCGATGATGCGAATGAGGATATGAGTATAGATGAGGAAGAACTTGTGTCTAAGTATGATTGGACAGAAAGGATGCCCTCCTATACACCTAAAGCAATGGCTGCCTATGAAGTCGAATTAGCTGCTGAAGCTGCTAGGAGAAAAGCTAATATTGGTAAACAGACTGCTGAGGTAGTGGAAGCTGAGCTGAAAGAAAAATGCAAGAAAGTCAACAAGATGAATAGTGAAGCTCCAAACTATCAGCCATGTGCACTGGAAAATCCTCTCAGGATCATAGATGGCAAAGAAGAAATCTATGTAGATAGTTTTCACAAGCTGAGGACCAGTGTACTGAAAGGTCTATACTGGAAAGTTGTTGGATCATCTCACAAACTGGAAATGCTGTGTGCATGGGAATTGGAAGTTATTTTTGATATTAGGAGAGATGAAGATCCAAAACTTGACAGAAACAGAAGAGTGACCTTGAATTCTTTTCCTGGCAGAAGATTCAAGATTGAGAACAACATCTTGAAATTCAGAACTTACACTTATGATTTTGAATCATGGTTTGATCTGAAAGATGTTCAGAATGTCTCTTCTAAACAAATCCAACAGTACATTGATGAGATTGAAGATGATGTTGTATCTGCTGATGAAAAGAAGCTAGTGCAAGATCTCAGAAAGTACTTGGAAGAAGCTCTCCACAGAAAGAGAGAGAACAGACAGAACAGGAAAGCTTAATAACAAGATAAGTAAATCTCATATCTACTCAACCTCGAGGGGTACTTGTTTTGCTTTAGATCATTGTCCTATGTAATGCTAAATGCTTGGAAATGTTCTAGAATCCTATTCTGATCTATGTTAGTTAAGTTGTCAGCATGCTTGTATTGAGAATTTGTTGTTATTGTCCATAAAAACAAATTGGGGGAGATTGTTAGGATTTATGGGTGATAGCGTAGAGACAACTTAACTAGTACTTAGTTTATTTGTATAAGCTAAGTAGAACATACTGTCATAGCCAGAGTGTGTTCTTGTAATCAAATAATTGCTGAAATGTAATAAGTATGTATCTTGGAAGAAGTTCATTGATATGTTCAAGCCTCAAGAGAATACATCAGTTCGACAACAATAATAAAGTTACTGTCAATACATTGATGGTAACGTTACAAGAAGACTGCATGTTGCAAGGTCACGACAGCAAGTCTCATTTTACAACAACATTGGCTAAAGCAGGGGACAGCAACATTCTCACACTTGACAGCAAGTTTGGAGTTCCGACAGCAACATTGGCAGGAGCTCATACTGTCAACTACTGAATATTCCTTGACAGCAAACTTGGCGGCAAGGGTTACTGTCTCACTGAATTATTTGATTTGGGGATTTTATCTCAGTCAAACCCTGTGACAGTTTAGATGTTCGAGAAACAGATTTGCTGCAATTCGTCAAAGATTGTAGCAGACCTGCAAGACTACGACAGAAGCTTGAGAGATCACAAGACGAGGCTCGACAATTCAAGAGTATGACAAGTCTGCATCTACTAGAATTTTTATAGCTAATTTTGGAAAGAACCTAGAATGCCTTATGCTTAATGATACCTCTGTTTGTATAGCATTTTAGGAAAGGTCACATGGGTGGGCAACTTGCGAGGAGCTGCCACTTGAAAACGACAACAGCTCCGCGACCCATGTGACTGAGATGCTAGAGAAAGATTAGTCTATATAGAGACACATCTCTCATTCTTTCTGTAGTGATTTCCTTCAAGAAGTCGAAGCTTGAGAAAACCATTTTTCTCGAGGTTGTAGCAACACATTACAAAATAAATAAAATATTTATTTTCTAAGAACATCTTGAATTACTACTCGTGTTTGCAATTCTTGTGTAGATAGTTTACAATCTTTATCATTGTTGTTGAGCTAAAGATTTGAAATTATCTATATTGCATTCAACCCCCCCCTTCTGCAATATACTCCGGGACCAACAAATATAGTATAGATAGGTTGATAAGTTGAACGACCAACTTATTTCTTATTTACTTGATTTCTTTACTTGTTTAATAATTTATATTTTTATATTTATGTTTTTAAATGTATTTTTAATTTAAAATACTTGAATTGATATTATTGTGTTACATAATATTTTTTTTGATTTAATTTTAAAAATAATTCACCAACTTATAAGTAAATTTATCCAAACACCTCTATAACTCATCTATAACTTATAAGTATTCTTGCACTTATCACTTATATGACATTTATACTTTTTAGATAAAAGCTACTCATTTTACGATACCCCAAACACCCACTATATAAACGTCATTTTTTACTTAAATTTTTTTTATTTTTTTTGCATAATTTTTTCTTAAGATGAATTTTTTTCCGAGGCATGTGAGCCGGTGAGGGGATCTTTAATGCTATTATAGTACTATTTTGAAGTAGGCCTGTATGAAATATTTATTTTGAAATTAAATTAAAATTTTACTGTTACGACAAAAATGAAAAATTTATAGTGAAATTTTAATATTGATCAAAAAATATGAGAAATTCAAAGTGTTATATTTTAATTTCTAATATTTTAATTTCTATCAATTACATACAAAAAGGAGAAAAAAGATCCTGATATTACCTAACATAATTATCTAAGTTAAGACTTTTTTTAGTATAAAAAAGTGATAACAATTTTATAAATAATTGCATCAAAACCCGTGCGAGGCACGGGTCTGCTAGCTTAAATTGTATTTTTTAATCAAACTATTCAGGATCAATGTTGTTTGAAATATGTGATTGATTTTCTTAAAGTTTTTCTTGTTGCCGACATATGTGGTTATTTTGTACTTACTTTGTTAGGTCCAATATGTTTGTAAAAGGGGGGGGGTTGAATACAAACAGTACTGTTTAATCGAAATTTGTCCGGATAAATTTAATTTATATTTTGACAAATTTGAGCGGAATTAAATGAAACAAAATTCAAGTTGAATATAAATTATATTAACTTGAGGGGTTTGTTACAAATACAGTACAAAAATTATATCTAGTTAATAAAAACAAATTAGAAAATTCGACATGAATTTTTCTAGATTTGTTAATAAAAATCAAGATATAGATTAGGAGTAAAAACTTGTTAATAGTACAAGAGTATCAAGTAAACAAGTTCTATCGGATCAGATATTAAAAATAAGATGAACTTGATTTTCTATGAACTTTTCTGCTCCTGCAGGTTGTGTTTTTGATGAGAGAGAAGAGAGAAAATTGCCTTCTTTTTGAATGTAATATTCTTGTCTAATTGATATATGTCGCCTGTGTCTTCATATATATTGTCTACTGCCTCTTTTTCTTCAATTATAACTGTCAAGACAATAGACAAGACAAACTGTTCTTCCAAGACAATCAATTTTGTACTGCCAAGACAATAGGCAATACAATCGGCAAGACAATCAGGTTCTTCCAAGACAATCGGCAAGACAATTAAATTCTGAGATATTTGTCTTGCTTTATCAATAATTATCATTCTGTCTGAAGCTTTTTCTTTTTGATCATTATCAAGACAATCTGATTTGAACTGTCAAGACAATCGTCAAGACAATCAAATCAGATTTTTATTCTCCTTTTTTTAAAGCTGTTGAGAATAATCATTACCAAGACAATCGGCAAGACAATCAGAGATTGTCTTGCTTTATTGATTTTCTTCTTCAAGACAATCAGTGATTGTCTTGTTTTTCTGAATTCCTTCTTCAAGACAATCGGCAAGACAATCACAGATTGTCTTGCTAGTTCATTTTTTCAGTTTTAAATTAAGCTGATTAATAAATAATCATTTCAATTTAAACTTACTTAAATAATAATTATTCAGATTTAATTAATTTAATAATTAATTTAATTAATGAATTAATTCTTGATGAATTAATTTATTAATTAAATTGACTACTTGATTTAAATTAATTAAAGAAGAATAATTATATATCCTTGGATTGTCTTAATTCTTTTCTGAATCACTGAAAGTAATAAAGGAATACCACTGAATATTTTGTTGACGTTCCATGCACGGTCTGGTTCATGAACGACTAACTTTAATGACTGTCCTTTAATTTTCACATTAAAAATGTGATTCATTTTTCTTCTCATCTCTTTCTCATTCTTGTACTCCACTGTATTCTATCTGAACCTGTCACTCTAGAAATCTCTGTCTTAGAAATAAATCCACTTCTTTGATGCTATACTGAGGCTTGATCAGCAATCTGAGCTTCTTCCAGTGTAAAACATCAAAACTATAGATTGACTTTAGGGTTTTTCTTCTGACAGATAGTATCCTCTGAGATTCCTGTGACAGTTAAAGTTATTTACTTATTACAATCTAAGCTTAAGTTGAGTTGAGTCCTCGAACTACAAATAGACTGTGTCATATGCCTTTCAATCTCCCCCTATTTGTTTGTTAGAAAATAACAAGCAAATACGTAGAGGATTACTCAACTAACTCAACTTAACTTAGTAAAAGAAAAAACTTTAAATACAAAGTAAATAAAAGAAAGGTTCTGGTTTATATTTAACATTGTCCAGATTCAAACAAAAAAGATAAATACAAGATAGATGATCCTCTAGACTGATCATATAATACAATTTTCTATCTTGTCTGTAAGAACCCTAATTTTTGCTATATTTTCTTTTATATAATATCATGTGGCATTGTCAATTGGAACCTTTCTAGTCATCCCTGTTGTTTAATGGAATTGATTGTCTGAGAAACTATGTTGTTGCATTCACTATGTAAGATAAAGGGAAGGTTGTTGAAAGCAAGAGTCTTATTGTTAGTAAGAATTATAAAACTTGGGATTTGAGAATTATTGGAGTATTAAAAGATTTATTAAGGATTATGACGAGGAATTATGGATATTCGAGGAATTTACACAATTAAGTACTTAAGGAATTACTAGGGAAATCTCTACGCGACAAAATATTATTACGAGAGATTAATTAAGATACGATACGAATTAAAGATTAAGTGACAAGCATTGGTGGAAGAATAATGATACAAGGAGTAGTATTGCATGCAAGTCCCATGCAACTAAGTAGTTAGGAAAAGCAAACTAGTTAAACCAAATGGCAAGAGGAATAGTAACTAGTTGCACCACTTTCCAAGGAGACAAGAGTACATGGAGGCCATACCTAGACTTGTACCATGCATATACATACACTAATACATATCACCCAACCACTTTACAATTATTTCAACCAACACAAAAAATCAAAACACAAAATACTCTCCCCCCCCCCTTGAACAAAGCTCTCGGCCCAAGCAAGAAACCAAGGAAGAAATTTTTCTTTCTTCCACTTCTCCTCATTCGTAATTCAAGGCATAATTCTTAGGCTCTCTACATCATCTAAGAAAGGTATACTAAGAATTCCAAGCCCTTTCATCCATTAATTTTCAAGATATTAATTGTTAAAGTTATTGTGAATAGTAACATTATTAAGTTTTCTTTTAGATCTTGGATTATAAGGGTTGTAGGAGATCATTCAAGGTGTTCTTGAGATTTGTAAGGCTTACCCAAGGCTCCTAGATACTCAAGAAGGTATAAAAACCCTAACCCCTCTTGGCCATTGTAAGAACCCAAAATTTCGGTAGAATTAAAACTTTTCCCATTATGATGAAGTGCATCAATGAATAGTGATTTGGTGGATGAATAGGAAATGCAGTGGTGAAGGCTACCCAAAAAGAATTGGATTAAAATATGAATTTTTCAATTTTATAAAAATGCTAGAGTAAAATTTACGCAAGGGAAAAAGTCGTTAAGTGAGTATAATTCTAGGGGTAATGGTTATGATTCGGATGTGGTAACCAAATTAAGTCGAATAAGTGACGAGCGTAATCGAGTGGTGACATGAACCTATAGTGGGGCTAGAGTGTCATAAGACAAAGTCATTAAGTTAATTCTGTACCCCCTAAAACCCCGTAATTAAAGAGATATTGTTAAGGTACTAACGAACGGTTATTGCTTATGTATAGATCATTCCACTCCGCACGTTCGACCACCCCAACCACACCAAGGCAAGTTTACCTTTTCAAAACTTACATATATAAGGGCTTTCACTATTGTGTTTGTAGTTTTCAATCATATCAAATGTTATGTTTATCGAAGTATTGATGCAATTGAGATGTATAAGTACATATATGTTTGTACCCCTTGAACTTAGATTGAAATGTTTTCCTCGGACAACGACTCTAGCAATAGAGGTCGTAGCGGGCCGTATATACTATTGACCGGGGAGCGGTATATTATTATATCGTATCTAGATTGCGAAAACCCGAAGGGTCATTCGGGGAGTATCGTATACTCAAGTAATTATTTTTATATCTTCGTAAATACTCGAAACCCTATCTTGGATTAAAAGTTTATTTTATTAAATAATTATTTTATTAATTATTAATATTAAATCTTAAAATATCATTTATTAATTATTGTTCATTATTTTAAAGACAAAGTTAATCCAAGATACCTTTAATACTTTCAAACTCGAACTCTTTCGAACTCAAAAATATTTTCGAAAACCCCCGGTCAGGTTCGGCTTCTTGTATGATTTGAAGAATCATCGGTCGACTGATGTCGGACCTCAATTACTCAGTTTTCAATCAAAATCAAGTTTTCAAAAGAAAAAGAAAAAGGGACTCTGGCAGGTGTGGGAACCGTTGACGAACGATTCCCGGGATGTGTAAGCGGCCGTGAGCCAGGCGGTCCATCAATTATTATTCCGGCCCAGGTGTTGCCGAAGGATGATTACGGATGTAGTTTTCATCGAGGGTGATTACGGATGTAGTTTTCACCCGGGGATAGTTACGGATGTAGTTTCTATCCTTCTACCGGTAGAGAAGACCCGCGGATTATTGGACTTGGATGTGGCGACTGATCATCGTCAATCCCTGTCAGGTTTTATGTTTTCTTTAAGTCCCATTCCTCCATTTTGGAAAAATGCTTTGACACTACTTCTTAGGCTTTTGTGCCAAGTTGCTGATAGTGTTCTATTTTGATGAGAAAGATGTTGACTTTATGCAGTATCTAGAACTGCAAGTTTATTTTGAAAACAAGGGCACGTATTGTTGTACCTTCGGAATTTATCAACAATGACAAGTGATTTTATATCTGATTGATACAAACAAGTTTACTAACTGCTAATCATATGAAATGTTATATTGCTTACCTTATACATATATTTCTTGCTGAGCTATAGTTGCTCACTCTTGCTTGTTTTCAAATTTACAAACATAACAGCTAAGAGAAATGGCAAGACCCAGACAGACTGCCCGAAAGCAGGTGACTAGACCCGAGGCAGCAGTTGAGATTCCACCGGTAGGCCCCATTAGCCGGATTGGATGGCAACTTTTGTTAGTACGTTTTATATATCAGTATGACCTGTGCAAGGAAGTGTACCGTAACAAACTTTCAAGCCGCCAACTTCGCTTCTTATCGAAGTGTTGCTGGTAGCATAAATACTATTTAATTCGGTCTGTAATAACTTTGAAACTTTTATTTCTGCTTAATCAAATATGTGACATTTCTGAGACTCTAACCAGTGTGTGTGTGTGTGCGGTGTGAGTTTATTGTGGGGTCGATGGCTGTTTTATATATTATGTGCAAGAATAGGTATGTTATTAATGGAAAATGGACCGTGAGCGCCTAGATCTCCGACCCCGGATCTGGGGGCGTCACAGAAATGGTATCAGAGCGAGGTTACAGTTCTCAGAAACGATAGTAATCTAAGAAAGCAACCCTAATAATAATAACAATAATAATAACCCTAATAACAACCTTAATAATACTTAGAACTCTCATCGAGTTTGTAGTCGGGTTATCGGATATAGCCCTGACTTTAAGGCCCGTGAGGGAACTACTCCTTAAACCTTTCTTTTTGGTTAGTGACCCTCCTTATTTCCCTTGTGTAGATGGAGGAGATACCAGACCCTGAGGCTTTCGAGAGAGAGCATGATGAGGCACTGATGCGAGATACCGAGGATCCTGAGGAGGATATGGGTGCTGACTCTGAGCTTGGCCCCTGGATTATGCTGATAGGAGATACTGATGATGAGGATCCCGTTGAGGAGCCCTTTGAGCCTGAGCCTGAGCCAGAGCCTGTTACCCCATCTCCTGTAGCTACTGATGAGGAGAGTGTGAGATCCGGTGAGGGCCGTGTTGTGTCACCCCCACCTTCTCCGCAGTCATCGAGCCCTGTTTCATCGGACGGTGACTCCGAGGATGATACTTCTGGAGAGGAAGAGCTTGACCCTACCCCTGCTCCTGCTCCTGCTCCTGCTACTGCTACTGCACCTGCTCCTGTTCCTGTCATACCACCCCCGCCGATGGACCTACCCCCAGTGTCGGGTACTGAGCACGCTTACGTGGTGCAGTTCCTGACCCGAGACTTGCTTTCTGCAGAGGCCAGACTTAACGAGGCGAGGCGGGCACTAGTGGAGGAGCGCGAGGCGCGCTTGAGGATCCAGGCTGAGATGAGGACTGCTGTTGCTAGGAGGACTAGGGCTCGACTCCATAGGATTGAGAGGAGGAGTCGCGAGAGGATTCTTGGTTTAGGGATCCGCGGGGGCGGAGTGATCCAGGCTAGGGATGCTAGGCGTGTTGTGCGTCGTGCATTTTCCCGAGTGAGGACCTTGCTCCGTCGCGGTGCGGCCCCATGATGTGTTACGGATAACTCAGTCCCCTAGGTTCAGATGACATTAGTGTGTCGATTTTGCGGGATAGTTGACTTGTGCAGTGGTATCCTTTCTGACCAGTGGATGAGTAGACTGACCTACAGATATGTAGATGTGACTTCGGGTAGTATGTACGGATGTAGCCCTACTTTTGTGTAGCCCTGACTATTCAGATGATGTACTTGTTATTGTTCCACTTTTGCTAGACTTTGACATCGGAACTATGTATTTGGCTCTAACATCCAAACTTTGTGATAACCCTTGTACCGTACTTATTTAGTTTCAGTTTCCTTGATATTGTCTCAACTACCTTACTTTCCGATGCCATGCTTTACTGTTTTGATATACAACTGTGATTATATAATTGCTACAAACCACGAGTACAACCATGCTGTTTCAAATTTACGACATGCGACTTCAAATTGTTCTCTACAAATTTCCAAAATGTTCCTACAATTTTTAAAATAAAATTTTTCAAAAAAAAAAATTTGAGGTTTCGAAATCTTGAAAACTCTTGCAAATGTTTTCGCATCCCATAGAGATTTTTCCCAAAAAAAAAAAATGTTTTGACGTTTTATCTCCAGCATCGGGTTATTAAAACTTTTGCAACTTCCACCCTTATGAGGAGGAACGATACGTTCCTGACCCATGTAAACGCTGTCAGGTAATTGGAAGACCCTAACCCATTCTTGTTTTATTATCAGAATCATGCCACCCAGAAGAATGAACACTCGAGCTCACCCAGTCAGTTCTGAAGGCCAGGGTAGCCACCAAGGGACCGGAGGCCACCAGAACCATGAAGGGAAGAATGTCAACCTGAGTGAGAATGAGGGCAACGATCATAACTTGTTTGATGACTCTGAGTATGACGAAGAAGAAGCTGGTGATGACACCCGAGAGGTGGAACATCCAAGGGGAGGCCCTGTGGAACAGTTCATGGAACTACTTAGGCAGAACTTGGACCGTCCCCCGGTTCAGCAACCACCCAGCAATGCTAATGCAAATGCTTTCCGGAACTTCAAATCCCTGAAACCCCCAGAATTTAAAGGAACTGCCGATCCGGTCGAGGCAAGAGCCTGGCTGAAGGAAATGGAAAAATCTTTCGAGATACTAGGTGTCGCTGAGGAGCAGAAGACTGTTTTCGCTACTTACCTTCTGAAGGGTGAGGCAAACTATTGGTGGGAAGCTAAGAAGAATTTGGAAGGAAGAGGTGTGGTGACCTGGGAGAGGTTTAGCGAGCTGTTCTTGGAAAAGTACTTCCCTAGGTTCATGGAGACACAAATGGAGCTGAAGTTTTTGGAACTAAAGCAAGGTAACATGACGGTGGCCGAGTATGAGGCCAAATTTACTGAGTTGTCGAGGTTTGTGCTGGAATATGTGAACTCTGAGGCAAAGAGGGCCCGAAGGTTTCAATTGGGGCTAAAGCAATGGATTCAGAATCGTGTGGCGGTTCTTGAGCTGACAGACTATGCCACCCTGGTACAGAAATCATCAATTGTTGAAGCTGGGAGTGAACAGATGCAGAAGGAGAGGGAAGGAAAGAAGAGGAAGTTTGATAGTCGAAATGGAAACTCTGCGGGAGGGAGCTTTCTGAGCAAATCTAACCGAGGAACGATGTCCCAACCCAGCGGAAACTTTGGAACCGAGAGAGCTGAAAGTTGGAGTGTGGGCCAGAGCGGCCGACCACAGGGATCGTCTTACTCTGCCCCATCCCGAGCCCCACCCCCAGAATGCAATAAATGTGGAAGGAAACATGCGGGCGTGTGTAACCTACAGGATGTGAAGTGCTTCAAGTGTGGGCTGACAGGACATTATGCTAACGCCTGTCGAGGAACTAGTAACAACACCAGTGCCGGAGGTAATTGCTTCAAGTGTGGGAAACCAGGGCACCGAATGAGGGAATGTATGTCCTCTGGGCCAGCTGCATCGAGGGTGAGTGGAACTGCTTCTAACAAGGCCCCTACTACAAGAACTTTTAACATGACGGTGCAGGATGCCGTGAGGAACACGGATGTGATTGCAGGTACTCTACTACTCAACTCAGTTAAGGTAAATGTTTTATTTGATTCGGGAGATACCAAGTCTTTCATATCTCTAGATTTTGTATGTCAGTTAGACCTTAAGACTGAACCATTGAAAGACAGGCTGCAAATAGAGATAGCTAATCATGAAATTATTCCTGTTAACCAAGTATGTCCAGGTTGCGACCTAGAAATAGAAGGGCGACACTTTCGGGTAGATTTAATACCTTTTAAACTAGGAGAGTTTGACGTAATAGTAGGTATGGATTGGTTAACAACCCACGAAGCCCAGATTGATTGTGTAAAGAAGAAAGTAAGTTTGAGACTGCCAGGGGACGAGGAAGTAGTGTTTAGTGGAAAACGGCAAAACCAAAAGTTCCTGACTATGATTCAAGCTAAGAATCTATTACGTAAAGGATGCGAAGCCTATTTAGCCTATGTGAAGGATACCAAGAAGGAGGCACCAAACCTACAGGAAATCCCTGCCGTTAATGAGTTCACGGACGTATTTCCGGATGATCTTCCAGGACTACCACCTGATAGAGACATCGAGTTCGCTATAGACTTAGTTCTGGGTACGGCCCCAATTTCGAAAGCCCCATATCGGCTAGCCCCAGTGGAGATGAAAGAGCTAGCCACTCAGTTACAAGAGTTGTTGGATAAAGGGATGATAAGACCTAGTGTGTCACCGTGGGGAGCCCCGGTGTTATTCGTGAAAAAGAAGGATGGTAGTATGAGGTTATGTATAGACTACAGAGAGCTGAACAGAGTGACTATAAAGAATAAGTATCCCTTGCCCAGGATAGATGACCTGTTTGATCAATTGAAAGACGCAGTTTATTTTTCTAAAATTGATTTGAGGACCGGGTACCACCAGTTAAGGATTAAGCCAGAAGATATACCAAAGACGGCCTTTCGCACCCGGTACGGACATTATGAGTTCCTAGTGATGTCATTTGGGTTAACGAATGCCCCTGCAGCTTTCATGGATTTAATGAATCGAGTCTTCAAGAAGTACTTGGACAAGTGTGTTATAGTCTTCATCGATGACATCTTGATTTATTCCAAGACGAAGGAGGAACATGCAGAGCACTTGAGGATTGTATTGGGAGCATTGAGAGAAGAAAAGTTGTACGCTAAGTTCTCGAATTGTGAATTTTGGTTAAAGGAAGTTCAGTTTTTGGGGCATGTGATTAGCGAACAAGGCATTCTAGTGGACCCAGCCAAAATAGAGGCTGTATCAAATTGGGAGAGACCAACCACTCCGACAGAGGTGAGAAGTTTTATAGGATTGGTTGGCTACTATAGGAGGTTTGTCCAAGACTTTGCCAAGATAGCAGCCCCTTTGACCCGACTAACTCGCAAGACCGAGAAGTTTGTATGGACTGAAAAATGCGAAGAGAGCTTTCAAGAGTTGAAAAAGAGGTTGGTGACAGCACCAGTACTAGCCCTACCCGATGGTAAGGGAGATTTTGTGATTTATAGCGACGCGTCCCATAAAGATTTAGGGTGTGTGCTTATGCAGCACGGTAAAGTGATTGCGTATGCGTCCAGACAACTTAAGGAGTACGAGATAAGATACCCCACCCATGATTTGGAATTAGCAGCGATAGTTTTCGCTTTGAAGATCTGGAGACATTATCTTTACGGAGAAAAGTGTGAAATCTACACGGATCACAAGAGCTTAAAGTACATATTCACTCAGAAAGAGTTAAACATGAGGCAGAGGAGATGGCTAGAGCTAATCAAAGATTATGATTGTGAGATTCATTATCACCCAGGGAAGGCCAACGTGGTGGCCGATGCACTTAGCCGAAAGGAGAAACTCAAGATGATAACGTCAGTGGACGAATTGATCAAGGACCTTGAGAAACTGGAGATTGAAGTGAGGTTACCAGGAATTGGACAAGAGAGTTTAATGGAGATAAGAGTCCAACCACCGCTATTGGAAAAGATTAAGTTATGCCAGGAAAAGAAGATAGAAGAAGAAAAGAATTCGATGGAGAAAATTTTGACTGGCGAGGAAATTAAGTGTGAAAAGGACGGGAATGGAATTATGAGGTACGCATCTAGGATATGGATCCCGAACGTTCAGGAATTAAAAGACGAGATTTTGCAAGAGGCTCATAGTTCAAGGTACTCAATTCACCCTGGAGGCACTAAGATGTATAGAGATCTGAGAGAATACTATTGGTGGCCAAATATGAAGAAGGACGTGGCAAAGTGGGTAAGTAAATGCTTGACATGTCAAAGAGTAAAGGCCGAACACCAGAGGCCCAGTGGATTATTGCAACCCTTAGAGATACCCGAGTGGAAGTGGGAGCATATTGCAATGGACTTTGTGGTCGGACTACCAAGGACCAAGACTAACCATGATGCCATTTGGGTAATTATCGATAGATTAACCAAGTCAGCACATTTTCTTCCAATCAACGAGAGATACACTGTCAACAAGCTGGCAGATATTTACTTAAAGGAGATTGTGGTTAGGCATGGGGTTCCTGTGAGCATTGTATCAGATAGAGACCCAAGATTCAACTCCAGGTTCTGGAGGAGTTTTCAGGATTGTGTGGGGACCAAGTTAAACATGAGTACTGCATACCATCCCCAAACAGACGGACAGAGTGAGAGAACCATCCAGACCATCGAGGACATGTTGAGAGTATGTGCCATTGATTTTAAGGGAAGTTGGGATGACCACTTGCCGTTGATCGAATTTTCCTTCAACAACAGTTACCATGCGAGTATAGGCATGCCCCCATATGAAGCTTTATACGGACGAAGATGTCGGTCTCCCTTGTGTTGGGAAGAGGTTGGAGAGCGGAAGATTTTAGGGCCTGAACTGGTCCAACAGACAAGAGAAACTATCGAACTCATAAGAGGACGGCTGGTAGCAGCCCAAGACAGACAGAAGAAGTATGCGGACCAGACTCGCAAGGACAAGGAATATAAGGTAGGAGAGTTTGTGATGTTAAAGGTATCACCGTGGAAGGGATTGATGAGATTTAGTAAGAAGGGGAAGCTAAGCCCAAGATTTATTGGACCTTTTGAGATCTTGAGACGAGTTGGAAAGTTAGCCTATGAATTGGCTTTACCCCCGAGCTTGCAGCAAGTACATAATGTGTTCCATGTGTCCATGCTACGACCCTACCATACCGACTTCCGACACGTGATAGAACATGATCAAGTGGATCTGCAACCAGACTTAACATATGTGGAGCAACCCGTAGAAATCATGGATAGAAAAGAACAGGTGCTGAGGAACAAGGTTATCAAACTAGTGAGAGTTTTGTGGAGGAATCAGAATGTCGAAGAATCAACATGGGAACTAGAGAGCACGATGCGTGAAAAGCACCCCCAACTGTTTTCAACCTGATTCCGGGACGGAATCCTTTTAAGGAGGGGAGGCTGTAAGAACCCTAATTTTTGCTATATTTTCTTTTATATAATATCATGTGGCATTGTCAGTTGGAACCTTTCTAGTCATCCCTGTTGTTTAATGGAATTGATTGTCTGAGAAACTATGTTGTTGCATTCACTATGTAAGATAAAGGGAAGGTTGTTGAAAGCAAGAGTCTTATTGTTAGTAAGAATTATAAAACTTGGGATTTGAGAATTATTGGAGTATTAAAAGATTTATTAAGGATTATGACGAGGAATTATGGATATTCGAGGAATTTACACAATTAAGTACTTAAGGAATTACTAGGGAAATCTCTACGCGACAAAATATTATTACGAGAGATTAATTAAGATACGATACGAATTAAAGATTAAGTGACAAGCATTGGTGGAAGAATAATTATACAAGGAGTAGTATTGCATGCAAGTCCCATGCAACTAAGTAGTTAGGAAAAGCAAACTAGTTAAACCAAATGGCAAGAGGAAATCATCTAAGAAAGGTATACTAAGAATTCCAAGCCCTTTCATCCATTAATTTTCAAGATATTAATTGTTAAAGTTATTGTGAATAGTAACATTATTAAGTTTTCTTTTAGATCTTGGATTATAAGGGTTGTAGGAGATCATTCAAGGTGTTCTTGAGATTTGTAAGGCTTACCCAAGGCTCCTAGATACTCAAGAAGGTATAAAAACCCTAACCCCTCTTGGCCATTGTAAGAACCCAAAATTTCGGTAGAATTAAAACTTTTCCCATTATGATGAAGTGCATCAATGAATAGTGATTTGGTGGATGAATAGTGATTTTGAGGATTAAGAAAATTTTTCATGCCACCTATGTACGAGACGTAGTGTGGATATTCCGAAGTTATACTAGTAATCTACGGAGTAAATAAGTGTATGTAAATGCGATCGGAATTCAGAAATTCCAAATTCTATTTTCGTGTAATATTTGACCGATCAGTGAATTATATATCAGTAATATCAAGAAATGAGATATTTAATTTGAGGAATTGAGGAGTTAATATTTTGGAATTTTATTATAAGTGATTTGAGAATTTGGAACGAAAACCACTGAGGAAGTGAAACAAACGTTCTAGAAACCGGTGAAACTTTACAATGAGATTAAGCGATTGAGCGAACGAATCATGGATTAAGGATATGGTATATTAAGAGTCCAAGGAAGGATATATTATGAGAGGGGAAAGGGATTGAGAATAAACTCCTAGAATTGAGAAAAGAGAATGCTTGAGAAATCGGGAGAACGTTTTCTGAGATAAAGAGAAATAAACAAGGGATGTTGGAATTAATATTCGTTCGAGGTATTGTGCTATATTAGAGCAATAATATGCAACGTATAAGTTTTAACGTATTTATTTTATTCAAGAAACGGCAAGGAAATCAAGGCGGTGGAAAAGAAAACAAAACAAAAGGACTTAAGTGCAAGAAACAAGAGACAAGGACTTGGTTGCAATTAGCAAAGGGCTTGGTTGCAATTTAAGTGGATAAGAAATCTAGAGGAGCCAATGAGAGGTTGCCACCTAGCAAGGATGAGATGCATCCAACCAAAAATAGATATATATCAAGTGTATGGCATTATTAGAACATAAAACCAAGAACAAAACCATTCTGCCCAGCAGAACACCTCTCAGTAAAACGGGCCTAGAGCCTTCATTACTCAATGAAATTTTTTGTTCTTTATATGGTTAGAAAGCTGTTAAGACGCTCTACAACTTTCATTCAGGAGCCTTGACCAGGAAACGAGTGCAAGGGCTTCGTTTTGACTGATCTTTGGGGCGTGTTTTTCCAGTCAGGAAACCCACTTCCATGTTCTTGATTTCTTTGGTGAGATTGAAGATGGTGAGCATAGAGTAAGGCTTCCCCAAGGTTAACCAAGCTTGTTTGAGATTGTAAGAACATCAAGAAGGTATAAAACTCTAACCCCTCTTGGCCATGAATTATTTATGGTGTTTAATGTTAGATCCATGGATGTTAGTGTGAATCTTGGACATATAAGTAATGGATGATGTAGATCTTGAGTTTAAGTGTTGTGGTTGTGATTTTTAAGCTTGTGGTTAGTGTATGTAACTCCATGTATGTTTTAAAGTATGATCTTGGTGGTTTAGATGATGGATGTGATGTGTATGTAAGATTCTTGAATGGATAAGTGATATAAGCATGCTGAGATTTTTCCAGGAACTTGAACTGTCTTGTAAGAGGGTTTTGAACCCCCAAATCTTGTCCCCTGAGGTCCTAATATATATTGTTGGAAATTTATTTGAATGTAATTTCCAGAAATATAAGGTTCATGACTAGGTGATGTACAGATTTTGAGTTATGGCCTGAGAAGTGAAATGTGTTTCAGGATTCCGGACTGCACTAAATGGTCCCCTTGTGAACCTTGTTTGAACCCCTAAAAATTTATCTAGGATCATGGAAAAATTAGAGAAGCTATTAAATGCAGTGGTGAAGGCTACCCAAAAAGAATTGGATTAAAATATGTATTTTTCAATTTTATAAAAATGATAGAGTAAAATTCGCGCAAGGGAAAAAGTCGTAAGTGGAGTGTAGTTTTAGGGGTAATGGATGTGATTCGGATATGGTAACCAAATTAAGTCGAATAAGTGACGAGCGTAATCGAGTGGTGACATGAACCTATAGTGGGGCTAGAGTGTCATAAGACGAAGTCATTAAGTTAATTTTGTATCCCCTAAAACCCCGCAATTAAAGAGATATTGTTAAGGTACTAACGAACGGCTATTGCTTATGTATAGATCATTCCACTCCGCACGCTCGACCACCCCAACCTCACCAAGGCAAGTTTACTTTTCAAAACTTACATATACAAGGACTTTCACTGTTGTGTTTGTAGTTTTCAATCATATCAAATGTTTATGTTTATCGAAGTATCGATGAAATTGAGATGTATAAGTACATATATGTTTGCACCCCTTGAACTTAGAATGAAATGTTTTCTTTGGACAGCGACTCTAGCAATAGAGGTCGTAGCGGTCCATATATGCTATTGACCGGGGAACGGTATATTATTATATCGTAATTAAATTGCGAAAACCCGAAGGGTCATTCGGGAAGTATCGTATACTCAAGTAATTATTTTTATATCTTCGTAAATACTCAAAATACCTATCTTAGATTAAAAGCTTATCTAATTAAATAATTATTTTATTAATTATTAATATTAAATCTTAAAATATCATTTATTAATTATTTTTCATTATTTTAAAGACCAAGCCAATCCAAGATACCTTTAACACTTTCAAACTCGAACTCTTTCGAACTCAAAACATTTTCGAAAACCCCCGGTCAGATTTGCTTCTTATGTGATTTCAAGAATCATCGGTCGACTGATGTCGGACCTCAACTACTCGGTTTTCAATCAAAATCAAGTTTTTAAAAGAAAAAGAAAAGGGACTCTGGCAGGTGTGGGAATCGTTGACGAACGATTCCCGGGATGTGTAAGCGGCCGTGAGCCTGGCGGTCCATCAATTATTATTCCGGCCCAGGTGTTGCCGAAGGATGATTACGGATGTAGTTTTCATCGAGGGTGATTACGGATGTAGTTTTCACCCGAGGATAGTTACGGATGTAGTTTCTATCCTTCTACCGGTAGAGAAGACCCGCGGATTATTGGACTTGGATGTGGCGACTGATCATCGTCAATCCCTGTCAGGTTTTTATGTTTTCTTCCAGTCCCATCCTCCACTTTGGAAAAATACTCAAACACTGCTTCTTGGGCCTAAGTGCCAAGTTGCCGATAGTGTGGCTTTTGATAAGAAAAATATTGACATCGTGCAGTATCTAGAACTGCAAGATTTTCTATAAAGATTGGCACGTGTTAGTGCACTCTTGCAATTATTTCAAAGAACGAAATGTTTTTGAATGAGAAACCTTCCAAGCTAATGGAAGGAAAGAGGTTTGCAAAGATGTATTCCCGGTACAGTATGTTAACCGTAGAGTGTTTTGCCGAAAATGATATACTCATATGTATATATTTTCAAACTTGAGATATATTGAAATGGGAACCTTATAAAGGGTTCATATGTTATTCTTAAAGCTCATTAGTGAGTATAGATGTTTTATTCAAACTCGGACATATACATTGTCCAATTATGTTTTGAAATCTGAGATATATAACCATATAGTTAGGAATGTTTTCGAAATAAACCACATTATTACTTTACAAAATGGTGAACTTGCTGAGCATTTTGTAGCTCATTCTTGCTTTATAAAAACTTTTTAGAAAGAGAAGAATTTGGCCGATTAACTCCGCACCAGCAGAAGAGGAGTAGAAGAATTACCCCAGAGATGATTTAGTTCCTGATAAATACTACAGAGTAAGTCCGATAGGTTTTCAACTGTAATAGTAAGACTTGTCTTCAAGTATAGTTGTATAAGTGGAAGTGCGTAAGACTCTGGATTGTACAGATGAATTGTAATATTTAGTGTTACTTTTGAGTATCGTTTCTGAGGCTCTAACTTGTTTGTGCGTAAGATTGAGGTCTAGACGTATGTATTGTTGAGTTGTAAAGTTAATACAGGTATGATATGGTTGGATGATGATGTGACGACCTGAACCTTTGACCTCAGATTTGGGGGCGTCACAGCCATGTAGTGTTTATGATGTTCAATGATAGATCCATGTATATTTGTGTTAATCTTGGATGTTCAAGTGATGGATGATATAGATCTTGAGTTATAGTGTTGTGGTTGTGATTTTGATGCTTGTGGAAAGTATATGTATCTTCATGAATGTTATAAAGTATGAACTTGGTGACTTAGATGTTGGTTGTGTTGTGGAAGTAAGAATCTTGGTTGATTTAAGTGAAACAAACATGCTGAGTTTTTCCAGGAACTTGACCTGTCTTGTAAGATGGTTTTGAACCCCCAAATATTGTCCCCTGAGGTCCTACTATATATTGTTGGAAAGGTATTTGAATGTAGTTTCTAAACATATAAGGTTCATGACTAGGTGATGTATGGATTTTAAGTTATGGCCGGAGAAGTAAAATGTGTTTCTGGATTCCGGACTGCACTAAATGGTCCTCTTGTGAACCTTGTTTAAACCCCTAAAAATTTATGTGGGATCATGGAAAAATTAGAAAAGCTAGGAAATGCAGTGGTGAAGGATACCCAAAAAGAATTGGATTAAAATATGAATTTTTCAATTTTATAAAAATGCTAGAGTAAAATTCGCGCAAGGGAAAAAGTCGTTAAGTGGAGTATAATTCTAGGGGTAATGGTTATGATTCGGATGTGGTAACCAAATTAAGTCGAATAAGTGATGAGCGTAATCGAGTGGTGACATGAACCTATAGTGGGGCTAGAGTGTCATAAGACGCAGTCATTAAGTTAATTCTGTACCCCCTAAAACCCCGTAATTAAAGAGATATTGTTAAGGTACTAACGAACGGTTATTGCTTATGTATAGATCATTCCACTCCGCACGTTCGACCACCCCAACCACACCAAGGCAAGTTTACCTTTTCAAAACTTACATATTTAAGGGCTTTCACTGTTGTGTTTGTAGTTTTCAATCATATCAAATGTTATGTTTATCGAAGTATTGATGCAATTGAGATGTTTAAGTACATATATGTTTGTACCCCTTGAACTTAGATTGAAATGTTTTCCTCGGACAACGACTCTAGCAATAGAGGTCGTAACGGTCCGTATATACTATTGACCGGGGAGCGGTATATTATTATATCGTATCTAGATTGCGAAAGCCCGAAGGGTCATTCGGGGAGTATCGTATACTCAAGTAATTATTTTTATATCTTCGTAAATACTTGAAACCCTATCTTGGATTAAAAGTTTATTTTATTAAATAATTATTTTATTAATTATTAATATTAAATCTTAAAATATCATTTATTAATTATTGTTCATTATTTTAAAGACAAAGTTAATCCAAGATACCTTTAATACTTTCAAACTCGAACTCTTTCGAACTCAAAAATATTTTCGAAAACCCCCGGTCAGGTTCGGCTTCTTGTATGATTTCAAGAATCATCGGTCGACTGATGTCGGACCTCAATTACTCAGTTTTCAATCAAAATCAAGTTTTCAAAAGAAAAAGGGACTCTGGCAGGTGTGGGAACCATTGACGAACGATTCCCGGGATGTGTAAGCGGCCGTGAGCCAGGCGGTCCATCAATTATTATTCCGGCCCAGGTGTTGCCGAAGGATGATTACGGATGTAGTTTTCATCGAGGGTGATTACGGATGTAGTTTTCACCCGGGGATAGTTACGGATGTAGTTTCTATCCTTCTACCGGTAGAGAAGACCCGCGGATTATTGGACTTGGATGTGGCGACTGATCATCGTCAATCCCTGTCAGGTTTTATGTTTTCTTTAAGTCCCATTCCTCCATTTTGGAAAAATGCTTTGACACTGCTTCTTAGGCTTTTGTGCCAAGTTGCTGATAGTGTTCTATTTTGATGAGAAAGATGTTGACTCTATGCAGTATCTAGAACTGCAAGTTTATTTTGAAAACAAGGGCACGTATTGTTGCACCTTCGGAATTTATCAACAATGACAAGTGATTTTATATCTGATTGATACAAACGAGTTTAATAACTGCTAATCATATGAAATGTTATATTGCTTACCTTATACATATATTTCTTGCTGAGCTATAGTTGCTCACTCTTGCTTGTTTTCAAATTTACAAACACAACAGCTAAGAGAAATGGCAAGACCCAGACAGACTGCCCAAAAGCAGGTGACTAGACCCGAGGCAGCAGTTGAGATTCCACCGGTAGGCCCCATTAGCCGGATTGGTTGGCAACTTTTGTTAGTACGTTTTATATATCAGTATGACCTGTGCAAGGCAGTGTACCGTAACAAACTTTCAAGCCGCCAACTTCGCTTCTTATCGAAGTGTTGCTAGTAGCATAAATACTATTTAATTCGGTCTGTAATAACTCTCAAACTTTTATTTCCGCTTAATCAATTGTGTGACGTTTCTGAGACTCTAACCTGTGCGTGTGTGTGCGGTGTGAGTTTATTGTGGGGTCGATGGCTGTTTTATATATTATGTGCAAGAACAGGTATGTTATTAATGGAAAATGGACCGTGAGCGCCTAGATCTCCGACCCCGGATCTGGGGGCGTCACATTGTCCTATCTAAGCCCTAACGATATCACATGTAGAGCTGATCTTCACTTAGAAGTATCTTCCTCCCTTATCTCTCCAGATTCAACTTCATCTTCTTGTTCTAGAAATCTTCTGATATTCTCTGTGTCAAATCGTTCTTGATCATCCAAGGTTTTGATCAAATCTTTGTCAAGTACACGTTCATAATCTGACACAAGGCCTTTAGGTTTCTTAGGCAAAAGTCCAAGGTTGCCCCATAGCCGATTCCGAAGAATGTAATATTTCTTTTCAAAGCCAGTTAAAGCATATGATCGGATAATGTCAGCAACAAACATACTTTCTTTATCTTCGAATCCTGTAGTCCTTAGCATATGTTCTAACCAGACCAGATGAGATGCAGTATATAATTTCATCGACTTAGAATCAAGGAAGCAAGAATGTAGTGTATTACCCTTGAGAAACTTAACATGATGTGGAGTTTGAATAACTTGTGGACTATTCCTTTGAGCAAACTCCAAAAGTCTTTCATGAAGTAAAATATTCATTTCAGAAAACCTTTTTACCTTTAGAGACATAATCCACAGTTCAATCAAGCTTCTCTGTTGAAAGATTTGAAGTGACACATAGAGAGAACCCATTGTACGAGAGTCAATCTGAATTATCAGCTGATCTGCATATCTGTCAAACCCAGCTACTATCCTCGAGATTTCCAGCATCAATGCATCCATATATTGCAAGTAATTTGGAATGCTCTCTTGAAACTGTTGAAGTAGTTGGAGAAAACGTTCATCATCATTAGCAGTGTTTTGAATAGAATCAAAAATTTCTCTTGCTTTCTCCCACTTTGGACCAATCTTCAACTGAATATCTCTTTTCCTTTCTTGTACACTGATTGCATGTAGCTTTTGTTTCTCTGAATCTTCAGCTTGCTTCAGCTTCAATCTTTTATCCACTACCTGTCTGGTCTTCTCAAGCTTAGCTTATCACATCTGATGATTAGCTTTCTCCTCTTGAAGTTCCTTCTCAAATTCAGGATCATCTTGCCAGTTTGAAAGATCTTCTTCAATGTCATTTAATTGCTGTACCTCAAAATTACTATTCTTGAGATCAAAATCAAAATCTGATACATCCTGATCATGAGCTTTTTCTTTTCCCTTTGCAGACTTCTCCTTATGCCTCCCTTGAGTTGACTGACCTCCAGACTTACTTCCTCCTACTCCTCCAGACTTCTCCCCCTTAGTTGAGGAATCCTCTACAGACTTTCTTTGACTGTCAATCTCTCTATTTTCATCATTATCCCCTCCATTCTCACCATCATAGTCTTCAAAATATGCTCTTTGTTCTGGTGTGATATGATGAGTAGGTTTAACAATGTTGTATAGATGGTCAAGTCCTTCAAACATATAATCATATTTTTCTTCAAGCTTCGCAAAGGTTGTTGAATATGATTGAGCAGTTACATGCATTTCCACTTGAAGTTCATCCACCCTATTAGAGAGTCTGTCAATAGCATTTAGGATATCTGATCTTTCTGTAGATGCCTGAGAGTTGGATTGCATCAATGTATTGATTGCTGGAGTGAGTGTGGTTTTTATGTTCTGAACATCGTCACGAATAATCATGAGCTGATTGTTGACAGAGGTGGAAGAAGAAGACCGTTCATCCACTTGTGCTTTGAAAAATTGTTTTTCAGCCTCAGTTTCCATCAATTTCTTTTGCAGATCTTTTATTTGAGCCATAAGAGACAAAGTGTTTGTGTCAGTGTGTGCGCTCACCTGATGTTCACTCAAGGATATGTCACTCTCCTTTCGTGCATGTGTTTCACTCAAATTTAAGGTGGTCCTCACATCACTCAACACTAGCTCCTTTCCTTGAGCTGTACCTGCAATAGAAATCACCCTAGCCTCTTCTAGAGAGGTCAGTGGTGGTGCAATGGGAGTTCGCAATTCCCAATCCTCAGTCATCTCTATTAATTCATCTGGATTTGATAACTGAATTTCTTCAGTGATAGGATGACCAAGTTGCCCTTCACTTTCTCCAGATAAATCTGCGAGTGAAGAATCCCTTGAGGGAGCCAGGAATGTTCCTCCTGTGAGGGGAGATGATGACTCTATTATTAATGGCAAAGAGTCGAGATTTCCCTCTGAAGCCTGTGAAGGCTCTTCTACCGTAACAATGGTAGGCACTGTCTCAGTAACAATCCTATCGTGCACTCCTTGCTCAGTGTCCTTAACAACATCGGATTCTAAGGTAATGTCTTCCCCCATTGTGAGTAATAGAGGTATGCTTGACTCTGTACAAGGTGCCACGGCCCTTTGGCGAATTTCAATAATTTCATCCTGTTGAGAGGATGAAATTAGTAACAGTTCATTGGCCATTTCAATGTCCAAGTCCTTTTGGGAGGAAATGGATGGGCTAACAGATGCCTCAAGTAGTAGGTTTCTTCTCTTCTTTGGTGGAGGCAGAGCTGTGGGATCACTCAAATTATCACTTCTTCTAACAGCCTTTTTAGCTAACTGTTTGGTTCTGGATTTAGGCTTAGAGATTTGAGTAGACACAGTGTTTAGCTCTAAGACCTGGGATAGAGGCTGTGGTTCTACAACCTCTTGGTCTGACCTATCAGCCACTTGGGCTCCGGAAACAGTTTGAGAGATAGAATGTAATACCTGCTCCGTTGATACAGTAGCTTTACCTGAAGGAATGGATTGTTCCATTTGAGGTTGAAGTTCAGGGACAGGTACATTTTCAGGTTCAGGTTCAGGTGCATTTACAAGTCGAGGAATGACAGGTAAATCTATGAAGGTAGACAAGTATGGTGTAACATACACTGGCACATTTGGTAATTTTCTATGTGTGTCTAGGCTAGTGAATATTTTCTTGGTTTGCCTGCCTGATACCATAGGGTTGTCATTCCTAAAGATTGCTTGTTTACCAACAAGAACAAGATGATTAAATATCAAAGTTAAGAATCTAGGATAATAGCATAAAACTTTATTACCCGCATCAAAATCCCTTCTGGCCTTAACAATTCTACCAACGATAGTATTCCAAAGTAAATTACCAATATTGATTCTACGGTTGTTAGCAACAGCATAACCAATAGTTTGTAACATAGAGGTAAGTAAATTAAAATTACTTTTGGCTGTATTAGCAAATACCTTGGAGATCGTGTCGAAAAATGCATCCCATTGTTGAACCAGGTTCTTTTTGCTCAAATTGTTCATATCAATTACTCCACGATAATTAATATCACTGAAAAATTGATACAGTTGTTCACTGGTTGGAAAAGGATCAAAATTATCCACCGGAAGGCCCAATACAGTAGTAAGGGTTGATTCAGTCACCATGTGGTGTGTTCCATCAAAGTCAAAAGAAAATGAGGTTAAATCTTCAGACACCACAGCTTCTGTGCAAATTAATCTCAGTGGTCCTATTTCAATTGGGGCTTCCATCGAAATAGCAGTTCGGATAATTGAATCATCATTTAGAAAACGTATCCAAGGCTTAAATCGATCATAGGGACAATCGTTCGGATTAAAATACCCAACCAAATTATGCTTCATTATCTCAAAATTATCAGCCATTTTTTTTAACACAAAAAACACACTTCAATTTTGGGAAGATTAAAACAATTTGAAAATTTTCAGAATTATTAATTAATTAAAATTAATTAAAAATTCGAATTAATTCAAAGTTGTCAGAAAAATCCCAAAAATTAGTATGATGATCTTCTAAACACTGGGAGTCTCAATCTATTTTTAGATTTCAAAGAAAAAATCTAAAACTCTAGAATCAATCAAAACCCGATTGAGTTTTTTGAAAAATTGAGTTTTCAAAAACTGAATGAAATTCGTTGATATTCGGTTCAATAAACAGGAAATCGAACGATCTACTTGAATCCGTTCTCAGTTTTCAGTTTCGTTAAATAAAATTGAGCAGAGATTCGATGCAAAAGTGTGTGTATCGTGTATATATATGTAACTGTGCTCTGTGTCAATACACGAGAGAGAGAGAACTGATGTTTGATTGTCTTGGTACTGTTTTTCTGTTTTTTTTTTTTTGTTTAAGTATAGAATTAACACTACAAGACAATCGGTTGATTGTCTTGCCGATTGTCTTGGTAGTTTAAAAACTATCAAGATAATCATCTATTGAACTAATTAGCAAAACAAAACAAAAAAATGAAAAACATTTTATTATTTACAAAATAACCTGCCAAGACAATCCGTGGATTGTCTTGGCGATTGTCTTGATACTATAATTACACTTACAAGACAATCGATTGGTCTCTACACTAGCAAATATATTTATAAAAATCTGGTAAAATTGAAAAACAAAAATTGATTAATAATAAACATAATCTGCTAATTTTATACTAATAAAATACAAATTAATGTGCAGAATTAATCCAATTAAAATACACTCTCATTTATTACTAAAATTACTATAAACAAATGTTTAGCAAGCACATGGATTAACCTTTTTACGACAACCAATATAAATAACAAAAGGACAAACACTACAAAACATTTAATAAAATATTAAATATATTTACAAGAACATTTATAATAAATTAATGAATCTAAATATTTTCTAATAAATAACTTTCTAATAGAAAATTATCTAAAGAGAGAATATGATTCATTAAAATATCACAAATATTTCAAAACACAAGAAGTAATAAAGAAGTTATTATTAACATGTTGACAAAGATTTTTAGCAATCACAAGCAATAAAAAGTTGATAAAATAATTATGCAAGTGATTAAAATTTAAAAATAATAACAAAATCATTTGCAAATTATTAAAGAATAAACCTCAGATATTAACAAGCTTAATTACTAGGACTGTTCAACATACCCAATTCACCAACAATTTTGGTGAATGTGGATTCGTAAAGAGACTTAGTAAAAATATCTGCTGTTTGTTCTTTTGTGGGTACAAATAACAATTCCACAGTACCATTCATGACATGCTCTCTTATAAAATGATACCTGATGTCTATGTGCTTGGTCCTCGAATGCTGCACAGGATTGTTGGAGATTGCTATGGCACTTGTATTATCACAAAAAATTGGAATTTTTGTTAATACAAAACCATAGTCTTTCAGCTGATTCCTAATCCACAAGATTTGAGCACAACAGCTTCCAGCAGCTATGTATTCAGCTTCAGCTGTTGAGTTGGAAACTGTTTGTTGTTTCTTGCTGTACCAGGAAACTAGCCTGCCACCTAGGAATTGACAACTCCCAGAGGTGCTTTTTCTATCTACAACACTTCCTGCATAATTTGAATCTGTGTATACAACAAGATTAAAACCAGATTCTTTAGGGTACCAGATACCTAAATTAGGCGTACCCTTAAGATATCTTAAGATTCGTTTTACAGCAATGAGATGAACATCTCTAGGATCCGCTTGGAACCTTGCACACAAGCATGTAGCATACATAATATTTGGTCTACTTGCAGTAAGGTAAAGTAATGAGCCTATCATACCTCTGTAACTTGTGACATCTACCTTGGCAGAATTTTCACAAGCTCCAAACTTGACAGCTGTAGATGATGGTGTCTTAGCTGAAGATGAGTCCTCCATTTGATATTTCTTGAGGAGCTCTTTGATATACTTGGATTGACAGATAAATATTCCATCTGTCCTTTGACTTATTTGCAATCCAAGAAAGAATTTCAGTTCTCCCATCATGCTCATTTCAAATTTACCCTGCATTAACTTAGCAAATTTCTTTCAAAAAAGATCATTAGTAGACCCAAATATTATATCGTCCACATAGACTTGGACTAGTATTGTATCATTTTTATGTTTCTTAGTGAAGAGAGTTTTGTCTATGACACCTCTAACAAAGCCATTTTCAAGTAAAAATTCAGAAAGGGTGTCATACCATTTTCTTGGTGCTTTCTTGAGGCCATAGATAGCCTTGAAAAGGAAGTAGACATAGTCCAAAAGATCTGGATCTTCAAAGCCAGGGGGCTGTTCTACATAGACCTCTTCATCCAGCTTACCATTTATAAAAGCACTCTTTACATCCATTTGATAAACATTAAAGTTTGAGAATGCTGCGAATGCCAAGAATATTCTAATGGCCTCGAGTCTTGCCACTGGAGCATAGGTTTCATCATAGTCAATGCCTTCAGCTTGTGAATAACCCTTTGCTACCAGTCTTGCTTTATTTCTTGTGACTATGCCATCTTCATCAAGTTTGTTTCTGAATACCCATCTAGTGCCAACCACTGTTCTATTTGAAGGTCTGGGTACCAGCTTCCATACTTCTTGTTGTTTGAATTGATTGAGTTCATCTTGCATAGCAATCACCCAATCAGGATCAGAAAGAGCTTCTTCAGTTTTCTTAGGTTCCATTTCAGATAGAAACCCTGAATAATTGCATTGATTCTGATAAGCTCTTCTAGTCTTTACTCCAACATCTGGATCACCAATGATTAACTCAAAAGGATGAGTTCTATTCCAAACAGTTTGTCTGGGTAGATTAGTTCTAGATGATTCGCCTTGATTTGAATTGTGTTGTTGAGTATGACTTGTTGATCCTTCACTAACTCCCCCTGAGTTGTTGCCAGGATGATTAGATGAGTGTTCAGAAGTATGAGTGGTGTTTTCAATATTATCATTATTTTCACCACCATTATTCTGATTGAACTCATCATTGACATTGTTATCATTAGCATCAGCAAAAATATCAGGTGGACTATCACCATCTGAATCTGAATCTGTCATATCTTCAAAAGATAGCTTTTCAGATGAATCTTCAGTTTGGATACTAGGGAGTTTAGTGTCATCAAATGTTACATTGACACTTTCCATCATCTTCTGATGTTCAATCAAATACACCTTATAAGCTCTTCTTTCATAACCAACAAAAATTGCTTCATGTGCTTTGGCTTCAAATTTTCCACCTTGATCGTCTCCTTCTTTAAGTACAAAGCATTTTGCTCCAAATACATGAAAGTATTTGAGTGTTGGTTTCTTTTCATTCATGGCTTCATAGGGTGTTTTCATCAAGTCTTTGTTGATAAGAGTTCGATTCTGAGTATAGCAAGCAGTGTTGACAGCTTCAGCCCAAAAATACAATGGAAGCCTTGATTCACTTAACATAGTACGTGCAGCTTCAATTAAGGTTCTATTCTTTCTTTCAACTACCCCATTTTGCTGAGGAGTTCTTGGAGCTGAGTATTGTCTGGTTATACCTTTTTCAGTACAAAAGTCATTCAGAACTGCATTCTTGAATTCAGTTCCATTGTCTGACCTTATAGCCCTCACTGGATACTTGGAATCCAACTCAATTAACTTGATGTGATCAATCACCAGTTGTGGAGTCTCATCTTTAGAATTCAGGAACAAGACCCATGTGAACTTTGAAAAATCATCAACAATCACAAGATCATATCTTTTCTTTGACATAGACATCACATTCACTGGACCAAATAGATCCATGTGAAGTAACTGTAAAGGATCAGTTATTGAAGATATATCAGTGCTCCTGTGAGTTGCCCTTTTTAGTTTGCCTTTTTGACAGGCATCACATAGTCCTTCCTGTGTGAATTCCATAGGAGGTAAACCTCTCACCATTTCCCTCTTAACCAAATAATTCATTGTTTTGAAATTCAGGTGAGAAAGTTTCTTGTGCCATAGCCAGCTTTCATCTGTGGATGCTTTAGAATAGAAGCAATTGATTTCTTCAGTGCTTCTAGTGTTCATGTTGGCTACATACAAGTTTCCTTTTCTGACTCCCGTCAGAGATGGTTGTTCACTTCTTTTGTGTGAAATCGGACAATTCTTTTTGTTAAAGTAGACTTCAAATCCCTTATCACAGAATTGACTGATGCTGAGCAAATTATGCTCAAGTCCTTTTACAAAGGACACTTCTTCAATGATAACATTTCCAGCTTCAAGTCTGCCATATCCATCAGTTCTACCTTTGCTGTTATCTCCAAAGGTAACTACTGGGCCGGCCTTCTCCACCACATTTGTCAGCAGGGTTCTGTCTCCAGTCATATGCCTTGAACATCCACTGTCCAAGATCCAGGTTACTCGTTCAACCTGTTCAATACCCTGCAATGACAAATGGATTAAACCTTCTTCGGGACCCAAATTTGATTGGGTCCTGCGGATTTAAAGTATTGACCTTTATCAGGCAAAACAACATTTTTAATTTTAACCTCTTTAATCAATAAACATTTAACCTTATAAACAGATTTGAAAATCTTTTGTTTTATCTTGGGTATCCATGTTTCTTTAGCAGCAATAACACTTGTGTCATTGACTGGACATTTGACCTGGTAAACATTCTTGGTGACCCTTTGTTTAGTCTTAGGTACAAATGTCTCTCTCCTAACTTGAGGAGGAAAAGCAGTCTTTGATCGAACATTATTGTTCCTGTTCAAATGCTGTCGAGGAGCAGTCTGTTTATCACATGCATAACTACCATTAAAATAAGCACGCATACTGTTAAAAGCACAAGACATACAATTGATAACACCACATGCTTTATGATTAGAATCAATGATAGGCATGGTACTCATGTTAGACATGTTATTTTTCTGCTTCAACTTATTACCACCTAATCCAGTCTTAGAAGAACTAGCTGTATCAACAACCTTGACTGGAACTTTAGGTACATCTTTTTTGGATGAAACATTCTTTGGATTAGTGTCCTCAACAGATTTAGCCTTAACAAAGACTGTGACATCTTTCTTGGATGAAACATTCTTTGGATTAGCGTTCTTAACAGATTTATCCTTAACAAAGACTGTGCCATTTGCACTATCCTCATTTCTCATTTCTTCCTGGATAACCATAGAAAGAATATCTGGTGGTCCAGCATCAGATTGTTTAAATAGAGGTTCTTTAACATTTTTGAGCACATGTGGTATACCCCTTTATTTAGCACTTACAGGGTTAGGGGAATTTATGCCCAATGATCCAACAGCTTCATTGTAACCATACCCTATACCTGTTGTTCGTTCTACAAATTGATTGTTAAAAAACTCTTTGGAAACTTTAACAGAATTATAACAAGCCCTGACCTGTGTTTCAAGTTCAGTAATTCTAGCCATTTGTTTGCCTACAACTTCTAGAATAGCTTTCTCCTTTTTATGAAGCATTGTTATTTCATCTTTTTGTTGATCTTGATTAATATGCACCTTTTTCAATTCTGATACTTCATTTCCAAGTTTAGTGCTTAGCAGATCTAGTCTATTATATCCAGTTTGTGCATTATCTAAGGAATTATATAGACTACGAATCAATTCAGTGTCAGTAACAATTACCGGTTTGTTATGATGATCAGATGCTTCATCATTTGCCACCAACGCAAGATTTCCATATTCTTCATCTTCGCTGTCCGTGTCATCCTAACTCTTACCAGCCGCAACATAGGCTTTTCCAGGTTTCTTCTTCTCAGCAGCAAAATCTCTTCTTTGAGTTTGCTTGGGTTTCTGACATTCAGTGGCAAATTGCCCCAATTCATTACAGTTGAAGCAACGAATCTTGCTTCTGTCAACAGATCCAGTTTTGTATCCTCCCCTGTTACTAGAGGAAGAAGAGCCTCCTCTTTGGAATCTGTTATTTGACTTAAACCTGTACTTTGGATTTCTTCTGAATCTAAAGTTGCCAAATTGCCTTACCATCAATGCCAGTGATTCATCTTCCAGTTGATCTAGCTCTACCAATGAGTAAAAGTATCCACCATCCTGAGTAGGTGGTGTCTGACCAAGTTCTACTTCAGTCTTTTCCTTGTCTGAGCTGTAAGGTAGAACAACCTTAGCTTCCACTTCTTTAGGTGCCTCAACTACAAGAGCTGTAGATGAACTTGGCACTCTTCCTTTACCAGAGACCTCCCTCTGCTGTACTTGTTCCAGTTCATAGGTTTTCAGAACACCAAACAATCTTTCAAGAGCAATCTTATTCAAATCTCTTGATTCTCTGATGGCCGTTATCCTATGTTCAAGATGAGTGGGCATCGTCAACAAAAACTTCATATTAATCTCCTTCTGTGTATATTGTTTGCCATGAACTTGCAAGTTGTTGATTATTTTGTTATACCTTTCTAACACTTCCTGAATGCCTTCATTAGGGCCAACTCTAAAGTGTTCATACACAGAGGTTAAAATCTGAAGTCTGTTTTCCCTGACTTCATCAGTTCCTTCATTGATAGTCTCAATAGTTTCCCACATGTGTTTTGCAGTTTTACAATTCATCACATGACTGTACATCACAGCATCCAGGGAATCTATTAGAATAAGTCTCAAATTCTTATCTAGTCCTGCGTCCTCTTTTTCATCAGGAGTAAAAGAAGCAGCAGGCTTTGGAAAAGATGATGCAGGTGTTACAACAATTCCTCCAACAATAGATTCAGATACATATTCTTTTGGAATTATAGGTCCGTTCTGTAGAACACCTAAATATTTAGAATTTGCGACATCAAGAAACAACTCCATTTAATTTTTCCACATTGCATAATTGTCCTTGTTAAACATGGGAATCTTAACAATGCTTTTTGACGACATGATGAATTTTTAAGTGAGTTAAAAATTCGAGATAGATTTTTGACGGAATAAAATTAGGATCTTGATTTGTGTATCAATCAATAGGCTCTGATACCAATTGTTAGGTCCAATATGTTTGTAGAAGGGGGGGTTGAATACAAACAGTACTGTTTAATCGAAATTTGTCCGGATAAATTTAATTTATATTTTGACAAATTTGAGCGGAATTAAATGAAACAAAATTCAAGTTGAATATAAATTATATTAACTTGAGGGGTTTGTTACAAATACAGTACAGAAATTATATCTAGTTAATAAAAACAAATTAGAAAATTCGACATGAATTTTTCTAGATTTGTTAATAAAAATCAAGATATAGATTAGGAGTAAAAACTCGCTAATAGTACAAGAGTATCAAGTAAACAAGTTCTATCAGATCAGATATTAAAAATAAGATGAACTTGATTTTCTATGAACTTTTCTGCTCCTGCAGGTTGTGTTCTTGATGAGAGAGAAGAGAGAAAATTGCCTTCTTTTTGAATGTAATATTCTTGTCTAATTGATATATGTCGCCTGTGTCTTCATATATATTGTCTACTTCCTCTTTTTCTTCAATTATAACTGTCAAGACAATAGACAAGACAAACTGTTCTTCCAAGACAATCAATTTTGTACTGCCAAGACAATAGGCAATACAATCGGCAAGACAATCAGGTTCTTCCAAGACAATCGGCAAGACAATTAAATTCTGAGATATTTGTCTTGCTTTATCAATAATTATCATTCTGTCTGAAGCTTTTTCTTTTTGATCATTATCAAGACAATCTGATTTGAACTGTCAAGACAATCAAATCAGATTTTTATTCTCCTTTTTTTAAAGCTGTTGAGAATAATCATTATCAAGACAATCAGAGATTGTCTTGCTTTATTGATTTTCTTCTTCAAGACAATCAGTGATTGTCTTGTTTTTCTGAATTCCTTCTTCAAGACAATCGGCAAGACAATCACAGATTGTCTTGCTAGTTCATTTTTTCAGTTTTAAATTAAGCTGATTAATAAATAATCATTTCAATTTAAACTTACTTAAATAATAATTATTCAGATTTAATTAATTTAATAATTAATTTAATTAATGAATTAATTCTTGATGAATTAATTTATTAATTAAATTGACTACTTGATTTAAATTAATTAAAGAAGAATAATTATATATCCTTGGATTGTCTTAATTCTTTTCTGAATCACTGAAAGTAATAAAGGAATACCACTGAATATTTTGTTGACGTTCCATGCACGGTCTGGTTCATGAACGACTAACTTCAATGACTGTCCTTTAATTTTCACATTAAAAATGTGATTCATTTTTCTTCTCATCTCTTTCTCCTTCTTGTACTCCACTGTATTCTGTCTGAACCTGTCACTCTAGAAATCTCTGTCTTAGAAATAAATCCACTTCTTTGATGCTATATTGAGGCTTGATCAGCAATCTGAGCTTCTTCCAGTGTAAAACATCAAAACTATAGATTGACTTTAGGGTTTTTCTTCTGACAGATAGCATCTTCTGAGATTCCTGTGACAGTTAAAGTTATTTACTTATTACAATCTAAGCTTAAGTTGAGTTGAGTCCTCGAACTACAAATAGACTGTGTCATATGCCTTTCATACTTAAATATGTTCAATTTTGTACTTTGGAAACTAATACGAGTAGTACTAATAGCAATAATGTTAGTTTTTAATTTTGTTGTAGGCCATAGAATATAATATGAGTGTTTAATGGATGCTGTCTAATTAAGATAATTTTCCAGAGCACTTACAATCCAAACTTTTTTAAAAATGATACATCCATTTAGTTGGGTCTCCAATAATATTCAAGGTGGAAACTAAATAGTCTTCAAGATGTTGCATTCTGAGAATGTAGATTTCAGTCCTGATTCTAATCAAAAACCATCGTAAATATTCTAAAACGCTTCTCAAGTCTTACGCTTTTACTTCTCAAAACTACATTTGTAACTCTTTTATTTGTTTTCTTCTTCATTTTACGCATTCTCTGCCTTTATTTCTCTTCCGGTATCCGTTTAACTTTCATTGAGTTACCTCCGTAATTAATATAACATATATAATATATTATTTGACTAATAAATTATTGTATCTTGTGTAATAATATAAAATTTTTATTTTACGTTAACAACTCAATATTTTTTACTCTAGTTTATTGTTAGATAATATCCATTATATTAATTATAAAATTGTTTTATAGCCGAATTGTGTATTTTACCTAATTCTTTAATCGATAAATGATAAAAGAGCCCAAAACTTATTTTAAATCCAATAATATTTAATTAATAATATTTCATCAATATCACACACATACATATTGTGTGTACGATTTAAAATACATATAAATGTGTGATCTAATGGTATGAAGATGCACAAATTAACTCGACGGTCCAAGTTCAATTACCATAAGAATAATACTTCTATATATAAATAGGAACTTAGTGTAATTGGTGCTTTTAAATCATGAATAAAGTACTTTAGTTATTGACTTGGTCTTATATTAAATATTTTTCATAAAAAATACATTATGCATTTCATATTTTTCTTTATATAAAATCAAATATTGCGCCGCTTAAGCGGTACACACCGCGATATTATGTGTATTATTGAAAACACGTATAGATGAGTGCTTAGGTTGTTTAAGAAAATATTAGTTATATAGTAATTTTTTTGTTATTATTATTATGTTGATTATATAGAAATTTTTTCACTCAAACGATACACACATGTATCTATATTGTGTTTGATTTAAAACACATGTGATTGAGTGGTGTAGTGGTAAAAGATGCATAAATTAACTTGGAGACTCAAGTTCAATTCCCAACAACCACAACTTTTTCAAAAAATTGAGAGTAGAGGGATAAATTAGTAATTTCAAGAGATGAGGGTGAATTGCACATTTCAAATGCATTAAAAAGTCTCACAATTTTATCTTGTGTTGGTGTATTATATATACTAGCTTATAACCCGATGCACGGACTTTTTTTGATATGAAATTTTATTTTATGCTACAATTATATATATAATCATTATTCACAATATTTTATTTTAACTTTAATATTAATAATTTAATATAAATTTAATTAATGATTTGCATGGTTTAAAACTTATATTATAAAATTTAAAGTAAATATGTCGGTAATTAGTAAATTAATTTAATTATATAATATATTTAATTATTAGATCTAACTATTCTGATTTTTTACTACAAATTTAATGGTCATTATTCGTAGTATACAAATTTCTATTATATTTTGTTAGTGATTAGAATATATGATATGGTATTTTTGGGTATATATTAATTATTGCTAGATATGATATGATTGGAAGATATGATTGATGTTTTTAGGTGTTTATGAAAGGTAATATCTTCAACTAAAAGTAAAAGTGAAAAGGACAATCGACTAATTACTATAATTATATTATGTTATTATTTATTTTAGGTGTTTTAATAGTATAGATATTATATATAATAGCTTATAACCCGTGCAATGCACGGGTTTCTTGTATTATGTTATAAATTTTATTTAATATTATAATTATATTTTTATATAATAAATATTTTAAATAATTTTTTAAATTTTAATTTGATATAATTCAACATACTCATATTTACGGATTATACTAACGTTTCCTTATTATAAATAACGTTTACGATTTTTAATATATTTTATTAATAATTGAAAAATATTTTGTGATAATTCCGAGTATATATTAACAATTAAATTAAAAGGTAATGTGTTGTAATTAGAAAGGAAATATTAATGATTGAAATATATGATACGATTGATCTTTTTAGGTGTTTATAAAAGGTAATATTTTCAACTAAAAGTAAATGTGAAAAATGAATAGATTAATTACCATTAATTATATTATGTTATTATTTATTTTAGGTGTTATATTTTTCTTGAAAATTATTGTGTGATCTTTTCGGGTATATATTAAGGATTGTGAGATTTGTTTTAAATAAAAAAGGTAACGTGTTTTAATTCAAAAGGAAATATTATGATCAAAAGATATGATACGATTAATGTTTTTAGGTGTTTATAAAAGGTAATATCTTCAACTAAAAGTAAATGTGAAAATGGCAATCGACTAATTACCATTAATTTTATTATGTTTTTATTATGTTAATGTGAAAAAGGTTCTTTTAAATTAAAAAGGTAACGTGTTTTATGGTGTGATATTGTTGGGTATATATTAATGATTGTAAGATTTGTTTTAAATTAAAAAGGTAACGTATTTTATTCAAAAGGAAATATTAATGATCGAAAGATATGATACGATTGATGTTTTTAGGTGTTTATAAAAAGTAATATCTTCAACTAAAACTCTAAAAGTAAATGTGAAAAAGGCAATCGACTAATTACCATTAATTATATTATTTATTATTTATTTTAGATATATTTATTTTTCTTTATAATGAAGGGTCAATATGTAAATTCACGAAGTATCAAAGAACATGTACCGAAAAATAGGTACCAAAACTTTTAATGTTTCGGTTTTTATATAATAGTATAGATTATTAGTTTCTTTCATTAAAGATATTTTAGTTAAAAAGTTAGAAAAGGTAATAGCTGAAAAAGGTAGTTGGTTCGTTATTATTTAGGAGAAGTGCTGAAAAAGTTAATTGGTTAGTTATTATTTAGAAAATGTGTTGGAAAGTGCTACGCGTAATATTTTGAGAAAAGATTGTGTTTTGTTTTTTTTATAATTAAGTAAAATAATTAATAGTAATAAAGTAAAACAATTAAATAAGGTAAGTACCGTACCGTACCAAAAATTTCAATTTTTCGTCCTTTATAATATAGTATAGATATTAATTTTAATTTAATATAATTTAATATACTCATGTTTACGGATTATAATAATGTTTCCTTATTATAAACAATGTATACAAATTTTTAATATATTTTATTAATAATTAAAAAATATGATGTGATATTTTCGGGTATATATTAATAATTGTAAAATTAGTTTTAAATTAAATAGGTAACGTGTTTTAATTCCAAAGAAAATATTAATGATTGGAAGATATGATACGATTGATGTTTTTAGGTATTTATAAAATGTAATATCTTTAATAAAAAGTAAATGTGAAAAAAGGCAATCGTTTACTTACCATTTATTATGGGTATATATTAATGATTGTACAATTAATTTTAAATTAAAAAGGCAATGTGTTTTAATTCAAAAGAAAATATTAATGATTGGAAGATATGATATGATTGATGTTTTTAGGTGTTTATAAAAGGTAATATTTTCAATTAAAAGTAAATGTGAAAAAAGGCAATCGACTACTTACCATTTATTATATTATGTTATTATTTATTTTAGGAGTTTTAATAGTATAGATATCATATATACTAGCTTATAACCCGTGCAATGCACGGGTTTCTTTTAATATGTTATAAATTTTATTTTATGCTATAATTATGTTTTTATATAATCATTATTTTGTAAAAATTATTTGAATATAAATTTAGTTAATGATATGTATGATTTAAAATTTATATTAGAATTTTAAGTTAAATATGTCATTGGTGAGTTTCGAAACTTGAATTTTTAGAAAATTACTGTAATCATAAAATATACCTTATAATTATATCTAACAGTTATTATTAATTACTAAAAATTTAATATCAAAATGGTGTAATATTTTTGGATATACATTAATGATTGCAGAATTATGTGGTTTAAAATTTATATTATAATTTTTTTAAAAAAATATGTCATTGATAGAATTCGAACTTTGAAATTTTAGTAAATTAATTTAAACACATAATATATCTAATCATTAGATCTAACCGTTCTGATTTTTTACTAAAAATATAACGGTCATTATTCGTTGTATAAAGATTTTTATTATATTTTATTAGTGATTAGACGATATAATGTTATATTTTTTGGGTATATATTAATTTTTGTAAGATTATGTATTAAAATAAAAGTTGACGTGTTTTATTTAGAAAGAAATATTATTGATTGGAAGATACAATATTTTAGGTGTTTATAAAAGGTAATATCATCAATCAATTAAAAGTAAACCGATTTTAATTAAAAAAATAAATCGGCTAATTATCACTAATTATAATATTTCATTATTTATTTTAATAATTGGGATGACCGTGCTGAAAATTGAACCGACAAACTTTCAATGCCCGTGCGATGCACGTTTCTTTTATTATGTTATAAATTTTATTTAATATTACAATTATGTTTTGATATAATCATTATTTTTAATATTTTTTTTAATTTTAATGTAATATAATTTAATATACTCATGTTTACGGATTATACTAATATTTCCCTATTATAGACAATGTATACAGATTTTTAATATATTTTATTAATAATTAAAAAATATGATGTGATATTTTCGGGTATATATTAATGATTATAAGATTAGTTTTAAATTAAAATGGTAACATGTTTTAATTAGAAAGAAATATTAATGATTAAAAGATATGATACGATTGATTTTGTAGGTGTATATAAAAGGCAATATATTCAACTAAAAGTAAATGTGAAAAAGGCAATCAGTTACTTACCATTAATTATATTATATTATTATTTATTTTAATAAATAGATGGAAATAATACAAAAATATAATACAATCATTATACTTACACTTTAATGATATATATGGTGTTGCAAAAGAAGAGAAAAGCCGAAGAAACTTGTGTATTGAATTGATGAAGATGGTGTAAATTAGGTTTAGAAGAATAGAGTTCTGTGCGCAGTGTTCGTGAAAGCAACGGAGGTTTTAATTTTAGCTGTATTAGTAATGGTGTAAATATAAAATACTATTGTGTCTTTAGGACTATAGCCAACAACGGATTAAAATTGATTTATTTTATATTTAAAATTAATTAAAAGTTAAATTAATCAAACCGAAAACCAAAATAAATAGGATAACCAAACCGAAAACCAAAACTTTCAATGTTTCGGCTTTAATATAATAGTATAGATATTTTTATAATGAAGGGTAAATAAGTAAATTCACGATGTACCAAAAAATAGGTACAAAAAACATGTACCAAAAACACGTACCAAAAAATAGGTACCAAAACTTTCAATGTTTCGACTTTTATATAATAGTATAGATTTTTCTTTATAATAAAGGTTAAATAAGTAAATTCACGAAATACTGAAAAACGTATACCAAAAAATAGGTGCCAAAATTTTTAATGTTTCGGCTAATGTTTCCTTATTATAAACAACGTATACATATTTTTAATATATTTTATTAATAATTGAAAAATATAATGTTATATTTTCGGGTATATATTAATGATTGTAAGATTAGTTTTAAATTAAAAAGGTAATGTATTTTAATTCGAAAGGAAATATTAATGATTGGAAAATATGATACGATTGATGTTTTTAGGTGTTAATAAAAGGTAATATCTTCAATTAAAAGTAAATATGAAAAAAGGCAATTGACTACTTACCTTTAATTTATATTATGTTATTATTTATTTTAGGAGTTTTAATCGTATAGATATCATATATATATTTTTCTTTATAATGAAGGGTAAATAAGTAAATTTATTACGTACCAAAAAACAGGTACCAAAACTTTTAATGTTTCGGTTTTTATATAATAGTATATATATATATATATATATATATATATATATATATATATATATATAATAGATGTAAATCATTTTGAAATTAAAATAATATCCATGTATATTTATATGAAATAATTTTTATAATTTTAGACAAATTACTAACGTAAAACATGATATTCTACATCAAAATTCAGCTGTTATATTAAATAAATTAGTATAACCAGTATTACATAAATCAGTATCGGACAAAATCGGCAAGAGAATCTTGTAAGAATTAATCGTTAAATCGGGGATTAATCGGAAGCATTAATTGGAATAAAAATCGGATGTATTTTAATATTTTAATATTATTTAGTAGATTATTTTAATTCTATTAGTTATTTATTAAGTGACATGTATTTATCATATCATAAAATATATAATAATTTATATTTAATTAATATATTATTATAATTCTAATAATTTATTATAAATACTTCGATTAGAAGTACTCGTAAAAATTAATCGAGAATTTTAAAAATCGAATCGACTGAACAACTTGTAAAAAATTAATCAGGAATAATTGAATGAATCATGAATTTTTAGAACAATGACGATAACATAAAGCAACAAAATTACATTATGAAAATTCTAAAATTGACCTGGCCCATTGGACATGTACTAGGGCGGTCGGGAAATACGTACACGTGTTCGGGTATGAGGCAAAAAGTGGGCCTACGAAATTGAGAAGACCCCCGTAATAAATCGCTGCCGTCCAAAACTGTTAAACTGTCCCAAGGGGAAATGGGCTGGCAATGAGAAATATACAGCATGAAATATGGATTCGTGTAAAGTTGAACGATACATCAACCCATCACTCATGTGCTACATGACATTTTACATTAAATTTCTCCCGTTTAATCTTTTTATGACATGACACGCAACCAACAATTTAATAAAATCGACACCTGTTATTTTCAGCATTGCATTTATTTTTCCTAAGTTTTTCCATTTCCGTACTTCTACTTCACCCCCATTTTAGTCAACTTTCCGCATCCTTATCGTGCCCCCTCTGTACTGCAGCGACGATATGTTATTATTATAAGAACGGATGAACATTTGTTTATCTATTTGTATGTATTAAATTAATATTTATTGGAAAAAAGGATTTTGAGATTGATGTCAAGGAACTTTTATTGAAATACTTAAAAAATATATGTTAAATGTGAATGATTCACAGGATTAATTAAAAAAATCTAATTTTATAAAAATGTCCACCCCATAAAATTTCTAATTTGCAGCATATAAATTCCATGTATGTCATGAAGAAATTTACCTGAAATGTATCTCAGGCTTCATAATCTCGAATGTTTGATATAAAATTAGAATTAGCAAAATCGTCTTTAAATTAAAAAAAGTTGAACTCTACTATCAAATTAAGATTACGATCATCCTAAAATTTTGAGATCGTATCTATTAGAGTGCCTGACTTAATATATTTACTTTTATTATTATTAAAATTTATGTGATGATAGATCTTTGAGCCCATTTTTGTGGCTCATAATTTGGATAAAAAAATAAAATTATGCAGAGTCAAAAGTCGTGAATACGGACGAATTAATTATTAGCAAGTATATAGAAGCGATGTTACAATATATGAGCACAACATCTTTGGTAGATAAACACCGTTTACAGACGATGATGAAACCACAACAGACGCCAACCAAGCCGGAACTAACCACCTCGACCTCATGTGCTCAACGCCGCATAGCCATAGCAGTGGACCTGAGCGACGAGAGTGCCTTTGCTGTTAAATGGGCTATCAAAAACTATCTGCGTCCTGGTGACACGGTGATCCTCCTCCACGTCCGTCCCACCTCTATCCTTTACGGTGCTGACTGGGGAGCCACGGCCCCCGAGCCAACCACCTTGGAACACAAGCAACAACTTGAAGACAGTTTTGACAACTTAACTAGCATGAAAGCATCCGAGTTGGCTCAACCTTTAGCGGAAGCTAACGTGCCTTATAAGGTTCATATTGTGAAGGATCATGATTTGAAGGAGAGGTTGTGTTTGGAAGTGGAAAGGCTTGGGTTGAGTGCGGTGATTATGGGGAGTCGGGGGTTTGGTGGTGCCAAGAAGAGTGTGAAAGGAAGGCTTGGGAGTGTTAGTGATTATTGTGTGCAACATTGTGTGTGTCCTGTGATTGTTGTTAGGTATAGTGATGGTGATGATGGTGATGGTAATGGTGCGGCTTTTAGTGGTGGGAAAGCCGCTAAGGTTATGGCGGAGGAGGTTCAGTTGCATCCCGTGCCTGAGGAGGACCTCAATGAAGATGAACAAGGTGATAAAGGTTTCTCGTTTCGTTTTTTTTAATTTCTCTTGCTATGTTGGGTTAATTTCTTGGAAGTACACCATTAATTGTAACATAGATTTTTAGTATAAGGGAAGTGAGGATATAAATTCATGACCAGAGTTAGAGGCGACGATGACCATTTGCCACTAGGTTAATCCTGAATCTTCTGAAAGGTTGTTTCTTGAGATTGAAACTCCCGGTGGCGCTTTATGAGGTCTAGTGAATGTTAATCAATCGTAGCTAGGCTTTTTACTATGTGTTGGTAGATTAGGATTTTGGAGAAAGGGCCTCCCTATTTGATGTGGTTCAACACTTAATTAAACATGATCAAGTTAAGACGGTTCTACCTAAAGCTGTAATCTGGGGATATATTTGTAAATTAAAGATGGGGTGGGAGTAGAAAAAAAGATCATCAATTTTATTCAAAGCATATTACAGAAGTCAACAATGGTTGATGATATTGAAATTTATAGTCATCTGTTAGAGGCTATATTTGGCAACACTGGATACTGTTTTAACATTACTTCTTTTTTTTTTTTTTTTTTTTTGAAAAGAGGTGGTAATTCAATACATAAAAGCCATACGGCATCTACAAGAATGATCGAAACGATCAAACATAGAACAGGATGACATGCTCGTCTTCATAATCAAAATGAGACAAATAGGCATATGTCTGAATAAAATGATATATCTATAAATACTTGCTCTGCGCTCAATATCTTCTCCAAAATCCGTTTGAGCTAACGACCACAAATGAAGTTCCGCACAAGCTCTTATCGTTGAATCGAACCAACTCTCACAAAAGGAGAGAAAATCACACCTCTCACCAAGGAGAGAACAACAAAACTCTCACCAAGGAGAGAAATCAAACTGAACTTACAAAAAATTGAAATTACACAACAAATCAAACTAAAGCAAATCTTAGATCTAGAAAACAGATTCTCAAAAACTAGAGAAACCAGACCCCTCTTGAGATCGAAGATCCACCAAGAATCTGCGAAGAAACCGAGGATCCACCACAAATCGGAAAAGAAAATTCTGGAACTCCGAGGAATCAGATCTAAGCACAAGAAGAACTAATTATTGAAAAAAAACAAGAACAAAAAGTAAGGAAATTGGGCCTCCGGTCGGTGGAGGAGCCACCGCCGGAGGAAAGAGGAGACAGAACTGGTTGTTTTAGAGGAGAGAGAAGAGAGAGAGTTAGTAATCCATATGACTATTTATGATGCGAAGTGGGTTAGAAACCTCTTACTATTGTTTTTGAACATGACTTTGTTTGTGGGTCACTCATGGCTATTTGTCTAACTTCTGCACTTCATTTTCAAAAAAAAAAAAAAAAACTTCTGCACTGGTTAACTATTTGTTGCAAATTTAATCGCAGTTCTGATTCCTAATCACATATTAGTTACCCCCTTCACTTGCTAAAACAAAATTCGACAAAAGCTACAATAATAATAGTCTTTCATTGTCTAGTGCATGCGTGAAGCACCTATGTTACTTCGAATATAATTATCCAATACATGCATTCTCTTGTCTTTGTTTATTTCCTAGTTGGTTCACAGTACTTGTGCTTGAGTTTGTTAAATTTATATATCAGCTACAACAGATAGACATTGATTACTGTAAGGTTGTGTTCACCTTGAGAGAATGGAATGAAAATTGTAAACAAAATTTATGAAGAAAGGAGGGATGTTGGGGGAAATAGTGAACAAATAAGAGGGAAAGGAAGCTTCTTCTGATGAAGATTGCAAGGAAAATGATGATGAGGAAAATTGAGCATTCCTTCCAAAACATGTGGGTTAGAGCATCTCCAAGAGTCTCTTAAATCACTCTTAAATATAATATAAAATATTGGCTCTTAGTAACTTAATGTACATTCATCTCCAACAATACTTTTTATACTCGCTCCTTATTTAATTTTATATTATTAAAAGTAAGTGGAATTCATAAAAAGACAAAAGAAAAGTGGGGAAGAGAGAATGTATCTTATGAATATAGTATAAAATATTAGTTAGGAGTGGATAAGAGCTCTTACAATTGAGGAGAGAGATTACATTTTTAGTGAATTTAGGAGTGACTAAGAGTCTCTTGGAGCTCATTTTTTTCTTCTCTCTCCTCAAATCTCACTTAAGAGCCAAAATGAAGAGGCTCTTGGAGATGCTCTTAGAACTTTAGTTTAAATTGTGTGGAAAGGAATGAAGTAAAGAATGAAAATTTAAACAATTTTCCTAATCTCCTCCAAATAAGAGTACAAATTTCATTTCATTCTCCCCCATTCCATTCAATTCAAGATAGACATTGATCACTGTAAGAGTTTTAAAATGTCCTGATGCAGGGTTTTGATGAATGCCTAAAGTTAAATTGAACCCTAATGGTTAAAGACAGTAAATTAAGAAGAGTGTTGTCCCCGTATAAAGCCATCATAGCATAATTTACTGCACCATCTTCCAGGCAAAGTGGTAGAGTAATGCAAATTGACCATTACGTTGTATGATTGGATCTTACTTGTCTATGCTATAAATTGTTTATGGCTAAAGGTATCGTGCACATCCCAATTGATATGTAATAATTTTTATCTCGTAAAATTAATTAGACTGACAGTCTTGATAACTTACTGCAGAAAATCATGATGATGACCACAAAAGTGGTATGGGGGGATGAGACAGCAGAAACAGATGGAGTGATGGCCTCATCCTTCCCAGATAGATAAGAAGGTACAAAGGGTAACCGATGGTGATACAATGAACTGCTCTATTCGTTCTTCACTTACGCTGCTATTTAGCCAGTGGTCGATAAACTGTTAAATTGTACTAATTAGTTACTATTTCTAGTTACTATTTCCGATCATCCATCCAATGTTTTTTTTTTTTTTTTTTTGTGTGCAAATATTACAAGTGTGACATCCCTGTTCAATATCTGGATGCTTTAGAGTTGTCTCTGTTCATGTGACTGATATTTTTTTGCTTGATCAGTAAATTATCAGTAAGGGCTTGATGTTCCGCCCTCAGATAACTACATGAGGTTAAAAGGGTTTCTCAAATTACTACAAGAGGGTATAATCATAAATGAGAAAACTGGGCCTGAAGTTGTTCTCAAACATCTCTCCAAAGGTAAGTTAGGGAACAGTTTTCTCTTCTCTTATCAGTAATTCATTAATGCATTTGCTTAGGTAAGGTCACTTTCACGGACAATTTTCTCTTATCAATAATTTACTATAATGCATTTGCTCGCTCAGCACAATACATCCAGTGCACAATACAACATCACCATGATGAAATTTATCACCATGAAAGCAGCTCCAACCTTCTTAAAAATGGTACTTTTTGAATACATATGGAGAATCATGCAAGAGCAGAACTTGAATCTTAGGCCACAAAATATTGAGAGAATATGCCTCTTAGTATCTTCTAGATTTTTCTTTAGAGGTTAATAGGGCATGGGAAGGCATTAAATAATAGCAACTTCTGTAGACAAATCAATGCTAAAGTATTGTGAACATCACATTTTTCTCTATTTCCATATTATAAAACAAACAGAAGACAATCCAAATACCAAAAGCATTTTATGTTATTACAGAGCAATTAAACGATGAATGTGAAAAATGTAAAACAAGCTGCGATCATCTTTTCAAGTACCCCCCAAGGGTTCCCTCACTGCACCTCTGCATAGCAAGCAATCAAACAATAAATGTAAAAATATGTAAAACAAGCTGCAACCATCATCTCAACTTCTCAAGTACCCCCAAGGGTTCCCTCACTGCGACTCCTTTGCATAGCAAGATCCGGCCTGAGGCTCAGCAGTTTGCTTCCAATAAAACTGGGTCGAGCATTTGTCTTGTTTCCGGTCAAAGTCGAACGCACCTGCTTGTCCCTGGATGGTTTTTGCGAAGCAACTGCATGTTGGCTGTGTGGGCTTCTACGACTATGGATTGACGATGATTGCCTCTTATGAGCAGCAACTCCATGATTTCCCTTCCGCGTAGTCTTAAGCTCAGATCTAAGACCACGGTCACTCTGATGGGCAGAAATACCTAATCTAGCAGAACGATCTGCTGAATCCTTAAGAGTACCAGCTTTAATAGATTGCCTATTATAATAAGCAAGATGGGGAAGTAGACCTTGCAGATATTTCTTTAGTTGTTCATCTCCCACATTCTTCTGTGCTGGATTTCCTTCTAGACTGATTGCTTGCAACGAATTGTAGTTAGATGCAAGCTGCCCAAGACATTTAGTTGTAGAAAGTTTGTTAAATCGAAGATCAAGGACATTCAGCTTTAGGAGGCGATGAAGACCCTCAACCTCACTAATCTTGTTTCCAGCTAGATATAACTCTTTGATTGAGGAACATGATGCTAGGCCTAACAAGTCGAAAAAACAAGTACATTAAGATTCAGAAGTGAGACTCAACCAAGAAAAACTTGCTTTGCCATATACATATGTGATTACTGATTACATATATATACTTGCTCAGGTAGTTAACAACTTAAATGAAAGTACAGTTTAATTCTAAGATGTTCAATTTTAGCATGATACAGTTCCCGTTACTGAGAAGGAAAATTAAAAAAAAACTAAGACAATGAAAAGATAATAAGAAAACAAAACCGGGAAATTTATGCCAAACCATGATATAACTATCATATGCATGACCTCATTCCTACATTTCATATACAAAGCTAGTATAACTCAAGAATACTTTAATAGTCTAGCACAGATTTAAAAAAGCACGATGATATTAACAACAGTGAACAGAAAGGAGGTGAGATTTACATTAAAGTTAAACCAAACCACTCAACAAGGTATGCTAAGGCTTGTTTCTAGACATATCAAACAGAAACAGGTGACATATCCATTCAGTCCATTTTGTTATAATAAAAAACTTGCAAAGGAAACCCCAAGCTAATCATGATCACTACTTACTGCCCCAGTAAAGAGTTTCATGTAGAAAGTAAAGACATACCATGTCCAATCCGGATTATCCGATTGTAGCTAAGGTCAAGTACACGAAGTCGCGTAAGTTCACGCAATCCTTCAATGGTTGATATATTGTTTTTTGACAGATTCAGAATATGGAGTCCTCGAGGAAGAGCACCGGCATTTATCTTCACTGAAAAGGTCAAGGGAAAAGAAAGATTAATCAACACCAGCATGGAGAGAGAATAAAGAGAAACCTGCATAAAAATAATGATGGCAAACCAATTTACCAGGCCAACATAAACAAAAACCAAGGAATATAAATAAAACAAACCTATAGCATTTCCAGACAAATTAAGTGCTTTCAAGCTCACAAAAGCAGAGAGGAATGGGATCACAACCAGTCCATGGTTCGCCAGCTGAGCAGCGGTGGTTGTAGCACTCAAAGAAGAGACATATCTTTTTGCAGCTTCCATGCCAGGAGTGATCTTGCTATCATGTTTGGAAGTATTTAAACCATCCAAGACAGCCGCCACGTCATCTTCCTGATGATCACCGGATGCAGACAATGCATTTTCCCCTTCAGAAGGGCTACATTCCTGAAGAGCAGAAACCCAAACATCAATACGTTTTATCTTAAAATCCTTATCTGGCAAGTCCTCCCAGTGATGGATCACAGCATCTGCCTGAGAGTTATGTACTGCAGTATTTTCATCAGTAACTGGTATTATCCAGTCTTCCGCTGAACCAACATAGTTATAGCCATCAGAACCATCATCAACTGGGTTTTCCTTGCCAGTTCTCTCGTTATCTTCTCTATCATCATCTCCCTCCGTATCTCGAATAATCTGAGGGACAAACACCTTTATTACTTTTACATTTAGAACATCCAAATTTCCACAAGAGGCAGCACGTCGCATTCTGTTAATAGTGGTTGACTGTCCACCAGAAGCAACTAAGTTGGGCAAAGAACAGGATTTTATGATAGCCCGTGGGGTATGCGGATTGTGGTTACTATATTCCCCAGCATACTCACCAAAATACTGAGTATTGTTGTTCTCATGACCATGTTCTTGGTCAAATTGTTGTGGGTCTTCAATCGAGAAAACTGATTCATCATTTGCCATTCCAGAACTCACATGAAGAGAAACAGAACATGTAGCTTCAGGATCCTTGTCACAACCTGAAATTGCAGAACTAATTCCACCATGGGATCTCTCGCTAGAAAATCCTTGAACTGTCTCATTCTCTGAGTCACTACCACCAGATAATCTTCGCTTCTGATCCAGTCCACTTCCTAAAGACTGGCTTTTGCGCATACATGATTTGCTGACCCCAACAACACTTTCATTTTGAAATGGTAACTTGACTTCCTCCGATTTCCAGTTGCGCTCAAGCAATGGGGAACCTGTAACATGATTAGAAGTGATAAGTATATCATCTTCCTGCACCTTCAAGCGTGATTGAGTTGAGCCTGAACTCTGATTGTCAGAGTGCTGTTCCAACGCCTTATGCATCACTTCGGCAGATACTTGTACTGATTTCTGGTTTCAGTGAGACACAGAGTCAGCAGTATCCATAACGATCCCCCTAGTTCTAGTTGCTAAACAAAAAAAAAACGCCAAAAAAAGGTTATACACTCACCTTTGGTTTGGTGGAATGGATGTGAGCATTAAAGCATGAGAACCTAACCATCTTTGTTGAACTAAACAAATTTTGATATTACATGAGGACTATTTGCTGTTACATGAACATCTACTAATTAACACATGTATTGTACACTACATCCAAAAGCCTAACACAAAGATCTACTATCTCCAAAACTGAAATTCATATTATAGCAAGCTTCCAGAGACCTAGCTAATGCTAATCTTAGCCATAATCAAGCGACAAACCCTGTGAGATACGGCACAATCTCCAGATGTATGAAGATCTAGATCTCCTCAAAGCACAAAGTAGTAACACCCTCTCACTATCACCCCACACCCACTTGGAGGTGTGAGAACTTAACTTAGTTGCAGCTGCCAGGCTTAAATAAGTCCTTCAGATCCTATATAATTCCGCCCCTTGACATGTGTAAGAGACAACAGCCTGATGCACCACAGAAAATAACAAGGATATCATATCAGATAACTAAACAACAAGAGAAGCAAGCAAACGTTATTATATAGATTAGCATCTCATTTTGTCTTCTGCAGACTAACAAAAATTGGTAGATATGCTTACAATATTAGTTAGTGCAGAGGAACATAATTGCAACAATAAACAACATATATCATTACAGTGATTAGTTTTCTGCATAACCTTGTAATAGACTCATGTTTGGGGGGGGGGGGGGGATGAGCCTTTGCGAGTAGTCAATCCCTGACTCTTCAACAATAAGTTTATTTGGCTGATTAAAAAGTGCAATTCTAATATCATGTTAAGCTACCAATTATGCCAACTAGGAATAATAATGTGACCGTAATTTTACACAGTAATGCAGCTGAAACTGACCATTGAGAACATTTTGCAAGAGTTTCCAGGGAAGAACTTATTTAGAGAATCATCAAATAGAATGACTGCTTTACCTCAGCTACTAATTGAATACTGCCATTAGAATTCACTTTAAAGCTTATAGAAATAGTAATCTCTATAAACACAGCTGAATAATGTTCTACTTAAAAAGAGAGGCAAAAAGAGATGGAAAAAAAAAGAGGTTAAATCCAAGGCCATCTTCCCATAATCAATTGACACAAATACATGATAAGAACATATGTGTGTAAATACATATCCAATAAGATAACTAAAGAGAGTTGCCTCGATTATTATTAGTACTAAAATAGGGAGAGTTCCTTATTATGTTAGTTTCCGTTATTATTGATTAAGGATTGGACGGATTGGTTATATAAACAATTGTGATATTGTAATAAACTTGAGACGTATCCAACCTATTGAATGAGAAGAGGAATTTGAGACTATTTTATCAATAACACGTGAAAGAGGTTGAATAAAAACTGATACAGATCGTCATTTACAGAAGTCCAGAAGAAACCATCCAATCAAAATCCTAAAATTTCACAATTCAGGGGGAAAAGAACCTAAAGAACAAATTAAATCCAAATTAAGGTCAAATCACCATATAATTCATACACGCAGGCGAGCAAACCCTTGCGCTTTACGGGTTTGCTCCTCTGCTTAAAAGCACAAGACTCGCAACAAATTACAATCAATACAACAAATCAGAAATGAAGAGCTACAAACAATTAATCATACATCGAAATCAGAAAAAACAATAATGAATTAAATCTAGATTATCAATAAAAAAAAACAAAGGAGCAATTAAGAGATTGATTACCTCTTGATAGCCAGATTGTAAAAAAAGAGGGAGCTGCAAATACAGTAGTAATAAAAGAGAGAAGGAGGCAGAGGGAGAGAATGTTTTTTTTATGTATTGACTAGTAAAACAATGGTAATCAAAGCCCTAAACACACACAAACTAGTGGAGGGAGGCGGTCCGTTAAAATTTATAGTACTAGAAATTCAACGGCTTAGAATTAATCAAGTAAATCTTTACAGATAGTAATAATAGTAATAAATAAAAATATCTGGAGAAGATTTGGTAAATATTATTAGGAAACTGATTGCATAGTGAATATATTCTGGATACTATTTTTTTTTTGTTAAAACTCTTCTTATCTCTTTACCTGTAAGTATCTGTATAGATAGGCCGTATAGATGAGATATACACCCAGCCTGATTGTTGCCTAGCGCCACATGAATGATGAATATGTGTAGTTGACAGGTAGTTTAAGTTAGGTGGGACGTGATTTTTAGCATCTCTCCTTTTATTCGTAGCCTGCCAATTTTGATGGCCCAAATCAATTCACCTAAAATGTGTCAGTGTAGCATATCTTTTTGTGCAGATTTAAAACGAGTATCGTTGTTCCTCTTACGACAGTTAGCATCTTGTAAGAATTCGCTGTTCCCCAAAATTTCTATTGTTAGGAAAAAATATTGATACTTGGAATATATTTACAGTGAAAATACAGAAATATTATGTCAAAAAGTTTTGGTAATGACCACTGCTATAAAAAGCGGAACTCCAAATAAAGTACTAAAAAACGGAATGGTGGTTAATCGAATAATTGGGAATTAATCAAAATAATTAAACCATTAATTGAAATCAAATTACTATTATTTTGGATATAAAAATTATATCCTTATATATAATAATAAGTATAAGAGGAATTTTATTCATAATTTTGGTTTGGTCATTGTACTACCAAAATAATCTCAACCGTCGAACCTAATATTTTTAAAAATAGACGATCAAGATTATATCATATCAAAAAGAAAATTATAATATAAAAAGGATATAATTTAAAAAAGATTGTATCATAATTGAATTTTAAAAATAAAATTATAATATGAAAATGATATTATTAAAAAAAGATAGAATTGAATTTCATTTATTTTTTTATTAATATTTCAAAGGATATCTTCGATATAATATTTATTTTGGTATTTGTACGATTTAACATAAAATTTAAATACACGTAGAATCCTCTCCACTAGGTCATTTATTTAATTGATTCAGTTAAAAGTCAAATGGTCAATTTTAGCAAAATCTATCATCCTATTTTTAAACTATAAGAGATATTCCGATTCGCTGAAAAATCAAAATACATTTTTACGGAATATATCTCTACACCAAGGCAAGAAGATCGAAAAAGAAATATTGAAATTTGATATTTTTTAGATCTACACTGTGATATTAATAAGGCAACAAACTCGAACAAAGAGAATTCGAGATTTAACGTTCTTTAGAGAACTCGTGCTAAATTCAAAAACGATCAGTTTTTATTCGAAAAATATTCTCTTTTTGCACTCAAAATATTTTTCTCATCCTAGAAAAGACTTTTCACTCTCAGGAAAATGTTCCTCTCGTGCCAGAAATATTTAAAGTAATTTTTCTCCCGATTCTTAATTATCTTATATTTCGGAAAAAATTATTTTATTCGCTCAAAAATATTTCCTACACTCTCTAAATATTTTATATATTAGGAAATATATTCTAAATATTTATTCTAGTCAAAACATTGGTCAAAAGATTTATCTTTTTCGAGAAAAGATCAATCGTATTTTATTCGGAACCGAAAGCTGATTTAATCGTTTTAAATCCAAATAAAATACTTCCACTTGCTAAAATGACTTGAAACTTGAGATTAATCACTTAAATGCTATTCTATATGCATGGTTAAAGTTTCTTAAGTTTTCGAGAATTTTCGTCCAGGCACGAAAATCGAGACGGTTAGTCAACTGTTGACTACGTTTGACCAAGTCAACCTTGACCAAAATTGACCAAACTTTCTAGAATTTTATTTTATAATATTCCTAACTGCTCCATAATTTTAGAATTATTTATTGGATGTTTTCGTATTTATCGGGTATTTAATTAACGATACTTGGTTCGTATTTATTCGTTAATTAAAAGGAATGGAATATTCTAATATAGATTCAAGTGCTGGGATATTATTTTGTCTTCTAGCATCCACTTGCAAAGAAACACAAATCACTTTCCATGTTGGCAATCCAAGTGATTTTAATCCCATCCACTCATTTTCCTTCAATCTACACCATTCCTTCCACCCAACTCTCTCTATAAATAAACCCCCTCATCCACCCATTTTAAACACAAGCTAAGAGCCAAATCCATGCTGGGATTTTAGAAGTGGAACACACTTTCAAGTTCATATTTTCTCTCTTCATCTACTTCATCTCAAAAACCTTCTCTCTCTTATATATATATATCCATATATTCAAGATTTTTGTTCAACAAGCTTAGTTCCACCCAACCAAGCTTTGCTCACCCAAGCTAGCTCATCCACCACCACTTTCCGGCCTCCCGAAGGGCTGCCCAAAGTTCGACCACCGTGCCAAAATCCGGCCGAACCTCCGGCAAACTTTTTCCGGTGACTTTTAAAAGTGGTAATTTTTAGCTTCGTCTTTGTGTTTATATTTGAGATTTGTGCTTAACTTTTATATTTCATCTTAATCTCTATTCTCGGATCTATTTTAAAGATCCCAAAAATCTCTTTATAAAAGAGAACGATTATCCGAAAAACGTCGAGGTTGTAACGATTAAGTATTTTTACGGATTCTCAACTAGCATCTTTAGTGCTCCGTGAGATATTCTATAAAGAAATACTTCGTTCAACAAATACTTCATTTAGCACAAGTTTAGCCACTTGTTTATCGATCTTACCTGTTATTCGTTAGTGACTATAACTAATCTAGTGCAAGAAGTAAAAGAAGAGTATACTTTGACACTTGTATTTAGTCATAAGAAAGTATACATCTTAAAAGCCTTAAGCATATTAGCTTAAAGGATTTTGTATATCAACAAACTCCGAGATCTATATCTTTATCTCATCCTTCCGGAGTATTAATATTTGACATAAGTCAAGTTGTAACGAAAAGTATTTATACGAATTCCTAACTATCATCTACAGTGCTCTCCGTGGGACATTCTTTAAGAAATACTTCATACAACATAAACTTCTAAAGCACAATTTTAGCCACTTGTCTTTATTACAATTACGTTTAGTGATTGTAGTGGTTCGTGCAAGAAGTTATACGTATACCTTGACATTATATTAGTCTAAGAAAGGTATACATATCGAAGCCTTAAAGCGCTATAGCTTTTTAATAAGGTCTTCTAATATTACTCCATCCATCTTTATATTTATTTGGAGTAATTAAAAGTATACTTTGATTATAACTTAATATCAAAGAAAGTATACTTAAACAATAACAATATAACTTAATATTCATTTACGAATATTAAAGTTAACTTTGGATCTAGTACCGTAACATACTAATCCAAACCTTATTCATCATTCATCATATTTGTTTCGTAGATATCGTTTGTCTAACTTTTGTAGTAAGGTGAAGATTAAGTGAGGTGATTCTCGTTCTAAGACCCAAGTCCTAGACGTACTAACGGGGAGTTAGTAGTCTTCGCACCGTGAGGAAGAGGAAAGACCCGAGACCTTTCATCTAAGACCCAAGACCGACAAAAGCCAAGAAGCAATAGTCTACACCAAGGGTTCTACATCAACTTTGAAGAAATAGCGAGGAGTTATTGTCTAAGATAAGTTGTGTAGGTGTTTACATTTATTTTGAGGAGGTAACGGGTGGTTACGCACCAAGACAAATATTTGTAGGGTTGTAAAGGTTTCTCCGCCTACTAAAGGAACGAGTTTATTTTAAGGAAAATCTCGAGTCCGGAGAGGAGCTCGGGGACTGGACGTAGGGGTGAGCGAATCCACTAGGGGTTGCGCCATCGCGAACCAGGATAAAATCTCCTGCGTGGTATTTACCTTACTTGTCGTTTATTTTCCGCACTTATAAACTGCTAACGATTCGGTAAAATATTTTAAGACGGGAAAAATATTTTAAAATGCCATAATAATTTTTTTTTTAAATTGGATATTAAGCTATTCAACCCCCCTTCTAGCTTAAAATAGCCCTCATACGGGACCTAACAATATTAAAAAAAAAGTTCATATTACTATTTGGACTCTATCCCGAGATCTACAAATCAGATTTGGATGATTTTATATCCCACGCGACGCTCATAAAATTATCTTTAATTTAATGATGATTTAACAATTATTATCGAAGTGGAAACACTCAGAATCTCAAGAGAAAATATAATTACGAATTTTTACATTAATCATATTCAGTATAGAAGACCTACATTTATAATCCTATTCAACGTAGAAAACCTAATTATACATGATTTAAAGCACTAACATACATTTTTTCGTATTTTAATTTAAATACACTTTTTTAGTTTACATGTTAAAATATTAAATATTTTTTTATGTTAGATCCAATATTTTTCATCTATTTATTTTAGGATCTAACGGTTCTTATTTATTTTATCGTACTGAAGACTAGACTAGCAACTACCAAAGTTTTGGATAGAATCGCTTTTATACTTATTATTAAAACCGTATTTGATTATTAGTAGAACTATTTTCAAATAATAAGAAGGGTATTTTGATAATCAAAACGAAATATAAGTAGATTTCATAAATCGAATAGAATTTTCAAAGTAAAAAATTTTCAATTTCTTCTCATTTTTGTTTTTGTGTAGTTTTAATTGGAAAATAATTGTTAAACCATCACTAAATTAAATATTATTTTGTTAATTTCATGTGAGCTATAAAATCGTCCAAATCAATTTTAAACATTCAAGATAGAGCACAAATATTAAATTGATATTATATATATATCAATTTTTAACAACAATTTGATATGTAAATTAATAACATATAAATATTAAAAAAAATAATATATTTATAGATATTAAAAAAGGAGTCGTGCGTTTCACGGGGTATAAGCTAGTATTTTTAATGCATATAACATAAATTTTAAATAAATATTTCATAAATACTTATAAATATTTCATAAATTTAAATTTAATATATTTTTTTAAAATTTTGACCGAACTTGAACGTTTTTTGATCAAATTTACCGCTTATTGACCGCTTCTTACGAAAAACGATTTTTGTCCCGATTTTACTAAAATCCACTTAGAGAAGTATCGAACAGCGATTAATCGACGATTACTCCCGATTAATCACCTCTTTTTAGAATACTAGTAATGATAGATATGTGCCAGAATATTGTCATAGTAAAGATAATAATTTAATATTATTTTAAATAAATAAATTTAATTGATAATTTAATAATATTTTAAATTTTAAAAATTCATTCAAGTCCTGAACGACAAATGGAGTGCCTGTTTGGGAGATCCGATAAGTCACTTAAATAGCATAAAAGCTTATAGCAGCTTAATCAGCTGTGTTTGGCTTCGAGCTTTTTCCTTTTACTTTTTTTTTAAACAAATCATACTTGCATTACTTAGAAATTATCACTTTCAAGTACATGATTAATCAATGCAGGAGGAGTGACAGACCACTCTCCATAGCCTGACATAGAATTTGTGCAGCATTTGCAAGCAAAAGAACCACATAATTTGCAGACCAATAATCGAACTACTAGCACTTCATCAATGTGCTTTAGTGATTTTGTCCAAGAAAATGGCTTCTCGAAGGCTAATGACTTCAACTTCTCGTGGTTGCCAATTACCTTCCATCTGATAACAGCTCGCTCCAACCTGATCTTTCCTCCAAACCTGGAGCAAATTCGGAACTGCAGCCAACACACCAAACAAGATAGCAAATAGAAAACACAACCAAAACATAAACCCCAAAAAATTGGGGACAATCAACAACCTAAAAAGATGGGTACGACAAAAGAGATCTCACCCAAAAAGGATTGGATCTCGATTTTATTGAAAAACTAAAAAAAATAGAAATTAAAGATTCAGAAATGGAGGAAACGGGATGAGAGGATGGGTGGAATGGATGTAGGTTTGATGGAAGAATGGGGCGGTGAAGGATGGGTGCAGGCGGCCGACTCTCAAAACGAGGCAGAGAGCCTTTACTTAATTATATCCTATATATAATTGGTGTAAGGAGGTTTAGGTGGTCGTCTGGTCGTCAGGGTTAAAAAAGTAAGTTTAGTAGAAATTAGGAATGGGCCAGAGAGTCGGACCAGAGAGTTGATTTTAAAAACCATCTAAAACCATGCTACCAACTAACTAATCAATGGTAATTTTAATTTAACAAATAAGTAGATCAAAAAATAATGCACTAAAATAACACATGATAAAACGGAAAAAACTAAAGTTAAGAAAATTATGTTTAACCAAAATTAATATAAAGATATTTTAGACTAAAGTTTAAAAAATATAATTAAAAAAACCTTAGCACAAAATAGTGTTTCGAGAAAATCTAATTATTAAAAAAACCATAAAAAATTTTAAATTTAGATTTTACAACAAACATGTTTTAAAATTTATACTAACAAAGTCAACACAAATTAATAAATTAACATTATTATTTTTCAAATATTATATATCCAGTACTAAAGTTGTAAATAAATAAAAAACAATCCGAAAATCCAAAAAAAATTATAAAGAATCTAATATAATAGAATGTACTAAAATAACACATGATAAAACAGTAAAAAATTAAAGTTGAGAAATATTGTTAACTAAACTTAATCCAAAGATATATCAGACTAAAGTTTAAAATATAATTTTAAAAAAATCTTACCACAAAATAGTGTTTCAAGAAAACCTATTTATTAAAAATTTTGCTTTTAGATTTTACAACAAACATGTTTTTAAAATTTATATTAACAAAGTCAACACAAATCAATAAATTAAAACTTTATTATTTTGCAAAGATTCTAGATTCGGTACTAAAGTTGTAAATAAATTAAAACAATCCGAAATCCAAAATAAAATAATTTATACAGAATCTAAATATAATAACCACAAAAGATCTTTTAATAATTTAAAAGTTACAAAAATATTACATTTCATCAATAATAAAATTTAAAGTAAATTAATAAAGAATAAAATAATAAAATATTCATTATTAACTTAATTAATTATTATTATTAGCTAACATATTATCCATAATAGTTTTAGTATATATATAAGTACAAAATACATGCATATTATTAATTTATTATCATTAAAAAAACAATTCAAAATGTTATAAACAGTACTTTTGACAAAAAAATTTATTATAAAATATTAATAAAACAATCTGTGCAGGAGGAGGTTGATATGGTTTGATTGTAAAGTAAATTCAAGTTATAGAAAAAAGAGTTACAGTAGCACAAACTTATAAATCACAAATTCATTCTTCATAGATAACAAACAAGTAAATAAAGCATTTCATCAAAATTTTAATTCAAAAAATAATTTTTTCAAATGTTAGAATTTACATTTAATTAAAAAACAATTTTTTTAAAAGAAGATATATGGTAAAAGTAGATATTAAAAAAGTAATCAAAAAACATGTCATTGGAAATGACACCAAATTAAATTCAACAAAATATAATTTACAAAACAAACGCTAATTCAAAAAAAAATCTGAATTTAAAAAATTAAAATCAACAATAAATTTTAATATAATGCATTTAAAATAAATAAAAATCAACACAAAAATATAAAAAATAGTATAAACTTTCTTTAAAAGAAAGTACAAATGTAATGTATGTTAAATTATAATAAGTTCCCACATGTATAAAATATATTATATATATTCTAATAAATAGAAAAAAAAACATGCCAAAAAATATGAAACATTAAATTATGTGTTAGGTTAAAAAATAGGATATTTAAAGACTGAGATACATCTCAGGTAAATTACCTTACCTGAGATATATGGGATTTATATGTAAAAATAAGATGGGCAATTTTGTAAAATCAAACACTTTTAATTAGCCCCATTCATATTTAGAGTATATTTTGTACATATCTTAGGAAAAGTTTCCTCAGATCAATCTCAGGATCCTTTTTCTCATATTTAAAAATTAATAAAAAAATGTCATAGTTAATAATGACACCAAAATTGAACAAAATATAATCTACAAAACAAATGCCAATTCAAAAAAAATGTAAATTTAGAAAATTAAAATCAACCATAAACTTTAATATAATGTACTTAAAACAAATATAAACCAACACAAAAAAAATAAAAAAATATTACATATTTTCTTTTAAAAAAGTACAAATATATATATGTTCACAATTACATAAACACACACACGCATATACATATACATATATATATATATATATATATATATATATATATATATATATATAAGGAATAGTTAAATAAATAAATTCCCACATGTCTAAAGTATATTATTTATATTCCAATAAAATTGAAGAAAACAACCCAAAAAATATGAAATATTAAACTATATATTAGGCTAAACCTTAAAATATAATTTACAAAAAAATATCATTTACCAAATAAAAGTGGTTTAAGAAAAAATAATTTTAATTAAAATCATTAAAGATTCTATTTTTAGGTTTGACAATAAATATAATTCTAAAATTTAAATTAAAAAAATGTGAGCAGAAGTCAACCAATAAACAAATTCTTACTTTGCAAAGAAAAAATTTAAATTAAAAAAAGTGAACATAAATCAATAAATGAACATCTTTTAAATTAGAAAGCAATCCAAACACCCACAAAATAAATTTATATTAATATCTAAATATAATACAACATAAAAACCACTAAGATTACTCTAAATAAAAACACATAATAAACATCACATATGGAAAAAATATAAAATTAACATGAAAAAATATATTCAAACAAATAAAAAATTTAATATCACACATATTTCCAAAAACGTTAAAAATGCCTTTAAAAACTATAAAAATACTATAACAAAAAATCTAAAAATTTTAAGATAACCATTAAATTACATAATCAAAAAGATAAAAAAAAAAAAAAAATACACGTACGTATATGTTTCAAGTATATCATATGTAATTTAATAAAATTAAAAAAATCAAAAATAATTATAAAATACTAAAAAATATGTTAGCCTTGAAATATAAATTATAGAAAAACCATTTACAAAAAAACAAATATATATTACAAACCATATAACATATGTATTATTATCATTAAAAGTAAAAATAAATTATTTAAAATGCTATAAAACTAAATTTATAAGAAAAAAAATTATAATATAAATGATACTATAAAATATTAATAAAGGTAGCCGTACATAGTAACTTATATTCGCATAGTGAGACAAAATCGGTATAGAGAAATATATGAATAATTTATCTTATTATCTATGTATATGTATATTTAATTTATACAATATTGTGTTCATCAATTTATATTGATATTTTAGATATATTTAAAATTTTAAAAAGAATTGTGAAAGAAAGGGATGGCGAGAGGTGAGGAGAGAGTGCACGCAAATAGAGGGAAAAAAAAATTCAAATTTCAAACGGTAAGAAGAATGAAGATCATGATCGGAGAAGTAATCGGGGCAATAGGGATGGAAGAGAATCATCTAGAAGAAATGGGGAAATTATTCTAAGGGATTTCATTGAGGGAAATAAGGATATTGTGGATTTGGAGATATTGACAAAGTTTAGAGCTGGAGAAAAACAAGCAATTACGGAGGCGCTAAATCAGATCCATTGGAGAAGTTTGAAGATTAGACAAAGCGAGGTTAAAGATCCTCTGGACAATGACAACAGCGATAAGGGAGAAATGGTTATTGTAGCCAATAAATCATACGCGGAGATTGTCAAATCAAATGTAGACAATAAGACTAGGAATGATTCGAATGGTTGGATGAAGGTACAAAATAGGAAGCAGAAAGGGTTCGGGGGCAGCAAAATGGGGGCAGCAAAAATGGAGATGCCACAATTTTCATGGTTAATATTCCGGTTGAGGCTACCGCTAAAGGGGTATAGGATTTCTTCAAAGCTTGTGGGGAGATAAAAGATATTATTTTACCAAGGAAAAGAGATAGAAATGGAAAAAGGTTTGGATTTATCAAAGTTAAAGACGAAGCTGAGGCAGGTTTGATCATTAATAATGCCAAAGAGAAAGGAGGTCTTGCCCGAAGAATTGCCTTGGCTATAAACAAAAATCATAAGGAGAAGGAAACAACTTTCATACCAGAGGAGAGGATCTTCAAGCCAAAGGAAAGCAGTAAGGTAGGTAATTCCAATTTAAAACAGGCAAAACCTATAGTTCATAATGAGGATTGTAGTAAGAAGATGTTTGAGTATACTGAAGCAGTAATAGATGAGGAAGTAGAAGCAGGGCCGATGCACAGCTTGGTTGGATTATCTTGGATGGATGAAATAGCAGAAAATCTAGAAGAAAAGATATTAGAAAAGGGGTTTAAGAATATAAAGGTAGTGGGTTTATCTGAAAGGAAGTTTTTGCTCAGGAGAGAGGATGATGTAGATTGGAAGAATCTGGATTTTAAAACCTTCTCGACTTGGTTCTCGGTAATCAGAAAATTCAAGGAGAAAGATTTGATAGTACCTAGAACAGTCTGGATTGAATGTTCTGGACTGCCGATGATTGCTTGGCTGGAAGAAAATCTAAAGGCATTTACAAAGAAATTAGGAGAATGGGTTTCATGGTCATATCAAAGAGAGGATAGCAATTCGTTTTTTAACCCCCTGATTTGTATGCAAACAGTGATGATGGATCCAATAAATGAGGAATTGAAAGTTCTTGTTAAAGGTAAGAATTTTCTGATCAGATTCAAGGAAGTTGATAGTTTGGGAATTCACATAAGTAAACTAGAACCCTTTAAGAATATTGAAGAAGAGAAGGTCTTAGATGTTGCTATTTCTCCTGATATCCCTCAAAAAAAGATTGTGGTCCCAGTAAATTCAGGGAAAGACAAGGTTGAGGGAGAGAGAAGTGAATTTGATAAGTTGTATGTATTGGAAGGGGATACAAACCATATTGATTCTTTAGTTTCTAGAGTTCAAGAGTCAGATGCACATATAGTCTCAAAGGTAATTGTTACATCAACAGTGGAAAGGAATAAGGTAGAAGCTTTGGATCCTAAGAGGACCCCTATTGATGCAAAAAAGTCATCAACAGTGAGAAGTGTTCAGTCTGATCAAGAAAGCACTCTGGAAAATTCAAGAAGTATAACCAATGATTTTCAAAGAAGTCCTCAAGTCACCTTGTGCAAAAATGTTGGGAGATTAAATATGGGTGGTAAAAGGGGGAGGCCAAGGAAAAAATCTAGATTGTATAAGAATCCCTTTGATTTGGGATTCAACAAGAAGAAATTTGGAGGACGGTGTTGCAAGAAGAAGTCTACAGCAAATCAGAAATTGGAAGGTGTTGATAATGTAGTTCTTTCGACTAATAAGGAGGAAATTCTGGATAAAAATCTCTGGGAGGCAGAGTTGATTTTAGAATGTGCACAGAATATGGGGTTAGAAGTAACTGGAGATCTGGCTGATTGTCAGAAAATTGTTGAGGAGAAATTGAATAAAGGGGATCTCTAAACTCTTACTTAGAGTTCTTTTATTGGAAGATAGTTTTTGATTCTTATGGATTTTAAGTTGCTTTCTTGGAATATAAGAGGTCTAGGTAGTAGGGGTGTTTGTAGATTTATAAGGGACTCCATTAGTGAAAACAAGATTAATTTCATCTGTTTACAAGAAACCCTATGTGATTCATGGAATGAAAGTCTGCAGAATGCAATTTGGGAAACTGAATCACATGGCTGGCTCATTCAAGACTCTAAGGGTCACTCAGGGGGTATGATGTTATCCTGGGAAAAAGAATCTTTTAAGGGTTTAGGGGTAGCTCAGGATGGGGGCTGGCAATGGGTTCAGTTGGGGTGCCTCATCTCAAAGGTAAGATTTAATGTGATAAATGTTTATGCACCTCAAAATTCTCAGAGGAAACTAGCATTGTGGGGAGTTCTAAGTATGATCATGTCATTAGTTGTCAATGAACCTTTGTGTTTGGTTGGAGACTTTAATTGTGTAAGGTGGAAGAATGAGGTTGCAAATTGTATCTACATGAGAAAAGATTCTAATGATTTCAATAATTTTATCTCAAATCAGAATCTACATGATTTTGATCCTTCGAATACAAAGTTTACATGGATTGGTCCTCAAGGTAAAAAGAGCAGATTGGACAGAGTTTTAGCTAACTCAGAGTGGTGTAGTGAAGGTGATTGGGAAGTTACAGCTTTACACATGAAAAAATCAGATCACAAAAGGGTGATACTTAAAAGAGTTTCTCTTAATTGGGGCCTTAGACCTATGAAAATTTACAATTGCTGGTTGAGAGAGGATTCTCTAATGGATCTTTTAAAAACCTATTGGTCACAAAATTCCTTGGAACACAAGAATATTCAGTCAGTGCTTAGAGAGGTTAAAGGGATCATTAAGGGTTGGGCAGTTAACTTTAAGGATCGTACTTCTAGGAACATTAAAATTCTTGAAGAATCTTTAGACAATGATGGCCAGGGCGGTGTTCTTTCCATGGATGAAAATGCTAAAAGGAAAGAATTAGAACATCTTTATGATGTAAGAGATGATATGCTCAGGCAGGAATCCAGGCTAGTATGGCAGATGCAAGGTGATCGCAATTCGAAATACTTTCACCAGGTCATTCAGAGAAGAAAGAGAAGGAACACAATATTTAAAATCTTTAGTGGTTCAAATTGGATCTCTGATCCACAACTTCTCAAGAATGCTTTTTTCCAGCATTTTAAAAGCTTGTTTGGTGTGAAAGATGCTCAGTGCTTTCTGAGTATTGGTAATTTGGTAACAAATAAAATTTCAGAATCTGAGAAAATATGGTTGGAAAGGGATTTTTCAATTGAAGAGATTGAAGTTGCACTTGAAAGTTCTGCAAATGAGAAAGCTCCAGGACCAGACGGTTTCAATATGGGATGCATCAAGTCTATGTGGAATCAGCTAAAAGATGGAATTTTTAACAGTTTCAATGGCTTTGTTGAGTCACTTTCTTTCCCTGCAGGCTTCAACTCTTCTTTTATAACTCTCATTCCCAAAAAGCCTAATCCGGAACTGTTATCGGATTTTAGACCTATTAGCCTTATAAATAGTACTGCTAAACTATTTACGAAGGTTTTAGCTCACAGGTTGAGTGAGGTCATAGGAAAGATTGTAGGCATGAATCAGTTTGCATTCATAAAAGGAAGACAAGCTTCGGAAAGTATACTAATTGCAAACGAAGCAATACACTCAATGAAGAAGTCTAATAGCAATGATCTGATACTGAAGCTTGATTTTGAAAAAGCTTTTGATTCGGTCAATTGGAACTTTCTCTGTAACACCCCCAGATCCGGGGTCCGGGATCCGGTGGTTACGGTTTCCAATTCTGTCCACAACACTTGAACTTTCCTTAACATAAAATAAATTACGTCTCTATAACCCAACACAATAATATAAAACACACCCGTTATAGTCCCAGAGATGAAATCAGAGTAACACTCAAATTTTTATTAATCACATTATGAGTTCTTACAATCCAAAAGAATTTCAATATAAATACATACTCTTTGCCATCCATTTACATAAGGCATACTAGACCATATTCTTGGTACTGAAAGAATAAATATACCCTACCAATAGCTTCTTCTTCAGCTCTGGTAGTCTCATCGTCCTCGCCCGCGTCGAGTGCGCCTTGTGCGAGTCATCTGGTCTAGCTGTTGTTGTGATATAATAATAAAGCAAGGGTGAGCAATAGCCCACCAACAATAATATATGACTGAACGATAATGTATAACAGTTCAAAAGTATCTTTCAAACCATATGCCATGCCTTTACGGAAATGATGCCAGTATAATATGAACGATGAAGTTACAAGGTAACTTAAAGTATTTGTTTGTAGAAATATCTGCTACATCAAAGTAAGCGAGATATTCTTATTGTTATTAAGAAGAGGAACTTGCAAGAAAAGGTTGCAATTCCAGTTATGACCCTTTTCCAACTCTGCCAACAGTAATCATGTTGCAGGAAATAAATAAATTTGGATGATGAACCAATGATGGAGTATTCACCGCGCCCGCTGTTCCAATCTTGATGATCAGTCGAGATCGTACAGCTCAATTTAGATTTACTACCGGTAGAAGGAAGAACTGACGGCTTTACTTGTGTACCGCCTTACTAGCTCTCCCCGGCCAACGGTTGGGCCAAAGGGGATGGACCGGCGCTACTCGGCCTCTTACACGACTCCTAGTTCAAATAGAATTCATGATTCTGAATGTAACGTTCGTCCCCCTTTCCCCAAGTATAATACTTGTTGATAAGACTCCACAAAGTAGTCGTATCTAGTTGGAAAGGAAAATTTACCAATAACTCCCAAGCTATTACTTGGTAACGGATATCAACTTGTTCCAGTGATCTTACCCCTCGAAAGATGAGAAGGTAAGCAACGACTTAATAAGTCAACAGCACCCGAGTTGCGAGTGAAGGGAATACTTTATGACCGGGAAGTCGACAAGATAAATAACATATTCCAAGTAAGGTTCCCTTATTATTAAGGAGGTAGACTCAAAGAAGAATGATGTCTGAGAACCTTCCTTGATATAGGATTAATAATAATATGACTCCGAAATATTTTTCGTAATAATCGAAGAAGATAAACCTTATTGAGGTTATTCTAAGTATGGAATAAATATTCAGAGAATATTTATTGAATTAAAAATATTTAAAGAATATTCAGGAATATGAAAGAATATCTTTAATCAGAGTATTTTTCAAATAATTCTTGAAGAAATATCGAGAGAATATTTATTGCATAATTAAATATTCAAATGAATATTCCAAATAATATTCATTAATCAATAAGACCTGAAAGGAATATTTAAAATATTTAAAATAATATTCGATGATTAAATAGAACCCTGGATGAATATTCAAAATAATATTCATAATTAATTAGGAATTTAAATGAATATCAATAAAGTAATATTCATTTAATAAATAATATCCTAAATGAATATCAAGTAATATTCATTTAGTAATCCAAGCTTTAAAGGAATATTCGATATAATATTCGATAAGTAAATCAAGCTTCAGATGAATATTGAAGATAATATTCATCAAGTACTTAATACCTTAAATGAATTTTCAAAAGTAATATTTATTTAATGAAATAATATTCTAAATGAATGTCCACATAATATTCATTTAGTAGTCTCATCTTTAGAAGAGTATTCGAAATAATAATCGATAATCAATTCGACTCCGAATGAATATTGACGAATATTATTCGTCGAATGATTACGTTCAAATAATTATTTGAAGTAAGGATCGTTAAAATAATTAGTCTCGAACGAATATTCAAATAATATTCGTCGCCCAAATAATAGAAAATATTTACTTAAATATTTTCCTCCGAGGTAATCTCGATATATCAAGGAATATTGACTCCCGGTCTATTTTTGATTAATAAGATGTATACGCCCTTCTATGAGGGTCTTACAATAATCGGCTTATAACTGATATATAACTATCTAGCTTATAAGCCAACAATAACATTCAGGGAACAAGTATATCACTTCAACTTGAAAGTAGGCATGCATGCAATGGCATATGTATATCAGCATATATATATATATATATTTATTCAATCACAACAACAGCCTAAAAGAAGGGAATTGAAACTTGCCTGGTAGTCGAGTACGGTAAGGGGTAGTGGTAGCGGGTCCCGGTTCAGCTTGGTGATCTATAAATAGCCAAGGCATTCGGGATTAATCACTTAACATATTAAAAGTTAAGTTATACTTAATTCGAAACACGTTCTCGAGTTATCTCGTTATACCCCTTTTTGTGGATTACTTTTATCACTGATCCGACCCGACATTCGTTCGTTAATACGACATGTCATTGCATTTATACTTGGGACATACTTAAGTCATATGAGTTCTAAGGTTGATCGTTACGAACCAATATTATACTCCGAGTTTTATCGCCCGTTTTCTAAGTGTTTTACCGAAGTTATAAAAGAGTCGTCTTTTAGGGGTTCGTTCGCGTTTAACCTCGACTCGAACATTTTTAATAAATCGAAAAATGATCTTTTTGACATACGGTTTTCTTTCACGCCTTCCTTTTTACCTCTAGTATTTATTTACCAAGATTCGCCATGACGTTACATAGTTTACGAGGGTTCAATTACAGTTACGAACTTTCGTTTACGGATTCGAACTACTTTTAGTAATTTGGTCATAAATCCTAAACCGTAAGTCCGTTTCATGCGATCTTTATATCAAAACGAAGCTTGAAACATAATCTATCCTATCATGGCAGAAAATGAAGCTGTACAGTGAGTTATAGCTACTGTGATGCTCGGTGTTTAATAGTCTAACAAAAATTCGGCATTACGACGGCTATAAATCGAACGTTCTAAAATTCATAACAATCAATCCAAGCCACACCGGGCATACTATACATGGTTTTCATCTTAACCAGTCCAAGAAGGTTTCAATTAACCATCATAATCATCAAAACTCTTAAATCATCACTACTAACTACATAATCATGCTTTTATGCATATAACAACACCATAATCTTAACTAATCTAAAACCATCAAGAACATATATAAAACTCAAAGTAAGATCTTGGGTTCTTAAGAATTATACCTTCCTTGGAGAGTGTACAAGCTATAATAACCCTTATATAGTCCTTGTATGGCTTTAACAAAGCTTAAATCATCCAAAGAAACCAAGAAATCAAAGTTAGTTTCTTGAAAACACTATTCACCCTCATCTTTGAGGATTTATTTGAAAATGGAAAACATGGAGTTTGAAGCTAAGATTTCTAGGAGATCATTTTTATGAAATATAGGACTCACCATAAAAATTTGGAGATCAAACAATGGTTGGAAGGTGGATTTTGAAATCTTAAAACTCCAAAATTCGAAGTGCCTTGGTTTTGGGGGAAAAACAGTGAACTTCTCGAATTTATTTACCCATCCAAACGATCTTCAAAAATTATGAAATTAAATCCCCAACTTCACCTTGATGTGTAGAAGCTCCATGAATTTTTTCATGATTTTTAGATGAGTAGATCTAGGTGAAAAAAAATGGCAAAGACCCCTGCCCTGGAAAATGCAACTGCTGGAAAAATGGGGGAGAGGTGGTGTTTGCTTGGCTAGTTGTCAAATGATATTTGTGATATGTATAAGTGGGTATAGCTGCTAATACTCCTCTTAATACAAGTGTCAAAGGTTTATGGTGTGTTAGAAAAATTGATGATGTGAAGCCTTGTTGTTTTCTTCTTGTCCATCCACCTCATTACTTCCTTTTTCATTTCTTTTCTTCATTTCATTTCCACCAAATATTCTTATATATAACCCCAGCTGATCAAGTAGGGTTTTTTTTTATCTCGTTACGTATTTAATCCGTAATTTCTTTCGCGTTTGCTTGATCGCTTAATCTTGTTATAAAGTTCTAGCGATTTCTAGAACACTTGTTATTCTAACTCAAAGGTTTTCATTCTAAATCCTCAAATCATACTTAATAAATAAAATCCTTGAATCCTTAACATTATAATACTCTTGTCTTGATCGTATTGATAGGCTCTTTACGGTTCGGTCAAATATTGTACCGAAAAAGAATTTGGAATTTCTGAATTCCGATCGTCTCTGCATTCACTTATTTCCTCCGCGTATTACTAATATGACTTCGAAACATCCATAACACGTCCCGTACATAGGGTGGCGTGAAAAGTTTTCCAACTTACAAAGTCACTATTCATCCACCAAATTACTATGCACGTACAGGAAACACTATGCACGTACGGGAAATACTATGCACGTACGGGAAATACTATGCACGTATGGGAAATACTATGCACGTATTCATTTCTCTTCAAGGATCCATTAGCTCCTTCCTGGATGGTAGATTATTCTTATCTAGGTCCTCAACCATCGAATTACTCTATTCTGACAATATACCAATGCATCAGGATCATTGTCCAAAGCAATATCCATTCATTACAATCATTGTTCTTTGAAACCACCATTCATTAGAGCTGGTGACCTTGTTGTTGGAATCATTGTTCCTCATTTTATCATTACTTAATAAAAGTTTTAATTATATCCAAAATTTGGGGTTCTTACAGTCTCCCCTCCTTAAAAGGATTCCGTCCCGGAATCAGGTAGGAAGCAAAGAGTCGTTTGCCTGTCGTTCACTCTTTAGCTTCCCGGTCAATTCTTATTCGTTCTACCCTTCCTCAGCACATCTTCTAGTGCTACAATTCATACTTTATCCTTTTTCCATCAACGTTGCTACTTTTCGTACAACTCACTATCCGGGTTATACTTTTACTCAGTCTTATCCTTATTGATACCTGCAGTAACATTGGTATCACTATCACCCTACGATTCGGAGGTAACCTCGCTCGTACTGTGCATTTCCTGATCGCTTTAATCTTCGCAATCTAGATCAATATAGAGAAGTGGAAAGATTTATTGAGAGATCACTATGATCAATTGAACATTTGTTATATTGCATAGTTAGTACAGAAGGGGGCCAGCCTTTAGTACTTGGCAAGCAATTAAACAAGTCATAGCATTCCACTTAGACTTCTATCACATAGACAGATAGTCACGTAGCAGTACCTCCCCTCCAAAAAGGGTTGTTCTTCTCAATTCATAAAGAAGATGAATAAGAGAGAAGAAGAGAAAAAAGTTCTAAAGGATTATAGAAAGCTTTCATGATTGTAGAATATCATACTCAGAATTTACCTCTGAACTATAGAGGTTTATCAAAGAAGAAATTAATCATAATTATATCCAATACTATTTGATCGCAATCTCACGTGTCAACATATCTTGCTGCTTTGTCCATTATTCTATGGACAAATACTCTTGTTCAATCTTAGCGATACTCACATTCGGGAAATCCTTCAACCTTTCAGGTTAAATCTTAGGTTTCTCACTTGGCATCATTATTACTGACATCCCATATCATGTTACTAGCTTTTTCATAACTATAGTATTGACACTATCAGGTTGTCATCCTGAGAATTCATTAGAAAACCCATTCATAACACTCCTTGCTTCTCATTCCATAGTTGCTTCCCCAGCCTTTTCTTTATCAATCACATCTTTCTTATTATCTGATTCTTATTTACTTCTGTTATTTACTTTCACCTTCACCTCTTTATTGAGACACCTTTTTGCACTTGGTACCTCCTTATCGGTATTCCGTCTCATTTACTCTATAATCATCACGTTATTTCAATTTAAACTTTCCGAAATGAATCTGGCCCGATTCCTTTAACTTAGATTCATATAATCTACTTCTGCCAACCTTGTTTCTCATTACTTGTTCTTTTCTATCCATGGTTTTCCACAGGTTGTCTTTCGTAAGTCGGACCAGGTCGTATATCTACATTCTTGTACTCCTATCATCTGTTGAACATTTGCATTTTACTGGCGTAGCCTGGCCACATGAAAACCCGTTATGACCGTGCTATAATTTTGGGGGTAAGGCTGGCTCGAATACCACCGTCCGAACATTTTAAACTCTCAGGTGGCCCAATAAGTCTCGGGCTCAACCGCCCTTCCCTCCAAATCTCATTAATTCTTTCCATGGGAATATCTTTAACATCATGAATCATCAACCTCATATTCTCTATCTTGTTTGCGCAGAAGTACACTAACATAAACTTGTTTGTCATTCATCAACATGCCATTTAGTTAATCAATGGCAGCACTGTCTTTATCTTTATATTGTCATCTACTTTCTTAGAAGAATCACCATCGCTTGTTGTTTACGTAGTGCATTAATAGCTAACCCTACGGGTTTCAAATCCCTTAGGGAGACAAAGTGATCACTATTCCTTATCCATACGAAACACTTCCTGAACTTGATGTAGATATAACATGAAGTAGATAGAATTGCAGAAGAGTTTCAAGTATCGCAGCTAGGTCCGGTTGATGAAACTATCACTTATCATCTTCCATAAAAGACTGGAAACTTAACGGTTTACTTCATCAATTTTGTACCATGGTCCTGGTTTGCCTCAAAACGGGACCTTCTAAGGTACGTAATATGCTTAAGACTCCATCAGGAATCGAATCTTTACTTAAACTATTATTACCTTCGATTCTTGCACAATCATCAAAAGGAATGTAACTTCCTCCACTCCAATATGACCTTCAAGGTCTTTCCAAATATCATTTTGTTTCTTCGGTATGAACATTTATAATTATTCCTTTATACTTAAACTGTCGGCCACCTCATTGGCCTTTCCTGATAATAATAATTTCTGGTAATCCTTGTTCCTTGGATATATTCCAATTCAAACATTTCTACCTCATTCCCATCATTTTTGGGTGAAAGCATTCTCCCTTAAGCTCTGCTGATGAAGAAAAATATATTTAACAGTCTTTCTCCATAAGTCATTGCTTCCACCTACTCGTGGGAACTTTATCACGTTTATTCCCCATCCTACTTAGGATACTTCTCTTCTTAGTTCTTTCCTTATCTTAGGATAATCTCAACCTTTATAGGTTCAATCCATACTTCCTCATGGTCTCATACATGCCTCATCTGGCATTACTGTTACTATGTCATACATTCCTTACCAAACTTCCATTTTGAAGTTCGGAATATTACCTTTTTCCTTGTAAGGTTTCATAGGTCATCCTCATCCTTCCTCCTGTATTTTCTGGGTACAGGGTATATCAAAATGTCATTGATCAATACTCTAATAATTCTATCTATGTTCTTTCCAGAACTCTTTTTTTTTCTAATAATCCTTACCGGTCATTGTTGCCTTAGCAAGTCCAGCTCATATCATCTGAAGTCATAATGTCGTTATTAGGGTTAATGCCACCCCTTGTGCATTCCCCAGGGTTTGTCTTAATTCATTGATATCCTATCCTTAATTCAACTGTCAATGAATTCTTGCATCTTATAATTGGCAATCAAATCATGTATCCTTAATAAAGGTCTCTTTTCAATCATTCTCATTTGATAATCGATCGGTGGCTTAATGCCACCCTCTTCTTTCAGATAGTTGTCAGCCTATTTGGCCTTCCAAAAAGGCAACGTATGCCTATCTCCTCTCTTACAGAACTTGGTAATGGCAGCAAGGATGTTTTGGAAAATATTGGTCGAGTTCAACGTGAATCTATTAGTACTTATCGTTCTTCTCAAATGTACTTGCCTTAGACAAAATTTCTACAGCATACTGATCCATCTCTGACCATTTCTATACTCTCTTCATAAACCTTCGTTGTTTACTTCCCTTAGTCGTAATATGTTCATGGTATTCATGATACCCTAACATCATGCATCTCAAGTCACTATACTCCCATTTTACTCAAAATCTTGGACAACCATATACACATGAGTCACTTTAGTACGGGTTACCCCATCCCAAAAAGGTCTAGTAAATTCCCCATCAAAACATGGGTTGCAAAGGGTTTAGTAGAAGACTCCTACAATCTCATTAATATTTCCTTTATATCAGAAGCCCTTGCAGTCGGTGCTTACTTAGAAGCAACCCTGCTTTGTCTTTTCATTGCTGGTCTAGTCACTTTATAGTCCGTTGTGACTTGGCCTCAACTGGCCACACTAAAATAAAAATATATGATTTTAGGGGTTGGCTAATAGCATTACTTTTCTAGCAATTGCCGGCATAGTGCCTTCTTCTTTGATACCTTTCTACCTTTCCAAAACTTTACTCCATATAAGTCTTAATCGACTACTCGGCACCGTCTCCGGTCACCTTTCCTCCACTTTTATCTTTTCAACTATTCTTATGAATCCCGCGTGCCACGCAAGCTTACCATTCCTGGCATAACAGCCTTTTCACTTAAGTCAATCCCGGAGTTTCTCCGTCCGGCTAGTTTCTTACTTACATTTCCTGTTTTCGTCCAATCTCACTTCATCATATTATCACTACCGTCGATTGTAATGCTCAGGGTCCGTTTACTAGCCCATTTTATAGCAACCTTACCCAAATCACAGGGTTTGCTCCAGTTTCTACTCTCTTCCATGACATTCTCTGATTATCAGAAAGACAAGGTTTGCCAAAATTCACTGAATTCCTTTCCAGACTCAGGGAAATTTTGATCAATCTACCCACCTACTGGTAACATCAAGGAGACCAGTTTCGAAACCTGAAGAATAGTTCTATGAACCTCCAAGCAGGTGGAATCATAAGCAGTCATAGTTAACGAAATAATCATCATCGGATTGGAAGTTTACCCACTGGAGAGGAATCAATTATATCCATCCCTTAGAAGGGAATCAATAATTTCAAACTGAAACCTGTCACAACGTCCTGATATTCAATACTACCAAATGTCGGTCTACCTAACCCTTTATGCGAAGCGTCATTGGAAGCACAAAGTCTCCTTTTTCCATTAAGCAATGCCAGCTCTTGGTCATTACCAATTTCACCTTTTAGCTCCAGGAAGATTTTCTCACATTTTTCTCTTTAACTGCTGATCGTATTACTTGATCTATTATAATTCCGTGTCGGAGTAAACTTAAGGTAACTACTATAATCCATTCAAAGAGAAGAAGGAATTTAATATTCCTCTGAATCACATGCATCTAACGTTTCTGGTTCATCATTTAACTGAGTTGAATTAACTCTATACTCAGTCTCTGGCAGTAGTCTCATTACGAGTTCATCTTGACTCACTGGTCTTATCTTCCGGTAGGTTCTGAGATCATTGTCTTGCTTACTACTTCCTTATATAACTTTTACCCAATCATTCTATTACTTCCCAATGTCTTTACTTTCTAAATGATTCATTCATAAAATGAACATTTTCCTTAATAAAACCACCTTATTAACCTCAATTTGGTTCCATAATTTACAACCTACGACACCTGCCTTCTCATGGCGAATTATTACTGACCATATTCATACTAATTCATTTATCAAATGATATGGCACTTACTGCCTCCTTCTCAACTATTCCTAGGGACTCTGCTCCTCGCCCTATATCACTGTCTTTGATAATCATACATCCCTCTAGCTCTTTCTTTGTTAAGATGAAAATCTCTAAGGATTCTCATCTATTTCCGTATAAGATCTCAAGTAATTCTTCCAATCCTTCTTTCTTGCTGGTACTACGTCTGGTAGTCCGGCTATGAATTCAACATGCATCTTCAGATCTCTTAATAATATATCAGTTCTTTATACTCACTTTTCTGAGCACCATATCTTAATCATCACAGTCATTCTGGCTGCGACCCTCATTACCCATGGGTAAGCTCCTCATCCTAACAGGATTTTCCTTATCTGCTGGAACCTCTTCCGGGTCTCCAGTAGGGTACTCCATCGAATTACCCGCTGATCTTCAGCATATAAAGCATCATCGCGCTGTTGCTCGTATGCCTCAAGGTCAGTCACCTTACTCGTCGATACGATATCGAGCTAAGTTACTATCATTATACTTACGAGTTCCCATAAGGGTTTTATATGTCATCACTACATTAAGTAGTCCGACTATGAACTTGGCAAGAGTTCTTATTATCTTATTGAATTTATTGTTTTAACGTCACCTCATCTCTGGGGTTTATAACGTACGCTCTGATACCACTTCTGTAATACCCCCAGATCCGGGGTCCGGGATCCGGTGGTTACGGTTTCCAATTCTGTCCACAACACTTGAACTTTCCTTAACATAAAATAAATTACGTCTCTATAACCCAACACAATAATATAAAACACACCCGTTATAGTCCCAGAGATGAAATCAGAGTAACACTCAAATTTTTATTAATCACATTATGAGTTCTTACAATCCAAAAGAATTTCAATATAAATACATACTCTTTGCCATCCATTTACATAAGGCATACTAGACCATATTCTTGGTACTGAAAGAATAAATATACCCTACCAATAGCTTCTTCTTCAGCTCTGGTAGTCTCATCGTCCTCGCCCGCGTCGAGTGCGCCTTGTGCGAGTCATCTGGTCTAGCTGTTGTTGTGATATAATAATAAAGCAAGGGTGAGCAATAGCCCACCAACAATAATATATGACTGAACGATAATGTATAACAGTTCAAAAGTATCTTTCAAACCATATGCCATGCCTTTACGGAAATGATGCCAGTATAATATGAACGATGAAGTTACAAGGTAACTTAAAGTATTTGTTTGTAGAAATATCTGCTACATCAAAGTAAGCGAGATATTCTTATTGTTATTAAGAAGAGGAACTTGCAAGAAAAGGTTGCAATTCCAGTTATGACCCTTTTCCAACTCTGCCAACAGTAATCATGTTGCAGGAAATAAATAAATTTGGATGATGAACCAATGATGGAGTATTCACCGCGCCCGCTGTTCCAATCTTGATGATCAGTCGAGATCGTACAGCTCAATTTAGATTTACTACCGGTAGAAGGAAGAACTGACGGCTTTACTTGTGTACCGCCTTACTAGCTCTCCCCGGCCAACGGTTGGGCCAAAGGGGATGGACCGGCGCTACTCGGCCTCTTACACGACTCCTAGTTCAAATAGAATTCATGATTCTGAATGTAACGTTCGTCCCCCTTTCCCCAAGTATAATACTTGTTGATAAGACTCCACAAAGTAGTCGTATCTAGTTGGAAAGGAAAATTTACCAATAACTCCCAAGCTATTACTTGGTAACGGATATCAACTTGTTCCAGTGATCTTACCCCTCGAAAGATGAGAAGGTAAGCAACGACTTAATAAGTCAACAGCACCCGAGTTGCGAGTGAAGGGAATACTTTATGACCGGGAAGTCGACAAGATAAATAACATATTCCAAGTAAGGTTCCCTTATTATTAAGGAGGTAGACTCAAAGAAGAATGATGTCTGAGAACCTTCCTTGATATAGGATTAATAATAATATGACTCCGAAATATTTTTCGTAATAATCGAAGAAGATAAACCTTATTGAGGTTATTCTAAGTATGGAATAAATATTCAGAGAATATTTATTGAATTAAAAATATTTAAAGAATATTCAGGAATATGAAAGAATATCTTTAATCAGAGTATTTTTCAAATAATTCTTGAAGAAATATCGAGAGAATATTTATTGCATAATTAAATATTCAAATGAATATTCCAAATAATATTCATTAATCAATAAGACCTGAAAGGAATATTTAAAATATTTAAAATAATATTCGATGATTAAATAGAACCCTGGATGAATATTCAAAATAATATTCATAATTAATTAGGAATTTAAATGAATATCAATAAAGTAATATTCATTTAATAAATAATATCCTAAATGAATATCAAGTAATATTCATTTAGTAATCCAAGCTTTAAAGGAATATTCGATATAATATTCGATAAGTAAATCAAGCTTCAGATGAATATTGAAGATAATATTCATCAAGTACTTAATACCTTAAATGAATTTTCAAAAGTAATATTTATTTAATGAAATAATATTCTAAATGAATGTCCACATAATATTCATTTAGTAGTCTCATCTTTAGAAGAGTATTCGAAATAATAATCGATAATCAATTCGACTCCGAATGAATATTGACGAATATTATTCGTCGAATGATTACGTTCAAATAATTATTTGAAGTAAGGATCGTTAAAATAATTAGTCTCGAACGAATATTCAAATAATATTCGTCGCCCAAATAATAGAAAATATTTACTTAAATATTTTCCTCCGAGGTAATCTCGATATATCAAGGAATATTGACTCCCGGTCTATTTTTGATTAATAAGATGTATACGCCCTTCTATGAGGGTCTTACAATAATCGGCTTATAACTGATATATAACTATCTAGCTTATAAGCCAACAATAACATTCAGGGAACAAGTATATCACTTCAACTTGAAAGTAGGCATGCATGCAATGGCATATGTATATCAGCATATATATATATATATTTATTCAATCACAACAACAGCCTAAAAGAAGGGAATTGAAACTTGCCTGGTAGTCGAGTACGGTAAGGGGTAGTGGTAGCGGGTCCCGGTTCAGCTTGGTGATCTATAAATAGCCAAGGCATTCGGGATTAATCACTTAACATATTAAAAGTTAAGTTATACTTAATTCGAAACACGTTCTCGAGTTATCTCGTTATACCCCTTTTTGTGGATTACTTTTATCACTGATCCGACCCGACATTCGTTCGTTAATACGACATGTCATTGCATTTATACTTGGGACATACTTAAGTCATATGAGTTCTAAGGTTGATCGTTACGAACCAATATTATACTCCGAGTTTTATCGCCCGTTTTCTAAGTGTTTTACCGAAGTTATAAAAGAGTCGTCTTTTAGGGGTTCGTTCGCGTTTAACCTCGACTCGAACATTTTTAATAAATCGAAAAATGATCTTTTTGACATACGGTTTTCTTTCACGCCTTCCTTTTTACCTCTAGTATTTATTTACCAAGATTCGCCATGACGTTACATAGTTTACGAGGGTTCAATTACAGTTACGAACTTTCGTTTACGGATTCGAACTACTTTTAGTAATTTGGTCATAAATCCTAAACCGTAAGTCCGTTTCATGCGATCTTTATATCAAAACGAAGCTTGAAACATAATCTATCCTATCATGGCAGAAAATGAAGCTGTACAGTGAGTTATAGCTACTGTGATGCTCGGTGTTTAATAGTCTAACGAAAATTCGGCATTACGACGGCTATAAATCGAACGTTCTAAAATTCATAACAATCAATCCAAGCCACACCGGGCATACTATACATGGTTTTCATCTTAACCAGTCCAAGAAGGTTTCAATTAACCATCATAATCATCAAAACTCTTAAATCATCACTACTAACTACATAATCATGCTTTTATGCATATAACAACACCATAATCTTAACTAATCTAAAACCATCAAGAACATATATAAAACTCAAAGTAAGATCTTGGGTTCTTAAGAATTATACCTTCCTTGGAGAGTGTACAAGCTATAATAACCCTTATATAGTCCTTGTATGGCTTTAACAAAGCTTAAATCATCCAAAGAAACCAAGAAATCAAAGTTAGTTTCTTGAAAACACTATTCACCCTCATCTTTGAGGATTTATTTGAAAATGGAAAACATGGAGTTTGAAGCTAAGATTTCTAGGAGATCATTTTTATGAAATATAGGACTCACCATAAAAATTTGGAGATCAAACAATGGTTGGAAGGTGGATTTTGAAATCTTAAAACTCCAAAATTCGAAGTGCCTTGGTTTTGGGGGAAAAACAGTGAACTTCTCGAATTTATTTACCCATCCAAACGATCTTCAAAAATTATGAAGTTAAATCCCCAACTTCACCTTGATGTGTAGAAGCTCCATGAATTTTTTCATGATTTTTAGATGAGTAGATCTAGGTGAAAAAAAATGGCAAAGACCCCTGCCCTGGAAAATGCAACTGCTGGAAAAATGGGGGAGAGGTGGTGTTTGCTTGGCTAGTTGTCAAATGATATTTGTGATATGTATAAGTGGGTATAGCTGCTAATACTCCTCTTAATACAAGTGTCAAAGGTTTATGGTGTGTTAGAAAAATTGATGATGTGAAGCCTTGTTGTTTTCTTCTTGTCCATCCACCTCATTACTTCCTTTTTCATTTTCTTCATTTCATTTCCACCAAATATTCTTATATATAACCCCAACTGATCAAGTAGGGTTTTTTTTTATCTCGTTACGTATTTAATCCGTAATTTCTTTCGCGTTTGCTTGATCGCTTAATCTTGTTATAAAGTTCTAGCGATTTCTAGAACACTTGTTATTCTAACTCAAAGGTTTTCATTCTAAATCCTCAAATCATACTTAATAAATAAAATCCTTGAATCCTTAACATTATAATACTCTTGTCTTGATCGTATTGATAGGCGCTTTACGGTTCGGTCAAATATTGTACCGAAAAAGAATTTGGAATTTCTGAATTCCGATCGTCTCTGCATTCACTTATTTCCTCTGCGTATTACTAATATGACTTCGAAACATCCATAACACGTCCCGTACATAGGGTGGCGTGAAAAGTTTTCCAACTTACAAAGTCACTATTCATCCACCAAATTACTATGCACGTACAGGAAACACTATGCACGTACGGGAAATACTATGCACGTACGGGAAATACTATGCACGTATGGGAAATACTATGCACGTATTCATTTCTCTTCAAGGATCCATTAGCTCCTTCCTGGATGGTAGATTATTCTTATCTAGGTCCTCAACCATCGAATTACTCTATTCTGACAATATACCAATGCATCAGGATCATTGTCCAAAGCAATATCCATTCATTACAATCATTGTTCTTTGAAACCACCATTCATTAGAGCTGGTGACCTTGTTGTTGGAATCATTGTTCCTCATTTTATCATTACTTAATAAAAGTTTTAATTATATCCAAAATTTGGGGTTCTTACATTCTCTTTCAATTGCTAGAAGCAATGGGTTTTGGAAGTAGATGGATTTCCTGGATCAGAGCTTATCTTGATTCGATGAAAGTCTCTGTTCTTGTTAATGGATCACCTTCTAAAGAATTCTCTCCCAAAAGGGGCCTCAGACAAGGTGACCCTCTTTCACCTCTTTTGTACAATATTGTGGCTGAAGTGTTAAACCTTTTAATTGGCAAAGCAAGATCGACAGGAATGGTTAGGGGATTTTCTTTGAAAAAAGATTCTGTTCAGTTGACTCATCTCCAGTTCGCAGATGACACCTTGATTTTCTTAGAAGGTTCTTTAGAATATCTAAAGGTCATCAAACGTGTTCTTCATTGTTTCCAGCTGCTTACTGGACTGAAGATTAACTTCTCAAAAAGTAGTTTGTTTACTTGTGGAAAAAACAAAGATTTAGTGGATTCAGGAGCTAAACTGTTGGGTTGCAAGGTAGGTGTCTGGCCTCTCATATATCTTGGAGCTCCATTAGGTACTTCAATAAGGAGAAAATTTTTTTGGAACCCTCTCATCAAGAAGTTTGAAATTAAACTAGCAAATTGGAGATGTTCATCCCTAAATAAGGCTGGTAGACTTGTTTTGCTAAAATCCACACTAGACAGTTTACCAGTCTATTGGTTTAACATCTTCAAGGTTCCTAAGGGAGTTTGTGCAGAGATTGAAAAGATTAGAAGAAATTTCTTTTGGGGTCACTCGGAGGGAAATAAAAAAATGCATTGTCTCAGGTGGAAAAAGATTACTCAGCCAAAAAGATTGGGAGGTCTTGGACTTTCAAATATTAGTATGAAAAATTCTTCTTTATTAGGAAAATGGCATTGGAAGTGGCATAAGGAGAGAGATAATCTTTGGAACAAATGGGTAAGAGCAAAGTATGATTGTTCAAAAGGAGACACAATGGATAAGATTCCCAAAACAAATAAAGTCTCAGAATGCATTCAAGATATAGTGGAGGTTGCAGGTAATTCAATTTTGAAGAGAGAACTAGATAGGAACAAGTTCTTGTGGAAAATTAAGGATGGTGAAACAACACTTTTCTGGGAAGATAACTGGTGTACGAAAGGACCACTAATGGATCTCTTTCCAAAATTATACAACATTTCAAATCTTAAACATGTCAATGTTAGACTTTTCAAGGATTTGGTGGAATGTTATCCTATAAAGGGGAAGGTTTTTTGGAGTAGAATCCTTAGAGCCTGGGAGTTGGAACTAGTAGAAAAATTAATGAATATCTTTCATCACGTACAGCTTAAGGATGGGATAGATAGGTTGATTTGGACTCCAGTGAATGAGGAGTTTTCATCAGCTACGAGTTATGCCTTAATGGATAAGGATATAGTAGAATCTGAGGTTGGTTGGAGGTCTATGTGGAAATTCAAAATCCCACCAAAGGTTAGTATTTTTCTCTGGAACTATTTTCACAATATTCTACCAACTTGTGGTTTCTTATCATCCAGAATTAGTACTTGCTCTCATATTTCAAGAATCTGCAAATGGTGTAATAATGAAGAAGAATCTCAGTCTCACATTTTCTGGAAATGTGAATTAGCAAGGTGGGCCTGGGATTTTGTTTCAGACTGGTGGAGTGTTAGGAAACAAGAATGTTTTGATGTTTTCTCTGATCCGTTTTCCTACAATCCAAGTGTTAGATCTGCATGGCAAATAACTTGGGCTGCAACATTATGGACAATTTGGCTATGTAGAAATCAGGCTGTTTTTAAGGGTTTGAAAACAAAAAAGTCGGAGTTTCTGTTTCTGATAGTGCATAGATCTCAAATGTGGTGTCAAGCAGTCAGTCTGATTGATAAGTCTCATATGTGGAACTCAAATCCATCAGGGCTAGTTCTTAAAACTAGTCTTCTGAATAAAGAGCTTTTGATGAGCAAGCAGGTAACATTAACTGGCTTCATAGATGGAGCTTGGAAGATGGAAAATAATTCAGTGATTCGAGCAGGTATAGGAGGGTATGTCAAGGACTCTGAGGGGAATCTAATTTTGATCTTTTCTGGTCCAGTGATAGCTAATACAGCTTTCCTATGTGAATGTGAAGCCTTTTTGTTTGTTATCAGAAAATTAGCATCTAGCAAATGGAGCAATTGCAGTAGTATAATATACTCTGATTCGGCAGAATTGATTAAAAGAATTCAGAAATCTAGAGTAAGTTTAGACCATCATTTTGACAAGGATGTTGAGAAGTTCCTAGTTAACTCGAGGTTAATGTTCAAGAAGGTGGATAGAGTGCTGAATCAAGAGGCTGACAATCTAGCAAAACAAGGTCTACTGAGAAATAAAATGCTTTTTGCTTGGTGCTAAGGGGTAAAATATGGTGAGAGTGTGATCAAGACTTTGTATGTTGTTGGGTCATTCAAATAAGCAAAAGGAGAGTTTTGGCTAGAGTGTGGGTATTTTGTATATATATTGCTAAGCCCACCTCGTTCAGGCCCATACAGATAATGTGAAGCGTCAATGTATTAATTCAGCAGCGACATGGAGTAACTGATCGCCTAGGGGATCTGTGCAGACAATTTTGGGAATTTAAGTTTTATAGAGCCATGCAATGCCATCAATATACACCCTTTATAGAGACCCTTTTACCTCTCTTTTTAACATCTTTTTACTCAACCAAATATTATCAAACTTCTCAAGCAAAGCATGGCTATGTTGAATGTAAATCCGGGCTGGGAAATGCCTCGCAGAGGTGTGGTTAAAGTTAACGTGCATGGGCATTTTGAAGATCAAAGACTTCAGAATGGAAACATCTCTGGAATTGGAGTGGTTGTTCGCGATAGCAGGGGCACAATCATTAGGATGCTAGCTGGTTCTCTGGGAATCGAAAATCGAAGGAGTAATGAACTGCATGCTTTTATGGAAGGTTTGAAGCTGATCTTTGACGATGATTATCCTAAAGCTATTCTTGAAACAGACCATGCTGCAGCCTATTGGGAGTGGAAGGACTCCATTGATGTAGGGGCTAATCCAGCTAATGCCTTCATTATCCAGCAACTGAATACTAGGAAAGCTGATAAGAACTTCAACATTGAGATCCGTCTCACGGATGCTACTGATAATGCTTTGGCTGCGTATCTGGCACAACATGGTGCAGCTAATTGGAAGCAGATGGTGGTCATTGAAGGTTCATTTGGGCGTCTGTTTGAGATATGGAGTCTAGACATGGGATTAGGAAGGATTGGTCCTGAGTTTCATAGGATTCATGAGGAAGAAGTGAATGTGCAAGCCATGGTAGCAGAAGTCGAGAATCCTCCTAATCGGGTTGAGCATTTGGAGATCCCGGAAGGGTTTGTTAACATTGAGGAAGAACTTCATGCTGGTAACGTCTTCGTAGGTATGGAAAATTGGTAGTCTCTTACAGTTGCAGTTGAAGTTCTATGTTCTGGGCATGTTTCTGGGCATGTTCTGTATTTTCTTTATTATTATCTCATTGTCTGTGTTGAACTGGTTGGGCTTCGAAGTAGTAGTTCTATATTGTAGTGCTTGGGTTATTCTGATTTGGCCATATGTGGGCTGTTGTGGTATTAAGTTGGTTGTTGTTGGACTCGTTTTATTTGGGCTCAGTCCCTTAATATATTTCCCTGCTTTTCAAAAAAAAAAAACTTATATTCGCATAAGTTCCAAGTACGGTTCCATGTACTTTTTGTTATCACAACGACTTATTTGCTCAGTATTAACTCCTCTTTTTTCTTCCGTCAATTCACCAGAACGAGTTTATAATTAATAATTATGTAAATTTTAATATATATTAAAATTCTAAAATATAATTATATTTGAGAAATTATAAAAAATATTAATTTTTTAAAGTTTTTTTTTTTTACAATTTTACCATTTTTTGAAAATATTTGCAAAAATACGATTCGCATCCAAATGTAACTTGCTTTTACGTGTTTGTGGAAGAATAATTGAAATTGTTTTTTATTGCATTTGAGAATGATTTTAGTTGCATTTGATTATTACATTTAATTTAACCACTTGTTAAGCAACTTATTATTAAACCAAATTTCAATTACTAAATTTTTAAAATTTGAAATTCTGGTTAATTTTGGTTGATGCTAGTTGAAAATATGGTTGCAAAATTCTAAATCGTATTCTTGGAATTTTTTCCCAAGAATTGATAATTTTGCAAAATATTTTTTTTAAAAAACATTTTTGAAAAAAATTTCAAACATTAGGTATTTCTAAAATAACCCCATTATATTTTTAAACATGGTATAAATAAAAGTTAAAAATATTATTAATGAAAAAAATGTTAAAACTTTAAATATTAAATATATTGAAACATTATAAAAAAATATTTGCATATCATTATAAATTATAAAAACAATTTATAGATTATAATTTACCAAACATTTCATTCAACTTATAAATAAATTTTACTTATTACTTATATCTCACTTTTCATATATAAGTAAAAAGTAACTTATGTTAAGGATATCCCAAACATACCATTTTTCCCAATCGAAATGAGATAAAATAAATGACCTAAATATATAGTTAGGCCGATCTAGGATATGGCTGAGCAAAATCGAACTACAACGAAAAATTAAACTGAATCGCGTAATTTTGATTCGATTCGGTTCCATTTTTTTGATATATATATATATATATATATATATATATAATGACTCTAAATTTTCGGATACTTTACTACTTTAACGATAGAAAGAATATCAAAATCACGAAAAAAAATCTCAAAATCTAGGGATATTGTAAGTAGGGGTGGCAATTTCCGACCCAACCCAAAACCCGATACGAACCCAACCCGAGAAAATACGAATTTGGGTTAATAGATATTCAACCCGAAACAACCAGGTACAATCAAACATGAACCCGAAACCGGAAAATGACCCGAAAATTAATGAACATTCTATTTATAACCCTACTTTTGAAATATTTTATGTTTAAACTAACTATATTTAAGTACAATAAAGTAACTTTCACGTATAATGACAGAAACTCCCTAGTTGATTTATAAATATTTAATAGTAATAACAATATTTTTTATATGTCATGTCCTTTTTTACACTTCACAAAATGGGTACAGTACATATTATATATTTGAATTGTAACTTTCATGTGCAATGAAAGAGAAATGAACTATTTTTTCTTAAAATTTCTGTAAAAAGTAATCAGTTCATATAAATCGGGACAGAGGGAGTATATAATATAAGAATATATTTTAAATCACTCTAAAAAATAGTTGAGGTGGTGAAATCCGAAATGACCCAAAACCCAACACGAACCCGGTAGGTACGGGTTAGGGTTAGGAAAAAATCAACCCGAAACAATCAAGTACAATCTTACCCGACACGAACCCGACCCAGAATCCGAAATTGCCACCCCTAATTGTAAGCATAGCTATTAATCCTTTAAAGCAATATTTTGAGGTTTAGAATAAGAATTGTATGAGTTTAAACTTATTTTTGAATCAAATCAGGTGATTACATCTTCCTTTTTCACAGAAGATAAACTGTGATGAAGCCTGCTTTTTGAAAGAAAAAATTTCGAGGTGACTTTATTGCTAAGTTTTCATTGAAAGTAAAAAGATAATATTTCAAAAATCGTGGAAGTTATGACAACTGTTGAAACCCTCCGATTTGTTAGATTTTTTAATTTAACAAATGTTATTTTAAAAGGTTATTCCTTTTAGATTATTGAAAATTTGAATAATGTAAGTGAAGATCTTTACGTGTTTGACAATATTATTGAAGAAAACAAGTTAATTAAGAAGTTTACTCGCAAAGAAGGAAATATAGTGGTTTATATCTTGATGAGATATTTAAAGAAATATAGTTAGAAAAGATAATGCATTTCAGCTAAAAAAGGTAATTGGTTTATTATTAGGAACTATAATATCTTTATTTTATTTTATAAAATAGAACTACATGTTTTTACCAATAACAAATATTTAAGTAAGGATAATTAAGTAAAAATGAAGTTTTAAAATGAGTATTTTAGTTAGAAAATATAGAAAAAATATTACCTTTTAGCTGAAAAAGTTAATCAATTAGTTATTATTAATTAAAATATTATTAGTTTATTTCATTAATTAGAATGATCATATTTTTGAAAAGAATAGAAATACATGTTTTTACTAATAATAAATATTTAAATAAGGATAATTAAGTAAAAAAAAATCAAGTTTGAAAATGAGATATTTTAGTTAGAATATATAGAAAATATATTACCTTTTAGCTGAAAAAGGTAAGCAGTTATTGTTGTATTTGTACCTGTATTTAGAGAAAAGAAAAAGATATTATTGTGTAAAGAGGTTCCGGGTTGTGACAAGAACAAGCTCATTTTTCTAGTGCTTTTTCTTATGGTTTTTAACCACAGTATATGGGCATACAAGCACACCCTCCATCTCTTTACAATGTAACTGCCCTACTAATATACAATCAATATGACCATTAATACAATCAATATCTTGACATGTAACTCCCATAATTATATTGTTTTTATTTACATTTTAAAACTAATAAAAATGTAACTTACAAATACATTAAAATGTACTTAAATTATTTAGAAATTATTTGGCAAACAAAGCCAAAACCAACATCTCCCACTTGGCTTTTTTGTCAAATTCTTTTCCAAATTCCCACTTTTCGTAGGATCTATTAAATCTATCTCAAATACCCACTCTTATTATTGGTCATAATGTACTTATAATTGTCACAACTTACATCCAATCAAACCAACATCTTCCATTTGACGTCTTTTCCAAATACTTCTAGTGACCATCACTTTCAATCAATCTATGTTGCCACTTTTACCCTTTCCAACACATTTAATTAAGTTTCTTATTTCTTCAACTCCACCAAAATTAATAAATATACCGAAGTTGAATTCTTATTATCAATATCACTTTCGATACTTATATCGTAATAAACTATAACTCCAAGCACGTCTGCTTGATTCACCAATTTGTTACACAACATACTCTTCAAGTACATGATCATGATCCTCCTTACAGGCTCTCACTAGGCTTAAGCAAAATTGCTTCACAATCCACTTACAAAACTAACTAAAAATGTCAAGTCAAGTCAATCGATTACACAACACAAAATATATCGAACTTCTAACTACTGCACATAATACATTCAGTGGTTCCTTTTCTGAATTAATCACTTTCCCATTACCAATGGCACCGGACTCCAATTCTGCATAAACATTTTACTCAAATACATTTTCTGGCTCATATTCAATATTCAAATTAGTTTCCTTAAATTTGATGTTTTTGAACTTCTCAAATTTCACAAACATTTATATAATCTCAACGTCTTAGTAAGTTCCAACTTAGTTTTGTTATTTATCAATTTCAGAAAAATATTATCCACATACATTGATAATATTACTAATCAAGCTCCCACTTTTCAAAATACAGACACAATTGCCCGATTTCATTCTCGATCTTTCATAAAATCTTTTGTAAACAGGGAGATCTTAAATTTTTTTTTTTGAACATACCTACAATCTTCCCTTTTTTTTTCTCAAATTCATTTACAAATAATGAATTTCTATTATCAGATAGGTCGAACAACTCGTACATTTATTTAATAAACAACCTATCACCCTTATAATTTCTTTTCGCGATCCACTTACAAATTGTAAATTTTCTACTTTTAGGAATATCACACAACTCCCACATTTGGTTTAATACTATGAACTCAATCTTATCTTTCATAATTTACATCCATGAATCATTTTCTTGCAATTTCATCGCTTAAAAAATTATGGGAACAATAAAATCTTCAACATCCACATATATGAAAAATGATAATAAATTATTATATACATAATAACCATTCATTTTGTGAAGCTCTCGACTTCCTGTTTTTAACTATATTCAATAGTTAAATACCAACAGTTTAATTTGATTCATTACTCTCAATCTCGATTACAATCGAAAGTTAAAACAACCAATGATCGAGTTGATACTTTCCCCTATCAAAACACATCCTCACAAAATCATTATATTGTTCTTGAGATTTAATTTACATCACTGACCCTCACCACATCTAGGTAGGCATCACTTCTCATATATGTATTTTTTGCATAGGAACCAATTTTCATACATCTATATCCGCCATCACACCAACAATTTAGTATTCAACCACTCACATTAACATATTTTATGCAAAAAAAAAATATATATCAATAACCAAATCCAGAATTCATATTAAAGAAAACAAGATACTAGTTATACATCCAACCCCACCATACATATTTGTAGCAAGCTATACAGTTCTTGTAAACAAAAGATAATTCAAACACTGAAATAACATATATTAGTAATTATATTTACTCGAATATAATTATCACAATGCCAACAACACCTGTTAATGGTACTAAATAATAACACAATTCATAACATAAAAGAAATTAGTTAACCATAAAGACTAACACAAACATGTATAATAAGGGAACAGCCACATATAAATATAACACATATAAATATAACAGACTAGCCACACTAGGATATTACATGGAATTATAAGATTAAAAAAAACATATAAAAAATAAATAGCAAATAGAGAGACTAATTGCTAAATAAAAAGATGTCCAACATATATGATTGAGGTAGATCTATTATACATAAACCAATACCGTCATTGTATAAAGAAAAAACTGAAGCATGCAAATATATAAAAACAATGAAGAGATGTAGCAAACCGAAAAACATATACTGTATATGGGAATAAGTGGATCATGGTAAAATATACTATACATGATAAGCTGGATGAATGTAACAGATACAAACAAAGAAAATATTTTGTTAATCAAATCAACACATTTGATCGGTAAGAACCCAAACCAAAAAGAACATAATTAACCACCAAAAAGAAAGAGACAACACTCTGGCCAACCATATACACAAAAAGAAACATATGCTAAACATAAAAATGAATCTTAAATAAAACCTAAAGAAGCATGTACGTGCGGTGTGCCTATATAGAATTTAGAAGAATAGAAAAAAAAACCAATCACAAAAGATGGACAAGTTGCAAAGATATGATGTGGTGACCAGTAAGATCAAAATGCCTACACAAGGATCCGAAATCACCATAGTTTTGATACCAATGTTGTATTTTGTACCTGTATTTAGAGAAAAGAAAAAGATATTAATTATTGTGTAAAAAGGTTCCGGGTTGTGACAAGAACAAGCTCATTTTTCTAGTGCTTTTTCTTATGGTTTTTAACCACAGTATATGGGCATACAAGCGCACCCTCCTCCTCTTTACAATGTAACTGCCCTACTAATATACAATCAATATGACCTTTAATACAATCAATATCTTGACATGTAACTCCCATAATTATATTGCTTTTATTTACATTTTAAAACTAATAAAAATGTAACTTACAAATACATTAAAATGTACTTAAATTATTTAGAAATTGTTTGGCAAACAAAGTCAAAACCAACAGTTAGTTATTAGTAATTATAATATTATTAATTTATTCCATTAATTAGAACGATCATATTTTTGAAAATAATAGAATTACATGTTTTTAGCAATAATAATTATTTAAGTACGGAATTAAGTAAAAAATTAAATTTGATAATGAGATATTTGAGTTAAAAAATATAGAAAAGATATTACCTTTTAGTTTAATTTATTTCATTAATTAGAACGAACATATTTTTGGAAATAAGAGATTTTAGTAAGAAAATTTATAAAGTTTATAATTAAGTATAATAATTAATGGACATATAGAAAATATATTATCTTTTAGTTTATTTTATTTCATTATTAGAACGACCATATTTTTGAAAAGAAGAGATTTTAGTTAGAAAAGTTAGAAAGTTTATAATTAAGTATAATAATTAAGGGTCATAAAATAAAACAATTAAATAAGGTAAGTACCGTACCATACCGTACCAAAACTTTTAATATTTCGTATTTTATAATATAGTATAGATAGATAGATTTAAATACTAATTTTATTATATTTGAAAAATATTGTATACACAAGTAAAAGAAATATTGTCATTTTACAATCAAATACAACATATGAATTTTCCTTTACATGTTTAAGTTATATTTTTAAAATTTCATTCTTAATTTTATCTACTTTAAAATATTAACCGATTAAATTTGAGTAGTACCATCTAAATTTTTACCAATTAATTGGATTTTAATGAAACTTAGGGGTCATTTGTTAAATTTGAATCATTATTTCTGAATGATTAATAATCTGATTATAGAATGTGAAAAGTGGATTTTATATCCACTTAAAGCGTTCCATATCGGCTTAAATTGATTACTTGGCCTCAAGTATGTGGTGTGTTTAATGTGTTTTCATTAATTTTTGCTGAGCTAAGAGAGTTGGAGGTTAATTTGATTAAAATTCGGATTTTCCGGGTCGGCTGCGCAGTCTACACTATTTTGGTCATATCTGGAGTTCTACAAGTCCGATTCTGACGATCTTACAGCTCACGCGAAGAGGAGAAGATTTTATGCAAAAGTGAACAGTGACCAGGGTGTGTTGCGGCCTGGAGAGCACGCTGCGGCACGGTGTCTTTGCTGGAAATTGCGAATTTTTATGTTGAAAATTCTGATTCACTGTTTGGGCCATATCTTGAGTTCTATAAGTCCGTTTTGGACGATCTTACAGTCCACGCGAAGATAACGTAATTCTATTTCATTCTAAAGTGGTTTAGATGTCCAAATACAGCTGGAAAGGTCCAGAAATACTGAAGAAAAGTCAGTTACGAATTTTTCTTCAAAACCGAATCAGTTTAGGAAACGTATTATGTGCCGAACTGCAGAAATTCAACTTTGACAAGGAAATTGCTATAATTCCTACTTCTAATAAGTATGGTAATTGCTCTAGGCAGCTAGAACATTCCAGAATCAGATCTACACATGGAATTTGCAATTCTGTTCTCATTCAAGAACGGAAATTACTCCTATTCCAACTTTAAAACGGCAATTGCTTGATGGAGAGGCAAATTGGGGCTATAAATACACATATTGGGGGACATAAAAAAACACATCATTACATATCAATTACTTAGGTTTATTTGTATCTTTTCATACTTTGTTTTTATCATGGTTTCATCAGATCCCATGATGATGAGAGGTTCGATTATGAACTAATCGTTGTCATGGGATTCTAACGGATTCATTTATGGAGTTTTAGTATTTTGATACTTTAAAGATCGGTGGGTGATGTATATTTGATATCCTTGTATGGTTATTCTTAATGTTTTTAGATGCGTAGCTAACATCTAAATTGAATTGTTAATCTCTTGCGAAACGAGAGTGGATCTTGAGATTTAGAACTTGCCATGCTAGCATAGGATAGGTTGATATTTTAACATCATGATTTGTAGCGTAAATAGAGATATTACGCTGCCCTATGTGATCAATATGGATAACTTGTGCTTAAACCATTATGTTTTCAAATCTTATAGAGATATAGGGTGTAAACATAATTGGTGTCTATATCTCTTTTGTGGATGTATGAGTAGTTTGGTGTTAGTATACCGAGAGGTAGTTAATACTTTTTTCGTGTTGTCCGATCAGATATCATAACCATTGCATATAGTGATTAAAGGCGTCAGATCTAAGCGAAGTATTTAATGAAGTTAGGATTCCATGGTTCATCTTGCGTAAGTAATTCGATTTTAATTATCATTAGTTAAGTAATTCTTAGTTTAATAGTTTGCATCTTAGTTTAATTTAGATAATCAAACCCCAATATTGTTAATTGTCTTAGCAGTGCATAATAACCATACATTGTTGCATAGGTACAAAACTGAATTAAAACCATAACCAGATCTCTGTGGGAACGAACTCAACTTTATTCTATATTACTTGTGACCACGTACGCTTGCGTGATATTGTGTTAACAAATTTTTGGCGCCGCTGCCGGGGATCATCGGTGTTTTATTTTTAGTTTATGTGCCTGTCATCAGTGGTCGTTAGAGTTCATTGACTCGGATTGTTTCTTACATAGTTGTTTAGTTATATGTGTTTCAGGTAGGAATGGGAAAACCAGCAGCAGCAACGAAAGCATTGATGTATTATTCTCAACCAAAGATCAATGATGTTGTGGAATAAAAATCAGGTTATCGAATTACGATTAGGGTTTGTGTGTATTTAATGCTAAGGGATGGTGAGCTTCGAGCTTTAATGGTTGTTTCCGTGTTCAAGACTAATCGATCCTCACAGAGTGCCTACGTATCTCATTATTGAGAATCAAGCCAAAAACGTAGTTCTGAGATGGAGGGTCTGGCCCTTTAAATAGGCTGCAGGAGCCTTATAATCGTAGTAGGATTCGGATACTTGGTGGGCAGGCCACCGCCTTGAGGAAGGTTCTAGACTCCTTCCTTGTTGGAGTCTGTTTCCATATTGAATTAGGTACCTTGGAGGCTAAGTCTGGTAGGAATAGCATCCTTATCTGATAACTATTGCTGAGCTGTTTATTACCCTTGATATTAATTACGAAATTAATATTAAAATAGGGATTCTGACCTCATTAATGGGCCCCACATTTGGACCATGCTGGGACAAAAATGCATACCGACGGTCGAAGTTGGTCGGCCGAAATTTTTTTTTTTTGTCGAAGCAAAATATTGATATCGAGGAACGACGTCGGTCGGCCGGGACGTCCCCAGGAGGCCGGTCGGCCGGGAGTCAGTCGGCCGGGACAAAAATGCATACCGACGGTCGACGTCGGTCGGTCGAATTTATTTTTATTTTATTAATTTTTTTTTTGTCGAAGCAAAATATCGACCTTGACATCCACCGTCGGTCGGACGGGGCTTCCCCGGTGAGCCGGTCATCCATGATTCGGTCGGCCAAATCAAAATCCCTACTCGATGATCGACGTCGGTCGGCCGAGACATCCCCGGTGAGCTGGTCGACCATGTCCCGGTCGGCCGAACCAAAATCCCGACTCGATGATCGATGTCGGTCTGCCGAGACATACCCGGTTTGCCGGTCGGCCATGTCCCGGTCGGCTGAGGCCCGGTCGGTTGAGACCGGTCGGCTGAGGCCGGTCGGATGAGGCCGGTCGGCTGAGGCTCGATCGGCTGAGGACGGTCGGCTGAGGCCCTTGGCTGAGGCCGGTCGGCTGAGGCCGGGGCTGAGGCTCGATCGGCTGAGGCTCGATCGGCTGAGGCCGGTCGGCTGAGGCCCTTGGCTGAGGCCAGTCGGCGGAGGCCGGTCGAATGAGGCCGGTCGGCTGAGGTCTTGGCTGAGGCCGGTCGGTTGAGGCCCTTGGCTGAGGCCGGTCGGCGAGGCCCTTGGCTGAGGCCGGTCGGCTGAGGCCCTTGGCTGAGCAAAACTGTGACTCGACGATCAGTACCAGTCGGCCGGATGGCTTCGTTTTACCTCAATCGGCTAGCTTCCAGTCGGTTGGAGCTTCCCTCGCGACTCAGTCGGTCGGTTTTCGGTCAGCAAGCTTGTTCTTTAAACGTGAGTATCGACCTTGATCATCAATATCGAATCTCGACGTCAACATATCTACATTGGCTTTCTTTGCTTGGAACTCGATCAACTTGGTCATTCATGACTTTTATTTAAGGCCTCCCCTAATTTCTTGATTAGCTCTAAACTCCTTTTAAGAGTTTCATGCTTGCCTTATCTTAAATGGAAATTACTTCGAATCTTTCGATCACCATGTTGATTCAATGGCTCATTCTTGAACTATTCTTGAATTTCTTGATCCAAGGTTGGCTCTAGTAGCTTCGTTGGCCTTCAATGGCTTCAGCTTAGTTTTCATATTCGAAACGACGTCGGGATCGATTTTCGACATCGAAACGATGTCGGGACTCTCGACATCGATACAAAGACCAGTTGACTGAAGCTTCCCGGGTGCCCCAGTTGGCGGCCTCGGGTTGGCTGAGCCCCAGTTCTTAAACTTCAACGTCAGTATTCAAATGTCAATATTTGGACCTCAATGTCATTATTCGAAGTCGATGACCAAACAAACATCCTTCAATTCAAATTTTGCTTTCGTGACCTTCTGGGCCTTAACTTGCTTGTTGAATCCTTGGTTTTAAACCTTGAATCCGTTCATGGTTGTTGGTTATAATCAACCTTTCATTCTCATTCTAAGATGTAAAAATGATGAAATCCCTTAGTTCTTGCCCCCCTTGCTACATATGGTCGAGGTCTTGTTTCTCGGTTGATCGTTCAAGAAGTCCCCTTGCCACTCAGCACTTGACTTCAAGTCTGGTGTGCCTTGGCTGGCTGTTAACCTTTTATCTTGATTCTAAGTTTCCAACCTTCTTCTTATGCTCCTCGCACCTTACTTTGGTTTGAATTCGATTAACGGCTCTTGATTTAAGTCCTTAAACTCAAATGATAAACTCAATTGGAGGTAGACAACCTTTTTGGCCATCAAGGCTAAAATTTTATGTCGGGATTTGAGATTCAAGATTTTAAGTAAGAAATGACAAAGGACCTCTTATCTCAACAATCTCACTAACTGTTTTTGTGCCTTCAAGGCATTATCAAGGAGCCAACCAGTCCCAAGATGAGCTTTGAGAGGGTCTATCCTTCAGCTTACATCAACCGGTGCTACCAATTTCGAATCGATGGTGGGGTCTTCAGGACCTGGAAGTAAAAATTCTCTGCATAATTCTCTATCTCAGAAGAGCCAAACTTAGACTTGGCATCGGCCTTAATGTTCTCTTTCTCTCTTGGGATATACTCAATGTGGTACCTGTTGAACGTGCCTATCGCAGCTTTCATAATCCTCAAGTATTTGGCCATATTCTTTTCTCTATCCTCAAACTCTCCATTGACTTATGAGACTACCAGCTTTGAGTCTCCCCAGACTTTCAGGTTCTTGACCCTCAGGATTCTTATCAATCCACGGTCGGTTATCAGAGCTTCATACTCTGCCTCGTTGTAAGTTGTTTAGAAATCCAACTTCAAGGCATACTCAGCTGCGAACTCAGCGGGTTTTGTGGAACTAAACATGCACCACTGGTTTTTGTTTTTGATGCACCATCAAAATAGAGCTCGCCTTGCTGGCCTTCCCAGTCTATTACCTCCTGCCCCCTGATCCTTGGTTGAGATTTAAGATTTGTTGTTATCCTTGCCTGGCTTAAGTGGCCACTAGTGGCTACCTTGTATCCAAGGTCCTTTATGGACTTGAACTTTAGTTCGATTGTATTGTAATCTTACTGTTGATCATCTATGGTTTTTTCTATGCATGTGCCTGTTTTCATTCATATGTTCTTTTATTTTTAGTACTTGGTCATCTTCGACTTACACATACCAGGTGCTTGGCACATAAATAAAATCACATAATCAATGAACAAAAACAAACTTGCATTAAAAACTTGAAATGGGTTCAACCCTTACATAGAGTACTACTATCCTACTCGGGGCAATAAGCCCCGGAATGGTTTCATCGAACCTTATTGCTACTTCTACTAGATATATATATATATGAAACTAAGTCCTACTAGGATAACTTGAGCCCATCAGGGCTTTGCAAGACTATGCCTGCACCACTTGATTTTGTTTTTGATGCTCCATCAAAATAGAGCACCCACCACTCCTTCTGGTCCCCTCATTCTTATTCTGAAGTTCACTTTCTGCTTGGGGTACTACCTCCTGCCCCCGAAATTCTTGGTTGCCAATGATACATTCAACCACGAAGTCAGTTAACGCCTTAGCCTTAATGGATGGCCGAGGCTTCTGTGTGATGCCCTCCTCTGGCCTTCCTTGGTGTTCCTTACCTATGAAGACATTCATGTCTTCAATCGGAAGGACCTACCCCCCGACTCCATCAGGCCTTAACGAGGCTACATAACAGCTTTGTGCCATCTTCTGATCACCTTTATGTTCTCCAACACCATTCCTGGTTGGGGACTTGATCTTCATATAATAAGTTGAGGCAACAGCCTTGAATGCATGAAGTCCAGTCCTTCCAAGGATAGCATTGTACGTTGAAACCGCTTTAATTACCAGGAAGTTCAACATCTGAGTGGCCTCCTTAGGCTCCTGTCCAATAGTTACAGGCAACTGAATAGTCCCTTCAACTTTGGATTCTACTCCATTAAATCCATATATAGGCATATTATTAAGGGTCAACTGAGAGTCAGTGTACCCCATCTTCACAAACGCATCATGAAACAGAATGTCAACAAAAGCTCCATTGTCTATCAAGACTCGCTTCACCTCAGAGTTTCCAATCACAAGATGACCAACGGGTCATCATGGGGGAACTTCACTCCTTCCAAGTCCGAGTCATTAAAACTAACCGCTACCTCAGTTTTTGCATGCTTCGGGACCTCTTCCACGATGTGCATCACTTCTCGGGCATAAGCCTTCCTAGAGTTCCTAGTTGTCCCGACCGCAGTTGGGCCTCCTAAGATCATGTTGATTACTGGCCCTCGGGGTTGTGGGTTGCGATCTTGATCGTTATCCCTCCTATCATACTCTCTTCTCTGATTACCACGGTCTTCACCCTTAGTGAAGTGGCTCAGTTTCCCTCTACGGATCAAATACTCGATCTCATCTTTGAGTTGCTTGCAATCATCAGTGTCATGCCCCACATATCTGTGGAATCTGCAATACTGATTCTGGTTCCTCTTTGCGGGATCACCCCTGAGTGGCTTCGGCCATCGGAAATCTTTATCCTTCTCAATGTCCAACAAGATTCGACTCCTAGGAGTATTCAACCTTGCATACTCAGTGAACCTTGGCTCTTGGTTCTTCTTAGGGGCATGGTCGGAGTCCTCGCTAGTTCGGGGATACTTGTCCCTAGCATCATACTTCTGGTCATCATACTCCTGGTCTTGCTTTCGCTTTCTAGAGTCGCTGTTACCCCCTCCATTACCTACTGTGGCCTCTTTCTTCATGCTATCCTCGGCTTTAATATATTTATCAGCTCTTCGTTGGAGCTCAGCCATGTTCTCAGGGGGATGCTTCGCTAATGACCTTTTAAAGAAGAGGTCAATGGTTCCGTGTTCCAGGGCTACCATGGCCACCTTATTCTCTGGTTATGAATTTTCCTTCAAAACTGAATCAGTTTAGGAGACGTATTATGTGCCGAACTGCAGAAATTCAACTTTGACAAGGAAATTGCTATAATTCCTACTTCTAATAAGTATGGTAATTGCTCTGGGCAGCTAGAACATTCCAGAATCAGATCTACACATGGAATTTGCAATTCTATTCTCATTCAAGAACGGAAATTACTCATATTCCAACTTTAAAACGGCAATTGCTTGATGGAGAGGCAAATTGGGGCTATAAATACACATCTTGGGGGACATAAAAAAACACATCATTACATATCAATTACTTAGGTTTATTTGTATCTTTTCATACTTTGTTTTTATCATGGTTTCATCAGATCCCATGATGACGAGAGGTTCGATTATGAACTAATCGTTGTCATGGGATTCTAACGGATTCATTTATGGAGTTTTAGTATTTTGATACTTTAAAGATCTGTGGGTGATGTATATTTGATATCCTTGTATGGTTATTCTTAATGTTTTTAGATGCGTAGCTAACATCTAAATTGAATTGTTAATCTCTTGCGAAACGAGAGTGGATCTTGAGATTTAGAACTTGCCATGCTAGCATAGGATAGGTTGATATTTTAACATCATGATTTGTAGTGTAAATAGAGATATTATGCTGCCCTATGTGATCAATATGGATAACTTGTGCTTAAACCGTTATGTTTTCAAATCTTATAGAGATATAGGGTGTAAACATAATTGGTGCCTATATCTCTTTTGTGGATGTATGAGTAGTTTGGTGTTAGTATACCGAGAGGTAGCTTATACTTTTTTCGTGTTGTCCGATCAGATATCATAACCATTGCATATAGTGATTAAAGGCGTCAGATCTAAGCGAAGTATTTAATGAAGTTAGGATTCCATGGTTCATCTTGCGTAAGTAATTCGATTTTAATTATCATTAGTTAAGTAATTCTTAGTTTAATAGTTTGCATCTTAGTTTAATTTAGATAATCAAACCCCAATATTGTTAATTGTCTTAGCAGTGCATAATAACCATACATTGTTGCATAGGTACAAAACTGAATTAAAACCATAACCAGATCTCTGTGGGAACGAACTCAACTTTATTCTATATTACTTGTGACCACGTACGCTTGCGTGATATTGTGTTAACAGAATGAATAAGATCATTTGGTAAATAATGTTTTCAGCTATCTGAATGAGACTATTTTCAATAAAATTGGTTTCTTTTCAAAAAAAAAAATATCGAAAAATAATATTTAAAAATAATGAAATTATATATTTTCACATTTTCAATTGCAATTATTGATTTAGTTTACATTTGTAATCATTTTCATGATTATAGTGAAACTTGAAAAATATTAATTTCATAAAAAAGAGTAATGAATGTCAATACCAAATTAATGTGTTAATTGAAGAAAGTGATTTAATATATAAGTAGACTTGTTTTATACTAATTAATACATATAAATTATATAATATTAAAATTTTATAATAACAAGTAGCCGTAGGTGTATGAAATGAGCCACCTGGAGCCGCTTCAGCCAGGATAATACATCTCAACGATTAAGGAGCTTTTTAACCATTAAGAAGAAATTATAGATTATCCAAATAATTTTAATGAGCTTAATTATTAAGTTAAGACGATTAAGAAAGATTAAGAAGAAAACAAATAACCCCTTAGGCGGATTAATGGATGGCTTGGGTAGAGTTTTATAAAATTTACTAAAGTTGATGTCTAAGAGCATCTCCAAGAAACTTTTAGTTGATTATTAAAATTAATATTATAAAACTGATTTTTAATAAGTTATTGCATTGATTAATGTGTCACACTTTAACAATGTTCTTCACATTAGTTCTTTATTTATAATTTATTCATAAATCAACCTCACTATAACCAAAAGTTGTGCAAGAATTGATGGATATGAATATTTTATTATTAAAATTTAAGTTAAGAGCTACTAGTGGCTTTTAGAAATGAGAAGAGAGAAGAGGTTCTTAGTGTTTTTAAGAACTACTAAGAATCTCTTGGATAAGCATGGATGTCGGGTCTTTTCGTGGCTGGGGAGTGCAATTCCACCTCCGATCCGCGAACCCGAATCCGTTTCCCGAACCCGTCCCGATCCTCGAACAGGAATTTTGTTCCTCCCCGATCCTCGTCCCCGAACAGGAAACGTGGATCCCTGCGGGGAATCAGGTAATTCTTTATTTTTTAAAAAATTAAATATTATATGAATATTTTTTTAAAAAAAATCAATTTAATATATCAAAATGTGTAATATATATTTTTAAAATTTATTTAAATATATATAAATTATATTTACTTTAATAATTTATTTAATATTTAATATACATAAATATTTTTTTTTATTATATATGGGGATTGGGTAATGGGGAGCGGGCGGGGAATGAGGAACGGATGATTTTGGGGCGGATCGGGTCGGGATGGGGAGACACTAATCCCCGTCCCCGCCCTAATCCCCAAATTTTTTGTAAACCTTCCCCGTCCCAAACCCGAAAAAATTCCCGAATCTCCGTCCCTTTCAAATCGGGGATCGGGATCGAACGGGACGGATGAAATGACCATCAAGAAATATTTTGGGAAATTCTCGTTGGTACCCTTCTGGAATTGGCTTTTTCAGATGGTGCCATTTCATGTTTTGGACTTCCGACTGGCACCCCTAAACTAACTGATTACCCTAATAATGCCATTCTGTTAATCAAAACGTTAACAAACGTTGACCACGTCATTAGTAGCTAATTAAACATAATTTATTTTAAACAAAAACTGAATAAAAGAACACACATAAATAAAGTAAATAAAAGAACGAAAAGAGGGGAAAGCAGACAGACACGATCGAGTGAATTAGGGTTCCAAGCAAAGAAGGGAAAAGGGCGACCACCGTCATCACGACCATATCAACTGATTCCAACCACAGGTACATATTCTTTTCATATTTTCGCACATGGGTGTGTATATAATCAAAGTATTTTGCGTATATATATATGTTCTTTTGTATGTATATGTTCATATGTGTACATTTAGATGTAATATGATCGTACAAATGTATAAATGATATGTATCTACTTTTGATGTTCCGAGTAATGGAGAATTGACTTGAGCATGTAGTTGTACTGATTTGTTTAAGATTACAAATTGGCACCAGGTGAATATTGTTTGTTAATTTGATGTAGAATGGGTGATGATTATAGAGTGTTGAGGATAATTTGGAGAACTACAGAGATTAATATTAGAGTAGAGGTAGAAAGGTCTAATTTGCTGGATATTGTTATCGCTTACGAGCAAAAAAAAAGGGTTTGAAGTTGGATTATGCTTATCCAACTTTTCAGTATGCATGGAAATTGGAGCATAGGAAGTTGGTAACTGATAAGGATCTTCTCCTAATGTGGGAAAGGTTAACTGATAAGACAACTATCCCAATCTGGGTTGGAACAACTTTAACACCTAATCCTCTATACAAGGTGGTGTTGACAAGAATGATTGAGGAAAATAGTAAGGTTAATAGTACACATCCTCCTACTTTTGATGATACACCACTTGATGATACACTTCCTCCTGCTGACCTACCTTTTCTTCATAAGCTTGAAGACAAATTTTTTCCTGCTAATGAACGTACCCAGAACAAAACCAAAAAAAAACAGCAAGGGAAAAAACCCAAAAAAATACCAAAATCAAAGCCTAAAGCTTCTCAAAGTAACTTACCACCTGAACCTATATCTCCTAAGATAGCTTTTCAAGCATTGAAACCTAGAAGAAGCCCTAGGTTTTCCCCTGTTTTGACAGAAAAAGCTCCTATCAAAGTTTGCTAAAAAAATACCACAGACAACAGTTAGAAGGAAAGGACTGTCAATTGGTACAGATCAAGGGTTTAGTGGTACAGAGAATGTGTCAAGTGGTACAGAGAATGTGACAACTGCATCAAAACAAAGTAACTTTAAAGAAGCAGAATCCAGTCTACTAGGTAGAATGAGGGCTAAAAGAAAGGTTGAATTTGTTGAAGAAGATGCAGAGAATTCTGAGTATGATGCTGCTGCAGAAGAAAATGAGATGTTGGGGTATGATTTATCAGATGATGAGCATGAAGATATGGAGGAAGTACCCAAAGTAAAAGACAACTGGAAAGGGCTTTTTAGGAGGTTGTAGGCCATTGATTGGGGTTGATGGTACCCATCTGAAGGGTAATTATGGGGGGGTACTCTTATCAGCAGTAGCATTGAATGGAAATAATGAGATTTTTCTATAGCATTTGCTGTGGTTAGTGCTGAAGACAAGGACAATTGGTCCTTTTTTCTCTGGAACATCTACAACATTTTAAAGGAGTCCAACAGAAATGATTGGACTATAATATCTGACAGACAGAAGGTATGCACTCAGTACTCTTGCATAATATTTCCAAGTTTTCTTGTTAATTTCTAATTTTGTTTATAAACATGTCAGGGAATTGATCTTGCACTGGAAAATGTTTGGCCCACTGCTAAGAGAAGATATTGTTGCAGACATCTTAGCAGGAACTTCAAGAAGCAATTTTCTGGCCCCTTAATGTATATCTTATTCTGGAGGGCTTGCAATGCCACATCTCAGTTCACATTTCGAAAGGCAATTGTGAGGCTTCAGACTGAAGGAGGTGACAGGGTAATGACATGGTTTGCTCAATTAGGGGATGCAGAAACATGGAGTAAGCATAAGTTTGATCCTAATGTGTGCAATGACTCAAACACTAGTAATTTTGTGGAGAGCTTCAATTCCACACTTGGCATTGAAAGATGTAGGTCTATTCTAACATTACTTGAAGGTAACTTGCTTTACTATTATATAGTGTTTATTCATACTATGTTGTTGATTAAGCCAAGTTACCAATACATTGGATGTTAACAGGAATTAGGAGGGTCTGCATGGTCAGAATTGCAACAAGACAGGAGATTGCACAAAGATGGAATGATGATGACCTCTGCCCCAAGATCATGAAACTAGTCAGAAAAATTGCAAAGGATACAATGGGATGCAAGGCCTATATGTAAAGTCCTGGAGAATATGAGATTCATGAGGGTAAATCTCAATTTCCTTTGTCTTTAAATAACAAAATTTGTAGTTGTGGGGCTTGGCAGATATCTGGTATCCCTTGTAGGCATGTCATTAGGGCAATGGTCCATGCTAAAATTGATCCTCAGAAAGTTGTGAGTTCATGGTACCATGTTAGGACATATAGGCAAACTTACAATTTCACCATACATCCTATTCCTAACAAAGAACAATGGCCCCAATATGCTGATTTGCCTATTATTATGCCTCCAACATTGAAGAGGGGAGTAGGAAGACCATGTAGTAATAGAAAAAGGGAGGAAGGGGAGGATCAAAAGGGGAAAAGGGCTAAAACTGTGAAATGTACAAAGTGTGACTGTTTTGGTCATAATTCAAGGACATGCAAAGGGGGCTTGACTGAAAAACAAATGAAAGAAATGAAAGCCAGTGGTGTTCCAGTTGTTAGGCATCCTAGGAAAAGAGATCAAACTAATGCAGCCAAGACAGCCAAAGCAGCAGCCTCACAAGCATCTGTCAACATGTCACAAGGGCCTGCATCTCAATCTCAGCCATGATATGATCTTATTTTAGCTTTATGACTTGGAATTCTGATATTTTGAAACATTGTGATGATGTTTTTGTACTAGTTTTGCTGGTTTAAACCATCTTTTGTTATTATCTTTTGATCATCATGTTTCCAAGTGTATCAGAATATTGCAGTTGTAAGAACTTAATGGAATTGTCTATTTAAGGGTTATTTCTGTGTGGTTAACGTTTGTTAACGTTTTGATTAACAGAACGGCATTATTAGGGTAATCAGTTAGTTTAGGGGTGCCAGTCGGAAGTCCAAAACATGAAATGGCACCATCTGGAAAAGCCAATTACAAAATGGTACCAACGAGAATTTCCCAAATATTTTTATTCTCTTTCTCATATTTTGAGTCAAGAGTTAGAGTAAAGAGCCCGTTAAAATTACATAATCGCATTCCGACCTTTGGGCCAAAGAAAGCCCAGTCTTTGTATGGGCTAAACTAAAAGCAAAGCTTCATATCTATAATTAACATATTTCAATGCAATCTCAAAATCTGCAGCAAAAATGGGCCGTTTAAACGCAGTGAGAAAGTTTCTACTAGCAAGAAGTCTGAACTCACCTATTCCTTGTCGTTTATCATCACCAACACCAAGATCACTACTACTCTCGCGTCCTCTTTATCTTCTAGAACCTTGTAATTGTTATCTCACATCAACGCCTTATGTTTCTAGAAGCTTCTGCTCCTCTGGGCCGTCGGGTCTCCACGACAATGCTTCTTTAGGCCCAGTGTCAGTTGATTACAGGCATGTAATGTCATTTTCATAATGAAGTTTAATTATTATTAATTGTTTTTGATATTAGTATTGGTTTGATGAAGTGAAAATTGTGCAATCAGTTGTGTGCTACAGGAGGATGAATTTCACAAGCTGGCTGATTCCACAATTCATCATCTCCTTGAGAAGATTGAGGTATTTTACATTTTGTATAACAATTGTTCGTGACTCGATTATTTACTTTTAAAAATTTGCACAACAATATATGCTAAAAATGCGAAACGCGGAACATAAATTTGAACTCATAAATTGCTTTTTTCTTCTACGTATAACATATTAATGCTTCAGTCACTCTTTAGAAGTTGAATAATTCTTTATCTATATATAACTGGTCACGGAATGAAATATGGATGATATATTGATATTAATTGTTTCTGAACTAGTTTTCATAGATATAGTTATGTGCAGGCGTTAGTTTTTTCTTTGTGTCGAATCGATCTTCCGGGTATGCCCTGAGTAGCTGTTTAATTTTTTTTTCCCTATCTATAAATGTATCAGTTAGCAAAAAAAGATTATATCTAAAAATTTTGATCCACTGTCATAATGTAATATCTTTGCTTCCTTTTTTTTTCTTTTAACATAAAAGGGAGACAAATTGTGATGATTTGTTAACGTTAGAGAGTGAGTAGAAGTGTAAGAAGACTTGTGAGTTGTGATGGACCGAATAAGCTCTCAACTTGTAAACTGCAATCTTTCTCCGTTTAGCCCCCCTGTTCTTGTGTACCTCTTAACTGAGTTGCCTCAACGTAGCACAAACTTGAATGAAAGGAAAATAATAATCAATACTTTGTTGATCTTTCAAAATATCACAATATTAATCTTCTATAACATGTTGACTTGAAGAATACCGAATAAAAGGAAATTTAAATGGCTCTCTCAAAACAAAGAGAAGTCCGAATAGATATAGTTCCTAAGACCCTAAAATTAAAGAGCCACAAAATAACCAAAAACGCATTTGAATGAAAAAAACCCAGATTAGCTTGACCTAAAAAGCCTTGAGCAAGTAACCCCTCGTGCCATGGGATTAGAGGGCAGAAGACTCTGGTTTAACATGCTGGAGCGTGGGACAAAATTCCTCAAGCAAGCAGTGCTCTAGCTTTCCCTTTCTATATCAAACTTATCCAAATAACCCAACACAATCTGCTCCACGTCACTACTTAATTTAGAGAAATTTGAAGCATTCTGACGTCCTTTGTAAGTAAAGGTTCTTATGCGGTGTATAACTTATGATTTTCAGAAGTTCCTTTTATTTTGTGTTTAAGACTGTTGTTGCTTTTTTATATTGAATTTTAACACCTTGCCGGCTTTTAAAAACTGATTACTTCTGTTTTCAGGAATTTGGGGATTCTGTGGATATAGATGGTTTTGATATTGACTACGGGGTGAGAATTATCATTGCATTCATTTGGCTATCTATCCCAAATATATTATTAATTATTTTACTTTTGCTCTATACTTGTTTGCTTTTGCAGAACCAAGTTTTAACGGTCAAATTTGGGAATCTGGGAACTTATGTGTTGAACAAGCAAACGCCAAATAGACAAATTTGGATGTCGTCACCTGTGAGGTAGCAACTCCTTACACAACAAGTGGTTAGATGTTTTTGCACACAGATTTTATGCATGTGCTGCATTATTTAGAGGACATTAATTGTGTATTTTTACATGTTACATATCATTTCCAACAATCACATTGCAACTCCATGCCTCGCTTGACATTGCTTTCTTTGTAAAAGGGTGGGGGGATTGTGAATTATTATCCAAATACAATTGGCCTGTCCGCACGCACACTTATTTAAGTTGAAAACGGACAAGTAATCAAGTAAGACTTGAATATTATAAAGCAATTGTAAATGTTTGAGAAGTCTTACTTGATTATTGAAAAACTGTAGTTATATTATTGAGGGGGCATAGTAAAAGTATGCATTTGGTAATCACAATCGAAAAGACTTTCGCCCTTAGTTCTATTATATTCAAGTACAAGTGCTCTCGCAATAGGAAAATTAGTCAGAAGGCCTCATTTTCAATTACAAGTCCAGTGTGGAGGACTATTCATAAGTCCTCGTTATAACCTTTTGGTTCAGAAAAAAACTCTTCATGGCTAAGTTAGTTCGTAGCAGGAAGCAGTCCATCTTAAAATCTCTGCGGCGATCATCGTTTTTCCTTTTCGTATTTTAACTTATTGAATTCAGACCAAATGTACAAATCAATATAAACTTGAGAGAATGTCACTAATTAATACGAGAATTTAGCTTTGAAGTTGATGATGATATGAAACTTGTCTCCAGAGCCGTAACTATGGAGCACCATTAGGCATATGCTTCATACAACTATACGTTACCGGAAATAAGGCAAGTCAAGCATTGAAGTCGATCATCTGTTCTCGGCCATCTTCAGGCATAGGGCAGTAACATTGAAACACTTGTAAACATATTTTTTCAACAAATATGGCCAGTGTCAAGTTTGATAAGTTATGTGATCAGCAGACGTTTTGCAACTATGTCACGCAACGTAGGAACTATGTCTTCGTCATCATTGTGCAAATGTCAAACTTAATATCCACTCAGAAATCCAAATATAAGTCGGGTTGTTGGCTTTTTGCTACTATTATGCCTGGCAAAATGTACTCAACCTGTTTATCAATAAAATATTTACTTTGTGTCAAGACCATGTGCATCTTAAGCGAAAATTTGAATCCATCATAAAAGTGACTTTTTGAAGTTATATAAAAATATGGCCACTAGGGGCATATCATTATATGTTTCGATCCTGTTTGTGGGTTTTTTTTTTTTTGGGGGGGGGGGGGGTTAATGTTGCAATTTTAATGTCTTGCATTAGGATTTGGTTCTACTTGAACCTGCTTAGATATTCTGGCAATTCAATAAATGACCATTTGTTCTGGAGTTGTAAACTTCTGCTTTGCACATTGTAAGAGAAAAACCACCTGTTGGCCCTATAGTAATATGTTTATGATTTTATGCAGTGGTCCATCAAGATTCGATTGGGATCCAAATGCTCAAGCTTGGGTTTACAGGCGAACCAAAAATTATCTGTTCGAAATTTTGGAAAGCGAGTTGGAGCAGTTATGTGGTAACAAAATTAATCTCTTGTAAACTTGATTTAGATGCTTTGGCAAAAGCTTAAACGACACGTGGCTGCAATAATCTCTTTACTTTTAGGCGTAAGCACTCATATCTTTCCTTTACGCGTTCAATTTATAAAGTTTATAAATTTCATAGCAAGTCTATTTAAGCTAAAGCTTTCTTCTGTTCACCTTACTTACATCTCTCTTTGGAATAGTAAGGACTTGAGGAAAAATTAAAGTTTTTGTCTGTACTCTGTAGATTGTAGTAGAATTTTGAAATGAAATGTATTTTGTGGTGTGGATGAGCGTCTGTCTTGATATATATCTGGTTTTTATCTTGTGTGGCATGTGATATAAGTAATTTTTAAAAGAATTTTTTTTTTTATTCCTATTAGTTTCAGCATTAATCAAAATAAGTAATTTTAAGGTACAACTTAATGAAGCATTCTGTAGTAAAATCATCACCATGTAAAGACAGCTGTTTCCACTTTCCAGCAAAAAGAATGGACCAGAATTGAAGAAAGACGTCCTTGGTAAAACAGAATACGATGCTTTCATTGTAGTAAGGGTAAACCGTGGGGCGTTGGATTCCTAATAGATCAAGTCTGAAAGGTGAATGGCTAGCAATTGTTTTCGAGGTCGAGCTTATTTCTGTAGCACGAAAGTTCTATGTCTTTGTTGTTTAGTTGATTGGTTGTTAATTTAGGGGTGGTACAGTACAGGTGTTAGGTATATAGTGTAGCTCTTAGCTTCAGTATTAGCTTATCTTTTTGTGTAATCAAGTTGTTGCTGGTGTGGTGTGTGGTCTTTTATGGAGCCCCATCCTTCTTTTGCTTGTATGGTTAAAGTCTTTCATCTGCCTACGTAAAGTTGTGTGATTTCTGTGCCTTTTTATACGTTCCCTTCCTTGCCAATCAATATAGAATTAAAGATGATTTTGTAAGAGGGTTTTGTGGTTCCCCTGAAGACATCTGACAGCACTGTGAGGCGTACACTGACAAAGTTTCACCTACATGTTTCACTCTACTTTACTTATATGTGTGGTGTGGACCAAAACCATATGATTCCTGTATTAGTTACAACTCGCAGGCATGCCCATCATCCTTGAATTCAATGGTACATACTAGTTGTGCCAAAAAAAAAAAAGAAAAACTAGAACTTTCATTGCTGACCCAAATGGGGAGCCATATGCTTGGTATTTGCCGTGAAGTGATACATGGTGTGGGGTGTACATGCAAAAATCGCACACGAATTATTAATGTCGGATTATCAAACGTCGAATGTATTAAACCCGACGATTTTGGTTGAGACAGACTCGATAACGCAACAGTATTTTTAAAATTTCACATCTTGCATAGTATATGAAAGCCGTTTGTATAACTTGTAAGGAGTCCCGGTCAGTGGTAGAAAAAGTGAAGTAGTTTTTGAAATGATCACGCTTGAGTTGATGCCCATGTATGTGACAAATGTGTAGCTTGGGTTCAAATTTTAGACTACTAGTCAGTGGCTGTAAATTCATCTTGAGAAGTATAGAGACAGGAGAGTCTAGGTACAAGTGTATTACGCCTGGAGGCTGCATGTATGTATGGTTGAAAAGGGAACACTAGTAAAGAAGACAAGAATAATAAGAAAACTCGCATCGATGTCACATTTTAAAAACTCTTTAGGGTGTGTTCACTTGTAAAGAATGGAATGAGGTAGTAATGGAATGAAAATTGTAAACAAAATTTATGAAGAAAGGGGGATGTTGGGGGAAATAATGAACAAATATGAGGGAGAAGAAGTTTTTTATGATGAAGATTGCAAGGAAAATGATGAAGATTGGGAATGGAGCATTCCTTCCAAAACATGTGGGTTAGAATTCTAGTTCAAATTATTTGGAGAGAAATGAAGCAAGGAATGAAATTTATAAACACTTTCCCCAATCTCCCCCAAATAATAGTATAAATTTCATTCCATTCTTCCCTCTTTCCATTCAATCCAAGTGAACATAGCCTTAGAGTCATGGAATAGTCAGAATCCACAGGAAACAATTAAACGCTACTCTACAAAAAAGATGCTATTACTTCAAAACTAGACCAAGTCTGAGCCATCCATTCTACACAAATATCTTTCACAGTTGTTGAGAGGACACAACAATAACCACGAAATCAAAAAAATATCTATCAATTCTCAACCACAAAGAAAAAAACAGCATGGACCCGTAACTTCTTTTCTTAAGCAATGCTCCAACCTTTCTTTAATATAATACTATACTAGTAAGTAGTACTACTACTATTATACTACTATTATTCACTCAACTACTTCTTCTTTATTACTAGTACTATTTTATTTATTTTATAAATATTAGTAACAAATTTGATTTGGATTATGATTGAAAAATTCCAGGCCACAATGTGGAAAAGTAAAATAATGCTACAAGTCTGTACTAATCTTGTTTAAGATTAGAATAATGTCGGTGTTCAAGTCATGTTTATGGGGGAAGGGTTTGACAAAATGACAATTAACGTACAAGAATATCTTGTTTATTCACACCCACATGGTGTGATGCATGGCCACGACGGGTTGAAATTTACAAGCTACACAGCCCACAACTTATGTATCAACTTCAACTTCATTAAAATTAGATGTATATGATTTTTTTTTTAACGAATAAATTTTAGATGAACGAGAATTAAAATCAAAATCTAAAATAGTAGTAGTAAAAGGTAAGTTGTTTTGTTAGGAGTAGATGTATATGATAAACACTAGAATAGTGGTTGTTGAAGTCAACTTTATGCTTGGCTAATTCTCCCACTGAAAACTACTCTCTTTTCCGGAAAACTAAAACTGGGTGCCTGTATCAGGACCTGGGACCCCGGCCAAACTTCTATATGGTCCTTTTATTCAGCTCCGATCTAAATCACATATCTTTACTTAAAACGATACGTCAAATTAATTCAACATTTTAAATTTATTTTTATTTATTTATTTATTTACTTATTTTATCATAATATTCCCCTTACATATTTTTTTTGAAATGGTCCATTTTTGTTGATTTACTTATTTTTGTTTATTATGCATTGGAAATGGTCACTCAAGGAGTAACCACTTTTTCTCCATTTTTTTGAAAGTCCCCCATTTATTATATTGTGAATAATTATTTAATTTTCATATTATTATTATGAACAAAATAAGATTATGGTCAATATATATATATATATATATATATATATATATATATATATTAATACTAGCTTATAACTCGTGCAACGCACAACTCCTTTTTTAATATCTATAAATATATTAATTTTTTTAATTTTATATATTATTAATTTATATATCAAATTATTGTTAAAAAATTGATTTATATAAGCATTTACATAATCAATTTAATATTTATACTCTATCTTGAATTCTTAAAATTTGATTTGAACGATTTTACAGTCCACGTGAAATTAACAAAATAATCTTTAATTTAGTAATGGTTTAACAATTATTTTTCGATTAAACCTATGCAGAAACAAAAGAGAGAAGAAATTGACGATTTTTAACGTTGAAAATTCTATTCGATTTATGAATTCTACTTATAATTCGTTTTAATTATCAAAATATCCTTATTATTATTTGAAAATTGTTCTATTAACAACTAGATACAATTTTAATAATAAGTGTAGCAGAGATTTTATCCAAAACTTTGATTAGTCTGGTCTTCTGTACGACAAAATAAATATGAACAGATATATCTTAAAATCAATAGATGAAAACTGTTGGATCTAACATAAAAAATTATTAAATATTTTAATATGTTATAAACTAAAAAATGTATTTATATTGAAATACGAAAAAATGTATGTCAATGATTTAAATCATATATGATTAGGTTTTCTACATTAATCGATCAATGTATGTTTTCTACATTAATGCAAAAATTCGTAATTATATTTCCTCTTGAGATTCTGAGTGTTTCCATTTGAATAATAATTATTAAATCATCACTAAATTAAAGATAATTTTATGAGTTTCGCGTGGATTGTAAAATCATCCAAATATGATTTCAAGATCTCAAGATAGATCCCAAATAGTAAATATGAACTTTTTTTAGTACTAATAAAAAATAAATAAAATCTAATCCTAATACAACCTTTTTTAATTATATCATTTTCAGATTATGATTTTCTTTTTTAAAATTCAATTCTAATACAACCTTTTTAATTATATCCTTTTTAGATTATAATTTTCTTTCTAAAATTCACTTTTAATGCAACATTTTCTAATTATGTCCATTTTAGATTATAACTTTCTCTTGTAATATGATATAATCTTGATCGTCTATTTTTAAAAATATTAGATTCGATGGTTGAAATTATTTTAGTAGTACAGTGACGAAAATTATGGATAAAATCTCTCTTATACTTATTATATATAAGGATATAATACATATAAACAACTCCTAAAAATAGATAAATGTGAAATATCATTTTTATTCTTATTATAAACCGTAATGATATAATTGCAATATAAAAATATGTAACAAATTTCATATTAATATTATGAATTTAAAAATAGAAAATACATTAAAAAAGAATAGTTTTACTAGAAATGAATTACTAAAATAACTTAATTTTTTTATATTTAACAAATTAAAATATCTGATTAGGGAACTATATATCTTTGATACGTTTCTTATCTTGAAACAGTATTAGTACAAAAACAATTATTCATAATTCATAAAAGAAATATAAATATATTTATGATTATTTTAATTTTTATTGATCCACTCTTAATTGTTGTTAGAAATAAACCTTTTAACTTTTCTAAATCCAAATAAGCAAAGATCGGTAACAAAGTAGTTACTTAATAAATCATTTCATCATTCTTCATAAAATTTAGTAAATTAAATAAAATGTCTAAAATGCTATTTGTTTTTTACTTGTCTCAAAACATTACGCGAAAATGAAGATTGATGAGACCCTCTGACTTGCAATGGATAAGAAAACGACACATTTTTTTTTTCTTTGAATAAGTAGCTTTTAAATGCTTGAATATAATTTTTTTAAATAAATAAATATATATACTTTATAACTGAGTATATAAACTTTTACCATTTGAATTATCTTAAACAAACGATACAAATTTAAGTGAGCGATCATGATGTGCTACTTTTTTCTAAAATTAATCGAGATCTATGTAAGTTGGTCCAAGTATCCGGTGTGAAAGGAAAAAGAAATAACTACGGTAGAACAGTTTACACAAACTGTATCAGACAAATAAAGATGACTCATCATTATCTAAGGTTTCGTTAATCGCTGTGCTAAAGCAAAGAAAGAACAGCTAACCTATCGTTCGGTTTAAACCGATCAAGGGGATAAGTGCATAGTGGACGACAAACTAACCTTACATCAAATCAATTCTATAACTAACCACGCTTGTACTGTAGGGGGGCCACAGGAATGTGTGAGGCTTGATCCCGCGTTGCCTGTGCTGTGAGGCTGCCTGGCTGCCTATTCACTGTTTAATGTGTTATTACTAACACTGTATGAATACTTATTACTGACAATTCAGGATCGGTTAATTTTTGGTTATGATAAATTTGAATAAAATTTAGATTAAATTGAATCTAATTTGGTTCGGATTTAATTTAAATTAAAATCGAATAAAATTCGGATTAAAGAATTGGTTCAGATCTTTTCGTTACTCAATCGTTAATTTAATTTATGAGGTTTAGAAAGTACTTTATTATTTAATACAAAATTTTTAATATAAAACTATGTTCTTTTAAAAAATGATTAAATCATTATGATATAATTGACATAAATTGTTTTTAAAATGCATTTTGCTTATGAACATGTAAATGTTGAATGAAATGTGTATATTATGTTTTTTGTTATAACCTGTTAAAATTATAATAATTATTTAATTCATTATTTTTCTAATTCGGGTTTAAATCAGATCCAATATTTTGATTTATATTCACTTTGAATAATTTATTATTATGTTTTGATCGATTCCGGATCATAATCGGGTATAATTTTTTAAATTATTTTCGATTAAATTTTCAATTCAAATATTTTTTGGATTGGATCAAATTATTTTTTAGATAATTATCAAAATTTCCAATTCAAATATAAAAATTGAATTCGATTCCATAAACTTTATGATTACAAATGGATCCTACTGCTGCATTTACAATTATTTACATTTTACATCCCTCTAATTCTAAAAAAAATATAATTTAAGTTCATAATTTGCAAATCAACATTTTGCATCCCTCGTGTTTATAACCTTTGACAATTTTCATTCCTTTAACCAATTTCCATTAACTTTAACTGTTATTGTTAGTCAATACAGGGATATTCGATCTTTAGATAGAAAAAATTGTTTTTCAAAAAATAAAATAAAAAACTCAAAATGCATATTTCATTAATTTCTTTAAGAAAATAAAGTTTTTTTATAAATTGGATATATTTTATAAAGAACAAAATGAAAAAAATATATATTTTATCTTGTTCTATTTAAAAATACTATTATTGTAATAATTATAATTCTATTAATTTGACATATATAGTATTTGCAATACAAATGTATTCTGATTTTTTTTTTAATTTTTAAAAGTATTTAATCAATAAAATGACTAAAATATCCTTGTATAATATTAACAATAACGATCAGTTTTAACAAAAATCAGAACACTGGATGAAATATGCTACCTGAATTAAAGTTATGGTATGCAAAATATTAATTATAAAATTATTAAACTCTAAATGCAAAAATTCACAACAAAGGAATGAAAAATGTAAATTACTCGAACGTTTATTATATTTACAAATTCCTTGGTTAAGGATATGTGATGGACATGATCTCAGTTGCACTGTACTCTGAATATTTTAATTCAATTTGAAACCCTCTCATTTATTTATTTATTTTTTTGATAATCTATGTTCGAGTTAGTTTTTGCACACCTTAACTAATTTAAAAGACTGCTAGCATATTCATACCCAAAACATGATAATTCATTTACTTCCAATACCTCCCAAAATTGAATCTAAGACCTTGAATGATAAACCCTTGATGATAAACCCTAAACGACGGTGACTCCTCCCTCTCTCTCTCTCTCTTAGAGCATCTTCAAAGCTAGTTAGTCCTTACCTATATTGCCTCCACCTGGACTGATTTAGGGATTTGGCTTCAAAATTGTTCCTCCAACCATCCTCCCCTTACCAATAATTTTTAGGGGAGAGAAACTCTATCCCTATATGGGGGAACCAATTTTGCTCCCCTATATTTGCCACCTCAGCTTCTGGTACCTTCATCCTCCATTCGTACTAATTAAATATAATATATTATCCCAATCATCCTCCATACTTCATTATACTTATTAATTAAATATTATTTTTAAAATATAAGTAACTGAAATAGGAAACACCATTAGAGTGAAAGAGTTTTTTCATTCCCTATATTTTAAATAATCATTATTTTAGGAATCCAATATAAGTAAATCCATTGGAGTTGCTCTTATATGTTTAAGTCACGATTCAAATTGTAACAGCTCACATCTACCTATTTAACGTGTGGTGGTTTATCATCCACATGACCACATAACTCTCAGTCTTTCACGTTATGTCATGACCGTACAATGTGTCATGCTACAGTTGATATAATTGAATAAAAAATAATATAACTTGGATAACAATGAATTAATACAAAATAAGTAGTACTCATTATATCAAGATAAAAGGATACTCACTTGTCCCATATTTCTTTTCATATTTTTCTTTTAAGGATATTCAAAATACTTTTCCTCTTACTATTTTTGTCCATAAAAAATAATATTCAATACTCATTACTTCACTCACTACTCTTTAAAAAAAAAATTCAATACCCACTACTGCATCCACTAATCATTACAAATAATATTCAATACCCACTACTCCACCCACTAATCATCAATATATATATATATAAAGGAAGATAGCGGGAATTTAGGTGGCGCTCTAAGATCGTCTCAATCTATTTTTCTAATTTTCTAGAATTTTAGAATTTTAAACATTAATAAATATAAAAATATCAATTAACATATTAGAAGTAGAATAGGTATTCGAATTTATAAAGGAGAAGAGTTCGAATTTATAGGGAAGACATATGATTAGAAGTTATATTTGAAGTATAATAAGTATTTATAAGGCATACGATTAAAATTTCTATTGGAAGTAGAATAGGAGTTCGAATTTATAGAGAATAAGAGTTCAAATTAATAGAAAAAATAAATAAATAAACGTTCTACTAGAAGTAGAATAGGTGTTTGAATATATAGAGCAGACATATAATTAAATATTTTATAGAAATACGATCTTCTTAAATTATATATTTTTTATATAATTTAATTATACTTATATTAGGAAAATTTATTCATAAATCCAATACTATTGTCATAAAAAAAAGTCGCCGTATTTAAAAAGAAAAGAATTGATGTGATAACATAATAAAAGAACAATCTTATGCAAGAATCCTAAATAAATACGGGAGTATCTATAATATAAAGAGAAAATAAGATGTGTTTTCATTTTCTAAAACTCCAATTTTTTTTTTTTAGCTAAGTCAAAATTTTTAGAAAGTCTAGAGAAAGTATAAATTGGAATTCACTCTATTTTTTAGGTTTTGATTTTAAGGAAAAAAATTGTTGTGTAAGATAAGTATCATCAATAATATGTAATAAAGTTGGAATTTCGATCCCAAATGAGAGCGACTCAAAATATGTTTAACGGGAAGACGGCTCACTATAAAAGATTGTACTAGCTATTAAAATACCATATTGATGTTATAAATTTTATTTTATTTTTATGATTTGATTTTTATGGATAAACATTATCATACAAGTAATATATGTAAAAGTTAGGTTTTTGGTCTTAACGAGAGAGCGGATCAATAGTAATAACCGTGTTTAACAAGAAAGCGGTTCATTAAATAAGACTATATAAAAAGTGTTTAAATATATAATACATAAAATAAAATGTTTTATTGGAAGTAGAATACGAGGACGGTGGAGATGTCATATACGATTTTTTTAAAACTATACATCTTTTTCCTAAAAATCATTTATTTTAACATTTTTATACAAGTTTATCTATAATATACAGAAAATATAAGATGTATTTTCATCTTTTAAAACTCCATAAATATTAGAAAGTTTAAAGAATATAAAAATTGGAATTTACTCTCTTTATATAGTGAAGTTAGAATTTCGGTTTCAAATAAAAGTGGCTCGAAACGTATTTAACAGGAAGACGGCTCGCTAGAAAAGATTGTATTAGCTATTAGAATTTGATACTGTAGTCATATTTTTTTTTATTTTTACGGTTCGATTTTATGGATAAAAAATATTATATAAGTCTTTATAATATATGTTAAAAAGTTGGGATTTCGGTTTTAACGAGAGAACGGCTCAATCGAAAGAATCGTATTTAACAAGAAATTGATTCATTAGAGAAGATTATTTAATTATTAAAATTTAATATTAATATTATAATATAACGTAAATGTACTGAATTTTTTTAAAAATAAAAATTGTAACGCCGCCGCGAAGCGCGGCTTTATCAACTAGTTACAAATAATATTCAATACCCACTACTCCACCCACTACTTCTTAAAAATAATATTCAATACCCACTACTCCAAAAAAAATAATATTAAATACCCACTACTCCTTAAAAACAATATTTAATACCCACTACCCTCATAAAAAACAATATCAATTTCCCACTATCTTAAAACCCGTGAAATTCAGCAAACAGGAAAAGAAAAAAGGTACGGAGGGAGTAGTTTGTACCCCTCGTGTATAGGGGTTTTGACAATTTGATCCATTTTTACGTTTTGTGACACTTTACAACCCCTATCTTCAAATCTCGTTTCAACTTGAACCTCTTCACTAACTCCACGTCTAATTTGAGTTGATCGACGAATAAATTCATACGAAAAATATTTTCCGAAAATTCTGAAAATATTACTAGAGCTTTCTAAATATTTTTTAAGACATTACCCAAAGTTTCATAATTTTTGGAATAGCACACGTCGACTAAAATAATCGAACCGAAATAATGAATATTAAAAATAGAAGCGAGATTTAAAGATAGGGGTTGTAAAGTGCTACAAAAAGTAAAAATGTTAGTAAAGGGTTTCAATTAAAAGCGAGATTTAAAGATATGGGATGTAAAATGCTACAAAACGTAAAAATGGACCAATTTGACAAAACCCCTATACATGAGGGTACAAATTGTCGTTTTGTCTTATATGAATTAAAAGTAGTACATTACTAAAAATAGTAACTTTTAACAATAAAATATATTATTACATCCACCACTTCACTACCCTTTTTCAATACTTTACACTATTAGAGCAACTCCAAGACATCCCTTATATGACCTCCTAACTCAAAATATAAGGGATTATGTTTAAAATTGTGCTCCAACAGGCTCTTAACTTTTCCTTAAAAAGTTAAGAGCATCATGTCATCCCTAATCTTTAAGGGCTCCCTTATTTCACTTTTATCAATAAAATATTATTTTCCGTCCTCTTTCCAATTGTTTCCCTCTTTTTTTGTTCTTGCTTCCTTCCTTCTAATTATTATTTAATAATATAAGGTTCAATTATAAGGAAGTTTGTTGGAGTTGTCATACCTTATAATATCCTAAATCACTAAGAGTCTAATATTTTATAATATTTATAAGGAAAACACAAGGAGGCTGTTGGAGTTGCTTACCCACTACTTAACTTATTTTAACAATAAAATCAATATTACACCCACTACTTCATTTATTTTGACAATATTACATTCATTATCCTTGGTCTCCGTGCCCAAATACATCCACTATCCTTGATTTCCGTGCCCAAACACAATGTAAAGATATCAAGCCGAGGTGGTTAAAAGCATTCGCAATAATTTTTATTTGTTTCTCTAAACAAAACTTAAAATTCAGCCGAAATTATAAGCCAGGTTTGTTTTCTGAGTTCCGGTGCGTAAACTGGAAAATGTGTATGAAGATTCGTCCCTAGTATCTACAGTACTAATTTCGTTCCAAAGTCTGTGCTGCAATGCTTTGCAACTAAGTGAAACATGTCAAGATAAATTACAAACAAAATCTCCCGTGTCGCAAAGTTTGAGAAAGTAATTGGCAAATAGTAGTACAACTTACGATTTGAAACATTTGAAACCAACAACAGATTGATGCAGCCATTAAACGGCACTAGCATACATATCAGAATGTTTAACAAAACTCAAAACTAGTGCATATACATATAGACTCCATAAAAATCACTTGAATCCAAAAGCAAAATATCTGAGTATGTCGTAGGAGCTTACAAGTGATACGGAGGGATTAGTTCTGCTAATCTAACATATTTGTCAGTAACACAAACCTGCAGCCTACTTGTAAATCCAAAACAAGAGGCTTAAACACCCCATCTTATTAATTTGAAGGACACTCGTTCAGATCCAAATCAAAGCACTCATGCGCTTCAGCGCCACCTCCGAGGATTTCCCTATCTATGCGATGGTTGATTCTTCGTAATGTCTCCCCGATTCTTGAACAGCTAGAGCTGTTCTCAGTAACTCCGACTCGGTTAGCTTCTAGTTTCCTGAATTTGAAAGGCCTTAGCGATGAAGAGTCAATGTACGAGTCTTCATCGCCTGCAGTGCAACTACCAGCCACAGTATCCATCTGGCGAGGAGATGAGCTTTCCAATTCATCCTGTAATACAAAAAAGACATTTAGTCCAACCAAAATCTCAGAAGTATGAAATAAGGTCTGCGTACATTTTATCATCGTGCATAACTACAAACTCATGTAGACAGACAGATGTATCAATATTTAAGTTTTATCTATAAAACCATATCTATAAATAAAAATATATACCTTGGCCTTAAGATCTGCTACATAATCATCTGATCCCTCCGGGGAGATATTGATATCGATTTCAAGTCGATATCGGTGGCTCTCCGTAGAACAAGAAGACAACGGCACCACCTGATTATCATCACCATCTTCCGGATTCCCTTGCAACAATTCATCTTGCTCATTAACATCTTCATCGGTATCATAATCAATTCCAGATTCAGAATCCTCCTCATTAGCTCCATGACTTCCACTATGATTCGCAACACGAGCCTTAACACAAGGCTCGCAAATGGAAATAGTTCGTCCAAGCTTATGTCCGGAGCCACTCCAGGCGGTTGGAGAGTGGCAGGAGTGACAAAGAAGAGACCTGACGTGCCTAGCCACCAGGAAGTTAGCTGAGTGCACCTTTGCATCACAGCTCCAACACAAACTAGCCTGGTCTGATTCACAGTAAACTCTGGCTGCACCCTTACATAGCTCACAATTTTTCTTCATATTTTCTTTGAAAGAAAGAAAAACAATCTAAGAACTTGAGGTGTGTAAATAAAGATGATGAGTAAATAAAATAAAGTATTTGTTGAGGAGCTAGAGAATGTTGAAATAAACTAAGGATTGTTTGTGGTATTAACAGGGACAAGGGTAAAATGGTCTGTTGAAATTGTGTAATAGGAATGGGCAGATTAGTGGTGAGAAAGGGTGACACGTGTAGGGATGCGAAGGGAAGAAGAGGTTGTGTGGAGTGGAAGGCGGTTCATGCCAAGTCTCATTTTTGTTGGAAGATGTTGGAAGAGGGGAGATATTATTTGGGTGACATGGATTGTTGCTCTTCCAGATTCTGATTCGCTTCAATCCATGATTTTGTCCACGTTGGCACCCGTTCCCACGCGGTACAACTTGCGTCTTACAAAGTGGCTGGACATCTTTCCAATACGGTGTCCTTTTCAGCAAACTAAGCATAAATTATACGCTCTTATCATTATTACTAGCTTATAATCAAATGCACGGATTTTTTGATATATAACAAAATTTTATTTTATTTTATAATTTTATTTGTATATTATTATTTGGGAATTTACCAAAAATATTAGGTTTAAAATTTCTTTTTGCAAAAATATCATCTTTGTAATTAAATTGCATTTATACTATCTTTTCAAAATTAAAAGATTTCATTTACAAAATACTGTGTATTCATCCATAGTCTCTCTCTCTCTCTCTCTCTCTCTCATTTATATGTACACAATCTCTGCAACTTTCTCAACCACCACCACCGCCGATGACGCAATCCACCCTTCTCCCTCCCCCCTCCTCCCCCATCTCCGCCGTCCTCCCTCCTCCCTCCTCCCTTCTCCCTTCTCCATCTCCTCCTTCCTCTGCCCTTTTCCATCTACGCCCTCTTCCGATTTCCACCATCTCCTCTGATTTGTTTTGATTAATCGAGCCCCGCAGGGGCAACATCGATTTCGTTTGTCCAGTTTTTGTGTTGTTTCTCGATCTTTGCTGAGTTTACTGTCACCTGGGAGATGTTTAGTTTACTGGCTGTTGAATTTTGTTGTTTCCGAATGGTGTTAAGTTTCGAATTTTTAATTATTGGGTATTTGTTAAATTGCTGTTGGTCGAGTGTTTGAGTCGTTGCTATCCGAGTTATTGTACTGGGTTTCGAGTTTTATTTGGAGTTTTATTTCGAGTCAGCCAAGTCAATTTACTGAGTCAGTTTTGTTTTATTTCGAATGTTTAGTAGAATGTCATTTGCTGCTGGTTAGTTTTTGTTTTATTTCGATCGGTATTGTTGAAGTGTTGTATATATGTATGTGTTGTGGTGTTTAATTACTAATTAAGTTGGTTAATTGTGAGTATTGATGGGTAGAGAGAAAGAGACGAAGACGAATAGAAGGGAGAGAGAGAGGGAGGGAGGGAGATCAGTAGAGGGAGAAGGGGGAAAGAGATTTTGGAGACTAAAATCAGTTGATTCAAGTTAATTTTAGTTGTTTCTAGCCCCGCAGGGGCACTCATAACTCCACCACCATCACTAGAGCTTTGAATTCAACTTACAATTTTTAGTTGCATTCAGTTGCATATGCAACTAGTTGCAACTGAATGCAACTAAAAACTAAAAGTTAAATTTTCATTTTTGCTGATGCGCCCTTATATAGAGACGGAAGTTGGTAAAAAAAATGAAAATTAAAATTACAATTTTTAGTTGCATTCAGTTGCATTAAGTTGCACATGCAACTAAAAACTAAAAGTTAAATTTCCATTTTTGCTGCTGCGCCCTTATATAGAGCCGGAAGTTGGTAAAAAAAAATGAAAATGAAAATGAAAATTTTTAGTTGCATTCAGTTGCATATGCAACTAGTTGCAACTGAATGCAACTAAAAACTAAAAATTAAATTTCCTTTTTTGCTGCTGCGCCCTTATATAGAGCCGGAAGTTGGTAAAAAAAATGAAAATTTAAATTATAATTTTTAGTTGCATTCAGTTTCATATGCAACTACATTCAACCAGATGCAACCTGCTGCGCATCCATTAAAAAAAAGATGGTATTTTTACTAAATTGTCAAAATAGTTGCATCTGGTTGAATGTAGTTGCATCCCGTATTTTTGCAAAAAAAATTCAAAAAATGGTATTTTTGCAAACGAACTTTAAAATAACAGTATTTTTGCAAAAATATTTATATGTTGGGGTATTTATGAGAAAAGCCCTTATTATTTTTGTCCCAATTTTTTGTCATGTTTGACCTTTAATGATCTAATTAATCAAATTTTGACCAAATATTACATATATAATATAAATGAAAATTGTAATAAAAACTATATCATTAGAAAGTATTTTAGTCTACTGTAATATGTATCTTTCAGATTTTGCAAATAATAAAAGAAGTATGCATAAATGTTAGTCATAATTCGATCAATTTAACCATAAAAAGTCACATAAGACAAAAGATTTATGACAAATCATGTACTCCTAAGCTAGTTCCTGCGTCCGGACCCCAGTTGGTGACTCCCGTTTTTTCCCTGTTGAGATTGGGCTACACCAGGGGTCGACCCTAAGTCCTCTTCTTTTCGCCCTTATCCTAGATGTCATGTCGCGAGGGATTCAAGATGGCGTCCCTTGGTGCATGCTTTTCGCTGATGATATCGTGTTAGTGGCGGAGTCGAGGGGGGAGGTGAACGAGAAGTTGGAGTTATGGAGATCTACTTTGGAGCCCCAAGGCTTGCGTGTGAGCCGGTCTAAAACCGAGTATCTCTGGTGTAACTTCAGTGGTGAGGCCAACGAGGAAGGGGTGGAGGTTAGGATTGAAGATCAGAACGTCCCTCGTACGGATAATTTCAAGTATTTGGGTTCGATCATCCAGAAGGAAGGAGAGATCGAAGACGATGTCACGCATCGTATCAAGGCTGGGTGGCTTAGGTGGAGGGCAGCGTCAGGGGTGATGTGTGACAAGAAAATCCCGTTAAAGTTGAAAGGGAAATTCTATAGAGCGGCAATTCGTCCTGCGATGTTATATGGTTCGGAGTGTTGGGCGGCGAAGAAGGTCCTCGAGAGGAAGTTGGAAGCGGCTGAAATGAGGATGCTGCGGTGGTCTTGTGGGCGCACGATGTTGGATAGAATCCCGAATGTGGTTTTTAGGAGCGAGCTTGAGGTGGCGTCTTTTTCTGCGAAAGTTAGGGAAGGGAGGTTGAGATGGTTCGGCCATGTCCGTAGGAGGCTGGCTGGCTGAAGCCCGAGTGAGCAGGGTCGAGAGTCTTTCGGTTGGTGGGGTGAGGAGGAGAGGCAGACCGAGAAGGTCGTGGGAAGAGCAACTTAGGTTGGATTTAAAGGCCTTGAACTTAAATGAAACCATGACCGCTGATAGGTGTTCTTGGAGGCGCCAGATCAGAGTGGTGGATTCTCTTTTAGGGAGCGGCTCTGTTGTTGAGAGCCTCAGAGTTAGGTTGTCTCGGTTAGCTTTATCTTAGAAGTTCGGCTGTTACGTTCTCATTTCTCATTTTTTTTATTGTCTTCTGTTTTCTAGTTTTGCAGTTTCAGGGAGCTTGGCCAGGTGTCATCTTAGATCTCAGTGTTTTGCAGAGCGGAGTAGTCATCCCCTGGTAGGTAAGTCCCATGTGTTCAAAGCCATGGGCTCAGGTATGACGATGAGCCTTTTTCAAATCTTAGACAACCCTTGTGAATATCACACACTATTAGCTTAATGCGCACTTAGCCGGGGGTCTTCACGGAAACAGCCTCCCTACCGTGAAAATCAGGGGCATGGTCTGCGTACATCTCAAGCCCCAGACCCTGCTCTGAACGGGATATACTGGGTATGTTTGGTTTGGTTTGGTTTGGAGTAGTTTATAACTCGTGCGACGCACGACTACTTTTCTAATATCTATAATTATATCAATTTTTTAATATTTATTTCTTAATAGTTTACATATTAAATTGGTAACAAATTGATATATATATATATATATATATATATATATATATATATATATATATATATATATATATATATATATATATATATATATATATATATATATATATATATATATATATATATATATATATATAGGCAAGTGCTCAAATACAAACCACTTTTAAAATACAAACCTACAAACCAACACTAAATTAATTATATTTCACCTATTCTAAGGTTCCCGCCAAGGGTACCTTCACAAAAAATGCTTAAAATAATTGGCTCTATCCAACAAAAAAAAAAAAAAAATCTTGCCGTGGAAATGCGAAGCATTTAAGACAGTAAACGGATGAGTTAGGTAGTCATGAGGGCCGAAGGCTCTCGACACACCCGTCAATCGTCTATTGCCTTTACCATTGATTGTCATTCCTTACAACTTTAGAATGATAAAGGCGCGAAGCGCCGTACAAGAAGGTGCGAAGCACCGTTAACCAGTGAAATCCACTGCCACGTCATCACGTGAACAGTGATTTTTTTTTTTGTTGGATAGAGCCAAGTATTTTAAACGTTTTTTGTATTGGGGTACCCCTAGTTTGGTCATTAGATTAGCTTGAAATATTAGATTATGCTTGGTTTGTAGGTTTGTATTTTAAGGAGGTTTGTATTGGAGTAGCCCCCTATATATATATATATAAGATTTTACATGTTTAATTTACTATGTATTTTATCCTGAATTCTTAAAAATTGAGAATTGTTTGCTCTTGTAAATGCTAGATTGTCAGAAATATAGTTCAGTAAAAACATTTTTCAGAATTAAAGTTTTAACCGTTTTGATCTATGTTAGTTAAGTTGTCAACATGTTTTGAATTTGTTGTTATTGCTCATAAGAACAAATTGGGGGAGATTGTTAGGATTTATGAGTGATTGCTCTTGATGACAACTTAACTATGTGAGACATACTGTCACAGGCAGAGTATGTTAGTTGTACAAAAATAATGTACTATAAATCAAAGTGTAATAAACAGGTTAACTTGGAAGAAACTCATTACAATGATCAGGCCTCAGGTTAATGCTTTTTATGAACAGTACATAATAAAGTGCTATCAATCCTTTTACTCGACAACATGATTACAACTTCAACAGCATGACCTTCAAGACAACATAACTCCAAGCCGTAATTTTTGAAGTCTTGAAAAAAACATTGGCGGAAGCTTGAGACAACATCTTTACACTTCTTGACAACAAGACTGCCAGGTCACGACAGTTGAATAGTCATGATAGAAACATTGGCGGAATAAACACACTGTCAACACTTGAACATTTCTGACAGCAGCCTATGCGGTAAGAAGTCAATGTCCCAAGATAAGGCATCATTTGAATTTATGGAATCCAGTCAAATATGTGACAGATGCTCTGTAACATGTCTTGATGCAGAAGTCACATGTGCCTGCAGCAGCAGACCTGCAAAAGAATATGACAGGATCTTGGGAGAGAAGAAGACAAATTTTACCAATTCAAGAGTATGCAAAATCAACATCAACTGAGATTGTGTAAACTACAAACAGAATGTATTACTTTTCATTTCATGTAAAGTCTGACTAGTTAACATTTTAGGAAACATCACATGCGAGGAAAAATGTAAGGAGCTGTCAATTGAATATAACGAATTCACTCCTCAATTATAGATATACAACACATACACGCAACAAGATTGATCTAAGTAACTTGTAAGAACTCTCTTTTAGCTGGAAATCATTTTCCAGATTGTTGTAGCACCTTTCGCAAAATAAATAAATATTTATTTTGTGAAAATACTGTTCTATCTAGGGCTGAGCATTCGGTTGGTTAGGTCCAGAATCGAACCGAACCGAAAACTGAATTGCTGATTTTTTTGGAACCGAACCGGACAAAACAAATATAGAGAACCGGATCAGATCCGAACCGAAATTTTCACATTATGAAGGAAAAGATTGTGCACAACTGATTAGAAGAGTCCTTAAATCCACCGTTTCACAACTGCTGTATGTTCTCATGGAACGACTCTTGCTACCATTAGATCCCTGTGCTAGCCAACTTTTATGATGAGAAGCTGGGCTGAATTCAATAGGTTCTCCTTTGTCACAGCATTGCTCACAGAGTATAACTTTATCGAACATTTCAGTTAACTCGACTTCTTTCTCATAGACTACCAACTGCTTACTACTCCTCTCATCTTCAATTATACTATCATGCTGAAGAAAATGCTTCCTTCCCATAATATTGCCAAGTGCTAATATATATATATATATATATATATATATATATATATATATATAAATGAGTTGCACTCTATGAAGAACACCTAATATAAAAAATAATAAAGAACACCCATCATTAGACTTTGTTTTTCATAAAAATTGATTTGTTATGATAAGAATCACAAATTTTAACAATAATTAAACTTAACATATCAAATCTAACGTAGAATCTCATCTAAATTTAAAAATCAAATGTTACATAGAATCTACTATAGAATCTTATATATATTTTTGTAACAATAAATTATGTATAATCATGTTATATTTGATCTTAAATTTTTGTTAGATTCTATTTTTATTCATGAAAACCATTATTGATGTGAAAATTAGAATCTAAATGTGATTTTATAGAAGATTTTATGGTGTTATTGCTCTTTATATAAGGTTGTTCTTCATGGAGCAATAGCCTATAATATATATATATATATATATATATATATATATATATATATATATAATTCGGTCGGTTCGGTCATAACCGAATTTTTTTTTGGAAGAACCGAACTGAAATAAATTTTCGCCTGGACCAAAAAACGGAACCGACCAAATATTAAAAAAATATGACCGAATCGAACCGAAATTATATGGTTCGGTTCGATTTTTCGGTTCCGATTCAGTTTTGCTCACCCCTAATTCTGTCTATTTACTTATGTTTGCATTTCTTCTCTGATATTTAAAATCTTATTGGAAAAAATTTGAAAGTATCAGTAATGCATTCAACCCCCTTTTGCAATATTCTATTGGGACTAAGAGTGTCTATATTAAAATAAGAGTAAAATATTGATTTCTCAAATAGTTTTTAGGAAACTAAACATAACATGTTTTAACAATATTTTATACATACATATGAAAATTATACATACAATTAATAATGAAATTGTTAATATCCTAAAAAATGAAGGATAATTAAACCAGAGATAGTCGGGATATCAGAAATTACAATAATAAATAAATTATAAGTTAATTAACTTGTTTACGTGTAATTTCATTACATATCAATAAATTTTATGGTTTTTTGGCTAAATATCTAAATCCAAAAATTTTTTTGCAAAATTTTTTTTTTGTAAAAAAGGTAATTTGCAAAAATACCATCTTATTTGCAAAAATACGATCCATAACCAGATGCAACCAAATCAACCAAATGTAACTGTTTGCAATCACATATGTAACCTATTGCGCAGCAATATATGTAATCAGATGTAACATTGCATCTTGCAAATTGGGGAATTTTGATTGGGGATTAATGTGAATACAATTGGGGCCATTTCATTTATCACTGTTACAATTAGAGCTGTTAACGAACCGAGCCGAGCCGAGCTTTGAGCTAAACGAGCCAAGCTTTACTTTTTTTCTTAACGAACCGAGCCGAGCCGAGCTTTATTATCGCACAAAATATTTGTTCAAGCTAGCGTTCGTTAAGAAATCGAGCCGCACACGAGCCGTTATCGAGCAGCTAGTTTGCATTTTTTTAAAAATATTTTTAAAATATTTTTCGACGATCCAACCATACGGATGTCAAGATATATCTAATTTAGTGATATTCCCAAATTTTTAAAAAATAAAAAATTAATTTGGTTGGAGATCTTAGTAGATCACTACTAATTTTACTAGTACTAGTAACTAGTGCTTTGTCACGAATTGTTGTTTCTATTTTTTAAAAAATATTTTTCGACGATCCAACCGTACGGATGTCAAGATATATCTAATTTAGTGATATTCCCAAATTTTCAAAAAATAAAAAATTAATTTGGTTGGAGATCTTAGTAGATCACTACTAATTTTACTAGTACTAGTAACTAGTGCTTTGTCACGAATTGTTGTTTCTATTTTTTAAAAAATATTTTTCGACGATCCAACCGTACGGATGTCAAGATATATCTAATTTAGTGATATTCCCAAATTTTCAAAAAATAAAAAATTAATTTGGTTGGAGATCTTAGTAGATCACCACTAATTTTACTAGTACTAGTAACTAGTGCTTTGTCACGAATTGTTGTTTCTATTTTTTAAAAAATATTTTTCGACGATCCAACCGTACGGATGTCAAGATATATCTAATTTAGTGATATTCCCAAATTTTCAAAAAATAAAAAATTAATTTGGTTGGAGATCTTAGTAGATCACCACTAATTTCACTAGTACTAGTAACTAGTGCTTTGTCACGAATTGTTGTTTCTATTTTTTAAAAAATATTTTTCGACGATCCAACCGTACGGATGTCAAGATATATCTAATTTAGTGATATTCCCAAATTTTCAAAAAATAAAAAATTAATTTGGTTGGAGATCTTAGTAGATCACCACTAATTTCACTAGTACTAGTAACTAGTGCTTTGTCACGAATTGTTGTTTCTATTTTTTAAAAAATATTTTTCGACGATCCAACCGTACGGATGTCAAGATATATCTAATTTAGTGATATTCCCAAATTTTCAAAAAATAAAAAATTAATTTGGTTGGAGATCTTAGTAGATCACCACTAATTTCATTAGTACTAGTAACTAGTGCTTTGTCACGAATTGTTGTTTCTATTTTTTAAAAAATATTTTTCGACGATCCAACCGTACGGATGTCAAGATATATCTAATTTAGTGATATTCCCAAATTTTCAAAAAATAAAAAATTAATTTGGTTGAAGATAAAAAAATAAAAAGTAAAAATTTTGATTTTTTTTCGAGCTTTTAACGAGCCGAACCGAGCCGAACGAGCTCGAGCCGCACATGTTAAAAGCTCGGCTCGAGCTCGTTAGCTTAACAAGCTTTTTTTTGTGTTCGAGCTCGAGCTCGAGCTCTTAACGAACCGAGCCGAGCCGAGCCCTTAACGAGCCGAGCTCGAGCTTGCTCACGAACAGCTCGGTTCGTTAAGAGCTCTAGTTACAATCAATTAGAGTAATACTTGTGGCATTTGGTAATTTTTTGGATAATTTTTTTTGACCTCCTAGCATATTTCATTTTTTTTATAAAGAATAATGTTATCGTTTCCAAAAATTTTGAAATGATTAATATTGTAACAACTTCTCATTTAGAGAACCATTTTTGGGAATGATTTTGGTAATTCTAGTTTTCTTTTTTGTAAACTTGGAATTAGCCAGTTAGGTGTTAGAGGCGGTGCGTAAAACGAAATCAAAATAACAAAAGTGGACTCCGTTTCTAGTATTTGACTTAGGGTTGTAAAACGGATAGTTCGGATACGGATTTATCTATATTGGTATTCGTATTCGAACTTGTCGAATTCGAATAAGGATAATATCCGCTTTTTTTCGGATACGAATGCAGATATTTTGGAATGTTATCGGATTTTTCAAACTTTTTTGACGTGTATTCACGATTATTTCAAAACAATATTTTTTTTTCATTTAGAAAAAATAAAACTACGAACGCCATACTAATTTTATTTATCTTTTCAATCTAATTTTATTATCATTAAAATATTAAACTCAAATTATATTTTTTATATATGTCTATAATATTTTTACAATTATATAATATTTGTATACATATATTATTTAATTAATATACACACACATAAACACTATAAGGTAATAGAAAAAATTTAAATTATATATATGTATATATATTGGCCATTGCTCCATAAAGAACACCCTTATATAAAGATAAAGAATAATAAAGAACACTAGAGAATTAATCTAAACCATTGAATCAATTAGATCTAACGGTCCCGTCAGGGGCACCCACTCAATTAAAATGCACCCTCACACACTAGATAAAAAAACAATTCGGGTGAACAGTAACTGGTCCACCTGCTGACGTTCAGTGCCACGTGGCACCTGCTGACGTGGCCTGCCACGTCACCCAGCATTGTTCACCCGATTTTTTTTTTGATAGTGTTCTTTATTGTTCTTTATATAAGGTGTTCTTCATGGAGTGCAACTCTCTCTCTCTCTCTCTCTCTCTCTCTCTCTCTCTCTCTATATATATATATATATATATATATATATATATATATATATATATATATAGGCTTTTGCTCAAATACAAATCAATCCTTAAATACAAACTACAAACTAACACTAGATTAATTATATTTCATTTATTCTAAGGTTCCCGCCAAGGGTACCTTCACAAAAAATGCTTAAAATAATTGGCTCTATCCACCAAAAAAAAAAAAAAACTTGCCGTGGAAATGCGAAGCATTTAAGACAGTAAACGGAAGAGTTAGGTAGTCATGAGGGCCGCAGGCCCTCGACACACCCGTCAATTATCTATTGCCTTTACCATTGATTGTCATTCCTTACAACTTTAGAATGATAAAGGCACGAAGCGCCGTACAAAAAGGTGCGAAGCACCGTTAACCAGTGAAATCCACTGCCACGTCATCACGTGAACAGTGATTTTTTTTTTTTGCCGAATGGAGCCAATTATTTTAAACACTTTTTGTATTGGGGTACCCCTAGTTTGATCATTAGATTAGCATGAAATATTGAATTAGTGTTTAGTTTGTAGTTTGTAGTTAATTTTAGTTTGTAGTAGAGTAGGACCTTATATATATATATATATATATATATATATATATAAATATAATTTAAATATCATATCTATACGATTATATAAAAACCGAAACATTAAAAGTTTTGGTACTTCGTGAATTTACTTTTTTACCATTCATTATAAAGAAAAATCTATACTATTATATAAAAGCCGAAACATTGAAAGTTTTGGTACCTGTTTTTTGGTACGTCGTGAATTTACTTATTTACACTTTATTGAAGACATTACTTTTTATAAACACCTAAAAATATCAATCGTATCATATCTTCCAATCATTAATATTTCCTTTCGGATTAAAACACGTTACCTTTTTAATTTAAAACAAATTTTCTTTCGGATTAAAACACCTTACTTTTTTAAATTAAAACTAATTTTACAATCATTAATATATATCCCAAAATATCACATCATATTTTTCAATTATTAATAAAATATATTAAAAATCTGTATACGTTGTTTATAATAAGTACACATTATTATAATCCGTAAACATGAGTATATTAAATTATATTAAATTAATATTAATCTATACTATATTATAAAAGACGAAACATTAAAAGTTTTGGTACCTATTTTTTGTTATATGTTTTTTAGGATTTCGTGAATTTACTTATTTAACATTTATTATAAAGAAAAAAATATACGATATCTATACTATTAAAACACCTAAAATAAATAATAACATAATATAATTAATGGTAATTAGTCGATTTCCTTTTTCACATTTACTTTTAATTGAAGATATTACCTTCTATGAACACCTAAAAATATCAATCATATCATATCATATCTAGCAATAATTAATATATACCCAAAAATATCACATCATATCTTCTAACTACTAATAAAATATAATAAAAATCTGTATACTACGAATAATGACCATTAGATTTTTAGTACAAAATCAGAATGGTTAGATGTAATGATTAAATATATTATATAATTAAATTAATTTACTAAAATTTCAAGATTCGAATTCTTTCAACGACACATATATTTTAAAATTTTATTATATAAGTTTTAAACCATGCATATCATTAATTAAATTTATATTAAATTATTAAAATTAAAATTAAAATAAAATATTGTAAATAACGATTATACAAAAATATAATTGTAACATAAAATAAAATTTGTTACATATAAAAAAAATCCGTGCATCGCACGGGTTATAAGCTAGTATATATTAAAACACATAAAATAAATAATAACATAAATAATTAATGGTAATTAGTCGATTGCCGTTTTAGATTTACTTTTTTAGTTGAAGATATTACCTTTAATAAACACCTAAAAACATCAATCATATCATATCTTCCAATCATTAATATTTCATTTTGAATTAAAACACATTACCTTTTTGTTTTAAAACTTGTTGTGGAATAAAACTAGTGTTTGTATGTAATTAATGCTAGGGTTATTGAGCTTCGAGCTTTAATGGCTGTTTCCGTGTTTCGAGACTGATCGGTCCTCACAGAGTGCCTACGTATCTCGTTATTGAGAATCAAGCCAAGACGTAGTTCTGAGAATGAGGGGTCAGACCCTTTATATAGGCTGAGAAGCCTTAGAATTATGGTAGGATTCGGAGACTTGGTGGGCAAGTCACCTCCCTGAGGAAGGTTCTAGACTCCTTCCGTGTAGGAATCAGTTTACAAGTTGAATTGGATGCCTTGGAGGCAAAGTCTAGCAGGAGCTGTATCCTTATTTGACTCTTACTTGCTGAGCTGTTTATTACCCTTAATATTAATTACGAAATTAATATTAAAAATAGGGTTTGGACCTTATTGGTGGGCCCCATGTTTGGACCATACCCGGTCTAATTAATGCCACATTAAATGTGTCTTTAGGGCTTACTTTTAGCCCATATCATTTGCCCCCAACTTCTAGGAAAACTGATCAGGTTTTCCTTGAAGTTTTAACGGCCTTTTTCGAGACTCGGGTTAGGGTTTACTGTATGCACTAGTGTTTCACGAGTATTGTCTTGATTGTAAAGTGTGGAGCAACCTACACATTTACGACGATTTTGCCTTATTCGAGGCTAACTGAGAATATTTATGCCTCATAGAAAATTATAAATAATTTCCTTTCATTTTTCTGGTACCCACGGGTATTTTTGATCACTATGGATCGTTTTACCAAAAGTGTCTAATGGTGCTTTCGAGCATAAAATAATTACTTATCTTTTATTTGGGATTTTCTGGAAATTAATATCCAATTTTTCCTTATTTTCCATAATTACTAGCTTATTTTCGGAATTTTTAAGGAAATAATTCCAGAAAAATGGCTTGCCAAGTGAAAATGGCGTCCTGGGCATGGGTACCCCCGCCAAGGAGTCCTTTTCCTTAGCCACGCCAAGGAATTTTGGACTCCTCGGCGTGGGTGCTTTCATGCCTTCAAAGTTTGATCTGGGCATGGGTACCCCGCCAAGGAGGCCATATCCTCAGCCACGCCAAGGAAATATGGACTCCTGGGCGTGGGTACCTTCATGCCTTTCATTGGTTAGTCCAGCCTTGGCATGGGTAACCCCGCCAAGGAGGTACTTTACAAATCAACGCCTAGGAGATATTGCCTCCTGGGCGTGGGTTCTTTAACACCCTTCATCTGTTGCTTCAGCCTTGGCGTGGGTAACCCCGCCAAGGAGGCACTCTACAAATCAACGCCTAGGAGATATTGCCTCCTGGGCGTGGGTTTTTCATCATCTTTAACGTGTAATTACGACCTTGGCGAGGGTATCCCCGCCAAGGAGGCCTCTCTTTGACCAACGCCTAGGAGATTTAGCCTCCTGGGCGCGGGTTCCTTTACGTCTTTCATTTGTTACTCCAACCTTGGCGTGGGTATCCCCGCCAAGGAGGTGCTTTGTGGATCAACGCCTAGGAGTTTTGTACTCCAGGGCGTGGGGTTTTTTAATTTGGGCTTCTAGCCTTATCTTGAATTCTTTAAGAATTATTTGGGCAATTCCTCATTTTTCTTAGAATATTCTAGAACCTGGTAGAATTCCGTTCAAATTTTGAACTCTATGGGCTTCCCGCCTATTTGAAAGCCCATCTACTTGTTTATAGCTCATCCACCTCCTATAGCCGGTTGGATGACCGATCGTGAATTCTATATAAGGTTGAGTACATTTCTCATTTGTTCACACTTCTCTTTCTTAAAGTTATTCTGCAAGGATTCTCTCTCAACATTCCCAATACACTTTTAAAAAGCTCTGTTAGGGTTCTGTCGTGAGGCGATTCCCGATGTTAATCTCCGCCTTATTTTCTCAGTTCCCGTTTGAGGATCGTTGAATCTTCATCTTCTACGGCCATTCTTAAGGGTTTTTTGTGTTCAAGCCTTCAAGCGAAGAACATCGATGGAGAATTCAAGTTCCTCCAGCCAATCGCAACTAGCTCAAACCGCCTCTACCACCGCTCTAAAGATTTCAAGGGGTAAGAACCCTAAAACATCTCTTGTTCATGCCAATGTTTTTTCCCTTAGAGATCTTTTAAGTGAATTTGGCCAAACTTTTCCAAACTTACTCCACTTAGACGCTTATGAATATAAATCGAAGTTTAAGCAACATAGGTTAGATATTTTAGCCCAACTTTTTCATATTAACGGGCCTTATAGGGCCGTTGTTCCGGTCCCCAAACGAAAAGGCCTGCCATCCAAAGCCTGGGGCCATTAGAATATACAAAGAAACCTTTTATGCGGGTTTTCGCCTTCCACCTCTCCCTTTTGTGTGCCGCCTTTTAGCAGAAGCCAGGGTTTGTCCAACCTAAGTAATGCCAAACGCATGGCGTTTTGTATACTGTTTCATGGTCCAATGTAGAAAACATGGGCTCGAACCAAATATTTCTATTTTTCGTTACTTGTTCAAGTTTGTCAATACTCCCGATAACTCGGGTTGGGTCAAAATCCAACACCGATCCTTGGCTCGTTCCTGTTTTATTTCTGACTCCGCCCCTGATTCTCTTCCTGATTGGAAGAAAGAATGGTTTTATATTTTTCTGGAGGGAGATAGTTGGGATAACTACTTTCGGCCCAATTTCTGCAAAGCCATTGATGGGCCTATCAAAAGCTTGAAATTGGGTGTGGACGAAGAAGCTGCCATAGCTCTGTTAACGTCTGATAATTTGCATCACTGTGCAAATTTGATTTCCGAGGATTCACTACAAGCCCATGGGCTTAGTGATTTGGGCCCCGAGGGTAAATAACTTGAAATCCTCATTTTTACCTATTTTTTCTTCATACCGTACTTGTTTTATCACTTTTAGCTTTCATTTTGCAGCTAAGGCAGCCCCGGGGGCCATTTTTAAAAGAAGGGAAACCGCTGCTGCTACTGGGGTAGTAGGGGAGAGAGAGAGAGGGCTAAAAGGCCTAGGACTGAGGACACCACTCCCGTTGTGGAGCGTGTTCCTGCTTTTCTTCAGGAACGGCCTGTTCCTGTTGATGAAGATCTCACCCCTTTCACTGTGGATTGGGGGTTATGCAACAGGGATACTGCTGTGGGCAACTCTAGGGCCGCAGCTGAATGGTCCAGGAGTGTGGTCACTCCGCGAGACAGGGCCCACATTGTTGAGTCTTCCAATGACCTGCAGATCGAGCTCGTGGGATCTCAGGCTATAGCTTCAATAAGTTTTTTTTATGGTTGCATGTTCTTTCTCTTGTTCCTTTGCTTTTTTAGTTGATTTCAACATTTGTTTTGCAGATGAATGCCTATCTCCAGGCTGCTGTCCACAACCTTAAGGCAGTGCGTGCCGATTTTACGGTTGCGGAAAGGGACAGGTATTTTGCTTCTTCAGAAGCAAATTTTGCTCGCTTTAGGGAGGTGGAGAAGGAGTTGGCCGAGGAGAAAGAGAAGAACAGGAGGCTGCAGTTGGAGGTGCAGTTGAACAGAGAGCACATCATAGCTGACTACAAAGCTTCTAAGGAGTTTGAGGATCTCCTGAACGCGGAGTATGATGCTAGCTTCCCTGCCACTTTCAAAGAATGTTGGGAAGAGATTATTGAGGAGCTTAGCGGGAAGATTGAGGGTGTGTCCCTAGAGAGGTTCCCTGTTCCTGCTATCCCTGGACTTGCGCCCACTACTCAGGAGATGGCTACAGAGATAGCTGCAGGTGCGGGCTCCCAGCCTACTCAGGATCCGCCTTCTTCTCCTTTAGTGGAGGAGTTAGATGATTCTGCTAAAGGGACAGATCCCCCGCTTACTCAGGGGAACGATATTATCGATGACTTAGATATTTAGATGGCCCTGCGTGGCTTGCTCTTGTTTTACCCATATTTATTCTGAACTTTTTGCCCTCCGGGGTTTATGGTGTAATTTTAACTTAACTATTTATGCAGTCAATTTCCTTTGTTTCCATCTTCCTGTCTTTTGCTTATAGTTTGTTATGTTTTTTTGAACTTCCCTGGTACTTGGCCACTCGGCTTGTACCAAACTCACAAATTGGTACAACGTTTGTCTTTCGTGTTTAAAATAACAAAACAAAAGAAGTAGCTCAAGCAAAAACAAACTTTATTAATAAGCAGACAAAGAATGTCGATAACATGGGTTCAACCCTCACATAGATAACTTATTTCCTACTGGGGGCAACATGCCTTTCAATGGTTTCATCGAACCTTATTTCTTCTTCTCCTAATAAATAGATAAAAAGCTAAATCCTCAAAGGAATAGCTTAAACATAATAAGCTTTCAGATTCAAAGCGTGCCAAGTGCGAGGCACTTCGTTTCCATCCAAGGTTTCCAGCTTGTAGGATCCTCATCCTAGCGTCATCCTGAATTGATACGGCCCTTCCCAATTGGGGGCTAGCTTCCCTTTATGTCCAACTCTCGAGGCCTCTATCTTCCTTAGAACCAAGTCGTCCTGTCGAAAGAACCTTTCTTTAACCCTGTGATTGTAGTGGAAGGATGATCTCTTCTGATGCTCTGCATTCCGGGCATTTGCTTCATCCCTAATCTCATCAATTATGTCTAGGGCGAGCCTCATGCCTTCCTCATTAGTCTCTTGTTCGTATGCCTCAACTCGAGGTGATGCATGCATAATTTTTCCAAGGGTACAACTGCCTCAGCTCCGTAAGCCAGCAAAAACGGGGTTGCTCCGGTCGTCACCTTACAGGTGGTGCGATATTCCCAAAGTATGGGCAGTAACTCATCCACCCAAGTATTCCTTGAGCGTTCGACTCTCTTTTTTAGTCCATCCAGGATAATACGGTTTGCTACTTCTGCCTGTCCATTTGCTTGAGGGTGAGCTACTGAAGTAAAACGAAGCTCAATAGCATTTTCCTCGCAATACTTCTTAAACTCCTCATTGTTGAACTGTGTTCCATTATCTGTTACAAGGATACGTGGGATTCCATACCTACAAATGATGTTTTCCCATAAGAATTGAGTAACTTGCTTGGTGGTTATCTTGGCCAAGGGCTTAGCCTCAATCCACTTGGTGAAGTAGTCGATGGCTACTACCAGAAACTTCCTTTGTGCTGAAGCTACGGGAAAAGGACCAAGTATATCCATTCCCCACATTGCAAATGGGATAGGAGAGTTAATTGAAGTCATCATCTCAGGTGGTTGCCTTACAATTGGTGCGTGCTTTTGGCACTTATCGCACCTTTTGACATAATTCTGTGCATCGGCCAACATCTTCGGCCAGTAGAATCCCAAACGAGTAATCTTATGAGCTAGGGCTCTGCCCTCCAAGTGCTACCCACAGATACCTTCATGAAATTCCTCTAAAGCTTCCTTTGCCTCTTGGGGCCTCAAACACTTCAAGTATGGGATGACGAAAGATCTCTTGTAAAGGAAATTAAGGCATACCTTAATGCTCTCATCGACAGCTTTCGTGCCTCTCGAGTATCGTCAGGGAGCCATCCAGTTTCAAGGTGAGCTTTGATAGGATCTATCCAACAGCTTCCTACATCAATCGGTGCTACCAACTTAGAGTTGATGGTCGGGGCCTTCAAGACCTGGAAGTAAATACTCCCTGCATAATTCTCTATCTCAGAAGAAGCGAACTTAGACAAAGCATCAGCCTTAACGTTCTCTTCTCTCGGAATGTGTTACACATAGCACTCATTAAACTGAGTCATGATAGCTTTCACAACTCGTAAATACTTTGCCATAGTTTCATCCTTGGCCTCAAATTCACCATTCACTTGCGATACTACCAGTCTTGAATCCCCACAAACTTTGAGATTCTTGACCCTCATGATTATGGCCAAGCCCAACCCGGCTATCAAGGCTTCATACTCAGCTTCGTTATTGGTTGTCGGAAAATCCAACTTCAAAGCATACTTAACTGTGAACCCATCGGGGCTTTGCAAGACTAAACCTGCACCACTAGATTTTTTTTATGCTTCATCAAAATAGAGGACCCAATATTCCTTATGATCAGGTACAAGCTCCTCATCTTTTTCGTCGCTTCCAGGGGTGGCTACTATCTTCTGCCCCCCGACTTCTTGGTTTTCAATGGTACATTCAACCACGAAGTCAGCCAATGCCTGAGCCTTGATGGCTGTTCGAGGCTTATATGCGATGTCAAATTCTCCAAGTTCAATTGCCCACTTAATCAAACTTCCACTGGCCTTTGGGCTATGCAATATGTTTCTCAACTGCTGGTTCGTCAGGACTTCAATCTTGTGTGCCTGGAAGTACGGTCGTAGCTTCCTCGAGGCTGTTATCAATGCCAAAGCAAACTTCTCAATGGTTGAGTAATTCAACTCAGCCCCGTGCAAAACCTTGCTCACATAATAGATAGGTTTTTGAACCTTTTTCTCTTCTCGAATAAGAACGGCACTCAACGCCTGTTGGGATACCGCCAAGTATAAATACAATGTCTCTCCGGGACTAGGTTTGGCCAACAACAGGCCTCAATCATATACTTTTTTAACTATTCAAAGGCCTCTTGGCTTTCAAGCGTCCACTCAAAATTTTTCACCTTTTTCAATGCTTGAAAGAAAGGCAAGCACTTATCACCAGATTTGGAGATGAACCTCCCTAAGGCCGCAACTCGGCCTGTTAACTTCTGCACATCTCTTACAGAGCGTGGTGGCTCCATATCCAGAATCGCCTTTATTTTATCATGGTTGGCTTCTATGCCTCGCTTTGAAACCATTAAACCCAAAAACTTTCCTGATCCAACGCCAAAGGCACATTTGGCCGGATTCAACATCATCTTGTGGTGTCTCAGCACTTCGAATGCCTCTCTGAGGTGATTAATGTGGTCTGCCTTGAATAGGCTCTTGACTAACATGTCATCGACATATACCTCCATGGTTTTCCCAATTAGATGAGCGAATATCTTATTCACCAATCGTTGGTAAGTGGCTCCTGCATTTTTTAGTCCAAAAGCCATAACGAGATAATAGAAAACACCAAAGTCAGTTATGAAGGATACCTTTGGGATGTCATCCTTATGCATCTTAATCTGGTTATAACCACTGAAACCATCCATGAAACTCAACATCTCATGCCCCACAGTTGCATCTATCAGCGTGTCAATCCTTGGTAGAGGGAAACAATCCTTGGGACATGCATCATTCAGATCAGTGAAGTCTATACACATCCTCCACTTTCCATTTGCCTTCTTGACCATCACAGGGTTAACCAACCATTCGGGAAACTGAATCTCTTCAATAAACCCAGCCTCTAAGAGCTTGTCAACTTCTTGCTTAATGGCATCTTGCCTTTCAGGAGCAAAATTCCTCTTCTTCTGCTTTATTGTCCTCCGCTTTGGATCGACATTCAGCTTGTGAGTTATGATTTGGGGATCAATCCCTGGCATGTCAGCCGCTGTCCAAGCAAACACATCACTGTTTTCTTGTAAGAAAGTCATTAACCTGCCCTTCAAGGGTTCCTTCAAAGAAGCTCAAATATACGTAACCTTTTTGGGGTCTCCGAGATCTAGAGGTGTAGGAACCAAATCTTCTGTCGGCTTTCCTCGGTGCACATCATCTCCTCGAACATCCATGTCTTCAATCGGAAGGACCTGCCCCCCGACTCCATCGGCTCTTAGAGCAGCTACATAACAACTTCTAGCCATTTTCTGATCTCCTTTCTGTTCTCCAACACCATTACGAGTTGGAAACTTGATCTTCATGTGATAGGTAGAGGCCACAGCCTTAAAAGCATTAAGCCCAGTCCTTCCCAGGATCGCATTATATGTCGAGGCTACCTTGATTATTAAGAAATTCAGCATCTGAGTGGCCTCTTTAGGCTCCTGCCCAATAGTCACAGGTAGCTGAATGGTTCCTTCAACCTTGGATTCAACTCCATTAAATTCATAGATAGGCATGTTGGTCGGGGTCAATTGAGAATCATTGTACCCCATCTTCACAAATTCATCATAAAACAGAAAGTAAACCGAAGCTCCATTGTCTATTAGGACTCGCTTTACTTTCGAATTTCCAATTACAGGGGTTATGACCAACGGGTCGTCGTGGGGGAACTTCACCCCTTCGAGGTCTGAATCATCAAAACCAATCACTATCTCGGTCTTAGCACGTTTCGGGGCCTCTCCCACGATGTGCATCACTTCTCTGGCATAGGCCTTTCGAGAGCTTCGGGTTGTGCCGGCTGCTGTCGGGCCTCCCCAAATCATATTGATAACTGGCCCTCGGGGCTGTGGGTTGCGATCACGGTCGTTGTCCTTTCGATCATTATTCTTCCTGTCATAATCTCTCCTTTGATTTCCACGATCTTCACCCTTCGTGAACTGACCTAGCTTCCCTCTTCGGATCAAGAATACAATCTCGTCTTTGAGTTGCCTACAATCATCGGTATCATGTCCCACATCCTTATGGTACCTACAGTACTGATCCTTGTTTCGTTTTGCGGGGTCTCCCCTAAGTGGCTTCGGCCATCGAAATTCCTTATCTTTCTCAATTTCCAACAAGATCTGACTCCTAGGAGCATTCAACCTTGCATAGTCAGAAAATCTTGGTCCAAAATTCTTCTTTGGTGGCGGTGAGTTAGAGTCCTTGCTAATTCGGGGATACTTGTCTCTAGCATTGTACTCTTGCTCTTGCTTCCGCTTCTTTGAACCACTGCTACCTTTTCCATTACCTTCTGTGGCTTCTTTCTTCATGCTGTCCTCAGCTTTAATACACTTATCAGCCCTTCGTTGAAGCTCAGCCATATTCTCAGGGGGTGTTTTGCCAATGACCTTTTAAAGAAGAGATCAGTGGTTCCGTGTTCGAGGGCTACCATGGCCACCTTGTTCTCCAAATCAGTGATATTCAATGTCTCCTTAGTAAATCTCTTGAGGTAATCCCTCAAATTTTCGTTCTTTCCTTGTAGCACATACATGAGAGATGCGGAGTTTTTCTCGTGAACTTTTCCGCTGATGAACTGGCTAATAAAAGCAGCACTCAACTCCTTAAAGGAGCCAATTGAATTCGCGGGCAAGCGGCTATACCATATTTGAGCCATGCTAGACAGAGTTTGAGGTAATGCCCTACACTTTAAAGCATCACTTGCAGGCTGCAACAACAGTGCATTTGAGAACGTCCTGACGTGGTTTGCGAGATCACCCGTTCCATCATAAGCCTTGATTATCGGCATCTTAAACTTCTTTGAAATACGAGCATTCATCACCTCCTCAGTAAACGAGGGTGTGGGATCATCAGGATCTCCTAGTGGCATCGGATCTTTGGGGTTACCCTTGGGGGTTTCCACCCTTGTTGTTCTTCTAGTTGGGGCATCAGCTCTTTTCTGTCTCCTTGAAGACCTCTCCAAGTCGATAATGGGAATCCTCTCTGTAGTTGGAGGAGGCTGAGTTTGATTCAATCTAGCTTGTTCTCTCGCCATATCGTCCTTCAACTTTAAGATCTCAGCCTCATAAGCCTTGATCCTCTCAGCAGTTGTCAAGGGGGGTCCATCATGGATACTTCATGTCCTCCTTAGAGGTTCTTTGCTAGCACGTCGCCTCCTTAGGGCTTCATCTCGATCATCGTCCTCAGATGATGATGAATCATCAGTATAGGGACCAGAGTAGTCATCATACTCTCGATCTCGGATCTGTAAGGCATGACCGCTTGGTCCAGGTTCCCTTTGTCGAGGGGGATAATTAGGCAGCCCATACATCGGGTTGGTATTCAAGGGGAGATCCATAGTGTGGATCTGTACCCCCGGGGGTAGCGTACGATTAACGTTACCAATAGGAGAAACCACCATCTGAAGAGGGTTAGTTTCTCGGCTTTGATGGACGACCACCGGTAGAGTTCCCTCAACATGGGGAGTCATCCCTCGGGGTTGAGAGACTAGAGGTTGAATGATCGCCCCTATTGAGGGGGTAATTTTCCTTCTTCAGTAATGATAAGCGGATCAGAAGTGGCAAGTGGAGCAGATCTAAGGGGTATGGCCTCAGTCGAGGTTGATGTTGTTCTTCGTGTTTGAACCATGGTTTATGTTGTCTTCCCACAGACGGTGCCAAATGTTGTGGAATAAAACTAGTGTTTGTATGTAATTAATGCTAGGGTTGTTGAGCTTCGAGCTTTAATGGCTGTTTCCGTGTTTCGAGACTAATCGGTCCTCACAGAGTGCCTACGTATCTCGTTATTGAGAATCAAGCCAAGATGTAGTTCTGAGAATGAGGGGTCAGGCCCTTTATATAGGCTGAGAAGCCTTAGAATTATGGTAGGATTCGGAGACTTGGTGGGCAAGTCACCTCCCTGAGGAAGGTTCTAAACTCCTTCCTTGTAGGAATCAGTTTCCAAGTTGAATTGGATGCCTTAGAGGCTAAGTCTAGCAGGAGTTGTATCCTTATTTTGCTCTCTTACTTGCTGAGCTGTTTATTGCTTTTAATATTAATTACGAAATTAATATTAAAAATAGGGTTTGGACCTTGTAGGTGGGCCCCATGTTTGGACCATACCCGATCTAATTAATGCCACATTAAATGTGTCTTTAGGGCTTACTTTTAGCCCATATCAAAACTAATCTTACAATTTTGGTACTTCGTGAATTTACTTATTTACTCTTCATTATAAAAAAAATATATATATTAAAACACATAAAATAAATAATAACATAATATAATTATTGGTAATTAGTCGATTGCCTTTTTCACATTTATTTTTAGTTGAAGATATTACCTAAAAACATCAATCTACCTTCCAATCATTAATATTTCTATTCGAATTAAAACACATTACCTTTTTGATTTAAAACTAATCTTACAATCATTAAAATATACACCAAAATATCATACCTTATTTTTCAATTATTAATAAAATATATTAAAAATATGTATACGTTGTTTATAATAAGGAATAATGATAATGTAAAAACATAATTGTAATATCCATACTATTATATAAAAGTCGAAACATTAAAAGTTTTGGTACTTCGTGAATTTACTTATTTACCCTTCATTATAAAGAAAAATATATATTAAAACACTTAAAATAAATAATAACATAATATAATTAATGGTAATTAGTCGATTACCTTTTTCACATTTAATTTTAGTTGAAGATATTAGCTTTAATAAACACCTAAAAACATCAATCTCATCCTATTTATTAAAATAAATAATAAAGTAATATAATTAATGATAATTAACCAATTTCTTTTTTTAATTAAAAAATATTTACTTTTAATTGATGATATTACTTTTTAACATAATATAATTAATGGTAATTAGTCAATTACCTTTTTCACATTTACTTTTTGTTGAAGATATTAGCTTTAATTAACACCTAAAAACATCAATCTCTATTAAAATAAATAATAAAGTAATATAATCAATGATAATTAGCCAATTTCTTTTTTTAATTAAAAAATATTTACTTTTAATTGATGATATTACTTTTTATAAATACTTAAATATCATATCTTCCAATCAATAATATTTCTTTTCTAATTAAAATACGTTAAGTTTTAATTTAAAACATAATCTTGCAAAAATTAATATATATCCAAAAATATCACACGATATCTTCTAATCACTAACAAAATATAATAAAAATCCGTATACTACGAATAATGACAGTTAGATTTTTATTAAAAAGTCAGGAACGTTAGATCTATTTATTAAATATGTTATACGATTAAATTAATTTACTAAAATTTCAAGGTTCGAATTCCATCAGCGACATATTTATTTTAAAATTTTATAGTATAAGTTTTAAACCATGCATATCTTTAATTAAATTATATTAAATTATTTAAATTAAAATAAAATATTATAAATAATGATTATATAAAAAAATTATATAACATAAAAAAAATTATTACATATCTAAAGAAATCCGTGCATCGCAAGGGTTATAAGCTAGTATATTTAATTTCGGATTCGGATATTTCAGATCCAGATACGGATAATATCCGCTTTATTTTGGATACGGATAATATCCGATTTTCTTGGATACGAATGGAGATATTTCAGACGAATATCGAATTTTTCGAATTTTTTTGACTGCCCTAAGAGCATCTCCAATGGCGTTAGCTAAAAATGATTGGCTAAATTACATAAAATATTGATTATGTAAAATTTGTCGAACCTGTAAGACATTGTGTTCCGAGGGTATTGGCTATAATGATTGGCTATATTTTAAAAATGGTATGTTATTAATATTTCAAGTTGTTATTAATGGAATATATAATTTTAATATAGAAATAAGTGATGTGGCAATTCACTACAGGTCTCTAGAGGTTCGACAAATATAGCCAACATCAAGAGATTATCTATAATTATAGCCTAAGATTTTGTCCCATTGGAGTGCAAAATTTTTACACATTCTTTATAATTTTTATTTATGATAATTAATTTTAAATTTTACCTTCCCATTGAAGATGCTCTAATTTGACATATTGGAGGGCGGGGAAAAGAGCTAACGAATATACAGTATATTCTTTGTGCTGCTGCTACAAATTAACAGCTGCGCCTTCTTGAAAAACTATGACATGACGTCAGTGGCAAATCTCATCACGGCTGTACAATTCTTGGCAGATTAGTAATAGCGGAGATGCCTTTTTAAATTTGATTGCAGTTACTAGTGAGGATAACAAAGCTGCTCCCCCTATGATAATTTAATTATTGATCAGCAGCAATGAGGGATGGAAAGATTCTTTTATGTAAACTTTGCATTCTTCTTCAGCACATTTATAACGCCCGTTCTTTATTATCAATTAAACAACATTAGCCAACAATATGCTGGTTATGTTCATCACGGCATGTGCATCTCAGCTTATCCTTAAAGCCGATCCGTCAAGTAGTGAAGAGGCCTATTCAGCTTGTAGCTCAATAATTATATGTTCCAACTTCCAATAGGAAGTGCTTTTGCAAAACTTAAATGCGTGAAAATGGGGCGGAAAAGGGTGATTTAACAAACGATCGAGCTTCCATGTTAATATTTTTTTACCTATTGGCCTATTGCAGGAGAATTATGATAAGCTTCCATATACAATTATCACATTTAATGTTGTTTCCTCTGTTTCAGACCTAGGATTAATAAATATGAAAATCAATCCCGGTTATAAGATAATGAATATGTAATGGATCAAGATGATCAGTTTGGGGATTTGGCCCTGTTTACAAGGTTGCTTATTATCGGCAAAATCAAATTAGCAGTAATCTGGAATGTTTAGTAATTCATCCATAATTTAACACGTGTCAAGATCATGTTTTTAGGGTAAAGATTGCTGTAAAGCGGCTGTCAAGCAACTCGGGGCAAGGCTTAATGGAGTTCAAGACCGAGGTGTTGCAAGTGGTGTTAATTGATAAATTGCAACACCGAAATCTTGTCAGACTTTTGGGATACTGCATCAAGGGGAATGAAAAAATTTTACTCTATGAATACATGCCTAATAAAAGTTTAGATGCTTTCTTATTTGGTTAGACTTCAATATCCTAAACTTGGTGTTCATGAGAAGTTTGTCTCTCACTTAAATTAATACTCCATATTTGGAATTGTGAAAACTTTGCTAGACGAAAAGCTAAGGATGCTATTGAACCGGGAGACACGATTTGACATCATTGTAAGATTAGCTCGAGGGCTTCTCAATCTTCATCAAGATTCTAGGCTGAGGATCATTCACAGAGATATGAAAGCAAGCAACATTTTACTAGACGAAGAGATGAACCATAAAATTTCTGACTTTGGCTTGGCAATAATTGTTGGGCGAAGATAAACAGAATCCAACACCACCATAGTTATGGGAACATAGTAAGTACATTAATAAAACTACAATATTGCAAGCTGAAGTACTATGCATTAGAAGGCCAGTTCTCAGTTAAGTCTGATGCTTTTAGCTTTGGAGTAGTTGTGCTTGGGATAATCAGTGGGAATAAGATTACCGGATTTTTCGACTCCCAACTCGCCCTGAGTCTTCTAGGTTATGTAAGTAAAATTATGAATTTATTTCAAATTTATTCGATTAGTTTAGCAACTCCATTTCATGCTTGCTGATCCGGAAATTATGCCTCAGGCGTGGAACTTGTGGAAAGAAGAGAAGGCAATGACATTACTGGATGAGACACTAGTGGGATCATGCAATGATAGTGAAGTACTGAAGTGCAAGTGCATTACCGTGGGGCTTCTGTGTGTACAGGAAGACCCCAAGGATCGTCCCGACATGTCTAAGGTAGTTTTTATGTTAAGCAGTGAAACTGAGACCCTCCCAAATCCAAAGCAACCAGCTTTTGTTACAAGAAAACGTTTTTATGGCACACTTCTTCCTCCTCCACTAAACCCGAAACACTGACCAAAAATGAAATAACATTTTCTGAAGAGGACGGCAGGTAAGAGATTTTAGTGACTTCTTACAAGCCAAATGAATGAGGTTCCCAGTCCAGGATGGGAAGAACTAAAGCCCCAAATGTGCATATGCATTGCGTAACTGAGTGTATTTTAGGTCGCCTTCTACTGATTAATAAGCATCTCACATGGACTAGGTGAGAATTACAGTGTTTGGTTCACCAGTTAGGAGTTAGGACCTACTGGTTCATCATCAATTATTGTAACAGCAATTTATAGTGTTGAAAAATTTAAAACATGCTTACATTAGTAAAAGATTTTGTGTACATGCTTGTAATGTTAAACCCGCACATGAAGAAAATAAGATGATTATTTACTATTTGATATCACCAACCCCTTTAGTTGCTGCAAATGGCGAATACATTTCATCTACCGAGATATATCCGCATTAGAGTATAGCCATCATCAAATAATTATATGAATGGCTTAATTCCAGTTACTTTAAACGATATCAATGTCGCACTTGCTAACAACCAACAACCAAATTATTCAGTAACTTGTTTCAGATTAAGGGCTCTTTTAGAAAATATATGATTTTCTGACTTTGGTTTGGCAACACCAACTAGAGTAAGAAACGCAGAATCTAAGACCAACAGGGTTGTGGGAACTTAGTAAGTACTGTACATCAATAGTACCATAATAGTATGAGCTGAAATTATAGTATTAGATTAGTAATACTTTTTGTTTGTTTGGCATACGGTAGCTATGGCGACTTTTCTTAGTTAAGTCTGATGAAATCAGGGAGCTGGTTCACTAGTTTTGTTACAGTAATAAAGGATGATACTGCTACATATTCAGGATATACGGTTCAAAGTCACAAATTTGTTAATGCATCGGGTTGTGTCTACATTATGTATGCTGATGGTGTTCGGGAATTTCAATAACATGTACAAGCAGCAAGCTACTATATTATAATTTAATACAGATTGTTGTACAAGTGTAGTTAGTTGCATTGTTAGTACTTAGTCGTTAAGCAGTAAGCAATTAAGCTAATGTGTAGAGATAATTGATTAAATCTCAAATTCTACATTTTTCTCCCAATAGAAGCCAACAATTCCTGTTATTTTCGCTATTATTCTCAATATTAGAACCATGTCATGAGCCTGGTCACTGAGTGTAGAGAATCTCAACGTGGAGAAGAAGCTGCTTAATTACTAAAAAGAGAACAGAGGGAAAAATGTATAAATACCAAAACTCTAACTCGACACTGAATTGGCTAAACTACACTTTACTGTTATGACTAATTACATGAGCTTAAGATTGACTATCTTGACTTGAATTACATAGCTCAATAGCCATGAGATGATCATTCTCTGTATTTTTTAATGTCAACTACAATGTCAGCACCTCCCTGCCGGTGCCAAATGGCAATTGGTATGTCACATACTACTAGATATGCACAAAAAATCCTTTGGACCGGACTTTATTTGGACATTTTAAGAATCGGGTCAGGATGAACTTTTTCAAAAATCGGGTCGGGCCAGACTTTCTCTAAAATATGTTGCCCGTTGTAGGCCCTCGAGCCAGGCTGGGCTTTTATTCGAACTTTTTTTTAGTTTATATACACATAATTTTTGTCTTTTTTTTTGCAAAACTAAAATGTTAATATACAAAAAAAAGGAAATCTTTACAAAAGAAACAAGCTCTAAAGAGTTACAACCAAAAACTTCTAGAATTCAAAATACATAAGAACAGATAACACGAAACCTAATACTAAAAATTTACTAGCATAATACTTGTTTTATCGTAAAGCATCACTGCAATTCAAGAACTTTTTATTCATAATCTGCATTATGACTGAGCCGACCGTATGCCATATAAATCTCCTCGTATATGACCATTTTGAGAAGCACATCCTCTACACTCAATAAGTCTTCTTGAAAGAAGGGTTTATCCTGCATATTGTTGATTCCTAGCCTCATAATCCTTCACATCCCCTCTACATAAGTTTAATATTCTTGAAATTTATTAAAAATATTATATATTTTTAGATTTTATTTATAAAAAATCAGATTTTTTTCCGAATTTCTTAAAAAGCCCGGGCTTTTATCCGGGCCGAACTGGGATTTTGTCCGGGCTTTTTAAAAGCCCGGGCTTTATCCGGCCTTTTCAAAAACCCAGGTTTTTAACCGGGTTTCGGGCCAGGCCGGGCTTGATGAAAAATATGAGGCCCATCTTAGACTTACGGGCTGGGCCGAACCGGGCCGGGTTTTTTGGGCTCTTTTGTGGATCGGATCGGGCCGAATTTCGGGTTTCAGGCTTTTTGAACATCTCTACTTACTACCAATCCTATCTGCTTGTTGTACACTATTTGTGATCTTTAATGTAAGATCACCTTGTTTGTGATCTTTAACATTGTTTTAGGAAGATGTAAAGTAAATGTAAATGAACAGTGTAAATATGTTCAACAAGCTAACAAATGCCACAAATGAACCCTAAGATTTCTTACTTTGGCTTGGCAAAAACTGTTGGAGGCAAGTAAATTTTGAGTAGAAAATCAGGTGATAAGAGCCTAAGATGGCTTGTGTAATATATATACTAGTAGTAGAGCTGTAAACGAAACCAGCTGTTCGTGAACAAGCTCAAGCTCGGCTCGTTAAGGGCTCGATTCGTCTCTGTTCGTTAAGAACTCGAGCTCGAATACAAAAATGTGTTCGTTAAGCTAATGAGCTCGAGCCGAGCTTTTAGCATGTGCGGCTCGAGCTCGGCTCGAAATCGTTCGGCACGAGCTCGGCTCGTTAAAGCTAAAAAAAAATTATATATTTTTTGTTTTTTCATAATATTTCTCACATTTTAAGTTTAAAATTACAATCCAAATATCTAATCGTGAATCCCTTTGGGAATAATTTATTAAAATTTGAGGTTAGGTTGATTCGAAACTATAAATTAGTTGGATCAAGTGGGTTTGAACCTTTTTTTCATGTTAAATTTTACTGTTCATGAGATGTTCTTTAAGGGCTCGAGATCGGCTCGACTCGTTTTTGTTCGATAAAGTCCGAGTGCGGCTCGTTTGTTAACGAGCTCGAACATTTTTCTTGTGCGATAAGAAAGCTCGGTTCGGCTCGAGTCATTAAGAAAAAAATTTAATCTCGGCTCGTTTAGGTCAAAACTCGGCTCGACTCGGTTCGTTTACATCCCTAACTAGTAGTATGGTCCGTTGCATTGTGTCTCCTTACTCTTTTAATTAAAATTTTAAAATGATATTGTACACCAAAGCATTCACCTTTAAAAATGCTTCTAAGAGCATCTCTAATGACAATAGGTATTATACTTGGCTATAATGATTGACTATTATAACAATAATGTAAATTTTTTGTTAAGGCTGAAGATATGTACTCCATTAATGTTATCTATTATTATGATCATGTAAAATTATACATAAGGGATTTTGTGGTTCAACAAATATAGCCTACCAAACATGCTTGGCTATATTTTTTTACTAAGGAGTTCATGGTTGGAGCAAATAATTTTTACATAATCTCTAAAGTGTTCTACCTAGATACCACATAGATTTTTTAATTAACTAAGGATTTTACACCATTGGAGATGCTCTAATAAGGGTTAAATATCGAATCTGTATAACTTTGTTGGCCCATTTTTCTTAAATGTATGTAAATTTAAGTATTTTAGATCATATATTTAGATTATTAAAATTTATTTACTATTTGCTATTAATTTTATAATTAATTTTTTTGATTTAATCAAAAATAAATAGTAAATAAATTTGTTAAATTTTAAATATATTATCTAAAATATTAAAATTCACAATTCTTCATTTAATTGTGATGACATTTAAGAAAAATGTGTAGAACTCAACGATTTTTTTTTACTTTCTATGTAGAGATATGTGTTTGATATTTAAGTTAAAGTTTTATAAAATAGGTAAATATTGATAAAAGTAAAATAAAAGTAATCAAAAAGTAAACAAAGCAGAAATATTTTATTTATGTGTTACATCAAATAAACTACATCTCCAAGTCTTTATATAAGTATTACACAAACCAAATTTACCTAAAAAATATTATTACCTAAACTAAACACTCACATAATCTCCACTAAAATCTTTAACTATTTCCTAAATATCAATATTTATTAAAATCTGAAACATAACTAATTTTATTTGAAATTTGAATCATAGATATTAAACATCCTCTCTTAATTCAAATTTACAAAAATTAAAAAAGAATAAAATTAAGCTTTCCTCTTCAATTTTTTTTCGTGATGCACTTCTCATCACCAAACAATAATTTTGTTGATTCACTTCTCACCAACACCACATGGAACACTTCTCTTCATAAACTTTTTTAAGGTGCGCTTCTCAACAATTTCAAATTGTTGATGCACTTCTCATCAACTTCCATTTTAATGGAACACTCCTCTCCATAAACATTCTTTAAAAAAAAATATTTTATGATCATGCTTTCTTTCTCATCATCATCATGACAATTTTGGTTATTGTCTGATCCTCTTGACCCTTCTTCCTTTTGATCGACTCATCTTCACAAAATTTTATTTAAATTAATGTTTTTTTCAAGAGGGTTACATCTCCTCTCAAATTCAACCCTCCACAAACTTGAATCTTTCACTCAAGAAGTCATGACTATGCACTCATCACAGACCCGTGTTTAGATCATAATCTATGATACCATGTTAAAGTTTTAAAAAATAGATAAACATTGATAAAAGTAAAATAAAAGCAATCAAAAAGTAAATAAAAAATATTTTATTTATGTGATACATCAAATAAACTACATTTGCAAGTTTTTATATAAACGTTATACAAAACAAATTTACCTAAGAAAAACTATTATTTACATTAAACACCCACATGCATCTATATTAAAATCTTTAAGTATTTCCTAAACATGAGGATTTATTAAAATCTAAAACATAACTAATTTAATTTTAAATATGAATCATAGATATCCAACAATTTATTATAATTTTTATGATTTAAATGATATTCGGTTAAAATCGTTCAACAAAATGATATCCGGTCTTCGATCAATTTAATATTTATCCCCTTTAATAATGTAATCTATTGATGAGGATGTTGTTCTGTGTTTGAATTCCAGAGGATTAAGGCCACAACTACCTTTTTTTTTTAATTCCTTCAATAAAAAAACCACGCGCGCTGAATTGTGCCCATATGTGTTACGCATTCCCCAAATGCATAATACATGTATTTCTTTTAATTCTATTACGCATTTTTTCAGAGAGTAATATATTATATTACGCATTTGGTGATGGGGTTATATGTGTTACGCATTCCTGAAAAGCATAATACATGTACTTATTTTTATTATTTCTATTACGTATTTTTCTTAGGAGTATTATTATTTGTTTTTTGCTAAATAAGTATTTACAAACACTATTAAAAAACGTATAATCAAATGATCAATTCAAATTATGTTTTTTTAATGAATCCGACGGCTTGATTTTTAAAAAATGGGGGCCAGCCCCAATTTTTTAAATATCAGGATAAATTAGGGGATCTAGGGTTTAGGATTGTAAACAACCCTAAACCCTAAGTTTGTATACGGTTTATTCGTCATTCCGAATATTTCTAGAAACCCAAAATGAAAAAGTTGAATCCCAAAGGTTAACCGTTGAACCCTAAGGGAATACAGATAAATTTAAAAATTATAATTAAAAAATTGAATATTTTAACGAGTCCGGCGGCCTGATTTTTAAAAAATCGGGGGCCAGCCCCGATTTTTAAAAAATCGGGGTTAGGATTTTGGCTCTAGGATTTAGGGTTGAAACAACCCTAAACCCTAAATCCTAAGTCCGTATACGGTTTATTCGTCTTTCTGAATATTTCTAAAATCCAAAATGGAAAAGTTGAACCGCAAAAGTTAATTGTTGAATCCGTAAGGGAATACAGATAAATTTAAAAATTTTAATTAAAAAATTTAATATTTCTAAACTCCAAATATTTGAACCAATTAAACCCCGAATGGAAACTATTTAATCCCAAATATTGTATATATAAATATCATAAGTGTATTACGCATTTGTAGTAAGTGTAATATAGTTATGACGCATTTCATATTTGGGTATTAAGGTATTACGCATTTACAGGATGGGTAAGGTTTTTTTTTTAGTTAAGCAGTGAGGAGATGCGTAACATGTGTTTTTTTGATTTTTTTTTGTTATGCATTTACATATGCGTAACAGGTTGGTATTATTGGCCGGCTGTTCCGCATAGTGTTATTTTGGTTAAAATTGAATAAAAATGTGGTAAAAATGTCATTATTTCAATTCCGAATGACGTTTATATTTCATTATTCTGTTATATATTGTTGATTAAATTATTGTTCTACATTTTAAGACACTCGTGAAAATGGACAAAATATCAAGTTTTTTTACTTTGATCTTTTAGTTTTGTTTACTTTTCTTTTTGTTAATTTCCACTTTTGTATGTCCTGGTTCTCAGTTGGTTAAAAAGAGGTCATCTCACCTTTTGGTCACAGGTTCGACTCCTATGGGAGGCGAATTTGTGATTATGCCATCCTGGGGCAGAGCCTGTCGCACTTGTGCGGTTTGCCTTGGATCACGTGGTTTGCAGGCTATTGCGTGAGCCATGGGTTTACCTAGAACGCACCCGAAGGGTAGCGGCTGCGGGTTCCCATGTTAAAAAAAATAAATAAATTAAAACTAATATGACTATGACTCGAAAGACAGAATTTTGGATACGAGATTAAGGCTAATACTTCCGTAAAGTCCTTTTATTTGCTGTTAATTTTCATTGATTTAATGAATCATAAGAGCATAAGGTTGTCAACATAGTTGCCAACTTTTACCACATCATCAAATATATTATTTTTTTATTTCTTCTCTCCTCCATCTCATTGTTGGCAACTTTTATTACAAATATATTCCAATAATTGGCAACTTTAAAAGTTGCCAATGTGGTCCCATACATAAATTTTATATTATCTTATAAATCCAACTTTTGGCAAATTTGATGGGCAACTTGTTGACAACATTGATACTCCAATAGATGGATAACCAAAAGTGCCGTGTCAGGTAGAACTTGGCAACTCTTAACAACCCCTGTTGAAGATGCTCTAACTGACCACATTGCTTCATTCAATAGTTAGGAATTCTTTTTATATTCGGAAGAAGTGTGCAGTATACTTTCTTCTGTTTTAAATTTGACCACACACATATAAGAAATAAGAATATTCATAGATTTACTGTTTGTTTATAAGCCTTGGGCTACCTTTTTCCTCTTTTGTGTCTTTTGACCTTAACTCAAATGTGGTAATCCAATGTGCTTTAGTTAAAACTTCTCCGTCATCAAATTCTTAGGAAAGGAAAAGCAGCAGAAACAACTAATTCATGAGTTTAAATTTAATAGGAAAGGAGACCATCTTAAATTTATGGTCCTTGTAATATTGTGTGTTAAAAAGAAAAAAATTGACAAAAATTTACCCGGAAATCTCTTAAGCAATAAGTTCTTTGGGGAAATTATTGTGTTATCCTTGAGATGCATACATTATAACTTATAACCCTACTTTGTTCAATCTCGAAGTTGAATATAGTAAATATGTTTTGTTCGTAAAAAACGGATTTATTTTAAGTCTGTATATTTTTACAGTACGTGTGAAGGTAAGTTTGGTGGAACTTTTCTCGTGGAAGAGCATCCAAACTCCCGAGTCCCTTCCTCGGAAGGCCACAATATTCAGATTGTGTCATGTGAAACAAATAAACATTGTTGGCTGGCAAGGGAGTATTCCTTACAGAGTAGGTCACAAGTTAAGGGACATGCATTGTCTTTTTATCCAATTTCTCCGGCCAAGTAAGAAGAAGTCAGAGGGACATAAGCTATTTTAAACAAGAAAACCAGGGTGAAATACCACATATACCCCTGACAGGCTTCTTCTGAGAAGTAGATGGGCAATTGCAGTGTGCAACAACAACCAAAGCCGACCAGATATAATTAACTGTTTCTTTCTTGCCTGTACATGGGTTGTCATATCCTTAGCTGACCCTACTCTCTTTCCTAGAACTCGTTACCCTCTTTTTATGTTTTCTTCCTCTCTATTTATACACTCATTTCTCCTTCATTTCTCTCCATTCTCTCCTCTCTGTATCTATTTTTTGTTAACACATTCTCTTATATATCAAGATCAAAAAATGGCTAGTGCAAGAGTTGGTGATGATTTTCAAGACATGTTGCCTACAATGGCTGATAAATTAGGCGGGGATGGTTTGATTAAGGAGTTATGTAATGGTTTTAAATTGTTGATGGATAAAGAAAGACAAGTCATTACTTATGAGAGCTTGAAGAAACACTCTGCCTTGCTTGGCTTGCAAGATTTGAGTGACGATGAGTTGATGAGCATGTTGAGAGAAGGCGACGTAAATGGCGATGGAGTACTTGATGAGATGGAGTTTTGTGTTCTGATGTTTAGATTAAGCCCGGAGTTGATGCAAGAATCTGAGGCTTGGCTTGAAGAAGCTCTGCAACAAGAGTTGGGAAATGCTTCTTTTCATAAGAAATAGTCAAGTAGTTTTCGTTAGGAGCCGTTTGATTGAACTTAATTTCCGTTTTTTATGTCAAAATTCGTTGCCAAACTTGTTACGAAGTATGATATTAGTAGGAGGGTGTTTTGATAAGGATTTGAGATTTGAATCCACTGAGGTTGAATAATATGTATGATGCTCATTTTATCTGTTCTGCAAATTAAAGCATTGTTATTTGTTTGTGCCATATGCTGTTTCATGTTTGTGTTGGCACTCGATTTATCATTTAAGAATGAAATGAAAATGGACAGTTATCTTATCAATTGGATGATGTTGTGTTATCCTTCCCGTAGGGGAACCATATAATTGTATTGCAATATAAAATTCAGGGAATCATATTAGACGGGAACACAGATCCAATTTTAGTGGAATTCTGATTCAATTTGATATTGTCATATAGTGAATTTGTATTATTTCTTATATTTTGTGCAACACATTAGTTGAATTAGATAGAACTGAGTCAACGTAAATATGATTTGTTTCGAAATACAAATTGGAACGTACTCGGTTCGTTTGACAAATCTTAATTACAACTTATAAGTTACTAGCTGATAACCTGTGTCAAGCACGGGCATACAGATTAAACACGATTTGAAATTAAAATATTAATATTGATACATTATTTAATTATGTAGTATAGAGAATCGAACCCGAAATAAAACTAAAAAAAATAAAGTAAATAAATCTTTATAATTATGTAGTTGTAAGGAATCGAATCAAGATGAAGCTAAAAAGAAAAAACTAAAGTAAATGAATCTTGTATAATTATATAGTTGTAAGAAATCGAACCTCGAATTTAGTAATAACCGAATTTGATATTTTGGTACTTTGTTACTATTGTGTACCATTAAAACATAGTTTTACACATTAATAAAGAGTATAGATTTATTTCGGAAAAAAATTTATATTCACATATTTTTTTTAGAGAAAAATGTGTATTAAAAGTTTAATAATCGTATCTTGCAAAAATAAGTTACTTATATAAAAAAAGTACATATTTATGTACTTTTTTCCAGAATAAGTAACTTATTTATGAAAAATAAGATTTACGAAACAAACCTCAATCCCTGAGTTAGAAGTTGTGGAAAGGTCCCCCACATACTTTGCAACGTACGCATACACAAAATTAATTAAAATGAAAAATAAACTTCGCCTTGATGCAGGATATTGATGTAGTTTATAATTCAAAAAAATTAAAAGATTATTTACTGAAAAATTAAACATGATTGAAAATATCTAATTTATGAATACAAGTTAAACTTCGATAAATGAATATGTTTGAGATTGGAAACTTTTATTCATTAATCGAAATTATTCATTTATCGAACTAAAAAATACATTGTTTCTATTATGTCGGGACCGGAAAAAAATATTAATTTGATGAGGTTATTCGTTTATCGAATATTCATTTATTAAGGTTCTACTGTAAATTGATTTTGTTTGGTATAAAAATATATTTATTAATGAAGATTGACATTAAAATTGAGTCTAATACAAAAAAGATAAATGTATGCCTATTTTATAAACTTTCAAAAGAACAAAAAAATCAAATTTATGGATATTAAAAACACAGTGACCATTGACGAGACAAAGTAGATTTGCGGTCTGGTCTTCACAACGTATATATTTAGTCATGGCGGCTTTCAAATCAGACATCCATTTCTCATTCCAAATTAGTATATGTTTTCAACACAGTGACCTTTTCAACTTGCTACTTCATGCAAGCAATGACGTTCATATAAGAGCCGAGGCAGTCCATTTTGAACTGGCCATAGTGTTCCATTAAATCCCACCAGGTCAACGAAATACGAAGCTGATTCTTGAACAAAAAGAATGCGTTGATCTTCTCCAGAATCAAGGTCAATGACGATCTGGTGAAGGTTGTAAAGATGCATACCCATAACAATAGAACAAAATTATGCATATTTTGTAGCTCCAGACTGAGAATGCCTGAAGAAAACCTCTCGGATAACATTTCTCCCAGGAACTTGAACATAATCTGATTGGGTGATTGACAAATGACAAGTATTCTAATTAGGCGACGACACAAAATTGTCCTGTAATCTAAACTTAGAACTGAAAATGCAGGATAGACATGAAACAACCGCCACCATTAGAAGATAGTCAACTACTTAAAACTCAATACCTATGAAGTTCAAACATAACCATCGATTAGTTTGGCTTTTGAGCTTGCCACTTGCAAACACCCTTCAGCAACAGGATCTTTTGGTGCTTTCAACAAGCAGATATTTTCAGTTTTATAGATGAACATTCCTATGTAAACTTGTGCTGTCGAGTTCCAGCAAGATAAAAAATATGACTAATGTCAAAAACAAATATATCCTGCTCACCAGTAATCCCCACAAGAACACAATCCATCCTTAAAATGATGGAATCTATTTGCATCCCTTACAACTATCTCCCTATTAACTAGCTTAGATATCATCTTTGTTGCTGAGTGACAGTTCACACATGCCCGCAGATTTTTGGTTATGCGAAGTGTGGTTCCAGGAGAAGTGCTTATGAGCCCGTAAGCAATTGCCAGCCTCTCACTATGGTTACAGAGAGCTTCCTCCTTGTCTTCATAACTTAAGTCATGTAGTACAGATTCTGTATCAGGGACATACCCAGCCGCTTTTAATCTTCTCTCTAATATCTCAAGCTCTTTGAAAATTTCTTTTGATCTTGGATGCGACTTATCAGCCATACGAAAGGCTTCAAGCTTGCCATTAATCTCAATCAAACTATACCCCAGATCTTTACTTAGCCCTCTCTCTTTCATCATCACCCTAACCTTTGCCACACCACTCCAAAATCTTACAGAAGCATAAAGATTCGACAACTGCACATAGTGCCCTGTATTATACGGGTCTAATGAGAAAAGCCGCTCTGCAGCATATTCTCCAAGCGTCACATGCCGATAAATTTTGCATGCACCCAAAAGAGCTCCCCACACACTGACATGCGGTTCAATTGGCATTTGTCTGATGATATGGTAAGCCTGTTCCAGAAATCCTGCACGTCCAAGAAGATCAACCAAACAAGCATAATGCTGATGGCGAGGCTCAATCCTATAATGTCTCATACTGTGGAAAAAGTACCAACCCTCTTCTACCAGACCAGAATGATTACATGCTGTGAGGATTCCAATGAAGGTAACATCATTAGGGGTCACCCCTGCTTGAATCATTGCCTGAAAAAGGTCGATAGACTCACGACCCTGGCCATGTAATCCATAACCCACAATCATCGCACTCCAGGCAACAACGTCCTTGTTTAAAATTCTGTCAAAAACCCTGCGAGCTAGCTCTACACTTCCACATTTTGCATACATGTCAATGAGAGCTGTGTTGACATAAATATCATGTTTATAGTCACTATTATAGATAAATTCATCCATGCATCTTGCTTGTTCCAATGACCCCGCATGAGCACAAGATAATACAGCCAACCTTATTGTTATAGAATCTGGTCTAATGTTTTTGGATAACATGTCCCAGAAAAGTTGTATCGCTTCTTCAGCACAACCATTTTTAGCAAATCCTGAGATCATAGCATTCCACAACATCACATTAGGTACCTCCATTTGATCAAACAATGATTTCGCTACAACCAACTCCCCACATTTTGCATAAAGTGTCGTGAGTGCTATTCGCAAATCAGACTCAAATTCAAGACCCATTTTGATTATACATCCATGGATAGCTTTTCCTTGTAGAAGATCATTTACGTCAGTGTAAGCACTCAAAACACTTACTAATGTAACCCAGTCCAGTTCCTCACTCAATCTTCTCATTTCCCTATAAATTTCCAAGGCTTCCCAAGGCTGGCCATTCTGAGCATACCCCGAAATAATCGACGTCCACGAAACAACTGTCCTATCATCTACCCTATCAAATACAATTCGCGCAACGTCAATTCGACCACATTTAGCGTACAAAGACACAAGCCCATTCTGCAGAAACACATCCCAGTCAAACCCAAGTCTAAAAATATGTCCATGCACCGCCCGACCAATTATAACACTCGGTAACCCTCCACAGGCCTTAAGCACATGAGGGATAGTATATCCATCGGGACGAACACCACACTCATGCATTCTAAAGTACATTATAATCGCATTTTTAAACATATTTTGCATTGAGTACCCACGAATAATAGCATTCCATAAAAACACATATGGGTCAGGAAATTCATCAAACACTTCCTGTGCATAATGAATCAGTCCAAGATTTGAGCTGACATTTAGAAATTTAGTGATAATGAAACCATTGTAATGAAGTCCAGAGACAAGAAGTCGAGCATGAAGTTGTTTTAGAGGTTTCATGTGGGTAATTTTCTCAAGACAAGAAGTGTGATAAGACTCAGGATCCAAGTCATTGTAAGTATTGTTTTCTTGTAATAAGGTCTTATCTAAATGGAGGAATTTAAATTGTGTGAGATGTAACGGTTGAAATATAGGTACAAGCGTAGAGATTCGTTTTGGAAGAGAGGAAATCATAGCCATGCAAATTTGATTTACTTACATCCTCTTATAATATATAGCAAAATGTGCTCTGTAATAATCAAGGGCCATACTACATATTGGGATGCATTTTACCTTCCATTCTGTATAATAAATAGAGCAAGGGTCCTCTCAAGATTATCTCAGATTTGCACCTGCAATTGATTATACCATGCACCAATGCATTCAGTTATCTTTTCTTGAATGCTATGTCTTCAACCAGGACAACAACAGAATTAGTAAAAGGCCGCGGTCTTTAGCAATTGTTTGCTGTTTTACTGTTAACCAACAAATGGTTTTTCTATGTTGGACTACAATCAGCAGGTGCAAGTTTCTTTAAAAAAATTTAAGTGAAAACAAAGCATGTCTTGTGCATTCCCACTGGCAGCATAAATTGTGTTCCCAGATTGGTTGATTTTCTTTTAGAAACTGGTCTAATCTTTCATACGATTGGAAAAATGTTTTGTCATTCTTGAAAACACCACTATATTGCTCTGACATACAAGTGTACTGTATTAGAAGTTCTAAGAGCATCTCCAACCCAAACAAACTTGTTAGCTAAATCCTAGTTGGCACTTCATATAGCTAACCCATATACATAATTACCTTCTCCAACCATAATCTGTTAGCAATAAAAATTTTAGATAATCTCACTTGGTCTTCTATATTTGTTGATCCACTACCATTATCTATAAATGGCCACATCATCTCCCTCCAATTTTATATTAATATTTTACACTTTTTTCATATCCAACTCATCTCCCTCCAATAATTATAATAGTAAAATATTGTTTTTGAAATATAGCTAACAAATATAGCTAACAACATTGGAGCAAAATCACTTTTTCATCATCTATAATATAGCTAATTATTATTATATATTATTTTAGCTAATCAATTTACATAATAGCATAGGAGATGCTCTAATACAGTACACTTGTATAATCTGTGCAGTAGTTAATTCAAAAATACAATTCTTGAAATGTCGACTTTTTTTCTATGCATTTGCTTTCGAAAAAATGCCGGCCTAATGTTTTGGATGCGATATGCATTCTACATGCGTGACATGTGTTCTGATTACGTGACACCACAGGTGCAACAGGAATTTTTTTTAAAATTTTTTTTACCTTGGTATTTTGGGTCAAACTGCCTCAGATTGTAGTGCTTTTGGTCAAACACTCGTCTGCCTTTGTCACAAGTCACAACTCAAGTAAAATAATATTTGAGTTTAACATAACAAAGGGCCTGTTCGGCTACTAAGAAGATGTTTGGCTAGGCTTAAAGCCAAGCCCATTTGGCTTTAAGTTAAAAATGACCTATTTGATTACTTCAGTGACTTTAAGTTAAAAAATTATTTTAAATCATAAATTCTATTTAGAGTCGGTTTGGGCAACACTGCTTATTGCTTTTGCCGGCTTTAAGCTGATTTCGAACTGTTTGACAAATGAGGTTTTAAGCCCGCTTTAAGTTAAAAAACTGCTTTAAGTCATAAGTTCCATTTAGGTACTTTTGACTTATGACTTATGACTTATTGAGTTTTTTTTTCTTTTTTCACAATTCTTGTAAAGTTTAAATATTATGAATTTAATTTTTTTTTAAGTCAAATTTCACTTTAAGTCAAAATTATTAAATCCCAATTTAACTTTAAGTAAAATCACCCAAACACTTTCATTCAACTTAAAGTAAACAACTTCACTTTCTCCTTTAAGTTAAAAACACCTCCATTAAGTCAAAAGTAACTTATTTTAAGCAACCTCAAACACCCTCTTAGATAGATACTTTTGACTTATGACTTATCGATTTTTTTTTTTTACGATTCTTCTAAAGTTTAAATATTATGAATTTAAAATTTTTTAAGTCAAATTTCACTTTAAGCCAAAATTATTAAACCCCCATTTAACTTTAAGTAATTACACAAACACATTCATTTAACTTAAAGTAAACAACTTTACTTTCTGCTTTAAGTTAAAAATATCTCCATTAAGTCAAAAGTAACTTATTTTAAGTGTAATAACCCTAACTTCAGTAATGCTACAGTGGTCACATGAATAGTAAATTTCGAGGATTTAGAGAAATGGTATATAGGTACCCTATAATGGAAACATAAAATGAATAAACAGAAACCATATTAGTATTGTACAATGGAAATAAGTGACTCGAAATGACGTTAGATTTCAGAAATTCCTGAAGCATGGATTTTGAGGATTTTGATTTCGAATAAGCTTCTATTGGATATTAAGGAGCATGGAAACATTATAAGAATTATATATTGAGGAATTAGTGAATTTAGATTTAACCAAGGGATTATTAAGTTAAGAGAATACCAATGGAATTTAGATTGTTAAATGATTTTAAAACCACTGAGATAATGAGGTACATTCGAAACGAACCACAATTAGACGCATATGAAGACCAAGCAACCAAGATTAGTAACATAACAAGGATACATACCACATTATTTACCAATGTGATTGGCATTTTACTTAGAAAATTAAGAAATTGGGAGATTAGCTCATCCTAATGACATCATCATCCACTAACTTGTTTTAAGGGGGTAAATTAGTAACTTTGCAAGGTTTTAATCACTAAATATCTACCAAGCTTCCAAAGTACTCTAGTATTAGCAAGATTAGATGAGATAAGACCAAAACAAAACACAAAAACCTCTCCCCCTTCTTGTTTCTTGCATTCGGCCATTTGTAGAAAAAAAGGAGAAAAGAAAAAAAAATAAAATCCAAAACCCTACTTCTCTTCAAGATTAAACCAAGAGAAAAATCATGGAGCATCTTGGAGGATAGAACAAGACTAGCACAAAGTTTCATAGCCATCCACCATCATCTAACAAGGTAATAAAATCTCCAAAGTTGATGATGAATAGTGATGAATAGTAGTTTTCTAAGAACTAACTTGATTTTCATGGTTCTTTTAGTTGATTCAAGCCATTGTAAGGTTGTTTAAGGGCTAGCTAAGGATTATTAAGTGTTGATAAAGCTTCAAGAAGGTATAAACATGCTTGCCCTTTTATATTTATGGTAGATATTGAAGTGGTTGGTAGTTAAGTGGTGTTAATGTAATGTTTATGATGATTATGTGTTATAAGTGGTTTGTTTTGATGTGAAAATTGTGTTGTGGACTTGTAACCATGGCTGGTGAAGAATACCACATGGTGTAGGTGATGATTATGGTGTTTGATAATTGATTTGGAGGAGTTGGATTTATGGAAAGTATGAAATTATAGCCGTTATAATGCCCGATTTTCGTTAGGATGTAAGTTGCCCTGTTTTGGACCCCCTGCATCCGTACGGTACCCTACTGTCCAGGTTCCTATTTAACTATGAAATGATAGAGCTTAGTTCATAGATCGTTTTGATATAAGGTGCGTTAAAATCTGATGAACGGTTTAGGAGAAAAGTCAGTTTTAGTGAAAGCGGTTCAGAAACCGAGAAACTGTAAATGTATCAAACTTGAGGTTACAATTACCATACTTTAACATTGTTAAAAGTCACGAAATTTTGGGATACGGTAGTAGTGTGGTCAAAGAACTATTTCCAGTTGACCTTACATTAAAATTCGAAACCCATATTTTCTGAGAATTTTTACAGTTAAGTGTGGTCGTTAAGGAAAATGGTGAAAACCCCTGAAACTTCGATTTAGGTTATAAACGGTTAAGTTCTGGAAACCTTTGGGGTAATAAGAATACTTTAAACATATATTAAAGTTTCAAAAGGTAATGTTATACAAGAGTGTAGTGAGTAAGAGATGTGGTTCTAACGACGGTCCTTTTGTGTTTATAGAAACTCCGGAAGAGGGACGAGCCATACCGTCAGGATATCGAAACCGAGGCAAGATTTCTTCTATCTCTATTTGTAAAACTACTTATCTTCACAAAGAAACTTGATTTTGTGAAATATATATGTGATGCTATTATTACTATATTGTGAAGAAATTGTCTTCCTTGAGTATTAATATTGAAAAGAAAGATATCTGAAGATGTATATGAATATGGATATGAGTATAAGATGTATATGAATATGAATGAGAGTATGAGATGGATATGTACAAAGATGATTATGCATGAATTGAACATGCCTTACGATTAAGAGAATAAGAGAGAATGGTATCAGTTGTTATCGAGGGTTATATGGTTATAATATTATATTAAAAATGTTCTTATTGAGTATCAGTGGTTTAATAAACATTATTTGATTTCTGAATTTGAAAGAGAGGTCTGAATCATAATCAAAGCCTTATATATATATATATATTATAGAAGTAATGTGTGAGAATGGAAATGATATGAGAGAATGATATGTGAAAACGAAAGTGAGAAAATGGAAATGTGGAATGATATTTTAAAAAGAGAATAACAATGTGATAAAGAGGGGGATTGCAACAGACTTGCGTAAGTGGCTGTGTCAGGGCTGTGTGCGACACAGTCCAGCATTTATTATTTTTATTACGGCACGAAGATGCCAAGGGAGGATGTTAGCAGGTGGCCTTCCTCCAGGGATGATTTTCATTCCTTCTACCGGTAGTAAAAAGAGAGCAGATACGATTAGGCGACTGATCATCGTCCTAACGTATCAGGCGACAGCAGATATCCCCAATGTTTTTGAAAAGAAAGTGTAGACAATGGTTTTCAGATTTCTATACTGAAAACAGAATAATGATATGAGATGATGGAATGATAGTTACAGATGAAGAAAAACTGATATTATGTTATTTCAGATTTCTATACTGAAAACAGAATAATGATATGAGATGATGGAATGATAGTTACAGATGAAGAAAAACTGATATTATGTTATTTCAGATTTCTATACTGAAAACAGAATAATGATATGAGATGATGGAATGATAGTTACAGATGAAGAAAAACTGATATTATGTTATTTCAGATTTCTATACTGAAACAGAATATTGATATGAGATGATGATATTATGGATACAGATGAAGAAAAACTGATATTATATTAATATAGATTACTTTCTTATAATAGTGAGTGGATGATGTATTATTAAATAAGAGCTTTACTCTTCCTTAAGGATTTTAATTGTTTCCTGCTATTACATATGCCTATACATATATGTATACTTGTTCACATTCTAAATTTTAGTTACAGAATGATCTTGCTGAGCTATTATAGCTCACTCTTGCTATTTATGTATATAGCAGCTAGGTCCCATGCCGATACTACGTACCACACCCCGCAAGAGGGTAAGGGAAAGGCGACCTTTTGAGCGAGTGCTGGCGACCATCCCCGAGGTAGTGACAAGCGAAGGGGCTTAGTATACTTATGTAAATTAAGGGTGTAAGTTGTAATAAACTTTAGTTGTTGAAGTGCTTCCTGTAGAAGCTTTGTTCAACAATGTACTTAGTAAATTCTGGGCTTGTAATAACTGCTAACTTTAAAACTTTTAAATATTGTGGTTGTTGTTCTATGAGCATATGACTGGTGTGTGTGTGTATTAGTGTGGGGTCAACTGCCTATTTATTTATTTATTTATTTAAAAAAAAAAAAAAAGGGACTACAGAGATATTGATATTGATCGGAAATTGGACCTTGACGGCCCGGATCCTTGACCCCGGATCCCGGGGCGTCACAGATGGTATCAGAGCTAAGAGTCATATGCTCATAAACAAAAGTGATAATAATAAATGTATCAGTTATAATATAAATTGTGAACTTCCATCAAGTTCAGGGGTGGTATATCGCAGGTAGTATTTACTTTAAGCATATATTATAATTTATTAGACTGTTACTAATAGAATTTTATGTTTTATTATAGGGAGCGGAGATGGGTGAGCCGAGTCAGGACCCCCAGTGGCTAGGGAGGTCAGAGCAGGAGCTATTAGATCTTCAGCTGGCCGGGGTAGAGGTCCCCGAGTATGCAGTTGAGGACCTCAGGGAGAGACGCCGGGCGGCGGCTAGAGAGCGATTAGAGAGAGAGGAGGCAGAGGAGCAGAGACGGAGAGATGCTGTGGCCCTAGTGCCATATATGGGTAGACCTTCTACAGGATCTGACGAGGCAGGTCCTTCCAGAGTGAGATCGGAGATCCCTGAGGAGGAGAGGCCACTGCGTAAGAGGCCTAGGTTGTCAGTTATACCTGAGGAGCCGATTGAGTGGAGGGATATTCAGATGATTCCCACTCCTGTCCGACCCATCCCGGTGCCGTCACCAGTTCCATCCCCTCTACCTAGTCCTGACCCTACAGATGATCCTTTTGAGCAGTTTACCCCTCCAGGGCATTTTGGTTTCTTTGAGGAGGAGGAGGATCCTTCAGAGGATGCTGAGACAGAGTCGGTTCCTCCATCCCCACCCTTTGCACCTCCACCACCTCCACCTGTGGATGCACCTCCCCTAGCTGTACCCCCTCAGGAGGCACCCTTACCGGCGGGTGACTCACTTTCAGCTACCTTATTGACCGAGTACTTTGCTCTTCAGGGACAGTTGGAGGAGTCCCGCAGGACTATAGACACCCTTCTACAGAGGTTAGAGAGAGGGAGAGGAGGGGTTATCCCGGATGGGATATCTCTGGGGATGATCAGTATTGAGCTACGAGCATTAGGAGATATTAGGAGGTTGTTGGGTGATAGGGGAGACCCGGCATGGAGGGCCCAGATAGTTGATACGGTTACTACCATGGTGGTCCAGATACGGGATGTTGTCAGGGCAGGGGTGTGAGCCGGGATAGTAGTTCGTCACTAATCAGACTAGTCATCTTGCTGATGTCATTTTGGGGATTAGTTTAGTTGTCCACTGTTTCAATCCCAGTCTGATTAGAGGACAGTTAGTAGTACTTTTGGTGATATCGGATTAGTATGTACGGCTATGTTTTGGGTTTCGAACCTGGTATTAGATGATGTATATTATTAGCAGTAAAAGATGTTGTACCCAAATTGTAAAATATTTATGTACATTAATGAAGTTTGTGCATTTCTATCTAAATTTTTGCTGCATATTTTTGTATAATAAATGTTGAGACTCAGAAATATTGATGTATAAAAGGTGATTGACTTAATGAAAAGGCTATCGTGTTAAGGGCGATACACTTACCTACTAAAGTTATGGTATAACTAGATGTAAATCGCATGATAAAGATATTGTGATATGCAAATGAGCTAATTAATGATATAATGATGTATATGGTAACCCAAATTCGGGTAATTAATAAGGACTATTGTTATGTACAGAACTATGCCGCCTAGACGTGACAGTAGAGCGAATGCAAGGGAAAATGAGAGAGACGAAAGAAGTCGAAATATCGAAGGTACTAGACTGAACGAAAATGCTCATAATGAAGAAAATCATGAAGAAGGAGAAGAGGAATCAACTGGCCAACAAAGGAATCCGGGAGGTGATCCCTTTGCCCAATTCATGGACTTATTAAGGCAGAATTTAGCAAATCCACAGAATCCTCAACCACCACCTGTTCTCCCCAACCAGGCAGCTAGTTCCTTTCGTGCCTTTAAGTCATTAAAGCCCCCAGAATTCGAGGGAACCACTAACCCAGTAGTAGCCAGGGCATGGCTAAAAGAAATGGAGAAAGCTTTCGAAATACTGAGGATAGAGGAAGATCAGAAAACAGTTTTTGCAGCCTATCTCCTAAAGGGAGAGGCAAATTACTGGTGGGAAGCTAGGAAGAACCTAGAGGAAGCGGGAGTGATAACCTGGGAGCGTTTCACTAGGGTGTTCCTAGAAAAGTATTCTCCTAGGTATCTAGAAAACCAAATGGAATTAAAGTTTCTGGAGTTAAAACAGGATAACCTAACAGTGGCAGAGTATGAAAATAAATTCTCAGAACTGTCGAGGTTTGTTCCCGAGTTTGTGCGTACTGAAGAACAACGTGCAAAAAGGTTTCAACAAGGGTTAAAACCCTGGTTACGAACGAGAGTGGCCCCATTTGAGTTAACTGATTATGCTGCAGTGGTTCAAAAGGCATCAATTATAGAGGCCGAGAGTGAGCAGGCTCAAATAGGTCGAGAGAATAAGAAAAGAAGATTTGAGGGCCCAAAAGGAGGTTCAAGTGAGGGAAGCTACTTTAACAAAGGAGGTAAAGGACAAAAATCTCAATTTGTGGGAAAGTCGGGGGGTAACAAGACTACTAGTGAGACGGTGAGTCAGGGTGGAAAATCTTTGGGAACATTTCAGTCCAATCAATCACGACCACCATTACCAGATTGTGAGACGTGTGGTAAAAAGCATATAGGAGTCTGTAGAGTGCTGGGAGTAACTTGTTTTAAGTGTGGACAAAAAGGACACTACTTTAACCAGTGCCCATCAACTGATGCAAACCCTAAAAGAGATGTTAAGTGTTACCAGTGTGGGAAACTAGGACACTTTGCTAGAGATTGCCGTTCAGGTGGGTCATACGCATCAGGACGGAGTGGGGCTGCTTCAAATAGGCCTACTGCTAGAGTGTACAACATGACCTTAGGGGAAGCGTTGACAAAACCAGATGCGGATACAGGTACTTGCTTTTTCGATTTAAATTTTGTGTGTAAGTCTTTGGTTAAGGATCGACTTAATCAATTAATGGAATCAATAAGTTAATAAAATAGATAAGGAAAATCAGTATCTGTTAAGGGCTAGGAAACGTTATGAAAAGAAAAGTAGGAGTGTTTTGGGAAAACACAAGCTCGTGGAGACGAACAGGAAATATATATTATAGGTAGTATTTTCTTACAATTGTTTTAAAGAATATTATTAGAGCTTATTTTCTGGAAAATTTTACAGAGAGGAGCTATAGGAATATTGAGGAATTAATATTTATGTCATGATAGAGATCAGAAGATGGTCAAACCATAAGTGAGATACACTACTATTCAGAAAAGGTCAATGTAGTGGCGGATATCTTCGTCAAAAGAGGAAGGAGAGACGAGATAACCTGGAATGACTTGAAACAGGAGGAGATTTGTGAGGAAAAGACAGTAAAAGGACTGCTATTGATAAACTAAATGGCATGTTGATGAATGACAAGGAAGTTATATTAGTATATTTCTGCGCAAACAAGATAGATATATTATAGAAGGAAAAAGTGTAATATCCCCTAACTTTAGCAATGCTACAGTGATCAAATGAATAGTAAATTTTGAGGATTTATGGAAATGGTATGTAGGTACTCTATAAGAGAAACGGAAAATGAGTAAACAGAAACCATATTAGTGTTATACAATGAAAATAAGTGACTCGAAATGACGATAGATTTCAGAAATTCCTGAATATGGATTTTGAGGATTTTGATTTCGAATAAGCTTCTATTGGATATTAAGGAGCATGGAGATATTTAAGGAAATTATATATTGAGGAATTAGTGAAATTAGATTAAACCAAAGAGTGATCAAGTCAAGGAAATGCCAAGGGAATTTAGGTTATTAAACGAGTTTGGGAATGCTTGAGAACCCGAGAGATAACCGGGAGAGCAACTTCTGAGAAAAAGAGAATATACCAAGGATATTGGATCTAATACCTACTTGAGGATTAGAATCACCCTAACACACTAATATATGATGTGGGAAAGGATATTATATATCCAAGGAATTTACAAAGGAGAAACCACTGAGATAATGAGGTGTATTCGAAACGAACCACAATTAGACGAGTATGGAGACCTCATACCCAAGATTAATAATGTAACAAGGATACATACCATATTATAATTACCAAGAGTGCTAGCATGATAATTAGAAAAGAAAACCAAGAAGAAGGAATTATTATGACATAATAATGACATCATTTTCCACTAACTTGTTTTTAAGGGTAGATTAGTCATTTAACTTGTAAAAAATATCAAACCAAGCTTCTTAGATACTTCTTGCACAAGAACCAAGGATCCTACACAGCCATACATCTGATATTATCTTGTAAATATCATTAGATCAAAGTTGGATAAGTCAATATTGGATCAAAAGTGAAGATAAAGCAAGATAAACACAATCTCTTCAAAACTGCCAAGCAAGAACAACAATGAAAGAAAAATTCATATCTCCATTTCTATCCATGATAAAATCACCAAATTTTAACCACAATCTCTCCACTCCATGGTCCTTATTCGTTCCAAATTTCATGGCCAACAAAGTAGTATAGCCTAGTCAAATCCATGCTCAAAGTTGGACAACCCAATCTGTCCAGTTTCTATCCAGCGGAAAGATGGAGCTCAAAACCATAGCTAGGAAGCTTTGTTTTTGGTGATCTATAGCTCGAATCAAAGCTTATACAGATGCCAAGATGTGGTAAACATTTGAGAGCCAAACTCTTATTTTTCGATTTGTTATGATTTTTATAAAAGTGATGATGAATAGTAACCCTTAGAAACTAACTTTGTTTTTATGGTTTCTTTAGTTGATTCAAGCTAGTACAAGGTTGTTTAAGGATTACCCAAGGCTTGTTAAGTGTTGTTAGAGCTTCAAAGAGGTATAACCACTCTTGCCTTTTTGTATTTATGGTGGAAATTGAGTTGATTCATAGTTAGGTAGTGTTAATGTTTAGTTTATGATGATTTTGTGTTATAAATGGTTAGTTTTGATATGGAAATTGTGTTGTGGACTTGGAAATCCATGGTTGGTATGATGACCACATGGTGTAGGGTAGATATATGTGCTTGGTGATGAATTGGGAGGTGGGAAAAATTTGGAAAGTACGAAATTATAGCCGTTATAATGCCCGATTTTCGTTAAACCGGAAAACTGCCCTGTTTTTAGCAACTGTGCACACACGGTAGGTTACTGTCCAGCACACTAAGTGACCATGAGATGATAGAGCTTAGTTCATAGATCGTTTCGATATAAGGTGCGTTAAAATCTGACGTACGGTTTAGGAGAAAAGTCAGTTTTAGTGAAAGACGTTCGAAAACCGAGAAAACGTAATTGTATCAACTTTGAGGCTAAAGTTACCATACTTAGACATTTTTAAAAATTATAAGATTTTGGGATAGTGTAGTAGGGTGGTCAGAGGACCCTTGACAGTTGACCTTGCATTAAAATTCGAATTCTAAAATTTATAAGAAATTTTACAGTCGAGTGTGGTTGTTAGGGGAAATGGTGGAAAACACTGAAACTTTGATTGAGTTTAAAAGTGGTTAGGTTCTTGGAACAAGTGGGTTATAATAGTATGTTATTCACATAGTAAACAATAAGGGTATTGTTATATAAAGGTGAAGTGAGAAAAGAGATGTAATATTCTAACAACGAACCTTTTGTGTTATAGAAACTTCGGGAGAACCTCGAGCTACCGGATTCAGGAATAGAGGCAAGATTCCTTCTATCCCTACTTTGAAATTTATTTATCTTTGAAATATAATTGATATCATGGAGTATATGTATATATATATGTGATGCTATTGTGCTATAGTGCAAAGAATATATTTTCCCTGATTTTAGGGAATTAAAGAGAGGTGAATGTGAGTTATGGAAAATAGAAATGATTATAAATGGAGCGAGCATGCTCTATAGTAAAAGAGATATGGAAGAGAATGGTATCAGTTGCTATCTAGGGTTATATGAGGTATATTATTATATTAAAAATATTCCTTTTTAGTGTTCGTGATTTAGTAAATATTATTTGATTTTTATTTACTACTTTTAAAATGGAAGGAATATTTTATGAATATAAAAGTATATTTGATTTCTTGAATATGAAAGAGATGTCTGGAGCATTATGTTATATATATTTTATAGAAGTAATGTGCGAGAATGGAAATGATATGAGTGATTGATAAAGGTGAAAAGAATTATGAGAAGAAATGTGAATAGAAAGGTGAATGTGAAATGATGTTTATGAATGGAAAATGACTTGATGAAAAGGGGGATTGCAACAAGATTTGCGTAAGTGGCTGTGTCATGGCTGTGTGCGACACAGTCCAGCATTCATTATTTTCATTACGGCACGAAGATGCCAAGGGAGGATGTAGCAGGTAGCCTTCCTCCAGGGATGATTATCATTCCTTCTACCGGTAGTAAAAAGAGAGCAGGTACGATTAGGCGACTGATCATCGCCCTAACGTATCAGGCGACAGCAGATATCCCCAAAGTTTTTGAAAAGAGAATTGATAATGGTTTTCAGATTTTTATACGCTGAAACCAAGAAAATGATGATATGAAATGACGGAATTATTGTTACAAATGAAGAGAAACTGATTTTATATTATTTTTATATTATTGCGGTATAAAAGGAAATGGAAGGATTATATTGAAAGTTTTTAATCAAATGTTATATTATCTTGAGATATTATACTGAGATGAAGTATTGATTATTGTATTGTTAAAGAAGAGAAACTGATACTATATTATCCTAGATTTCTTTTCTTATAATAGTAAGTGGATGATGTATTATTAAATAAAGATTCTATTCTTTCGTAAGGTTTATACTTGGTTTCCGGTTATGTATATAGTCATATATGTTCAAATTTGATTTCTAGTTTACAATATTATCTTGCTGAGCTATTATAGCTCACTCTTGCTACTTATATATATAACAGCTAGGGCCAATGCCGATTCTACGCACCACACCCCGCAAGAGGGTAGAGGGAAGACGACCTTTTGATCGAGTACTGGCGACGATCCCAGAGGTAGCCGATAAGCGAAAGGGTCTTACTAGACTTATGTATATTAAGTGTGTAAGTTATGTGATAAACTTTTGATTGTTGAAATGCTTCCTGTAGAAGTATTATTCAACAATGTACTTAGTAGGATTCTGGGTTTGTAATAACTACTCAACTTTAAACTTATTATGTCATGGATGTTGTTCCTTGAGCATATGACTGGTGTGTAATATTATTAAGTGTGGGGTCTATTGTGTGTGAGTTTTATTGTGCATTTATATTTCCGCTGTCAAGTATAAAAAAAAAAAAAAAGACCAAAGAAATATTGTTAATGATCGGAAATTGGACCTTGACGGCCCGGATCCTCGACCCCGGATCTGGGGCTGTCACAGATGGTATCAGAGCTAAGAGTCATAATGCTCAGGAACAAAAGTGATAATAATAAATATATATCAGTTATAATATAAATTGCGAACTCCCATCGAGTTCAAGGGTGATTTATCGAACGAAGCGTTTATTCTAAGTCGTGATTATAATTTTATAGATTATTGCTAATAAAAGTCTATTATGCCAAAAGTGTTAAGTTTATGTAGCACACGGGATCGATATGAGAAAGGGAATATTTGATGTATCGGGAAGTGTACGTTAGAGAATCTCGTGAGTATACGAGATATGTTAGAATATACAAATATAAAGTATAGTTTGAAGGGTCCTTGATACCGGAGCAGTGTTAGGCTAAGACGATCAATATTACGTAAGTATATCGATTAGAAGGTTGTGATCTATTATGGGTAAAGGCAGAGAGTATCGAGCCAAGTCACGACTATGTGAATGAAGATAATTGGGAATAGCAGACGATAAATTAAGGCTACATGGTGAGTGCCAAATTTGAGAAATTTTGGAGAGTACGCAGTCTAAGATATAAATAGTATTTGAGGAAAACCTTCTTTTATTGGGATTTTCAATTGGGCAAAGGCTATTAACGGTATCTATTTTCAAATTTTTTTTTTCTCCCCTAGTGGGTAATTATTCATTAAGGGCCGGTATCTTTTCAAAACTTCCTGGTACCCTTGAAATGTGTTTCAAAATTGTATTTTATCTACCTTAGCCAAAATATTCCTCTAAGATTATTTTCGGAAGATGGTATTTATCATCGTGATTTAAATTTTCTTTATATTTCTTACTCCAATTAAGAGGAACAATCCTATATGTATACACAAGGACGATCTGTCTGTGTGATTGAAAGTCGGAGGGGACGCCCTCACTTGTGTGATATAGGGGTTCTTCCATCATATTGATTTCTCAAATATTCTTTTGTTTCGAATAAAAGTTATTTAAAACTTTTAATTTTATAAATTGTTGTGCGACCCTTGCTTGTTTCTGGGTTCGTTTCAATTCAAAGTCTCTTAAATTGTATTAATTGTTTCGAATATAGAAGATTTTATTAATGAATGGAAGCAATGTTATAGTATACGTGATTATACAAGGAAACTTGAGATTCCAAGGGAAATTTCAATAAGAGATAATTAGAGCTAGAAGCGTTTCAATATAAGAGAGGAAGGAATTTCGTGAGAAGAAATGAGTATATTTGATGATTAGTAAGAGAAAAGAATATGAGGAATTTTAAGGCATAATTGAGATTTACTATGGAGAGTAAGGTGTATTTTGAGGATAGAGTCAGGATAAGGACAAACGAAGGAAGTGGGGAAAATTAATGAAGGATTCGAGGTGTGATAACTATTAGTGGCGGAAAGGCCAATATTGTGACTAATATCCTAAGTAGCAGAGAGAGATTAAAGATCTTAATTATTCAAAGGATTAATCGAAAAGGTGTGAATGAGTAAAAACTTGAGGTAAAGATTTTGATGAGAATAATAAAGGGAAATTACAAAGGGGGAGTAGATAGTATATCATGAAAGAACTAAGGTGGATCAGCAAGATGTAAAGAGTGTATAGTGAACAATAGACATATGGGATAAGGTATCCGGAGGAAATTGCAAGTATGCTCTAATTTAACCTTTTAGGTGTAAATGTTTGGTTAGGGATCGACTTAATCTATTAATGGTGTAAATAAGTTAATAAAATAGATAAGAATAATCTATCTGATCAGGAAGTAGGATATACCGATCTAAGGAAAAGAGAGTAAGAGTATTCTGTGGAAAAACACAACCTTGTAGGACACGAACAGGAAATATATATTATAGATAATATTTTCTTACAAATGTTTTAAGGAATATTAGTAGAACTTATTTTCTGGAAAATTTTACAGAAATGAGATATAGGAAGATTGGAGTATCAATATTTTATGTCATGATAGAGATCAAAATATAGTTAAACCATAAGTGAGATACACTACCATTCAGGAAATGCCAATGTGGTGGCCGATACCTTAATTAAAAGAGAAAGGAGGAATGAGATAATATGGAATGACTGGAAACAGGAGGAGATTAGTAAGGAAAAGATAGTGAAAGTACTGCTATTGATAAGCTAAATGGCATGTTGATGAATGACAAGCAAGTGTATGTTGGTGTATTTCTGTACAAACAAGATAGAGATGTTTAAGGAGAAACTAAAGGAAGGAGGAAGTAATACGAGAATTAGAAGGTGTAATGTGAGAAAGGTATTCGTCGATATCTTCAACGTGATTCCGGGACGGAATCCTTTTAAGGGGGGAAGACTGTAATATCCCCTAACTTTAGCAATGCTACAGTGATCAAATGAATAGTAAATTTTGAGGATTTATGGAAATGGTATGTAGGTACTCTATAAGAGAAACAGAAAATGAGTAAACAGAAACCATATTAGTGTTATACAATGAAAATAAGTGACTCGAAATGACGATAGATTTCAGAAATTCCTGAATATGGATTTTGAGGATTTTGATTTCGAATAAGCTTCTATTGGATATTAAGGAGCATGGAGATATTTAAGGAAATTATATATTGAGGAATTAGTGAAATTAGATTAAACCAAAGAGTGATCAAGTCAAGGAAATGCCAAGGGAATTTAGGTTATTAAACGAGTTTGGGAATGCTTGAGAACCCGAGAGATAACCGGGAGAGCAACTTCTGAGAAAAAGAGAATATACCAAGGATATTGGATCTAATACCTACTTGAGGATTAGAATCACCCTAACACACTAATATATGATGTGGGAAAGGATATTATATATCCAAGGAATTTACAAAGGAGAAACCACTGAGATAATGAGGTGTATTCGAAACGAACCACAATTAGACGAGTATGGAGACCTCATACCCAAGATTAATAATGTAACAAGGATACATACCATATTATAATTACCAAGAGTGCTAGCATGATAATTAGAAAAGAAAACCAAGAAGAAGGAATTATTATGACATAATAATGACATCATTTTCCACTAACTTGTTTTTAAGGGTAGATTAGTCATTTAACTTGTAAAAAATATCAAACCAAGCTTCTTAGATACTTCTTGCACAAGAACCAAGGATCCTACACAGCCATACATCTGATATTATCTTGTAAATATCATTAGATCAAAGTTGGATAAGTCAATATTGGATCAAAAGTGAAGATAAAGCAAGATAAACACAATCTCTTCAAAACTGCCAAGCAAGAACAACAATGAAAGAAAAATTCATATCTCCATTTCTATCCATGATAAAATCACCAAATTTTAACCACAATCTCTCCACTCCATGGTCCTTATTCGTTCCAAATTTCATGGCCAACAAAGTAGTATAGCCTAGTCAAATCCATGCTCAAAGTTGGACAACCCAATCTGTCCAGTTTCTATCCAGCGGAAAGATGGAGCTCAAAACCATAGCTAGGAAGCTTTGTTTTTGGTGATCTATAGCTCGAATCAAAGCTTATACAGATGCCAAGATGTGGTAAAAATTTGAGAGCCAAACTCTTATTTTTAGATTTGTTATGATTTTTATAAAAGTGATGATGAATAGTAACCCTTAGAAACTAACTTTGTTTTTATGGTTTCTTTAGTTGATTCAAGCTAGTACAAGGTTGTTTAAGGATTACCCAAGGCTTGTTAAGTGTTGTTAGAGCTTCAAAGAGGTATAACCACTCTTGCCTTTTTGTATTTATGGTGGAAATTGAGTTGATTCATAGTTAGGTAGTGTTAATGTTTAGTTTATGATGATTTTGTGTTATAAATGGTTAGTTTTGATATGGAAATTGTGTTGTGGACTTGGAAATCCATGGTTGGTATGATGACCACATGGTGTAGGGTAGATATATGTGCTTGGTGATGAATTGGGAGGTGGGAAAAATTTGGAAAGTACGAAATTATAGCCGTTATAATGCCCGATTTTCGTTAAACCGGAAAACTGCCCTGTTTTTAGCAACTGTGCACACACGGTAGGTTACTGTCCAGCACACTAAGTGACCATGAGATGATAGAGCTTAGTTCATAGATCGTTTCGATATAAGGTGCGTTAAAATCTGACGTACGGTTTAGGAGAAAAGTCAGTTTTAGTGAAAGACGTTCGAAAACCGAGAAAACGTAATTGTATCAACTTTGAGGCTAAAGTTACCATACTTAGACATTTTTAAAAATTATAAGATTTTGGGATAGTGTAGTAGGGTGGTCAGAGGACCCTTGACAGTTGACCTTGCATTAAAATTCGAATTCTAAAATTTATAAGAAATTTTACAGTCGAGTGTGGTTGTTAGGGGAAATGGTGGAAAACACTGAAACTTTGATTGAGTTTAAAAGTGGTTAGGTTCTTGGAACAAGTGGGTTATAATAGTATGTTATTCACATAGTAAACAATAAGGGTATTGTTATATAAAGGTGAAGTGAGAAAAGAGATGTAATATTCTAACAACGAACCTTTTGTGTTATAGAAACTTCGGGAGAACCTCGAGCTACCGGATTCAGGAATAGAGGCAAGATTCCTTCTATCCCTACTTTGAAATTTATTTATCTTTGGAATATAATTGATATCATGGAGTATATGTATATATATATGTGATGCTATTGTGCTATAGTGCAAAGAATATATTTTCCCTGATTTTAGGGAATTAAAGAGAGGTGAATGTGAGTTATGGAAAATAGAAATGATTATAAATGGAGCGAGCATGCTCTATAGTAAAAGAGATATGGAAGAGAATGGTATCAGTTGCTATCTAGGGTTATATGAGGTATATTATTATATTAAAAATATTCCTTTTTAGTGTTCGTGATTTAGTAAATATTATTTGATTTTTATTTACTACTTTTAAAATGGAAGGAATATTTTATGAATATAAAAGTATATTTGATTTCTTGAATATGAAAGAGATGTCTGGAGCATTATGTTATATATATTTTATAGAAGTAATGTGCGAGAATGGAAATGATATGAGTGATTGATAAAGGTGAAAAGAATTATGAGAAGAAATGTGAATAGAAAGGTGAATGTGAAATGATGTTTATGAATGGAAAATGACTTGATGAAAAGGGGGATTGCAACAAGATTTGCGTAAGTGGCTGTGTCATGGCTGTGTGCGACACAGTCCAGCATTCATTATTTTCATTACGGCACGAAGATGCCAAGGGAGGATGTAGCAGGTAGCCTTCCTCCAGGGATGATTATCATTCCTTCTACCGGTAGTAAAAAGAGAGCAGGTACGATTAGGCGACTGATCATCGCCCTAACGTATCAGGCGACAGCAGATATCCCCAAAGTTTTTGAAAAGAGAATTGATAATGGTTTTCAGATTTTTATACGCTGAAACCAAGAAAATGATGATATGAAATGACGGAATTATTGTTACAAATGAAGAGAAACTGATTTTATATTATTTTTATATTATTGCGGTATAAAAGGAAATGGAAGGATTATATTGAAAGTTTTTAATCAAATGTTATATTATCTTGAGATATTATACTGAGATGAAGTATTGATTATTGTATTGTTAAAGAAGAGAAACTGATACTATATTATCCTAGATTTCTTTTCTTATAATAGTAAGTGGATGATGTATTATTAAATAAAGATTCTATTCTTTCGTAAGGTTTATACTTGGTTTCCGGTTATGTATATAGTCATATATGTTCAAATTTGATTTCTAGTTTACAATATTATCTTGCTGAGCTATTATAGCTCACTCTTGCTACTTATATATATAACAGCTAGGGCCAATGCCGATTCTACGCACCACACCCCGCAAGAGGGTAGAGGGAAGACGACCTTTTGATCGAGTACTGGCGACGATCCCAGAGGTAGCCGATAAGCGAAAGGGTCTTACTAGACTTATGTATATTAAGTGTGTAAGTTATGTGATAAACTTTTGATTGTTGAAATGCTTCCTGTAGAAGTATTATTCAACAATGTACTTAGTAGGATTCTGGGTTTGTAATAACTACTCAACTTTAAACTTATTATGTCATGGATGTTGTTCCTTGAGCATATGACTGGTGTGTAATATTATTAAGTGTGGGGTCTATTGTGTGTGAGTTTTATTGTGCATTTATATTTCCGCTGTCAAGTATAAAAAAAAAAAAAAGACCAAAGAAATATTGTTAATGATCGGAAATTGGACCTTGACGGCCCGGATCCTCGACCCCGGACCTGGGGCTGTCACAAAAAGGATAAAGGAAGTAGTGTGGAAGTTAGAAGATGTGAATGAGAAAGATACTTATGGACATTTCCAACATGATTCCGGGACGGAATCCTTTTAAGGGGGGAAGGATGTAATAACCCTAACTTCAGTAATGCTACAGTGGTCACATGAATAGTAAATTTCGAGGATTTAGAGAAATGGTATATAGGTACCCTATAATGGAAACATAAAATGAATAAACAGAAACCATATTAGTATTGTACAATGGAAATAAGTGACTCGAAATGACGTTAGATTTCAGAAATTCCTGAAGCATGGATTTTGAGGATTTTGATTTCGAATAAGCTTCTATTGGATATTAAGGAGCATGGAAACATTATAAGAATTATATATTGAGGAATTAGTGAATTTAGATTTAACCAAGGGATTATTAAGTTAAGAGAATACCAATGGAATTTAGATTGTTAAATGATTTTAAAACCACTGAGATAATGAGGTACATTCGAAACGAACCACAATTAGACGCATATGGAGACCAAGCAACCAAGATTAGTAACATAACAAGGATACATACCACATTATTTACCAATGTGATTGGCATTTTACTTAGAAAATTAAGAAATTGGGAGATTAGCTCATCCTAATGACATCATCATCCACTAACTTGTTTTAAGGGGGTAAATTAGTAACTTTGCAAGGTTTTAATCACTAAATATCTACCAAGCTTCCAAAGTACTCTAGTATTAGCAAGATTAGATGAGATAAGACCAAAACAAAACACAAAAACCTCTCCCCCTTCTTGTTTCTTGCATTCGGCCATTTGTAGAAAAAAAGGAGAAAAGAAAAAAAAATAAAATCCAAAACCCTACTTCTCTTCAAGATTAAACCAAGAGAAAAATCATGGAGCATCTTGGAGGATAGAACAAGACTAGCACAAAGTTTCATAGCCATCCACCATCATCTAACAAGGTAATAAAATCTCCAAAGTTGATGATGAATAGTGATGAATAGTAGTTTTCTAAGAACTAACTTGATTTTCATGGTTCTTTTAGTTGATTCAAGCCATTGTAAGGTTGTTTAAGGGCTAGCTAAGGATTATTAAGTGTTGATAAAGCTTCAAGAAGGTATAAACATGCTTGCCCTTTTATATTTATGGTAGATATTGAAGTGGTTGGTAGTTAAGTGGTGTTAATGTAATGTTTATGATGATTATGTGTTATAAGTGGTTTGTTTTGATGTGAAAATTGTGTTGTGGACTTGTAACCATGGCTGGTGAAGAATACCACATGGTGTAGGTGATGATTATGGTGTTTGATAATTGATTTGGAGGAGTTGGATTTATGGAAAGTATGAAATTATAGCCGTTATAATGCCCGATTTTCGTTAGGATGTAAGTTGCCCTGTTTTGGACCCCCTGCATCCGTACGGTACCCTACTGTCCAGGTTCCTATTTAACTATGAAATGATAGAGCTTAGTTCATAGATCGTTTTGATATAAGGTGCGTTAAAATCTGATGAACGGTTTAGGAGAAAAGTCAGTTTTAGTGAAAGCGGTTCAGAAACCGAGAAACTGTAAATGTATCAAACTTGAGGTTACAATTACCATACTTTAACATTGTTAAAAGTCACGAAATTTTGGGATACGGTAGTAGTGTGGTCAAAGAACTATTTCCAGTTGACCTTACATTAAAATTCGAAACCCATATTTTCTGAGAATTTTTACAGTTAAGTGTGGTCGTTAAGGAAAATGGTGAAAACCCCTGAAACTTCGATTTAGGTTATAAACGGTTAAGTTCTGGAAACCTTTGGGGTAATAAGAATACTTTAAACATATATTAAAGTTTCAAAAGGTAATGTTATACAAGAGTGTAGTGAGTAAGAGATGTGGTTCTAACGACGGTCCTTTTGTGTTTATAGAAACTCCGGAAGAGGGACGAGCCATACCGTCAGGATATCGAAACCGAGGCAAGATTTCTTCTATCTCTATTTGTAAAACTACTTATCTTCACAAAGAAACTTGATTTTGTGAAATATATATGTGATGCTATTATTACTATATTGTGAAGAAATTGTCTTCCTTGAGTATTAATATTGAAAAGAAAGATATCTGAAGATGTATATGAATATGGATATGAGTATAAGATGTATATGAATATGAATGAGAGTATGAGATGGATATGTACAAAGATGATTATGCATGAATTGAACATGCCTTACGATTAAGAGAATAAGAGAGAATGGTATCAGTTGTTATCGAGGGTTATATGGTTATAATATTATATTAAAAATGTTCTTATTGAGTATCAGTGGTTTAATAAACATTATTTGATTTCTGAATTTGGAAGAGAGGTCTGAATCATAATCAAAGCCTTATATATATATATATTTTATAGAAGTAATGTGTGAGAATGGAAATGATATGAGAGAATGATATGTGAAAACGAAAGTGAGAAAATGGAAATGTGGAATGATATTTTAAAAAGAGAATAACAATGTGATAAAGAGGGGGATTGCAACAGACTTGCGTAAGTGGCTGTGTCAGGGCTGTGTGCGACACAGTCCAGCATTTATTATTTTTATTACGGCACGAAGATGCCAAGGGAGGATGTTAGCAGGTGGCCTTCCTCCAGGGATGATTTTCATTCCTTCTACCGGTAGTAAAAAGAGAGCAGATACGATTAGGCGACTGATCATCGTCCTAACGTATCAGGCGACAGCAGATATCCCCAATGTTTTTGAAAAGAAAGTGTAGACAATGGTTTTCAGATTTCTATACTGAAAACAGAATAATGATATGAGATGATGGAATGATAGTTACAGATGAAGAAAAACTGATATTATGTTATTTCAGATTTCTATACTGAAAACAGAATAATGATATGAGATGATGGAATGATAGTTACAGATGAAGAAAAACTGATATTATGTTATTTCAGATTTCTATACTGAAAACAGAATAATGATATGAGATGATGGAATGATAGTTACAGATGAAGAAAAACTGATATTATGTTATTTCAGATTTCTATACTGAAACAGAATATTGATATGAGATGATGATATTATGGATACAGATGAAGAAAAACTGATATTATATTAATATAGATTACTTTCTTATAATAGTGAGTGGATGATGTATTATTAAATAAGAGCTTTACTCTTCCTTAAGGATTTTAATTGTTTCCTGCTATTACATATGCCTATACATATATGTATACTTGTTCACATTCTAAATTTTAGTTACAGAATGATCTTGCTGAGCTATTATAGCTCACTCTTGCTATTTATGTATATAGCGGCTAGGTCCCATGCCGATACTACGTACCACACCCCGCAAGAGGGTAAGGGAAAGGCGACCTTTTGAGCGAGTGCTGGCGACCATCCCCGAGGTAGTGACAAGCGAAGGGGCTTAGTATACTTATGTAAATTAAGGGTGTAAGTTGTAATAAACTTTAGTTGTTGAAGTGCTTCCTGTAGAAGCTTTGTTCAACAATGTACTTAGTAAATTCTGGGCTTGTAATAACTGCTAACTTTAAAACTTTTAAATATTGTGGTTGTTGTTCTATGAGCATATGACTGGTGTGTGTGTATTAGTGTGGGGTCAACTGCCTATTTATTTATTTATTTATTTAAAAAAAAAAAAAAAAGGGACTACAGAGATATTGATATTGATCGGAAATTGGACCTTGACGGCCCGGATCCTTGACCCCGGATCCCGGGGCGTCACATTAAGCAACCCCAAACACCCTCTAAATTATAAGTCAATCTATGGTTCATAAGCCTATTTCAACTTATTGGGAGTATTTGTTTACCCACCTTATTAACTCAATTTATAATTTATATGTTGATATTTGAAAGTTAGTAATCACATACTTTTTCCCAACTTATTTCTTATTACTTGATGTTTCTACTTGTTTAATATTTTATATTTTTACATTTGTATTTATAAATGTCAAATGCATATATTTAGATCATTATATTAAATAATTAATATTTTTAATTTAATTTAATAAATATTTTATTAGCTTAAAAATAAATTTATCCAAACACTTGTATAACTTATAAGAATTTTCCTACTTATCACTTATATGACGTTTATTCATTTAAATTATAAGTTATATATTTTAAAATACTCAAACATCCCCAAAAAATGATCTTTCCACTACAATGACTTTATAAGTTTTGTTGCTTCAAGATTATCTGTTATTGTACTATATATTGTTGTGCATTACATCCCATCTTCACTTTTTCCCCTCCTTTCACTTTGCTTTGCGCCAAAAGTCGAAATTTTAACAGTTGGATACATATTAGGTAGCCCATCAGATGAGAATAGTTTTTAGATTAATACCTTCACATGTTTCATTCAATCCATGTTGTTGACTACATCCTCAATAATCAGCCAGCAACTAAACAATCTAACCTTAATTCAGAGATTGTGTTGGACTAAAAACATAGGATTAACCTACTAAAGAAACACAATCAAGATTTTGTCGATTGTTTCTACAACATTTGATTCCTCTAAATCCGTAAATCTGATTTGCGATACAACTATAATATAACTCTTGTACGAGCGTTGATGTGTGTGTATCAGTACAGTCTAACAATCATGTTTTTCTCGTGATATTGCAAGTAAAAGTTACCTTCAGAATACTAGTAGTAATATATCTGCTTGTTTGCCCCCCTACGACTAATGTCTTAATGGTTCAACCGTTCAAGAAGGCCAAATGTAGAATCAGGTAAACGATCTTTTGTCTGAAGAAAGATAATATGTATACTCAGGTTAAAATGTAACTTATCTTCTTATAAATGGTTTGACATGTAACATTAACGTGCACTTTGACTTTGTTTTAGTAGTATGTTGTAGAAACTGGCATACATGGTAATTTCTACGTTTGCTACTATATGTATTCCATGTCATTTGGTTCAGGGGAAATTATAGCAGAACCTAGGAAATATACGATGTGACATGCTCCACAAAAATGAAATATAGTGGAGTGGCAAGATCAGACAATTTGACATGAATAAAGTGGAGTAACAAGATCAGACAATTTGACACACATTGCGCGAGGACTTGAGGATCTGGAATGGTATCTTTGATGGAGAGAATGGGGTAAATTCAATGTGATATTCTCCACGGAAATAAAAGGGAAGTGACAAGATCAAACAATCCGAACTTGAGGGTTAATTGCACGAGCTAATGTTAAAAATAGTTAAGCAGTAAAAAAATGACAATCCGTTGTAAATTGATTGTTATTTATCAATGGTTAAATAGTAAGGTTAGACATAGGAGTAGAAATTTTTACATTTCATTTAATGTTCTTGTTCTTTGCTTTGGCTATAAATAGCCACATCCCCAAAGAAGTAAAATGTACCAAAGCAGTTAGCAATCCTTCTACTGCCTTCTTTATCTCTTCTGCTCTCTTTCTATACTAGTTAATGTTAGTAATATAGCTAGTTATTTATAACACGTTATCAGCACGAAGTCCTGCCGGAACTGAGAAGGTATAATTTTTTTTAATATACATATATATATATGACCGGAGCACCGCCTACTAATAACTAAAATATATATGGCCGGAGCACCGCCTACTAAAACGGTACCATTTAATTTTGGGTAATGCCGAAATACTGTGTGAACCTTTTCATTATATTGTCATTGATATATCAATTGTTGTTATATATTAACTGACCTTTATCTACACTGTTGTTAAAATGGTACCATTCATCGAAAGATATTGTCGGAACATTTTTTATGATTATTATTTATCGTAAAATAATCTTTGTACATGAACTAACATGTAGGATTTTCGACCTAAATATATTAGAAGACAAAATGTGGATTTAGAAGTTGAAGAAAACAACGAGGACTTCTACGGCTCGGACGATGAGCTTATAACCCTCGAGGCTCAGAGGAAGAAACTGGAGGAAAAACCTGAAAAACGAAGGGAAATAAGACGCCTCCAGCTCGAGCTGCAGCAAACATCGTTGTCAGCTCATTCCTTCGAGTACCAACCTACAGATCACAACCATGAGGGGTACGACGATGACGTAAGCTATGAAGACGGGACAGAATCAAACAGGTCGTATCAGGTTCCCCACAAGAGGAGACTGAAAGGCATATGAATCAGCCTATTTATAGTTCGAGGATCCTAATCAACTTAAACCAAATTGTAATAAGTAAATATCCGTATGATCTGTCACAGGAATCTCAGGAAGCAATATCCGTCAGAAGAAAGAAGGAAGTCAATCTATAGTTTTGATGTTTCACACTGGAAGACGTATCAGGTATCTGATCAAGCCTCAGTATAACATTGAAGTGAATGGATTCATTTACAGTGACAGAGATTTTTCGAGTGATAGATTGAAAATCAATCAAAGTACAAGAAAATTGAGAGAAGAAATAAACCACAGCTTAAAGTCAGAAGTGAAGAAGCATCATTGAAGTTAGTCGTTCATGAACCAGACAGTACATCGAACGTCAACATAAGTCAGTGGTAATTCTTTATTATTTTCCGTGATTTGGGAGAATTAAATTTATTAGTTATTGATTTAATTTAATTCATTTGTAATTGATATAAATCATTTAATTGATTTAATTAATGAATTAATTCTAACAGAATTAATTTATTTATTAAATTAATTGTTGTATCAATTAATTATGAATTGATTAATCATTAATTAATTAAATGGATCAATATGACTTAAATAAGGCTGAATAGATTATGTCATGACTGAGTTTGGTTCGGTATGACTTAAGTTAAGTCATACCGACATGATAAAAGGTTAAGTCATGCCGAGCAAAAGAATTATGTCTTACCGACCTCAAAGCTGCTAGGTCATACCGAGGGAAATAAGTCATACTGAAGCAAGATATTTCTGGAAAGGTATTAAGTCATACCGACAAAAGTGGTTTAGGTCATACCGACCACACTGTTGAAGATTAAGTCATACCGACACATTTTCTAAGTCATACCAACAGAAAATAAGTCATATTGAAGGTTTAATTATGTCTTGGAGCAAGATTAAGTCATGATGACAGCTGATTTAATTGGTCTTGAAACAGTTTAAGTCATATCTAATCAGTACAGACTTATACATGTTATATAAATCAGCAGAGGCAGTAGAATCAAGGCAGTGTAGAACACAGCAGAATTCCTGGAAAATACACAGCAGCTTTCTCTCTCAAATATCAAGAACACCAAGCACAAATTAATTCACATAAATTCAAGTTCATCATCTTTGTAATATTCTATCCGATAGAACTTGTATACTTGTGATTCTTGTACTACTAGCGAATTAAGTTTCCTAGTACTTATCTTGAGATTTATTAACTAAATTAGAAAAGTTCATGTCGAATTAACACTTGATAATAGTTTGTATTGATTTTGTAACACCACATCAAGTTAATATACAATTATATTCAACTTGAAATCCGTGTCAATTTATTCCGCACAAAATATTCGTTTAAGTGAAAATTATTTAACGAATAAATTTTGAGAAATTGATATAGATTCTATTCAACCCCCCCCTCTACAATCATATTTGACCTAACAATTTGTATTAGAGCCTATTGATTGATACACAAATCAAGATCCTAATTTTATTCCGTCAAAAATCTATCTCGAATTTTTAACTCACTTAAAAATTCATCATGTCGTCAAAAAGCATTGTTAAGATTCCCATGTTTAACAAGGACAATTATGCAATGTGGAAAAATAAAATGGAATTGTTTCTTGATGTCGCAAATTCTAAATATTTGGGTGTTCTACAGAACGGACCTATAATTCCACTCGAATATGTATCTGAATCTATTGTTGGAGGAATTGTTGTAACACCTGCATCATCTTTTCCAAAGCCTGCTGATTCTTTTACTCCTGCTGAAAAAGATGATGCAGGACTAGATAAGAATTTGAGACTTATTCTAATAGATTCCCTAGATGCTGTGATGTACAGTCATGTGATGAATTGTAAAACTGCAAAACACATGTGGGAAACTATTGAGACTATCAATGAAGGAACTGATGAAGTCAGGGAAAACAGACTTCAGATTTTAACCTCTGAGTATGAACACTTTAGAGCTGGCCCTAATGAAGGTATTCAGGAAGTGTTTGAAAGGTATAACAAAATAATCAACAACTTGCAAGTTCATGGCAAGCAATATACACAGAAAGAGATTAATATGAAGTTTTTGTTGACTATGCCCACTCATCTTGAACATAGGATTACAGCCATCAGAGAATCAAGAGATTTGAATAAGGTTTCTATTGAAAGGTTGTTTAGTGTACTGAAAACCTATGAACTGGAACAAGTACAGCAGAGGGAAGTCTCTGGTAAAGGAAGAGTGCCAAGTTCATCTACAGCTCTTGTAGTTGAGGCACCTAAGGAAGTGGAAGCTAAGGTTGTTCTACCTTACAGCTCAGACAAGGAAAAGACTGAAGTAGAGCTTGGTCAGACACCATCTACTCAGGATGGTGGAGACTTTTACTCATTGGAAGAGCTAGATCAACTAGAAGATGAATCCCTGGCATTGATGGTAAGGCAATTTGGAAACTTCAGATTCAGAAGAAATCCAAAGTACAGGTTCAAGTCAAATAACATATTCCAGAGAGGAGGCTCTTCTTCCTCTAGTAACAGGGGAGGATACAAAACTGGAGCTGTTGACAGAAGCAAGATTCGTTGCTTCAACTGTAATGAATTGGGGCACTTTGCCACTGAATGTCAGAAACCCAAGCAAACTCAAAGAAGAGATTTTGCTGCTGAGAAGAAGAAACCTGGAAAAGCCTGTGTTGCGGCTGGAAAGAGTTGGGATGACACGGACAGCGAAGATGAAGAATATGGAAATTTTGCACTGGTGGCAAATGATGAAGCATCAGATCATCATAACAAACCGGTAATTGTTACTGACCCTGAGTTGATTCGTAGTCTTTATAATTCCTTAGGTAATACACAAACTGAATATAGAAGACTAGATATGCTAAGCACTAAACTTGGCAATGAAGTGTCAGAATTGAAAAAGGTGCATATTAATCAAGATCAACAAAGAGATGAAATAACAATGCTTAATAAAAAGGAGAAAGCTATTCTAGAAGTTGTAGGCAAACAAATGGCTAGAATTACTGAGCTTGAAACACAGGTCAGGGCTTGTTATAATTCTGTTAAAGTTTCCAAAGAGTTTTTTAACAATCAAGTTGTAGAACGAACAACAGGTATAGGGTATGGTTACAATGAAGCTGTTAGATAATTGGGCATAAATTCCCCTAACCCTGTTAGTGCTAAAGAAAGGGGAATACCACATGTGCTCAAAAATGTTAAAAAAACCTCTATTTAAAAAATCTGATGCTGGACCACCAGATATTCTTTCTATGGTTATCCAAGAAGAAATGAGAAATGAGGATAGTGCAAATGGCACAGTCTTTGTTAAGGATAAATCTGTAAAGAATGCTAATCCAAAGAATGTTTCATCCAAGAAAGATGTCACAGTCTTTGTTAAGGCTAAATCTGTTGAGGATACTAATACAACGAATGTTTCATCCAAGAAAGATGTACCTAAAGTGCCAGTCAAAGTTGTTGAAACAGCTAGTTCTTCTAAGGCTGGATTAAGTGGTAATAAGTTGAAACAGAAAAATACCATGCCAATCATTGATTCTAATCATAAAGCATGTGGTGTTATCAATTGTATGTCTTTTGCTTTTAACAGTATGCGTGCTTATTTTAATGGTAGTTATGCATGTGTTAAACAGACTGCTCCTCAACAGCATATGAACAGGAACAATAATGTTCGATCAAAGACTGCTTTTCCTCCCCAAGTTAGGAGAGAGACATTTGTACCTAAGACTAAACAAAAGGTTACCAAGAATGTTTACCAGGTCAAATGTCCAGTCAATAACACAAGTGTTATTGCTGCTACAGAAACATGGATACCCAAGATGAAACGAAAGATTTTCAAATCTGTTTATAAGGTTAAATGTTTATTGACTAAAGAGGTTAAAATTAAAAATGTTGTTTTGCCTGATAAAGGTCAATACTTTAAATCCGCAGGACCCAATCAAATTTGGGTCCCGAAGAAGGTTTAATCCATTTGTCATTGCAGGGTATTGAACAGGTTGAACGAGTAACCTGGATCTTGGACAGTGGATGTTCAAGGCATATGACTGGAGACAGAACCCTGCTGACAAATGTGGTGGAGAAGGCCGGCCCAGTAGTTACCTTTGGAGATAACATCAAAGGTAGAACTGATGGATATGGCAGACTTGAAGCTGGAAATGTTATCATTGAAGAAGTGTCCTTTGTAAAAGGACTTGAGCATAATTTGCTCAGTATCAGTCAATTCTGTGACAAGGGATTTGAAGTTTACTTTAACAAAAAGAATTGTCTGATTACACACAAAAGAAGTGAACAACCATCTCTGACGGGAGTCAGAAAAGGAAACTTGTATGTAGCCAACATGAACACTAGAAGCACTGAAGAAATCAATTGCTTCTATTCTAAAGCATCCACAAATGAAAGTTGGCTATGGCACAAGAAACTTTCTCACCTAAATTTCAAGACGATGAACTCTCTGGTCAATAGAGAATTGGTGAAAGGTTTACCTTCTATGGAATTCACACAGGAAGGACTATGTGATGCCTGTCAAAAAGGCAAACTAAAAAGGGCAACTCACAGAAGCACTGATATGTCTTCAATAACTGAACCTTTACAGTTACTTCACATGGATCTATTTGGTCCAGTGAATGTGATGTCTATGTCAAAGAAAAGATATGCTCTTGTGATTGTTGATGATTTTTCAAAGTTCACATGGGTCTTGTTCCTGAATTCTAAAGATGAGACTCCACAACTGGTGATTGATCACATCAAGTTAATTGAGTTGGATTCCAAGTATCCAGTGAGGGCTATAAGGTCAGACAATGGAACTGAATTCAAGAATGCAGTTCTGAATGACTTTTGTACTGAAAAAGGTATAACCAGACAATACTCAGCTCCAAGAACTCCTCAGCAAAATGGAGTAGTTGAAAGAAAGAATAGAACCTTGATTGAAGCTGCACGTACTATGTTAAGTGAATTAAGGCTTCCATTGTATTTTTGGGCTGAAGCTGTCAACACTGCTTGCTATACTAAGAATCGAATTCTTATCAACAAAGACTTGATGAAAACACCCTATGAAGCCATGAATGAAAAGAAACCAACACTCAAATACTTTCACGTATTTGGAGCAAAATGCTTTGTACTTAAAGAAGGAGATGATCAAGGTAGAAAATTTGAAGCCAAAGCACATGAAGCAATTTTTGTTGGTTATGAAAGAAGAGCTTATAAGGTGTATTTGATTGAACATCAGAAGATGATGGAAAGTGTCAATGTTACATTTGATGACACTAAACTCCCTAGTATCCAAACTGAAGATTCATCTGAAAAGCTATCTTTTGAAGATATGACAGATCTAGATTCAGATGATGATAGTCCACTTGATGTTTTTGCTGATGCAAATGACAACAATGACAATGATGAGTCTAATCAGAATAATGGTGGTGAAAATAATGATAATATTGAAAACACCACTCATACTTCTGAACACTCATCTAATCATCCTGGCAACAACTCAGGGGGAGCTAATGAAGGATCTACTAGTCATACTCAACATCACAATGAAGAACAAGGCGAATCATCAAGACTAAATCTTCCCAGATAGACTGTTTGGAATAGAGCTCATCCTTTTGAGCTAATCGTTGGTGATCCAGATGTTGGTGTAAAGACTAGAAGAGCTTTTCAAAATCAATGTAATTATTCAGGGTTTCTATCTGAAATGGAACCTAAGAAAATTGAAGAAGCTCTTTCAGATCCTGATTGGGTGATTGCTATGCAAGATGAACTCAATCAATTTAAGCAACAAGAAGTATGGAAGCTGGTACCCAGACCCACAGATAGAACAGTGGTTGGTACTAGGTGGGTATTCAGAAACAAACTTGATGAAGATGGTACAGTAACAAGAAATAAAGCAAGACTGGTAGCAAAAGGTTACTCACAATCTGAAGGCATTGACTATGATGAGACCTATGCTCCCGTGGCTAGACTTGAGGCCATTGGGATATTCTTGGCATTCGCAGCATTTTCTAACTTTAATGTTTATCAAATGGATGTCAAGAGTGCCTTTCTGAATGGAAAGCTGGATGAAGAGGTATATGTAGAACAGCCACCTGGTTTTGAAGATCCAGATCTATTGGGTTATGTTTTCTTTCTCTTCAAAGCCATTTATGGTCTTAAGCAAGCACCAAGGAAATGGTATGACACTCTCTCTGAATTTTTACTTGAAAATGAATTTACTAGAGGTGTCATAGACAAAACTCTCTTCACAAAGAAACATAAGAATGATACAATATTAGTTCAAATTTATGTGGACGATATAATATTCGGGTCTACTAATGATCTTCTTTGCAATAAATTTTCAAAGTTAATGCAGGGTAAATTCGAAATGAGCATGATGGGAGAGCTGAAGTTCTTTCTTGGATTACAAATAAGTCAAAGGCAAGATGGTATATTTATTTGTCAATCCAAGTACATCAAAGAGCTTCTCAAGAAATATCAAATGGAGGACTCTTCTTCAGCAAAGACACCATCATCCACAGCTGTCAAATTTGGAGCATGTGAAAATTCTGCTAAGGTAGATATTACAAGCTACAGAGGTATGATAGGCTCATTACTTTACCTTACTGCAAGTAGACCTGATATTATGCATGCTACGTGCTTGTGTGCAAGGTTCCAATCGGATCCTAGAGATGTTCATCTCATTGCTGTTAAACGAATCCTGAGATATCTTAAGGGTACGCCTAACTTAGGCATCTGGTACCCTAAAGATTCTGGTTTTAATCTTGTTGGATATACAGATTCTGATTATGCAGGAAGTGTTGTAGACAGAAAAAGCACATTTGGGAGTTGTCAATTCCTAGGTGGTAGATTGGTTTCATGGTACAGCAAGAAACAGCAAACAGTTTCCAACTTTACAGCCGAAGCTGAATATATAGCTGCTGGAAGCTGTTGTGCTCAAATCTTGTGGATTAGGAATCAACTGATGGACTATGGCTTTGTATTACAAACTATTCCTATTTTGTGTGATAATACAAGTGCCATAGCAATCTCCAACAATCCTGTGCAGCATTCAAGGACAAAGCATATAGATATCTAGTATCATTTTATTAGAGAGCATGTCATGAATGGTACAGTGGAATTACTGTTTGTACCCACTGAAGAACAAACAGCAGATATTTTTACTAAGTCGCTCGACGAATCCACATTCACCAAAATTGTTAGTGAATTGGGTATGTTGAACAGTCCTAGTAATTAATCTAGTTAATATCTGAGGTTTGATCTTTAATAATTAACAAGTGATTAGTTTGTGAATATTTATTGAATAAAATCACTTGTTTAATTATTTTATCAACTTGTTTTTCTTGATTGTTATGGTATTTATCACTTTGTTTAATTAAATATTTGATATTCCATATTTCTATAATTTTAGAATAATTGTATGTATTTATTTTATTTGTTTAGAATATTTTATTTAATGTTTTGTAATGTTTGTCCTGTTAATATTGTTTTATTTCCGTTAATAGTTTAATCTATATTAGTTATTTTTATTTTTATTATTTGTTTGATTTATAATATTATTTTTAATATATTTTTCTGTATTAATAGTTGTAAATATTTGTGTGTTTAAATAAGAAATATGCATTTACTTTAATTTATTTTGAGTATATATGACTTAAATTAAATCTAAACTATGTTATGACTTGTTTTTATTCTGTTTTCTGGTCGGTATGACTTAATTGTTATACTGATTAGATTTAGTCTTATTAATGTTAAGTCTTACCGAGTCTGTAGATTTAAGTCTTAGCGAGGTATATCTTTCTAGATTAAGTCATATTCGTTAGTAAATATTTAAGTCTTATTAGAATTAAGTCTTGTCTGGTTAAGTTAAGTCATAATCAGTTAAGTCTGTACAGTATTTAAGTCTTGTAAATATTTTAAGTCATAACGAGTCTTAGTTTTAATTAAGTCATAATCGAGTCTATTGTATATATTTAAGTCATAATCAGTTAAGTCTTGTATTTAAATTAAGTCATATTAGTTTATTTCTTTTATAGAATTAAGTCATAATCACAGCTAAATATATATATATATATAACAGAGTAGGTTGCTTTAAGTCATTTTTAGTTTTATGGCTTTCTCTCATGTTAAGTCATAGAGAACAAACCACCGATACATACATATATATACACGCCTGGTAACGAATTCATGCCCAATTTTTCACTCAAATCTCACTGAAATCAAGCTCTAAACACGATTAAACGATTCTCTGTTCAATTCTCTACAAATCGACCGTTCAATCATCGTTTTTAATCGAGTTTTTCAGATTTTATTTTCGGAAAATTGATATTTCGATCTAAAATTCCGGACGATTGGCTTTGAATTTGTAAAATCTAAAAATACTGGTGTGTTTGTGTGTGTATCAAGATCATTGTGTGAATTTTTCAGAATTTTTGAACAACTTTGATTATTTTCGAATTTTTAAATAATTATTAATTCGAAATAATTCAATTTAGTTAATTAATTTGTAAAATCTGAAATTTATCAAAGGGTTAAAATTTGATAAAAATGGCTGGTAATAACAATGATCGTTTTGAAATAGTTAAGCATAATTCGATCGGATATTTTGATCCCGAAAAATGTTCACTCGAACGTTTTCGACCGTGGATTCGATTTTTGAATGATCATTCACTAGTTCGCACTGCTTTGAGTTTAGATACTCCTTTAAAAATTGAACCCTTGCGAATTATGTGTACTACTGCTGTCGTTTTTAACGATAACAGATCGTTTGTTTTCACTCTTGGAGACAATCAGTACACAGTGGATGAATCTGTCATAAATACGGTCTTAAACTTTCCAAATGACAATTTTGAGGATTTTCCGTCAGATGAGGAATTAACTAATTTCTTTGTTGGTATTCATTATCAAGACAACGCAGATCTTCCTGTCTTGAATAAAAAGTTTCTAGTTCAGGAATGGGATTATGTGTTCGACACACTAGCCAAGGTGTTTGCCAATTCGACAAAAAGCAACTTCGGAGTATTACCTTCTGTTGGTAGTATTTTTGTAAAGTTCGTTCGCAGGGAAGGACTATTAATACAAGTTCAAGTTTTAATTTCTTAATATCTAGAAGTGTGAGAAATAATTGGTGTGTTCGAATTAAACTAATTACAAACAAATAAAACTAAGATTTAATTGATGAAGAAAAGCAATCCGAGAAATAGGGTTCTTCAATTGGTTCAATAATGCTGTTAAAATGTGATATATATATTTCTCATATTTTGCTAAAAACAATTCTTCTAAATTTTATAATGTTCTCTCCCAAGATACAAAATAATGTCTACAATCATATCTCAAAAGTCACTCCCATGATCAATCGAAATACAATTTTAGATTTTTAAGACCCGAGAATTATAAGTTTCATAGTCCTCTTATTAATCTCCCGATTCAATAATTGAACTATGTCTATCAAATCATGAACAAAAATTATAACTCATCTCCCGATTTATCATAATCCCTATGAATACAATTAAAGGTTAGCTACTCCCTTAATTGGGTAAAGCCCTCAATGATAGATTAGCAAAAATAGAGAATTATTATCACAATCAAACAAGCATATATCACCAATGAATACTACCTAATTCTCGGATTATAAATTTAGTTACTCATGCTAGATAAAGAAAATAAGCATATAATGATTGGTAAAATCATAATTAAAAGAGTTTAGAATGAAGAAATTACAACTTTAAGAATTTCACAAGCTTGCAGTAAATTCCATCTATCCTTGCTCTCCACCCAAAATATAACTTGCAGAAATTTAAGTGTATGTATTTATAACTAAAATTTACAAAAGAAGTTGAGACAATCAAGAGGAAATATAACTGAATATTTCAGTACAAGAGATGTCTAAAACCTATGAATATCACCCTTATTTATAGTACACCTTAGCACACCAACTAGATTAAAACAAATGAGTCGAAAGCAAAATACATCAAACAGAAAATTGGAAAGCAGCCGCCCAACTCACAAACAATTAAATAAGTGACCTGCTAATATTTATTTTTTTACAAACAATGAACCTGGCGAGTGAAAACCAGACGCCGGAAGAGGAACTGAGCTTCACGCGGGTATTTTTCTGCTTCTTTCTGGCGCGTGTGACTCACGCGCGGTTAAGGCTAGTGAAACTGGCCGACAGCTTAAAGTGGTGCATAATGTGCATTAGCCGACAAACAAATCACAACAATGCTTTACTGGCTTCTTTCATTTGTTTATTCCCAAGCAAATCATTATTAATGTCCTGCAAGCATTTCCAACAAATCGGGCCTAGTATTATTTAATTTAATAAATATTTCATTTAATTAAGAAATTATAAAAATAAGTATCTAATATTATTAGATATTTATAAATATAATTTTCTAATTAAATAAAATATTTATTAATATAAATAAATTCTTTAAGTCCTAAGCTGCAGTCTATTGAGGGCCTGGAACCGGACTCCTTTTTCTTCCAAAATTATCCTATAAACATAAAAAATCATCTTAGCATCCAATCCAAATTAAAATGCTACTAACAATGCTAATCAAAGACAAATTATTACAAACTAAGGATAAATGAGAGATAACATGCTAAAAAATGAACACAAAATTAGCATGTATCACCTTCCTTTATGCAGCATATTGGATTTGCAGTTGCTTATAATCGAAGAATCAACATTGGCAGCCTTCTGTGTGGACCTATGGTTAGAAGAGTAATCAACGCTAAAAGAAATTTTGACAGGGGCGATAAAGTTCAATGCTTTTACCCAAGATTCCTTTCTTTGATTTTTAATCATTTGGTAGAATTACAATATCATGCTCCATTTCTGAATAGTGAAGCAATGGTGTCGGGTAAACCTTCGACAAGATTATTCACTGAGTACGGTGTCAAACCTAAATTTTCAAATGTGCCAGTAGTTGTCACCCAATACATGTCAAACTTTATACAACTACCCATCATTGCACCTGTACCTTTACCCGAGGAAAATGAACCACTACCTGAGCAAGCAGAACCAATAGTGGAACCTGAAGCTTAACAAGAAGTACCTATTCAGCAAATTGAACCTGTTCAAGTGCAACTGGTTCAAACCACTCAAGCTGCAATCTCTTCGACACCTGCTGACCAGGTATTGACCTCTAATCTCTCTATAACTTCTATTGCTGAACAATCTACTTCTGGAACCCAAGTGATTGATAGGGCTGACCAAGGGATTGTAAGACCGCAATTTCGAATCCCGGTCATAGAGCCACACACTCAATCTACATCACTTCAAACTTTCCATTCCAGAAAGAAAATTCCATTTCAAAGAGCAAACAAGAGAAGTAATATAATGAGTGAACCCACAGCTCTGCCTCTACAAAAGAAAAGTAGAACTGATTCAGAGGCAACTGTAAGCCCATCAGTATCTTCCCAACAAGATATGGACATTGATATGGCCATGCAACAGTTACTAGGATCATCCTCTCAATAGGATGATACTATTGAAATTCGCCATAGGGCCATGGCATCCTGTAACGTGTCAAGCACAACCCCTTTGTTATTACTAACAATGGGAGAACATATAGATTATGATGAACATAGGGACACATTGACAGGAGAGCACATCGAGTCTGAAACAATGCCTACCATAGTTACGGTAGAAGAGTCTTCACAGACTTCTGAGGGAAATCTTGGTTCCTTGCCAACTTTAATGGAACCATCATCTCCCCTCCTAGGAGAAACATTCCTAGATCCCTCAAGGGAGTTTCCACTCGCAGTTTCGACTGGAGAAAGTGGAAGGCAACTTGATCAATCTACTACTGAAGCAATTCAGATTACAAATCCAAATGTACAAGTAGAATTGATTGAGGACAGGGATTTGCGAACTCCCATTGCACCACCACTGACCTTCCCAGAGGAGGCTAGGGTGATTTTAACTGCAGGTACCGTTTCTGGAGAAGCTAAGGAAATTGAGAGGAGTGATGCGAGGATCACCACAAAATTGAGTGATACACATGCACATCAGGTGAGTGAAATTCAGAGTGAAACTCAGGTGAGTGCACATACAGACACATACACTCTCTCATTTATACAAAAGATACAAAATCTGGAAAGGGAACTGGAAGCAAGTAAAGCTGAAGCTAGACTACTTCGAGCACAAGTGGATAAACGGTCTTCTCCATCCAACTCTGTTGATAATCAGCTTACTTCAATAAAAGGTGACATCAACAACTTGAAGACATCCTTCACTAATAAAATCAACACTCTCGAACTTTCTTATGAAAAAGCTCTTGATGATTCTGGTGAGGTCACTGTGGCACAAGATAAAATAATTGCTGAAATCTCCAACAAGGTTGACAATCTACAGGAAGAAGTACATGAAAATCAGCGTTCTACTGATTTTCGACTAGATCAAATTGAGAAGCAAAATGCACATCAAGCAAAATGCACTGAAGAAAGAGAATTTTTTGCAAGAACAAGTGGTGATGATGATGAGCGAGATCCTGGAGCTGGTGCAACTGGTAAATCTGTAGAGGATTCCTCAACTAAGGGGGAGAAATCATAACAGCAACAGAAATCACAAGGGGAGAAAGGAGAAAAATCGAAAGAAAGAGAGGGAGGAGATAAATCTGATACAGACAGTGAAGACAGGAGGAATAAGGGGAAGAAGAAAGTTGTTGTAGATGATCAAGTCAAAGACACAGAATTTTACTTCACGGGTGAACCGGATAATTTTGATGACTTTGATTTTTCTGATGAAGGTGAAAAATTACCTGAACCAGATTTAAGTCACTGGGAAGGAGAAGAACCAGTGACATCTGAATATGAAGCTCAACAAGCAGAGAGAGAATCTGAAGAGTTATTTGCTCAGAGGGAAGCTAATTTGCTGATGAGAGAAGAAAAGCTTCAAAAGTCATTAGAGCGGATTGCACGAAATGAAGAGCTTCAGAAAGCTGAACAAGAAGCACTACAACGATTACATGCTATAATTGTTCAGAAGAGAAAGACATATATCAGACTCAAGAGCGGTGACAAATGGGAACGTGCTCAAAAAGCAATTGATTCACCTCAGAGTTCTGATTATGAAGATCATCGTCTTGGAGAAATTCTCGAGGAATTCAAGCTGGCAAATCCAATTCATGATATGTATATAAGGGCCTTAAAGGTAGAAGTCATCAGGATAACTACTTCATTTGACCCCAAATCTGATGAGCTAGTAATATTTGTGGAATGTCATAATGTTGGAACTTTCAGAGTATCTATTCAGTTCTTTTATGACAGATCGCTGATAGAGATTTGGATACTTAGGCCAAAGGTGAGAACATCGTCTGAGCTAGGTGTTTTGCTACATGAAAAGTTCAAAGAATTTGCTGAAAGAGCTGGACCAGAAGTAATTAAGAATCCTCCAGAAGTAAAATTTCTTAAGGGAGAGGTACTTCATTCAATCAATCTTCAGACAGATGAGTTCTATGAACATCATGCAAAACACTTGGTATATGCTGAATATGCTCTCAGAAATCATGGATTCTTGACTGAAGAAAAGGTAATAGCTGCAGATCACATTCGATCCTATGCACAAACGAATATAAAAGATTACAAGAAATTTCAAGGTGAACTGAGAAAAAAGCTTGGAATTCCTTTAATCTTACCTCAAGGATTGTCATCAAGAAGAGAGCGTCTTGTTGATTCTGATTTGCACAAGAAACTTCAAATCACAGATGAGCCAGAGGAAGGAGAATTTAGACGAGAAGACAGTAATTGAAGAACAGCTCTACATGTATTATCTTTAGAGCTAGATAGGTCAAGATAGGAATATGTTAAATATGATCAGGCTAAAGGATCATCTATCTTGTATTTATCATTTTGTTTGAATCTGGAAATGTTTAATATAAACCAGAACTGTTTGATATTTGCTTTACATTTAATATTTTATCTTTCATTTGGTTAAGTTGAATTAGTTGAGGTATCCTCTAGGTATTTGGTTGTTATTGTCTAACAAACAAATAGGGGGAGATTGAAAGGCATATGAATCAGCCTATTTGTAGTTCGAGGATCCTAATCAACTTAAACCAAATTGTAATAAGTAAATATCCGTATGATCTGTCACAGGAATTCACACTGGAAGACGTATCAGGTATCTGATCAAGCCTCAGTATAACATTGAAGTGAATGGATTCATTTACAGTGACAGAGATTTTTCGAGTGATAGATTGAAAATCAATCAAAGTACAAGAAAATTGAGAGAAGAAATAAACCACAGCTTAAAGTCAGAAGTGAAGAAGCATTATTGAAGTTAGTCGTTCATGAACAAGACAGTACATCGAACGTCAACATAAGTCAGTGGTAATTCTTTATTATTTTCCGTGATTTGGGAGAATTAAATTTATTAGTTATTGATTTAATTTAATTCATTTGTAATTGATATAAATCATTTAATTGATTTAATAATTGAATTAATTCTAACAGAATTAATTTATTTATTAAATTAATTGTTGTATCAATTAATTATGAATTGATTAATCATTAATTAATTAAATGGATCAATATGACTTATATAAGGCTGAATAGATTATGTCATGACTGAGTTTGGTTCGGTATGACTTAAGTTAAGTCATACCGACATGATAAAAGGTTAAGTCATGCCGAGCAAAAAAATTATGTCTTATCGACCTCAAAGCTGCTAGGTCATACCGAGGGAAATAAGTCATACTGAAGCAAGATATTTCTGGAAAGGTATTAAGTCATACCGACAAAAGTGGTTTAGGTCATACCGACCACACTGTTGAAGATTAAGTCATACCGACACATTTTCTAAGTCATACCAACAGAAAATAAGTCATATTGAAGGTTTAATTATGTCTTGGAGCAAGATTAAGTCATGCTGACAGCTGATTTAATAGGTCTTGAAGCAGTTTAAGTCATATCTAATCAGTACAGACCTATACATGTTATATAAATCAGCAGAGGCAGCAGAATCAAGGCAGTGTAGAACACAGCAGAATTCCTGGAAAATACACAGCAGCTTTCTCTCTCAAATATCAAGAACACCAAGCACAAATTAATTCACATAAATTCAAGTTCATCATCTTTGTAATATTCTATCCGATAGAACTTGTATACTTGTGATTCTTGTACTACTAGCGAATTTAGTTTCCTAGTACTTATCTTTAGATTTATTAATTAAATTAGAAAAGTTCATGTCAAATTTTCTAATTAGTTATTAAACACTTGATAATAGTTTGTATTGATTTTGTAACACCACATCAAGTTAATATACAATTATATTCAACTTGAAATCCGTGTCAATTTATTCCGCACAAAATATTCGTTTAAGTGAAAATTATTTAACGAATAAATTTTGAGAAATTGATATAGAATGTATTCAACCCCCCCTTCTACAATCATATTGGACCTAACAGAGACAAACAAGACTTCAAGAGAACGCCTCGTGGCAAAGTGAGTCGAGTGGCTCTTACAGGTCAGAAGAGATCTTGCAGCTACAAAACGACATTGAAATGTGTAAAAAGTTCATTCGGAGTCAAGCTGGCTCCGATGTCCCAGTAGAAAGCCCCCTCACCGTGAGAATTGAAAAAGCACGAATAAACAGAAGCTTAAAAACCCCACCAATCGACCAGTTTGATGGATCTGTGGACCCAAGTGAGTTCCTGAATACCTACAACGGAAGAATAATGTTTTGCGGACTCGAAGGTCGCTCGATGCCAGTTCTTCTCAACTTACCTTCGAGGCACAGCCCTCCGATGGTACAATAACTTGCCGCCGAGGTCCATTGACTCGTGGGACTTGTTAAAGACTAATTTCATTAGGAGTTCGTCCATCCATTGCAGCCGCAACAAGGGGAGTTCTCCAGGTTATCCGGTCAAGTACCGAAGGGACAGTTCTGTCCAGGTTATCCAGTACAGTACCGAAGGAATAGTTAATCGTTATATTACTATTCAGGTGTACCTCAAGTGTTATTTCGTAAACTTGAGAGAGAATATTGTAACCATTATTATCATTATAGTGGAAACATTCGGAGTTGGTCCCGTAATTTTTACCTCTTTAGCTTAAGGGGGTTTTTCACGTATAAATCTTGGTGTTCATCTGTCTTTATTATTGTTATTTATTGTTACTATTATCTGTGATAATTCTATAAATTCTATTTACGCAAAGATAGGAAACGAAAATTCCTAACAATTTTATTGTAGGAAAATTATGCAATGATACAACGTTAATAACTAACAATAGTGGCTTAATTTCGTATAGATCCCCACGCAAGAACCTGGTCTCGGCGTGCCAAGGGAAGTAAAACTATGTAGAGTGAATTTTGGTTTCACCTGCCTAGTCAAATGACAAGAGTGTTTTATTATCATTCACAAAGACTGGTCACTTCCCTTTTAACTCTTGCTTACATCCCAATTTATATAATCTTCTGACTTTTTTATGCAATTCAATGTATTCAGTTGAGATATTTGTAAATAATATTTTCTCAATTTTTTAATTTTGTATAAAAATATAAATCTTAGTATATTTTTGTATAAAATAAAAAAATTAAGAAAATATTATTTACAAATATAACAACCGAGCGCATTGAAATACATGAAAAAGTCAAAAGATCATGTAAAATGGGACCGACTGAATATCTTTTTACCGGTTACCTAAATGAGAAAATTAGTACGTACGAGACATTTTCTCTGGATAGAGGAGCAAAATGGATAATGGGGTATCTAAAATTAAGCAAGCATTAAAATAACTAGAGTCAATGGAAAGAAATGATTTTGCATTCCGCATTACCCATATGTTACAATGTGTGCATGAGAAAACTACTTAACATGGAGTTCATGTGTCTAGAGACTTCCAAGTGACTTTATTTTCTTTTTTACATCCTGATTGAACCCCTTCTTGGAACCATACATAGAACATCTACAACTAGTGGTGGTGGTGCTGGCATTCCACAGGAGTTACGGGGAACCTTGTGGTGTCCGTGCAGTAGTCGTAGATCATATGGTTGGCTCGAACCCACAATAGTTGGTGGCTTTGATGTAGGCTTAACTCAGCCAATCTAGGTTCATCCCACCAGTAACGCTTCTCAGCGCTACTGCTGCACCTTCTTGAAACTTCAGCTGCAGCCACAGTGGTTGGACACTCGCACCCATCAATTTCGAAACCTCTGTAAGAAGCGATAAAAGGTGCATGGGACCAGTCGGTCTTAACCCTGCCACCCTGAGTAGCCCAGTCATCAGCATTCCATATTGAACTATACACACCCATGGCTTGGTCCTTGGGGAATGGTAACCCCTTGTGTTCCAAGTTGGAGTGAACTCTAATAGGTGTATCATCCACCAAAAACCTGAAAAGAATAACACAATTGCAACATTATTGACTGCAAGTGCAACATACTTCTGACTAGTATACAAAAATAATTATGCTAATTTCTATATATTAAATAGTAGGGGAGAAAATGCCCAATCAAATTTAAAATGCATGTTTATACAGTAATCATGTGATCCTCTATGAAAATCTGCTGCCCATTTTTTATATCTAGACTGGACCCTCGTGTTGTTGACATATCCCTGCATGACTATGAATTACTAGTAGTCTAGTATGATAATCTGCTCAACCTGGGGCATTGTGAATTAAATCAACTATAGAATAAAAGTTTCACAGTGCTTTTTTAGGACCATAATTCCAACTTTTAGGGCCAACCAACACAAATCATTCTTTTATTCGGCGGCTCGAGAAGTTCAGTCAAGCGATAATTGCAACATACTACTACGTAAATATTTATTAAGAACGCTAACAATCGTTTGCCATTGCATTAATCGAGCTATAGGTAAATGTTAAATGCAAGCATATATAGAGAAAGGAACAGAGAGCTTACACAACTTGGCGTTGGTTCCAGAGGATAGAATAGGTATGAAAGTCCTTAGTAGGGTCAAACCAGAGGTTCAATCTTTGTTCTCTATTACCCACACCATTCACGTAGACATTAGTTTGGACTATGTAGGGCTCCCCGGTTGTGTTGCCCAGAAACTCAAAATCGAATTCATGATGTTTTGGACCATCTGATGACATCTGCCATAGTTTGAAAAAAATATTGTTCGTAAATTATGTATTTACATTTTTATTTTTTGGCTAAGCAAACTGCAAAAGTACCACAAACATCAATATGGTTTGAAATTAAAAATGGTTTACATCAGTAACGTCATAAAGTTACCAAATTCAGAAAACCGGACAAGCACATAGAATTAACAATACAAGGGTACCACGAAAATGTAATTATTACAAGCAGAGATGGTGTCATGATAAGCTAGAGAGGTAAAAATGGGGTACCCTGGTAATAACTACACTAGTAACTGATAAAATTTGTAAGGAAAATCAAAATTAATGTATGCTGTCTGTTTGAAAAATGGTTTAAGAATGTGAAGGGAACATGACATACATAAAAAGCAGTGACAGTTCCAGCAGAGTCACCCTCAACAAGCTTTATCTGCACGTTCACTTTTCCGAACATGTATTTGTTTTTTGATGAAAACCCTGCCCCTGTAAATCACCACCGTCATTAACATTAATACACTCCCCATAATCACAAAGTTCAATTAAAAAATGTAATAATCCAGCAAAATATAAATACCAGAAAAGTTATCGAGCTTCATTTGGACTGTATCCCCTTGATAAACAAAATGATCCAAAGCCCAACGAGCCTGGAACAATTCATCAAACTTGGATGAGCTAACTGAACCCAACACCATCATCACACCAATCAACAAGACCCAACATCCATTTGTCAATGAAGAAACAGGACCCATTGTGTGTTTGTACTGTCCAGACAGATATAGAGATATAGAACCAGAAAGAGAAGAAGTGAGTTAGCTTCTACTGATGAGTGTGGGTTTTATAGCCGAAGAACAGGGCAGGGGTGGGAACCACACGCCATGTCATTTTCCATGTCGATGCCACGTAGGACTCAATTTACTACTACCTCCCTCCCAAGAAGATTGAGTTGGTTTGATTTTGATGAAGATTAAGAAAATATATAAAAATATAAGTAAAGTTAGATGTAAAGTGGGTAAAGTGTTGGGATCTATCAATATATAATAATAAAATTGAGATAGTGAAGTAAAATAGTGGGTGTAATAGTGTTTATAATATTTCTTTAATGAAATAGAAATAAAGTTAGTGAGTGTAATAAGAAAAAATAGCGTTAAAAAATGATAAATATAGTAGTTTCATTAATTTTGAGACGTCCCAAAGGAAAATGTGTCAAACCTTTTGGGACTACGTACCATCGAGGGGGTTTACAATTTAAAAACAGTAGCCGTTGGATATGGGGGTTCATGGCTGGCTCCAAGCTGGTGTTGATAGGTGGGGCCATGAACACAGAGCAGAGTAGGACAATTCGACATTCGTAAAGCGTGACTCCAGCTGGTCACTCCCATTACTAGGACACAAATATAATACTTGTGCGAATAAACAATAGCCTGTACTCGCGACTTATGCCTGACACCTTCACACTATTGAAATTTACTCAAAACATTTTCCGGGCTGTTTAGGATAGTTCTCCCTCTCCGCTGATTTTTGAAAATCAATATCATAACAAAAATTTGCATTTTATACAAAAAAATCGGATCATTAGCATTTTGCGTCTTTACTACATAGCATCTCAAATATAAAGAAATTTTAAGTGCGAATATATTCAAAATTCTGTTTCCGTCACTGCTTCGAATATAATTGTGGAACCAGACTATGATAGCTGCGATAATGGTTTGTGGCAGATAGTGGTTGTGTTATTTAAAATGAGTTTGTTAATAAAGAGTTACAGGCTGGATGAGCGTACAAAGTTAGGCAACTGCAAGTGAAGGCGTCCCACACTGTGATCATAACTCTTGAGAGCGGTAGGAGTAGTAATAAGTAATGGAGTACTAGCATTGTAGCAGTTTTTATATAATTTCATAAAGAATAAATTACAAATTTGTGATTAGATTTTATATTAATTAAACATTGCTTTTACAAATGGTTTACCGGCCATTTTTTTGAAAAGAAATAGTTTAAAATTTTGAAAAGAAATAGTTTTAAAAAGGTGTGAAAGTTCTAAATAATCAAAATTTAAAATGGGATGCTCAAAATAACGAATGATGGAAAAGCTGACCAAAATAACCAGCCGACTATGCATTTGCACTGTGCATGTAGGTACACGCATTCTGAAAATGCGTATAAATAATATATGCATATTATCTATGCGTGGGCTTTGTTAAATTTACTTCTACGCCTTGTGAACATTGTCATGTGATACGCATGCTGAGCATGCGTGACTCAGGATACGCATGTCCAACATGCGTATAAGGCATTGTTCATCGTCCCCTTCGAACGCTATCGGAGGCGAGTTCCGATCAAAACTTCGACCACATCTTTCACCCCTTTCCAGAAATCTTTCACTACCATACTATATACTAAATTGCTCGTCTTTTCCTCCTCTACAAGGCTATAATCGTCGTTTTTCGTTTGTTTCGCCGAATTGAAAAGCCCAATTCGAGCTCCATTTTCCGATTTCTTTTCCGACTTGTTCGTGCACGTCCCTGCAGGGCCAGAAATCAACAAACGAATATGGCAAAGTGTAGAGGCACGCCTGGGCATCATTTTGATGTCCTTAGTTTTTGTGGAGGTGGCCGAAATGTAATGGACGGGTTGAGGCGATTTTGAGGCGATTTTCGAGATCAGACCACGCCGGAACTGTTTTGGAGATAATGACGTCGTATGACGTCATTGCGCATCTGGGAGATGCGTTACCCCAGATACCCAGATGCGCATACTGAACATGCGTCTTACATGTACGCGCATACTGATTTGGACAGGTGGGTTGTGTTTTTATGTTATTTTGGTCATCTTCTCTTTAAAAATTGATCATTAATCATCCTTTTAAAATAAAATGTAATATTTGATCGATATATTGTAAATTTTAAATTCCGATGACCAAAATACAAAAATGGATAAAATCCAACCATGACTTTACAATTTACGAACATTCATATGAATTATACATACAAGTACATACATCAATAATTCGATATGCGTGCCGTGTAGTGTAATTGGAAATATCTTTATTGTCCTACTTTTTGAATAGTGAGTTGTTGATTGTTTAGATTTAGGTCCCTATAGAGCCTACATACGAAGAAGGCCCATTATTTTGGCGATTTTACACAAATTAGACAATTAGTACATGTATTCATACTTGTGAATTTTGAGACTTTCAACTCTATCGAAAGAAGCTGGATCAGTCTTATGGAGAAGAGAATGTAGATTTTTAATCATTTTTAGTTTCTTTTACCTAATACTATCATGCTGCATTTAGTAATGAAATAATGATGTTTTTACCAATTTTTTTAACTTTTTGATAAAAATATCGCTTTTGAATTTTTTGGCCAAAAATACCAATGTATCACGCATTTTAAAAATGGGTAATAGTGTTAAGCATTTGTCAAATGGATAATACATATAAATTATAAAAAAAACAATTAAAAAAAATTAATAGTATCACGCATTTGAGAAATGCGTAACACCTCCATAATTGGGATGTTACGCATTCCTAGAATGCGACGTGACACAATTAAATATTTTTTTTATTTTTTGTTTTTCGTTTTTTTAAAAAATTCTTACATGATACCCATTCTTAAAATGCGTAATAACATTACCCATTTTGTAAATACGTAATAGGTTGGTATTTTTGGCGAAAAAATTTAAAATAGATATTTGTAATAAAATTTTTTAAAAAATGGTATTTTTGATCATTACTTTAGTAATTACAAGGAATAAAATGAAATTTAAATTCCAGAAAAATAAAAAAAAACATTAAATTGGATTATGCAACTTTTTATCAATTAAATTTGTATGAAACTAATAAATACCAACGAGTAGTGGCGGCTGTATATGGATACGCTCCTATATGCATGGGAATTTACAACATCATGAAACCAGCGACATCACGGGAAACCTTTCTGCTAAGGGATTTGGATCGATTGAGCAGAGTTGACAACATTTGTATACAATTCAAATAAAATCGGATATACTCCCTCCGTCCCAGCCGGTTCTTTACAGACGACTGGGACACGGAGACCAAGGAATATAATTTAAATAGTGGGTGTAATAGTGTAGTAGTGGGTGTAATAGTGATTTTATTGTTAAAATAAGTAAAGTAGTGGGTTAATAGTGTAAAGTGTTGAAAAAATAGAGTAAAGTAGTGAAGTAGTGGGTGTAATAGTGTAAAGTGTTGAAAAAGTAGAGTGAGGTAATAGATGTAATAATGTATTTTATTGTTAAAAGTTACTATTTTTGGTATGTAAAGAAATGGATGGGACGTCCCAAAATAGTAACTGTAAAGAATCCGTTGAGACAGAGGGAGTATATTACTATGAAAAAGCTGGGTTTGAGATTGTCCTCAAACATCTCTCTTAAGATTATAATAGATTTGTATTTATAAAGTAAAGAGCTCCGTAGGAGCATTTTTGTAAATGTAAATTTTTTTTTAGTAATTTACACAAATACTCTTAAATTTGTATGGAGATTATTTTAATCTCAGTTAGAACCCTGAGGACTGAGGTCACCCTCAAGCACATGAAACCTTATTCCCTATAAATCTTTAGATATAATTTCATATTAGAGTGTTCATATATGTACACCCTATATAATATTTTGTCCAAACTACTCTCATGTTTTCCTTCATCATGTTACTACATTCTCTTTTATTCTCAAATCTTTTTTCCGCACTTTTAACCTATTTATATTTTAAAATGCCAAGAGGAATTATAATAATTTATTAATTTTTGTTTTTATCTCTAAAATTTTCGAATAAGTAGGTTTAAAATTGTATAAATTGATTTGTTTACAAACAAACAAGAAAAGAATGGTTCTTCATCACAATTCTAGGAGTAATAATATAATTTGAATTCTATTATATAATTTTTAGCATATATATATATATATATATATATATATATATATATATATATATATATATATATATATATAGTAAAACTACAAATGAAATTCTAATATAAAAACATAAGGATTTATCTCATTCTTAACAATTAGATTAAGATTATAATTCAAGTGATCTAAAATATTTTTCCCATTTTATATTTAACTAAAAATTCTAATATTTAAGTTATGTTGTAAAGAAAAACATTATATTAATTATTTTAAAAAGTAATTTAAATAAACCGATGTTCTGAACACGATGAAATAACTCTAACGGTAAGAGTTTTTTTTTATAATTAAAATTTTCATTAAAAGGTTGGTAGCACTTCGGGACAAAAGCCACGAAGCCCAACCGACCATTACAACCCCATATTAAAATGGGCCAAGAACTGGAAGCAGAAAAACCTAGCGGACCTGCAGACTAATCCTAGAACAAAATCAGGAGAAAGGAATGAAGGAGCCAGGGGTTGTAACAACAAAAGGGCCAACTAGTGACTTAGATGTCTTTGCCACCATTAACCGAAACCTGATCCTGGACAGCAACTGCCTCAATGGCGACAACCACTGAAGTGAAATCGAGAACCAAAGCATGATCATCTACTGGAATTGGAGTGACCTGTAGTTGGGGGATTGGAGGGCCAAACCCCATGTCCAGATCCATCTTCTTTTGCAGACGTTCGAAGGGTTCAAGCATGAAGTGCATGGAGGTCCAGTTGTTGAGACCTACAGCCGCTAGATAATGAGCACACCTGTTAGAAGAATCAAAGACATACTTAATGACATTCTCCCATTCCGGGTTATAACCCAAGAGCTTCTTGATTTGTTCAACAATCCGTAAACATGTTCTGTCTCCTCGACCGTCTTGACAAGTAACTTCAAAAAAGGGGTTGAAGTTATCAGTTTCGAGGAGAACCAGTTCTTAGTTGGACAGTCTATCATGGTTGAGCCCGAGGTGGATGGCCCAAAGTTGAGTGGCCAGTGGAGATAGGCCTCTCATAGTACCCGTTAGCGCTTTAATCATCCTCCCGCGATGATCTCGAATGATGATACCGATCCCATTGGTGTTGCCATTGAACTGGCGAGAGGTGTGAATCACATGGACGTTGATTTTGTATTCACCTCGAAGGGGAGCTTTCCAAGAGTAGTATGCCATATTTTGTAAAGAGAGAGGGATGGAGCTGGAGTTGTAAGTGAGATGTGTGTGGAGATGTAGTGGATTATATAGAGGCTGGGATAGTGCTGATGGGTTGGGGTATGAAGCTGGGAAAGTACTGGAGGGTAGGGGTATTTTGACGAGATACAATATGGTGGAAAGTGTACTGTGAAAAATATAAGGTGGGAAAGAAGACTAAGTAAGCAAAACGTGGTAGAGAAGTGTGTTGAGGATGACTAAAAGTTGAAAGGAGGTGCACATGAAGTGGTTTGTAATAGGGGCATGGCAAAGGGAGAGGTGGTTGCAGAGGCATAGGAAGTACAAATGTTTGAGAAAAGGAAGTAGCCTAGAGCCGTGTGAAGTGAACTGGGATGTATAAAAAGTAGTTAAAGGGGAAAAGTAGAGGGGTGAAATGGGCTAACCTAGTTCCCCCAAATAACGTTGGGTCGCTACAACCTTGTTTGGCAAGATAGTCTGCACCCAGGTTGAAAGAACGATTGATATGGGCCACCTCAATGTGGCTCAGCCTAGATATGTCTTTGTATGTCGAAAATTGGATCGAGGTTGTTAATCCTGCCTTGAACTTCTTGACAATGGCAAATAATTCTAAGGAGTTCGTGTGTATAATTATTCTCTTATTAATATCAATTGTATTAGTAAAATGTTGAAGTAAGAACAGCAGAGCATGTGTCTGCGCTTCAAGAGGCGAATTGGAGGTAGAAGGACCACTGAAAATGAAGCAGAGTTCGTCAGAATTATTCTTGACATAGCCTCCTATCCCTGAAATAAACTGGTGATTGTTGTCTTTCCATGACCCATCTATGAAACCGAAGTAATCCCAGTGTAGTTTGAGGTCTTGTATGTAAACATCTCGAAGGGTTTTGACTGTTAGGATTGGATTAGTGATCCAGTGTTTTTCACTGTTTGCAAGAAGTGTGCCTCCACTGGTGCACCATAAGAAGGATCGGCGAAGAATTAAGGCTTCAAGTTGTTTGGAGGTAGTGTTGATTTGTTTGAAAATAAGCTCATTATTACTTAACTAGAGTGTCCAAAGAACTGCTGCTATCGTGATTTTCCATTGGCTGGGGTATTGTGTTTTTCTTTCCGCGTTGAAAATCTTTCAGAGCCAGTCATTGTCGCCTAAGTTATTATCCACTACTCTCCACCAATTTCCTATGAATTTCTAGGCAGAGTTGGCCTTGGCACAAGTGTTAAAAATATGATGGATGTCTTCCACATAAGAGTTGTAGGTAGTACAAGTCATGGAAATGTTATAGTTTGGCATTCTAATACTTAAGAAGGATTTAGTAGGAAGAATATTTTTGCAGACTTTCCAAATGAAAACCTTGATCTTGGGAAGGATTTTAAGGGTCCATATGAAGGACCATCTAAAAATTGGGAGTGTATATGTCCCCAGGTGGTCATGCATGTGGGATGTGCTGTATGTAGCATTGTTATGCTTCAAAATTAAAATATCTTGTTGTGTTGTAGAATGGAATGCTTGTATAATATTGTAAATGTCAATTGCTTCCATGTTTTCCTAGCTACGAAGTGGCCTGCACCAGAGTAGATCTGGGTTACTATTATTGTGGTTCTAAAGATCGATCATGTCCTTTATGTAAATATGCTTATGCCTGTAGACAAGATATAGTCTAGAATATGCAAATTTTAGTGGAATGTCCCCAGACCAAGTGTATTCCCAGAAATAGACTCTAGTGCCTGAGTTTACTTTCCATTTTTTGTTATCGTTATTAAATAGAAATGACATTCCCCTATGTTCTTTAATAGCTTTCAAGTTTCTGATCAGAGTAGAGTTCTTATTGTTGGAATTTACTGTAGTAAGCCAGTTGTAGAAATCCTCTCCATATTTTGCTTTGAGAAGCCTCATCCAAAGTGTGTCTTTATTTTCTAAAATGCGCCACCAATTCTTCCCAAGCATAGCTAAGTTACGATGATCCAGATTGGTGACTCCCAGACCCCCCTTATGTTTACTTAGTGTGACTTACTTCCAATTTGTGAGTCGAATTTTATTAGTACCCCAAAGGAAGTTTCTCCGGATGATATCTATTTTATTGTTGATACGCACAGGCAAATGAAAGAAGTTGAACCAGTATATAGGAAGACTGTCTAGAGTTGCCTTCAAGAGGACTAGCTTCCCAGCCATATTTAGATGATTTTTGGCCCATCCATTGAGGTTGTTCTGGAATCTATTAATTAAGAGCTCCCATAGAGTTTTGTTGGATTGTGAGATACCCCAGCGACACTCCCAGATATTTCAAGGGCCATTTACCAATGTTACAACCCAGCATATTCGCCCAGTTCTCTTGTTGTATTGTGTAGTTAAACGCAAACAATTCACTTTTGTGAAAATTAATCTTAAGTCCTGATAGCAGTTGGAAAGTTAGGATGATTCTTTTGATACTAGAAATGGAATTGTTATCGCCATTGATGAACAAAAGAGTGTCGTCTGCGAATTGTAAGTGCGTAAAACTACTAGTGTCTTGCCCAATTTTTATGCCTTTGAATTTGCCTAGTGCGCTTGTCTTGCGTATTAGATAATGAAGAATTTGACCCACAATGTTGAAGAACAAAGGTGATAGTGGATCCCCTTGACGGAGACCTCTACCTGGTTTAAATTCTCTAGTCGGGGAGCCATTGACCAGGACTACAATTCTAGCCGATTCGAAGATGGATTTAGTCCATAGAATCCATTTTTTTGCCAAAATTCATATGAGCCAAAGTGTCGTAGAGAAAAAACCAATTTACTGTGTCGAAAGCCTTTTCGAAGTCTAATTTTAAAATGACACCTTTAGATTCGTGGGTGTACATAGAGTGAATGATTTTCGATGTGATGATGATGCCATCTGAGATATTTTTGCCTTGCATAAAGCCAGTCTACTCCTCAGAGATGATATAGGGAAGGGCTTGTTTGAGTCGATTTGTTAGAATCTTCAGAAGAAGTTTCATACTACTGTTTATGAAGCTGATCAGGCGGAACTCCGAGGGAGTGGTAGGGATGGAGTTTTTGGGGATAAGTGCAATAAACGAGGAGTTAGTCCATGAGGAACAATTCCGGAATGATGAAACTCAGTCAGAGCTTTGATGAAACCAGGCTTTATTTAACTCCAGCAGTGTTTCAAATAACCAGCATTTAGACCGTTAGGGCCTGGAGATTTGTTTGAGTCAGTTTCTTTGAGGGCCAAAGTGATTTCATCCTCAGTTAAGAGACGTTCTAAAAAGTCATTAATGTGATTTGGAAGAAAATTTACTGGCAAAGTGTGCAGCCTTAAGATGGGGGCAGTTTGATCACTACTAAGAAAGGAATAAGAGTGGTAAAAAAAGATGTTTTTGACTAGGAGTGGTTCTTCAATCCAATGGTTAGAGTGTTGTATACCAATAATATTGTTTCTCTGCCTGTTCCTCTTGACCACTTGGTGAAAATATTTAGTATTCTTATTGCCCCCTACATGCCACAAAATTCTTGATTTTTGCCAAATCATATGATCCTTGTGTTGATAGATATTGTCAAGTTCAGACTTTACTGATCGAGATTCTAGAGTGTTGTCAAAGTCGTGTTTTTTTAGTTCTTCTTCTTTGTGTTGAATGGCTACGTCAATACTACCTAAAACATTTTTGTTCCACCATTTACCCACTGACCTGATATTCTGTGTAGCTTGTCGGAGGTTTAGAGTTTTCGGGCTTAGGTTACAGCTGAGGTTACCCAACATCGCATTGAGAGAAAGCTCACTAAGCCAAGAGTTATAACGTTTGAAAGGATTAGGGCCCCAGTTGTGGTGGGAGGTGCCAAACCAAATGAATCTATGATCTGAGTTTTTCCTACAAAGTAAATTAGCCTTCCAGTGATGGTTGGTTACCCAAGCTTTATTGACTAAGATCCAGTCAAGTTTACTCTTTTTATGGTTTGGACCAAACCATGTGAAGTGTGGAGATTGTGTTTTCACGTTTATGAGTCCACTATTAGTAATGAAGTCATTGAAAATCTGAGCATCGACATTGCAGTGTATGCAGTTTTATTTGTTTGATCCTTCTTTTATACTGTTGAAATCACCCATTAAAACCGTTGGAATATCGTCGTAGGCGTTGAGAATGTTACTAAGTTAGTCCCAGTAGGCTGTTTTTGCTGAAATGGTTTGTGGGGCATATACATTGATACAAATGAAATGTGTACTGGTGTTTATGGTATGTCCTTTGAAGAGTATCCAATTATTAGTGGTTATATGGCTGATAAGATAATATAATCTAGCCTCCCGTGAAATGAGAAGTCCTCCCGATTGACCACTAGACGGAGCATCAATCCACTTGTGTGTATTAGCATCCAAAGCATTTTGGAAGATATTACGAGCAATCAGGTTTTTGTTATCCTCCAAATTGAGAGGCACTAGCTAAAGCCCCGAATTACTGGTATGCAGATTTGTGGCTGCTGCATGTTTGTCAAAAGAATTCAGCTTGCTTCTTGAATATGTGGTTTTGGAGAAACTCTTAGCTGATTTGTTGCCACGGCTGCCCGAGGTGAATTTTTTGGGCCTACCTCTACCTTTTTTAATGTGCATTCTGAAGAGACCTTTGCAGAGTTTTAGATGTGCGCCCTTAGAGATGCTGCGGTGTGATTCTATTGTAGCAATTGGCTCTGCTTGGTAGTTAGTAAGGGATATATTTGTGTCACTGGAGCTGTCTGGAACAATATCCCTGTATGTTCCTTGGATATAACTTTCTGTGTCCTCTGATATAGCCAACAAATCAAGTCCCTTATCAGTCTGCGTAACGTCTATAGGGTGATTTGTTACTTCCCTGAAAGTGTCTTGTTGTGGGGCTGCTACCTCTTCAGATAGATCAAAAAAGGATGTTAGATCTAATGTGGTGCCACCAACAGCAGTGCGGCGTTCCAAAGAATCCCTACTACTGATTAGTTGTGGCTGAACAACTGGAATCACCGGATTGTATAGTTCCTGTGTTGAAAAATAGTATTCTGAGTGTTGTTTGGCTCTACCGGGGATGATCTGATGTCAAAGTCCATATTAATTTCAAGTTCTGTTTCAGAAATAGAGGTGTCTAGGGGTGGTGAAGTGTTGACGTTTGAGAGCTTCTGAATGGAGCGAGTTGCAGCACAAGTAATCTCTGTAATAGATACGGTAAAATGTTTATCAAAGTGTCACTGTAATGTTTTCCAAAATAGGTGTTGGGTGTGTAGTTTCGAATAACAGTGAAGAGATCCTCTTGTACATGCTCAAGAGCGTTAGAGCAAATGAGATTGCCCCATTTCTTAATAAGTAATCCAATTACCTTAGCATTCCAGGAAAAGATTGGGAGACCTAGGATTTGTATTTTCGCAATTCTCATAGAGATAATATCCTTAGTATCAGTGTATGTAACCCTGTGAAATACAAGATGTACCACATTAGTGTCGAAGTTGTCAAAAGCCTCTCTGTTCGAGAAAATGAGGAGGAATTTGTGGCTAGTGATTGGTTTGACTTGTATGAAATTGATGCCATAGATCCTTAGCTTCTCATGTATATTGTCAATAATGTTCGGGTTATGTGTTAGGCCAACCATACTATATTGCAGTGAATCTCTGCAAATTGCCTCCGAGAACCTCGAGATGTCAATTGGTTGGTTCTTGTGACTACCCATCACTTTGAAGGTCAAATTAGCTGCGACGACAGAAGGAGAATTGGGAGTTGGAATGTTGGTGTGTGTGGTGATAGGGGTGGTTGAAATGTTGACTAACGGATCTTTAGTAGAGGCAAAATTATGCCCAACACATTTAGGTGATGGTCGTCTTTTTGCTAAGTCAAACCCAAGTGACCTTCCAAAGAGTTTAATATTGCGAAGATCTTTAAGAATATTTGGAACCGGTATGTTGGGTTTAACCGCAAGGAAAACGAATCTATTGTTGTTTCTATCCCGCTTAGAAGGTATGTAAAGCATATAGAAGTATTTTGGGCCCTTGACAACATCCCAGATGTCTTTACCGGTTGCATTGGTTGGGAGGTTCCCCACAAAGATGTATGGGGTAGTCTCTGATGTGCGAGTACGTCTAGTAACGAGCTTCCATTGTTGATCGCCTTGCTCGGAATCTATAGTGCTATTTGTCGTTGCTGCTTCTAGATACGATTTGTACAGCTTATCATTGTACTTACAGATCGTTGTTTTGATCGTGGTATTACCTCGGGTTTGCAACTATCTGTGTTTAGCATATATATCATCACTCGCCTGTGCTAATCCATGTGAAGAGTTCGATTTTTGTGTGAGATTTGGGTTTGAAAAATTTTGAAAATGGCTACCGTTGGGCTCTCTCTCTCTCTCTCTCCCCCCCCCCCATGGCTCTTGGTTAAATGGTGAATACTAACAATAAGAGTTTATATTTTTTGTCGTGCCAAAATTTTGGTTCAATTCTAATTCATGCTCGAATTTTGTTAGAATATATATTCATTTATAAGACATATAAACTTAATTACTTAAAAAATATATTAATGTTTATATTTTAAAAAATGATTACATAAATTATTTATTCATCAAATTATGAAATTGCTAATATTTTTATTGGTGGGAATGGAGATGCAAGGGTTATTTAGGCAACATAATATAAAGGGTGTGCAACAATAACTTTTGGGTGTGCATATCACTACCCTAGAAATAATTACGTTTTGCACCCTACAATTATTAGCTTATAACCTGTGCGTTGCACGACTCCTTTTCTAATATCTATAATTATATTAATTTTTTAATATTTATATGTTATTAATTTATATACCAAATTATTGTTAAAAATTTGATATATATATATATATTGATCAAATGGAAACAAAAATTAAAATAGAAACTATAAACTAATCTTAGCCCTTGAATCAATCTAATCTAATGGCCCCGCTAGGGGCACCACACACAAATCCAATGCACCCTCACATACATAATCCCACCTAATTCCCTTCATTTTTAATTTGATTTTTCCCGTTAATCGGTGAGTTTTTTTTTTTGAAATCTGACTTCACTATATTTTTTCCATTTCCCAACGATTAGTTCGCATACCATATGTGCCATATTCTGACGCTATTTAGAAATTTTTTTATTTAGTTTCTAGTTTCTAACCTAAGTGTGGTTTCTATTAGAATAAGATATATATCTATACTATACTATTATAAGAGAAATAGGGTATATTTGGTAATTAGTTGGTTAGTTGGTTAACACCTTCCCAAAAATTATTATCACCATCCTAAAAAAACAAATTTTAATAAACCAAACCAAACCAAACCAAACATACCCAGTATATCCCGCTCAGAGGAGGGTCTGGGGAGGGTAGATTGTACGCATACCATACCCCCACTTTTAGAGCGGGGAGGCTGTTTCCATGAAGACCCTCGGCTGAGTGCACAACATATATAGAGTGTGGAAAATACAACGGAAATGATACGGAAATGGACAAAGATATACCTGAGGCCCATGACGTTCTCCACATGGGGCATACCTACCTGCGGGGATTGATGAGACTCCATCCTAAAAAAACAAATTTTAATATTAAATAAAAAAATTAAGAAATTAAAAATATTATAATATCTACACATTGAATCCATGTACACTACAATGACCTCCATTCACAAGGTTGCTATTAAGATATCAAACAAGAGTACACTACTGCCATACAAAACAAATTAAAATATATAAGTAAAATTACTTAAATTAACATTTATATAATATTGTAATTCACAACAAAATTATCACCACTAAATTCAAATTGTATCACTGTATCATATTAATTTATGTATGGTTATATTTTATTCAAATTGAAACATTAAAGTTTGGTAATCGCTCCATTGACACTATACTTCTTTTTTATACTCGGATTTTATTACTTAATCATTGCTATTTGGATCCAAAATAAATTTTAAACACATCTTTTAAATCTACTTATTCTAATTATTTAATCAATTTCTTATTTAAGATTTACTATAACAGGTCTACTTTAATCTTAATAATTTTTAATGAAATTTTTAAGATGTAAAATTTGTAGGGTTAAAATTTAAAATTATATGATTTTTTTTATTAATTATATATATGTTGTTCTTAATGTTTTCAGAAAAAATATAGAAAAATGATAATCCTTCCATCACATCCAATTTTTTACATTGGGGTTGGGTAATCCCAATTGCTAGTATAAGCTAATATATATATATATATATATAGAGAGAGAGAGAGAGAGAGAGGAACCTAAGATAAATCTTAGGTAATTTCCTAAAATTTTAGTACAAAATAATAGAATGTCATTAAACATTTTGATTGAATCTTGATTTTACAAAAATACCAATTCCACGTTTGCATATAAAATTATTTGTATTTCACCTAACTTACCTAAGATGTATATTAGGTTCGCTAATCTCATATATTTATATGTATATATATATATATATATATATATATATATATATATATGTAATTTAATATTTGTACTCTATCTTGATTTCTTAAAATTTGATTTAGACGATTTTACTGTTCACGTGAAATTAACAAAATAATGTTTAATTTATTGATGGTGACTAAAACTACGTAGAAACAAAATAGAGAAGAAATTGACGATTTTTTACGTTAAAAATTCTGTTCGATTTATGAAATCTACTTATATTTCGTTTTGATTATCAAAATACCCTTCTTATTATTTGAAGATAATTCTACCAACAACCATATATAGTTTTAATAATGAATGTAAGAGTGATTTTGTCTAAAACTTTGGTAATAGGTAGTTTGGTTTTTAGTACGACAAAATAGAAAAGAACCGTTAGATCATAAAATAAACAGATGAAAAATGATAGATCTATCATAAAAAATATTTTATTTTTTAACAAGTAAACTAAAAAGTGTATTTATATTGAAATACAAAAAAGTGTATGTCAATGATTTAAATCATATAATTTGGTTTTCTACATTGAATAGAATTATCAATGTAGTTCTTCTACACTGAATAGGATTAATGTAAAAATTCGTAATTATATTTTTCTTGATATTATGAGTGTTTATATTTCCATAATAATTGTGAAATCATCACTAAAATAATGATAATTTTGCGAGCTTCGCGTGGGCCGTAAAATCATCCAAATCTGATTTTTAGATCTCAAGATAGAGCCAAAATAGTAAATATCAACTTTTTAATATTACTAAAAATTAAATAAAATTCAATTGTATCATTTTTTTAATTATATCCTTTTCATATTATAATTTAACTTTTAAAAATTTAATTTTAATACACAATTTTTTAATTATATCATTTTTAGATTATAATTTTCTTTTTAATATGATATAATCTTGAATGTCTATTTTTTAAAAATATTATTTTCGACGATTGAGATTATTTTGGTAGTATAATGACCAAACCAAAAAGACCATACGCTTATTATATATAAAATATAATTATTCAAAATCAATTTTGTATAGATACTTTGAGAAAAACAATTTACTACCCTTAACTTTCGTATATGAATTCAATGTGCACCGTCCGATTTCTAAGTTGACCATCTATGATTTTTAGGCGACCGAAAAATCAATTACGTATCGATTTTAGGGGTCCCGAAAAAAAGTTATGCAAAAATCATGAAATTAATTCTAAAATTATTTTTAATTATTATAGTGACATAACCAAAGTTCCAAGTCAAAATAACATGTGAAGGTATTTTATTCAAAAATATTTTGATAAAATGTCCTTACGTGACAGAATAAAATACATTAGCCGTTTACCGTAACTTGTCGATACTTTGGCTAAAGTTTGGACTTGAAATATATTCAAATATAATATTTCTCAAATAATAATGACTATGAAATCCTCGGAGATTTATTTTGAATATTTTAGAGTTTTATCCAATTTAAATGAAAACTATTATAGGTTCCGGAATAAAATCTATTTTTATTCTTTTGGCAAGTATTTAAACAAGGAATTTTGAAAATAAATCTTTGAAAAATATATCGAATATATTTGAGAGTAAAACATTTGGAATGAAGACTATTTTGAATAAAATATTTATTTTTGGTCCGAAAAATCAGTGCTCAGAATATTTCGATATTTGTGCCGTCTAGACTGTGCCTTTAAATGTATCACAAGTAACTTAGACTAGGAAACGTCATTTCATCGACATTCCTTATCCAAATTAACATTTCTTATCCAAATTAGTGATTGGTACTAGAAAAATTTTTGTCAGATTAACTCGTCACTTGTTTATGTCACTTTGAATAAACCTAATGGAGGATTTATTATGTTATTTAGTAATTTTCTATATCTAATTTAATTTTCACTTTCATACTGGATAAATCACCAAAACCTACAAGTGAAAGACTGTCACACAATCTTCCCAAAAGACTGTCTCACACTAATTGTAATTACGTGGTAATTTTTAACAGTCGGACACGAGTTCAAATTATATACTTTTATATATAATAATTGTAAGGGGTCTTATCCATTTCTTTTTAATTACGATCGTTGACCAAAGGAGTATATATTGTTGGATTTTAAAATAGATAAATGTGACTCGTTAAATCTAAAATTTAAAAATTTATTTGATTGATTTTATGATTATATTGTAGGTCTTCTAAATTAAATAGAATTAAATCTAATATTAGAAATTAAGTTTATTGAATTGATCACGACAAAAAAATAATTAATTCAGTTGATAGTAGGATTATATTGAATAAGAAAAAGAAAATTTTAATAATTTTAAACCAAATATAAGTAAGTTTTTTAAATTGAGTAGAATTCTCAATGTTAAAATTCGTAACTTTTTTTTTTATCTTCAAGTTCAGAGTAGTTTCACTTGGATAATAATTTTTAAACCATCACTAAATTAAAAATAATTTCTTGAGTTTTGCATGACCTATAAAATCATATGAATCTGATTTTTAGAGCTCAAGATAAGGTAAAAATTGTTAATTGATCTCGTGAAATCTAATAAATGATAATTTTTTTATATTTATAGTCATATTGGTTGCTTTTTTTTCTAAGTCTTTTAAATTTAAATTTTTTTCATTTTCTTTAGTAAAATATTAAATAAAAATCAAATTTAATATAAATAAATATTAATATTAAAAAAATTTATTTAAAAATATATTTTATATAATTATAAATATTTAAAAAAGAACCGTATGCACATTAACCAAGTTTAACCCACTCCCAAGGGGGGTGTTCTCCCCAGTTGCCGAAAAGAGACATTGATCTTTTTAACTCTTTTTTTTTACGCTTTTTTTTTTCGTTCCCAACGGTGACTTTGTGCCTTGTGCCTATACATGGCCAAATCGGAACCGGAACCGGAAAACTGGATCGGACCGGACCGGGTCAAAACCGGTCAAAACCGGCCCGAACCGGAACCGGCCCTAAACCGCCGGTTTATTTATTTTAAAGGTTCAGGTTCAGGTTTGTGTGTATTGAAACCGGTGAACCGACGGTTCGAACCGGCGGTTCAAATCGGCGGTTCGAACCGGTGGTTAATCATTAGTAATGACTGGCTATGTATTAATGTAGTATAGATTATAAAAATTATTGTAATAAATTTTATTGTTTGTTGTATTCTTGTAAAACATTTAAAATTTATTGTAATATATTTTATTGTTTGTTGTATTCTTGTAAAACATTTAAAATTTATTGTAATATATTTACTAATGTTTTAATAAAAAAAAATTACCAATGAATTTAACATTAAATTAATTTACGTGAAAGTACCACTTAATAAAAGTGAAACTATTATATCCTTGAACTTTTAAAACGGTTTGCATCTTACAAATTTTAAAAAATTACTTAGCATTACAATACTTCTAAATTATAATTCATTCCATCCAAATTCAGAAAAACTTATCGTATCGAAAAAAAATGTATCAAGTATAATGTATATATAAGGTTCAAACCGGAACCGGAACCGGATCTTGAACCGTGTCAAAACCGGGTCAAACCCTGAACCTGAACCGTTTGAACCGGAATCGGTGGTTTATATCCTGTTAAGGTTTAGGTTCCGGTTCAAGATTTTTACAAACCGGAACCGGCGGTTCACGAACCGGAACTGGCGGTTCATGAACCGTGGCCATGTATACTTGTGCCCACAGCCTACATGGGAAATACAAATTTAAAACATTTTTTACTTTACCGTAACTTGTACTGTCCCGTTTTACAATAATGGTATTCTCCGGGGAAAAAGAATTATGTTTGTTTCCCCCTATATAAATATAAATATTTTCAATTATCCAGAAAATTGCATAACAATTAATAAAAAGTGTGCAAGGATCTAAAATTGATACTATTATGTCCTTAGAGCACCTCCAAAGGCGTTAGCTAAAAATGATTGGCTATATTACATAAAATATTGATTATGTAAATTTTGTCGAACCTGTAAGATATTGTGTTCCGATGGTATTGTCTATAATGATTGGCTATATTTTAAAAATGGTATGTTATTAATATTTCAAGTTGTTATTAATGGAATATATAATTTTAATATAGAAATAAGTGATGTGGCAATTCACTACAGGTCTCTAGAGGTTCGACAAATATAGCCAACATCAAGAGATTATCTATAATTATAGATAACAGTTTTGTCCCATTGGAGTGTAAATATTTTTACACATTCTTTATAATTCTTATTTATGGTAATTAAATTTAAAATTTACCTAAGGGGTCTCTCCCATTGGAGATGCTCTTACATATGTAAGAGAAATCTTATTGGTTTTTAGTGCCGGAACAATATCGACCGTTAAATTTAATTTTTTAAAAATAAGTGATCAAGATTCAAGTTTATATCAAATAAAAAGAAGAAATTTTTATCTAAAAACGATATAAGTTGAAAGATGTTATATTCGAATTGAATTTTTTTTAAATCTAAACTAAAAAGTAGTTGTAATTTAATAAAGAGACTATTTTAAATAATAGGTAAATTATATTCAATTATATCCTAATATATAATAATCGTAATAGGTATTTTATCCATAATTTTGGTTACTGTATCACCAAAATAATATTAATCGTTGTATCTAATATTTTTCAAAATAGACGATCAAGATTATATCACATTAAAACGAAAATTATAATCTAAAAATGATACAAATACAAAAAGTTGCATTAGAAGTGAATTTATAAAGAAAATTATAATCTAAAAAGGATAAATTTTAAAAAAGGTTGTATTAGAATTGAATTTCAAAAAGAAAATTATAATCTGAAAAGGATATAACTAAAAAAAGTTGTATTATAATTGAATTTAATTTTTTTTATTAGTATAAAAAAATTCATATTTACTATTTGGACTCTATCTTAAGATCTAAAAATAAGATTTGGATGTTTTTACAATCCACATGAAGCTCATAAAATTATCTTTAATTTAGTGATGATTTAATAATTATTACTCAAATGGAAACATTTAGAATCTCAAGAAAAAATATAGGGATATTCTCTTTGGTACACTTGTAGAATTAGCTTTTGCCAATGGTACCATCACATTTTTGACTTCTATACATGGTACACCTGACATATTGTTTCTGTCTTAGTCGTACCCTTTTTTAAGTAAAACGTTAAACATCGTTTAACCACTGTTAATGACTATTAAAAATAAAATTAAATAAAAAAGAATAAGCTTAAAATAAAATTAAGTTTTAAGTACGCGACAAAGACCCGACTCTTCATTCTCATTCTATCGGGTTAGGGTTTGAGCGAAAGAAGGGGAAAATAGGCGATTCTATCGACTGCTAATCGAACACATCAATTAGGGTGGAAACAATTTACAATCTTCAATCTACTAACAGGTATGCCTTGTTCGAACATATGTACCGTGTATGTATTGTGTGTGTATATATAATATCTCTGTGTATATATTGTGTGTGTATGTATAATATCTCTGTTTATGTCATATCTGTGTATGTATAATCGACTGTATGTATATGTACTGTGTATAATCGAAATCGTTATATGTGTAGTATCTGTGTATATTGTGCGTTTTTATGTTAAAATTAGGGCTTTTGATACTTGCAGAATGGGAGATGGTCATAAAATTCTGAGAATAAACTGGAGGGGTCAGTATGTTGATCTAAGATTTGAGGTAGACAAATGTACATTATTAGATGTTGTTATGACGTATGAGGATGAAGTTAAGAAACGGGGTTGGAAACTGAATTACCATTATCCTACCTTTGGTTATTCATTTGAAATGAAACATCACGTTTTACTTGTAGACAGTGATCTTATGACAATGTTTAAGAGATTATCTGGGAAAGAAATGATAAACATATGGGTTGGGACAGCTTTAAAACCGAATGCTTTATACAAACTTGTCCTAAATTTGAAACGAGAAGGGGAAATTAAGAAAATTTCTGATAATGTGTTGGATGAAAGGGGTGATACAGTGGTGGGTGATACAGGGGTGGGTGATATATGGGTGGGTGATACAGGGGAGGGTGATGAACTACCTGGACTTGATCAGCTTGAAGATACCTCAGTTGATGTTGTGAGGCCAAATCCTAGAGCTAAACCTAACCCAAAAGGTATCCCTAAACCAAAACCAAAGCGTAAAGCTAAACCTAAAGCAAAAGCTTCTTCTATAAACCTACCACCATCCCCAGTGTCACCTAAAACAGCCTTTGAGGCTTTACCAATCAGAAGGAGTCCACGATTTTCTCCCCAAAATACCTCTGTCATTGAGCCTACTGCTAAAGGAAGCACAAATACTAATCACTGCTCATTTGCAAGGAAAATTCCCAGAAGTACTGCAAGAAAGAAGGGGTTGTATTTGGAATCACAAAATGTGCAAATGTCAACCACAAATGGAAGTGAAAGCATGAAATCAAGTGAAAGCATGAAAGCTACAACATAACAAATGAATGTTAAGAGAAAGGTTTCATTCAATTGTGATGATAAAAGGGCTAATTCTGAGTTAGAAGAATCTGGAGGAGAACATGATCATGAGGCTGATTCTGAAGAAAATGTGTTGCTAAGTGGAGATACACCTGCAGATGAAATGGAAGAGATAAGAAAGGTCCAGAAAGTGAAAGACAATTATAAACCTGGGAAATGGCATGACTTCATAGATGATGAGAATGACAATGACTACTCTCAACTTCTATATAAAAATGGAGAAATATATGATGACAAAGACTTTGGAAAGATCAGCTTAAAGCCTTGGTTGCTTTTTATGGACAAGGTTCATTTCAAGGCTACACTTAAGGATTACTGCATCTAGGAGGGGTTTGCTATTATTGTTTTGGCAGCAGACAACTTAAGGTACACAGCAACTTGTCATGCTGAGTGTTGCAAATGGAGGATACATGCAAGTAAGCTGCAAGATGGAATCACATGGGCAATAAAGAAGATTGAACCAAATACTCATACATGTAGGGGTTTGGAGATACATAATCCACTAGTTGATGTTAAGTGGGCTGCTGAAAAACTCATGGAGGACATAAGGGCTAATCCAGACATACCAGGGAAAGCTTTAAATGAACTACTATTTCAGAGGTATGGAATCTACATGAAACTATCAACTCTGTTTAGAATGAAGAGGTATGCAGTTGAGAAACTATTTGGTGGTCATGATCAATCTTACAAGGATTTGACAGCCTATACTGAGGTTATTTGTGATACAGCCATGACCTGGTTTGCTAACTTAGGGGATCCATGTACCTGGAGCAAACACATGTTTGATCCCAATGTTTTCAATGATTCAAACACCTCCAACTTTGTTGAAAGCTTCAACTCTACACTTGGAGTTGAGAGGAGTAGGCCAGTGCTATCTTTGCTTGAAGGTAAATTCCAATCAACTATTATTGTCCAACTTTGTAGACTTGTACATTTCTTTACTAATTACAGTATACTACTTTTTTTGTTTATAGGTATTAGAAGAGTTTGTATGGTTAGAATAGCAACAAGGCTTGAAAATGAAAAGACTTGGAATGATGAAGATGTATGCCCAAAAATTGTTAAAGCTCTTAAAGATATAAGCAAGGGGACTATCAGCTGTAAAGCTTACATGTCCAAGCCTGGTGAATATGAAATTCATGAAGGTAAATCACAGTTTCCTCTATCACTGAATAGTAAGTTGTGTTCATGTGGAGCTTGGTAGCTATCAGGTATACCATGTAGGCATGCTGTTAGGGCAATGTTGCATGCAAAGATTGACCCCCAAAAAGTTATCAGCTCTTGGTATTCAGTGAGGACATACAAGCAAGCATATAGTTTCAACATTAATCCCATTGCTGATAAGGAAAACTGGCCAGAATATGAAGGCATCCCTAATGTAATGCCACCAACAATGAAAAAGGGAGTTGGTAGGCCAAGTAGGAACAGGAGAAGAGAAGAAGGTGAAGATCAAAAGGGAAAAAGAAGCAAGACTGTGAAGTGCACAAAATGTGGCCATTTTGGACATAATGCTAGAACATGTAAGGGAGGACCCACTGGAAAGGAAATGAACGCCACTGAATCTAATGCATCACTGCTTGTTAGACATCCAAGGGTCAGAGATCAATCTAATGCAGCCAAAGCTGCCAGAGCAGCAAACAAAGCAGCAAAAGATGCAGCCAAAACAGCAGCTGAGGGTACCTCCTCAAGGACCTCAATAAGGAAAAGGAAGGCTGGAAATCTAAGGAGTGCATCATAACCCTCTGTCCTTACTGCATCACAATCTCAGCACCAGAAGTGAACCTGTTTATGATAGACTAGTCCTATGCTTTTGTTAGTTTAATTATGCTCATGGTAGACATATTATGCTTTTGATGTAAATTTTGAATTCTGATGATGGTAGACATATTATGCTTTTGATCCGAATTCTAATGATGGTAGAAGTGAACTGTTTATGTCATGAATCGTATTTTATCAAGGCGCCGTGTTTTTGTGGTTTTCATAGCATTTTAAGTTTCCAGTGTTCTGTATAGGTTTTTTGGCGCCAGATTTCTGTTTTAAAACTGGTTTGGATGTGTTTTTTGTGGTTTGGATGTTTTTAAACTTTTTGTTAACAGCTGCCTAACAGAAGGGTACGACTAAGACAGAAATAATATGTCAGGTGTACTATATACAGAAGCCAAAAATGTGATGGTACCATTGGCAAAAGCCAATTCTACAAGTGTACCAAAGAGAATATCCCAAAAATATAAATACGAATTTTTACATTAATTTGATTCAGTGTAGAAGTCCTACATTGATAATGCTATATATTCAATGTATAAAACCTAATTATATATGATTTAACTCATTGATATATACTTTTTCGTATTTCAATATAAGTACACTTCTTAGTCTATAAAATAATAAAATATAAAACATTTTTTTATGCTAGATCCAATGGTTTTCATCTATTTCTTTTAAGATCTAACGGTTCTTATTTATTGTTAATGCAGATTTTCATTATGGACGGGCATCATGATGACAGGTATTTGTATAGAGTTTTAATAGATTTCCATGGCCATTAATGGAGAAGATATAGTTTTTGATAGTTTTTAGACTGCGCTTGAGAGTTTATTCTAAGAAAGAGCCTCTAGAATCTCAGGTGTCATCTTGGATCCCCCTCAAGGTGCCTATGTATCTTTATATTTATAAAGAATCAAGTCAACGTAGTTCTATTAGGATCTACTACTTTCTCCAAAATAAAGTTCTAGTTAGAATAATACTCCTATTCTTTAGGAGCAAGTCACCTACTTGTAATGAGTTTACTCATTTATAATATTTCCCATTATTGGGCTTATTTAATATGGACTGATACCCATAAGGGATCGAACTTATATCGTATCAACATGTTCCCAGAATTTATTGGAGGTTTCCTTCGATGAATACTTAATTAAAGTATTTTTCTTCAACAACGGCATTTTCGGGATTCTCGATCTATGAAATTGAGTTTGTTCGACAATGTGTCAATTTGTCCCTACATTATGATTTTTGTTATACTGTAAATTTTGACTATTCATGCATATGTTTATTAGATAATATATCTATACTCTTTGTTTGTTTTCAGTTCATTAACTTATATATGGCTTACAACATAAATTATAGTTCTAACCAGTTTTGTATTTTTTTAGATTAAAAAGTTTATTAATAAGAAAGCTGCAACTTCTGTTATATTGTTTTTCTAATTTCCAGAATTCTTAACTTACATTGAAAAAAATTTCGCCGATATTTTAGAAGACTATACGATTTTACTCAATCTAACATGTTTACATGCACTTACAAAAACTACTCTAACGCAGCATCATTTCAATTACGACTAACATCAGGAAGCAAATGTAAACTACTACTTACGATAAACCAAAATGTAACCAATATTCACATACATGCACAGGAAATGTAAACACGAAAGAAATAATTTCATACGAGTGACATTACTTCCACAGGAAAGACAGCAAAAGTCTTACTACGTTCACATACATCGATTGCTAATACATAAATACTTCGATTGCTAATACATAAATACTTCCATTGCTAATACATACTTAGAACATTACATCCCCCACAAACTTCAAAAGCTTTTCTAAAACATACGTGTACAAACTTCATTTCTTCATCTGCTTCCTCATCTGTGACAATTCAATTCGCAAGAGCTGAATCTCCTCACCAAGTAGTTGTTGCTGTTGTTGAAGTTCACACTGAAATCTTGATAGGTTTTTGTTAGTTCTTTGAGTTGCTGTGCCATGATTCCAATGTTCACATTGAGATTAGTTAAAGCTTTCTCAACATTTTCACCGCTATCTGCTTCATACTCATCGATCTGCCTCATGAGTTCATCATCTGAATCGAAAAAGCTATTCCCGGAATCACTGTCTCAAACAATCATAATTGTACATGCAAATTAGTTAGATAAGAAGCTAATTGTACATGCAACAAAGAAATGAACAAAAAAATTTACATGCAACATTAGTTGTTACAAAGAAACATGTAATTACATAAGAAATTTGAAACATACACTGGGAAACTTGATGACGCCATTGAAGAAGAAAAAGGTAGCAATATTCTTACTCAGAACAAACAAGAGAGAGTTTTTTACTGTGAAGTGAAGTGAAGAGATAGTTTATACTTTGAAGGTAGATATAGTGGGTAGTGTAAGACTTTTTAGTGCCCCAAACAATTATGATAACTTGAACACGCCAGCAGCTAAAGCACACGGCTCAAGATGCAAAGTGGAAAGGACTAATAAAATTGTACAGTTAATTTTATCATTTAATTAAAATGAATGAGTGGTCATTCAATAGGTAGGTTACAATAACTCTCTTATTACAATATTCTTATTTCAATATATATTTTTTATATCATTGACAAATTGATATAAATATATATTATTCGTAAAAATTTAGTCAAAATGAAGCAAAAATAAAAATGTAGAGCATAATTTTAATATAATTACCATAAAAATTTATTATATAACTAAACATATTATTACATTCTAAATCATGTTACAATACATATTATTAAAATTTATGACAAATTCGATATTTAAAATTGACATATAATTAAATACCCGATCAACTTTGGCATATGTAACATACTCTTAACGTAACATTTTTAGAATATTACTCTTAACATTCATGGAACCATTGGTTGGATAAGTCTTTAATACAGATGTAAAGAAAAAGAGTAGAGCAAACTAGGAGTACTGAAACAATATCTGAAGAAACGGAGAAGATTCGAAGAAACGCAAAAAAGGTATAATTGCTTTCCTACTTACCTTATTAATTAACAACAAAAAGCAGCAGTACTGGGGAATAAATATCATATCTTGGATGACTCAGTATGTTGTTCTCAACTATTTTCATTAAATGCATATTCATGATAAATAGGTCGGATAATTCTTGTACTTTCCTTTATTATAGAACAATCGAATGCATGCTTTCATAAACACAAAAAATGCTGAGAAGTTAGAAGAAGAAATTACTGAAGGGGAAATTTACACCTTATCAAACTTCAAAGTCAAACATTACTTAGGTGACGAAACTTTTTGTGCTGTGAGAACTGATAAGCATATCTATTTTACTGAGCACACAAAATGTACTAAGAAAATCTCAGATGGATTGCAAATTGAACGGTACACTTTTGATTTGTTTGCCTTGGAAGAAATTGAAAAAAGTGCACAAGACAATCGTTACTTAATCGGTAATTAAAAAATTTTTACGTACCAAATTTAGCAAGCAACAAATTATGTATACTAACAAATTCATCAATCAGATGTTGCTGGAATTTTACAAAATCTAAAACCTATGGTGTCCACTATGAAGAACAATGTGGAGACAAAGAGGCTCATGTTCGAGCTAACTGATGGAAGGTTGCTCAACACTAAATTTGTTAAATTATTTCTTATCATTTACTCTAATTAAAATTGAAGTGTCTATATCATGCAGGTCCACTATGAATGTCACACTGTTTAATCAATTTGGAGAAGCTCATGAAGCTGAATTGGAGAAAGTGGAAAATGATCGAGTTGTTATCATAATATCAGCTGCCAAAATCAATGCCTATGATGGTAAATTCAATTTTGCATAAATCAGTACTACAATTTTTATATTTACAGAACACTCATGTATATGTTTCAGGGAAGATCAATCTCACCAACTACCCAGCAACAAGACTTTATGTTAATCCTGATCACTATTGTGTACCTTACTTGAGAAAAAGGTACTTAATTTACATTTTTTTAACTATATAATTTACTTAGACACTTAACAATTTATTTGATTTACAGTTACGAAGATAGACCAATGTTGAACATTTCAAGTGATGAGGAGGAAGAAATAAAAAAAATCATTTCTATATCTGAAATCCAATCATTAGGAGTTGACTTTATTGAGGTTGGTGTTATTCTACTAATTACATTGAAATTTAATCCATACGTGAAAGGCTTATGACTCAGCCTATTTGTAGTTAGAGGATCCTAATCAACTTAAACCAAATTGTAATAAGTAAATATACATATGAACTGTCACAGGAATCTCAAGAAGTATTATCTGTCAGAAGAAAGAAGAAAAGTCAATCTATAGTTTTGATGTCGTACACTTGAAGACGATTCAGTTATCTGATCAAGCCCCAGTATAGCATTGAAGCGAATGGATTCATTTGAACAGTGACAGAGATTTTTCGAATGATAGTTTGAATGTCAGTTACAGTACAAGAGAATTGAGAGAAGAAACAAACCACAACCTAAAGTCAAAAGTGAAGAAGCATCATTGAAGTTAGTCGTTCATGAACCAGACAGTACATCGAACGTCAACACAAGTCAGTGGTAATTCTTTACTACCTTCAGTGGTTTGTAAGAATTAAATTAATTATTTATTGATTTAATTAAATTCATTTATAATTGATATAAATCATTTAGTTGATTTAATTAAATGAATTAATTCTAGAAGAATTAATTTATTTATTAAATTAATTATTGTATCAATTAAATGTGAATTGGATAATCATTAATTAATTAAATGGATCAATATGACTTAAAAGGAAAAGGATTGGATTATGTCTTGGTGAAGACAAAATCGGTATGACCTAAATTATGTCATACCGAGAAGCTTCAACATTATGTCTTACCGAGAAGCTTCAACATTATGTCTTATCGAGCTAAGCTTCTGGATTATGTCATACCGACTGAAGATTGCAGTTTAGGTCATACCGAGCAATTTCAGATTATGTCATACCGAGCCAAAATATCCTGATTAAGTCATACCGACCACCTGCCAGCTGTTTTAGGTCATACCGAACTTTTATTAAGTCATACCGACCAGGTTTATGTCTTAATGGAGGTTTGTGTAAGTCTTAATGAAGAAAAATTAAGTCTTGGAAGCAGATTAAGTCATGCTGGAGCAGTTAAATATCCTACAAAAAGCTAGCAAGACTTGTTGCTGATATAAAAGAACCAAAGACAGCAGATTATGTCATAACTGAAAAACACAGCAGAATATAATTCCATCCAGCAGATTTTCTCTCAAGAAACTCAAGAACATCAAAGCCTAAACAATTCCTAGAAATTCAAGTTCTTCATCTTTGTAATATTCTATCCGATAGAACTTGATTACTTGTGATTCTTGTACTACTAGCGAATTAAGTTTCCTAGTTCTTATCTTGATCATTATTAACTAAATTAGAAAAGTTCATGTCGAATTTTCTAATTAGTTATTAACATCTTGATAAGTTGTTATACTGATTTTGTAACACCACATCAAGTTAATATACAGTTATATTCAACTTGAAAAATTGTGTTAAGTAATTCCGCACAAATTTATCTTTGCTAAAATATTATCTAACGGACAAATTTCGATAAAAAGGTAAAGATTGTATTCAACCCCCCCTTCTACAATCTTATCGGACCTAACAATTGGTATCAGTGCCGATTGATTGATACACAAATCAAAGATCCCATTTTACTCGATTAAAAATCATCCCCGAATTTTTTAACTCTCTTAAAAAATTCATCATGTCATCTAAAGTTGGAACTGTGAAAATTCCCATATATGACAAAAACAGTTATGATATGTGGAAGAACAAAATGTTAATGTTCCTCGAGGTTGCAAATCCTAAATACATGAAAGTCTTATCAGAAGGACCAATAATACCTTTTGGATTAATTTCTGAAGTTGTTATTGATGGAAAAGTTGTTGCCCCCGCAAGGTTTGTACACAAAGATTCTTCTGAATACACTCTTGTTGAAAGAGAGGAAGCTGGACTTGACATTAATTTAAGACTGATCTTAATAGATTCTCTAGACTCTGTAATGTACAGTCATGTGATAACTGCAAGACTGCAAAGCACATGTGGGAAACCATTGAAACTGTGAATGAAGGAACAGAGGAAGTTAGGGAGAATCGTCTAGAAATTTTGACATCTGAGTATGAACACTTTCGATCAGCATCCAATGAAAGTATTCAAGATGTGTTTGAAAGATATAACAAACTTGTCAACAATTTACAGATGCATGGAAAGTACTACACTCAGAAAGAGATCAACAGAAAATATCTACTGTCAATGCCTGTTCATCTAGAACATAGGATTACAGCTATAAGAGAGTCGAGGAATCTAAGTGAAATTACTGTAGAAAGACTCTTTGGCGTTTTAAAAACCTATGAACCGGAACAATCTCAACAAAAGGAGATTTATGGAAAAGGAAGAGTTGCTAATACTTCTACAGCTCTTATTGTTGAGAACAAACAGGAAGTGGAAGATAAGGTTATTCAATCTTATAGTGTTGACAGTGGCAAGCTTGAAGTTGTAGTTGGTCAAACGAATGCTAGTCCAGATGAAGGAGACTTCTATTCGTTAGAAGAGCTAGATCAGTTGGAAGATGAGTCCATGGCTTTGTTGGTAAGGAAATTCAGTAACTTCAGATTCAGGAAGAATCCCAAGTTCAGGTACAAATCTAACTATAACAGGTTCCAGAGAGGAGGTTCTTCATCCTCAAGTAACAGAGGAGGTTACAAAACTGGAACAGTTGAAAGAAGTAAAATTAGATGCTACAACTGTAATGAACTTGGACATTTCGCTACTGAATGTCAAAAGCCAAAACAAAACCAAAGAAAAGACTTTGGATTTGAGAAGAAGAAGACAGGTAAAGTCTATGTGGCTGCTGGAAAGAGTTGGGATGATACAGACTCTGAAGAAGAAGAGTATGGCAATCTTGCCCTGATGGCAAAATCTGATAACTCCAGTGGTACTTCATCTGAGGTATCATGTTCTGAAAGTCAATATATTTATCAACTTAGTGATTCACTAGGTTATGATAATAGAGATATTGAAAGGATCAATTTGTTAAATACAGATCTTAGAAATCAATTATCAGAATTACACGATGTACAAAATTGCCATGATAAACAAAAATCAGAAATAAGAATTCTAAAAGAACTTGAGAGGTCTCTAGCGTTGATAGTGGTTCAACAACGTGAGACAATAGCTGAACTAGAAATAAAGGTTAGTGCTACTTATAATTCATGTAAAGTGGCTAAAGAGTTGTTTAACCAACAAGCTATTAATCAAACCGTAGGAATTGGGTTTGATTATAATGAAGCTATTGGACGAACAAGCATTATTACCCCTAATCGTGTCAGTGCTGTAGAAAGGGGTATACCAATAGTGCTTAAGGGTGTTAGTAACCCACTCTTTAAGACATCCATAGCAGAACCTTTGGATACAACATCTTTAATCATTAAGGAAGAGATGCGCATTGAGGATGTAGCTAATGGCGTAGTCTTAGAAAGTAATAAAGTTGTTAAAAATGATGAAGATTGAAAGTCTGTGTTTAAGAAAACAGAAAGAGTTGGTGAGTCTACTAGTTCCTTGAAAACTAGTAGTAGAAGTAACAACATGAATAAATGCAACAACATATCTACCATGCATGCTATTCCTGTTATTGATACTGCTCATAAGAAATGCAATGCTGTTAATTGCATGTCTTGTGCTTTTAATATAATGTCTGCTTACTTTAACGGTAATCATGCATGTGTTGATAAGAATGCTCCTAGACAGCATATGAGCAGAAATAATCATGTTAGATCCAGGACTGTAACACCACCTAATTCTAAGACTAGGACTCCAAGTCCTTCTCAGGATATGGTGAAGACATGGTTACCCAAGCTGAAACCAAAACAAGTTAAAGCTGTTTACAGGGTTAAATGTCCAGTACCTGAAGAAAATGTTGTTAAAATAAAAAGTGTTGCTTTGCCTGATAAAGGCCAATTCTTTAAGTACTCTAGACCCAATCAAATTTGGGTTCCGAAGAAAGTCTAACCAATTTGTCATTGCAGGGTTTAAAACAGGTTGAACGAGTCATGTGGATTCTGGACAGTGGATGTTCAAGGCATATGACCGGAGATAGAGCCCTGCTGATAAATGTGGTAGAGAAGGCCGGCCCAGTCGTTACCTTTGGAGATAACAGCAAAGGTAAAACTGATGGATATGGCAGATTAGAAGCTGGAAATGTTATCGTTGAAGATGTCTCTCTTGTGAACGGCCTTGAGCACAATTTGCTCAGTATTAGTCAATTCTGTGACAAAGGTTATGAAGTTCATTTCAACAAAAAGAATTGTCTAATATCACACAAGAGAAATGAAAGGCCGCAGTTGACTAGAGTAAGAAAAGGAAACTTGTACATAGCCAATATGAACTCTGGAAGCACAGAAGAAATTAGATGTTTTTATTCAAAGGCATCCACTGATGAAAGTTGGTTATGGCACAAGAAACTTTCTCACCTAAACTTCAAAACAATGAATTCTCTAGTTAAAAGAGAATTGGTGAGAGTTTTACCTTCGATTGAATTTACTCAGGAAGGCCTATGTGATGCATGTCAAAAAGGAAAGTTAAAAAGGGCAACTCACAGGAGCACTAACACATCATCAATAACTGAACCATTACAAATTCTCCATATGGATTTGTTTGGTCCAGTTAGTGTGATGTCCATGTCAAGAAAAAGATATGCTCTAGTGATTGTTGATGATTTCTCAAAATTCACATGGGTACTTTTTCTGAACTCAAAAGATGAAACTCCACAACTGGTAGTTGATCACATTAAGTTAATTGAGCTGGACTCTAATCGTCCAGTAAGAGCTATAAGGTCAGACAACGGAACTGAATTCAAGAATGTAGTTCTGAATGACTTTTGCACTGAAAAGGGTATAACTAGACAGTACTCGGCTCCCAGAACTCCTCAGCAAAATGGGGTAGTTGAAAGAAAGAATAGAACCTTGATTGAAGCTGCACGTACTATGCTAAGTGAATCAAGGCTTCCATTGAGCTTTTAGGCTGAAGCTGTCAACACTGCATGCTATACCCAGAATCGAACACTTATCAATAAAGACTTAATGAAGACACCATATGAAGCTCTACATGACAAGAAACCAACTCTCAAGTACTTCCATTTATTTGGGACAAAATGCTTTGTGCTGAAAGAAGGAGATGATCAAGGTGGTAAATTTGAAGAAAAAGCACATGAAGCAATATTTATTGGTTATACTAGAAGACCCTACAAAGTGTATCTTATTGATCAACAGAAAACAATGGAAAGTGTCAATGTTACATTTGATGACACAAAACTCCCAAGTATCCAAAATGAAGATCCATCTGAAAAGCTTAAGTTTGATGACATGTCAGACTCAGATTCAGATGATGACAATCAACCTGACGTTGTTGCTGATAATAATAATCCAAATGTTGGTGGTAATGATCAAGGTGATGCTGGTGAAAACAATGATAATTTTCAAGACACCACTGATACTCTTGAACCATCAACAAGTCAAACTGGCAACAACTCAGGGGGAGATAATGAAGGGTCAACAAGTCATACTCAACATCTTACTGAAGATCAAGGCGAATCATCAAGATCAATTCTTCCCAGACAAACTGTTTGGAATAGAGCTCATCCTTTTGAGCTGATCCTTGGTGATCCAGATGTTGGTGTGAAAACAAGAAGAGCTTATCAGAATCAATGTAACTATTCTGGGTTCCTGTCTGTCATGGAACCTAAGAAGATAGAAGAAGCTCTATCTGATCCTGATTGGGTGATTGCTATGCAAGATGAACTCAATCAATTTAAGCAACTAGAAGTATGGAAGCTGGTACCCAGACCTAAAGATAGAAAAGTGGTGGACATAAGATGGGTATTCAGAAACAAACTAGATGAAGATGGCACTGTGATAAGAAACAAAGCAAGACTGGTAGCTAAAGGTTATTCTCAAGCTGAAGGCATTGATTATGACGAGACCTATGCTCCAGTGGCAAGACTTGAGGCCATCAGAATATTCTTGGCATTTGCATCCTATTCAAGATTCAAAGTTTATCAAATGGATGTCAAGAGTGCCTTTCTGAATGGTAAGCTAGATGAAGAAGTGTATGTAGAACAGCCCCCTGGTTTTGAAGATCAAGATCATCTGGACTATGTCTACTTTCTTTACAAAGCTATCTATGGTCTTAAGCAAGCCCCAAGAAAATGGTATGACACTCTCTCTGAATTTCTATTAGAAAATGGTTTTATAAGAGGTGTCATAGACAAAATGCTCTTCACTAAAAGACATAAGAATGATATAATACTAGTCCAAGTCTATGTGGACGATATTATATTTGGGTCTACTAATGAGCTTCTATGCAAGAAGTTTTCTAAGTTAATGCAGGGTAGGTTTGAAATGAGCATGATGGGAGAACTGAAATTCTTTCTTGGATTACAAATAAGTCAGAGACAAGATGGAATATTTATTTGTCAATCCAAGTACATCAAGGAGCTCCTCAAGAAATATCACATGGAGGAGTGCTCATCAGCAAAGACACCATCAACTATAGCTGTCAAAATTGGTTTATGTGAAAGTTCTGCCAAGGTAGATATCACAGGCTATAGAGGTATGATTGGCTCATTGCTTTACCTAACTGCTAGTAGACCAGATATAATGTTTGCCACATGCTTGTGTGCAAGGTTCCAAGCGAACCCTAGAGAAATCCATCTCACTGCTGTCAAAAGAATCTTAAGATATCTAAAGGGTACGCCTAATTTAGGCATCTGGTACCCTAATGAATCTGGTTTTACTTTAATTGGATATACAGATTCTGACTATGCAAGAAGTGTTGTAGACAGGAAAAGTACATCTGGGAGTTGTCAATACCTAGGTGGAAGATTGGTTTCCTGGTTCAGTAAGAAACAGCAAACAGTTTCCAACTCTACAGCCGAAGCTGAATATATAGCTGCTGGAAGCTGTTGTGCTCAGATCTTATGGATTAGGAATCAATTAATGGACTATGGCATTGTATTGGAAAATATCCCTATATTATGTGACAATACAAGTGCCATAGCAATCGCCAGCAATCCTGTGCAGCACTCAAGGACAAAGCACATTGACATAAGGTATCATTTTATAAGAGAGCATGTAATGAATGGTACAGTGCAACTACTATTTGTAGGCTCTTGAGATCAAACTGCAGATATTTTTACTAAGTCGCTTAATGAATCCTCATTCACTAATATTGTTAGTGAATTGGGTATGTTAAACAGTCCTAGTAATTAATAATTTTGCAAGTGATTATTCTGTGAATATTTGTTGTTTGAAATCACTTGTATAATTATTTTACCAACTGATTTTCTTGCTTGTTTAGTTATTTTTCACTCTGTTTATTCATATTATTTAATACTTCATATTTCTGTATTTTTAGAATATTTGTAGATATTTATTTCTATTTTAATAATTAATTTATCATATGTTTTGTAGTGTTTGTCCTGTTAATATTGCTTTGTTTTCGTTAATAGAATAGCATATGGTATTTATAATTATTTTTATTATTTGTTTAATTTTCTATAATATTTTTATTATTTTTATAAGTTAATTGTATATTTTTGTGTGTTTATTTGAATTATTTGTATATATTTTAATTTATTTTAATAAGGATATGTCTTAAATTAAATCAGAATAATAATAGGTCTTATTAATAAGTCTATTATATTTAATAAGTCTTAATTATGTTAAGTCTTATTAGAATAATTCTGTTTTTAATTTTTGGTCTTATTCGAATTTTTAGTTAAGTCTTGTTATATATAATTCTAAGTCTTATTAGAATATTAAGCTTAAGTCTTAATTAGTTTAGGTCTTATTAATTTTAAAAATTTATATTCGGTATGACATAACCAGGTTAAGTCTTACCGGTCATTAAGTCATATTCAGTATTAGCTTTAATTAGGTCATAATCAGTATCTATGTATATTAAGTCATAATAGAGTCAGTTTTTATATTTAAGTCATAACGAGTCTTAGTTCTATTTTATTAAGTCATAATCAAGTTATGTCATATTCAGTGTTTAGAATATATATTAGAATTAAGTCATATTTCAGTTTATTTCTTTCTCTCAAGTTAAGTCTTAGAGAACACTATAGAAACACACATATATACACACGCATATACGATCGTTCATGCCCAATTTTTGTCTCGAATCTTGTTGATAATCACGATCTAATCACATAAGTCGACTCCTTGTCTGATTATCTACATTTTAAGTGCTTAAACTCGCATTTTCGTTCGATTTTGAAGAATTTTGAAATCGAAAATCGCAAAATACGATTTGTTTTTCAGAAAAACTGGGTTCGAATCTTAGAAATCTAAAAATATACGTGTGTTCGTGTGTGTAAGGAGATTGTTGTGTGAATTTTTCAGGATTTTTTAACAACTTTTAATTTTCTCGAATTTTTAATTACTTATTAATTCGAAAAATTAATTTTTAATTCATTATTTTATAAAATCTGAAATTTTCAAAGAAATTTAATCTTGATTAAAATGGCTGATCGATTTGAAATTATTAAACATAATTTAATCGGTTATTTTAATCCAGAAAAATGTTCACTTGAACGTTTTCGACCGTGGATTCGATTTTTAAACAATAATTCACTAGTTCGTTATGTTTTGAGCTTAGATGCTCCCTTAAAAATTGAACCTTTGCTAATCATGTGTACTACTGCTGTCATTTCCAATGACAACGGATCGTTTGACTTCTCTGTCGGAGACAATCAGTACACAGTGAATGAAAATGTTATAAATACGGTCTTAAACTTTCCTAGTGACAATTTCGAAGATTTACCATCAGAACAAGAATTGATAAATTTTTTGAATGGTATATTCTACCAAGACAGACCTGATCAAACTGTCTGGAATAAAAAGCACCTCGTTCAGGAATGGGACTATCTGTTTGACACCTTAGCTAAAGTCTTTGCCAATTCTACTAAAGGGAACTTCGGGGTATTACCATCCTTCATGCAGCATATTGGATATGCAGTTGCACACAACCGAAGAATTAATATTGGTAGACTACTGTGTGTTCCGATGGTTAGAAGAATCATTAATGCAAAGAGGAATTTTGATCATGGAGAAAAAGTATCATGCTATTATCCAAGATTTCTGTCATTGATTTTTAATCATCTAGTGGAACTAGAAAACCAAGCCCAATTCCTGAATGGAGAATCACTGGCGTCAGGTAAACCTTCTACCAGATTGTTCACTGAGTACAGCAACAAGCCTAAATTCACAAATATACCTGTAGTTGTCACTCAATACATGTCAAACTATATACAACTACCTGTCATTGAACCTGTACCAGAACCTGAACAACCTGAACAAAACCCTGAACCACCAGTGGAAAACATACTTGTTGAACATGAAGATCAAGGCAATCAACAAGTTGAACCTGCTCAACAAATTGTTCCTCAGCCACCTGCACTTGCTGTTGAACATCCAGTGGAAGAAACTGCATCTGTCCCTGAACCTGAATTAAATCAACCAATCTTATCAGAGACTATCGCAGAATCAGCTGACCAAGTATTGTCTTTTGTTCCTCAAACTATTTCTACTTCTCAATCTATTTCTGGAACTCAAGTGGTTGATAGGGCTGACCAAGGGATTGTAAGACCGCAATCTCTAACCCCGGTCATAGAGCAAAACACTGAATCTACATCACTTAAAACCTTTCACTCCAGAAAGAAAATTCCCTTCCAAAGAACAAAGAAAAGAAGAAATATAATGAGTGAACCCACAGCTCTGCCTCTACAAAAGAAAAGTAGAACTGATTCAGAGGCAACTGTAAGCCCATCCGTATCTTCCCAACAAGATATGGACGTTGATAAGGCCATGCAACAGTTACTAGGATCATCCTCTCAACATGATGATACTATTGAAATTCGCCATAGGGTCATGGCATCCTGTAATGTGTCAGGCACAACCCCTTTGTTATTACTAACAATGGGAGAACAGATAGATTATGATGAAAATAAGGACACATTGACAGGAGAGCACATTGAGTTAGAAACAGTGCCTACCATAGTTACTGTAGAAGACTCTTCACAGACTTCTGAGGGAAATCTTGGTTCCTTGCCAACTTTAATGGAACCATCATCTCCCCTCCTAGGAGAAACATTCCTAGATCCCTCAAGGGAGTTTCCACTCGCAGTTTCGACTGAAGAAAGTGGAAGGCAACTTGATCAATCTACTACTGAAGCAATTCAGATTACAAATCCAAATGTACAAGTGGAATTGATTGAGGACAGGGATTTGCGAACTCCCATTGTACCACCACTGACCTTCCCAGAGGAGGCTAGGGTGATTTTAACTGCAGGTACCGCTTCTGGAAAAGCTAATGAAATTGAGAGGAGTGATGTGAGGATTACCACAAAATTGATTGATACACATGCACATCAGGTGAGTGAAATTCAGAGTGAAACTCAGGTGAGTGCACACACAGACACATACACTCTCTCATTGTTACAAAAAATACAAGATCTGGAAAGGGAACTAGAAGCAAGTAAAGCTGAAGCTAGATTACTTCGAGCACAAGTGGATAAACAGTCTTCTCCATCCACCTCTGTTGATAATTAGCTTACTTCGATAAAGGGTGACATCAACAACTTGAAGACATTCTTCACTAATAAAATCAAAACTCTCGAACTTTCTCATGAAAAAGCTCTTGATGATTCTGGTGAGGTCACGGTGGCACAAGACAAAATTATTGCTGAAATCTCCAACAAGGTTGACAATCTACAGGAAGAAGTGCATGAAAATCAGCGTTCTAATGATTTTCGACTAGATCAAATTGAGAAGCAAAATGTACATCAAGCTAAAGGATTAAGGCATTTATTTCATCTGATCAGTCAAAATCGCACACCAACTACTGAAGAAAGAGAATTCTTTACAAGAACAGATGGTGATGATGATGAACAAGATCCTGAAGCTGGTGCAACTGATAAAACTGTAGAGGATTCCTCAACTAAGGGGGAGAAATCACAACAGGCACAGAAATCACAAGGTGGTGAGAAAGGACAAGGAGAGAAAGGAGGTAAATCTGATACAGACAGTGAAGACAGGAGGAATAAGGGGAAGAAGAAAGTTGTTGCAGATGATCAAGTCACGGTCATGGGTGAACCAGGTAATCTTAATGTTTTTGATGACTTTGATTTTTCTGATGAAGGTGAGAAATTACCTGAACCAGATTTAAGTCACTGGGAAGAAGAAGAACCAGTGATATCTGAATATGAAGCTCAACAAGCAGAGAAAGAATCTGAAGAATTATTTGCTCAGAGGGAAGCTAATTTGCTGATGAGAGAAGAAAAGCTTCAAAAGTCATTAGAGCAAATTGCACGAAATGAAGAACTTCAGAAAGCTGAACAGCATGCATTACAATGATTACATGCTATAAATGTTGAGAAGAGAAAGACATATATCAGACTAAAGAGCGGTGACAAATGGGAACGTGCTCAAAAAGCAATTGATTCACCTCAGAGTTCTGATTTTGAAGATCGTCGTCTTGGAGAAATTCTCGAGGAATTCAAACTGGCAAATCCAATTCATGATATATATAAGGGCCTTAAAGGTAGAAGTCATCAGGATAACTACTGCATTTGAACCCAAATCTGATAAGCTGGTAATATTTGTGGATTGTCATAATGTTGGAACTTTCAGAGTATCTATTCAGTTCTTTTATGACAGATCGCTGACAGAGATTTGGGCACTTAGGCCTAAGGTGAGAACATCTTCTGAGCTAGGTGTGTTGTTACATAAGAAGTTCAAAGAATTTGCTGAAAGAGCTGGACCAGAAGTGATTAAGGATCCTCCACAAGTAAAATTTTTTAAGGGAGAGGTACTTCATTCAATCAATCTTCAGACAGATGAGTTATATGAACATCATGCAAAACACTTGGTATATGCTAAATATGCTCTCAGAAATCATGGATTCTTGACTGAAGAAAAGGTAATAGCTGCAGATCACATTCGATCCTATGCACAAACGAATATAAAAGATTACAAGAAATTTCAAGGTGAATTGAGAAAGAAGCTTGGAATTCCTTTAGTCTTACCTCAAGGATTGTCATCAAGAAGAGAGCGTCTTGTTGATTCTGATTTACACATGAAACTTCAAGTCGCAGATGAGCCAGAAGAAGGAGAATTTAGACGAGAAGACAGTAATTAAAGATCAGCTCTACGTGTATTATCTTTAGAGCTAGATAGGTCAAGATAGGCATATGTTAAATATGATCAGGCTAAAGGATCATCTATCTTGTATTTATCATTTTATTTGAATCTGGAAATGTTTAATATAAACCAAAACTATTTGATATTTGCTTTACGTTTAAAGTTTTATCTTTCATTTGGTTAAGTTGGATTAGTTGAGGTATCCTCTAGGAATTTGCTTGTTATTGTCTAACAAACAAATAGGGGGAGATTGAAAGGCTTATGACTCAGCCTATTTGTAGTTAGAGGATCCTAATCAACTTAAACCAAATTGTAATAAGTAAATATACATATGAACTGTCACAGGAATCTCAAGAAGTATTATCTGTCAGAAGAAAGAAGAAAAGTCAATCTATAGTTTTGATGTCGTACACTGGAAGACGATTCAGTTATCTGATCAAGCCCCAGTATAGCATTGAAGCGAATGGATTCATTTGAACAGTGACAGAGATTTTTCGAATGATAGTTTGAATGTCAGTTACAGTACAAGAGAATTGAGAGAAGAAACAAACCACAACCTAAAGTCAAAAGTGAAGAAGCATCATTGAAGTTAGTCGTTCATGAACCAGACAGTACATCGAACGTCAACACAAGTCTGTGGTAATTCTTTACTACCTTCAGTGGTTTGTAAGAATTAAATTAATTATTTATTGATTTAATTAAATTCATTTACAATTGATATAAATCATTTAGTTGATTTAATTAAATGAATTAATTCTAGAAGAATTAATTTATTTATTAAATTAATTATTGTATCAATTAAATGTGAATTGGATAATCATTAATTAATTAAATGGATCAATATGACTTAAAAGGAAAAGGATTGGATTATGTCTTGGTGAAGACAAAATCGGTATGACCTAAATTATGTCATACCGAGAAGCTTCAACATTATGTCTTACCGAGAAGCTTCAACATTATGTCTTATCGAGCTAAGCTTCTGGATTATGTCATACCGACTGAAGATTGCAGTTTAGGTCATACCGAGCAATTTCAGATTATGTCATACCGAGCCAAAATATCCTGATTAAGTCATACCGACCACCTGCCAGCTGTTTTAGGTCATACCGAACTTTTATTAAGTCATATCGACCATGTTTATGTCTTAATGGAGGTTTGTGTAAGTCTTAATGAAGAAAAATTAAGTCTTGGAAGCAGATTAAGTCATGCTGGAGCAGTTAAATATCCTACAAAAAGCTAGCAAGACTTGTTGCTGATATAAAAGAACCAAAGACAGCAGATTATGTCATAACTGAAAAACACAGCAGAATATAATTCCATCCAGCAGATTTTCTCTCAAGAAACTCAAGAACATCAAAGCCTAAACAATTCCTAGAAATTCAAGTTCTTCATCTTTGTAATATTCTATCCGATAGAACTTGATTACTTGTGATTCTTGTACTACTAGCGAATTAAGTTTCCTAGTTCTTATCTTGATCATTATTAACTAAATTAGAAAAGTTCATGTCGAATTTTCTAATTAGTTATTAACATCTTGATAAGTTGTTATACTGATTTTGTAACACCACATCAAGTTAATATACAGTTATATTCAACTTGAAAAATTGTGTTAAGTAATTTCGCACAAATTTGTCTTTGCTAAAATATTATCTAACGGACAAATTTCGATAAAAAGGTAAAGATTGTATTCAACCCCCCCTTCTACAATCTTATCGGACCTAACAATACATTAATCCTAAAATGACTGTACTCACAGAATACAGTATCAACTAAAGTTCTGTTAAAAAGAGTGGATGAAACAGCAACATGGTACTACGCAAGATGTCCAAAATGCAAGATTGAGGTATTTAGAGAGGGAAAACTTTATACGTGTACTCATTGTCAACGTATTATTCCACATCCGGACAAAAGGTAAAATATGTTTAAGGAAATATATAGTTAAACAATTAAGTTTCTAATACCATCTGAAATAAAGTCTTTTAATTTTACATAATGTATATGTAGATTCAGAGTATTCACCCTGTGTGCGGACAAAACAGGATGTGTGGGAATCATTTTCCCAGGTATCGAAGTCAAGCGAATTGTTCAAAAGTCTGTATTTGATATTCATGCTGAGTACTGTGAGGTAAAAATTTGAAACTTCCGTTATCTGGGAAAAAAATACTGAGGTAATAATCAATTTTTATACATTATTAGGAGCCATCTGAAGAACCGTTTCCATCAATACTTAAACAGTTGCAACACAAAGAGTACACAATCACGTTGGTCCTAACAGAAGATAACATTAAGAATGGCTCAACTGTGTATGAGGCTGTAGAAGTGCTTGACGTTGTGGAAGGGTCTGCTAATTTCTCTCCAAGAAAACAACCAAGTGAAAAGCAGGAAGACATGTCAATAATCAATGTAATTATACGGTTTATTAATTGAATTTAATTTAATACAAATTTGACAAATTTCCAATGTGTTCTAGGAAACTGCGATTAACAAAGAAACACCTGAGACAGCAAAATCAACAAATATGAAATTGAGGGTAAGGAAAAATGCAGGAACGCTACCATATGATCAAAATATTGGAGACACGAAAGTTCACAAGAATATCAAGACTGAACGCTTAAGTACATTGACAACTTATTCATAATATCGCTATTTCAAAAAATTGAAAAATTTCCCATTTCCTTGTAGATTTAATCTTCCCCAAGGACATTTTCATGTCATGGAAGTGGACGAATCAAATGTTTGGAAACGTGTTTGGAACAACTTCTGACTTTGCTAAAGTTTGGTGTTTGCAATGTTTTTGTGAAAACAATTTCTGCTTATGTTATGCAATAATTTCTTTGCAACTTTAAATTTTTGTAAACGTGTTTGGAACGTGTTTGAATCAAATTAAGGTTTGTAGTACCTTCAACTATCCCCTTTTCATCTTTATTAAAATTCAGAATGTTTATAAATTTTATCTCATTCAAATGTACACGTAATATTTTTAAAAAACTTTTGGTTTTTACAAATATTAAATCAATAATTTTAGGTCTCACACCTTAAGACGTTCCAATCTAAAATTATATTACAATTGGTTTGGTGAAATATTTAACATCCACATTTAATACCAACTGCATTCAACAACTAAGCACCACCAATATACATTACAAACTTAGAAAAAATCTTAAGTCTGATCCAAAAGAATACAACATGTCTACTAAAAAGTATGATGATTTGTCAAAACTAAACGATGCAAGAACAGAATGGAAAGTTAAGGTCAGAGTAAAATAGGATTTGGAGAGGAGCAACAATGACAGGGGAGAAATTTAAGAGTTTCAATGTCCTCATGATAGACAAAAAGTAAGTTTCACTTTCATTGAGCTTTATAAGTTTCAAAGGTTTTCTTACAAGATAAACTTTCACCAATGCTTTCAATATTTCATTCGCAGGGGACCAAAATCCATGCCTTCGTTCCAGCAAAATGTGCAGATGATATAGAGCGTAAGTTAAATTAGGAAAAATCTATATCATTACAAATTTTGATGTTCAAACATACAAAACGGAGGATAAATTCAGATGTGTCCAACTTGAGTACCACATTATCTTCACCCAGATCACAAAAGTGAAAGATGTTGAAGACAACGGCTCAACGTTCCCTGAAGATTCCTTCGATTTCTACGATCACAGCGAACTTTTAAAAATTGCAAATAAGAATGTCTACTTAACTGGTATGATTTCACATTTCAATGTTTTTGTATTTCTAACATCAGTAGCCTCTTCATATATAATATCAATCCTCTTCTAGATGTTATTGGGATCATAAAATATAGAGAAGCAATAAAACTGAATCCATTGGTGAACAAACGTGGACAAAATCAATTACAAACAAAATTTTCCATTATTGATGGAAGGTAATTTCTTCCAAATATATATCTTTTATATCCAAAATCTATATTTCCATTACTAAGTATGAATGAAATTTTCAATTTCGAACAGTTCAAATGTGAATGTAATCTTTTGGGATGGTGTTGCAAAGAGATTTCACCAAGAACTCCTAAATCAGGTGGAAGACCAAGTGATCATCATTATCACGGCATGCAAAGTTGGCACATGGAATGGTGATAATCTATCTATGGCAACTGCAAAAAGTTTTATTGTACTCACAGTTAACCTTTGAATTTTTTGACACAGATGAAATTGATTTATCCACTGTGGGAGCTACTACATTTCACCTTAACTAAAACCACCATAGTGTCCAAGAAATCAGGAAAATGTATGAAACCACTTCTCAAAGCTATAATTGTTTCCAGTCACAATTCTAATGGAAATCACAAATTTGCAGGTTATCAAATCCTATATTTTCAAAGAAGTTGATAGCAACCCGAAAGAAGAAGAAAGCAGAACTCCTCACTCTGACTGAGATAAAATCACTAGGAATTCCATACATTGAGGTATACACAAATAATCTACTTTAAGTACAACATATATATGTAAATTAACTACTTCATTCTTAATTAAAACAGTCAGAGGTCATTGCACATGCAAATATAAAAAAGATGGAAGACACAGAAAAGTAATACTTCAACATATGTACACAATGCAAGCAAACTCTTGAAAGCGAGGATGGAAGATTCTTCTGCAACAGATGCAATAGAAGAATACCACACCCAGAGAAGAATTAAATGTCATTAATAACATTATATTGTATAAGTATAAAATCTATGTCAAACTATTTACTAACAAATTTACCAAAAATTTGTTAATGTAAGGTACAAAATTTCCATCGTGGCATCCGATGAAACAGGTTCGATTGAAATAATTCTACAAGATCAACAAGTACGTACCCTACTTGCCAAAAGAGCAGAACAACTGTTTTAAGAGGTATTCAACTCTAACAATCTCAATAAATTTCTTACTGTCAAACTTATTTCTAACTGTTTATATAAAATGTATCAAAATGGAAAGGATTCATTCCCTGTGGCTGTGGAGCTGAAGAACTTGCAGAACACAAACATTACTGTTAAGTTATTGATTAAAGAAGTGAACATTGTCAATCAAGCACCAATGTATTGGGCAACTAATATATGCAAAGGATTCTACATTCCAGAAGAAGAAGAAGGACCAACTGGTACAATCAAACAAACAACATCTCAAGTAACAATTTTTTTTTACTTTGTTAATACATTTCAACATTAAGTGTAAAAATTTACAAAAGTGTTTCCTTTTAAATCGCAGCCATCAACATCAACATACCATATCGATGGAATGTCAGACCTGAACTTTCAATCAACAAACTGAACAACTTGAGGATGGAAGACATTTGTTACAAATAGACAGAAATTTTCTCATTTACGAGACCAATTTTCTTATTAACATTGTATAAGAAACACTATGATGCAATCTTGCCCACCAAAAGGCAAATGTCAGTTGTAACAAATGTTAACTATTTATTATTCCTTAAAACGCCCACCAACGCGGGCATCCATACTAGTATATATTAACCTGGTAGCTCGCTTTTGATCTTTAAACTTAGTATATATTTAGTGAATCGTACTTATTTTCATGATTCTTTCCCGTATGGCACAATACTACTATTATTATTATTAATTATAGTCAAATATATAGTGCATACTTAATTATGTGTTTATAATCTTATCGATTAAGTATTAAAGTACGACACAAAAGTTATTAACTCAGCAAGCTAGTATATGATTGTTAGAACATGTTTTTTTTAATAACTTTACAACCATGCCAAGTTCATGTGGTTTTAATCTATAATAATTAATTAATAATGCTATATATGTTTTCATGTCCTTGTATTTAGTTGTCACCATTAATTGTAATATCCAGTGGTATCAATATATTGTTTGGTTTAATTGATTTTGAGTCTAATGCATTACATGTATACTAGCTTGATAGTGTCCAAAGAAGAGGTATAAAATCCATTAATCATTATCATGTGTTTATATCATTAATATATTAATGATTGCCTATAGAATTTATTAACACCGACTTCGGATACTACTAGGACGTAACTGAATGAGAATCATTTATAAGATTTTGTATAGATTACTCAGTGTAGATATGTATATATATATATATATATATATATATAAATTAATAATAAATTATATTTTTTTTTGTAATTAGGTTGGGAATCGAGAGTTTAGCGGATCGTTTGTGAGTTTCGTTAATTAGTGTACGAGATTGCTATTTCTGAGGTACGGATTTCGTCTGCATTTTATTCAGCACTACTCATATTAGAATTAGTTATATCAAATCTGTTTTGCCCAAATCATTCACTTGGATTTTGATCATTTTGACTCATAGACTTTGGAAATGATTTTAAATCTGTCTTGGAATTTTTAAATATTTGTTTTTATGGCTTTCTGGAATTTTGTAATTTACATTTGTTGGAAATATTGAGAATATATGTTTGTTGGATTTAAAAGATTTTGCGAAGTATTTTATTTGAACCCTTAGCAATATAGGGTATACCGAGTTAATCAGTTGTAGGGATTCTACAGCCATGTCATTGCGGCACCAGTGACATGACACTTCCATGTCAGTGTGATTGGTCACGGCGTATCCTTCTGATAGCTCAGGTGGCGAGCTTTTGCGCATTTTTTTATATTTGTTTCAGGATACGTGGGTGCACCCAGATTTTGATTTGATTTGGCGGTGACGTTGCATATGCCGTACACGTTATCCGATTTGTTGCACACATTAGGTACCCTATGATGTGTGTATTTGTATCTGTTCTGTTCTGATCTCGGTATGAAATATCCTAACCCCTCGTTGCTTCAATCATGCATATTTTAAAATAAATGTTTTATTATAACTGTCAAATATACATATCTATTTTTCTGTTTTATAAATTATATTCCAAATCCGTCCGGGGGGTTGGCTCATGCCGTATTCTTTTTCTGGCAGGTACTTAGGGGGATCTGGGTTGTGTGATGGAGTGCTATCCCTTTATTTCGTTGAATAGGAATTGTGGACTTTCATCATTATTTAGACTTGATTATCTATTTAGAGATTTCGGTTTTCCATAATTACTGATTTGAATTATTTTGAGGTTTAATATTATATTGGAGAATATTCTACTATTTAATTATTATTTTGAGATTGTTTTAGTTCTCTGTTTGCAGATTTATGGTTTGTTTAGTAACCCCTCTTTTAATTAGAGAAAGGGGGTGTTACATTCCGCGTGAGCTTTGCTTCGTTTGCTCTAGCTGCTCCAGGTAAGAAACAATTTTTCTTTATTTTCTTGATTTTGCACCTAGCTTCGTTCATATTCCATGGACCTTTTCTATGATTCAAAGCCAGACTTGATATTCGGCAAAAGATTGTGCTGCATCTGCTTTGCATTTTTCATCCTTGGTTTCTTTTGTTGCCTTTTCAACTTCTTTAACTGCAACTTATAATAATACCACCAGACTTTATTATGGCACATCTACATTTGTCAGAGTGCTATTTGGTAGTTTTCGTGAAGCCATCTCTATTTAATTATGCCTTAACTTGACCTGCACCCTGTGCTCATAAACTAATTGCCTTGCATTATCTGGCATATTTAGTACTCCAAAAGATACACAATTTTTTATTTTTCCAAGGAAACTGATATACATGTAGGCTTCCCATAATAATCATTCATTTTTTCCTTCTTGATTCATTAATCACCTCGACAGAACAAGTCTTCTTAAATTAGATCATTCTCATCACATGTCCCTTGTACACATAAATTTTGACATATTTGAGCTTTCCTTGCATTCCTTTTTCCCGGTAATATGCACATGAAATGATTCTTTTATCCATATGCTCACATTGGACAGCACCAATATACCATTCTCTAACACTAGCATAAAATCCCGTGCGAGGCACGGGTTGCTATCTTAAATTGTATTTTTAAATTAAATTATGCATGATCAAGGTCTTTTAAAGTATGTGATTGATTTTAGTGGAATTTTGCTTGCTAATGACATATGCGACTATTGTGTACTTATTTAAATATGTTCAAGTTTGTAATCTGAAAAATAATATGAGTAATATTGATAGTAGTAATGTCGGTTTTTTCTTTTTTATGAGTCATAGAATAGAATTCGAGTGTTTTACGGGCATCGTCTAATTAAGATGATTTTTCAGAACACTTACAATACTAAACTCTTCTTCCACTTCTTCGAAAATGATACATCCATTTAGTCCGATCTCCAATAATATTCAAGATACAAACTAAATAGCATTCAAGATATTGCATTCTGAGAGTGTAGGTTTTACTCTTGATTTTAATCAAAAACTTCGTAAATCTTCTAATACTCTACTCAGGCCTTGCGCTTTCACTTTTTAAAACTATCTTTCTAACCCTTTCATTTCTTTTCTTCTAATTTCTACATTTTAAGCATCCTTTGCCCTTTAATCTTTCTCTGTCCGTTAACTTTTAAAACAGCAGATAATTCTAATTGACTGAGTGAATATATCATGTGTAACTACATTCTTATCACATTTTAGAATATTTTATCGTACTTCTATTATCATAAGTTGAAGTTGCTCATATGCCTTATGTTCGTGCTTTGACAATGAATTCATCTTTTTTTTTTCAAATACACCTTCATCCAAAGATCCTAATTGGAGTGAACAGATAGACCAAAACTTGAATGAGTTTGTTGTTTCTCTTAGCGAATTACAAGCCTCTAGCTTTACTTATTTTCTAAAATTTATTATTATTTTTTAATTGATATTTTAATTATTTAAAAAAATTCTAAAAATTTAATTTTTAATCAACTGTGTCTTGGTAAATAAATATTTGACAAATCAATAAATTCGTCAAATAAATAATTTGTATAGTTCTAAATATTGACATCGATAAAGAATAATATTAATAAATGATATAACATAATATACTATAATCCGAATCAATAAATGTAAAAATAAAATATAGCCAAAAATTGTTAATATGTTACAATAATTAAAAATATCAAAGTTTGTTTCACTCAAGTAACATGCACACACATCTATAATGTGTATGATTTAAAACACATGTGACTAAGTGGTCTAGTGATAGAAAGATGTGTGAATTAAATTGGTGACCCTACAAATATTATGTTGATTATTATTATTATTATTATTATTATTATTATTATTATTATTATTATTATTATTATTATTATTATTTTAAAATGTATAAACAAACTTTATATTATGTATCACTAATTGATATTTTGATATAATATAATTTAGAGAAAAATGGCCCTGAGGTTAACCTCAGGCCACTTACCTGAGGTTATGTTGTTTTCTAATATAAAAGGTGAATGACATTTTTGTAATTATAGATTCTACCCTCCTGTATTTACAAAAATAACCCCGACTTGTAGTGTACTATGTCTTAACCTCAGGATTGTTACCTGAGGATGTCCTCAGGCCCATGATACTCTATAATTTATTATGATCCAAATCAATAAATATAAAAATAAAATTATGACCAAAGATTGCTAATATGTCGCAATAATTAGCATATTATATTTTGTTTCACTCAAGCAACACACACACATCTATAATGTGTAGATTTAAAATACATGTGATTGATTGGTGTAGTATAAACAAACCAAAATTTATATATCATTAATTTATTTATTTTTATATAATATAATATATCATTAATCGAACCAATGAATGTAAGAATAAATTGATGACTAAAATTTGTTAATACCTCGCAATAGCTAAAGTACCTAAAATTTGTTAATACGTCGTACTAACTAAAGTACCATATTTTTTTCAATCACACGACACACCTGCACACATATAATGTGTATCATACAAAAATACATAAGAGTGAGTGGTGAGGTGGTAAGAAGCTTTCTAATGAATAGAAAGGTAAATCAGTCATTTCAGATGGAATAAAATGTGTAAGGATTTAAGATGGAATAAAATGTCTCAACAATTATAGCCCCTTGTTGGACTATTATATATACTAGCTTATAGCCCGTGCAAAGCACGGGTTACTTTTAAATACTTTTAAAATTATATGATTAAATAAAATAGAATATAATAATTTATTATGGATATAATTTAACTTTGTAATTAATTAATAAAATTATTAGTAATAATAATAGTTATTTAATAAATGACATGTATAGATTAGAACTAATAATAATATCAAATATTAATGTAAATTTGTTGTTGACGGGATTCGAACCTTGGATCTTTAGAAGAGTGATTTAAATATAGAATATTCCTTATTATTAGATCTAACGGCTATCATCTATTTACTAAATATCTAACGGTCACTATTCTTTTAGATGGTTGAACCAAGTTGAACCAAACAACCAAATTATACCCCTGTTTGCTTAATTATTATATAATAGTATAGATAGTATAGATATAGATAATAGATTTTATTGACTCCTCTGGATAGTTCCACAGAATGCAATTACCATCTCTGCTTAAAATTTTCCATTTATCGACATAGTAGTTTTTATTTCTCTCCATTTGTATGAAGTTCTGGGTTTTTTCCCAATAATCATCTCTTGCTTCCTTCTATGACACCAGAATCTCCTTCTACCAAGCATTTTTCTACCAAGCGAACTCCATTCTATGTTTTGCCATATCAAGTGAGTTTTTATCATGCTACACTCATGTAATGTAGACCAAACTGTGTTTATTTCTATCGTCCCTCGCCCTCCATTTTTTTATAGAAGCTATTTCTTCCTTTTTTCTGCAGTTTACGGACTCCTTGCTTTATCTTCAATCTGAGTTCATTAGCAGAAACCAATTTGTTTTGTGTTGTTGTGATTCTCATTATGTTTTGTTGAGCAAATCCAACACGTTTCCATAGAGTTTCGTGATTTTCATGAAGTTTTTTGATTGACCATCAACTTGTAAGTTATCCTGAAAAGATTTAAACTGATTGATGAACATTCAGGACATACAATACAACCTTACAGCCTTCTTTCTACGCTAGCCCCAGAAAAAATACACAATAACTCGGATAAGAGATTTGTTACCAAGTGAATGAAAAATAACAACATGATGGTAAACATTAATATAACATATGTTTAAATATATGTACGTTATATTAGAATTCAAACTCAAATTGTCCACAAGATATAGTCAACAAAAGATGCAAGCTATGTACGTGAATTAAAGAAATAAGAGGCTGCCATCATAAGTCAAAAAGGATAGGCTAACCTTGAATTATGAAAGCTTACCAGAAGACTAATGAATATAGTGATGTATGCAATGATGTTTACTTGTATTTTTTCTATCCTATAAATAGGACATTGGAGCAAGCTTATAAAAACACCAAGAAATATTACACACCGAAGTGTAGGAGAGCAGAGAGCCAGAAAGAAAGAGCTGAAGCTCTTGTGTGAGATAAAGAAAAGAAATTGTAATTTCTTCTTATATATATATATATACATTATTTGGTATAACCCCATACACGTTTCCAACAAGTGGTATCAGAGCTAAGGTTTCGTTTGGAAAAGAAATTGGTAAATTTCTGGGGAATTTTTTTTTCCGGTCACTATTTCTGTCACAATATACTATTCATCACCGGAGAAGAAGGCACTGTTCACGCCGTAGAAGACGAAGTACTGTTCATACGGCACTGTTCATGTGAAGTATTGTTCATATGGAACTGTTCATACAAAGTACTGTTCATACATACGGTACTGTTCACTTATACTGTGCAAGGATATTTTTTGAAAGAAAAAAAAACATGGCAAATATGATGCAGCCACAAATTCCGAAATTGACGGGTACAAATTACGGGAATTGGAGTATCCAAATGAAGGTGTTACTTGGTTCCTACGATAATTGGGATATTGTCGAAAGTGGGTAAAGTGAACCAGTAGATGTAGCCGCTGAAGCAACCCTTCCAAATGCCGAGAAGACGGCATTAAAGGAGTTCCCAAAAAAAGACAAGAAGGCATTATACACATTTTTTCAAGGTGTCGACGAATCCACCTTCAAAAAAATTTCAAATGCAAAGACAGCAAAAGAGGCATGAGAGATTTTACAAAAATCATTCCAAGGTGTCGAGAAAGTGAAAAAGGTACGGCTCCAAGTTCTTCGTGGCGAATTTGAAAATATCAAAATGAAGACTTCAGAGAATATCGGTGAATATGTTACGCGTTTGAAAACGGTGACAAACGAAATGAAAAGAAATGGCGAAAGTCTCGATGATGTTCGGGTCATGGAAAAGCTCATTCGCTCGCTAACAAGAAAATTTGATTATGTTGTTACTGCTATCGAGGAGTCGAAAGATTTTTCCACGATTTCTATTGATGAGCTAGTTGGTTCACTTCATGCGCATGAGCAGCGGATGATCCAATATGATGATGCAAGCCATTTGGAAAATGCGTTGTAGGTAAAGTATCCATCAGTGACAGTTCTGGCAGTAGCAGTTCTTCACATTGCAGAGGTGGCTACAGAGGTAGCTATCAAGGTGGACAAGGACGTGGAAGACAGACGTTCAGTAGAGGCCATAATAATGAAGACTATCAACCATCTGGTTGTGGTAAAAATTTTAGAGGTCGAGGAAGAGGCGGATTCCAACGAGGTGATAAGTCTCAATTACAATGTTATAATTGTAACAAATATGGTCACTTCAGTTATGAGTGTAGATCACCGAAGGTAGAAGAACGAAGTCATTTTGCAGCAGTAAAAGAAGATAAAGATGTGGGGTCTGCTATGTTCCTCACTTACAAAGGAAATGAAGAAGGCAAGAAGAATATTTGGTATCTTGATTCCGGTGCCAGCAACCACATGTCCGGTCACAAGGAATTATTTACGGAGATAGACGATACCATCAGCGGAGAAGTTACTTTTGGTGACCCGTCAAAAATTTCAGTCAAAGGGAAAGGTACTATTACGATTGTGACAAAGAGAGGTGATGAAAAGTATATAAATGATGTTTATTATATACCTGCTTTGAAAAGTAATATCATCAGTCATGGCCAACTTGTGCAGAAAGGATACAATATTCAGATGTTGGATAATTCTCTTATTATCAGAAATCAAGTTCGAGAATTGATTGCCAATGTAGAGATGTCAAAGAATCGTCCGTTCACACTTTATATGCAGACAAATGTGCAGAAGTGCTTAAAGTCAATCATTAAAAATGACTCATGGTTATGGCACTTGAGGTTCGGTCATCTTGGATTTTCTGGTCTGAAGTTATTGTCAAAAACAAAGATGGTGGATGATTTGCCAGCAATCAACGAACCAAATCAGTTGTGTGAAGCTTGTGTTAAAGGAAAGCAACATCGACAAAGCTTTCCAGTTGGAAAATCATGGCAAGCTAGAAGGCCATTGGAGATTGTTCACACTGATATTGCTGGTCCATTTGATATTCCATCACTTGGCGGAAATAGGTATTACCTAACTTTTATTGATGATTTTAGCAGGAAAAGTTGGGTATATATCTTGAAAGAAAAAGCGGAGGCTCTTGATAAATTCAAGGAGTTCAAAGCTATGGCAGAAAAGTAAAGTTGCCATTATTTGAAGGTACTCCGATCTGATAGAGGAGGCGAATATACTTCAAATTTGTTTAAAAGTTTTTGCAGAGCACATGGAATCAACCATCAGTTGACAACGGCATATACTCCTCAACAAAATGGCATAGCAGAGAGGAAGAATTGCACTATTTTAGATATGTCAAGGAGCATGGTGAAAGCAAAGCACATGCCGAGGACTTTCTGGGCTGAAGTCGTTCTATGTGCAGTTTATTTGTTGAATTGCTGTCCAACTAAAAGTGTCAGAAGCAAAACTCCAAATGAAGCATGGAGTGGTAGCAAGCCATCAGTTGGACATCTCAGAATTTTTGGGTGCATTGCATATGGACATGTTCCCGATCAGAAAGGGAAGAAGCTGGATGATAAAGGAGAAAAATGCATCTTTAACGGATATGATAAAAGGAGCAAAGCTTACAGACTCTATAATCCCCTCACGAAGAAATTAATCATTTCTCGAGATGTTGAGTTCGATGAATCTGATTACTGGAGATGGAGCGAGGAAGAAAGAAAAGTTGCTGGTTTATTTTTCAATGATGATGATGATGATGGTGATGACTCCAACATAGAAGATGGTGGAGATGATGATCCAACTCCTCCCCAAAGTCCAAATCAGCAAACTCTTGCCTCGACACCATCGAGTTCAGGAAGCAACAATAGCAACAACAGTTCAGGGGGAGCACCGAGAAAAATGCGGAGTCTGGATAGTATTTATGAGGCAACAAGTCCAGTACAAACTACCTTTGATTATTCTTTATTTTGTTTGATGGCTGAATGCGATCCAGTGACATTTGAGGAAGCTTCTGAAGAAAGAAAATGTAATAAGGCTATGGATGAAGAAATTGGCGCAATTAAGAAGAATGATACTTGGGAGCTTAAAAGTCTTCCAGAAGGACACAAAGCTATTGGTGTCAAATGCGTCTATAAGACCAAGACAAATCAAGAAGGCAAAGTTGAAAAGCACAAGGCAAGGCTAGTGGCTAAAGGCTACAAACAGAGATATGGGATTGACTATGATGAGGTATATGCTCCAGTTGCAAGAGTTGATACCATCAGACTTCTTACAGCTATTGCAGCTCAGAACCAGTGGAAGATTTTTCAGATGGATGTGAAGTCAGCATTCCTGAATGGGTATCTCGAAGAAGAGGTCTATATTGAGAAGCCTCCTGGATATGTTCAGAAAGGCAAGGAAGATAAAGTCTACCGGCTAAAGAAAGAACTTTACGGGTTGAAACAAGCCCCGAGAGCATGGAATACAAGGGTTGATGAACACTTTCAGAAGAACGGTTTTGTGAAGAGTCCATACGAGCATGCACTCTACACCAAAACAAATTCAGGGGAAGATATTATGATCGTGTGCTGGTACATGGATGACATGATCTTTACCGGAAACAACCCTGGTATGTTCGATGATTTTAAGAAGGTTATGACTAATGAATTTGAGATGACGGATATTGGTAAAATGTCATGCTTTCTTGGAGTTAAGGTGAAGCAAAGCAAAGACGGGATTTTTATGTCTCAGAAAAAATATGTCGAGCAGATTTTAAGCAAGTTCAGAATGGATGATTGCAAGTCAGTAAGCACGCCAGCAAAAGGAAGCATAAAGTTGAGAATTAATTCAACAAGGGAGTCGGTAAATCCGACATTGTTCAAAAGTTTGGTTGGAAGTCTGAGGTACCTAACTTTCACTCGTCCTGATATCATGTATGCAGTTGGACTGGTTAGTAGGTACGTGGAGAAGTCGAAGCAAGATCACTTCATGGCAGCTAAAAGAATTTTTAGGTACATAAAAGGTACATTTAATCATGGTCTGTTCTACACGCATTCTCAAAATTCAAAATTAGTTGGCTACTCAGACAGTGATTATGGTGGTGACTTGGATGACGGGAAAAGTACTTCAGGTTATGCTTTTCATATCGGTTCGGCAATATTTTCGTGGTCATTAAAGAAGCAACAGATAGTTGCTCTCTCAACATGTGAGGCTGAATACATCGCAGCAGCAGCATGCGCGTGTCAAGCTATGTGGCTAGGCTACATATTGGGCGAGTTAAAACTTGTCAAGGAGGATTCAGTTAATATTTATATGGATAATAAATCTGCTATATCACTCGCGAAAAATCCAGTGTCACACAGCCGGAGCAAGCACATCAATATTAAATATCATTTTATTCGAGAACAGGTGAACGATAAACTCGTGGAACTGATGCATTGCAGAACCGAAGAAAATTTAGCGGATATATTTACGAAGCCATTGAAGCCGGATGTGTTTCACAAAATGAAAGAGAAGATCGGAATGGAAAGTCGAGTTTGAGGGGGAGTGTTAGAATTCAAACTCAAATTGTCTACAAGATATAGTCAACAAAAGATGCAAGCTATGTATATGAATTAAAGAAATAAGAGGCTGCCATCACAAGTCAAAAAGGATATGCTAACCTTGAATTATGAAAGCTTACCAGAAGACTAATGAATATAGTGATGTATGCAATGATGTTTACTTTTATTTTTTCTAGCCTATAAATAGGACATTGGAGCAAGCTCATAAAAACACCAAGAAATATTACACACCGAAGTGTAAGAGAGCAGAGAGCCAGAAAGAAAGAGCTGAAGCTCTTGTGTGAGAGAAAGAAAAGAAATTGTAATTTCTTCTTATATATATACATTATTTGGTATAAGCCCATACGCGTTTCCAACACGTTAATGAAACTTGAGATAAAGTTTTAACAAATCTTATGGCATAGCTTGATTACTAATATGCATAATTTATGGACATAGGTGACATGACTGTTATATTAAAAATAAGAGGAGAGTTTTGCTTATCTTTTCATTATGTTGTCATGCCAACTGATGCAAGCAAGGTGTTTCCAAAGTGGTGCGGGAATGATCATCCATCATGCTTTTGTTGTTTGGTCCCTTGCTGTAAGAACCCCAAATTTTGGATATAATTAAAACTTTTTATTATGTACTGAGGTAATGGTGAATAGTGATTACGACTACGATGTAACGATTGAGATAATGAATGAAAGGAATAGATTTGGATTCAAATGTTTTTATGCCATGAGGAATGCTAATGGTTGACAGCTTAGGTAAGAATAATATATCTCCTAGGGGAATAAGTTATGTCAATTCCAAGCAGGAGAATATTCTCATGTCATTCAAATCGATAACGATTAGTCCAGTGGTTCCCTGTAAGGGTTAAGGAACGCCCGAGAAAGAACAAGGACATTGTCATAAATATAAGGAATAAAGGAAGAATAAAGAATGAATAGTGTTTTTGGTGGAAATGAGAATATTATGAGACGACACTATATAGAAGTACCCGGAACGGATTTCCGAGTTCATATTAGTGATCCAGGGGGAAAATAAGTGTATGTAAAACCTGTCGCATTCTGAAAAATAGCACTTTTATTTTCCCCGAGATTTCCCTGGACACTGAAAGACTTAAAGAATTATTGAAGGGATTTAAGGAATATAGGTTGAAGAATTATTAAAGAGAATTGAAAATGATGGTGTAAATATTAAGAAAATTCCCGGTGAACCCTAATTAGAGATCCGTGAGATATTCCTACGAACGAGCAATCGAAACGAGCAATAACCGGACAAAGAAACAAATAAACGGCCAAGAGATGACATGTGCAATTGGTGGAAAAAGAATGATACAAGTGACTTACATATAAGTCAACTAACAAAGGAGTGGTGTAATTACAATTAACCAAAAATGGAGTTGCTTGATATAATGCCAACACTTGGACAAGTAATGGATCAACAAGTGGCACCAATAGATTGTTAACAACACAAAAGGTAAGAGATGCATCCAAGATAGATAGATATTACTTGTATTATTGCATTAAACACCAAAACACAAAGCAAAACAAAGGAAGCAAAGCCAAGAACTCCATGAAGAGCAAAAAAAATCTGCTCCTTTTTAGCAAAATCAAAGTCCAACCTCTTGACCTTCAATGGCCATGAAATAAATCATGTAAGTTCCTTACTATATCAACATGATCTCCTAGAAATTTGAGCTTCAAATTCCATCTCTAGCATAGTTTTCAAAAATCATCAAAGTGATGATGAATAGTGTTTTCAAGATCTACTCTTTGATTTCTTGATTTGTTTGAATGATCTAAGCTTGGTTAAGGATATGCAAGAGATAATAAAGGCGTAGTAAGGTCTTAGAACACTTCAAGGAAGGTATGGACATCTCAAACCCTAGGTTTTATTTTAAGTTTTATGGTGTTCTTGGTGATTTTTAGATTAGTTATAAGTTAGATGTTATGATAAGCATGTAAGCATGATTATGTAATTGATTTTGTTGATTATGAGACATGATGATTATGGTTCTAAAGTGAAGTTTATACTTAGACTTTTAAAAGGTGTTAAGTGGTTAATCTCGAATGTTCTGATTGTTTATAGATCATCGAGCAGACCCTTGACACGCTATCTCTACCCACACCCGATTACCAGGCAAGTTTCCAATACCTTGGAACTGTTGTTGTGATAATATGTATATCTGTTGTTTCTGATACATATGCCATAGCATGCATGCCTATTGTCAAATTATATTATGATATATTTGTTCCCTAAATTGATATTGGCTTATAGACTAGATACGAATTATCAGTGATAAGCCGGATTGTTTTGGTAAGACCCTTAGCGAAGGGCATATGATATTCATTATAAATATAGACCGGGAGTCGGTATTTTGAGATATAGATAGTCTTGGAAACCCGGAGGGATTCCAACGACAGATTATTATTTATCTGAGGAATGTTATTATTAAACGTTATTTATATTTACATAAAGTATCAATTACTTGGAAATCTTTCGAGGAATGTTATTCGAGTATTATCTCAGACGAGAGATATTAAATGAATGTTAGTTTCGAATATTCATTTAGAGTTGATTATTTATTGAATATTATTTTGATATTCATTAGAATGTTATTTATTAAATGAATATTACTTTCGAATATTCATTTAAGGTTTATATACTTGATGTATATTATTTTAAAATATTCATTGGAAGTTCTATTTACTTAAGGAATATTATTTCGATTATTCCTTTAAAGTTTTGATTACTAAAGGAATATTATTTGGATATTCATTTAGAAGATTATTTATTAAATGAAAATTATTTTCAAATATTCATTTAAAGTTTGACTCATTTATGGAATATTATTTTAAATACTTATTGGAGTCTAATTATTAATGAATATTATTTTGAATATTCATTTAAGGAGTGATTTATTTAGTAAATAATTCTATATATTCATTCGAGGATTACTTACGAGCAATATTATGATTTAATAATACTCCGTAATTATTATTGAGTTAATAAATATTCTTGGAATATTTATTTAATTCTTTTTAAAATGATTTATATTATTTTGAGATTATCTTTCACCTCCAAATATTATGTAAAATATTTCGGAGTATTTTTTACGACTATTTTATCAAGGAAAGGTTCCTAACTCTTTTTATTTTCATTTAAATCTATCCTAAAAGGATTCAAATGCTCGCTTAAACTTCCATATTATAAGGGAACCTTACTTGAGAAAGGTTATTTATCTTGTTGACTTCCAGGTCATAATTTATCCTTTTCACTCGCAACTTGGTTGTTATGGACTCATTAAGTCTATGTGTATTTTCTCATCATTCGAGGGGTAAGATTGTTGGAACAAGTTGATATCCATTAACAAGCAAAAGCTTGGGAAATGTTGGTGAATTTTCCTTTCCAACTAGATACGACTACTTTGTGGAGTCTTATCAACAAGTATTTCACTTGGGGAAGGGAGGACAAACTCTACGTTTCAATGCTGTGGATTTATTCGAATTAGGAGTCGTGTGTAAGAGGCCGAGTTGCGCGGTCCATCACAAGGCCTAACCATTGGCCAGGGAGTTACTATTAAAGGCAATCGACAAATGGAGCCGTCAGTTCTTCCTTCTACCGGTAGTAAACTATATTGGGCTGTACCATCCCCGACTGATCATCAGGGAGTGGGACAGCTGGCACGTGATAACTCCAGTATTGGTTCATCTCCCAAATTGGGAATTCCCTACAACACGTATCGAAGAGACTTCTTTCAGGTTGACGGTGTCTTCCGTAACACGTATCGAAGAGACTTCTTTCAGGTTGTAGGACTTCGAAAAATGTTAATAACTGGAATTGCAATATTTTCCTTGCAAGTTCCTCTTTATATGATAAATGATAATATCTGGCTTATCTTCGACATAGCAGATATTCCCACCTATATATTCATTTTGAGTTACCTCGTAACTTCATCGTTCATGTTATTCTGGCATCATTTCCGTAAATGCATGGCATATGGTTTGAAAGATACTTTTGAACTGTTATATTATCGTTTAGTTATACATTAGTGTTGGTGGGCTATTGCTCACCCTTGCTTTATTATTATATCACAACAACAGCTAGACCAGATGACTCGCTCGCACAAGGCGCACTCGACGCTGGCGAGGACGATGAGACTACCAGAGCTGAAGAAGAAGCTATTGGTAGGATAGATTCAATCTTTCAGTACCAAGTATATAGTCTAGTATGACTTATGCAAATGGATGGCAAAGAGTATGTATTCATATTGTAACTCTTCTGGGTTGTAAGAACTCATAATGTGTTTAATAAAATTTGATTGTTACTCTGATTTCATCTCTGGGACTATAACGGGTGTGTTTTATATTGTTGTGTTGGGTCATAAAGATGTAATTTATTTTATGTTGAATTAAGTTCAAGTATTATGGACAGAATTGGAGACCGTAACGACCGGATCCCGGACCCCGGATCTGGGGGTGTTACAGAAGTGGTATCAGAGCGTACGTTATAAACCCTAGAGATGAGGCGACGTTAAAACAATAAATTCACTAAGATAATAAGAACTCTTGCCAAGTTCATAGTCGGACTACTTAATGTAGTGATGACCTATAAAACCCTTATGGGAACTCTTAAGTATCATGATAGTAACTTAGCTCGATATCGTATCGATGAGTAAGGCGACAGGCCTTGAGGCATACGAGTAGAATCGCGATGATGCTTTATATGCTGAAGATCAGCGGGTAAATTCGATAGAGTACCCTACTGGAGACCCGGAAGAGGTTCCAGTAGATAAGGAAAATCCTGTTAGGATAAGGAGCTTACCCTTGAGGAATGAGGGCTGCAACCAGAAAGATTGTGATGATTAAGGTATAGTGCTCAGAAAAGTGGGCATAAAGAACTGAGCTATGAGCAAGAGAACTAGATTCATATTGGATTCGTAGCCGGACTACTGGATGTAGTACCAGCAAGTAAGACGGATTGGAAGAATTACTTGAGATCTTATACGGGAATAGATGAGAATCCTTAGAGACTTTCATATTAACGAAGAAAGAGCTAGAGGGATGTATGATTATCAAAGACATCGATATAGGACGAGGAGCAGAGTCCCTAGGAATAGTTGAGAAGGAGGCAGTAAGTGCCATATCATTTGATAAATGAATTAGTATGAATATTGTCAGTAATAATTCGCCATGAGAAGGCAGATGTCATAGGTTATAATTTATGGAACCAAATTGAGGTTAATGAAGTGGTTTTATTCAGGGAAATGTTCATTTTATGAATGAATCAGTTAGAAATTAAAGACATTGGGAAGTGACAGCATGACTGGATAAAGTCATATAAGGAAGTAGTAAGCAAGACAATGATCTCAGAACCTACCGGAAGATAAGACAAGTGAGTCAAGATGAACTCGTAATGAGACTACTGCCAGAGACTGAGTATAGGGTTAATTTCAACTCAGTAAAATGATGAACCAGAAATGTTAGATGTATGTGATTCAGAGGAATATTAAATTCTTTATTTTCTTTGAATGAATTATAGTAATTACCTTAAGTTTACTCCGATGCAGAATTATTATGGATTAAGTAATACGATCAGCAGTTAAAGAGAAAAATGTGAGAAAATCTTCTTGGAGCTAAAAGATGAAATTGGTAATGACCAAGATCTGGCATTGCTTAATGGTGAAAGGAGACTTTGTGCTTCCAATGACTCTTCGCATAAAGGATTAAGATGTGTGCTTACGCATCACGATAAAGTACTTGCGGATGTGTTCAGACAGCACAGTTCACCAGGTTCGGATGGCCTTAGTAGTGCCAATTTTGTGGAACAACCAACTCCGACGGTAATGTTCCTTCTGAGACTAGTGGTTAGGTAGACTGACATTTGGTAATATTGAATATCAGGACGTATAAGTATCAAGATGTTGTGACAGGTTTCAGTTTGAAACTGTTGATTCCCTTCTAAGGGATGTATATAATTTGTTCCTCTCCAGTGGTTAAACTTCCAATATGATGACAATTATTTCGTTAATTATGACTGCTTACGGTTCTACCTGCTTGGAGGTTCATAGAACTATTCTCTAGGTTTCGAAACTGGTCTCCTTAATGTTACCAGTAGGTGGATAGATTGATCAAAATTTCCCAGATTCTGGAAAGAACTTCAACGAATTTTGGCAAACCTTGTCTTTTTGATTATTAGAGAACATCATGGAAGAGAGTAGAAACTGGGGCGAAACCCGTGAATTGGGTAAGGTAGCCGCTATATGGGTTGGTGGACAGACCCCGGTTATCGCGAATGATTGTAGAAATACAATGATGAAGTGAGATTGGACGAAAATAGGAAATGTAAGTAAGAAACCAGCCGGACTGAGAAACTACGGGATTGACTTAAGTGAAAAGGCTGTTATGCCAGGAATGGTAAGCTTGCGTGGCACGTGGGATTGATAAGAATAGTTGAAAAGATAAAAGTAGAGGAAAGGTGACCGGAGACGGGCCGAGTAGTCGACTAAGACTTATATGAAGTAAAGTTTTGGAAAGGTAGAAAGGTATCAAAGTAGAAGGCACTATGCCAGCAATTGCTAGAAAAGTAATGCTAATTAGCCAACCCCTAAAATCATATATTTTTATTTTAGTGTGGTCAGTTGAGGCTAAGTCACAAAGGATTATCAAGTGACTAGACCAGCAATGAAAGGACAAAGCAGGGTTGCTTCTAAGTAAGCACCGACTGCAAGGGCTTCTGATATAAAGGAAATATTAATGAGATCGTAGGAATCTTCTACTGAACCCTTTGCAACCCATGTTTGGATTGGGAATTTACTAGACTTTTTGGAATGGGGTCACCCGTACTAAAGTGATTCATGTATATATGATTGTCCAAGATTACGAGTAAAAATAGAAGTATAGTGACTTGAGATGTTTGATGTTAGGGTATTATAAATACCATGAATATATTATGACTAAGGGAAGTAAACAATGAAGGTTTATGAAGAGAGTATAGAAATGGTCAGAGATGGATCAGTATGCTGTAGAAATTTTGTCTAAGGCAAGTACCTTTGAGAAGAACGATGAGTACTAAGAGATTCACGTTGAACTCGACCAATATCTTCCAAAACATCCTTGCTACCATTACCAAGTTCTGTAAGAGAGCAGATAGGCATACGTTGCCTTTTGGAAGGCCAAATAGGCTGACAGCTATCTGAAAGAAGAGAGTGGCATTAAGCCACCGATCGATTATCAAATGAGAATGATTGAAAGAGAGACCTTTATTAAGGATACATGATCTGATTTCCAATTATAGGATGCAAGAATTCCTTGGCAATTGAATTAAGGATAGGATATCCATAAATTAAGACAAACCCTGGGGAATGCACAAGGGTTGGCATTAACCCTAATAACGACATTATGAATTCAGATGATATGAGTTGGATTTGCTAAGGCAACAATGACCTGTAAAGATTATTAAAAAGAGTTCTGGAAAGAACAAAGATAGAATTATTAGAGTATTGATCAATGACGTTTTGATATACCCGGTACCTAGAAAATACAGGAGGAATGATGAGGACGACCTAAGAAACCTTACCAGGAAAAGTTAATATTCTGAGTTTCCAACTAGAAGTTTGGAAGAGAATGTAAGACACAATAACAATAATGCCAGATGAGGCATGTATGAAACCATAATGAGGTATGGATGGAACCCAAGAAGGTTGAGATTATCCTAGAACAAGAAAGAACTAAGAGAAAAAATATTCCAGGTAGGATTGAGGGTAACTTTAATAAAGTTCCCACGGAAAAGTGGAAGCAATGCCTTATGGAAAAAGGCTGATAGATATATTTTTCTCCTTCAGCAGAGCTTAAGAGAGAATGCTTTCACCCAACAGTGATGGGAATGAGGTAGGAAAGTTTAAGTTGGAATGTATCTAGAGAACATGGATTACAAGAAATTGTTAGTATCAGGAAAGGCCAACGAGGTGGCCGACAGTCTAAGTATAGAAGAATAATTACAAATGTTCATACCGAAGAAACAAAATGATATTTGGAAAGACCTTGAAGGTCATATCGGAGTGGAGGAATTTACATTCCTTTTGATGATTGTGCAAGAATCGAAGGTAATAATAGTTTAATTAAAGATTCGATTCCTGATGGAGTCTTAAGCATATTACGTACCTTAGAAGGTCCCGTTTTGAGGCAAGCCAGGACCGTGATACAAAATTGACGAAGTAAACCGTTAAGTTTCCAGTCTTTTATGGAAGCTGCATGAGTGATAGTTTCATCAACCTGACATAGCTGCGATGCTTGAAACCCTTCTGCAATTTTATCTACTTCATGTAATATCTACATCAAGTTCAGGAAGTGTTCCTTGTAGATAAGGAATAGTGATTACTTTGTCTCCCTAAAGGATTGAAACCCGTATGGTTAGCTATTAACGCACTACGTAAACAATAAGCGATGGTGATTCTTCTAAGAGAGTAGATGACAACGTAAAGATAAAGAAAGTGCTGCTATTAATGAGCTAAATGGCATGTTGATGAATGACAAGCAAGTTGTGTTAGTGTACTTCTGCGCAAACAAGATAAAGAATATGAGGTGGACGATTCATGATGCTAAATGTATTCCCGTAGAAAGAAATAAGGGCAGTTGAGCCCGAGATTTGTTGGGCCATCTGATAGTTTAAAAGTGTTCGTAAGGTGGCATTTGAGCCAGCTCTACCCCCAAAACTTATAGCATGATTGTAACGTGTTTCATGTGGCAAGGCTACGCCAGTAAAATGTATATGCTCGATAGATGATAAGAGTACGAGCAGGTAGATATACGACCTGGTCTGACTTACGAAGAACAACCTGTGGAAAATCACGGATAGAAAATAGCAAGTGATGAGAAACAAGGTTGGCAGAAATAGATTAGATTGAATCTAAGTTAAAGGGATCGGCCAGATTCATTTCGGAGAATTTAAATTGGAATAATGTGATGATTATAGAGTAAATGTAACGGGATACCAATAAGAAGGTACCAAGTGCAAAAGATATCTCAATAAAGAGATGAAGGTGAAAGTAAATAACAGAAGTAAATAAGAATCAGATAATAAGAGGGATGTGATTGATAAAGAAAAGACTGGGAAAGCAACTATGGAATATGAAGCAAGGAATGTTATGAATGGATTAATACATGGTGAAAGGCAGAGTGTGTAAACTTGTAACACTATAACTAATGTAACTCAACTAAAGGAAAAGATACTTAACCAGAAGACAATCAAGAACAAGAAGTCACAAGAAATCAACACTAAATGAAGACAAGGTAATTGATACAATTCAACATGTTAACTATGATCAAGCCAAGAAGAAATCATTGAGAGAAGTTCAAGTCAAAGTTGTTCATGCCTCAGTGATTTGAAAAGCCAAGAATCAAGATCATAACTATCAGTATCAATAAGACCAATTGATTTCAAGTGAACAAGAAGGAAAGCAAATATTGGAAAGCCATATTACTAATTGGATATGGTAATTTATTCAAGAAGCGAAAACCCTATCAAGACTAGTCACTTATGAACCAGACCAGTGCATCAAGTGTCAGGACATTGATAGCAAGTTTATGTCAGTAACAAAGATCCGTGTTCAAGAGCTTGGTGAAGAATAAAGAAGACATGAAGATATCACAAGTTCAAGATGTGCATTGAAGTTTCAAGTTGAAGACCAGAATATTTTCTAAGTACTAAATATTCTAGATGACCAAGTAGAAGTTTCTAAGTAGAAGTTTTACTTAGAACTTCGAGATGGCTAAGTAGAAATTCTCAAGTAGAAGTTCTACTTAGAGTGCAGCTTCAACATGACACATGGCATCTTCTGATTGGCAGATTTCCAAGCTTTCAAGATAAGGCAAGATTTATGTGGACATCATTGGGCCACGTACATCTTAGTCTTTAAAGACTACAGGACATAGATTACATGTAGTATAAATAGAAGTACTTGTGTAATGTTTTAGTGAGAGAGCAATTCTTGAGAAAAACACAAGAAAAAGAGAGAGAGTGCATTCACAGAGCTTAGTATCATTCACTTCTCTCTGAACTTCTGTGATACTTTGTAATGAATGTTGTAGCAACCATTTCAAGTTATATATAAAACATATATTCCTTGAATCTGTGTGTTCATTTATTGCATCGTATTTATTGCTTCTCATATTCGAAAAGTTGTATTCACCCCCCCTCTACAACACATTTGGACCTAACACATGGGTTTTCTGACGAATTCTCGGGATGACAACCTGATAGTGTTAATATTATAGATATGAAAAAGCTAGTAGCGTGACATGGAATGTTAGTAACAATGGTGTCAAGCGAGAAACTAAGATTTAACCTGAGAGGTTCAAAGTTTTTCCAAAAGTAAGTGTTGCTAAGGTTGAACCAGAGTACAGGTCCAGAGAATAGTGGACAAAGCAGCAAGATATGTTGACACATGAGGTTACGATCAAATAGTAGTGGATATAATTATGATTAATTTCTTCCTTAATGAACCTCTATAGTTCAGAGGTAACTTCTGAGTATGATATTTTACAATCATGAAAACTTTCTATAATCCTTTAGAATTCTTTTATTTTCTTCTCTTTTATTCACCTTTATGAATTGAGAAGAACAACCCTTTAAGGAGGGGAGGTACTGCTACGTGACTATCTATCTATGTGATAGAAGTCTAAGTGGAATACCATAACTTGTTTAATTGCTTGTCAAGTACTAAAGGCCGGCCCCCTTCTATACTAACTATGCAATATAACAAATGTTCAATTGATCATAGTGATCTCTCAATAAATCTTTCCACTTCTCTATATTGATCGAGATTGCGAAGATTAAAGCGATCAAGAAATGTACAGTACGAGCGAGGTTACCTCCGAATTCGCAGGGTGATAGTGATACCAATGTTACTGCAGGTATCAATAAGGATAAGACTGACTAAGAGTATAACCCGGATAGTGTGTTGTACGAAAAGTAGCAACGTTGATGGAAAAAGGATACAGTATGGATTGTAGCACTAGAAGATGTGCTGAGGAAGGGTAGAACGAGTAAGAATTGACCGGGAAGCTAAAAAGTGAACGACAGGCAAACGACTCTTTGCTTCCTACCTGATTCCAGGACGGAATCCTTTTAAGGAGGGGAGACTGTAAGAACCCCAAATTTTGGATATAATTAAAACTTTTTATTATGTACTGAGGTAATGGTGAATAGTGATTACGACTACGATGTAACGATTGAGATAATGAATGAAAGGAATAGATTTGGATTCAAATGTTTTTATGCCATGAGGAATGCTAATGGTTGACAGCTTAGGTAAGAATAATATATCTCCTAGGGGAATAAGTTATGTCAATTCCAAGCAGGAGAATATTTTCATGTCATTCAAATCGATAACGATTAGTCCAGTGGTTCCATGTAAGGGTTAAGGAACGCCCGAGAAAGAACAAGGACATTGTCATAAATATAAGGAATAAAGGAAGAATAAAGAATGAATAGTGTTTTTGGTGGAAATGAGAATATTATGAGACGACACTATATAGAAGTACCCGGAACGGATTTCCGAGTTCATATTAGTGATCCAGGGGGAAAATAAGTGTATGTAAAACCTGTCGCATTCTGAAAAATAGCACTTTTATTTTCCCCGAGATTTCCCTGGACACTGAAAGACTTAAAGAATTATTGAAGGGATTTAAGGAATATAGGTTGAAGAATTATTAAAGAGAATTGAAAATGATGGTGTAAATATTAAGAAAATTCCCGGTGAACCCTAATTAGAGATCCGTGAGATATTCCTACGAACGAGCAATCGAAACGAGGAATAACCGGACAAAGAAACAAATAAACGGCCAAGAGATGACATGTGCAATTGGTGGAAAAAGAATGATACAAGTGACTTACATATAAGTCAACTAACAAAGGAGTGGTGTAATTACAATTAACCAAAAATGGAGTTGCTTGATATAATGCCAACACTTGGACAAGTAATGGATCAACAAGTGGCACCAATAGATTGTTAACAACACAAAAGGCAAGAGATGCATCCAAGATAGATAGATATTACTTGTATTATTGCATTAAACACCAAAACACAAAACAAAACAAAGGAAGCAAAGCCAAGAACTCCATGAAGAGCAAAAAAAATCTGCTCCTTTTTAGCAAAATCAAAGTCCAACCTCTTGACCTTCAATGGCCATGAAATAAATCATGCAAGTTCCTTACTATATCAACATGATCTCCTAGAAATTTGAGCTTCAAATTCCATCTCTAGCATAGTTTTCAAAAATCATCAAAGTGATGATGAATAGTGTTTTCAAGATCTAATCTTTGATTTCTTGATTTGTTTGAATGATCTAAGCTTGGTTAAGGATATGCAAGAGATAATAAAGGCTTAGTAAGGTCTTAGAACACTTCAAGGAAGGTATGGACATCTCAAACCCTAGGTTTTATTTTAAGTTTTATGGTGTTCTTGGTGATTTTTAGATTAGTTATAAGTTAGATGTTATGATAAGCATGTAAGCATGATTATGTAATTGATTTTGTTGACTGTGAGACATGATGATTATGGTTCTAAAGTGAAGTTTTTACTTAGACTTTTAAAAGGTGTTAAGTGGTTAATCTCGAATGTTCTGATTGTTTATAGATCATCGAGCAGACCCAGGACACGATATCTCTACACGATATCATTGAGAGAAGTTCAAGTCAAAGTTGTTCATGCCTCAGTGATTTGAAAAGCCAAGAATCAAGATCATAACTATCAGTATCAATAAGACCAATTGATTTCAAGTGAACAAGAAGGAAAGCAAATATTGGAAAGCCATATTACTAATTGGATATGGTAATTTATTCAAGAAGCAAAAACCCTATCAAGACTAGTCACTTATGAACCAGACCAGTGCATCAAGTGTCAGGATATTGATAGCAAGTTTATGTCAGTAATAAAGATCCATGTTCAAGAGCTTGGTGAAGAATAAAGAAGACATGAAGATATCACAAGTTCAAGATGTGCATTGAAGTTTCAAGTTGAAGACCAGAATATTTTCTAAGTACTAAATATTCTAGATGACCAAGTAGAAGTTTCTAAGTAGAAGTTCTACTTAGAACTTCGAGATGGCTAAGTAGAAATTCTCAAGTAGAAGTTCTACTTAGAGTGCAGCTTCAACATGACACATGGCATCTTCTGATTGGCAGATTTCCAAGCTTTCAAGATAAGGCAAGATTTATGTGGACATCATTGGGCCACGTACATCTTAGTCTTTGAAGACTACAGGACATAGATTACATGTAGTATAAATAGAAGTACTTGTGTAATGTTTTAGTGAGAGAGCAATTCTTGAGAAAAACACAAGAAAAAGAGAGAGAGTGCATTCACAGAGCTTAGTATCATTCACTTCTCTCTGAACTTCTGTGATACTTTGTAATGAATGTTGTAGCAACCATTTCAAGTTATATATAAAACATATATTTCTTGAATCTGTGTGTTCATTTATTGCATCGTATTTATTGCTTCTCATATTCGAAAAGTTGTATTCACCCCCCCTCTACAACACATTTGGACCTAACAATTGGTATCAAAGCTATATGTTTAACATACAAAACATAGATCCTTGTGTTGAGAAGAAGAATCGTGAGTTTTCATTTTCTAGATCTACTTTTCATTTTCTCGAAAAGTGTGCTTTAATTCGTTGGTAGTGAAAACTCATCCGGAAAATTATTTAAATACTCCAGGTGTGATTATTTAGCTTGGGTGTATTTTAATTAATTTTTGTGAATTAATCTGGGTACTTTCATATTTGGTGTTCTTGAGTGTTCATCATCTGTTCTTATCAAAAAAGACAACCCAACAACTTTTTGATCTCCTTTTCAAACAGATAAATAGTAAAAGAATAAAAAAGTGTTTTTGGACTTTGTGATTTGCATTATTCACGGCCGAAAGTGAAACAAGACATACTCAGTACCTAGCACGTGGGTTAGGTGGGTTAGGTGAGTAAAGCATCAAAAGTCAAAAGGTGTTAAAGAGATAATATTGTTTATTCAATATTAAAGTAATCTGCAGAAAATTTATTCTAAGGACAAAAGTTCTACATAGAATTTCTACTTGAGATTTTCTACATAGAATTTCGACTTGGACAATTTCTACTTGGTGAGTTCGACTTGAGCAAAATTTCGACTTAGAGAAATTTCGACTTAGGCAAAAGTTCTACATAAATATTCTACATAGCCTAGTCTTGGGTACTTAGAAACTTTTAGTGACCAGAATTGAAATGGCTCCTAAAAATGCATTCAAGATCCCAATGTTCAACCGAGATCACTATGAAGAATGGGTTTTCAGAATGAGACTATATCTAGAGACTGTTAACCCTGAATATCTGGAAGTCCTTGACAAGGGTAAATTTGTTCCAATGGTGGTTATTCCTGCGCATACGGAAGGAGGGGTGGTTATAGCACCTCGGTCTGAGCCTAAAAAGGCCTCGGAGTTTTCGGATGCTGACAAGGAACAAATAGCTTATGATACTGCCATACGACAAACCTTGATGGAATCTCTTGATCATGAAATGTTCAACATAGTCAAAGGTCTGACTACAGCGAAGAAGATTTGGGACAAGATAGAAGTTGTCATGGAAGGATCTGCAGAGGTTAGAAGCAACAAGACACTCATACTCAAGATGGAGTATGACACCTTTAGAATACGAAAAGGAGAAGGCATAACAGACGTCTATCTACGATTCAGTCAGTTGGTATTGGATTTGAATCTGAGAGGTGTAACTCTCCCCATGGTTGAGACTAATACGAGATATCTGAGGAACCAGCCAAAGAGCATTGAACATAGGGTCTACGCAATAAGAGAAACCAGAGATTTGCATACAACTTCTCTGGAAGAATATTATGGAATATTAAAGACCTATGAGCTGGAAACACTTCAAGATCAAGCATGGGACAATGATTCAAAAGGAAAAGAAACTGCATCAGGATTAGTTGCTGATGAGGAAGAGTCTAAGAAGGCAATGGTTGCAGCAAAGCCTAAATCATCACTTGCACCACATCAAGTTGATAATGATGACGAGTGCGCATCTGACAGTGATGATGACTACTACACCCAAGAAGAGCTGGACAACATGGATGATAGTGTCGTGGCATACATGGCAAGGAAGTTCAGCAACATGAGATTCAGAAAGAGCAGCCGACAACAGAGAAATTCTTCATCTTATTATCGGGCTGCTAGGGGTGGTGGTAGTTCGTCAGGCTACAAAGGAAAAGGCAAGAATACCAGCTACAAATCTCCTTTAGATTTCAAAATGAAGTTCAAATGCTATAACTGTGGTGAAGCTGGACATTTTGCCTCGGACTACAAAAAGCCTAAACAGACTTATCCAAAAGAGACATATGAAGCCCTCAAAAGCAAGTATGAATCGCTGGTGAAGGAAAGACATGGAAAATGAGCTTTATTGGTGACAGAAGGAAGAGCTTGGGATGATTCAGATGAGGAAGATGTTACTCATGTAGCAAACTTTGCCCTCATGGCTGAGACATCAGAGGAACCAGAGGTACCAGTTCTAACCCTTAAAGTAGAAATGTCCATTGATGATTATAAGGAACAGAACGGGGCTCTTAGTGAAGAGATCTATATGTTGTGCAAAAGCCTAGACTCTTCTCAAAAGGAACAGAAAACACTTGTTGCCAAAAGCAGAATGCTTGAGGCAAAAGTGGAAGAGTTGGAGGCTGCTTGCACTGTAGATACTTCCCTAGAGACTTTATTAAATCTCTGGAGCACAAGCTCGTCCTTAAGGAAAAAGTAGAAGCATGTCTTAGGGACAAACTAGCTGAGTTAGAAACTAAATGCGAAGCTTACAAACTAGCTGCTAGTAAAGTGTATGTAGATAATGACACATTTAAGAAGATAACTGGAGTAGGTATAGGACTTGATTATTCTGACCTTCCTAAGAAAGAAGGAAAGAGACCTATTGACCATAGTTCCAGTGACCTTAAAAAGGAAACACCTAGAATTCTTAAATCGGCTGTCAAACCTATCTACAAACATCTTGTTCCTAGAATAGAAGAAGAAGAGACTGAATTGATAGCTAGATATGAGATTGAGATGGAAGATCGCCAGAAAGCACAACCTATAACTCCTATCAAACAAGTTAAAATCAATTTCCCTAGAGATGAATCTAGACTAGGATTAGGAGCTAAGGCTGTTAAACAACAAGGAAAGAAAGAAAAAGGCATAAAAGAGGTTAAGGCTGAACGAATAAAGAAAGCATGTTATCACTGTAAATCTACTGAACATCTTTCTTATGCATGTAAAGCTAACATAAATGTTCCTGCTGCACATGCCATGCCTATCACACATACAATGAATAATCTGCATCAGAATCATGCACAGTGTGGTCAACCTAATTGTATGCCATGCACTTTTAACGTCATGCGAACTTTTGTGCATTTAATGAATGCATCTAGCCAGTCATGCTTAAATACTGCTGCTAGTTCAAACATCAAGAAAAAGCATGTGAGAGCCAAGACTGTCAGTCCTTCTAAAGTTAGGAGTGACAAACCTTCTCCTAAGACTGACAAATCTGTCAAGTCTGAGAAAGGAAAGGAGAAAGTCGAAAAGCTCTAGTAATGTTAAGAAAAGTGCATCTCCTGTTGTTAAATCTGTTGATTCTCGATCTTATCGAAAAGCCGGGCCCAATCAAAGTTGGGTTCCGAAGAATGTCTAACCAATCTGTCATTGCAGGGCGTTAAGCAGAATAGAAATAAAGTTATATGGGTGCTAGACAGTGGAGCATCGAGGCATATGACTGGAAACAAGTCCCTGCTTACAGAGTTGGTTATGAAGGCTGGCCCTTATGTTACCTTTGGAGATGACAGCATAGGTGTGACAAAGGGATATGGCAAACTGAAGACTGGTAATGTCATCATTGAAGATATTTCCTATGTTGAGGGACTGAAGCACAATCTGTTGAGTATCAGTCAATTCTGTGACAAAGGTTACGAAATTGTCTTCAACAAGAAAGGTGTATCAATCACTCACATCAAGGAAGGCTCACTAGCTTTGAGAGGAGTTCGAAAGGCAGATCTTTTTGTTGCAGATATGGATTCAGCAAATCAGAATGAGGTCACCTGTTTCTACAGCAAGGCCTCGGATGATGAAAGCTGGTTATGGCACAAAAAGCTATCTCAGTTAAACTTCAAAACGATGAATGCTCTCGCGAGGCGAGAATTGGTGAGAGATCTACCTCAAATGGAGTTCGCTCCGAAAGGACTCTGTGAAGCTTGTGAAATGGGAAAGTCGAAGCGAGCATCGCATAAAAGCAAAGAAATTTCTAGTATTACTGAGCCTCTACAACTTCTTCATATGGATTTATTTGGCCCAGTGAATGTCCTATCTTTGTCTAGGAAAAGATATGCATTGGTAATCATGGATGACTTCTCCAAGTATACATGGGTATTGTTCGCAATGACGAAAGATGAAGTACCTTTCTTAATCATTGATCACATCACTCAAATTGAAAATGTTTCAACACTTACTGTGAAGACGATTAGATTAGACAATGGCACTGAATTCAAAAACGCAGTGCTAAATGACTTCTGTGTATCTAAGGGAATACGTCGTCAGTATTCAGCCCCGAGAACTCCACAGCAAAATGGAGTAGTTGAAAGGAAGAATAGAACTTTGGTTGAAGCAGCAAGAACTTTGTTGTATGATTCGAAACTTCCTTTGTATTTCTGGGCCGAAGCAGTGAGTACCGCTTGTTACACTCAAAATAGAACCTTGATCATAAAAGATAAAGAAAAGACACCATGTGAATTAATGAACAACAGAAGACCAACAATCAAATACTTTCATGTCTTTGGAGCAAAATGCTATGTACTTATAGATGATGAAAATCTAGGCAAGTTTGCAGCAAAAGCTCGTGAAGGAATCTTTGTTGGTTACTCTAAAGATGTGGTGGCAGCTTATAGAGTGTTCTTAGTGAATGATCGAAAAGTGACTGAAAGTTACAACGTCAGATTCGACGATACCAAACTCTCATCAATTTCAAGAGATTCTAGTGAACCCGAGTCCCTAAAATTTCAGAATCTGGACTTAGAAGATCTTGAAGATGAACCTGAGTTGGTTGTTCCATTAAATGTTCCAAGTGTACATGAAGAACCTGAGTCTAGTGAACAAGCTAATTCTACAAGATCAGGAGAGGCTTCTTCAGTACGAACCGGCAACAACTCAGGGGGAGTAAATAGCAGCTCAAGGACTAATGTTCAAGGCTCGAGTCGAGTTGACAGTAGTTCTGTAGGAGCTGGCACTAACTCAGGGGGAGTTAGTGAAAATAATCAAAGTAGTCAGCACCACAACTCAGAAAGTCAAGCTGAATCATCAAGACAATTTCCAGGAGAACGGGTATGGAATAGAGACCATCCGTTTGAGTTAATTATTGGTAATCCAGATGCTGGTGTGACTACTAGAAGAACTGCAAGAGCTGACCTGGCTAATATTTCCTTATATTCTGGGTTCTTATCCAAGCTTGAACCTAAAGAAATAGAAGAAGCTCTTGGTGATGCTGATTGGGTGATTGCAATGCAAGAGGAACTCAATCAGTTTGAAAGGCAGAAAGTTTGGAAACTGGTACCCCGACCAAAGAACATATCCGTAATTGGAGCTAGGTGGGTATTCAGAAATAAACTGGATGAAAACGGACTTCTAACATGAAACAAGGCTCGTTTGGTTGCAAAAGGTTATTCTCAGCGAGAAGGAATTGATTATGATGAAACCTATGCACCGGTTGCAAGACTTGAGGCAGTCAGGATGTTCTTGGCATTTGCAGCACATAAGAACTTCAAGGTTTTCCAGATGGACGTGAAAAGTGCCTTCCTGAACGGAGAGTTAGAAGAAGAGGTGTATCTGGAACAGCCGCCTGGCTTCATTGATCCAGAACATGTAGATTTTGTGTATCTTCTCTTCAAATCTGTCTATGGCCTCAAGCAATCCCCAAGACGATGGTATGAAACCCTATCTTTATTCTTAATTGAAAATGGTTTTACTAGGGGAGTAATTGATAAAACATTGTTCTATAAAAATGTAAGAAATGACTTAATACTTGTTCAAGTCTATGTGGACGATATTATTTTTGGGTCATCTAATGAGCGCTTGTGCGAGAAATTTGCTAAGCTAATGCAGGAAAAATATGAGATGAGCATGATGGGAGAGCTGTCCTTCTTCCTTGGATTACAGATCAGTCAGAGAAAAGATGGTATCTTTATCTGTCAATCCAAGTATGTAAGAGATTTACTCAAGAAGTATACTCTAGAAGATGCATCAGCAGCTAAGACTCCCATGGCAACAGCCACGAAGCTTGATGAAGACAAATCAGGTAAATCAGTTGACATCACAAGCTATCGAGGTATGATTGGCTCACTCCTCTATTTAACTGCAAGTAGACCCGATATAATGTTCGCAACTTGTTTATGTGCAAGGTTCCAAGCGGATCCTAGAGAATCACATCTCGTAGCCGTCAAAAGAATTTTTAGGTATCTCAAGGGCACAACAAATCTAGGGATTTGGTACCCAAGAGATACAGGTTTTAATCTTATTGGCTATTCGGATTCAGACTATGCAGGTTGCAGGATTGATAGGAAAAGCACATCTGGTGCTTGTCAATTTCTTGGCAGAAGATTGGTGTCCTGGCATAGTAAAAAGCAACATACAGTATCTACTTCTACTGCTGAAGCTGAGTACATTGCTGCTGGAAGCTGTGTAGCTCAAATACTGTGGATGAGGAACCAATTGAAGGATTATGGCATGGAGCACAAGAAAATTCCAATTATGTGTGACAACACAAGTGCCATTGCCATAACCAACAATCCTGTAGATCACTCAAGAACCAAGCACATCGATATCAGGTATCACTTCATAAGAGAACATGTCGAGGAGGGGACTGTGGAGCTACATTTTGTGCCCACAATGCAACAAATTGCAGATATATTCACCAAACCTCTTGATGAAGTAACATTCAATAGATTGGTTGGTGAATTGGGAATGCTTAACACAAGTTAGTAAAGCCTTCTATCTGTAAAATCCATGTTTATGTTTGTATGTGCAAGCTACTCAATCATTATGTGCTTAGACTTTAAAATGCCTAATTAATGATTGTTATAGGTTGCATATAGTGTGATTTTGCATGAATTCATTGTGTTTTAAGTGTCTTTTATAGCACAAATCTGTGAATTTATGCTTGTTAGATTGCATGATCATAGGGGGAGTTAAATTCATAATATTCTAAATATTGCATGATTTTTAGATGAATTTACCTATGATTTTCATGTAATTAGAGGCCTTAGAATTAAAAAACTTCAAAATTTCGAGTTAGGTTCTATCTCGAAACTCATCTAGAAATTCGACTTGAATTTCGACTTAAGCTGTCAGAGTGAAGTTTTGAAAATTCTAAGTCTGGGAAGAATTTCGAGTTGGCTATCTCGAAATTCATCTCGAAATTCGACTTCGAGTTCGAGTTCGAGTTACCAGTGTGCCTAGTTCTATCTTCAAAATATTCGAGATAAAGTCTATCTCGAATTTTATCTAAAAGGTTGAGATGAGGTTTCTATTAAGGGAATATTTTGAAAAGAACTGAGAATTAACTTCGAGTTAGTCTATCTCGAAACTCAACTCGAATTTCGACTTGATGTTCGAGATAGAGTTCTTAGTCTATCTCGAAACTCAACTCGAATTTCGACTTGATGTTCGAGATAGAGTTCTCAGTTAAGCTAAAGGGAATTTTTCGAGTTAATCTCCTAACTCGAAACGTATCTTGAATTACCCTGTAGTTTTTGCTTTAAGAGGGTATTTTGGAAAGAATTGAGATTAACTTCGAGTTAGTCTCTATCTCGAAACTCAACTCGAATTTCGACTTGATGTTCGAGATAGAGTTAAACTTCTAACTCGAAATGTATCTCGAATTTTCCTGTATTTCTTTTACTGGAGGGGAATTTTCCAAGTTTACAAATCAATAAAGTTCGAGATAGGATTTCCCTATAGTTTTTGCTGTAAAATTGGTTAAAGTGCTTATTTGTGCTTATTTGTTCGAGTTAACCTCTATCTCGAACTTCATCTCGAAGTTCGACTTGATGTTCGAGATAGAGTTCGACTTAAGTCCTCCCTGTATGTACTTAGACTTTAACATTTTTTTTAACAGGGATAATTTTGTCATTTCACAATCATCTATATATACATCTCTAACTCGATGCATCATTCACGTTACCTAATTTCATTTTTACAGCAGCCGTTTCACAAAAGCAAGGCGATTTCACAAACTTCATACCATTAATCCGTGTTTTTGTGATTAAACTCATACTAATCACGAATTACTGCCAATTTTTTGACTGCTATTCACTGTGTTATCATTAATCTTTGTGTTGGTGTGTTTTGTAACCGCATATACACGAGCATATACATACACACAAACATCAAGTGTTTGTGTAACTGTTCAAAACACAATTTCCATATTCTTCATCCATATACACACACGATTTCACTGGTATACACACGAATATTCATCTTCTTTGAATATTCAGATTTAGTAATTGGCAACTGTTCATATTCCGTAGTTTAACTTTTCAGATTGTCTTTTGATATTCTCGAAAAATTAAAAGGGATAAAACTGTTAATTCGTAAATTATTTGTTTTTCAAAATTAAAAAATAAAAATAAAAAAATTTCACATCTTGTAAAGAAAAACATTTAATTAAAATGGCTCACCAATTTTCACTTGCTAAAAACAATTTTTATAATATTTCTACGGAAATTGGTGATCAACTCCCGCGGTTTAAGTTTTGGATACGATTTCTTAATTTGTACTCTAAGGCTAGCCATGCTTTTACTGCTAAACCTACACTAGTACATGATGCTTTACAGCAATTATGGACTAGTGCGGTTACTTTTGGGAGCAAATCAACCCCCTTCGGTTTCAGGTTTACCTTAGCGGGTCAGGAATATGAGGTGACTGAAGAAATTGTCAACAGGGTTCTGGGATTCCCGATCAAAGATGCTTATGATCCCGAACCTACAGCGGAACAACGCCTCACATTCTTTGAAGAAATAGGATGTTATCCTCCGACTGGCCGGATCACTGGAAACATCCAAAAACAATTCTTCCATGTGGAATGGAATTACTTTTTCGAGGCCATTACAAGATGTTTTCGGGCACGCGAAAAAGATTTTCATCAAATTCCAATTCCAATGCAAACCTTTGCAGTTTCCCTAGCAAGAGAACTGGATATAAATTATGGACGCATAGTTCTCTCTGAGATAGTGGCTTCAATGGGATCTTCTGCAAGCAGAGATCTCACTACAACTGATGTTGTCTGCTGGTTTCCTCGGTTCCTACAAATGCTGATAAATGATTTAATACCGAAGGATGCTCTTGCTGTTAGACAGGGATTTGCCAGAAGCCCAACATCTGCACCGCTAGGGATGGGCACTAAGTCACTTTCAACCATTGCTAATCAGGATAAACATCAAGGTAAACATATGTCAATTCCTGAAAATATTCAAATGTGGCTTAGATATGATGCAGGAGTTACCAATTTGGAGGAATCATCGCAAGTTTCTTCATATGCTCAGAATCCATTTGCTCATGCTAAGGCATTTGATGGGATTCCTGATGAGCAAAGCGATGAGGCACAAGGTAATGAATCAGGTAATCTCTCCCTGCATACTATTCATTCCTCCTCCTACGTATCTGATTCCGAGACCCGAGAGACTGCTAACCCGCAGAATCTATCCCAGGGTGAGAGCTATATTTCTGAGCCTGATACACATTCTTATTCTCTTTCACCCCTGTTAACGGAAGTCAGAAAGCCAACACGTATATATGTAGGAGATGATGAGGAGAGTGAACCCGAAGAGCAGCAACTTATTCGAAAGAAAGCCAAACTTTTTCATGCTGCTACTTCAAAAGTCCAGTCAAACCTAATGTGTCACACGCAACCACTCCACCTCACGAGAGTGGTTCTCCCCTTAAACAATCTGCACATAGGGATTTTGATGACAATTATGTACCTTTTGAAGATCTTGTTGCTTCAAAAGGACATGGAGTTTTAACAACTTCAACCGTACCTTCACCGGTACGTACTGATGCTGCAAAGAGGATCGGTTCTGATGTCGTACAAGGACACTTTGCAGCCCCTCAGCCTGAGATTCCAACTCAGGACATAACAGAAATAGATCCCATAACTGCCAATTATATTGCTTATCCAATTTCTGCAGGTACTGCTTCATTCTTTGGATCAATCATTGAAGACATACACGAGCGTGAGAAAGGGAGTGTGTGTGAGAGGTTAGGGAGAGAGGGACCTTCATTTTTAAGGCCCGAAACCGAGCACCAAATACCAAGAGAACGAGTATTAGAGCGAGGTCACCTAAACCAAACACCGTCCCTTAATATTGAAAATCTTGATACACGTATGACTTCTATGGAAAATCAGATGAGGCAGTTCGGGCAGACGATGGGGCAGTTCGGGATTAACATTGGAAACAATCAAAGGGCTCTTGATGACTACGCAGCACGAATGGCAAGTCAAGCTACAGCTTTTGATGCTTTGACAAACAAGGTCAATGACTTGGGCCATGCTGGTGGTGTCTTGGGAAGCACTCTGAATGAAAGGATGGGGGCAATGGAGTCTACAATGCATACAATGGCTGTGGAGATCAGTAGAATGATGTTCGCAGTCAGGAGTTTTGTGCCCCCCGGAGTGTTTCGAGTCGCAACAACCTCCCCCCGATGCTGGTGCAGGTGGTGCTAGTGGAGCGGGAGCCTCCGGGTCTGGTTTTGGAGGTTCTTATGCTGCTGGTGGATTTGACGACCAAGGTGGTGTTCAGGATAACTCACCTAAGGGGGAGAGTGGAAAGGAGACGAGACAGCAGGCAGTTCACATCGAAGAAATTGAAGAACCCGCTGATCTTGTCAAGGAACCAGAAATTGAGCCGTCTGTTGATGAAGAGGCTCTGAGGAGGAGAAAGGGTAAGGCAATGATGGTTGATGAACCATTCGTTGACCTGAGTCATCAAGAAACAGTACAGGAGATACTTGACTCAGATTCTGATATGGAAGACGTACCTTTGGCACATGCTATAAAGAGATCTTTGAAGGAACAAGGTGGAGGTGCTGGGATGTCTTCCGGAATGCCTGAAGAAATTCCTGTTGATGGGGAAACCCTTAAAGCTCAACAGTTAGCCTTGGAACAAGCTCAGTTCCATAAAATGAAGATGATGCAAGAACGTGCTGCCTTCCTAGAAAAGAAAGTGGAGCTCCAAGGGAAGCAGTACGATCATGAGCTTGCAAGGCTAGCTGATCCTCAAGTTGATCTGGATAAACGAAGGATAGGACAGAAATGGGATGAAGCAAGGAAGATATTGATGGGATCCTGTGCGAAAGGAGTTCATAACAAGGAGGCAGATGACCTGTTCTACAATCTGAATTTGCAGAATCCAATGACTGTGGACTATATAAATGCTTTGAAGAGATTAATTTCTAAAGTCAGGGTTGGATACAATGCAACACTTAAGGAGTGGCAGGTTATTTTGTCTTTGGTAGAAGGAGTCCCAACATCTTTCCTATATGTGGATGACCAATTCATAACGAGAAGATCTGCGTCAGAGTTGTTCTTGCTAGCAACCAAAATTCAATACTCTCAATCTGAGGAGCTAAGCATTCTGTATAGGGATCAGTTAATGCAGCTAGCAGAGGACAAGGGTCCAGAATTCTCAGCATATCCAAATTTTGTCCGGATGGTAGTTGACGGGAAGATGAAGAGGGTTAGCATGGAGGAAAATGACTTAACGGAGCTTTCAGTGGAATCTCTCAAAGCTGTGTGTAGACAAATGATGAGTAAGGGATTCGCTTCTGAGCTTAAAGAAAAATCCGTGAAGATCATTGAAAGAGTCATATTCAAGAAGAGCAATGAGGTGTGGAAGTGTGATATCATTGCTCCAAACCCTCTAGATGACGTGAAGATTGAGCCGGAGCTGATGGAGAAGAAATGGAATATTCTTCAAGCCATGAAGAATGTAGATGAAGCTCTGACTCTTCCTTCTGGAGCACTGGAACAAGGAGAGATAAGGGAGGCAATTGGTGTTCCAGGAAGTGATAGTGTATACTGGATGCACGCTTATGTTGAAGATACAGCTGATGCCTTAGTATTCATAGATGCAGACCAGAATCAAACAATCTTGCATATGAGTAGAAAATGGCTGCTACGGACTCAAGATGCTGCATTTCTGGAGAGAGTATTATATGTATTTAAATGGGGCGAAGTGGAAGATAAGTTTGTGGAAGAAAAGCAGAGACTCATGAGTTACCTGTCTGAAGTAGTAGTGGAAAAGAAGCGGATGGAGCGAGATGCGGCCAGTGTCCACAATACTGACCGTGTCAAGGGCTACCCCAAGATGATCTATTGTCAGTTTAAAGCTGATAAATCTCACTGGAAACCTCAGCTCATAATGAAGAACTTTGAGGACATTCCAAAGATCAGAACTACTCAGGAGGTGGACAAACTCAGAAGGGTTTTCAAACATCCTTATCCAGAGCCCAAGAATCCTCTAGAAATGGAAGCTGTAAGTCTGTTGAATGCTAGGTGGAAGCAGCTTCGTGATCCAGTGTACAAGAAAGAACAGCAGCAGAAGGAGAAGCGCAAAAGGCAGAAAGAAGAGAAAGACCAAGCTGCTGAAGCTAGAAAGAGGAAACAGAATTAGGGTTAAAGGTCAGAGTGGTGTGAACTTGAAGTTGGAAAAACTTCATGTCTTTCGGTTGCTTTAACTCACTTGAGGAAAATTCACCTTAGAGTGAATCCAATAAGGTGATATAAGTTTGACTAAAAGGTATGAAATAATCCAGGTGATAGGAATCACTCAAATGATCTTTAATTCGAAGTTCGAATTCTGTTTCTAGTTTAAGTTCATTGTATTGTTTTCAAGTACTTTTCAATTGTATATTATTCAAGACTGTAATGTTAATTATCTTTTCTCGTCTCATTGTTTAGTTGAGTTATCCTTCATTAATTTGAATGTCATTGTTAGACAGTCAAATAGGGGGAAATTGAAAGGCAGAGTGTGTAAACTTGTAACACTATAACTAATGTAACTCAACTAAAGGAAAAGATACTTAACCAGAAGACAATCAAGAACAAGAAGTCACAAGAAATCAACACTAAATGAAGACAAGGTAATTGATACAATTCAACATGTTAACTATGATCAAGCCAAGAAGAAATCATTGAGAGAAGTTCAAGTCAAAGTTGTCCATGCCTCAGTGATTTGAAAAGCCAACAATCAAGATCATAACTATCAGTATCAATAAGACCAATTGATTTCAAGTGAACAAGAAGGAAAGCAAATATTGGAAGGCCATATTACTAATTGGATATGGTAATTTATTCAAGAAGCAAAAACCCTATCAAGACTAGTCACTTATGAACCAGACCAGTGCATCAAGTGTCAGGACATTGATAGCAAGTTTATGTCAGTAATAAAGATCCGTGTTCAAGAGCTTGGTGAAGAATAAAGAAGACATGAAGATATCACAAGTTCAAGATGTGCATTGAAGTTTCAAGTTGAAGACCAGAATATTTTCTAAGTACTAAATATTCTAGATGACCAAGTAGAAGTTTCTAAGTAGAAGTTTTACTTAGAACTTCGAGATGGCTAAGTAGAAATTCTCAAGTAGAAGTTCTACTTAGAGTGCAGCTTCAACATGACACATGGCATCTTCTGATTGGCAGATTTCCAAGCTTTCAAGATAAGTCAAGATTTATGTGGACATCATTGGGCCACGTACATCTTAGTCTTTGAAGACTACAGGACATAGATTACATGTAGTATAAATAGAAGTACTTGTGTAATGTTTTAGTGAGAGAGCAATTCTTGAGAAAAACACAAGAAAAAGAGAGAGAGTGCATTCACAGAGCTTAGTATCATTCACTTCTCTCTGAACTTCTGTGATACTTTGTAATGAATGTTGTAGCAACCATTTCAAGTTATATATAAAACATATATTCCTTGAATCTGTGTGTTCATTTATTGCATCGTATTTATTGCTTCTCATATTCGAAAAGTTGTATTCACCCCCCCCCCTCTACAACACATTTGGACCTAACACATGGGTTTTCTGATGAATTCTCGGGATGACAACCTGATAGTGTTAATATTATAGATATGAAAAATCTAGTAGCGTGACATGGAATGTTAGTAACAATGGTGTCAAGCGAGAAACTAAGATTTAACCTGAGAGGTTCAAAGATTTTCCAAAAGTAAGTGTTGCTAAGGTTGAACCAGAGTACAGGTCCAGAGAATAGTGGACAAAGCAGCAAGATATGTTGACACATGAGGTTACGATCAAATAGTAGTGGATATAATTATGATTAATTTCTTCCTTAATGAACCTCTATAGTTCAGAGGTAAATTCTGAGTATGATATTTTACAATCATGAAAACTTTCTATAATCCTTTAGAATTCTTTTATTTTCTTCTCTTTTATTCACCTTTATGAATTGAGAAGAACAACCCTTTAAGGAGGGGAGGTACTGCTACGTGACTATCTATCTATGTGATAGAAGTCTAAGTGGAATACCATAACTTGTTTAATTGCTTGTCAAGTACTAAAGGCCGGCCCCCTTCTATACTAACTATGCAATATAACAAATGTTCAATTGATCATAGTGATCTCTCAATAAATCTTTCCACTTCTCTATATTGATCGAGATTGCGAAGATTAAAGCGATCAAGAAATGTACAGTACGAGCGAGGTTACCTCCGAATTCGCAGGGTGATAGTGATACCAATGTTACTGCAGGTATCAATAAGGATAAGACTGACTAAGAGTATAACCCGGATAGTGTGTTGTACGAAAAGTAGCAACGTTGATGGAAAAAGGATACAGTATGGATTGTAGCACTAGAAGATGTGCTGAGGAAGGGTAGAACGAGTAAGAATTGACCGGGAAGCTAAAAAGTGAACGACAGGCAAACGACTCTTTGCTTCCTACCTGATTCCAGGACGGAATCCTTTTAAGGAGGGGAGACTGTAAGAACCCCAAATTTTGGATATAATTAAAACTTTTTATTATGTACTGAGGTAATGGTGAATAGTGATTACGACTACAATGTAACGATTGAGATAATGAATGAAAGGAATAGATTTGGATTCAAATGTTTTTATGCCATGAGGAATGCTAATGGTTGACAGCTTAGGTAAGAATAATATATCTCCTAGGGGAATAAGTTATGTCAATTCCAAGCAGGAGAATATTTTCATGTCATTCAAATCGATAACGATTAGTCCAGTGGTTCCATGTAAGGGTTAAGGAACGCCCGAGAAAGAACAAGGACATTGTCATAAATATAAGGAATAAAGGAAGAATAAAGAATGAATAGTGTTTTTGGTGGAAATGAGAATATTATGAGACGACACTATATAGAAGTACCCGGAACGGATTTCCGAGTTCATATTAGTGATCCAGGGGGAAAATAAGTGTATGTAAAACCTGTCGCATTCTGAAAAATAGCACTTTTATTTTCCCCGAGATTTCCCTGGACACTGAAAGACTTAAAGAATTATTGAAGGGATTTAAGGAATATAGGTTCAAGAATTATTAAAGAGAATTGAAAATGATGGTGTAAATATTAAGAAAATTCCCGGTGAACCCTAATTAGAGATCCGTGAGATATTCCTACGAACGAGCAATCGAAACGAGGAATAACCGGACAAAGAAACAAATAAACGGCCAAGAGATGACATGTGCAATTGGTGGAAAAAGAATGATACAAGTGACTTACATATAAGTCAACTAACAAAGGAGTGGTGTAATTACAATTAACCAAAAATGGAGTTGCTTGATATAATGCCAACACTTGGACAAGTAATGGATCAACAAGTGGCACCAATAGATTGTTAACAACACAAAAGGCAAGAGATGCATCCAAGATAGATAGATATTACTTGTATTATTGCATTAAACACCAAAACACAAAACAAAACAAAGGAAGCAAAGCCAAGAACTCCATGAAGTGCAAAAAAAATCTGCTCCTTTTTAGCAAAATCAAAGTCCAACCTCTTGACCTTCAATGGCCATGAAATAAATCATGCAAGTTCCTTACTATATCAACATGATCTCCTAGAAATTTGAGCTTCAAATTCCATCTCTAGCATAGTTTTCAAAAATCATCAAAGTGATGATGAATAGTGTTTTCAAGATCTAATCTTTGATTTCTTGATTTGTTTGAATGATCTAAGCTTGGTTAAGGATATGCAAGAGATAATAAAGGCTTAGTAAGGTCTTAGAACACTTCAAGGAAGGTATGGACATCTCAAACCCTAGGTTTTATTTTAAGTTTTATGGTGTTCTTGGTGATTTTTAGATTAGTTATAAGTTAGATGTTATGATAAGCATGTAAGCATGATTATGTAATTGATTTTGTTGACTATGAGACATGATGATTATGGTTCTAAAGTGAAGTTTTTACTTAGACTTTTAAAAGGTGTTAAGTGGTTAATCTCGAATGTTCTGATTGTTTATAGATCATCGAGCAGACCCAGGACACGATATCTCTATCCACACCCGATTACCAGGCAAGTTTCCAATACCTTGGAACTGTTGTTATGATATTATGTATATATGTTGTTTCTGATACATATGCCATAGCATGCATGCCTATTGTCAAATTATATTATGATATACTTGTTCCCTAAATTGATATTGGCTTATAGACTAGATACGAATTATTAGTGATAAGCCGGATTGTTTTGGTAAGACCCTTAGCAAAGGGCATATGATATTCATTCTAAATATAGACCGGGAGTCGGTATTTTGAGATATAGATAGTCGTGGAAACCCGGAGGGATTCCAACGACAGATTATTATTTATCTGAGGAATGTTATTATTAAACGTTATTTATATTTCCATAAAGTATCAATTACTTGAAAATCTTTCGAGGAATGTTATTCGAGTATTATCTCAGACGAGAGATATTAAATGAATGTTAGTTTCGAATATTCATTTAGAGTTGATTATTTATTGAATATTATTTTGATATTCATTAGAATGTTATTTATTAAATGAATATTACTATCGAATATTCATTTAAGGTTTATATACTTGATGAATATTATTTTAAAATATTCATTGGAAGTTCTATTTACTTAAGGAATATTATTTCGATTATTCCTTTAAAGTTTTGATTACTAAAGGAATATTATTTGGATATTCATTTAGAAGATTATTTATTAAATGAATATTATTTTCAAATATTCATTTAAAGTTTGACTCATTTATGGAATATTATTTTAAATACTTATTGGAGTCTAATTATTAATGAATATTATTTTGAATATTCATTTAAGGAGTGATTTATTTAGTAAATAATTCTATATATTCATTCGAGGATTACTTACGAGCATTATTATGATTTAATAATATTCCGTAATTATTATTGAGTTAATAAATATTCTTGGAATATTTATTTAATTCTTTTAAATTCTTTTTTAAATGATTTATATTATTTGGAGATTATCTTTCACCTCCAAATATTATGTAAAATATTTTGGAGTATTTTTTACGACTATTTTATCAAAGAAAGGTTCCCAACTCTTTTTATTTTCATTTAAATCTATCCTAAAAGGATTCAAATGCTCGCTTAAACTTCCATATTATAAGGGAACCTTACTTGAGAAAGGTTATTTATCTTGTTGACTTCCCGGTCATAATTTATCCTTTTCACTCGCAACTTGGTTGTTATGGACTCATTAAGTCTGTGTGTACCTTCTCATCATTCGAGGGGTAAGATTGTTGGAACAAGTTGATATCCATTAACAAGCAAAAGCTTGGGAAATGTTGGTGAATTTTCCTTTCCAACTAGATACGACTACTTTGTGGAGTCTTATCAACAAGTATTTCACTTGGGGAAGGGAGGACAAACTCTACGTTTCAATGCTGTGGATTTATTCGAACTAGGAGTTGTGTGTAAGAGGCCGAGTCACGCGGTCCATCACAAGGCCTAACCATTGGCCAGGGAGTTACTATTAAAGGCAATCGACAAATGGAGCCGTTAGTTCTTCCTTCTATCGGTAGTAAACTATATTGGGCTGTACCATCCCCGACTAATCATCAGGGAGTGGGACAGCTGGCACGTGATAACTCCAGTATTGGTTCATCTCCCAAATTGGGAATTCCCTGCAACACGTATCGAAGAGACTTATTTCAGGTTGACGGTGTCTTCCGCAACACGTATCGAAGAGACTTCTTTCAGGTTGTAGGACTTCGAAAAATATTAATAACTGGAATTGCAATATTTTCCTTGCAAGTTCCTCTTTATATGATAAATGATAATATCTGGCTTATCTTCGACATAGCAGATATTCCTACCTATATATGCATTTTGAGTTACCTCGTAACTTCATCGTTCATGTTATTCTGGCATCATTTCCGTAAATGCATGGCATATGGTTTGAAAGATACTTTTGAACTGTTATATTATCGTTCAGTTATACAATAGTGTTGGTGGGCTATTGCTCACCCTTGCTTTATTATTATATCAAAACAACAGCTAGACCAGATGACTCGCACAAGGCGCACTCGACGCTGGCGAGGACGATGAGACTACCAGAGCTGAAGAAGAAGCTATTGGTAGGATAGATTCATTCTTTCAGTACCAAGTATATAGTCTAGTATGACTTATGCAAATGGATGGCAAAGAGTATGTATTCATATTGTAACTCTTTTGGGTTGTAAGAACTCATAATGTGTTTAATAAAATTTGATTGTTACTCTGATTTCATCTCTGGGACTATAACGGGCGTGTTTTATATTGTTGTGTTGGGTCATAAAGATGTAATTTATTTTATGTTGAAGTAAGTTCAAGTATTATGGACAGAATTGGAGACCGTAACGACCGGATCCCGAATCTGGGGGTGTTACACTTGCTGAGCTTTGGAGTTTGGCTCGTAAATAAACATCACTTCTTACTCCATCGACCAGACAACTCTCACTAAATTCTATTAATTAAGAATTATCCAGGCTAATATAGAGGCTCCATAAATTCAAGAATTTGTTTGTACATCCTCCTATATCATAGAAAATTTGAAAATTTTATACTTTTCTCTATACGATTCGTAACAGACAGCGCCAAATGTTAATGCCGATTTTCGTCATGGACTGGCATCATGATAACGGGTATTCGTATAGAGCTTTAATAGATTTCCATGGCCATTAATGGAGAAGATAGAGTTTTTGAGAGTTTTTAGACTGCACTTGAGAGTTCATTCTAAGAGAGAGCCTCTAGGAACTCGGGTGTCATCTCGGATCCCCCTCGTGCCTAGTATCTTCATATTTATAAAGAAACAAGTCAACGTAATTATATTAGGATCAACTACTTTCTCCAAAATAGGGTTCTAGTTAGAACAATACTCATATTCTTTAAGAGCAAGTCACCTAGTTGTAATGAGTTTCCCCATCTATAATATTTCCCGTTATTGGGATTATTTAATATGGACGGATACCCATAAGGAATCAGACTTATATCGTATCAACAATTATTTTGTCGTACAGAGGACCAGACTACTGATTATCAAAGTTTTAGACAAAATTCCTCTTATACTTATTATTAAAATTGTATTTGGTTGTTAGTAGAACTATCTTCAAAGAATAACAATGGTATTTTGATAATCAAAACAAATTATAAGTAGAATACATAAATCGAATAGAATTTTCAACATAAAAAATCGTCAATTTCTTCACTCTTTTGTTTCTGCGTATATTTAGTTGGAAAATAATTGTTAAACCATCACTAAATTAAAGATTATTTTGTTAATTTCACGTGGAATGTAAAATCTTCAAAATCAAATTTTAAAAATTCAAAATAAACTACAAATATTAAATCGAATGTGTAAAATCTTATATATATATATATATATATATATATATATATTTGTATTTAAGAAAGATTTAACTAGAACTCAGCCCTATGTCTATATATATATATATATATATATAGACATAGGGCTGAGTTCTAGTTAAATCTTTCTTAAATACAAATTTACAAACTTTTTTTGTTCAAAACATGTATAACTTGGGTTCAACATCAATTTTTAAACAAAAATTAAAATTTTATTATTACGCATAATTCAAAATAAAACATTTTATATCATTTTATAATTTATTAAAAACATATTTGTAACATTTTTTTTACAAAAAATTGAATTTTTTTGTATAGTGATTGTTCAATAGATATATAACTTGAGTTCAACATCATCTGTTGAATAATAGTTATACTTGTGTTGAATTCAAATATAAAAAATAATTTTACATTAGTAAGATTAAGAAAACTATATTAAATTAAAAATATTTCATATTTATATATCCTAATTTGATATTAGTGAACCTCAAAAGTATAGTTGAAAATTATATAATATTCATTCAACAAATTTTTACTACGATTCAACACATTCTATATTAAACAAATAAAATTTCATATTTCTATACCCATTTTGGTGTTGGTGAACCCGAGAAGGAGACTGAGGAGTTAAATTATATGTATTCATTAGAATTTTAATTGTATTTGATAGCTCATATTTAAAAAAAGTTTGTAAGTTTATATTTAAGAAAAGTTTGTATTTGATCTTGATTATATATATATTAATTTTTTAATTACAATTTGTTATGTAATAACATATAAAAATTTTAAAATTTAATGTAATTATAGATATTAAAAGAGGAACCGTGCGTTGCACTGGTTATAAGCTAGTTTTTATAATATAAGGATCGTTAGATATTAAATAGATAGATAAGAATAGTTAAAAATATATTTGGTTGTTAGTAGAACTATTTTCAAAAACTAAAAATAGCATATTGATAATTTAAACCAAATATTAATAGAGTTCCTAAATCAAAAAGAATTCTCAAATTAAAAATTTGTCACTTTCTTTGCTCTTCAGTTTCGGGGTAGTTTTAATTGGAAACCAATTGTTAAATCATCACTAAATTAAAACTAATTTTGTGAGATCCGCGTAAATTTTTAAAATCGTCCAAATGTAATTTTTAGAATTTAAGATAGAGCACAAATAGTAAATTGAGCATCTAAAACGTAATAAAAATCAATTTTGTAACTATAATTTTGTCATGTTTTCTAATAAAATATAATAATATTATAAATAATAATTTGAAATGTTTTATAAATAAAAATTAATATTATTAGTTTAAAATTATAAATAAAGATTAATAACTAATAACATAACAATATTAAATTATAAATTAATATAATTATAAATAAAAAAAGAACAGTGCAACGGATGAGTTATAAGTTAATTTTTATTATTAACAAATAAATCTACTGTACTAGCATGTTGACATAGCAAGTGGATTTGAAACATGTGTGTATTTTTCCAAATTGTTTTAATAGTTTTCATCCGTTTTCTCAGAAAAACTAGATTTCGAAATTTTTAAAAACTCAAAGAGAAAACTAGAAAAGTTACTAACAGGGTAATCTAATTCTTGCACGTCATTCATATTAAAACCATGGAAAATAAAAATTTTAAAAAGTTATTAAACTCTTATTTAGAAAAACTGAAAATTATCATTCTAAAACTTTCTAATAACAATCATTCAAAAAGTAAAAGTGTAAAGTTAAAATAAATTTTATTACTCATATTTGGTAAAAAAATTTAAAAATTAATTAACTAAGTAAATCAAATTATCAAAACTTTTCTTTAAATTTTTTTGTAAAAAACATTCTTAATTATAAAGTTTTCTATATCTTCAAACTTCTATTTTCCCTCATGCTCTTAATACCCATTCAACTTTCCTTTCTCAGGTAAAATAAATGGTTCAAATCGCCAACAAAAATTTTGAAGATATGAAAATGCGGTGCGGTTTATGCGGTTTATGCATTTAAAAATTAATGATATTAATTATTAGATGAAATAAATAATGTGCATTAAATTCTCAGTGATTTGATTTGCTTCACTCATCTTTATGTAATTTGTATCTACATATCATTTTGTTATTTTATTTTGCAGTTGGTATATATATATATATATATATATATATATATATTACGATGCGGTGCGGTTTGAACCACGTGACTGAAATTCGAAACCGCAACCCGCACCGCACCGCACCGCGCGGTTTGTCAAGATTTTAAACCGCAATCGCACCACCAAAAATAAAAACCACGCTTCGCGGTATGGTGTGCTGTGATGCGAGCGTTTGTGCGGTTTTATGAATACCCCTATTAAATGTCACTATAATGTTATTATCAATTTTCATGTTGTTGACCACATTTTATTTTTATAATCAAGTCACTACTATGTGCGAACGCTTTCAAAAAGAGTTCTTAACTTTGGATTATAACCAAGTTATCGGATTTCTAGGATCTTAGCTTCAAGCCAAATGGATATATTGGACGTATCTCACAGCTTTGCTTCAACTGATTTTGGCTAATTTTGATATTTTTTTTTTTCCTTTTGCACATCAAATAAGGGTTAGGTTTCATAGTGACGAGACCGGCTGTAGAAAAATTAGTACTCCCTCCGTCCGGGTGAATTATTCTCGTTTAATTTTGGTACGAAAACCAAGAAAATATATAAAAAATGAGTAAAGTTAGATGAAAAGTAAGTAAAGTGATGAGACTTATCAATATTTAATAATAAATTTGAGATAGTGCATGAAAATTAGTGAGTGTGATAGTATTTTTTATTATTAAAACTTTAATATTTTTGGAATGGGTAGAAATGATGGGACATCCCAAAATAATAAATGGGTTGAAATGAATGAAACTGAGGGAGTAACTGTTTACGTGAATTTAAAGTTTGCTAGGAAAACGATGCCAGGTGATGAAAATTCCGGTATTCCAACTAATCCAATTTGTCAGCAAAGTCTTTCCGCAACTCAAGTATTAAATTTTTTGTGTTTTTTTACCTTTCATTTGCTTTATTCCGACTTGTTTTATGCACGTAAATGCACAAATTTATGCACAAGTACAGGGATAATACACTAAAAGTGCATATAATATGCACATTTTAGAAAATTATTAACTAAGTAAATCAAATTAACCAAACTCTTTTTTAATTTCGTTATATATAGAGTTCTCAATATAAAGTTTTCTATATCTTCAAACTTCTACTCTCTCTCGTGCTTTTATTACAAATTTAACTTTCTTTTCTCCTTCAAAACAAAGTGGTTCGAGTCGCTAATAAAATTTTGGCTATATTGAATGTTGTAACATTCATATTATCCATTTTTTTTATTGCTGACAGCGTTTTGGTTTATAACCAAATCAGCATTGAGTGTGAACGCTTTCTTCAAAAACATCCTAAAATTTGGACCATATAGAGTAGTGCTAGTAGGGATGGTAACGGGTTGGATATCTGTGATATCCAAATCCAAATCTGAATCTTTAATCCAAATTCAAGCCCGATCTAAATCCAATTGAATTTGGAAATTCAAAATCTAAACCCGATTCATCGGGTTTGGATCGGGTTCGGGTTTATCCAAACCCGAATTTCTGAATTCTTGTAAATAAGTAGTAATATTCTTTTAAGCTAAATTTCATAAAAATTAAAATTACAATTGCAAATAAATTATAATATAAATATAAGGAATAAATTATAATATATATATAAGGAATAAATTATAATATATATATATATATATATGTATATATATATATATATATGTATATATATATATATGTAAATTATAATATATATATATATCGGGTTTTTTTTCGGGTTTCAGGTTTGGATCGGGTTTTGGATTTCGGGTTTGGATCGGGTTGGATTTGGTTAATATCCAAATCCAAATCCAAATCCAAACTCTTTCGGGTTTAAAAATCAAATCCAAATCCAAATCCAAATCCAAAAAATCGGGTTCGGTAAGATCCAATCGGGTCGAATTGGATTTGGTATCCGTCGGATCGGTTTTTTTTTGCCATCCCTAAGTGCTAGGTATCCCAAATTGGTATCCAAAAATTATTCCCAAATGATGTGACTTTGATGACGTGTCAGATTAGAAAATTTTGATTGGGAAGGTTGGTGTGAATGTAGGGGGTCCATTTTGCTATGACTAATTAAAATAAAACACTTGGCATTTGGAAATTATTTTGGATACCAATTTGGGGTACCTAGCATTTTCCATATAATAATAGTCTACGTTAGCGAATCTTGGGGATCTTATTTTAAAACGTAGTGGATATTGTAGTTTTGCTTCCATTGATCTTGTGCATTTTTCTTATTTTATAATGTATTATGTTGTTAATAGTTGCTTACGTGGTTTAAAAATCTGCTAGCAAATGATACCGGGTAATGATAATTCCAGTATTCCGACTGATCTAATTTATCAACAAAGTCTTTCCGCAATTCAAGTACTGGAATTTTATGTTTATTATACATTTTTACTGGTTTCATTACGACTTGTTTTATGCACATAAATGAACCAATTTGTTCACACCAAGTACACAGATAATGCACAAAAGGTGCACATAATATGCACATTTAAAAAAATTTATTAACGAAGTAAATCAAATTGTCTACGTTAGCGAATCTTGGGGATCTTATTTTAAAGCGTAGTGGATATTGTAGTTTTGCTTCCATTGATCATGTGCATTTTTCTTATTTTATAATGTATTATGTTGTTAATAGTTGCTTACGTGGTTTAAAAATCTGCTAGCAAATGATACCGGGTAATGATAATTCCGACTGATCTAATTTATCAACAAAGTCTTTCCGCAATTCAAGTACTGGAATTTTATGTTTATTATACATTTTTACTGGTTTCATTACGACTTGTTTTATGAACATAAATGAACCAATTTGTTCACACCAAGTACACAGATAATGCACAAAAGGTGCACATAATATGCACATTTAAAAAAATTTATTAACGAAGTAAATCAAATTGTCAAAACTCTTCTGAAGCAAGGGTGGTTGTTACAAGGAGACAATATAACATAGGCGGAGAAACAGAGGAGATAGTGCAGCACATGCGGATAAGTGGAGGCTGAGGAGAGGATAAGTACTTTGTGGAACTCTCTCATTTGGTTCGACATTCAATGCGGAAAATTCAGTTAAGCCATTGCGAATCAAGTATTGCGGTGACTTATCTTGACAAGTTAAGTTAGGTTCGATTAGTCTCATACGTGTCAAGTCTTTTTTCGTGCCTCTTAATTAATGACAAGTATAGAAGGGTAAGCACTGATAGAGTATATTTTTATATGTATTTTAGATGATTTTTATTCCCATCTTAGTTATATTTTGCATTTAATTGGATTTTATTAATTATTTTGTAATATTTTATTGTAGGAAGCATGGAATTCTAAATTGAAAAGGATTGGAGCTAAATTACAATTAAATTTGGATTAATTGGGACGCACGATCATTACACATTGTTTGGGCCGTATCTTGACTTCTAGACATCAGATTTCAGCGATTTAACAGCCCACACGAAGATATCGAAATTTTCTTTCATTCTAGACAGGCCCAGATATCAAATTTCACTTGGAGCATCCCAATATCATATGGGAAAAGTCAACTACGAATTTTGACTTTAGAAACCAATTCAGTTTTGGAAAGCCATGTATTATTCTAATAAAGATTAAAAATAAAATACTTTTGGGTATTAGGTGATTATTGTTAGTGAGACATATTACTTACGTTTTTTTATTGAGGAGCCACCAAGGAGAAGAGAAGAAGTTTGCAAGGAGAAGAGTGTATGCTTGGGAATTTCCATAGGGATTTCTTTTCTACATCTCTGCTTTGTATTGTATTCTATCTCTTTATGACTTTTATGTATTTTACCATGACAATGGTAGGCTAAACCTTATTGTTGGAGGGCTGTTTTTAAACCCTAAATTTTATGACAATTATGTTTTGATTTTCGGAGATATGTGCTTGATTGTGCTTATACATGCTTCAATGCTTATAGATAATCTTGAATTGACCTTGGTATGTGGACATCCAATTAGGTTATTTTATTGAATTATCTGTAAAGTCAATTAATCTTTCTATGTGGTCCATGGGATTAATTATATCAGTGTGTAATTCGTTTTAGCCTGTCTATGTGGTCCATGGGGTTATACGAATAACAGAGCTTGTTTCTATGTGATCCATGGCAAGTTCTTTATAAGTATCTTTCAAAGCATATTACAAGAATCCTAGAATTATGTCATGAGTTTAGTGGTGGATTAACATGCTTTCCAACGTGCTTCTTTAATTGTTTACAAGAAAAATTTGCTTGCTGCATACTTAGTTTAATTAACACGGTAGTTACAAAATAAACTTATTTTGAATTTGACAAAATATAAGTTAAAGTGAACCCTTAGTCCTTGGCATAGAACGATACCCTTACTTATTCTAAATTACAAACGACACAAAAAGGGTTTAAATTGAGTCACATCAATTTTTGGCGCCGCTGCCGGGGATTGAATTTGCTTTGCTTTTATTTTGTGTTAGTGTGGTTTAATTGGTTCGTGTTTTCAGGTACATGGTCAACACCTGCACATCTGAAAAACCTCTTGAACCGTTTGAAGATAATCCTGAGAAACTTTTTCACAAGAAGAGTGAGAATTTAACTGATCAAGCAAAGAAAGAAAGTGAAGGGAAAATTGTTATAGCTAACATGGCAATTGTACCAACACTTCGTGATGATGTTGCTGTCTCGATTGCTAATATTGGCCATTCATGTATGGTCTATCTTGATCCCGCAGCTGGGAAGAGCAGCAACTTTGAGATCAAGCAAAATTTGTTCATGAGACTGCCTGTCTTTCATGATCTTCCAACTGAGGAACCTAATCAACATCTCTCTAGGTTCGTGACTGTTGTGGAAAGCATGGGACCAGATTTGGCAGATCCTCAAATTCTGAAGATGAAAGCTTTTCCATTTTCTCTTGATGGAGCAGCTTTGGATTGGCTAGAGGAATTGCCTGTTGGGTATATTACTTCTTGGGAGAAGTTAGCCCAGGAATTCTTGCAGAAGTTCTATCCAGTAACTAGAGTCATGAACATGAGAAGCCAAATAGCTGGAATTCGTCAGAATGCAACTGGAACTTATGCTGAGTACTATGCAAGGTTCCAAAAGTTACAGAAGAGATGTCCTCAACATGGTTTTTCTAAGGGGAGTCTATTACACTTTTTCTACCAAGGTCTTCTTGAAGGTGAAAAGAGACTCTTGGATTCTGCTGCACAAGGTGCTTATGTGGACTTATCTCATGATGCTGCTGAGAAACTTATTGCTAAGGGAGCTGCAAATGAACTTCAATATGGGAGTCGCGGAAGGTCAAGCGTAACTCAGGGAGCTGGATCTGACCAAAGGCTTTCAAATATTGAGCAGAGCATTGAGAAGCTGAATGCTTTAATTTTGAGTGGTAAAACACCAAAGGCTCAACTTTGTGGTATTTGCTCAAATCCGGGACATTTCACTGATGCATGTCCTACATTGATGGACCCTTCTTATCAAGACGTTAATGCTGTTGGTTTTTCCAATCAAGGTGGAAATCAGTTCTTGAACACCTATAATCCAAGATGGAGGGATTACCCCAATCTGAGGTATGGCAACACTAGCAATGCTTTGAATGGGTTTCAGTTCCAAAATACTTCTACACCCCCTGGTTTTCAACAACGGGGACAAGGCTCTCTGAACATGAGTAGTGATAACAACATTGAGAAATTATTGTCCAAGCTGGTTGATGGGCAAATGGAGATGCAAAAGCAATGCACCACAAATTCTCAAGACATTAAAGAGATGCAGAAGCAACTAGGGGATGTGATCAAGAAAATGAATCAAGAGCATGAACCTGGCCGATTGCCTGGAACTACACAACCGAACTTGAAATTTGAACAGGCGAACATTATTACCACTAAGAGTGGTAGGAACGTCATCCCAACTCGGAAGGTATTAGAGAATGAAGTTGATAGGCATGGGATAGAGAGGGACCCAGCAACTGAGAAAACCTCACACAACAAAAAGGTTAAAGAAAGTGAAGATTCACAAGCTACTGAGATCATTCATGAGAAAGAGAAGGAAGCTGAGAGTGTGCACAAAAATTTGGAGGAGCATGTTTCACCGATTCCTGAAAGTAAGTCTCATAACCCTTCAAATTCAGTTATTACTAATAGTCGCTTCGATTATGTTCCTTTTCCGGCTAGGTTGGTTCAAACAAAGAAGAGTGCACTAGAGACAAATATTTTGGAGACCTTTCGCAAATTTCATATAAATTTACCTCTACTGGAATGCATTCAGAATCTACCCGCATATGCCAAGGTATTGAAGGACTTGTGTACTAAACGAAGAAGGCTGAAAGGAAGGAAGGTTGTTGAGATGAAAGAGAATGTCTCTGCTGTTTTGCAAGGGAAGTTGCCAGCCAAGTGCAAAGATCCAGGGAGTTTTAAAATTCCTTGCACCATTGGTAACTCTAAATTTGAGAATGCTTTACTTGATTTGGGTGCGTCAATTAATGTTATGCCATCTAGTCTTTATGAGAAATTGTGCACTAAAACTGAACTTAAAACAGATGGTGTTACAATTTTATTAGCTGACAGATCTCACGTTTACCCGAAGGGTGTTTTGGAGGATGTTCTTGTGCAGGTTGGCAGGTTCCAATACCCAGCAGATTTCTATATCTTGGACATGGGAGAAGCACCTAATGCACAATTGATTCTGGGAAGACCATTTATGTGTACCGCTCAAACCAGAATTGACGTGGCAAGGGGAGAGCTTAGCATGGACTTCGACAATGAAACAATAAAGTTCAACATGTTTGAGATGATGAGATATCCCGTGGATACCGAGATGTGCTATACATTGAGCACAACTGGAAATATTGCACAAAAGTACTTTGAGTTAATGAAAGATGATGAGCTGGAGACATTAATTTCTCAAGGCATCGGTGTTGACAAGGAAGGTAATTTTGAAGTCCTTGTGGAGAATTCAGATATGTACACCGATGGCATTATGGAGCAATGTAAGGCATTACATGCAGCAGACTATGTTGAAGGAGGTCAAAGATTGGTACTCCCCAGTTCTACGAAAAAACAATTGCCTTCTATTGTTCAAGCACCTCAACTGGAACTCAAACCATTGCCGGCTCATCTCAAATATGTGTTTTTAGGGAAGGAAGAGACATTGCCAATCATAATTTCATCAAAGCTCACATCTGAACAAGAAGACAAAGTGGTCAAGGTAGTTGGCAAACACATTAAAGCTATTGGTTGGAGCTTGGCAGATATTAGGGGAATCAGCCCCACACTTTGTGTTCATAGAATCCACTTGGAAGAAGGTGCTAAGCCTGTGAGAGTACCTCAACGTCGACTCAATCCTCCTATGATGGAAGTTGTGAAGAAAGAAGTCATCAAGCTATTGGATAATGGAATCTTTTATCCTATTTCTAACTCAAAGTGGGTTTCTACAGTGCACGTTGTTCCTAAGAAATCTGGAGTTACAGTTGTAGCGAATGAGGAGAACGAGTTGGTTCCTCAAAGAACAGTGACTGGTCATCGTGTTTGCATTGATTATAGGCCTCTCAACAATGCTACAAGGAATGATCATTTTCCCTTGCCATTTATTGATCAAATGTTGGAGAGGTTGGCTGGTCGTGAGTATTACTGTTTCTTAGATGGATATTCGGGATACAATCAGATTGCTATAGCTCCCGAAGATCAAGAGAAGACAACATTCACATGTCCTTTTGGTACTTTTGCCTTTAGGCGCTTGTCTTTTGGTCAGTGTAATGCACCAGGAACTTTTCAAAGATGCATGATGAGCATATTCTCTGATTACGTGGGAAAAATCATTGAAGTTTTCATGGATGATTTTAGTGTCTTTGGTGATAATTTTGATGGTTGCTTGAAGAACTTGGGATTGATTTTGCAAAGATGTGAGGAAACTAATTTAGTGCTAAATTGGGAAAAATGCCAGTTCATGGTGACTCAAGGAATTGTTCTTGGACATGTGATTTCTTCAAAAGGTATTGAGGTGGATAAGGCTAAAATTGACTTGATACGATACTTGCCCACTCCATCAAGTGTAAAGGAGATTAGATATTTTCTTGGACATGCTGGTTTTTATAGAAGATTCATCCAAGATTTCTCTAAAATTGCAAGGCCTCTAACTAATCTTCTTCAGAAAGATATACCGTTCGAGTTTAATGATGATTGCAAGAAGGCATTTGAAGAGCTGAAATTGAAGCTTACTTCATCACCTATCATACAAGCCCCTGATTGGGACTTACCGTTTGAAATAATGTGTGATGCTTCAGATTATGCTGTTGGAGCAGTACTTGGACAAAGAAAGGACAAGAAGATGCGTGCTATCTATTACGCTTCGAGGACCTTAAATGATGCACAACTCAATTATGCAACCATTGAGAAGGAGCTCCTGGCTGTTGTTTTTGCTTTGGAGAAATTTCGATCTTATTTGCTTGGTACAAAGGTGATTGTATACAGTGATCATGCGGCCTTAAAGTACTTGTTGGCTAAAAAGGAGGCAAAGCCCAGACTCATCCGTTGGATCTTGCTGTTACAAGAGTTTGACATTGAAATTAAAGACAAGAAAGGATCCGAGAATGTTGTAGCTGATCATCTAAGTCGCTTGGTGAGGGAAGAGGAAGATGTGCCCATAACGGAGATGTTTCCGGATGAACAACTTCTCCGGATTGAGGTAAGTGCTCTAACTAATTTTACTCCATGGTATGCAGATATGGTGAACTATTTACATACTAGAATGTTGCCCAACACATTGACTCATGCTCAAAAAGATAAAATCAAACATGATGCTAAATTTTATCTGTGGGATGATCCTTATCATTGGAAGCATTGTCCAGATTTAGTGATAAGAAGATGTTTGCCTGATAATGAATTTGAGTCTGTGTTAAAATTTTGTCATAGCTATGCATGTGGGGGACATTTTGGAGCGAAACGAACAGCACATAAGGTCTTAGAGTGTGGTTTTTATTGGCCTACAATTTTTAAAGATGCTAAAGAATTTTGTAGGACTTGTGATAGATGTCAACGAGTAGGGAATATTAGCGCTAGGAATGAGATGCCCATGAATCCTATGTTTAATGTTGAAATATTTGATGTTTGGGGTATTGATTTTATGGGGCCCTTCCCGAATTCTAATGGTTTTGAATACATACTTTTGGCTGTTGATTATGTGTCGAAGTGGGTAGAAGCAAAAGCTACCCGTACTAATGATTCTAAAGTGGTTTCAGAATTCTTGAGGACACACATTTTTGCTAGGTTTGGAATGCCGAGAGTTGTTATCAGTGATGGAGGATCACATTTTTGCAACAGAACTATTGAGGCATTGTTTCGCAAGTACAACATCACACATAAGGTTTCTACACCTTATCACCCACAAACCAATGGACAAGCAGAAGTGTCTAATAGAGAAATAAAGCAAATTTTGGAGAAGATTGTGGGAGCTACACGAAAAGATTGGAGTCAACAATTAGATGATGCACTTTGGGCTTATAGGACGGCATACAAGACGCCTATTGGTATGTCACCTTATCGTATTGTTTATGGGAAGCCTTGTCATTTGCATGTAGAACTCGAGCATAAGGCGTACTGGGCTATAAAGAAATTCAACATGAGCTTGGATGAGGCTGGTTTGCATCGCAAGTTACAGTTGTCTGAATTGGAGGAGCTACGTAATGAAGCTTATGAGAGTGCTCGAATTTACAAGGACAAAACTAAGGTGTTTCATGACAAGATGATCCAACGAAAGCATTTCGAGGTTGGTCAAAAAGTTCTTTTATATCACTCTAGATTGCGGCTTTTTCCCGGAAAATTGCGATCGAGGTGGATTGGTCCGTTTGAAATTGTTGAGGTTTTTTCACATGGAGCTGTGGTAATTAAAAAAGATGATGGAAATACATTTAAGGTGAATGGACATCGTCTCAAACCATATTTGGAGGATCCTTCGAATCATATCAAGGAGAGCGAGGCTCTTAACGATGTGATTATCTCTGATGCGTGAATTCTAAGGTGCAAGGTCTAGCCAAAGACATTAAAGAAAAGCGCTTCTTGGGAGGCAACCCAAGCTTATTGTAAGTTTTGTATTATTATTATTATTATTATTATTATTATTATTATTATTATTATTATTATTATTATTATTATTATTATTATTATTATTAGAGGTAGATAATTCTTATTTCATTTTTTTTACTCCCGCAAGATGCTTTGATAATTTTGTGTGAAGTGTTTCAGGAATAATTATTTTTACAAGATGATGAGCAATTTATGAAGTTGTTAATAATTTTGAATTTGGAGATTGTTCTTAGAAAACAAAAGAGAGGAGAAATGAGATTTGAAAAAAAAAATGTAGTAAAAAAAATTGTTGAGGAACAGAAATCAATTTTTGATGGTGCGAATTTTCACACCAGCGTGCAAAGTTCCCTGGACTAATGCTTAGCTATCACACCGTGGTATGCTTCACAAAACCCGCGGTATTACTTCTCTGAAATTTTCTATCTGGAGGCTTCATACTAGGCGCTCCTGCGACTCGCGCGCGCGTCTTTCTCCTGCTTGATGAGTCCAATTCAGTCCAAGGCCCATCTGGCTGCTGAAGCCCATCTTCTTGTCCAGCCCAGTCCTTACCAAGCTGCTGTTGTCCAGTCCAGTTGAAGGTGTTATTAAACAAAAAATGCAGTCCAGGGGGTTTGAACCCCTGACCTCCAGCTACAAGGATTCTACTTGCCACAACCAACCAACTGTGCTAGCTCACTTTATGTGACATAAATGGACATCGTTATATATATATATATACATATATATATGGAAGTCTGGCAAGATGTTCTATTTAATTCGATACAACAATTTCTTTCAATTCTTTTTTCGAGCGGCACTTCATGCGAGCATAATGGGGAGTATTTCTAACTTTTCTTTGTATAATATTTTTCTTTGTTTTATTTTTGTATTTTATTTATTAGGATTATTTTAGTTCTTATATATGTAAATTAGGTTGTATTATTCATTGAGGACAATGAACCATTCAAGTGTGAGGGAGTGTTCTCAATATTATTAAAAAAATCCAAAAAAAAAATTATAAATTTTAAAATCCAAAAAAAAAAATAGAAAATTTAAAAAAAAAAATTGTATATAATTACCTTGTCTCAAAGCATGTTAGCGAGGATAAGTACACATTTTGTAGACTAATTTTGCATGATTAATTCTGAGCTTGTATCATAGAATAAAAATCATTTATTGCTTGATAATTCCTTGTGTGTGCTTTCAAAAATTTTAAAACTTGAGATGCTTCTTAGTCAAATTTAGTGAGTCGAGCATGCTTTCACCTTGTGAGATTTTGAGCCTAATTAATGATTGATACATTTTATATCAATCGAATTTCTTTGTTGTGTGTTGTTCGTCAATTAGCATTGCTCTAGAACTTGTTTTGATACCTTGTTGAGACTATATGTTGTGTGTGTACATGAAAATGATAAAGGCACTAGGATTACCCTCATTGACCTAAACACTATCCTTATGAGTTATATCCTTAGTAAGCCCCCTTGCGCTTATATCCGTTTCTTTCAATTTTCACCACTCTATAATTTTTGAGCCTACTTGCTTATTCTTATCTTGATTTACTAGTAGAGCATTGTGATTCAACTTAAGGGTGGGTGAATGTTCAAGTGTGGGGATTTCTTTGTTAAGGTTTGATATTTTGGTGGGAATTATATGATTTGGTTACTTGATCTTCGTTCGAAAAAAAAACAAAAAAAAATGAAAAAAAAAATGAAAAAAACAAAATGAAAAAAAAGCAAGAAAAAATGAGAAGAAGATCAAGTAGATTTTGTGTTCATTGGTTTTTGCAATGTGAAAGTGGGGAAGTACATAATGATGTGCTTATGGGTTTAATGCTTGTGAAAGTTTAATCACTTTTACATGATCTATTATTCATGTTGAGTGCTACAAATAAAAGTGAATACTATGCTCTATTAGTTTATCAAGCTTAGCCACTTGTGAGCATTTTTCTTTGATATTCCACCCCGTACCTAAGCCCCATTACAACCTTTAATGAAGACCTTTTGATTTGTGCATGCACATATACGAAGTAGTGGAGATTTGGTGGATAACCAAGCATATGGTAGCACATGTCTATTTTGATTGAACTTGAGTGAAACACTAACACCTATACACTTGTGTGAATTGAGTGTAATGTGAGATTTTCGATCCATAGCATGCTTACTTATTGAAGGCGACTTTGATGTTTATTTCATGATATTTTTGTCTTTCTAGACAACGTGTGCATACTTGGATTGTTTTGTGCAAGTGGTGTACTTTCAGATCTTCTCAGATTGTTGTGTGATTGAGGTTTGCAAATGTGGAGTACTGTGAATTGTTGCTTGTTAAAGACTTGGTGATTGAAAATATTTGATTTTGTGGGTATATCTTCTACAAACCCTCACGAGACAACACTCGTCCTACTTGGGCTGCATAGGGGTTTAACGGCTTGTTGCATACGCTCAATGCAATCGTGTCATCTACGAAAGTGATGTTAGTTAGTTAGAGTTAGTTTTATTTCTTTTATTTGCCCGAGGACGTGCAATATGTTAAGTGTGGGGATATTTGATAGTGTATATTTTTATATGTATTTTAGATATTTTTATTCCCATCTTAGTTATATTTTGCATTTAATTGGATCTTTATTAATTAGTTTGTAATATTTTATTGTAGGAAGCATGGAATTCTAAATTGAAAAGGATTGGAGCTAAATTACAATTAAATTTGGATTAATTGGGACGCACGATCATTACACATTGTTTGGGCCGTATCTTGACTTCTAGACATCAGATTTCAGCGATTTAACAGCCCACACGAAGATATCGAAATTTTCTTTCATTCTAGACAGGCCCAGATATCAAATTTCACTTGGAGCATCCCAATATCAGATGGGAAAAGTCAACTATGAATTTTGACTTTAGAAACCAATTCAGTTTTGGAAAGCCATGTATTATTCTAATAAAGATTAAAAATAAAATACTTTTGGGTATTAGGTGATTATTGTTAGTGAGACATATTACTTACGTTTTTTTATTGAGGAGCCACCAAGGAGAAGAGAAGAAGATTTCAAGGAGAAGAGTGTATGCTTGGGAATTTCCATATGGATTTCTTTTCTACATCTCTGCTTTGTATTGTATTCTATCTCTTTATGACTTTTATGTATTTTACCATGACAATGGTAGGCTAAACCTTATTGTTGGAGGGCTGTTTTGAAACCCTAAATTTTATGACAATTATGTTTTGATTTTCGGAGATATGTGCTTGATTGTGCTTATACATGCTTCAATGCTTATAGATAATCTTGAATTAACCTTGGTATGTGGACATCCAATTAGGTTATTTTATTGAATTATCTGTAAAGTCAATTAATCATTCTATGTGGTCCATGGGATTAATTGTATCAGTGTGTAATTCGTTTTAACCTGTCTATGTGGTCCATGGGGTTATACGAATAGCAGAGCTTGTTTCTATGTGGTCCATGGCAAGTTCTTTATAAGTATCTTTCAAAGCATATTACAAGAATCTTAGAATTATGTCATGAGTTTAGTGGTGGATTAACATGCTTTCCAACGTGCTTCTTTAATTGTTTACAAGAAAAATTTGCTTGCTGCATACTTAGTTTAATTAACACGGTAGTTACAAAACAAACTTATTTTGAATTTGACAAAATATAAGTTAAAGTGAACCCTTAGTCCTTGGCATAGAACGATACCCTTACTTATTCTAAATTACAAACGACACAAAAAGGGTTTAAATTGAGTCACATCAAGCACCATGTGAATTGATTCCACGACCAATGTGTGAAATTTTATATCCTACTATAGTAAATTTGATTGAGTTATTCAGACAAATTGGTTATGATTATTGGGATGTGTTGTGTTTTGAAAATTGGCTCCCGGTCCCTGGCAAACGTATGCCAGGGACGTTTTATACAACATACGGTTTTTTAGTCGTCTGATCAAATCATCAACGAACAGGATTAGAACAAAAGTTTTAGTAGGTACCGCAGAAAATTTTTACGGTACGTGTAAACTCAGAAAGTTTATGCGGTATGTAGCCCCCTGTTTTCACACCAAAAACCCTACTGTACACGTACCGCATAAACTTTCTGCGGTACTGTATGCTATAACATACGTTTGCTGTAGAACGGACCCCTTGAAAATTATGTTACATGTTAGTTTATACGATGATATTGTTTTAAGTTTTTTGTTTTGCTAGAAAATCTTATGTTTTTTGTATTGGTTGGTCGTAATAGTTTCAATTATGTTATTTTAGTTAGACTAAAATATTGATTTCATCTTGCTCCAATTTTATTTTTATTGATTAATGGTTGGTTTTGGCATATGATTCTCTGTTAAGATCTAGTATTTATGTAATCTGTAATGGTGTCTTGCAGTTATAATGTTTGATAGCTAATAATAATAAATGTTTTATTAAGATCCAGGTAACTAGATTATTATCAGAAAATGCTAGGGTTCCCGAAATCGTTCCCGAAATGGTTCTCGAATATTGAGTTGTACACATGATTGGTTATGTTTTTATAATTGAGATGGGTCCCTTGTGCATTAACATGAATCCCACAAATTAAATAATGCCATGTGTCGTTCAGGAATACTTTTAAGAATTTTTTCGGGATACGTAACATTATTCTCTCTATTTGTACTTAAAATTTTTGTTTATAAATGACTTGTTTTAAGCTATTGTAGCCCTTGCATGGTTTAGTAAGTGCCATTTTTAACTTGCTTAACTGATCATTACGATATTAGCTCTTTGAGTATAAACATTTGTAACATATTTGCAAATTTATTATCAATCATTAATTATGGAGTGATTACCCACGGTTACTTTTTGAAAACTTATAATTAGTCAATAATTGTGGAGTAATTCTTGCTACTGTTATTCGTGAAAGTCATAAGTGAGCCTTTGTGTGCATAAAGTGGTTATTTTATTAATTTTTTCTAATGCGATTCGAAATTTAAATTTTAGGGAAATTATGAATGGTACCCCTCTGTTTTTGGCTTTTATGAATGGTACCACTACTTGTTTTTGACTTACAAACGGTACCACCGTGTAAATGAATTGCTATTAAACGAGCCACTCCGTCCATCAAACGTTAATTAAACGTTATCTAATCCACATTTAACACGTATTTTACTTTAATTAAAAAAAGAAGAAAATACACTCTAAATACGATTTTTACTAAATGATATTAGATAAATATTTCAGAAAAACATGTTAACGGGTCATTACGGGGTTATTACGGGTCATTACGGTTCGAGGGTTTGAGAGAGGGATTCTCGAGGGTTTGCGAGGCAGCGACATCTCCTTCTTTACCGATCAATCGAAACCATCATCTTCGCCCGTTGTTGTCCTTCAAAACAGGCATGTATTGGCATATTCATCTGTATTCGATAGTGAATTTGGATTATGTATTGCCTTTTTCGCATTTATATATAATATATATGTGTGTATACGAAAAATCGTAGTGTTTCTGAATATGTATGTAAATTAGTTCCATTTTTTATAAAAATGGGTGATAATACTAAGGTTTTAAGATTTGTTTGGAGAAATGAGGAAGTGAATATTAGGGTTGATGTTGATAAGACTAGTTTGTTTGATATTGTTACAACGTTTGAAGATTAAGTTAAGCAGCTGGGTATTAAGATGAAGATGAATTACCACTTTCCCACTTTGAGTTATTCGTATGAGATGGAGCATCATAAGCTGTTAAAGGATAGTGATATTTTGAAGATGTTTGAAAGATTATCGGCTAAGGAAGTGATATATATATATATATATATATATATATATATATATATATATATATATATATGGATTGGGACTGTTCTTAAACCTAATGAATTGTACAAGACAGTGTTGAACTTTAGGAGGAGGGCAGAAGTTAACAAGGGGGGTGATGAGCTAACGGGTGAAAAAGGGAATGGGGTTGATGTGATGACAGGTGAAAAAGGGAATGGGGGTGATGAGATGACATGTAAAGTAGATAATGTGGGTGATGAGTTGGTAGAAAATGAAGGAAATGTAACTGAAGTGTTTGACACCGACCCTATGTGTGACACTGAGCATGCTAAAACCGGGGGAAAGAAAGTAAAAAAAGCCAGCCAAAAAACCAACCAAGAAGGCAGTGATGAAAAACAGTTCAGTGAAAAGCACCCTACCACCACCCATTTCACCACAAACAGCTTTCAAATCCTTAACTGTTAAGAGGAGTCCCAGATTTATTTCTGCAACAAACACTTCTCAAACTGAGTCAACTATAACAGTTCCAGACCAGGGTTTATTCAGTAGAAAAATCCCAAAGACCACAGCCAAAAGGAAGGGGTTGCTGTATAGTTGTTCTGAAAAACAAGGGAATGGTACTAAAGCATAAATAGAGGAAGGGAATGCCATAAAGAATTCAGAAATAGAGGAAGAGAAGGCCACACAGAATGCAGAAATAGATGAGTTGGGGGAACCAAGTGACAGAATAAAGAAGGTCAAAAGAAAGGTGGAATTTGATGATAGTGACAGTGAAGATTTACCTGATGATATGCCTGTGCCTGATGATGAAGATAATATCAGCTCAATGCCCAAAGTAAAAGACACGTGGAAGCCTGAAAAGTGGCATGACTTCTTAGATCAGGATGATGATGATGAGTATTATCAGAGATTGTACAAAAATGGAGAGATGTATGACAGCAAAGATTTTGGGAAGATAGAGTTAAGGCAATGGATGATATTTATGGATAAACAGCACTTCAAAAGTGTATTGAAAGACTTTTGCATTCAAGAAGGCTTTGCTATAACTGTCATGGCTGTTGATAACAGAAGATACAGATGCACTTGCTCTGCAGAGGTGTCTAACTGGAGGTTTTTGGGGGGTATGATGAGTCATATGCTTTGTTGCCTGCATATGCCAGGGTGATATGTGACACTAATGTAGACTCAAAGGCATTTTGTTCTTATGTACAATCTGAAAGCATTCCTAGGACTTTACTTTTTAGTACATTCTTCATATCATTTGCTGCTCTATGGAAGGGATTTCTGGGGGGTTGTAGACCTTTAATAGGGATTGATGAGACTCATTTGAAGGGGAATTATGTGGGATCTTGCTGTCAGCTGTAGCTTTAGATGGAAATAATGAAATATTCCTTTTAGCTTATGCCATTGTGAGTGTTGAGGATAAGGACAACTGGTCTTTTTTCTTGTGGAACCTCTACAACATCATCAAGGAGTCTAGTAGAAAGGACTGGACTATAATTTCAGATAGACAGAAGGTATGATTTCTTGCTTTAAATAATGCATTCTTACAAATTTATGCTTGCTTTAAATAATGCATTCTAACATTATTATGCAATCTTCCTTTAGGGAATTGATCTTGCTATTGAGAAGGTTTGGCCAACTGTAAAAAGGAGGTACTGTTGCAGACACTTGAGTAGTAATTTTAAGAAACAATTCCCTGGTCCTCTCATGTACATACTATTCTGGAGAGTTTGCAATGCTACATCACAGTTCACCTTCAGAAAGGCAATGAAGAGACTACAGAAAGAAGGGGGTGACAAAGTACTTGAGTGGTTTGGAAAATTAGGGGATCCTTCAGGTTGGAGCAAGCATAAATTTGATCCTAATGTGTGCAATGATGCAAATACTTCAAATTTTGTAGAGAGTTTCAATTCTACTTTTGGAATTGATAGATGCAGACCTGTCTTGACTTTACTTGAAGGTACACTAGACTAATGCCCTAATTTTCATTCCTACTTGAATGGCTGTCTTACATTACATTACTCGAATGGCTATCTTAATTGTGTAACATTACATTAACAGGAATAAGGAGAGTGTGTAAGGTGAGGATGGAAACTAGACATGAAGCAGCACTGAATTGGAAGGATGATGATGTGTGCCCCAAAATTTCCAAGCTGGTGAAAAAGATAAGCAAGGATATCATAAGCTGCAAGGCATACATGTCTAAACCAGGGGAATATGAGATACATGAAGGTAAATCTCAATTCCCTTTGTCATTGAATAATAAGATATGTTCTTGTGGAGCTTGGCAAATCTCTGGGATCCCTTGTAGACATGCCATTAGGGCTATGATTCATGCCAGAATAGATCCAGTTAAGATGGTTAGTACATGGTACATGGTTAGAACATACAGACAGACCTATGGATTTAGAATTTCCCCTGTTCCTGACAAAGAGCAACGGCCTGTTTATGAGGGTTTACCTGCTATAAGTCCACCTACCATGAAGAGAGGGATTGGAAGACCTAGTAGGAACAGGAAGAGAGAAGAGGGAGAGGAATAAAAGGGTAAAAGGTCCAAGACAATTCAGTGCAAAAAATGTACAACCTATGGACACAATTCCAGGACCTGCAAGGGTGGTTTAACTGAGAAGCAAAAGAATGAGATAAAGGAGAGTGGGAAGAATATTGTTATTAAAAATCCTAGAGTGAGGGACCAATCTTATGCAGCCAAGGCAGCAAAAACAAAAGCAACAAATGCAGAAAAGGCAGCATCTACTCAGTCATCCCAGGCCAACACCTCACATTTCCCAGATTATCAGTCTCAGCAACAAAATTAGACTTGTACTCTGTTTTTATCCTATTTTGTGGTTTAAATCATGTTCTAGACTATGGTAAATGTTCCTGGATAAGTTATTTTGTTCAGACATGTGAATGATTATATTTATGTACTGTCACAATGTGGCAGTTATTATTTACCCAGGAAATTTGAAGTTTTACACTGGTGTGACAGTTGTTATCTTTTGGTACTTGCCTTTTTTTAAGTTTACTAAATGTTTGGATGACAGAATACTATTTTTAGTTGACAGGCAAATACACGGTGGTACCGTTTGTAAGTCAAAACAAGTAGTGGTACCATTCGTAAAAGCCAAAAACAGAGGGGTACCATTCATAATTTCCCTAAATTTTATTGTGCATCTTTGTTTTACTTTATTTATTAATTTTATATTATTAATGTTTTGAATACATAACAAGGAATGAGCATAAGCTAAATGATATATGTTGTGCCCAAAATCCGCTTTGGGCTTGATTTAAGGCCCATTAAGGTTACAGGCCCGAGCTATGTGGATATGGAGGAATATGCTAGGTTAGGTATGGATGCATTGGCCCAACATGCCTTGGAAATATACTGGAAGATGAGGGTTTTGGCATCTGGTTCGGGGTTCATTCATTTGGGGGTGTAGGTGTCTGAACCCGAGTAGGGGTATTGCTGTATGGAGGCCTGATAGGGGTTCATGCAGGTAAAGGGCTTCCAGGCAGGGGTTTACACATGTACCCCGGTGGATTGTGGGAATTGGGTAACAACCTCCTAAATAGTAGGAGACCGGATATACGTTAGCTTAACTGACTCATGGATAACCCCGTAACTTCAGGAGCATGCCTTATCACTTTGTAACAGTCTATTTGAATGGATTTACATGGCGGTGATGAGATAAATCTGCCAGTTGAGAAGATAAATGCAATATATGTGTGATATATACACATATAGGTGGATAACTAATCAGTATATACATGGTGTATACATACAAGCGTGTCCAGAAGAAACTAGGACTCTTCTACATCAGAATGAATGGATCAACATGGTTTAGGAGATAGGGCTTATCAAGACGTGGATGGGGTATTAACAAAGTCTAAACCCTAAAAGAACTACATAGGGACTTGATTCCTATAAATATAGGATATGTAGGCACTTTACAGGGGCATGTTCACATTTCTCTACAACAAGGGCAAGTAGAAAAACATAGTGACAGTTATTCCTGGACATTCCCGTCCGGTGACCTTGCAAACTCAGTCCCAAGAAAACCACAAATAATCGCCCCTTCTGTCGGTCTATAAACCCGAGAATCTATTCTTGTAATCGGAAATCAGGAATTTTCTTTCGCTATTTCAGCAATCCATTAACGAAGTGTTGTACCAAATTTCCCTCACAACATTTTTGGCACTAGAAGGAGGGCTGGTTAATCTTCTGAGGGAAAAGATACTTTACATGTTTGATTATCACCATACACCGATGAATAGCTCTGGTGACCGTGAAAACCAACGTAAAAGTGGCGTTACCCGTCAAGAAATGATGGACCAAATCCAACTTCTCCAAAGAGAAGTCATGTCTCTGGAGAAGGATTCAGGAGACATGGAGGAACAAAAGAAGGAACTTGGTTTCCCAAATGACCAGCAACGACAATGGTCAACAATAGAGAATCCTCCCCAGAATATATTTTATGATTCGGAAATGAAAGACAAAGCATGGGAAGGGCAACCACAGGACAACACTCAGGGCTCAGTTGATGAATTACACCTAGCCCATAAAGGGCCAAATTTCGGCCAAGAATAGCATTCAGGTTTGGACGATCTCACAACCTCGAGGTTCATGACTGTTGTACCCTCTTGTAATAGGGGAACAGACAAGATGGCTATGGGAGGCTTGACAGCTTGTCACAACGAAGGTGAACCCCTTCTTCGAGGTTACCTTGATGAGGAAACGAACCCCCAAGGGATGGTAGGACAGAATCATGACTTCCACCATACTCCTAAGCCTATGAGTAACTGGGGAATGAATCCGAGATATAATGATGAGGAGTATGTGCCCACTGAAAAAATACCAGATCAATCTCCTGGTGGAAAGATGAACGAAGCATGGGGGAAAAGGAGCTGAGGTCGGGGTTACATTCTGGACAAACACGCACCTTCCCGCCCACAAGAAGCAGAAGCGCGACGAGGTTACTTGAATGTCGTCGGCTAAGAGGCCTCCCCAAATACGATGGTAGCTCCGATCCAACAGAATATCTACACCAATTTGAGATGGAAATGGATAAAGAACAGCTGGAAGAACCGGTACGATGCAAATTGTTGAGGAGAGCTCTCATACAAAATGCCGGTGACTGGTGTAAACAGCTACCAATTTAGTCTGTAAGGTCGTGGAGCTAAATAAAATAACTTTTCCTAAAACAGTTCCAGGCTCCAACGTGGTTTATAATGATGATAAATTCAACATCGAATATCAAGCGAGAAAGGAATGAAACAGTGGAGGAGTATCTTTATCGTTTCAATAAGTAAGAGGAAAAGGTGAAGGCAGCCTTAGATAAAACATTGAGGAGCCTTTGCATCGCTGGAACTCATGTGAATGGGGACGCCCCTCAGGGAATACCCACAACAATTTCTGGTCCCTCCATGTGGGTGGGATCCCAGTGGAATGCCGAAAAGCCTTACATGCCGAGAAAGGAGGGTTCTCATAAACGAAGCCCCATTATTAAGGTTTCAAGTAGGAGTAACCACGAAGGTGGCCGGGCGGGCAGAGCCTATGAGAAATATGCAGGCTATACACCATTAACAACCACCTTGGAGCATATACTAGAGGTCGGTGACAAACGAGGTCTCTTCAAAAAGCCTTCAAGAATTGGGCCTCCTGGAAGAAAGGATGTGAAGAAATATTATGGGTTTCATGACACAAATGGTCATGAAACAAATATATGCCGCCACCTGAAGGACTACGTTGAAGATCTTATTAAAAAAGGAATCTTGGTCGAGTTTGTGGTGCCTGAGGAAACGACCTTTAAAAGAGTCGAGTATAGTATTCCAACAAGCGAGGAGTTTGGTGATGGAAACCCTTGGGAAATAAGTGAAAAGCCCCTCTTCGAAGGTTCCAACACAAGGATCATGGCAAGACACCCTCCAAGGATCAACAGTGCGGGGGATAAAAGAAATGCCTCTAGAGAAATGGAAACCTATATCCCTCAAAATCAGGTTTCCCATAAAAGGATGAGGGTGAGGGAAGAGTCGGAAACAGGGAACAACGGTTACACCCCTTCGCCCGAATATGGTACGCCTAGCTGGGGGGTAGCGCATGCGCACCTCTGTTTAGGTTTTTGTCTTCTCGGGTATTTCTTGTTTCTTACAATGAGTTAGCTCACGTAACCTTAGAGGTGCCCATGGGACAAAATATAAATAAAGAACTCTTCACTTCTTGGTACTTACCGAAGGAACCTTCGTTACGAGAGGTCTATCAGTAGAACCCCCATATAGGATACAATGATTGAAACCCTACACAGGTGTGCATACGTATATGGGCAGCTCCAGACAAAAAGAAAATTGCCATGGACTTCTGTTACTTCGTTTTCTGACGGCCAAGGGACCCAGACATCAAGGATGACAAGAGATTGAGTAGTATGAACATACATAAATGCTTGAAGAAACCCTACCCTTCGTTAGTAAAAGCCTGAGGGGAATAATACGTGTGTACCTCTTAATATTGATTTTACCATTTGATTTAATGAAATTATAGCAATTTTCTCTTACTTATAAATTGCTTGGCTACGATAAATTGTTGGGTGTATTTATGCTTCATGTGATGTAAGCATTTATGTCTGTCATGCCTAAAATACTACGTTCAATTACAATCAATAAACTTGGCATTTTACATGATATCTTTAGGTCTTTATGTATTATTGCTCTTTACCATGAATCAGGCTAAAAAAAACACTCGGGGGGTAGAAGATGGTATATTGCCCTAGACGACATCCTGAAGGTGGTAAAATTTTAAGCAAACGGAACCCTCACATAATAAATGAGCAAAGATCATGAGATTCTCAAGGTTCTAATGCGTAAACCCTTTATGTTGAAGGTTCATCCGTTTGAAACCCCTTGTTTCTTACAATAAGTACGCTCACGTAAGCTTAGAGGTTCAGGATGAAGGTTGATTGGGACTGATTACAGGTTATGTTAGGTTCCTCTTGCATTTAATGGCTGCAAGGAACCAGGGGGTAGTGGATGGTATACTACCATAGATGATATCTTGAAAATGGCAAATTTTTAAGCAAAAGGAATTCTCGCGTAATAAATGGGGAAAGGTGAAGAGATTCTTGAGGTTCTGGTGCGCGAACCCCTTATGTTAGGGGTTCACCCGTCTGAACCCTAAAAAGGCGTAATGCCGTTAGACTTTCGTGTATTGGATTCCCAATATGAAGCCTGGTCAAAGTGGAGGTGTCCCAGGGTGGAAGTATGAGCCTGGTCGAAGTGGAGGTGTCCCAGGGTGGAAGTATGAAGCCTGGTCGAGGCGGAGGTGTCCCAGAGTGGAAGTATGAAGCCTAGTCGAAGCGGAGGTGTCCTAGGGTGGAAGTGTTAGGCCGAATACACAATTATTAATCAAATTCGTATGAGAGTTTAACAAGAAAGATGATTATGCACTTTAAATCTTCTAATATTAAAAACCCTCTTCGTGATGTAAACTATCACAAAGAGCTGCTAGGTTACAATAAAGATAGTTCGATGCACGATACCCTTCTAGGGTTAACCTAACTGTATTTATAAAATATACAGCTTCGATACAATCTCTAATTGATATTCCTAATAATTAGCTATACAATGATATCAATTACAGATTGTCACACGTCTCCTAAGTCAACTCGATTTCTTTGATATCTATCCAGTCTCCAAAGATCTCGCTTCCATATCAATCTTCAATTGATCTCTAATATCTTCTATTGACTCTGTACACGCTGCTTCCAGACAGACTTTACTAAACTCTGTCCTGCTTCCGTCAGTCAAACTTTACTAAACTCTGACTTCCTTCCATTTAAACTCTGATATATCACTGTTACACTTAATGTAACACCCCCAGATCCGGGGTCCGGAATCCGGTCGTTACGGTTTCCAATTCTGTCCACAACACTTGAACTTTCCTTAACATAAAATAAATTACATCTCAATGACCCAACACAACAATGTAAAACACACCCGTTATAGTCCCAGAGATGAAATCAGAGTAACAATCAAATTTTTATTAATCACATTATGAGTTCTTACAATCCAAAAGAATTTCAATATAAATACATACTATTTGCCATCCATTTACATAAGTCATACTAGACCATATACTTGGTACTGAAAGAATAAATCTACCCTACCAATAGCTTCTTCTTCAGCTCTGGTAGTCTCATCGTCCTTGCCTGCGTCGAGTGCGCCTTGTGCGAGTCATCTGGTCTAGCTGTTGTTGTGATATAATAATAAAGCAAGGGTGAGCAATAGCCCACCAACAATAATATATAACTGAACGATAATATATAACAGTTCAAAATTATCTTTCAAACCATATGCCATGCATTTACTGAAATGATGCCAGTATAATATGAACGATGAAGTTACAAGGTAACTTAAAGTATTAGTTTGTAGAAATATCTGCTACATCAAAAGTAAGCGAGATATTCTCATTGTCATTAAAAAGAGGAACTTGTATGAAAAGATTGCAATTCCAGTTATGAACACTTTTCCAGCTCTGCCAACAGTAATCATGTTGCAGGAAATAAATAAGTTTGGATGATGAACCAATGATGGAGTATTCACCGCGCCCGCTGTTCCAATCTTGATGATCAGTCGAGATCGTACAGCTCAAATTAGATTTACTACCGGTAGAAGGAAGAACTGACGGCTTTACTTGTCTACCGCCTTACTAGCTCTCCCCGCCCAACGGTTGGGCCAATGGGGATGGACCGGCGCTACTCGGCCTCTTACACGACTCTTAGTTCAAATAGAATTCATGATTCTGAATGTAACGATCGTCCCCCTTTCCCCAAGTATAATACTTGTTAATAAGACTCTACAAAGTAGTCGTATCTAGTTGGAAAGGAAAATTCACCAATAACTTCCAAGCTATTGCTTGGTAACGAATATCAACTTGTTCCAACAATCTTACCCCTCGAAAGATGAGAAGGTACACAAGGACTTAATAAGTCAATAGCACCCGCATTGCGAGTGAAGAGAATATTTTATGACCGGGAAGTCGACAAGATAAATAACATTTTCCAAGTAAGGTTCCCTTATTATTAGGGAGGTAGAATCAAAGAAGAATGATGTCTGAGAACCTTTCTTGATATAAGATTAATAATAATATGACTCCGAGATATTTTCCGTAATAATCGAAGAAGATAAACCTTATTGAGGTTATTCTAAGTATGGAATAAATATTCAGAGAATATTTATTGAATTAAAATATTTAAAGAATATTTAGGAATATGAAAGAATATCATTAATCAGAGTATTTCTCCAAATAATCCTTGAAGAAACATCAAGAGAATATTTCTTGAATAAATAAATATTTAAATGAATATTCAAATGAATATTCATTAATTAATAAGAAATTTAAATGAATATTCAAAAAGTAATATTCATTTAATGAATAATATTCTAAATGAATATCAAGTAATATTCATTTAGTAATCCAAGCTTTAAAGGAATATTCGAGATAATATTCGATAAATAAATCAAGCTTCAGATGAATATTAGAATAATATTCATCAAGTAATTAATATCTTAAATGAATATTCAAAAGTAATATTCATTTAATAAAATAATATTCTAAATGGATATTCAAATAATATTCATTTAGTAGTCCAATCTTTAGAAGAATATTCAGAATAATAATCGATAATCTATTCGACTTTGAATGAATATTGAAAAATATTATTCGTCGAATGGTTACGTTCAAATAATTATTTGAAGTAAGGATCGTTAAATAAATAATCTCGAACGAATATTCAAATAATATTCGTCGCCCAAATAATCGAAAATATTTACTTAAATATTTTGCTCCGAGGTAATCTCGATATATCAAGAAATATTGACTCCCGGTTTATATTTGACGAATAAGATGTATACGCCCTTCTATGAGGGTCTTACAATAACCGGCTTATAATTGATACGTTAGTTATCTAATTTATAAGCCAATAACCAATCAGGGAACAAGCATAACGATATAACTTGAAAGTAGGCATGCATGCTATGGCATATGTATAACAGAAAACATATATATATATATATATATATATATATATTCAATCACAACAACAGCCTAAAAGAAGGGAATTGAAACTTTCCTGGTAGTCGAGTACGGTAAGGGGTAGTGGTAGCGGATCCCGGGTCAGCTTGGTGATCTATAAATAGCCAAGGCATTCGGGATTAATCACTTAACATCTTAAAAGTTAAGTTATACTTACAATAACCGGCTTATAATTGATACGTTAGTTATCTAATTTATAAGCCAATAACCAATCAGGGAACAAGCATAACGATATAACTTGAAAGTAGGCATGCATGCTATGGCATATGTATAACAGAAAACATATATATATATATATATATATATATATATATATATATATATATATATATATATATATATATATTCAATCACAACAACAGCCTAAAAGAAGGGAATTGAAACTTTCCTGGTAGTCGAGTACGGTAAGGGGTAGTGGTAGCGGATCCCGGGTCAGCTTGGTGATCTATAAATAGCCAAGGCATTCGGGATTAATCACTTAACATCTTAAAAGTTAAGTTATACTTAAATCAAAACACGTTCTCGAGTTATCTCGTTATACCCCTTTTTGTGGATTCCTTTTATCATTGATCCGACCCGACATTCGTTCGTTAATACGACATGTCACTGTACTTACACTTGGGACATACTTAAGTCATACAAGTTCTAAAGTCGATCGTTACGAACCAATATTATACTCCGAGTTTTATCGCCCGTTTTCTAAGTGTTTTACCGAAGTTATAATAGAGTCGTCTTTTAGGGGTTCGTTCGCGTTTAACCTCGACTCGAATGTTTTTAATAAATCGAAAAACGATCCTTTTGACATACGGTTTTCTTTCACATCTTCCTTTTTACCTCTAGTATTTATTTACCAAGATTCGTCATGACTTTACATATTTTACGAGGGTTCAATTTCAGTTACGAACTTTCGTTTACGGATTCGAACTACTTTTAGTAAATCGGTCATAAATCCTAAATCGTAAGTCTGTTTGATTCGATTCTTTTTCCAAAATGATCTACGACTCAAGATCTACAAGGGCATGTTAGATACTTGACCAGTTTCGGCCATTAGACCTACTGTGATGCATGGTTTTCAATGATTAACGAAATTTCGGCATTATAACGGCTATAATACGAACGTTCCAAAAATCACAATCAACAACCCAAGCCACACCGGGCATCAATACGACTTATACACATAATAATCATCTCACAAGTCCAGAAGCTACTGATCTTAGCATCAAAATCATCATGCATCTTAAATCATATAACTAATTACATAATCATGCTTATAATTATCACTATAATCATACCAAGCTAAATCCATCAAAAACATTCATAAATCTCAAATCAAATGCTAGGGTTTCAAGAGATCTACCTTCCTTGGAGTATGATATAACCTTAATAAGCTTGGTATGGTCCTTGTCTAGCTTAATCAAACCTTAGATCATCCAAAGAAATCATGAAAACAAAGTTAGTTTCTAAGATCCACTATTCATCGTCAATATTGTAAAAATCATATAAAATCAAAAACTAAGAGTTTGGTTCTAAAATTTTTACCACACCTTCTACTCTTCAAGGGCTTTCTTTTGAGCTATAGAACACAAGAATCCAACCATGGGAGCTAGGGTTTTGAGCCCGATCTTTCTACTGATCAGAACCTGGACAGTTTTGGTCCTCCAAATTTAAGCATGGATTTGACTAGGCTATACTACTTGGATTTCCATGAAATTTGGAAAGAATCTTGCCCATGGAGTGGAGAAGCTATGGCTAAAATTTGGTGATTTTATCATGGATAGAAATGGAGATATGAATTTTTCTTTGATCTTTGTTCCTGCTGGGCAGTTTTGGAGTGTTTGGTGTTTTTACTTTGTTTTCTCTTGTTCTTGCTTGCTTTATGGCCAATAATGCTAACATCTTGTAATATATATCTAATGTCTTTGGATGCATCTCTTCAAGATGTGTTGTCATGCTTTGATTGGTCCTTTTTAAAATATCTTAACCTCACAATTACACTTACGTACTCATCTCTTGCCTTTTAGCACTTAAGTCCCTGGGTAAACTGCAACTAGGTGCTTAGATATTTCTATAAAGGTGTGATGTCATCTTCCACTATCTTTGGTGGATGCATCCTATCTTGTTCGTTCGTTTCTTTGTTCGGTTATCGCTCAATTTCGCTGATCGTTCAAAGAATAACCAAGTAGTTTCACCTCTAGGGTTTACCGGGAAATTTCTCGATATTCATAATACCTTCCCCAATCCTTAATATAATTCTCGTGATGATCATGTAGGATATTTAATCTCGATACGAACTTAATCTGTAATCTAGGATTCGTTCGCTTTATTGATTAATCTCGTTATAACGTTTTAGCGGTTTCTAGAACGCTTGTTTCACTGCCTCAGTGGTTTCCTACCTTCATTCTTAAAATCAAATATAATAACATCCCAAAATATGAAATCCTCAAAGTTAATATCTCAGTTCTTGGATTATAATAATATATAATCCATTGTCCGGTCAAATATTATACCGAAAAAGAATTTGGAATTTCTGAATTCCGATCGTCTCTGCATTCACTTATTTCCTCCGCGTATTACTAATATGACTTCGAAACATCCATATCACGTCCCGTACATAGGGTGGCGTGAAAAGTTTTCCAACTTACAAAATCACTATTCATCCACCAAATTACTTTGCACGTATAGGAAACACTATGCACGTACGGGAAACACTATGCACGTATGGGAAACACTATGCACGTACTCATTTCCCTTCAAGGATCCATTAGCTCCTTTCTGGATGGTAGATTATTCTTATCTAGGTCCTCAACCATCGAATTACTCTATTCTGACAATATACCAATGCATCAGGATCATTTTCCAAAGTAATATCCATTCATTACAATCATTGTTCTTTGAAACCACCATTCATTAGTGCTCTTTAACCACAATAAGAAAAGTTTTAATTCTACCCAAAATTCGGGTTATTACACTTAAACACTGAAACATTATATCAATTATATCTAACAATCTTCCCCAACTTCTTCATTAGCAAAAATGCACAAGTTAATAGATAATTGATGATGTCAAAAACAAATAATCATATACAGTGTTTAACAACTAAACAGAGTTTAAACTGATACTTAACAAAATTACAGAAAATATGAAAAACTTACAGAGCATAAATTACTTAATCCTTTCAACATCCCATGTTGTTCTCAAGTACTCTGTTAGCAATCTCTCTTCTGCAACTTCAAGTGCTCTTTCCATCTGTAGCTTGATCACTCGAAGCTTAGAATCTGTACCATCTGTCTGATAAATAGCTGATCTCAAATCATAGATGTTGTTCTTCTTCATTTCATTCCCAAGTCTGATAAAGTATGACTTTTCTGATTCTGAATTGAATTCAAGCACAGTGATACCCAAATCAGTTCTCAGCTTAGCACTGTTTCTCTTCATTTCAACCATTCTTCCTTTGTAATCTAAGTACTTTGGTACATATTCAGACTTGTCTTTAATTCCACAAATCATCTTTGATCTTTCCATCTGGTATCTAAGCACTTCTGCAGCTCGGTAAGTACGACTGTTATTAACTTTAAAAATATGTAAAACATACTGCAGTTCTTCATACATTTTCAAATGAATATCATGCTCTCCAACTTTGTAAACAGTCCCATCCTCCATGAAATACAACAGAAAGTCTTTATTTAGACTTCTTTGATGAATCAACTTTACCGATTCCAGCTTGTCCAAATTAACTTGAAGAACACCTTTGCCTGGAGCAGCCAGTGATGAATGATCTCTAGGAGTAATATTCAAAGTTCTTTCTTTGTGTGATCCTAAACCAGCCAAATCATGAGGTTGCTTAGCAATCATTGCTCTGCTTTGAAAAATATCACCTCCTTGAACTTTCTCAGTATTCTCAGGAATAGTTGGTCTCACAAAACCATGAATTGGAAGAGTAGTTTATACAACATGTGTAGAAACAGAGGTTGTAACTTGCTTTAACTTCTTTGAACTCTTATCAACTTCAACAACTTTTTCTTTAAGCTTCAATCTAGCCTCATCTGCTGTTGGCTTTCTTGAATAAGACAATCTCTGATCAGCATTGACATTTTCATTAATCTTAATGCCTTTAACAACAGGTCTTGATGCCTTTTCATCTTTCTTCTTGAATTTTCCAGATTTAAACTTTTTCTCATGTTCAGCTTTAAGCCTTAGCTCTTCAGCCTTTACATCTTCAAGAGTGACATCATTTCCATGTTCTTCAAGAAACATGTTTGTAGCTAACTCTGTATCATTCTGTGGACCTTCAGCAGTGTTTGCTTTAGCAGAGTTTACTCTAGCAGAGTTTACTTTAGACCTTGTAATTGTTCTTATTCTGTCAGATCCACCTCCATCTGCAGCATCATCCTTCTTCTCAAAGGATTGAAGTTGTTTGCAAGCAGTTTGTGCAACTTTCTCCCCCTTTTTGACATCATCAGGAATCAGAATGGAGGTTAGCAACTCCAAAGAGTTTGCAATGGAATCCATTTTAACAGACAAGGCAGACTGATTTTCTTCAACTTTACCCAGCCTGGCAAAGAGATTGTCTTGAGCTTTAGAAAATTTTGTATTCATGAGTTTAGACTCTCTTTCTATTGTCATTTCTCTAGTCACGATCTCAGTCCTCAAATCAGTGATTGCCTTTGTAGTTTCATCAAATCTTTTATCCAGAGTTTTGACTTGAACTACAGTTGCCTTTAAGCAAGAAAGAATCTCTGGATTGGAGATAGTATCAGCAGTTTGCTTAACAAAATTAGCTGCTCTCCCTCTTGGAAAAATGCAATCCTCTTTGTACCAGTCAGCAGCAAATTGTGCAAGTTTTGCTTTCTCAATTTCATGAGACTTACAAGGTTGAGTGAAAGAGGTATGTTTATTGTCTGTTTGCACTGGTGCACTCAGAAAAGCATCAGAGTTTGCACTTCTTTCACCTTCAAGTTCAACACTTGCAGCTTTAGCAAGTTCATCTCCAGGTAAAACACTGTGCTGAGCATTGTCAGCCACAGTTTCTGCAATTTCTTCTGCAGCCTTGTCATGATTTTCTCCATGTTGCTCAGGCTCAGCAACAGAGTTTACATTTTTGGCATCAACAGACATAGGCTGAGAAGTATCCTTGGTTGCTTGATCAATCTCATCTCCTCCTTCAACAGTCTGGTGAGCATCTGAGAGTAACTCTGTATGTGATGCTACAGTTTCAGAAAGGACAACTGTAGGTTGATCAGCTGCACCAGTTGCTTCAGATTGAGCAAAAATAGAAGAGATAGGATCAGAGAATGGCATGAATGAATCAAGAATATCAGCCATTGGAGAAAAGCCATCTCTAGTATCCTCTTCTGCAGGCATTTTGTCCTCTGCAGGCATTTCAACCTCTGCAGGCATTTTAACTTTTTCAACCTCAACAGGTGTTTGCTGTGAAACCACCTCTGGAGCTTCAATATGTTCATCATCAGAATCAGAGATTACTAATTTTCTTCTCTTAGCTAGAGGCACTTCATCTGAATCCTCTTTACTAGATTCTGCCACCACTGAGGGTGATTTAGGTCTTTTTGCTCTTTGAATCATTCTTCTAGTATAAACAGCTCCAGGAGATGTCTGTTTTGCTTTGATGTGTGTCTCTACTGACTTCTTAGTTCTTGCATGTCTCTCAGTAGTTGCTGCTGATTGCTTTACTCTGCCTCTTTTTGCTCTAGGCTGTGGTTGTGATGGTTCAGTGTTTATTTGTGAAGTGTGTGAAGATTGTTTTGTGATTGGAGATTGAGGGTTTTGGGTTGGAGCATTGTTTGTGATTGGTGATGGAGGTTGTTGAGTAGGTACAGTGTGGGTAGGTGATGTAGGTGGTTCAGTGTTTAGGGTTTGAGTATGATCAGTGTGTAGTGGTTCAGGTTGTGGTTCTGGTTGTGGTTGGTCTTGAGGTTGGTTGAGAAAATTCTGCAAAGCAAGTGGCAGAACAAAGGCAGGTAGATTTTCTTTACCAGCATCCTTATTAGTCATATCAGAGAATATTCTCTTGTTGACTCTAAAAGGCTGAATTTCATCAGTTTCAGCAATCTCTAAACCAGATACACAAGCAGTGAATAGCATTTGACAAAATCGAGCAAAATAAACTGTAGTAGACTCTGACAGTTTATCACCTAGATTCATCAAAACATATCTACCAAAATCAAAATTACTGCCATAAAGTAGAGAATACCCGATTTGTAGACTGTCCATTGGAATTGCATCCCAGTTAGTGACCTTCTTCTGGAATGTCCTTGTAATGCAATCGAAGAAAAAATTCCATTCCTTCCTGAGATTAGGCCTCTTTACACTGCCAAGCTTGTCAAGAGAATCCATGTAGCCTATCTCCTGTAGCATCTGTCTCAATTGAGGTTCAGCAACGTAAGTATAAGAGGTGTGTGTATCAAACCCCATCGTGTCTCTGACAGTTTGTGGAGTAATCACAAACTCTTGTTCTTCATGAGTGAAGATAATGTTTGGAGTCCCATTCTCTCCTCCATCCACATAGACTGAGTTTTGCCAAAAAGTGGCAATTTGATATGCAGAGAGAGTACTAGGTTCAACCAGAGCTTGTCCAATCTCTGAGTCTCTCAAGAAATTCTGCATAAGATGAAACGCTTCTGGAACACGTTCATGATGGAGTGGAGCTGCATAATTGTTAGGGACAAAATGTAGACCAAGAACAGTGAATGGTTTAGAAGCCATTGAATCAGAAAATGAGCAAGAAATCACAAAGAAAAGTGTATGTAGGAAAGGTGTTTGCGAAAATGCGCAAGTGAAAACTGAGAGAACTGTGAGATGTAAAAGTGAGTGGGTGAAAGTAAAACACAATCGTTTGGACACAAAAGTAATTAGAGGTGTAATTAAAAATTAAAACTCAATCGTTTGTGTATTCAAACACTCAACTGTTCCTAGATTAATGTGTGAGTGGGACACAATAATGGGTGAGTGGGACACACACGCTCGTAATTTTAAGAAGTGTATTTGTGAATATAACAATAAAATATTTGATTTTTAAAAAAAAATCAAATAACACTCTCTTAAAATACCTGGAACCATTAAAAACCAGAATACGAAGCGTTTTAGTACTTCGTTACTTACCCATCTCTATTTAACGCCTAGAGACTTGTTCACTATCCCTTTAATCTTTCATTCTCTCCTGAAAATCAAAAACCCTTCACACAACACACCGTTAAACAATGTCAAAACTTACCATCAGGGAAAAGAATCTCCATCTCGTAGAGAACACAGATATCTTCAGTTATACTCGTGAAGAGTTTGATGCCTTTGACTGGGAAAGGCAGCTTGAAACTCTGTGGCTGCAGATGGATGCCAGTCTTCAAGAAATCGAGAGAGAAAAGCCTGCAAGAGTGATCGACATCGATGCTGCTCTTCAAGCAACATTAGCATGGCTTTCCTATAAGGCATCCTCATCCAACACCACCAACCATTGTTAATGAATATGTCAGCAAAAATAACCTTATCCGTTCAACTTCCACCCAAACAAAGTGGCAAAGATGGGATCTGGGATGTCTGCTAGCAATGGAGTGGTTTGGATTTCACTTTTTATTTTCCTGTTGAATAGATTAGTAGATAGAGAGAACAAAAAGATTTAATATTTGCATGTAATCTCTTTCTAATTATCAATGAAGAATCCGGTTTCTCTAATCTTATTCAATGTGTTCTGCAATTTTTTTTATGTTTATGAACTGTTCTTCAAAGAATTAACTCAAAGAAAATGAAAACTAATTAAAGTAATCATATAAGGAACAAATTCATCAACAATAACCACAATTAAATCAGGAACAGAACAATTAGAATAGCAATTATCACCGCTGTATTCTCTTTCCTATTTCCAAGACACTTTAACACAATACACTTATTAACAGTTGTCAAAAGCACTATTTACTCCAAAATTTTCAAATTATCCAAATGAAAATTTACCTCAGAGTACTAACCACAAATCAACAGCGTTTGTCAATTCTCCAACTTTATCACCGAAACCCTTTCAAAAATTGCACAGTTGTGAAAATATGTGTGTGTGAAGCAGAGTTTACCAAATCAATTTTTAGAGCATCTAATTTTTCATAAAATCCATAAAGTAAATCAATAAACACTGGATGCACAAACTCTCATAGTAAACACTGACTGTATGATGAAAGCTAAACTCTGTAGTAGTCAATCTATATACAGTAACATTTAATTTATTTTATACCCCCTCTATTGCTAATTTTTTTTATTCTATTAATTCCAGTAATTAGAGGTTGGAGCCAGTCACCAAAAATTCAAAAATTTTAGCCCTTATCATTTTGATAAGTTCCTGGGTCATCCTAGTCTTTGACTAGTCACCAAAAATCAGAGAATTTTAGCACATATTATATACCAATAAGTTCCTGGGTCATCCTAGTCTCCAACATAATCTCAAAGGAGTATAGCAACATATATATATTTTCGTTGGGGTATTGCAGTAAGCATTTTAATCTACCAAAGTATAACTAACAGAGTTTAGAGTTCATCAACATCAGTAGTTATTCATGAAAGGCAATGCACACAGTATTTATAGACTCAGAGTTTAGGACAAAATAAACTAAGAGATGCTATAAATATGAACCAGTATCATGCTGTGTTAACTTTCTGCACAATCTAAGATTAGATCACAATAACTCAGAAAGATTCATGATTAATTGCTGAGAATCATGCTTCATACATATTTCTTCATTGGTGTTTTCACTCAGACAAAAAACAACTCAGAGTTCACAAAGTTTATCAAACTTATTAACAGTGTATGACATACAGGCATGCTGACAGAGTTTAACAGAGTTTGGCAGTGTTTAAAGAAAAACATGTTAACAGAGTATGCATAACAGAGTTTAATCAACAGAGATCACTTAGCACTTAACAAGTCAAGGAAATATGAGCAACACATTACATAAGTAAAATTTGAATCTAACCAACATTCCTAGTCAGAACCAGAGACCATTCCTAGTTCATTGACCAGTCTTGTAAATGTAGCTTCACTCAATGGTTTGGTGAAAATATCTGCAAGCTGTTGTTCTGTAGACACAAAATGTAGTTCAATATTCCCTTCTTCCACATGTTCTCTGATGAAGTGGTACCTTATGCTGATGTGCTTGGTCATTGAATGCTGTACTGGATTACCTGTCATAGCAATAGCACTTTGATTATCACAGTAAATATGAATCTTACTGTACCTCAATCCATAATCCAGCAATTGACTCTTCATCCACAAGATCTGTGCACAACAGCTACCAGCTGCAATATACTCTGCTTCAGCTGTAGATGTAGAAATTGATTTCTGTTTCTTGCTGTACCAAGAGACAAGTCTGTCACCAAGAAATTGACAACTTCCACTAGTGCTCTTTCTGTCTATCTTGCAGCCTGCAAAGTCTGCATCAGAATACCCAAGTAGCTTGAAATATGATTCTCTGGGGTACCACAGACCTAATGATATGGTGCCTTTGAGATACTTGAAGATTCTTTTCACAGCTGTCAGATGTGGCTCTCTAGGATCTGCCTGAAACCTTCCACAAAGACAGGTTGCATACATGATGTCAGGCCTACTAGCTGTCAAGTAAAGAAGAGATCCTATCATGCCCCTGTAGTTTGTCATATCCAATGAAACTCCTGTGTCTTTGTCCAATTTAGTTGCTGTTGCCATGGGAGTTGATGCAGATGAACAGTCAAGCATACCAAATTTCTTGAGAAGATTTCGGGTATATTTTGCTTGATTAATGAAGATACCATCATCTGTTTGTTTCACTTGTAGGCCTAGAAAATAACTAAGCTCTCCCATCATGCTCATTTGATAACTGGACTGCATGAGCTTGGCAAACTTCTCACAGAGTTTATCATTAGTAGACCCAAAGATAATGTCATCAACATATATCTGAACTAAAAGCAAGTCACTCCCAGATTTGAAATAAAACAGAGTTTTGTCAATAGTACCTCTGTTTAATCCACTTTCTAAGAGAAATTGAGCCAGAGTTTCATACCATGCCCTTGGTGCTTGCTTAAGTCCATAGAGTGCTTTATCCAGCCTGTAGACATGGTCTGGATATTTTGGGTCCACAAATCCTGGTGGTTGTTCAACAAACACTTCTTCTTCAAGCTTCCCATTCAGAAAAGCACTTTTCACATCCATCTGGAACACTTTGAATTTCTTGTGAGAGGCATATGCTAGAAAAATTCTGATTGCTTCCAATCTTGCAACTGGAGCAAATGTTTCATCATAGTCTATTCCTTCCTGCTGTGAATAGCCTTTTGCTACCAGTCTAGCCTTGTTCCTTGTGATAACACCTTCACTGTCAGTCTTGTTTCTGAAAACCCATTTAGTACCAACAATAGATCTGTTCTTTGGCCTTGGTACAAGGGTCCAAACTTCATTCCTTTCAAATTCATTCAACTCTTCCTGCGTTGCTGTTATCCAGTCAGCATCTTGAAGAGCTTCTTCCACTTTCTTTGGTTCATTTTTAGACAAGAATGCATGAAACAGACATTCACTTGCAGTGGCACTTCTTGTTTTCACTTTTGCATCTGGATCACCAATTATCAAATCAGGTGTATGTGATTTGGTCCATTTCCTAGTAGAAGGCAAATGACTTCTGTCAGCATGTGATCCTCCCCCTTGATCCATGCTCTCCTGATTTTGTTGTGGGCTTTCTTCATTTTCTGAGACTCCCCCTGAACTTGACTGCCCAGAGTCAGAATTTTCAGATTTTTCAGTTGACTCAGTATCAATGTTTGAGTCTTCATCTTGATCATGCTCCCCCTCAACTGGTTCTTCCCTTTGTTGTGACTGAGAAGTTTCTCCAATGTTTACCAGTAGAGGTTCAGAGTTTGTTTCAACAGAGTCTGTCAGAATAGTTTGATCAGAGTTTACTTCAACAGAGTTTAAATCTTCATTTTCAAAGTTCAGTTGATCATATTCATCTTTGTCTTCAAGTACAGTTATATTCTTGTCATCAAAAGACACATGTATAGATTCCATGATCACTTTAGTTCTCAGATTGTAAACTCTGAATGCCTTTGTTGACAGTGGATAGCCAACAAAAATTCCTTCATCTGCCTTTAGCTCAAACTTGGTCAACTGTTCAGGATGAGTCTTCAAAACAAAGCATTTGCACCCGAAAATATGAAAGTATTTCAGGTTAGGTTTCTTTTTCTTCACCATCTCATATGGTGTTTTTCCATGCTTATTGATCAGTGTAGCATTTTGAGTAAAACAAGCAGTTTGAACAGCTTCTGCCCAGAAATAAGTTGGCAATTTTGCTTCATCAAGCATAGTTCTGGAAGCTTCAATCAAGGTTCTATTTTTCCTTTCAACTACACCATTTTGTTGTGGTGTACCAGGTGCTGAAAATTCTTGCTTCACTCCATTGTCCTTGCAGAATTCTTCCATTGTTGCATTTCTGAACTCAGTTCCATTATCACTTCTGATGATTCTGACTTTGTTACTTGATCCTTTGTCCAGAAGCTTCACATGCTCCATCAGAGTTAATGTAGTTTCATCCTTCTTTGCTAGAAAATACACCCAAGTGAATCTAGTGTATTAATCAACAATGACTAAAGCATATTTCTTTCTTGCTATAGACATAACATTTACTGGACCAAAGAGATCAACATGCAGAAGATGATAAGGATCAGTGATTAAAAATTCTGTCTTGCTCTTGAAAGATGACTTCCTTTGCTTGGCCTTTTGACATGAATCACATAGGCCATCAACATTTAACAGAGCCTTTGGGAGTCCTCTTACAAGATCCTTTCTGATCAATTCATTGATGTTGTTCAAGTTCAAATGTGAGAGTTTCTTGTGCCACTTCCAACTCTCTTCACTAGACATTCTCGTAGACAGGCAAACAGCTTTTCCAACAGAGTCTATTAAAAGCTTGATTTCATAAATGTTGTTTTGCCTATGACCAACTAGAACAACCTTTCCTGTAGATTTGCTGATAACATCACAATATTCAGGTTAAAAATCTACATGATATCCCTTGTCACAGATTTGACTCACAGATAGCAAGTCATGCTTGAGTCCTGGGACATGAGCTACATTGTTGATGATGACATTTCCAAGATTAATATTGCCATATCCCAATGTTCTTCCTACATTGCCATCACCATAGGAAACTTTTGGGCCAGCCTTCTCCTCATAGTCTGATAGCAGGGCTTTATTTCCAGTCATGTGTCCTGAACATCCACTGTCCACAACTAGGGTTGCCTCCCTGTTGCCCTGCAATCACAAGCAATTACTGAGGATTAGATTTAAGGATCCAGACTTGCTTGGATCCTTTGACATTCTTAACTTTGTTAGCTTTAGCAGCGGAATTAACATTATCAGAGTTTGAGCTAACAGTATCAGAGTTTACACTTGCAGTATTAACTTTAACCCATTTCAGATTGGGTTTAAGTTCATAGTAATTATGATAGATAGCATGATACTGTCTGCAAGTATAAATGGAATGCCAAGTGCTTCCACAGTGTGTGCATAAAGTCTGTGGCTTAGTTCTAGCAAAATCCTTCTTTACCTCAGACTTGGAAGGTAAAGAATTTATATTTTTGTTTTTCTTGCAGAAATTTGCAAGATTCTTAGTACTACCACAGTTATGACATGTCTTTCTTGGAGCATAACTAGCAAGCATTGGTTTATTTCCTGAAGTGATGCCTACTTTTCCATTTCTGTTCTTATTTGACACTCCCTGTTTCTTAACAGATTTTAACTCCTTCAGTTTATGTTTGAGTTGTTTATCTGTCATTGAACCAATATTAACCTGTTTAACACTAGTTTTTACTGGTTCACTTTTAACAGCTTCTTTTTCATTATCAGACAAAAATTTACTGACTCCATGTACAAAATGAGGTCTGATTTTAACTTGATTTTGAAATCTAAGTTCATCTCCCTCATTATAACCTAGACCAACAGTGTCTGTTTGAAAAATCTGTTGAGTGTCCTTTCCAGAATTAGTCCAAGTCCTAATTTTCTTATTTGCTTCCTCCAACTCAGATTCTAGTTGTTTATATTTCTGAAGCAAATCCTGTTTTATAGAAACAGCATCATCTCTCTCTTTCTGAACTTGTTGCATATTTTCAAGTTTTTCTTCAACAAGTTTATTTCTAACCTTAAGTTCAGAATTTTCAGACTTTATCCTCTCATTCTCTAAAGTCTGATCCCTATAACTTATATGCAATGACTTAAGATAAATTCTTAATTGAGAAATGTCATCAATATTATAAGCATAGGTAGTTAGAGGTACCTGATTTTCAGAAGTTTCTGATTCAGTAGTAGCCATGAGAGCATAGTTCACTTCTTCATCAGAATCTGAAGTGTCTGCCCAATCTCTGCCTTTAGTGTAGAGTACCTTTCCAGTTTTACCCTTCTTGCACTCAGGAGCATAGTGACCCATCTCCTTACACTTGTAGCATTGAATTTCAGACTTATCCTTCTTCCCCCTTGAATCTCTCTTATCAGACTTCCTGAAGCTTTTTCTGTCTTCATTTGAATCTCTAGAAAACCTTTTCCCTTTCTTGAAATTCTTGAAACCCATTTTCTTGAAGGTCTTCACCATCAACACAGCCATTTTTCTCATTTCTTCTTCATCATCCTCAGAGTCAGATGATTCAGAAGAGTTTGAATCACAATCAGAGTTTGATGATTCACTTTCTGAGTGTATGACCAAAGCTTTTCCCTTCATTTTCCTTCTTGATGCCTCTTTTTTCTGAGGCTTCTCTTCAACCTTGAGAGCAACAGACTTTGCCTTCCTGCTTGATCTTCTGTTTCTCTGCTCCATTTCCAATTCATGAGTTTTGAGCAGCCCATAGATTTCATCAATCTCTGTTTCAGCAAGTTCATAGTTGTCTCTAATAGTGGTTGTTTTCACATCCCACTTTTCAGGTAGAGAAAGAAGAAACTTGAGATTTGAGTCTTCTAGATCATACTCTTTGTTGACCAATGACAGATCATTGAGCAGTTTACAGAATCTATCAAATGTTTCTGTCATGGTCTCTTCAGGTTTAGCCTCAAAATGCTCATACTCTTGTGTGAGTATGTTTCTCATATTCTTCTTAATAGCAGCAGTTCCTTGACATCTGACTTCAAGAGCATCCCAGATCTCTTTTACAGTAGTGCAGTTAATCACTTTGTTAGACATAACATTGTCTAAAGCACTATGCAGTAAATGCCTAACCTTCGCATCCTTAGCAATTGATGATAGATCTTCAGGAGTCATGTCCTTCTTTTCCTTTGGAACTATTTTAGCTTCTTCACCAGCAGTTGCAGCAGATAGCTTTGTAGGATTGTGAGGGCCTTCATAAATCCTGTCAAGATATTCTGGATCTGTAGCCTCCAGAAACATAGTCATCTTGACCTTCCACATGGCATACTCTGATGGCCTGAGAATAGGAACCCTGATTGGTTCATAACGACTCACAGTAGTAGGAGCCTTTTCAGAACTAGTGTTAGTGGAGGAATTGCTGACATGATTATTGTTATGTTTGGATCTTAACCTGTAATAAAGTAACAGATTGGCTCTGATACCACTTGTTAGGCCGAATACACAATTAATAATCAAATTCGTATGAGAGTTTAACAAGAAAGATGATTATGCACTTTAAATCTTCTGATATTAAAAACCCTCTTCGTGATGTAAACTATCACAAAGAGCTGCTAGGTTACAATAAAGATAGTTCGATGCACGATACCCTTCTAGGGTTAACCTAACTGTATTTATAAAATATACAACTTCGATACAATCTCTAATTGATATTCCTAATAATTAGCTATACAATGATATCAATTACAGATTGTCACACGTCTCCTAAGTCAACTCGATCTCTTTGATAGCTATCCAGTCTCCAAAAGATCTCGCTTCCATATCAATCTTCAATTGATCTCTAATATCTTCTGTTGACTCTGTACACGCTGCTTCCAGACAGACTTTACTAAACTCTGTCCAGCTTCCGTCAGTCAAACTTTACTAAACTCTGACTTCCTTCCAGTTAAACTCTGATATATCACTGTTACACTTAAACACTGAAACATTATATCAATTATATCTAACAGGAAGTATGAAGCCTGGTCGAAGCGAAGGTGTCCCAGGGTGGAAGTATGAAGCCTGGTCGAAGCGGAGGTGTCCCAAGGTGGAAGTATGAAGCCCGGTCAAAGCGAAGTTGTCCCAGGGTGGAAGTATCAAGCCTGGTCAAAGCGGAGGTGTCCTAGGGTGGAAGTATGAAGCCTGGTCGAAGCGGAGGTGTCCCAGGGTGGAAGTATGAAGCCTGGTCGAAGCGGAGGTGTCCCAAGGTGGAAGTATGAAGCCTGTTCGAGGTGGAGGAGTCCCATGGTGGAATCTCCTAGGACGGAAGGCTCAAAGTTGCACAGGTACGTAAAATTCGATGCCTATGACTCATAATTTGTTTAATGTGTCATGTATGATAATCGAACACGACTTAATTAGTAATAGGTAATAACTTACGAAATCTTTGGTTGTTAAGAGTTGTAGCATAATTAGGATGCCTGTGGGAGAAGCATATTAGGGTAAACTGAACATAGGGGTACGAACGTGATAAATTAGTTATGCCCTACGCACGCATAAGAATACGCACGCAGAGAGATAATACGATAGGTTCCTAAACACATCAAAAGGAAATGCAAAGTCGAACTTACAACCTGTGAGACATTCGGAGGAATCCGCACCATCAGCCAAATAGCAACTAAAGTTAAGGTGTCCATAATGAGGGTATTCGAAGAACAACAACTAAAATCAGTCTGACATGGGCACTAGTAGCCCCTGAATGCAAAAGATATGATAAAAGAGTTACGAGACCCTCTCCTTTGGGGCAACCTGTGAGTCCGCACCTGCAAGATCAGCAATCGTCAAATCAAGTTCCTTGTCAGTAACAGGTGTTAGTATCTGATTTGTGCAAGCATAATTGGTGTACCAAATTACGTGGGTGAGTAGTAATAACTACATGGCTTTTATGTGTATCTATATGTATGTAACTACCAGTGAGACACACGCGCACGAACAGTTGTTCAACAAATACTGAAACATTTCTCACAATAACTAAGAGAATTATGCACAATCATTCACATATAAATATGCGGCAACTATGGATTAATATCACAAAAATAATTAACTTTATTCAAAGTGTGATAAAACAATATTGACCTGTACATCAGGATTCAATAGTTGACCATTGTCAGGATTTTGACCAAGATAGAGTTTGACTTTGATCAGGATCATTAATACATACCTTCTCATTAGGATTCGATAACCATCAGGATGTGATGATCATCAGGAATTGCTTTCTGTTAACATTCTCAGAAATTATCATAGTTCACCATTTCAAGTTCATTCACTAGCTTGATGAATGTTTCTTAAGGAAGTGGCTTGGTGAAGATGTCAGCTAACAGTTAATCAGTAGGAACAAAGTGTAGCTCAGTTGTCCCTTCCAGTACTTGTTCCCTTATGAAATGATATCTAATACTAATATGCTTAGTAAGAGAGTGTTGAACTGGATTTCCTGTCATGACAATAGCACTTTGGTTATCATAATAAATAGGTATTTTTGAATATGACAAACCATAGTCCATTAGCTGATTTCTCATCCACATTATCCGAGCACAACAGCTTCCTGTAGTAAAATACTCATATTTTGCAGTATGTAGAGATAGACTTTTGCTTTTTATTGAACCAAGAAACTAGTCTACCTCCCAGAAATTGACAACTACCTGAAGTACTTTTATGTCTATTTTTCAGCCTGCAAAATCAGCATCTCTTTCATTATCTTCTATTAGGCCCAGCAAGATTCATGTCTCTAGGACCTCCAATGCAAAATCTTTGTTGTTTAGTTGTTCCCGAGCTCTGTCGTTGGATGGGATCTCCGGCTGAACTTTTCTATTTTTTCTTTTTATTGTCTTGTCAGTCTCTACCGTATATTTGTGTCCTTGTTTTGAACGTTGGTTTCTGCTAGGCTTGCACCTGAAATCAAAAAAATGTTTGGTATCTTTTTGTTAACACAAAATCACGCAAGCATACGTGGTCACAAGTAATATAGAATTAAGTTGAGTTCGTTCCCACAGAGATCTTGTTTTGGTTTTAATTCAGTTTATTGTACCTATGCAACAATGTATGGTTATTACTCACTGCTAAGACAATTAACAAATTTGAGGTTTTGATTATCTAACTTAACTAAGAGGCAATTTAACAATAATAAGATCTAATTAACTAATGAGTTTAAAATCGAATTACTTATATGAGAATCAACATGGGATCCTAACTTCATTAAATACTTTGCTTAGATCTGACGCCTTTAATCACTATATGCAATGGTTATGATATCTGATCGGACAACACGAAATAAGTACACGCTACCTGTCAGCATACGTATACCAAACTACCCATACATCCACAAAAGAGATAGAAGATGAATAGACACCAATTATGCTTAGACCCTATATGTTTATAGAATTTGAAAACATAACGGTTGAAGAATAAGTTATCCATAAAGATCACACAGGGCAGCATAAGATAGTTCAAATTATGCTACAAATCATGATGTCACACATACATCAACTTATCCTATGCTAGCATGGCAAGTTCTAAATCTCAAGATCCAATCTCGCTTCACAAGAGATTAACAAACAACTTAGATGTTAGCTACGCATCCAAAAAAAATAAGCACAACCATACAAGGATATCAATAATTCACCACACACAAATCTTTAAAGCAAACAAACTACTAAACTCCGTAAGTAAATCCGTTAGAATCACATGACAACGGTTAGTTCATCGAACTACTCGTCACCATGGGATCTGATGAAAACATGATAATTAACAAAGTATGAATAATAATTATGCTAGAGTAATAGAGTTAAGAAAACAAATCCCAAAAAACATCCAAAAATATTGCCTAAAAGAAGAAAACAAAAGTAGATCTAGATCTCCGTTGCTTGTCACGAGCGTTGGAATCCTTCCTTGATTATGTTTCTCCGTCTCTCGGCTCTCTCTCTCTCTGTGTTATGGTGAGTTATTTCTTTTTATGATGATAGAATGTGTTTATATAGGCCCCCATGTCTGGTCCAGCAAGAAATTCCCCAAAATAGAATTAAAATAGAATTTCTGCAGTTCGGCACAAAATACGTTTCCTAAACGGATTCTGTTTTGAAGGAAAATTCGTAGCTAACTTTTCTTCAATATTTCTGGGCCTGTCCAGTCGTATTTGGACATCTGAACCACTTTAGAATGAAAGAGAATCTCGTTATCTTCGCGTGGACTGTAAGATCATCCAAAACGGACTTATAGAACTCAAGATATTGCCCAAACAGTGAATCAGGATTTTCATGAAAAATTTCGGGCTCGACAGAACGCTCCCTGCGCTGCAGCGCACCTGTAGCGCGCCGCCGCGTGCCATGGAACCTGTTGAAATAGGTCCGTCTTCTTCCGAGCTTTCCAACAACTGCTTACGGGCCTCAAACGGACTTGTAGAACTCCAGATATGGCCAAAACAGTGAAGACTGCGCAGCCTACCCAGAAAATCCGAATTTTAATCAAATTAACCTCCAACTCTCTTCCGCGAGTTTCCGTTCTTCATATATTGAGCTCAAAATCACCAAAGCATCATAGAAACACATCATACCTGCCTCAAGCTAGTAGTTCTACACAACTCACAAAAACACGTTAAAAACACAACATACTTGAGGTCAAGTAAATGCATTTAAGCCGACAAGAAGCATTCTAAGTGGATATAAATCCACTTATCACTTTTACTCTTTCTTGGCCTTCCCACTTTCCTTCCTAGTTTGAGCGAGCTCAACTTCGTGAACGTGGATTCATCAATCCAATTGTTCGTCTTTTCCAGATTATCTCCCTTTCTTTGCGTTTTATCCGTGTGGACATTGTCACTGTCTGATTGTTCAAGGTTGAGTTCTAGTGATTTCCGTGTGGACTCTTGTGAAGATTCCAGTGGATTTCTGAAAATGCAATTAATAACTTCTTGTCTTTTCTCTCCCTCTTTTATCGGATGGTCCGAGAATTGGCCTTCTTGTATGATCTCTGTCCCTAGTTTGTTAGTGTCATGTCGAGTTTTTGATGGACAATAGTCTAATGATTTTGACATCATTTCCTCATTTTCCTTCCTATCCAGACTCTCCTTATCAAATTGCTCCCCCTTGTCTTTGTGTGCTATGTGCCACTTGTTGATTTCCCCATGTCCACATAGTGTTGATTCTTTTAATTTGACCCATAATCCTTGTCCTTCAATCATTACCTTTATGGTATCTTCAATTTATTCCACTCTTTGTGTTTGAACACATAACCGCATCTTGTTGAAACTTTGGTTGCTGATCTGGTTGAAATTTTCTGTTATCAAGATGCCCCAATCCCCTATTAAGCTTGTTAGGGTGTCTTGGTTCCAAGCTGATATCAGTAGTCCATCACAGAAAACCCAAGCTATTCTAGGAACTATTAGATCCCTATGTGTGAGGTTTTTTGGGTTTACCAACTGATTTTGCTTGAGCTCCGTCTGTATTTGTTCCAAGTCCTCTCCCTGTTCAAAAAAGATGATGAACTTGCGATTGGAGATGCCCTTAACAGATGTTATGTTGAATCCTTGGCTTAGAAGTTTTTCCTGCAGAGTATCTGGCCATTCATCAACATTTGTTGTACAAATGACACTTTGTTGCATTTCTTCCTTCCATCCTTTTGTAATTTTCCCTTCTATTGTTCTGTGAGTTGGTTGAGGTACTAGGTTATCCCCTTGTTGCAATTTGTTGCCTTGAAACTCTTTGTTGTGTCTAGGCACTACGTCATCTTGAGACTCTTTGTTGTAGTGCTATTTTGTAATGACGGGTTTCTTAGCTTTATCTATCTTGACTTCCATCTTGCTCTCAGATGTTTTCTTTCTTGCTCTTTTTAGCATGAGGAAGTTGTTTCAGAAACGAAACCCATTGATGTTCCTAATTAGTCTTTCTGCACTTGCCTGTGTTTTTGTGACCACGAATCCTATTCTTTTGTTGCTTACATCTCTTTTCTTTGGTAAAATTATATCTACTATGTCTTCCTTTGAGCCAAACAAGCTCCATATCTCTCTTGTTATTGCCTGGGTTGGTAGATTGTGCACCAATACTGAGGTGAAGGATTTGGTCTCAATGCGATCTATATATGTTTGAGCTGGGCCTTTTTGATGTGTTGTTTGAGTTGGTCCCTTTAGTGCTTCTGCATATGTTTTCCCGTTGAGGCCTCACAGATGACGATCTTGTGGAAGATTTTCTTGCTCCCGTGATTCTGGCTTAGCGATTCTTTTTCCTGTTGCCTTGTTTCTTTCTATCCTGTACCATTGGTTGTCTATGATCTGTTGATTGTGCACACTGTTACCACCTGTCAATCTCAAATCATGAAAGCTGTTTGAAATTTGAAAGGGGTAGAACTCTCTCTCTCTCCCCTAAATCTCTCTCCTCTCTCCTATCTCCTCTTTCTCTCTCTCTCTCTCTCTCTCTCTCTCTCTCTCATTTTTTAGGCTAAAAAAAGTATTCTAATGTTAAATTCTCGATATTTTGTAACAAATAAAAATTATCTGTCTCCTTTCTCTATCGATTAGTGGCTATCATCAGCCATTTGGTTGATAATAAGGCCCATTTTCATTGTTTTTCCTTAATATTCTTCTTGTTCAATAAATCTCGCTCCTCATCGAGAATTTTTCTTCCCAGTTTTTGAATTTTATCTACCTATATATTATATTGGGTTTGTTCTCTCTCTCTCTCTCTCTCTCTCTCTCTCTCTCTCTCTCTCTCTCTCCTCGTGAGAGTTTATTTGTTTTCATGTCCAGGATTATAGATCTACGAAATTTTGGAAGTTATTGTTCGTTGATGGGTTATATGTGCTTTCAATTACGGTCGCTTTTTCGGATACATTATGATGAATCAAATTTGCGTGTTTTTCACGATTACAATAGATCGTTAGATTGTCCTTTCAAAAAGGCTGTGTGTTCCAGCGATGAAAGCGGGGAGAGATGTTTCACGGTAAACGATCTACTCTCAACGATCGTAGTTTTGATGAAGAAAATATGGATTTGATCTTAATTAGCATGTGTTCGTTGGAATTTGATTATTTTTTTAAATGTCATATGACATTTTAATCATTAGATCATTTTTGACTTAAAAAAACAAATAAAAATTACTGTGAAGTTCATCTTTACTAAATATTTACTAAATAATCTAATGCAACAAATAAATATTTATTTTTGACAACAAATAAAAAAAATTTAGTTTATCTTAAATATTTTTTAAATAAAGTTTATCTTAAATGTTAAAATTTTACATAATCATAATTTTAAATTTTAAATTTATATGTCATATTCTTAACAACTTTTCAGTTTTAAACATTTAATATCATAAATTAATACAATAATGTAAAAATGTTTACTTTCATTAGTACGTTTTTTTGATATTTTTACAGTAAAATTTCTATAAATTAATTAATCGAATTTAAATTTATATTATCGTCCTTCTGTTGGGACCAATAATATGTATTAAAAATATTAATTTATCATGATAACGACTATTAATTTAACAAGGTTTTACTATATTTTTTCTAATATATAATTTTGTGTTTTATAAAAGGAATTTTAAAAGTATGATTATTTATTTTAAAATAGAGTGAAAAATAGTTTGTATTGAAATATTAATTATAATAATGGAAATCATTTCTCCACTTTAAATAGACGATATCAATAATTAATAAATATCAAAATAAATAATGTTACATGAAAAATGTTAGAGATACAAAATTAATATCCAAAATGGTTGTCAAATGACACATGACGCATTTCTATATATCATAATAATTTTAAATGAAAATAGATACCTTATATTCATAATAATAATGTTAATTAAAATATTCTATATTACCAATATCAATTTTTGTTTCTCAATTTTAAAGAATAATGACAATCCAGAACAACTGAATTCTTCTCTCAAAACATAGAAAACCATATTAAATAAGTGTACATACTTAAATTTTAAAAATGAATAATTGTGTTACAACATAGATGGAAATCAAATTGAAAATCCAAAAAATTTGTCTATGAAATCTTGAATGAATGAATTTTATCTTTTATTCACACAAATTTTGACAATTTTTTTAAACTTCTCGCATAAGTACTCCATGTAAACTAGCAATTCTCTTCACATTTTTCAAAATAATTACTATTTTAAATGACAATATATAATATTTTAACATTGATATGAACTTAACCACATCCTTAACAACTTTTTAGGATTGAATATCAAATATCACAAAATACTATAATTTTTATTTATTTAGAAAAGTAATTATTTTATAATTCATATTCTTATATTATTGAATGATTTACTATATTCAAATTTTGATACAAGTTATTACAATTTTCTAGAATCTATTGAATTATTATGTGAAAAATATATTTTTGGGTCACATTGATAAAAATTTATTAAATCAAAATTAAAATAGATAATTATATGTATAAAATAAAATTTTATTTCGAAATAAAAAATTTAGGAACAACTTCTTCATGTGTGTAAAATAATATCACTACTAGATTTATTAATATTTTTCTATTAATCAAAATTTCTAATACCTATCTAGTTTTAAAATTACAAATTTCTTGTTTTCATAATATTTGAAATTAAGAACCATTAGAAAATGGTATAAAATGGTTCTGGAAGATGCTTTTAGTATTAATAACAAGTTACTGTAGTACTATAATACATAAATAGATGATTACAGTAGTTCTCCTGAAAATAATAATTACAATGAGAAATTCAATACAGTGCGTTTAGAAAAATGAAAAAGCATTGAGTACATGCTTTGTACATAAAATAAATCAAGGTTAATTTTGTAATTGCTCTGATCTGTATTTAGGAATTTTGAACTGCATTCAGAAACTATGAAAAAAACAACTGAGAAGTTGACTTCTTTAACCCATACATATGTTATCGGTTCCCTTTCGCTTTTTCTTGCCAAGTGTTGAAATTCCCGAGCTTCTCCTTACCTGCCATTTGATCACTGTGAAATCACGGGTGAAAAAATTGAAAATTGCCCAAGCTACATCCATCTGTACATCAAACGCCATTTGATCATTGTGAAATCACGGGTGAAGAAATTGAAAATTGCCCAAGCTACATCCATCTGTACATCAAACGCTTCATCCTTGAGAAAACAGCACATACGTATTATCATCATAGAATGGCTACTTGATATCTCCATTTTGCTAGTATCAGTTATGTTGGAAATTATCCAGCAAGTTTCTCTTTGCATCAACTTACTATCCTTGTCTAACAAGTTCCCAAGCCTTGTAAGCATATCTTTAGCGATCATAGACTCAATATGCTGATCCTAGACCCATCTCATAATATTTCCAACTACCATAAGTGCAAGAATGGCTATCCAAGAATTAATACTATATTATAATAGCCGAAACATTAAAAATTTTGGTATCTATTTTTTGGTACTTCATGTTTTTACTTAATTACCCTGTTTTGGTGCTCTTTTTGCAATCCCTAATTACCCTTGTAAGCCTGGTACTTCGTGTTGAGGATGGTTGGATGTGAATCTAGGCTGCACGTCCAACCATCCTCAACCATTAGTGATTGCGATCACCCTTTTGATGCTCTTAACAATCGACGACATCACTTTGATTGGAAAAGGAATTGCAAGACTAATAGGTTTTATGTTTTGAAAAAAGTTGCTATAGCCTGGAAGTAATTTCATAAGAGAAAAGAAAATTTGTAATGATGGCTTATAACACATTGCCGATGTTGTGATGGTTTCAAATTGGATTAGTAAGTAACTGAATTTTATAAATTTAAAAGCAACGCGTTTTGACAATTGAAGCCCAATGAGCAACGCTTCAATAAGATATAAGCTGATAAGTACCCGTTGATAGTTATCAGCGGGCACCCGCTAGTACCCGCTGATAGTTATCAGCGGGCACCCGCTAACAGCAAAGTACTTGTCTTTTAAAAACACAATTCTGGAGCATTTAACAAAGTATATCTAATTTCAAAAGTATCGAGCTAAATATTATTTCAACAAATACAGGTCACAAAATAAAGAATATTCACAAATTGTACTTCAAGTTATCATCTCTCTTATACTTACCCACTTGCACAAAAATATCTTGCTTTATCCACTTGCACACCCACTTGCATAAAGGTATCTTGCTCCATAAGACAAGGAAGCAATATAATATTCAAGGACACCAAATTGCAAAAGACAAAATCTGACTAAAGTAGCTCAGTGGCTGAATCAAGGTATGTCAGGAGGGGACACCAATCACTGTTCCAATAGTGGCTCACTGTAGCTTTAACGGCACAACTAATGGGCAATAGTGGTTGGGAAATCCAGCCTATAAATACCCCCATTCTACACACAAACAGGCAGAGACAACTTTCATACACAAAAAACTCCTACAATACAAAAGCTCTCTACATATTCTTCACATTCGATACATTCTTACCAGCTTGATTATTATTATTTCCGATTACTGATTCTTACACCGGAGGTGCTTGACGGCCACCACCTCCGGGCAAGCATTGTTTTGCAGGCACCCAAACTCAGGTGAAACATCCCGTAACAGTGATCGGAAGCCTCTAATCAGCCGTGGGAATTATCATTTGGCGCTAGAAGGAGGGGGTCATTTTTCTTAAAGAAAAGTCCCTCACCTGCTCTACCAGAATAGCTACTTCTACAAGACAAAACAAAAGCATCAGCCTCAAAAACACAAGATACACAGCATCTGTGTAATCACAAACACCAGACCTAAAAACCGTAATGGCAAACCCCGACGAGCGACAGTCAATGGAAATACAAGGAAATAACACTGGCATCCCGCCACAGGACCCGCCAGTAAATGCTGAAAACCGCTTACAAACAAACCCCCCTCGAGGAGGCAACCAAGAGCAAATTCTTAGCCTCGACCTAACAGGCTACGACCCACAACAAATAAACTTACTCATGCAAATAGCCTCTGCATTTCCCCAGGCCAGACAAGAAAAGCCACCCGAACAGAAAGAATCCCGAGTAAATCCACACGACGACCGAAGCGAGGCACACAGCAGGTCGCGCAAAACAAACTCCGCCTTTTCTCGCCTAGGCTCATCCCAAGAAACAAGCCATGAGAGGCACAACAAAGGCCATCATCAACCCGAAGTATGGGAGCAGAACAGAAAACAGAGAGACCTAAGGAAGGTGATTGTCGATAAGAAAGCCGCCTACGAAAAGGTTCTGGCCGAGTACGAAAAACAGAAACAAAGAGAGCGTTCCCCTCCCCGCCCAAAAGATATTGACAGCACGCAACCAAAAACGCAGAGATGTTGCGAACTATTATGGAACTCAAGAAAAAGATAGAGGGAAATAGCGAACCAGAGTCGGGTGGCACGCCGTTTACCATTAGGTTGGAAGCGGAGCCCCGTCAAAAGGAAATCAAACATCACAGCTTTAATTCTTTCGACGGGTTAGGCGACCCAGAGGAGCATCTTAGCTACTTTGATCAGCTAGCTCTTCATTATGAATACAATGATCTGACGTGATGTCGTTTCTTTGCCGCAACTCTCCGCGGAAATGCACAGAGGTGGTTCTGCAGAATAACCACCCGGTCCATAGACACTTGGCTGGAATTCAAAAGACTATTCCTCAATAAGTTCAAAGCAAACCAGCAACACGAGGTTCATACCGTGTTTTTGGAAACCATTGCACAACGCAACGGGGAAACACTGCAGGACTACATTGACCGCTTCAAGGAGGCCGTCAACAAAGTTGTTTGTGTCAATGAAACAGAAGCTTTGGTCCACTTAAGGAGAGGTCTTAATCCCTACGAATGCGAAAAATACGTATGCCGTCTCATGGAGACAAAACCCACCACATTAGCAAAAGCATATGACCTGGCATCCCAAGCCATCAACGAAGCCGAATCTCTGAGCGTGCTGAAGCAATCCAGGGCTCCACCTACACCTCCACCATATTTTCAAAGAGAAAGGTTTTCGTCCTATCAAAGGCAAACACCGGCCTCACACCAAGTACAGACCACTCATGGACCGCCACCGCCCGCACAAAGAGCACAATCATCGGTCCCGGTCAGAGACCGCTTGGGGCCGGCGAACCCGCAAAGACCAGATAGGCGTTCTGAGCCGGAGTGGACCAAATTCACCCTCCCCAGGGCGAGCATTCTGAAAGAAATCAGAGGGAAACCTTTCTATCTCCCACCAGCACCAATGCATTCTCCGCCCGAGGACAGACCTAAAGACAAACACTGTTATTACCACGAGACGCATGGGCACTACACAGACAGTTGCTTGTCCCTCAAATATTTCTTGGAAAGGCAGGTAAAGGCGGGCAATCTATTTCAGTACTTGCCAAGACAGGTGCAAGGGGCATCCACCCCGCAAGGACAAAACAGAAACATCGTACATACCGTCTTCGGCGGACAATCCTCCCCACCAAGAGAAGAGCACGACATTTATGAGATATACGAGGGACCCCCGAATATCATTACTTTTACAGATGTAGACTATGAAGGCATTAACCCAAACCACACTGAGGCACTAGTTGTATCATTGGGCGTGGCCAACAATGAGGTAAAAAGGATCCACGTCGATAACGGGTCCTCAGTCGACATCTGCTTCAAACACACCTGGGACAGACTCAAGTTAGATGGCGAGAAACTCGAAACATGTCCCGATGAGACACCTCTTTACGGCTTTGGGCACAACGCCGTCCCAATTGCGGGCATTGCCAGACTCCCCGTCTATTTCGGTGAATCACCCAGGCAAGTATGTCGAACGGTCAAATTCTATGTCATCAATACCGCTTCCTCTTACAACATGATTTTGGGAAGACCTACCCTCAATATGCTAAAGGCAGTCACCTCCACCCCCCATCTTAAAATCAAATTCCCCACTCTAAACGGGGTTGGGGAGATCAAGGGAGATTCTGAAACATCCAAGAGATGCTATGGCATAGCAATCACGCTGGGAAAAATAGAGCCTAGCAATATCCGCAAAGAAAAGGCAACCAAGAGAAAACAAGCAAAAAGACAAAGGCACGCCGAGAATCAGCGCGCAAATAACAAAAGGAGAAAGGAAGTACAGTTCATAGACGGGCATAACCCGCTGATAGAAGACCCTCCTTGCATAGACGCGAATCTCATGAAATGTCTCAAACGATAAGAAAGGCCGCCAATAAGCCCTGCGGTGCAAAAAGAAAAAATAGAAATCATACCTGGTGACTCGAACAAAAGTGTAAGTGTAGCAGCGGGTTTAGAGTCCATCTTCAAATACGGCCTCACAGACCTTTTAAGAAAATATGCAGATGTTTTCGCATGGCCCCCAAAAGACATGCCAGGTCTAGATGAGTCGGTAGCTATCCACAAGTTGAATGTGGACCCGGATAAGGCTCCGAAGATACAAAAAAGAAGGAACTTTGCACCAGAGCGACAGCAGGCAATCTGTAATAACCCAAATTTTGGGTAGAATTAAAACTTTTCTTATTGTGGTTAAAGAGCAATAATGAATGGTGGTTTCAAAGAACAATGATTGTAATGAATGGATATTGCTTTGGACAATGATCCTGATGCACTGGTATATTGTCAGAATAGAGTAATTCGATGGTTGAGGACCTAGATAAGAATAATCTACCATCCAGAAAGGAGCTAATGGATCCTTGAAGGGAAATGAGTACGTGCATAGTGTTTCCCATACGTGCATAGTGTTTTCCGTACGTGCATAGTGTTTCCCATACGTGCATAGTATTTTCCGTACGTGCATAGTGTTTCCCGTACGTGCATAGTGTTTCCTGTACGTGCATAGTAATTTGGTGGACGAATAGTGATTTTGTAAGTTGGAAAACTTTTCACGCCACCCTATGTACGGGATGTGATATGGATGTTTCGAAGTCATATTAGTAATACGCGGAGGAAATAAGTGAATGCAGAGACGATCGGAATTCAGAAATTCCAAATTCTTTTTCGGTATAATATTTGACCGGACAGTGGATTAAATATTATTATAATCCAAGAATTGAGATATTAACTTTGATGACTTGATATTTTGGGATGTTATTATATTTGATTTAAGAATGAAGGTAGGAAACCACTGAGGCAGTGAAACAAGCGTTCTAGAAACCGTTAAAACGTTATAACGAGATTAATCAATAAAGCGAACGAATCCTAGATTACGGATTAAGTTCGTATCGAGATTAAATATCCTATATGATCATCAAGAGAATTATATCAAGTGGATTAAATTATTTAATCAAGGATTAAATCAAAACAATTTAGGAGTTAAGTGATTTAAATCACTTAAATCAAACAAGAAACAAAACAAATATCTATCAAAACTTATCCAAGACTCTTGGCTCTTACCCCAATGCTATCAATCTCATCCTACCAGCTGATAATATCTAGTTATATGAGTAAAAAGTAGATGATCAAGTGGGAGAAAAGAGAGAAAAGCAAAAGAAAACATAGAACATACAAACTGTCCAGCAGAAACATAACACAAAGAAAAATTCATATATCCATTTCTATCCATTTTAAAATCACCAACTTTTAACCATAGCTTCTCTACTCCATGGGCAAGATTCGTTCCAAATTTCATGGAAATCCAAGTAGTATAGCCTAGTCAAATCCATGCTTAAAGTTGGAGGACCAAAACTGTCCAGGTTCTGATCAGAAGAAAGATGGGGCTCAAAACCCTAGCTCCCATGGTTGGATTCTTGTGTTCTATAGCTCAAAAGAAAGCCCTTGAAGATTAGAAGGTGTGGTAAAAATTTTAGAACCAAACTCTTAGTTTTTGATTTTATATGATTTTTACAAGATTGACGATGAATGGTGGATCTTAGAAACTAACTTTGTTTTCATGATTTCATTGGATGATCTAAGGTTTGATTAAGCTAGACAAGGACCATACCAAGCTTATTAAGGTTATATCATACTCCAAGGAAGGTAGATCTCTTGAAACCCTAGCATTTGATTTGAGATTTATGAATGTTTTTGATGGATTTAGCTTGGTATGATTATAGTGATAATTATAAGCATGATTATGTAATTAGTTATATGATTTAAGATGCATGATGATTTTGATGCTAAGATCAGTAGCTTCTGGACTTGTGTGATGATTATTATGTGTATAAGCTGTATTGATGCCCGGTGTGGCTTGGGTTGTTGATTGCGATTTTTGGAACGTTCGTATTATAGCCGTTATAATGCCGAAATTTCGTTAATCATTGAAAACCGTGCATCACAGTAGGTCTAATGGCTGAAACTGGACAAGTATCTAACATGCCCTTGTAGATCTTGAGTCGTAGATCATTTTGGAAAAAGAATCGAATCAAACAGACTTACGGTTTAGGATTTATGACCGATTTACTAAAAGTAGTTCGAATCCGTAAACGAAAGTTCGTAACTGAAATTGAACCCTCGTAAAATATGTAAAGTCATGACGAATCTTGGTAAATAAATATTAGAGGTAAAAAGAAAGGTGTGAAAGAAAACCGTATGTCAAAAGGATCGTTTTTCGATTTATTAAAAATATTCGAGTCGAGGTTAACGCGAACGAACCCCTAAAACACGACTCTATTATAACTTCGGTAAAACACTTAGAAAACGGGCGATAAAACTCGGAGTATAATATTGGTTCGTAACGATCGACTTTAGAACTTGTATGACTTAAGTATGTCCCAAGTGTAAGTACAGTGACATGTCGTATTAACGAACGAATGTCGGGTCGGATCAATGATAAAAGGAATCCACAAAAAGGGGTATAACGAGATAACTCGAGAACGTGTTTTAATTTAAGTATAACTTAACTTTTAAGATGTTAAGTGATTAATCCCGAATGCCTTGGCTCTTTATAGATCACCAAGCTGACCCGGGACCCGCTACCACCACCCCTTACCGTACTCGACTACCAGGCAAGTTTCAATTCCCTTCTTTTAGGCTGTTGTTGTGATTGAATATATATATATATTTATATATGTATATATATATATATATATATATATATATATATATATGTTTTCTGTTATACATATGCCATAGCATGCATGCCTACTTTCAAGTTATATCGTTATGCTTGTTCCCTGATTGTTTATTGGCTTATAAATTAGATAACTAACGTATCAATTATAAGCCGGTTATTGTAAGACCCTCATAGAAGGGCGTATACATCTTATTCGTCAAATATAGACCGGGAGTCAATATTTCTTGATATATCGAGATTACCTCGGAGGAAAATATTTAAGTAAATATTTTCCATTATTTGGGCGACGAATATTATTTGAATATTCGTTCGAGATTATTTATTTAACGATCCTTACTTCAAATAATTATTTGAACGTAACCATTCGACGAATAATATTTTTCAATATTCATTCAAAGTCGAATAGAATATCGATTATTATTCCGAATATTCTTCTAAAGATTGGACTACTAAGTGAATATTATTTGAATATCCATTTAGACTATTATTTTATTAAATGAATATTACTTTTGAATATTCATTTAAGATATTAATTACTTGATGAATATTATTCTAATATTCATCTGAAGCTTGATTTATTTATCGAATATCATCTCGAATATTCCTTTAAAGTTTGGATTACTAAATGAATATTACTTGATATTCATTTAGATATTCATTTAGAATATTATTCATTAAATGGATATTACTTTTTGAATGTTCATTTAAATTCCTTATTAATTAATGAATATTATTTTGAATATTCATTTAAATATTTATTTATTCAATAAATATTCTCTTGATGTTTCGTCAAGGATTATTTGGAGAAATACTCTGATTAATGATATTCTTTCATATTCCTAAATATTCTTTAAATATTTTAATTCAATAAATATTCTCTGAATATTTATTCCATACTTAGAATAACCTCAATAAGGTTTATCCTCTTCGATTATTACGGAAAATATCTCGGAGTCATATTATTATTAATCTTATACCAAGAAAGGTTCTCAGACATCATTCTTCTTGAGTCTATCTCCCTAAAAATTAGGGAACCTTACTTGGAAAATGTTATTTATCTTGTCGACTTCCCGGTCATAAAGTATTCTCTTCACTCGCAACTCGGGTGCTATGGACTTATTAAGTCGTTGTTTACCTTCTCATCTTTCGAGGGGTAAGATTGTTGGAACAAGTTGATATTCGTTACCAAGCAATAGCTTGGAAGTTATTGGTGAATTTTCCTTTCCAACTAAATACGACTACTTTGTAGAGTCTTATCAACAAGTATTATACTTGGGGAAAGGGGGACGAACGTTACATTCAGAATCATGAATTCTATTTGAACTAGGAGTCGTGTAAGAGGCCGAGTTGCGCCGGTCCATCCCCTTTGGCCCAACCGTTGGCCGGGTAGAGCTAGTAAGGCGGTATACAAGTAAAGCCGTCAGTTCTTCCTTCTACCGGTAGTAAATCTAATTTGAGCTGTACGATCTCGACTGATCATCAAGATTGGAAAAGCGGGCGCGGTGAATACTCCATCATTGGTTCATCATCCAAACTTAATTATTTCCTGCAACATGATTACTGTTGACAGAGCTGGAAAAGTGTTCATAACTGGGATTGCAATCTTTTCATGCAAGTTCCTCTTTTTAATGAAATGAGAATATCTCGCTTACTTTTGATGTAGCAGATATTTCTACAAACAAATACATTAAGTTACCTTGTAACTTCATCGTTCATATTATACTGGCATCATTTCCGTAAATGCATGGCATATGGTTTGAAAGATACTTTTGAACTGTTATATATTATCGTTCAGTTATATATTATTGTTGGTGGGCTATTGCTCTCCCTTGCTTTATTATTATATCACAACAACAGCTAGACCAGATGACTCGCACAAGGCGCACTCGACGCGGGTGAGGACGATGAGACTATCAGAGCTGAAGAAGAAGCTATTGGTAGGATATATTTATTCTTTCAGTACCAAGTATATGGTCTAGTATGACTTATGTAAATGGATGGCAAAGAGTATGTATTTATATTGAAATTCTTTTGGATTGTAAAAACTCATAATGTGATTAATAAAATTTGATTGTTACTCTGATTTCATCTCTGGGACTATAACGGGTGTGTTTTACATTGTTGTATTGGGTCATAGAGATGTAATTTATTTTATGTTAAGGAAAGTTCAAGTGTTGTGGACAGAATTGGAAACCGTAACGACCGGATCCCGGACCCCGGATCTGGGGGTGTTACACAATCGATATCGAAATCGACAAACTCTTGGACGCAGATCTAATTTGCGTGGTCACCTACCCTAAGTGGGTTGCAAATGTAGTAATAGTAAAGAAATCTAACGGGAAATGGAGAATATGTGTGGATTACACGGATTTAAATGCAGCATGCCCAAAGGACCCGTATCCACTCCCTTCAATAGACCAACTCATTGATGCAACAGCGGGTCATCTAATGCTAAGTTTCATGGATGCCTACTCCGGCTACAACCAAATCAAAATGATCCCTGAAGATAGAGAAAAAACAGCCTTCATCACACATAGGGGGGTGTACTGCTACAAAATCATGCCCTTTGGATTAATCAACGCTGGCGCCACCTTCCAGAAAACCATGAATAAAATCTTCGGCGGTCAGTTAGGCCGAAATATGGAAGTATACGTGGATGATCTCATAGTAAAATCTCTCTTAACGGCTTCCCACCTTCAAGACTTAGAAGAATGTTTCTCAACCCTCAGAAAATACAGCATGAAGCTAAACCCCGACAAATGCGCGTTTGTACTAGACGCAGGCAAGTTCCTTGGCTTCTTAGTATCCCACAGAGGTATTGAGGCCAACCCGGAAAAAATAAAGGCTATAATCGACATGCAACCGCCCAAAACTGTGAAAGATATACAGAAATTAACAGGAAGGTTAGCCGCTCTCACAAGGTTTATCGCTAAATTAGTAGACAGATGCCTTCCGTTCTTTGACACTTTAAAGGGAGCCGCAAAAACTAAAGCAATATCTTGGACGGACGACTGCCAGAAAGCCTTCGAAGATCTCAAAACTTATCTATCTTCGGCTCCCCTACTTGCGGTCGCAGCTCCTTCAGAACCGCTATCACTATACTTATCCGCAACAGATAAAGCCGTGGGAGCAGTACTCATAAAAGAGGAGAATGGCGAGCAAAAGCCGGTCTATTATGTCAGTCAAGTGCTCAAAGATGCGGAAACCCGCTATCCGAATGTCCAAAAGTTCGCTCTAGCCTTGGTCGTGGCAAGTAGAAAATTGAGACATTACTTCCAAGGAAGACAGATCAGGATCGTCACAGACCAACCGCTCAGAAAAATTCTCCACAAACCGGACTTATCAGGCAGATTGATCAACTGGGCCGTAGAGCTCGGCCAATTCAATTTAAAATACATACCAAGAACCGCAATCAAGCCACAAGCATCAGCGGACTTCGTGATTGAATGTTCATTTTCGACAACAGAAAGCACAGTTCCCGCAAAAAGCCTTACAACAACGGACAACAATTGGCAATTGTATGTTGACGGTTCCTCCACCAACACCCGATGCGGGGCTAGACTCATCCTCACTAGCCCCGGCGGTTTTCAAGTCAAGCAAACCATACAATTGAATTTCAAAGCTACAAACAACCAGGCGGAGTACGAGGCACTCTTGGCCGGCTTGACACTGGCCAAAAACTTACAAGTGAAAAAAATCACCATCTACAGCGATTCACAACTAGTTGTTCGACAAACAACGGGGGATTATGCAACAAAAGACAACAATCTCAGCAAATATCAAGAATTAGTACAAGCCATGCTCCCTCAATTCGAAGAATACTCCCTAGAATAGATAGATCGAGCAGACAATGCAATAGCGGACATGTTATCTAAACTAACCCAAGGGGAAAAGACAGAAGCGGACACAGTGTACTTTGAAGAACTTACCACTCCCAGTGTCAGCACCCTGGATATCATGGAAATAAGTCCACCAACTGAAACTTGGATGAGCCCTTACATCCGTTATTTGGAAGACGGCACGCTGGCAGAGGACGATATCAAAGCTAAAATACTCAAATCTCAAGCAACAAAATACTTTAGCCAAGAAGGCACCCTGTACAAAAGGAGTTTTGACTCTCCCATCCTCAAATGTGTCGACGAAGAGGAAGCTCTCTATTGCATGAGAGAAGTCCACGAAGGCATCTGTGGAGACCACATGGCTGGGAAAGCACTGGCACATAAAATACTCAGACAAGGTTATTACTGGCCCAAAATGCACAAGGAATGCAAGACATTCACCTAGAAATGCCACCAATGCCAGCTGTTCAGCAACATGTCTAGAAAAGCACCAACCCTCCCAGCGGCAATATTGTCACCTATACCATTTGCGGTTTGGGGCATCGATATCATGGGACCTTCCCCAAGGCCAAAGGTGACTTACAATATGTAATGGTCGCCATCGATTACATGACCAAATGGGCCGAAGCAAAAGCACTCAAAAACATCACGCAAGATGATGCAATCCGTTTCGTCACAGAACAAGTGATTACAAGATTTGGAATTCCAGTGGTACTCATATCCGACAACGGCACACAATTCGTTGGGTCAAAATTCACAAAGTTCCTATCCGACTACGGGATCAAACACAAAAAAGCTTCAGTATGCCACCCTCAAAGCAACGGTCAGGTTGAAGTAACCAACCGCATCATTGTCAGGGGCCTAGAAAAAAGGCTAACGACTTCCAAGAAAAAATGGCCACATGAGCTACCCAACGTCCTTTGGTCTTACCGGACATCAGCCAAGGTCAGTACGGGAGAATCCCCTTTCAAGTTAGCTTTTGGCAATGAAGCTCTTGCCCCAATCGAGATAGGATCCCCATCTTTCCGTGCCATCAATTTCGAAGAAGAAGCAAACAACAACGGACTCAGAACAAACCTTGACCTTCTAGACGAAGCAAGGGAGGTCGCCGTCGAAAAAATGGTCGCCTAAAAAGAAAAAACAAAGGAATTTTTCGAAAGACGGGCTAGAATCAAAGCCTATGTGGAAGGCGATTTGGTCAATCGAGCAACAGAAGCATCCGACCAAAGACATACGGGCAAACTCATGCCCAAGTGGGAAGGCCCCTATAAGGTCGCCTAAGTACTCAGGTCGGGTTCTTACAAACTTGCCCGCCTAGACGGAACTGAAGTCAACAATACTTGGCACGGGGATAAACTAAGAAAGTATTATCAGTAGCCAACTACACTTCTGTAACCCAGGATTATTCTATTCTGAATGAAAAATCTTCTACAAAAATAACTACAATAGCAAAGTCCCCTAGACGGGCAAGCATCCAACTACAATAGCAAAGTCCCCTAGACGGGCAAGCATCCAACAACTACAATAGCAAAGTCCCCTAGACGGGCAAGCATCCAACTACAATAGCAAAGTCCCCTAGACGGGCAAGCATCCAACAACTACAATAGCAAAGTCCCCTAGACGGGCAAGCATCCAACTACAATAGCAAAGTCCCCTAGACGGGCAAGCATCCAACTACAATAGCAAAGTCCCCTAGACGGGCAAGCATCCATTTACAATAGCAAAGTCCCCTAGACGGGCAAGCATCCAACTACAATAGCAAAGTCCCTAAGAGGGTCCAACTACAATGGAAAAATCCCTAAGAGGGCAAGCACCCATCTACAACGACAAAATCTACTACGAAAGCCAAGTTATCTGCCTACAAAAGCCAAAATACTACGCAAAAGCTAAATGCCCACAACAGACACACAACAAAGGCCAGTTTCCTTGCCGGACATAGCCGCTCAGGTCTCATCGAGAGACATCTAGCAAAACAAATATGCTAAAATGAACAAGTACAAAGTCTACAATCGACTATGCAAAAACAAAGGCAATATGTGCAGAATGAAGACAAATACAACCAAATGCAACGGGAAAAGAAATTTTTATTTATATCAAATAAGTTTATTACAAGCACGGGTTACAAGGATTAAGATCCTACATCTAAAAACCCTTCATGCTTGGGGAGCTTTCTTCTCAGCATCCGCATCCTTCTTCTCAGAACTTTCACCCTGTGGAGGGGCACGGAAACGGAAGTTCAACCCGCCATCCTTCGCCGACTCCTTGTCCTCCTCCGCAGCATGAGTACGGGCAATTTTCCGAGCATGCTTTCGAAGCTCTTCAGCCATATACAAATCGCCCTGTTCCTCATAAACAAGGGCCCATGCTTCCCACCCAGCCTCCGTCTCCTTGGAAATCTGGAGCTTACGACCCCAGGAGAAGGGGGTGAAATTCTCGTCCATTTCATTGTTGGCCGTTTTTGGTCGAGGTGACAGAAAAGAGTTTTTATGAAAGCAAAGGAGGTGTAATCCAAATCAAGAGCTAAACTATCCTATTTATAGGTGGGTGAAAGAGGGTTAAAACAACCCACAGTCAAAAAAACCTCTATCCCCATGCAGACTGCAGTAAATGCACGGTCAAAAGAATGTGATTTCCATGCAGCATTTAATGCTTACAGCAAATTCCCACAGTCAAACGTATGATTTCCAGGTAACATTTCCCGAAGGCCTATTTACTCCTCCCTTTGACAAACAAAATAACACATACAATGTAGTTATATTTCACCACAAAAATTCAAAAATATATATCCCGCCAAACACAAACAAAGTAGTTCAGACTTTAAAAAATTCCAAGTACAAAATATATCAAACTATTTCCAAGTCACACAACGGACAGACCCAGAAAGTGACTTCTAGACAGACCAACAACGGACACAGCTATAGTGAAAACTCATCCCCAGCGGGAAGCTCTCAGCGGACTGGACATGCCTATCAACGGTTCCTCTTCACCCGGCTCCTCGCCATAGACAGCTGCTATAGCCGACAACGGAGTTACAGCATCCAACTCATCCGCACCCGTTCCATGCTCAACGATTTGCACGCCAACTTCACTTGCCACAGGCTCAACTTGACAACCGACACTCACTGTGACCGTCTCCCCCAAACGGGCTTTCAATGTTTTCACTTTGCGTTTGGCTCTCTTTGCTTTAGACTTCAGCTTGGATGCCTCGTTTCTCAAACGGTCAATCTCCGCAGCATTCTCGGTGGCCGTCCGCATTAACTCACCAAGCTCAACGAGCTCATATTTAGATACCGCTATACGCATCCTGGCGGCTTCCTCTTTAACAATTTCAGCAAATTCGGCATTGTTTCTAAATTTCTTAATAGCAGCCTCTTCCGTAGGACGGGAATCAAGATGGCCTTCAGCATCATTCGCACGGTCCCTCTCAAATTTCAGCAAAGTATTTAAGTTCTTTATTTGCTCCGTCAAAGCAGCCTTCTCGGCCTCAAGCTCGATTTTGTCCTCCGCCAAGAACCTTCGAAGATTAGAGCTATGAGCATAGCTTGCTTTGATATCAGTTTTCTCGGTCTCAATTTCATGCAAAGCCTTGGCAGCATTATCTTTCATGATCCTCTCAGCGGTCAGTTCCCGCTCAAGCAAGCTCACTCTCTCTTTTAAAGCAATGTTGCTGCTGCGGTACATATTACCCCGGGCCATCAGACCCGTATACATACATTGATTCTACAAAAAACACAACACAGAAGATAAAACAAGTCAACAACGGGCACAAGTAAGAGCAAACAGAAAACTACTAGACAGATGCATACCCGCGCAGCATACTTCTGAGAAAGGCGACACCTCCGCCCCCAACTCAACTCATTCATCCTCAATAGATCGTCATCAGTCATAGATTCCATTGTGAAAATATTAGGCCCTGACTTAAAGAGAAAACCATAGCCAGGCCTGTTTCCAACCTCAGCGTCATTAACTTCATCGTCGCTACTTGTATAATGAACAATCTCTTCAGAGGACTCTCCGCTATCCTCACCATCTTCTTTCTCAGTACCATCAGAAGCGGTATCTGCGCTCTCATGAACAACCAGGTTGGAAGGAATGTAATCACCTACCCTGGAAGCCTCAATCCGTCTCCGCTTAGACGGACCAACATCATCAACAGCTCTCCGCTTCAACCTTGGAGGCGGAACATCACCCGCCACATCAACATGTGTATCCGCCACAACCTCGGCCGCTTGAGCGGTCGGCAAGGTTTCTTCAGAATCCAAGTCAACTACTACCTTGCTCCCAGGAGTGGCAACCGCTTCGGGAATATCAGAAAAGCCCCGCTCAACTCTTCGAATTGACGCTCTATACTCCATTGAAAGAATATCCGGTTCTTTGTCACCAAATTCCAGGCTGGCAGTATACAGCGTCGCCACTGTACCAGGACTATTGACACCACTTTCAGCGGGCACGTCCTCCTCAACAAATACTTCAACATCAGCGGGAATTTCACCCTCAGTGTTTACATCTGCCACAGCGGGCACTTCAACTTCGACCGCAACCTCGCCCTCTTCACTCTTTCCTTGTGAAGGCTTTTCTCCCTCTGACTCTGACTCGATGCTTTCATCAACTGGCTGACCTTCTCCACCCACAAACTCCTCAGAATCACCTGGCGACTCTTCAGATATCGAGTTGGCATCCGAATCAATGTCATCCTCGCCCACATCTTCCTCAGCATCCTCCTCTACAGCGGTTTCTGGGTCTTCAAAAGGAACAGAAGGCTCAGCCCCTCTACCCTCACCTGATAGATCGAAAGCATCCAATATATGTGCAGCGAAAAAATGACCACTGCGGAGACGGTTTGGTCTGGGGGGCACCGTCAACATAAACTTTGCATACAATCTCGCTTCACTCAGACCCAGAGTTGGGTGTAAATCCAGCTCCGGCTTACGAGGATCTAATACTACACAAAATAAACGATATCGTCAATAGCAGACACAACAAAAACAACAAAAAACATGAAACAGAGACTTACGGCGATGTCTTCTCAAATCGGCCGGATCAACTAAATTGGCTTCCGTCCACACCTCGCCTAACGCCTTCACAAGCCTGACCAAGATATCAATCTCAACACGGCTCAGTCGATTGCGGTTCACCTTGTAAGTACACTCTACCTTCTTCGTAAAGTTCTTATGCCAAGCAAACTCACCACCGCCAATAACCAAGAACTCCTCATGCCAACCCGCCATGCCCTTGGGAAATATAAACGGACGATGCCCATCCAAGGCCTTCCCAATAACGGTCTTCGGCTTCATAAATTGCAATTCATATAAGGGTTTGGCACGATTAGCTTTCACATCAAAGAGACAGAAAAACGACCTAAACGTCGGCTGATTACCCATTGCTTCACTACTGGCTATAAACCAATTAATAGCTCTTATTGAATTGGGCGTAAACTGGGCTAACGGACACTGAAAATACACCCGGAATAAACCCATGATAAATTTGTGTGGGGGAACCCGGAAACCAGCTTTCAAATGACTAACTGGGATACACACAGAACCATCATCAAAACGGTGATACAGCCTCTCAGACGGTTCCGCCCGCCTCCAGAAGTAGCCATCTTCAATCCGGAACATCCTACTAACATACTCTGACCATTCATCTGCCCTAAACGTACTGTCGTGTTGAAGATGAGGAAATTTAGAAAAGGTGGCATCCATCTTCGCCTTCGAATATGCTGTCGGTGCCACATTGGTTGCCCGAAACAAGCTCTCACTACTCTCAAAGTATTTATAGCGGTTTCTCCGAAGGACAGCTGGGTAGGTCATCTGCCCAATATCCGCCCAGCGCCCGTTCAGATTTATCAACGGGCCCCTCTCTCCAGTCCCGGCATCTGCGAATTCATCACCCATCTACACAAATTCAAAGTAAAAACCCAGTACCACCTACACATAAACCGCTTACAACTATCAGGGTACACGTGGATTTTCACAGCAATTTCCATTTTTATTTTTAAACTTATACAAGAAAAATGATTCATATTCCATTTTCCTCCACAAACGACGAAGCCATAACATCAGAAAGCAATTTATACACCTTATTTAACATATACATACATATATACACACCACCACTGGCCTAAACATCAAAAAATCACAGAACTCAAACTCATAAACCACGAACAACAAACAATATACCACCAAAAGTCATGGTCAAAAACCTACCAAAGCACAAATCGAACTCTTTTTCGTGAAAGAGGAAATCAAAACAAAACCCACTTACCATTAAAACAAAAGACAACACAAACCTACCTTCAAAACCATCTATTTAAACAGACATCACAAAAAATGGCGATACATACATGGCACAGTTATCTAGGAAACAGAAATCACAAAAGAAAGTACAAAGAAAGAACACAAATCTCACCGCGAATCAGGAGATACAAACGGCTTTAAAAGGACAGAAACCTCATCAATCACCGGAATAGCGCAACAACAACAGCCAAGAACAACCGAGTAAAAAATCAAAAGCAAAAGATATGAAGACAGTAAAAAGATGGGAGAAATAACTGAGCAAACCTCCCTTTTTATTACGTGAGGCGCGTGAAAACAGGAGAAGAGATTATAGCGCTCAACGTGGCAGCTTCTGATTGGTCCACGGCAAAAGAAAAACAATAACTGCCTCGGTACAAAACACCAACTACTCACTTGGTAATAAATCCCCACCTTTCTTCAAATATTATATCAAAGGTACATTCTCTTTCCACCCAAAGGTCACTTCACTCATTAATACGCACTGTCACTTATCATTTCTCATATTATTGGCATTTAATATTATTCTCTCATTAATTGACAATAATAAGCATTTATTCGCATAGCAGTTACGCATATCAAACAAAAACGTTTCAACTTCGCACACGTCAAGCACCGCAAACCACACAAACTTAAACCCGTCTAGCAAAATTTTCTAACTCCTAAGTGTTGTCCGCCAACACTTGGGGGGCACATTTTAAAGCAAAATTTTCTAACTCCTAACTGTTGTCCGCCAACACTTGGGGGGCACATTTTAAAGCAACATTTTCTAACTCCTAAGTGTTGTCCGCCAACACTTGGGGGGCACAGGCATTACACAGTTTTGCATATCTTTCGCATTTCGTTTCCTTTTACTCCCCCTACCCGCTAAAGCGCCTAGAGGGAGTGGGGGGCAATGATAAGTACCCGCTGATAGTTATCAGCGGGCACCCGCTAACAGCAAAGTACTTGTCTTTTAAAAACACAATTCTGGAGTATTTAACAAAGTATATTTAATTTCAAAAGTATCGAGCTAAATATTATTTCAACAAATACAGGTCACAAAATAAAGAATATTCACAAATTGTGCTTCAAGTTATCATCTCTCTTATACTAACCCACTTGCACAACAATATCTTGCTTTATCCACTTGCACACCCACTTGCATAAAGGTATCTTGCTCCATAAGACAAGAAAGCAATATAATATTCAAGGACACCCAATTGCAACAAACAAAATCTGACTAAAGTAGCTCAGTGGCAGAATCAAGGTATGGACACCAATCACTGTTCCAATAGTGGCTCACTGTAGCTTTAACGGCACAACTAGTGGGCAACAGTGATTGGGAAATCCAGCCTATAAATACCCCCATTCTACACACAAACAGGCAGAGACAACTTTCATACACAAAAAACTCCTACAATACAAAAGCTCTCTACATATTCTTCACATTCGATACATTCTTACCAGCTTGATTATTATTATTTCCGATTACTGATTCTTACACTGGAGGTGCTTGACGGCCACCACCCCCGGGCAAGCATTGTTTTGCAGGCACCCAAACTCAGGTGAAACATCCGGAACAGTGATCGGAAACCTCTAATCAGCCGTGGGAATTATCATAAGCTCAATCAGCTGCTTGCACGTCTGATTTCTTGAAATATAAGTTGTTTTATCAGCTAAATCAGTTGCGATTGGTTGCTCCGTACCATATATGGATTTGACCATCATCACATGTTGAGGTCAATTATAGAAAATTTAAATACTCACGCTCAAATTTGATCACTTGAATTTATAGGGATGAAAAGACCCAATCCTATTTTGATATTGAGTTTTGAATTTATTTTTAAAACCCGAAAATAGTTGGATTTGGATGTAACGAACCCGACCGAACACGATCCGTTGTCATAACCAATCAACTTAGGCTACAATAATTTTAGCTTTGTCATACACTATTGTATTAGTACATGTTAGTAATGACAGCCTGCAAACATTTCTACTTCAATTCATTAATCTTAAAATTTATATAATCACAGTTATGATTTCCTGCTGTTGCTTGTCTAAAAGTGCAATTTAATATCATTAACAACGCAGGTAATTAGTGATTAGGATTTTATTCATGTGTTATAATCTTATATATGATACACTGATTAGGGTTTTATTCAGGCCTCGTATTGTCACACTGGATTTGGTACCAGAACTGTACTGAAATAGTACATGTTTCTGACGGGAAAATATATTCAAGATATACTATATGTTGATCTATGATTTCTATAGAGCCCAACAAGTGATAACTGAAGTTTTGAAAATGTATTTTGAAGTTTGAAATTTTGTTTGATGTCCTGGAGTACAGAAAAGATGAAGGGCAGAGACATTAAGTAATTGTTGCGATGAAATTATTTAATGAAACATGTTTTGTTAAATGAGGCAATGAGCCTTGGTTTCCATCTTTGAAATGTCTGTCCTATACGTAATACATGTGATCCATTCTAATGGCATTCAAATCAGGTACTAAGGAACCTCAACTGATCGACAGTAAGTGCTTTGGCCATTAATTTGTTAAGTATGACCAATATAACAATCAATTCCTTGCCACTTTCTACCCTTTGCCGCTTGCAAATGGTACAATCTTCTCCTTTTACCTCTCAAGCAGGGGAGCATGTATGATCCCACAACATTAAAGAAGTGAAGACTGCATAGTGCACCGCCCTTATGGTGCAACTATATATATTAGGCCTCAGCAGAGTAGAGACTACTTAAATGATATTGAAATTTGGTGCTGATGCATGGGTCATTGAGGTTCAAGGCTGGAGACAAGATAAAGACATGTCGATTTTCATTTATTGACTTCTTCTCATATTTATAGACTTGCTAAACAGGGGACAATTTGGTTCCTTAATTATACTTGCTTCTTCACAGGGTTACATCAAGGCTGTTTCAATCTGGTGAACCTTTTCTCTCTGTTTTGAGTTGATCAATATTAATTATGTAGATATATAACTAGCATTTGTTAAGAGATATTGATTGGCTTTGGAGTTGCTACGACGTAATGACTTCATATATTCAATTGATTGCAGTGGTCGTCGAGCATCCTTCAGCAAAATCCAGATGTTGAACAGTAGTGGTTTTCTAGCTTCATAGAATGAGGAGTGGAGTTGTGCTTGTAAAGCTGGTGGACTGTATGATTCCTCAAACCCTCTAGGCGCACACACATTTTTTCAAAATAGATTTCTAGCAGACCATATGATTCCTCAAAAACCATCTAGGTGCGCACACATATCTTTTTAAGCAAATGACACTTTTAGATAACAAGCTCCTAGTACTGTTATTTAATGCTCCTGTTAATCTGTTATGGCACGAAATACTTCATATGATGATTGTCCAAAATGTCTAGATTATCCTGAACGTCTTCAGACGATTGCTGAATTTTTGAAGTCAAAAGAAATTATTTTTTCCTGCTGATTCCATTTCCTATTACAATTATGATCAAAAAAATAATTGTGTTATCATATAAACTAATGGATGTCAAGAAAGTACTTGTGCACGCATATGTTGCTCTTATCCTAATAGATTGCTTTGGGTATTGCAGAAATGATCTGTTATAACAAATGATGGGTGCAATATCGTGGTGAGTTTGTTCGTTGGACTAAGGACTCCAGTAACATACTCTTAAATGAAACGTTCTTGTTTGAGGTCTAAGCCCTTGTTTGTTTTCAGGGATTTACGAAAGGCCATTGTTTTCTGTTTTCAGAAAATTGCGAAAGGCTTTGACCAGGCTACAAATTTTACTCTTGATGAATCTCATGAGGGAGTCTATTCCACCAAGGTATCATTCTTTAAATAGCCCATTCACTCATTCTGGCTCTAGAAACAATATTATAGAATCTGAAATTCTTGATTGAAAATATATGTATATTAATTCCTGTGTTGGTTGCTTGCTCTGTAGATCCTCTGACGAACTTGTCGTGTATGTACCCGTCTTAAATAGGGGCGGTGAAAATAGGTTTGAAGATCTCAACATTCTTGATACTTCTAATTTAAATATTAATGTAAATTTTTTAATTACAATCTTACAAATTCCTTGGTAGAAAATCTTGAAGTAGTAATGTGACCAGATGTCAGTTTTGCAGATGTTGTTTCAAACTAATGGTTTTTGTGTTTTCCCCCTTTTACATTCATCCTCAAGCTAAAGTATTCGTCGTGTACTATTTTAATCCCGCCTGGAAATTGCTCAACGTAATTGTTAATCATCAGTTTTATTCCCATCTTCAAGCATCTTGTGTTAGGTCTATGCATCATCAGGGGCGACAACATGTGCGAGTCTTTTTGTAGTTTCAGTTACGTACTTAATTGCTGTATCAGCATCACTATCATTTAAGTGTTCTTTCCTTTCTCGTTGTGTAGCAGTAATATCGGGGAAGGTAGATGAAGATCTAGATAACAGCCTTGAATTTAAGAAAACAAGGCTGGCTCTTAAGCCTGTTATCCACTGATTTACAGATTTATGAGCGGTATGAGCTGAATGTGGTAAGGAATAATCTGCTTGAAATCATTAGAGCATGACGTCTGGACTCTGGAAGGTTTGTAAGACATGTAGTGAAACAGTCATGTCAGCGCAACTATTATTATTTGAGATATATTTGTAATTGATTGAGCTGTAGGTTTGTGATGCTCATTAGCCATCATTTGCATATAAAATGTCTCGTACGGCAGCATTTATGATGAAATTTTGTGAAGTATTGACTGAAATTGGGAAGATGAGAATTGAGAAGAGTAGCGTTCAAGGGAATTTGCTTGAGGGCATCTTGTCTCCTCGCACTTAAATGTATTACTACACTACCAAAAATTCTAGTCACACCACTAATATGAAACATAGTTTAAAACGAAGCAAAGGTAACGTTTACGTCATGCATATAATAATATATCTCGAAGAACTGAAACATGCAATAAGTTAAAGAATGCAACATGGCACAATAACTGTACACATACATCCTCTAGTACTAGCAAGGTAAATGGTAGATGATTAAAATCCATTACCCTTTTTTGTGGAGGAAAGTGGGAAGAAAACCTACCGGGTCCGATGGCAAAATCCTACCCGATCGAATTGAGACATTTTATTTAAAAATTTTGTGGGTGAGCACCACGGGGTGAGTGCCCTAAATATCCACTTTTTAATTTTTTCTAACTAAAATACCCACGGCGCGCAGACACCACCCAAAATGCCCACCACATATGGCATGGACGTATGTGGTGATACGCTATTGGAAGCAACGTGTATTGAAGACACGCCCATGCCATTGCTGTTTTGTCCTCTACTCACGCCACTAGAATCAGCGTGTATCGAATACACGCCTCACGAAAATGCGCATGCCCCTGCGGGGCCCACACCCACAACAGTGAGCTCTAGCGATCAGAAATGGCGATTCAGGCGATTTTTTTACCATTTATCTCCGTTCTCCGTTCAGCCATTTCCCATGTTTTCCCATAACGTGTTATAGTCCATTGGATTCGTCTTTCGACGATCTACACATCCATACCACTTTTATACCATTTCTTTTGCCGGATTAAAAACGCTCAAATCGAACCCAATCTCTCTCCTCGATTTTTCGGTGAGTTCGTACAAGCCCCTGCGGGGCCAAATTCAGTTAAATCGATTCGTTAAAATGAAGAGCATGGTGTGCTGGTTGTTTTGGTGTGCTCGAAAGGAGTGGAGGTGACCGGAGGGAGGCGGAAGGAGTTCGACGGGAGAGAGAGTTCGACTGGAGAGAGAGAGTTCATGGGAGAGGAGATGAACAATGGAGTGGGGGTTGCGCCGTTTGGAACGGTCAACGGCGTGACCCGTGGGTATTTTGGGCAGTCTTTCTGAATCTGGGCATTTTGGACAGTGGGTAGGGAAAAAGTGGGTATTTTGGGCATTCTTTCAGCATGACGTTGGTCATGCGTTGCGCAATATATAAGTGTATACTTGTCAAGTCATTTCAAACTTCGGTAATCGCCTATTAATGGGAAAAAAAATTATGTATATGGATTCATTCAGTGGCGGATCCAGGTAATGCCGAGCGTACTCGGTCGAGTACGCTGGGTTCAAAATTTTTGTAAATTTTTTTTTATATAATTTTGTAGTTGTTGATAATTTATTTTAGAAAAATCAAAATAACTTTTTAAAGTTGTAAATTTTGCACATTAGTTATAAAATATTAGATATTGGTAAAATTATGAAATTAAAATAATGTTTCAAATAAATAATTAATAAAAGATTATGTTATTTATCAAAAAAATAAATAAATAAAAGATTATGTTCAAATAAAAAGATATAACTAAACAGAATTACAGGAGCTTGTTAATATAAAAAGATATAACTAAACAGGCAAGAATTTAGTTCATCCAACGGTATACAAACTTTTGAAGCTTGTTTTGTTATTGCCTGTAGCAACGGCTGGGGTAAAAAGATCATTCTCTACAATGAATATCGTAAAAACTAGGCTGCGTAATCGAATAGGAGATGAGTGGTTAAATGATCTTTTAGTCACATATGTTGAGAGAGATGTTTTTCTGACTGTAAAAATTGAAGATATCATTTAGCGATTTCAAAATATGAAATCACGTAGAGGTGTACTTGATCTTTGAAAATTAATACATATATTTTCGCTCCCCCAGGAACTAAATCCTGGATCCGCCACTGAATTCATCTCCCAATGTCTTTTAAGTCACTTTTAAATTGACGTGGCAATTCGGATAATCGGATCGGTTTCGGATCGGATCAACTTTCGGTTATAATATATTTGAACAGAATTCGGATCGGATCGGATCTGATTTGGTTCGGATCTAATTTAGATTAAAATCGGATCTAATTCGGATTAAGGTCGGATGAAATTCGGTTCGGATCAGATATGATTCGGATCCTTTCGGATCATCTTTCATTCGTTATTTTAATTTAAAAAAGTACCATATTATTAAATATTATATTTCTAGTATAAAATTATGTACTTATTTAAAAAAAATGATTGAATAATTATGATATAAAATTATTTTAAATGTGCATCATGCTTATGAGTGGATAAATATTGAATGAAATGTGCGGTAATGTATACAACCTATTCGTTATAACCTGTTAAAATTATAACAACTACCTAATTCATCATTTTTAGAATTCGGATCTAAATTGGATCCAGTATTTGAGTCACATTCGGTTCGGATAATTTTTTATTCGGTTTTGGTCGGTTCCTGGTCGTAATCGGGTTTAGTATTTCGGATGATTTTCGGTTAAATTTTTAGTTCAGATATTTTTCAGAGCGGATCAAATTGGTTTTCGGATAATTATCGGATTTTCCAATTCGGATACAAAATCGGAGTCGATTCCATGAATTTCGGTTCGGTTTTTCGGATCCAGACCCATTTTTCCAGGTTTACTTTAAAATATAATATAAAACATTGATTTTTAGTGATTTAAGATGAATTCATTTCCAACAATGTTTCTTATATTCACTCCTTATAAGTACGATCCATAAAAGTACAAAAGAAAGTGAATAGAGAAACAACGTTTTTATACAAATTTATTATATAATATAAGTTAAGAGTGGTTAGTAGCTCTTAAAAATAAGAAGAGAGAAGAGAATTTTATTGAATTTAGAAGCCATTATGAGTCTCTTGAAGCAAAAAAAAAAAAAGTGACTTACCTCTTTATATTTCAAGTTAAGAGCCACTATAAAGAGGCTCTTGGATGTAACAGCCCCAAATCCGGGGTCTGGGATTTAGAGTAGTCACGATCCATTTACTCCTTGTCTTACCTGTATTACTCACACTGTACATATTTCAATGGCTTATGACCCCACAATATATATCTCTCTCACACACACACACAGGTTAGAGTCTCAGAAACGATACTATACAACAACTGCGGAATAAACAACTTTTATTACAATACCCAATTGTCTTACAAAATCTGATATTGAAACAATATATAGGAAATGGTACAATTCCAACTCTGACTTCTGATGATTACAATCTTCTCCTACCATTCATATCTATACATAATTTAAATGCAGCCAGCTGCAGCCTGATCCGACTGGTTCGTACTACTCTTCGGGAACACTGGTGCCCATGACATCCTGCTTCACTGCTCTATAATATATATAAAACAATAGCAAGAGTGAGCAAATAGCTCAGCAAGGTAATGAAAACATGGCATAACTCTGCCTATGACTTAACCCAGACTAAGGCGGGTATAAGACAATAATTGTCAAAATATCTCTTTACCGAAAGTATTTCCTTATCGGAATATATTCCAAAAACAGTACTATTGTAGTACTTCAAGTATCATTTTCATAATATCTCTGTAAACTTTGGATATTCATACTATGAACAAAGTTCTAGTATAATATATAAGATGAAGTTACAAGGTAATTCAATATAACCTTTCTGTAAAATAACTGCTATATAAAATATAAGCAGAATATCCACATATAACTTAAAAGATGAAGTTATAAGATGATTCAATATCGACAACCTCCTTTTCACAACTCATGTTATGTAAGGTATCAACAGAGTCATAAAATATAAGATAAAGATGAAGTTACAAGGTAACTCAAAATATAATTGTTCTGTGGAAATATCTGCTATGTCAAAGATAAGCAAGATATTATCAATTTTAATAATAGAGGAACTTGCAGGAAGAATATTGCAATTCTAGTTCAAACACTTTTCAACCCTGCCAACAATGATAATATTGCAGATAATTTCCCAATTTGGAAGATGAACTAATACTGGAGTATTCACCGCGCCCGCTATTCCATCTACGATGATCAGTCGTAGCATGTATAGCTCAAATTGAGTTTTACTACCGGTAGAAGGAAGAACTGACGGATTTACTTGTCTACCGCCCTGCTAGATCTCCCCGGCCAACGGTTGGGGCAATGGGATGGACCGGCGCTACTCGGCCTCTTACACGACTCCTAGTTCGAATAACATCCATGACTCTGGAACGTAAAGATCTTCCCCCTTTCCCCAAGTATAATACTTGTTGATAAGACTCCACAAAGTAGTCGTATCTAGTTGGAAAGGAAAATTCACCAATATTTCCCAAGCTTTTGCTTGTTAATGGATATAAGCTTGTTCCATCAATCTTACCCCTCGAGTGTTGAGGAGGTAACCAAAAAGACTTATATTAATGTTTGAAAAGAATCAAGATGTGAGTCAAAAGGTAGTTTAACAAGTATATGACCGGGCAGTCAAATAAATAACAGCTCTCAGGTGAGGTCCCCTTATATGTTTTTGCAAGTTTGAGCGAGTATTTAAATCTTCTTATAAGATAGATTTAAATGAAAATAGAGTTTTGGGAACCTTCCCTTGATAAAATAGTCATAAAAGACTCCGAAATATTTTACATAATATCTGAAGGTGAAAGATAATCTTTAAATAATATAAGTCATTATAAAATGAATTTAGAAGAATTTAAATAAATATTCCAAGAATATTTATTAAATCAATAATAAGTCATGAATATTAATAAGTCATAATATTGCTCGTAAGTAATCCTCGAATGAATATATAGGAATATTTACTAAATAGATCTCTTCTTAAATGAATATTTAAAAATAATATTCATTTAATAAATAATATTCTAAATGAATATCCAAATAATATTCTTTTAGTAATCAAAACTGTAAAGGAATATTCGAAATAATATTCTCTAAGTAAGTAGAACTTCAAATGAATATTTAAAAATAATATTCATCAAGTACATAAAATCTTAAATGAATATTTGGAAGTAATATCCATTTAATAAATAAAAATTCCAATGAATATCAAAGTAATTATTCGTTAAATGACCAAACTCTAAATGAATATTCGAAACGAATATTCATTTAAATAATTAAAGCTCAAATGAATATTAAAATAATATTCAGTAAATAAATAAACTCGAATGAATATTCAAAATAATATTCATATAGTATTTCTCGATTGAGATAATGCTCAAATAACATTCCTCGAATAATTTCCAAGTAATTAATACTTTATGGAAATATAAATAATGTTCATGAATAACAATCCTCAAAATGAATACTAATCTGCCGCTGAAATCCCTCCGGGTTTCCACGAATATCTCTATATCTCAAAATATCGACTCCCGGTCTATATTTAAAGAATGAATATCATATGCCCTTCACTAAGGATCTTAACAAACTAATCCGGCTTATAACTGATAATTCATATCTAGTCTATAAGCCAACATCAATTCAGGGAACAAGTATTATAGTACAACTTGAAAGTAGGCATGTATGCTATGACATATGTATAACAACAATCATATATATTATCACAACAACAGTTTCAAGGTATTGGAAACTTGCTTGATGCTCGAGAAGTGGTAGGGGCTCGTGACAATGTCAAACAATCTAGACAAAGTCAAAAGAAAACGTACGATTAATCCCCTAGATGATTCACTTATAATTCAATGCTTAAACACGTAAGCAATACACAACGAAGGCGTTACTAGCTCGCTTTAGGCTCGTACTATGTCCATGTCAATCGACAAATACTTAAGTCGAAGATTTGTTTTAGAATTCGGATCTCATTCGCCCGTTTCACTAAGCGGTTTGCAAAGTTATAATCGAGTCCTCCTTTAAGGGGTTCCTTCGCACTTAACCTTGATTCAAATATTTTTATAAAATCCAAAAATAATCTTTTTGACACGAGGTCTTCTCTCATATCTTTATTATGACCTCTAGTATTTAATTACCAAGATTCGCAACCGAATTTATCACTTTAAAGGGGTTTAATTGAAGTTACGAATTCATACGTACGTTTACGAACTGCTTTTACGAATTTTACGATTTCTCCTAAACCGTAAGTCCGAATGCTACGATTCTCATGTCAAAACGATCCTCGTAACATGAGTCAACTATTCATGGAAGGAGATGCTACTGGTCAGTTGGTCACTTAGCACGAAAATGGCATACAAATCATGGTATTGTAAAATCGGGCATTATAACGACTATGTTTACACGTTTTCCAAAGTTTTCGCATCACCGCGATTCAATCAAGCACTACACCCCATCCATTCTATCATATGAACACATCATTACAAGTCTAACAACATCACATAATCACCATCTCATGGATCATCATCCAACTAATCAACAACCATCAACTAAAATCATAGATCTTAACATACATAACCTACTAACACTAAAATCATCCATAAAACATATAATACTCAAAGTAGCTCTAGGGTTTATGAACTTTATACCTTCCTTTGTAGTATGAAAACACTTAACAAGCCTTGCTTGATCCTTGTAATACCTTAACCAAGCTCTAGATCAACCAAAGATTCAAGAAAACAAATTTAGTTTCTAAGATCCACTATTCATCGTCAATCTTGTAAAAATCATATAAAATCAAAAACTAAGAGTTTGGTTTTAAAATTTTTACCACACCTTCTACTCTTCAAGGGCTTTATTTTGAGTTATAGAACACAAGAATCCAACCATGGGAGCTAGGGTTTTGAGCCCCATCTTTCTAATGATCAGAACCTGGACAGTTTTGGTCCTCCAACTTTAAGCATGGATTTGACTAGGCTATACTACTTGGATTTCCATGAAATTTGGAATGAACCTTGCCCATGTAGTGGAGAAGCTATGGTTAAAATTTGGTGATTTTATCATGGATAGAAATGGAGATATGAATTTTTTCTTAAGCTTGGTTCTGCTGGGCAGTTTTTGGAGAAATGTGTTTTTGCTTGCTTTTTTCCTTTCTTCACCCTTTTGATCATAATATCTAGATATTATTGGATGTGTGTGGCTGGTGGCTCACCTTGGGGCTTGTGCAAAGAGTCTTGGAGAAGCTTGGTAGATATTTGTTTTGTTTCTTGTTTGATTTAAGTGATTTAAATCACTTAACTCCTAAATTGTTTTGATTTAATCCTTGATTAAATAATTTAATCCACTCGATATAATTCTCTTGATGATCATATAGGATATTTAATCTTGTCACAATCTTGATCCTTAATCCCTGATTCGTTCGCTTAATTGCTTAATCTCGTTATAAAGTTTCAGCGGTTTCTAGAACGCTTGATTCACTGTCTCAGTGGTTTTCGTTCTAATTTCTAAAATCAAATATAATAAAATTCCAAAATATCAAATCCTCAAAGTTAATATCTCAATTCTTGGATTATAATAATATATAATCCACTGTCCGTTCAAATATTATACCGAAAAAGAATTTGGAATTTCTGAATTCCGATCGTCTCTGCATTCACTTATTTCCTCCGCGTATTACTAATATGACTTCGAAACATCCATATCACGTCCCGTACATAGGGTGGCGTGAAAAGTTTTTCCAACTTAAAAAATCCACTATTCATCCACCGAATTACTATTCACGTACAGGAAACACTATGCACGTACGGGAAACACTATGCACGTATGGGAAACACTATGCACGTACGGGAAACACTATGCACGTATGGGAAACACTATGCACGTACGGGAAACACTATGCACGTATGGGAAACACTATGCACGGACGGGACACACTATGCACGTATGGGAAACACTATGCACGTACGGGAAACACTATGCACGTATTCATTTCCCTTCAAGGATCCATTAGCTCCTTCCTGGACGGTAGATTATTCTTATCTAGGTCCTCAACCATCGAATTACTCTATTCTGACAATATACCAATGCATCAGGATCATTGTCCAAAGCAATATCCATTCATTACAATCATTGTTCTTTGAAACCACCATTCATTAGTGCTCTTTAACGAAAATAAGAAAAGTTTTAATTCTACCCAAAATTCGGGTTATTACATTGGAGATGCTCTTAAAGCAAGTACAATAATTCCTTGGTTGATTCCTAAAAATATAATAAAATAGTGGTTTCTAGTGATTTGAGAACCTTGTTTTACATCAATTCCAACATCATTCCCTATATTCATTCCTTATTATTATTATTATTATTATTATTATTATTATTATTATTATTATTATTATTATTATTATTATTATTATTATTATTATTATTATTATTACGATAACTTTGAAATCAATTAGAGAATGAGATATGGACAAAAATTGAAAAATGGAAGGAAATGAATTTTTTATTGATAAAATTTAAATTAGGGATGGCTAGTGGTTCCCCAAAAATAGGGATTGGCTAGAGGTCCTTAGTGTATTAGGGAACCACTAGCACACTGTCAGAGTGGTGTTTTGTAATAAATTCCTTAAATTTTGATTTAGGAAGTAATATAGGGAAGCTGTTGGACTTGTTTTTTAAGAGCATCTCCAAGAGATTACTTATTCATGCTCCTAACTTGAATTTTAAGAAATGAGTGTAAAAATAGTGCTCCAACAATGTCTTAATGATTTCCGGGACACACCTCTCATTCCTTAAAAATAAGGATTCTCTCTCCTATTTTAACTCTTAACTTATTTTATTATAAAAAATTACAAACACTATTTTTCTCTCTATATTGTATGTTGTACTTTTAATGATAAAAAGTATTTTCAATAATAAAATATCAAATAAGGAATGAGTATAAGAAACATTGTTGAAGATGAAACTACTTATCTATGTTCTAAGTTATTAGGATTTAATTTTTTATACTATAGCTTGATACTGTTGGAGATGCTCTAATGGTCTAATGGATGAGCACCGGAGGCTCTGAGAGGCAACCAGAACTGGTTGCAATTTCAACAACCAGAGCAACTTGGAAAGGGACTTGGCATTGCATATAAAGCATTCATTTAGGCTAAAGCATGAGCGGATATACTTTAGTTTAACATGCAAAAAAACAGAGAACAAATACATGTAGTAATTGATCAGTCTTTTTCTCTCACTGTCGTACATATTGTCAAAACCGCATTACTATCAGACAAATTACTCTGGCACCTCTACTGATCATGAAGAAAAGAGGCATATAAAAAATGGAAAGATCACTACAAGAACAAAAACACCATTGTTTCCTGCTATGTACATTAATATACAGGGGAACTATGGAGGTTTATATGTGCACATTATCTAGTATCCTCATCAACATAGCCTTGGCAAAGATCTAGCGTTATTTTGCCGTGATACTCTTGATTTCAACATTTTAGACATCTGGTTTTGCATTTTCTTGCATATTTTTTCCAATTCCACAACCCTGCATTGCATACCCTGCAGATTTGCTCTCAGATTCTCATTCGATATATCAACCCTTCCTGCGTAAAGCACAATTTGGTCACAGGAATCTTCTTTCTTATCCTTAATTTCAGTATCCACCGAACTACATGGTGAATCAATGAAGGGTTTTGGTTGACTTGTGTCTTCAAGCAAACTTTTAAGCTTGTTCTGCTGCGAGGCAAGGGCTTCAACAGCAGACCTTGAGGGAAATTTGGAGTTGCGAGCGAGGTGCTCGCAACTTTCTGATGATAACTTCTCATAATTGAGCGCATAACAAAGTCTTTTCTTCTCTTCTTCAGACAACCCTGAATGTGCCTGAACCAGATATCCCATTTAAAAAACATATCTATCATTATCGGAACAGAAACACACAAATAGATTCACAAGCGATCACAATATTTACACAATTTGTGCCCAACACTCTGTCCTACATGTCATTTTAAAATTCATATTATCATATACAAGATTACAATTATGATGCTAGAAAGTTCTTGAATAATGAAGAGTACTGTTATAATTATTACCTCCAGATACATGTCCATGGCATGGTAGATTCCATCATAAGATTCCCTTGCTGAATCAGGTATAGCCCTGATGAGGCTGCAAAATTTTGATAGTTTAAGACAAGGATCTGGGGATACTTCTGCAATATACAAGTCCAGTAGGTTAGCAACTTTTTGCATTCGAATTAATGGAACGCGACAAAATCCCGTGCCTAGAAATGATCTTATAAACCTCAACACAAGATTAACATCGTACATATGATCCATCCCTACTGGAGATGGAATCAGCAGATTGTCCAGCGTTGCTTGATCCAATTGTAAACCAATCATATTTTCCAGCTTATTCCTGCAGCATTTCTTAATGCTTAAATTAAGAGAAACTCGAAGTAGCCCAAACAAACTCTTACAAGAAATAGATCTCCGATCTAGAGAGTCGAGCATCTCAACAACTGTCTCCATGATTTCGCGCTTTTCATCTATTGTCGCGATAACAAATCTAGATTTTTGATAATATAAGAGAAACCTCACAATAACTCCATGATCAAATTTTTGGAAAACCATTGATCTGGCTATCATTTTAACCAAATGAGGGTTTAATGATACCAGATCCTCAAACCACCACGTTGCTCGAAAGATGTTTTTTAAGCTATCAGTGCTTCTAGTGTCGGTGGATAATCGCAGTCCAGAACTATCGGGGGAAGATGTAGATGGACAAGGGCTTGCTTCACTGGCCAATGCAAGCCTGCCAACCAGGGAGTCCACACATTTATGCAGAAGACCTAAGGAATTTACAGCAGGTAACAGGTTTTGACAGTGCTTTAAGACAACCAAAAGCTCAGACCATGTCCAATACTTGATCTCTTCAAGTGATTTCTCGATTTGTTCAAACAAATTACGGACTTTTGAAGAAGATTCATTCATTTCCATGAAAATCGCAAGAAAAAGTAGAAGAGAAACATTCGAAGGATTTATATCAGTCTTTCCATTACTATAGCAGAACCTTGATATAAGCTCAAAACCCTCGCCGCCTCCTGGAAAATCATGAAATATAACCTTAAGGTTTTGTGTCCCACCTCTCGCTTTACCAAGTAGCTTTCTGATTCTTCCGGAATAAGATGATATGATTTCCTGACAATATATATCAGAAATTCATATAAACTACAATCACATTATTATAAGCAAATATGTGGGAGGAAATTAAACAAATAACAGAGCTGACTACTAGAAATCTCTAGCAAGTCGCAAAGAAAAATTTAATAAAAATCGAAACTTAAAGGGGTCCTAACACACAAAAATTATGGAAGATACATGCTATGATCCCAGCAAAGAAGGGAACTGAACAGTGATATACAATGCTAGATAGTGGTAGATAGGCCTTTAAATTAGCAAGTCTTGAAAGGGGCAAATAGGGCATGCACATTTAAAACTCCATAGTATGATCAATAAATTGACAAGAACCAACAAAAGAGTAGCTAACCATCTATGAAATGATATGGACTGTGGCAAACAAGTGATTAATGCTAGAAATAAAAGTTGTAGAGAATAAGCCCCACAATGCAGTACTACTGGGAAATTAATGCAAATAAATGGTGCAAAAAAGTGACAAAAAATTAGATACAAAAAAAAAATAACAAAAACTAGAACACAATTGCAGATAATCACAGAGTATATATATGCAAGAACAGATTACTTGTTTTTTCATATTTTCAAGATTACTTGTTTTTGAGATTTTTACAGTAACAGAGCAGCCCAGATGATAAGGCAAAGATTATAATAACAGAGTGAAATGTTTACCTTATCAACCATGAAGAGCTCTTCTCCATTAACATCTACTTGAAGGTAAGAAGAGATGTCCATGACCCAAATCAAGAAAACCCAAAGCTACCTAAAAAAAGGAGAGGCCTTTTCAGAAGGCTGCAAGTAAAAAGTAGAATACTTTAATACCCAAAAAGGACAGGAGAGATGGGAACACACGAAATGAGAAGCATAACACATTCGACAAGTGAAACAAGACAAACACTAAACGGGTGACCTTGGTTTTGCTGAAATAGCCTCTAGTATTTAAGTACAAGACTGTGTGTTAAGCAAGAAAAGTGTGTGTGACTTGGTATGTGGTATTATAAACAAGATTTTACAGAAGTTGCGACTGAAATCTTTTTAGAATCAAAAATTTGTAATGTCAATATTTATTTTTTGAAAATATTTGTCTTTTATAATTTTCTTATGTTTAACCCGAATTTCAGCTTAGGTGAGCTTAGCTTAGGACATAGAAAGAGAAAACAGAGTTGTTGCTGGGTGGCCACTAATGTAACTGACATTCAATGATTTTTATTTCGAACAACTTTGAACACAAGCTTCCTGTCAAGTAGTGTCAACTGAATTTGCTTTTTAATACTTTTCTCCATTTATTTTTAATTGCAGCAACGAGGCAACCCCATTTATATATAATTTTATTACTCTTTCTCTCTCTTTCATTTCTTTACACTTTCTTTTTTGGTCCACCAATTCTTTACATTATTAAAAATAAGTAAATTTTAATAATAAAATACATTATTACATCCACTACTTCACTCCATTTTTTCAACACTTTACACTATTACATCCGCTACTTCACTTATTTTAACAATAAAATTATTATTGTATCCACTACTTCATTTATTTTAACAAGATTATACTCATTATCCTTGATCTCCGTGCCCAAACCAAATGTAAACATTTGGCCGGGACGGAGCGAGTATCTCATCATGCAGGTTATCCATGGGGACTGTGGTAGATGGTATTGTTACCTTTTTTCTGGGTGTTTAGTACTTTTTCTTTTTAAAACAAATTGGATCCGCATCAATTTCGCTCCATTAAAATCACAAATAATCGGATCGAATATCTAATCCAATTAACTTTTTTCTAAAAATAAATTGTTTATTAATATTAAAATTTGAAGGGTAATATGTTCCTATAGTTAACTTTAGGAAATTTTCCTAAAGTTAACCATTAAGATTGTGACACATATGCACAATCAATAATGCCCCCTGCGGGGCCCTTTTAAATAAGAAATGAAATCCATCAAAACTAGCTAGTTTTAATGGGTTAACTTTAGGAAATTTCCTATAGTTAACCATAGGACCATTTTTCTCAAATTTGAAATGATGAAACAAACTTTTTTAAGTGTATAACATTGATCAATCTTATAATGTACTTAAAAAAAAAAAGAATATTCAACATCTTAACATTAAACTTAAAAATAATTCAAATTAAAATATAAACCCAACTTTAAATGCAATACAAATGATAACGTATTAATCAAGAAACATAATATGTTTTTAAAGTTAATAGTATAATATATGCGAAATAATATTGAATTTTATATGTTTTAAAGATTATATATTAGTTGTATGATTTTATTAATATTAATAATATAATTGAGTACATTTATTTTAATCGGCTTCTTAATTAATAGAATTAATATAATATAGATATGTTAAATTCATATCCGTATAAATTAGATCGAATCCTTATGAAATAGATTTTTTCTTAACCAAAAATATATTATATAAATTTATATTTGATTATAAAGTCTTGGATCGGCTATTATCCGACCCGAAACGGATCCAGATTTATGATCGGAGTTCCGATCCAGACCGAGATTTAGTTATTTAGATTTTAACAGGTAAATAGACCGAGATTAAACACGCACCTGTTATATCTCGGGGGAGTGGAGTCCATCGTTAGTACCCAGCTGATGATTACGGAGATAATTCAGATTATCTAATTTAAGTAATTTATTATATGAAGCCTTAATTGAGGCCATCCAAGAAACTTTAATTTAAATTCCGATAAAAAGTAAACGGAGGATCTCATTTGTGCATATTAAACTCCATGTAATTTCAAGTCGAGATGCTTAAGTAGTGTGTATTATAGTGAATAAATACGTGTGGGATCGTTATGTTGCATTTTACCTAGACAACAAAATATATACTTGGATTCCAATGAAATTGTTACTACATGAAAGAGTCTGCGGAAAAACTAGTCTCTGGATCATCATCAGCAAATTCGAATTGCTTGGTTTTTTTTATTTCTAAATAAATATATTAAGGCTAAAAATTTGAATTTGAATTGCTTGGTTTGTTGTCTTCACTTGTGTAGATTGCAAGGAAAATGATGAAGATTGGGAATGGAGCATTCCTTCCAAAACATGTGGGTTAAAATTCTAATTCAAATTATTTGGAAAGGAATGAAGCAAGGAATGAAATTTATAAACATTTTTCCCGATCTCCCCCAAATAATATTATAAATTTCATTTCATTCTCCCCTCATTCCATTCAATCCAAGTGAACATAGCCTATTTGCTTGACAGAAGTTACTTAAAAATAAATAATTATGAACGATTATGAATGCTAAGATACTGAACGTGAAGAAATAACTTAAGTGATACCAATATTAGAGCTCATACTGAACTAGATTACTAGGATATAATTAACAAACAATCGTTAAACTTCTATTTTAATCTATATATATATTAATAGCAGGAGATCGGACAGGTGAGGTGACGGTCTAAAAACCATTGAAAATAGTTTCTTTATTTTTTTATTCCCTCATTTCCTGAAAATGTGGCGCATGATTGATCCGGACTAGGTTTGGACATCGATCCCAGGCTCAGTCTTTATTTTCTAAATATTAATTCCGTACCATTCTAAGAAAAAGAAGTTGCACGGTAAGACACTAAAAACATTCTAATCAAGCATTTAGATTTTACTCAAGCATATAGATTTTAGTGAATACCCTACAACACAAGGATATTCAACTCAGTACTATCTACTCGGAGGTCCTTACAGAGGTTTCGAACACGAGAACCTTATCAAACAGAGTGGCATGCCCTACTTGAAGTACACCAACGCGAATGATCACAAGTGACATCCACGGGTATTAGCCCAGTCTTAATATGATTTTAATAAAATAAATATTTTAAATTCATTTATATGTTAAATGTTTTTTCTTAATTTTTTTTAACAAACTTCCACTTTTATTGAATAACTTATAATTTTTTTGAATAATTTACAATTGAAATCAAGAATGCTCAAGTGGAGTCGGCTAATATAAGTATTGCTAAGTTAAATTTCATTATTTTATTAATTTTTTAATTTTGAATATTAAATTTATATTGTAGTTAATATCTTGACCCAACAATTTTAGTTGAATATTATTAATTTTGATATATTATAATATTATACAGAAAGTTTGTATATACAATAGAGTCACTCCAGTACTTCATTAGTGGATATGAAATAGAACACTTTTCACCATTAAGCATATTTTACAATTTTAAATTTGAAAATTGTTAATTACATTTTATTATAAAGCATTTCATATTCATATTTGATTTTTGTTTTTTACATTTATTACTATTTCAAGTATCAGAGTGTTCTATCCAACTAATAATTCTTATAAATTTTTTTGTTTTGTGATTCATTTATTATAAGATTTTAGATAAGAGCGTGACAAAATTATTTAAATATATATATATAATAAAATGCAATTGGTTTAAGGAGGTATCAAGAATTTCGAATAACACTTTGATCATACATACAAAAAAGTTCATATAAGTGCTTTAAGGGAGTAAAAAAGTAATTAAATGAAGAAAAAGAAGAATCGACTCACTTAAAAAGCATGAAGCATGAATTATGTAGTAAAAGTACATATTTTCATTATACTTCTGTTCACCATAAAACCAAATTCACTAACAAATTAAGTCAATCACCCTATGACTCTCATATCCAATACTCATTCCGTCCCAATGAATTATATATATTGGGGGATGGGGATGTGACACGCATTTTAATGCTTCTAACTACTTTAGTTACATAACTTATTTTTAAAATTTTCTGTCAGGAGATCGGAAAACTACCAGAAGCGTACATGATATTTTTCTTGAATTTTCGTATTTTTGAATTTTTTACTAAAATTGTTTTCTTGCATTAAATACTTCTTAATGACATATTAATTAGTCATTAATTATACCTAATAAATATATATTACTTTTTTATTTATTTAATAAATTAGAAATCTTTTTAGCAATATAATTATTATTTCAATATTAAATATTATTATAATTAAGTTTATCTTTAGGTAAAATGACGACCTAAAATTGTTTACAATGCATCCTTTTTTATTCCCTATCAAATATTACTGCAATTTCTTTTAGGACAACTGTAGTACAAACGATCATTAACTTTTCAAGCAATCTTTATTATTAGTGATTATGAAAATCGTAATAAATTATGAAAATATATAAATCTTCGCTTAACACCTATAATAAAGGTATAATACAATTAGTTTTTTGTTTTTACACATGAATAAATTATACATGGGTTATAATCAAATCAATTAAATTGAAAAAACCCAATTTTATCGGTAGATTAAATCGATAAAAAGTTATATACCCGTTGTTCATTATATTGTGTCGAAATAAATTAATATTCTAATTAAATAAATTCTTACACTACTATTGAATATGTATGTTTTAAGAGGGGCGTCGGTTTTAAAAAATGTTATTATATTTAATATTTTTAACTTTTAATCATAAAGACTACGTTTGTATTATAATTGCTAATTTTTATATTTATGATATTTTTTAAGTTAATCAAAATTTTAAATATATAATGAGAATATTTTCAAACTTATAATTCATGTAAATTATTTTGAATCAATTTTTTTAGTAAAATCTTAAAAAACCAATCAATTTTTAAAAATAATAAAAATTAATTTATCAGTTTTCAATATTTTAAAATGAAATTTATAAACCGCGCGAAGCACAAATAAATTGTCTAGTTTTAGTTAAATAAAATCCTGTCTTGTGGAATCCTTCGTCATATGTGTGTGGTCCTCCATTATTAATTTTCTTTTAGTTACAATGTCACTAGTTGCCTAGTTGGAGATCAATATATGTGGTATTGACGAGTATTGTTTAAGCTTGTAAATTTTTCAGCACTGATTTTACTTATTATGTACGAGATAAGATATATAGGCCATTGTGCAGATATGATTCAACAACTTACTGGTTTTGGATACAGAGTCGGAGCTCCATGTATCTAAAGTTGTATGTTGAAGTTTAGAAATCTGATATGTAGTAAACAGAAGCATTGTAGTTTACTTGTACATTATATCATTTGAGGGCTGAGACTGATCACTATAGATAACAGTTATACAACGATAATGGTCACTCCAGTAACTCCACTAGCTACTTCAGAACTAAATCTGTAGAACGAAGGCACCGAGGTTAGAAAACCAAGCAATCACCATTGTCTTCATACAAAGACAATATGTTATCTGTGCACATTTCACCAGCTATCACAGTGATCCATACCTTTCATGTGTGACTGTATACAGTTCTGCGGTGTATCTCGTCTAATAAAAGTAGCCTTCTGATAATCGAAAGCAGAAACAAAAAGACCATACTGATTTTTCTTTAAGACAGTCTAAGTAGCAGGCAAAACAAACTAAACTTGCACATGTATACATTCTGCTTTTAGTTAGCTATGATAGCGTGTTGATTAATGAACTAGCTAAAGTTCATTGGTTTATTTAGTCCTCAAATCCACATTAAGTGACCCAAGCTGTGGCATAAACTGAATTCTGACTCTTCCATGTTAGAACCAACGTACATATCTTCTTCATTCTTGAATCCCCAACCCCTTGCAAGTTCATCCAACAGCTCTTTAACTTAAACAGTTTTTTAACCAGATGGAACACTAATACAACCGGAATCATACATCCATTTTGACAGTTGTATCCCAGACTCTAAGTCGTCCATTCTCTGAACCCCTTGAAATTCGATAATATTTTCAATTTTGTGGCCAAAATAAGCTTCATACTCCTGTTACAGATATATACACCGCGTCCACGTCACCAAAGCTATTTGAGCTGTCACATGAGTCACAGCAAATAACGACAAATTCTGTTATGGAGCAGCAACATAGTTAGAGATTTAATCTCTTTTCTCTATGTAATCAGTAATAGCTATATATATATAAATAGCTTCTGTTCTCTCATTGTAGATTAGATGGATTAGTAATCACATTTTCCCTGTAAAACAATGATAGAAATACATTACTCTTCTCTTCATTTCTTCTCTTTACTTCATCTTCTTCATTGTTATTTCTGATTATATCATGGTATCAGAGCCTTCAATCAAGCTTTAGATACAGATCTAGATGTATTCTTATGCTCATGCTGTATCTTCGTCTTCTTAATGGCGAATACTACCTCTACTGTTATAGATATCAATCATCCATATTATCTTACTACATCAGATCATCCTGGTCTCTCACTTGTTACAGAACCACTCACATATCAGAACTATCATCAATGGAGTCGTTCCGTACAGATTGCTCTTTCTGCAAAGTTAAAACTAGGTTTTATTGATGGATCTCAAGCCAAACCAGTAGCTGGATCTCCACACCTATCTCTCTGGATGCGCAGCAATGATTTGGTAATTTCCTGGCTTCTAAACTCTATTTCCTCTGAAATTCGGAAAAGTGTTGTCTATTTACACACTGCTAAACAAATATGGGATGATTTAGCAACTAGATTTGCTCAGAGTAATGTTCCTCGTTTGTTTAATCTTCGTAAAGAGCTAGCATCGTTAACCCAGGGTACAAAATCTATTAATGCTTACTTTACTCAATTTCGAGGTCTAATGGATGAACTTGATAATCTATCTCCTATTCCAAAATGTATTTGTACTACAAGTAATTGTGCCTGTGGAAATGCTCAAAAGCTAGATCAATATGAAAAGAAAATGAAGTTAAGTCAATTTCTTATGGGATTGAATGATCAATTCACTAGTACTAGAGGTCAGATATTACTTATGCATCCTGATCTGAATCATGCCTACTCTATGTTGCTACAAGATGAGAATCAACGTGATGCCTCCACTGTGCACACTATTAATGATAGTTTGCTATGAATGTTAGAGTTAAATCTACTCCTTCGAATGTTAAGCCAAAATTCAACAAGAAAATGCCAGATTCTACTTTACAGTTCTTTACAAAAAGGGGAAGGAAAACATCGCAGCAGATGCTCTATCTAGACTGCACAGTGATGCAGAAATTTGTTCAATTATGCATTACATCAAACCTTAGTGGCGAATGGAACTCAGTGATAGCCTTTTAAATGACACGGAGGCTCAAAAGATATTGGCTGAGCTGGCCATAAACCCTTCAGGTGTGGATGATTTCACTCTCTCTCAAGACAATTTGATTAAAAATGGTAAGTTTTATGTGGGAAATTCTACTGATTTAAAGCAAAGGATCTGTTCTGTACTACAAAGCAGCCCAGAAGGGGGGCATTCGGGAATTATTGCCACCACTAAGAGGATAGAGAGGACATTCTTTTGGCCTGGACTTCGTAGAGATGTCGCTCAATTCATCAAGGAATGCACCACTTGTCAAATAAATAAAGTGGATCACATCCATCCACTAGGATTATTGCAACCGATCGCCATTCCTGATGGGGCCTGGGAAGCTATCTCTCTTGATTTTGTTGAAGGGTTACCACGGTCCAATGGCAAGGACACTATCTTGGTCATCGTTGATCGATTCACCAAATACTGTCACCTTATCGCTCTCACCCACCCCTTTTCAGCTTCTAAAGTGGCACAGGAAGTCCTTGATAATGTGGTAAAACTCCATGGTGTTCCCCAGGTGATCATCTCGAATCGAGATCCCCTCTTCGTTAGCTCATTTTTGAAAGAGTTATTCACTTTGATGGGCACTAGCATCAAACTCAGCACTGCTTACCACCCACAAACGGATGGTCAAACAGAGCGAGTTAATCAGTGCATCAAGATGTTTCTTCGATGTATTGCTGGACACAAACCTACAACATGGGCCACTTGGTTGTCTCTAGCTGAATGGTGGTACAATACCTCCCACCATTCTGCCCTTAACATGTCACCATACCAAGCTTTGTAGTCCTCTCCCCCTCCATCTATTAACTTCAGCTTCTCTCGTACTAAGGATCTGCAGGTAAATGACTTTCTCAGGGACAGAAGAGCTACTCAACAATTAATTAAGGACAACCTTACTAAGGCTCAAGAACGCATGAAATGGTATTCAGACAAGAAACGAACTGATCGATCGTGTGTAGTAGGGGAGGAAGTGTATCTAAAACTGCAGCCTTATCGCCAACAATCTGTCAATCAGAGAAGGAATCACAAGCTTTCTGCAAAATTTTACGGGCCCTATAAAATTCTAGAAAAGGTGGGCGCAGTTGCTTACAAGCTCGAACTCCCTGCTGGGTCTAAAATACATCACACCTTCCACATTTCTCAGCTCAAGAAGAAGGTGGGCAGTAACAAGGAAATACAGACCTCACTTCCAAGCATCACTGATACTGGAGTTATCGACCCCCAACCCATTGCCATTCTGGAAAAGGAAGCTTATTAAGAAGGGGAACAAGCCTGCTGCAATGGTGTTAGTTCAACGGGAGAATGGCACAGCCCAAGAAGCTACGTGGGAGAGATGGGACAAACTGTCCAAACTATACCCTGACTTCTATCCTTGAGGTCAAGAATGTTTTGAAGGGGAAGCATCTGTCATGATTGGATTAGAGGGAATTCTAAACGACGTCGTACTATGCTAATTAAACAGATATTTTGATACACTGTCATTGGTTAGCATAGTATTATTAAAATATGGTGTGAGTGTTGGTAGTTATGTTTTGAGCCAATGGTGTTAAGGCACGTGTCTTGTCATATTTGTTCCCCTATATATGGGAAGGAATGTATTGTTGTGACTTATCCATGAATTAAACGATTATTTTCTTGTCATGTCTTCTTTATTTTCTTATCCTCTAGTTAATTTACTAACCTCAAACCCTAACTCCTGACACTATGCATGCTCCGTCGAGGTTGCCAAGAAAGCTGTGTAGTGCAGCTGACAGAGAATTTTGACTGGTGGAACTGACGACATGATCTATGTAACGGAAGGGTGGTGTCTCTGATCTCTGTTTCAATAGTTGCTCATTTTAGGATGCCAACCTGTCCGTTGGGTTTTACAAAAATCAAACTCGATTGTTATTTCGTGCCGCTTCAAATTTGGGTTTAGATATCTAAAATGAAATACTAAACTGGAATCATTGAATTTTTTGGATTTTGGTTTGAATTCGGGCTTCAGTGAATTACCTCGTTAATACCTTCCATTTTGGTTAGTATCTTCCTTTTTGGGTATTCTTTGACATTGACTAATTTCAAATAAAATAATAATAATAACCAAATTTATATGGGTTATAATTTATATACACAATCGTAAGATCTTTCATGTCAAATTTATTAGAACATTTAGATATAATATTAAAATATAAATAAAATAAAAGTTACAACAATCATATATTATTTTTTTCATTTTATTTTATTATAAAAAATTAAAAATAAAACATTTAAATTGTAATTCGTGCATAAGCACGGATTATAAACTAGTTATTATTTTATAAAATATGTTTAATGAAAATCACTATTTTATTAAAAATCTTGAAAGTCATATATGTTTTGTTATTAGAACATTACAAAATGAATTTTTTAGCAGCACATGTTCCTATTGTGTAATATATATGTTCTTGAACATACAAGATGATCTTTGTAAGAACTTTTTCCATAAAATAATAGATTTCACAAATGTTTTGAATATAAAACAAATATTATCTCCAAGATCTCCGATACAATATGGATCTCATAGAACTTTTTTCTAATACAAATATACATACATGCATGCAAATATACACATAAACGTACACACATATGCATACATACATACATACATACATACATACATATATACATACATACTGTAAGATCCCCGATTTTTGGTAGGAATTAAAACTTTTATTATGGAATTGATATGGATTCAAATACTTATATGTCATGAAGAATGCTATTGGTTGACAATCTAGATAAGAATTATCTATCTCCTAGGAAATTAAGAGTTGATAATTCCAAGGGGGAAGGTTATTCTTATGTCATCCAAATCGATATCTGTTATCAGTCCAGTGGTTCCGTAAAAGGGTTAAGGAACGATCGAAAGAGAACCAGGACATCTATATAACCCTAAAAAAATAAGTAAAGAATAAGTGGTGAATAGTGATTTTGGTGGATTTAGGAATATTATCAGACGGCGCTATAAAGAAGTACCCGGAGCGAAATTCTAAGTTCGTATTAGTGGTCCAGGGGAAAAAGAGTGTATGTAAAAGCTGTCGGATTCTGAAAAATAGCACTTTTATTTTCCCCGAGATTTCCCTGGACACTGAAAGACTTAAGGGATTATTGAAAAGATTTAAGGAATATGGATTCAAGAATTATTAAGAGAATTGAAAATGATGGTGTAAATATTATTACGGTTTTCGGTAAAACCCTAACTAGAAACGATTGAGTTATTCCTACAAACGATCAATCAATTGAGTAATAACCGGACAAAGAAACAAATAGACGGCCAAGAGATGAGCATGTGCAATTGGTGGAAAAAGAAAGATACAAGTGACTTACATATAAGTCAACTAACAGAGGAGTGGTGTAAATGCACTTTTGCAAAAAAAAAGGATATGCATAATAAGAGCCATACACTTGTCACAAGATGTAGCATCAAGATTAGGCTAGTGGATTATGATGTAATCACTTTAAGCTAGATATTATCTTAAGGCATTAGCTAGTAATTCATTTCAACCAAGCAAAAGAAATCAACCAAGTAAAACACTCCATTTTCTTCTTTTCTTGCAAACTCTCGGCCAAGAGCTAGAAAAGGGGGTTCCCACCATTGTTTGATCTCCAAATTTTGATGGTAAGTACTACATGTCATAGCTTAGATCTCCTAGAAATCTTGTCCTTAAATTCATCTTTTACCATTTTCAAATAAATCATCAAAGGTGATGATGAATAGTGTTTCCATGAACTAATCTTGATTTTCTTGTTTCTTTGGTTGATCTAAGCAACCTTAAGCACTCTCAAGGATCATTAAAGACTTATTAAGGCTAGGACACACTCCAAGGAAGGTATAAACTTCAAGAACCCTAGTCTTTGTTTTGAGCTTTAATGGAGTTTTGGATAAGTTTTGGTGATAATGATGTTATAAGCATGTTTACATGATTATGTAGTTAGTTTGATTGATTTAAGAGATGTGATGAATATGATGATATAATATGATTTTCCTGGACTTATGAGATTAGTATTACAAATGTATGATGTTTGGTATGCCCGTTGTAGCTTGGGTTGTTGATTACGATTTATGGAACTTCCGATTTATAGTCGTCGTAATGCCCGATTTTCTTTAACCTTAAGAAATCGTGTTTGACAGTAGCTATAAATCACTGTCCAGTTTCATGTTCTGCCATGTCAATATAGATCATGTTATAAGCTTCGTTTTGATATAAAGATCATGTGAAACGGACTTACGGTTTATGAATTATGGCCGATTTACTGAAAGTCGTTCGAAACCGTAAGTACGAGTTCGTTATTAAAATTGACCCTCGGTAAAATATGTAAGTCAGTGGCGAATCATGGTAATTAAATACTAGAGATGAAAATGAAGGTGTGAGAGAAAACCACATGTCAAACGGATCGTTTTCCGATTTTATAAAAATGTTTGAATCGAGGTTAAACGCGAACGAACCCCTAAAAGCGTACTTGGTTATAACTTTGGTAAAACACTTAGAAAACGGGCGATAAAACTCGAGGTATAATCTTGGTTCGTAAACGACTGACCTTAGAACTTACTTGACTTAAGTATATATCAAGTGTAAGTGTAACGACGAGCCGTAATAATGAACAAATGTCGGGTCGAATCGATGTTAATAAGAGTACACGAAAAGGGTGCCTAACGAGATACTTCAAAAATCGTGTTTCGACTTAAGTTAAGTTATACTTAGCTTTTTAAAAAAAAGTGTTACGTTATTAATCTCCAATATTCTGATTGTTTATAGATCACCGAGCAGACCCAGAGCACACTACCTCTACCCACACCCGACTACCAGGCAAGTTTCAAATCCTTTTAAGGCTGTTGTTGTGACTATATATATGCTTTCTGTTATACATATGCCATATCATGCATGCCTACTTCCAAGTTATATTGTTATACTTGTTCTATGATTATGGTTGGCTTATAGACTAGATGGGATATATCAGTTATAAACCGGTTATTGCTAGTCCCTTAGAGAAGGGCATATATATCGTATTCGTTGAATATAGACCGGGAGTCAGTACTTCTTGATATATCGTAACTACTTTCGAGGGAAAATATTTAAGTAAATATTTTCCATTATTTACGTGACGAATAATATTTTGAATATTCGTTCGAGAGTATTTAATTAGCGATCATTACTTCAATTATTTATTTAAACGTTATCTATTCAATGAATATTATTTTTCAATATTCATTTAAAGTCGATTCATTTATCGAATATTATTTTGAATATTTTCTTAAAACTTGGACTACTAAATGAATATTATTTGGATATTCATTTAGAATATTATTCATTAAATGAATATTACTTTTGAATATTCATTTAAGTTCCTATTTACTTAATGAATATTATTTTAAATATTCGTCTGAAGTTCTATTTATTTATCAAATATTATTTCAAATATTCCTTTCAAGTCTTAATATTAAATGAATATTATTTTGAATATTCATTTAAGTATTCATTTATTCAATAAATACTTTCTCTTTATTCATTCGAAGAGTTATCCTGAGAAATACTTCGATTAAAATATTCTTTCATACTTTTAAATATTCTTTAAATATTTCTGATTCGATATTAATTCAACGCCTTGAAACAACTTCAATATTATTTATTCCTCTTCAAATGTTGTCTTCGACTTTCGATACTCTAAAATCTCTTCGGAGCCGTATTATTATTATATTATATCAAGAAAGGTTTTCAGATTTCATTCTTCATTGAGCCTATCTTTCAAATATATGGGAACCTTACTTGAGGGATGTTATTTATCTTGTTGACTTCCCGGTCATAAATCTTTTGAAACTATTCTTTTACCTCGCAACTTGGTTGCTGTTTATCTATCAAATCCTGTGTACCTTCTCATCATTCGAGGGGTAAGAATGTTGGAACAAGTTGGTATCCATTAACAAGCAGTAGCTTGGGAAATATTGGTGAGTTTTCCTTTCCAACTAGATACGACTACTTTGTGGAGTCTTATCAACAAGTATTACACTTGGGGAAAGGGGTAAGAACTTTATGTTTTAGAGTTATGGATGTTATATGAACTAGGAGCCGCGTAAGTGGCCGAGTGGCGCCGGTCCTGCAATGGCCCAACCATTGGCCGGGGGGTTCCAGAGGGCGGTTGACAAGTAAATCCATCGGTGCTTCCTTCTACATGTAGAGAACAAATGATGGGGAGCATAACATGCGACTGATCATCGTAAAATGTTATGGCTCCTGGCGCGTCAATGCTCCGGTATTAGTTCATCTTTCAAATGTTGTAAATTTTCTGCAACACTATCGGTGTTGGCAGGTGAAAAAGTGATTGAATATGGAATTGCAATGTTTTCTGCAAGTTCCTCTTTTATGATAAATAATGCTATCTTGCCTATCTTTGGCATGGCAGATATTTTCACAGAAGTATATTTTTTAGTTACCTTGTAACTTCATCGTTCATCTTATACTGGTACTATGTTCGTTATTGCATGGCATATGGATTCAAAGATATTTGAACTGTTACATATATTTTCGCTGTTCAGTTATATTATTGTTAGTGGGCTCTTGCTCACCCTTGCTTATTTATTATGACACAACAATAGCTAGGCAGAATGGCCCGCGTAAGGCGCACTCGGCGCAAGCAGGTTATCCCAACCAGAGGTCTACCCACTGATTTCATCGCTGCCATTGCTGAGGTAGCATAGATAGGCAGCTTTGCTTTTAAGTTTAAGTATATGTATAACTAATATTAATCAACGGCAAGAACTTTAAAATTATGTTGTTACTCCTTTTGGATTGTAATAACTTTTATTCGCAAATCCTTTAATGCAAGACTTATTTCAATTTCATCTCTGGGACTATAACTGTTGTGTGTGTGTGATTGAATATTATTGTGGGGTCACTGCATGTTGTTTATTTATTTCGACTCAAGCCAAGTATTATTCATGGAAATTGAGGCAGTAACGACCCGATCCCTGACCCCGGATCTGGGGGTGTTACAGAGATGGTATCAAAGCTCGAGTTATATATCCCAGAGATGATGCGACGTTATAATAGTAAATTCATTAAGATAATAATAACTCTTGCCAAGTTCACTTAAAACCCTTACGGGAACTTATAAGTATCATGATAGTAACTTAGCTCGATATCGTATCGACGAGCAAGGCAATAAATGTAACGCCCCCAAATCCGGGGTCAGTAGATTTGGGCGTCACGCTAACAAACTCAATAATTCTAACAAAAAATTGGCCATGATGTATTCGTAAATACAACATAAACCTGCTGGATACTAAACTAAAAATCTGAAAATCAAAATAAAACTGAAATAAAAATTAAAACTCAATCAAAAGCTCTTTGACCCCAACTCCCAACTCAGGATCTTAGGTTACAGTTCTAGAAACAAGAAAACCCAAACCAACTTACATACAAATCTATTTACAAAACTTATACAAACTTAAATCACTGGTATAACTTCGAATAGAAGTATACCAGGCCAACTACTCAAATACATACTATAACTACTAAAACTATAATTTACATACAATAATTCAACTTTAAATCTAAATACCCTGATCCACGTCAGCTTCACAACAGCATCCTGCTTCTTCTTTCCACTTTCTGAACTGCACATGCTAAGCCTCGCCAACTAGTTTACTGAAAGGTTAGATTTAAAAACAGCAAGGGTGAGCGAAAGAAATGCTCAGCAAGTTATAAAATAATAGCACTGAATAATTAAATGCAATAACTGCAATTCAAGAAGGATTAACTTAAAAAGGAAAATGAACAATAGATATGAGCGAATGAATGCTCACCAATCTATAATCAATACTATACTTGAAATCTGGATTCTTAACTTTAACAAAAGATTAATATTATTTAAAACATTTATAACTCGAAATCAGAATTTAATAAATGCAAAGGTTCGAAAAACTAGATTCAATACTTTTAATACTTGCAAAAATACTTTATCTAACACTTTAACGAAATCTCCAAGAAATTCTCAGTTACTCAAATCTCATTCATGTCGCTAAGCATTTGCATACCTAGCTGCCTAACCGGCCTGACAATCATGAGTTTGAATTACTAAGAAGATCTCAAATCATTCTCGGTTCTCACTATCACTGCGCAACACATGCCACGGTGACCGTAATAACCGTGAATTATTTTATAACAGTCAACAAGAATATACAACTACTCTATAAAATAACATTATCTATCGTCGCTACTCATACCCTTTGCATAACATAAACACCCCCCTTTAATATTCTAACATAACACTCTTTTATTTACTACTAACCATCTCTGCCCCAGATAAAACTTTGAGAGAAAGAATATCAAGAATTTTTCCAATCATTCTTACTCCACTTTCACGTACAATGTTACTTGCGAAGGGAATAACTGAAAAACTTCTATCTATCCTTAATCTCATTATTTTACTGAGGTTTCAACTTTTATCATATAGACAACAATTAAATCTGAAATACACAATTTCTATACCGATAATCATTTACAGTAAAACAGGTATATCTTATCAAAACATTCCTCTCATTAAAACTATTCCATCAATAAAACATCAAACATTCATCTCTTTAAAACTATTCCACAAATAAAACATACTTTCCGTAAAACTTTTTGAAACATTTAAATTGATTTTATTATTCTTCTGATTACGGACAATACGGGTGATCAGCCACGTAAAGTCTTCCTTTCTTTGAAATTAGGTTCTCAATTAGGCAACACATTGGCCTTTAATGCTGGACTAGGACCACCCTAGCCTCTTACGCTAAACAAAGGTGCTGGACTAGGACCACCCTAGCCTCTTACGCTTAACAAAAGTGCTGGACTAGGACCACCCTAGCCTCTTACGCTTATCCAACTTATAAACCATCTTATTAATACTTTAAAACATTTCACTTTTCAGTCCTTTATACTCACTGGCAAAAGACCAGCCCAGTATAAGGAAATTTTAAAAACATCTTTAATTACTTAAGCCATTTTAAGAAACAATACTAAAAGATTTAGGAACAGGGAAGCGTCCGATATATGGAATAAGCAATTTGGGAAACATGTATAATAACAGGACTTTCATTTTTAAGCAATCTCAATGTTATATATATAGCAACCAACATATATATATATATATATATATATATATATATATATATATATATATAAAATTCTTCCAATTCCATTAAACTAATTTACCATCAGTTAATCTCAGGGAAATCATCTATATTAAGAACATTATACTAAAACAAGAAATAAGAATGCAATACCTGTAAAAACTTTAACAGAATATTACTAACAATACTTAAGAAAGAGTAATACTAGCAATAAAACTGAAATTCTACTTTTCACATGATATATGAATAGAACATATCATTATCAATAATTTGAAGGAGAGGATACTAGCAATAAGATTTGAAGGGAACATTTAAACTAAATAAAAACATATTTATCTCGCTTGAACGATAAGCGAGGGTTAGTACACTTGCCTCGTTTCCAGTGTGTCGATTCACCACTTACTGTACTTTGTTCTTTACTCGATCACTCGTTCATTTTCCTTCAACCGTCTCGTCAACTCGATCGCTGGGTCCATAACGAACCCCTAACTTTACTCGGAATAATAGTAAAGTACTATTTAGTACATAAACAACCATTTAATAATCAATTTCTTATAACTCGCAAACAATACATACATAAATATAATTACTCGCACCTCATTACTCATCACATATGCACTTAAACATTTATACACATATATGTCCTTAAATCTTTAAATCAAATAATTTAAATAACTTTAAAACGCAGAGGATTTTTAGAAAATTTCGGCATGACCTATTCGTTTATCGGACTATGGGCACAGCCCCTCAAATACAATTCAAACCCTGCTTTTATAAAAATAAAGCTGCCTCAACTTGCAGCAACATAAAATAAACAAATAATAAAAAGTACCCGCCCAGACATGCGGCAACTAATCACATAAAGAAATTTACCCGCCCAGACATGCGGCACCTCAACACTTAAGAAAAGTAAACTACGTTTATCCACATTTAAGCCAACACCACGTAGTTGGCACTTATACTTTCAACATATACTATAACTTGATTTATACCATTTAGCACATAGCCAATTAGCCATTCATATACTTACACCTCCTATAACAATAACAATTCAACTTTCTACCCAAAACCATTATTGATAATCATTTGACCAATTGTAAACAAATACCAAGTAATTGACTCGACTTATAGCACTTAGCACGTAAACATTTATCGATGACCATAAACAACTAGCAATTAGTACTTAACATTTATAGCTAGCAAGATAGTATAACCTCTACATATTATAATTAACAACCAACAATTAGCAATATCCATACTTTACAACAATTAACACCAACTCGCAATTAATACCACTAATTGAAATTAACAAACATATACTCTCCGAATAATCACGGACATTAAAACAATAAACTCACAATTCACAACTAATTAAACTACAACACTTGACTAATTTAATAATTAACCTACTACAATTAAGCTATATACTCACAATTTAAACTAATTAATTCACCACAATTATAAATAGCAATTTATAAATAAGCTTCTAATTAACATCAATTACAAACCCCCATATACCTGCTATACACACGGAGCACATACCGCCTAATTAACGCCACCACAGCAACACACGAACACCATAATTCATGGCCAAAATTCATCTTAAAGGCTGAAATCAAACAACGCCAACTGAACCCATCAAAATCAGAACCCAACCTTCGATATTTGCTTGAATCGGACCAACAAAATCATAACCCACGCAACGAATTAACCATATACTCGGCTATACACACAGCCACGACCACACGGACACATACATACACACGCCAGCCACAAATCGCAGGTGACACGGGAACATAGCAGCAAAAAAATCGCAGCACAGCCAAGGGATTTCGAACCCATCACTCAAGAACACATGTCGTATATACATATATATAAGCAAAGGGGTTAACAGCGAGGGGGAAAAGAAAAGCGTGAGGGAGAGGAAGATAGGATACGAGAGAGAGATTGAATTGAGAGAGACAGAATCGAGAGTTGTCTGGAAGAAGAGAGGCAGCTGGGGAAATAATATCCCCAGGGGTATTTCTGACATTTCAAAATTCTGAGATCTATAAAATCAATTTAAGTCATTCTAAAAATCGTAATAATTTGGAAAAGTTAAATTTTCAAATTTTCATTTTTTTTAAAATAAAGAGTGTAAAATTAGGAACACCCACATATTTTTAAAATATTTTCGGATCAAAAATGAATTAAATACGAATTTTCAAAGTTTTGATCCTTTAAATACAATAAAACTCTTAAAATCATTTTAAAATATTTAAACTCCCAAATTAATCCATCCAAGAATTTTAAAAACTCAATAAATATATAAAGATGATTTTTAAAAAAGATTTCATGATTTTTAAGCCCTCCGATAATTAAATAAAGATTTTTGAAGATCAATAATACTAGATTTAAATACTTTTAAATCACAAAAAAAAAAAAATACAACTAAAAATACTGGGGCACACATAACACAATATATATATTCATATAAACTCAATACTTTGAATTCCACAACAATATCCTTAAATCCAATTCTGTCCATTAAATACTAATTAACATAATTAAATAATAATAAAATAATAATAATAAATCCTACAATAATCTGGTATCTTACATTCTACCCACCTTAAGAGGATTCCGACCTCGGAATCAGGTAAAGAAGGGTTACTGAGGTTTAATCTACCAGCTCGGGTTGCATCCGCAACTCTACTAATCCGAACTCTGGATACTTATTTACTATACTGGGATCTCTACTGACCTCTCTATATAGAACAACTCTAATCGCAGTACTATACATCACGCGCTACTGGCATTCTAAACTCCATTGGCGTACATCCAAGACTAGTCGAGGCATTATGATTCATGATATTTGAAGAGAACGATTTCACATCGTAGCAAAGGTTTCACAATTGTAGAATTAATTCATGAGTTTTCAAACAAATATTCTTTGAAATGAAAAATTACCGAGTGATCAACATGATCAAATGAACCTTGTTGCGTGCCTTATTCAAGACATGACTAAAGGTAATTAACCTTCTTGTACTTCACAACACACAAGTGATGGCGTCCCATCAGACTGCTATCACACAGACAAACAGTCCTTGTGTCCCCTATAAATAGGGTTGTTCACCTCAGTTGGAGTAAAGAAACATAAAAAGATTCGAACATCGAATTAACAATCAATTGATGAGAAATTCTCAGACATACCCCTGGATTACAACTAAACGGATTCCATGGGTACTACTTTAGAAGAAAAAGATAATCACGAAAGAATGATTTGCAGAATACTAAGAAATAATGATTTATCAATAATAGAATCATTCACTGATGAAGAAAATTAAATACTCAAATATCACTTGACAGGGTTTTAGAAATAAAGGAAATAGGCATAAAAACCACCTCTGTCATAACTGGAATCCCAAATTCGGGGAAAGACAATTGTCAAAATAACTCAACAAAGGAATATTTATCAAGAAGAAAGGTATTGCGAGGGTCTCCACGTACATCTTCTTTGTCGACTCCTTCGCTGACTCGTCATTCGATCTAGACTCTGAAGGTTCCACTACCTACAGGTTCAAGGGTTTCTACCCAACTCCGCTCAACTATCTGCCACCACTCACATCTTAACTCACTAACTGGTACTATATCCAATAGTCCAACACGAGTCCTATATGAACTCTGACGTTCCTTACTTAACTATACACACTCCTACACGCTCTCGTTTCTAGTTTACTATAACCTACGCTCTGATACCAACTTGTAACGCCCCCAAATCCGGGGTAAGTAGATTTGGGCGTCACGCTAACAAACTCAATAATTCTAACAAAAAATTGGCCATGATGTATTCGTAAATACAACATAAACCTGCTGGATACTAAACTAAAAATCTGAAAATCAAAATAAAACTGAAATAAAAATTAAAACTCAATCAAAAGCTCTTTGACCCCAACTCCCAACTCAGGATCTTAGGTTACAGTTCTAGAAACAAGAAAACCCAAACCAACTTAAATACAAATCTATTTACAAAACTTATACAAACTTAAATCACTGGTATAACTTCGAATAGAAGTATACCAGGCCAACTACTCAAATACATACTATAACTACTAAAACTATAATTTACATACAATAATTCAACTTTAAATCTAAATACCCTGATCCACGTCAGCTTCACAACAGCATCCTGCTTCTTCTTTCCACTTTCTGAACTGCACATGCTAAGCCTCGCCAACTAGTTTACTGAAAGGTTAGATTTAAAAACAGCAAGGGTGAGCGAAAGAAATGCTCAGCAAGTTATAAAATAATAGCACTGAATAATTAAATGCAATAACTGCAATTCAAGAAGGATTAACTTAAAAAGGAAAATGAACAATAGATATGAGCGAATGAATGCTCACCAATCTATAATCAATACTATACTTGAAATCTGGATTCTTAACTTTAACAAAAGATTAATATTATTTAAAACATTTATAACTCGAAATCAGAATTTAATAAATGCAAAGGTTCGAAAAACTAGATTCAATACTTTTAATACTTGCAAAAATACTTTATCTAACACTTTAACGAAATCTCCAAGAAATTCTCAGTTACTCAAATCTCATTCATGTCGCTAAGCATTTGCATACCTAGCTGCCTAACCGGCCTGACAATCATGAGTTTGAATTACTAAGAAGATCTCAAATCATTCTCGGTTCTCACTATCACTGCGCAACACATGCCACGGTGACCGTAATAACCGTGAATTATTTTATAACAGTCAACAAGAATATACAACTACTCTATAAAATAACATTATCTATCGTCGCTACTCATACCCTTTGCATAACATAAACACCCCCCTTTAATATTCTAACATAACACTCTTTTATTTACTACTAACCATCTCTGCCCCAGATAAAACTTTGAGAGAAAGAATATCAAGAATTTTTCCAATCATTCTTACTCCACTTTCACGTACAATGTTACTTGCGAAGGGAATAACTGAAAAACTTCTATCTATCCTTAATCTCATTATTTTACTGAGGTTTCAACTTTTATCATATAGACAACAATTAAATCTGAAATACACAATTTCTATACCGATAATCATTTACAGTAAAACAGGTATATCTTATCAAAACATTCCTCTCATTAAAACTATTCCATCAATAAAACATCAAACATTCATCTCTTTAAAACTATTCCACAAATAAAACATACTTTCCGTAAAACTTTTTGAAACATTTAAATTGATTTTATTATTCTTCTGATTACGGACAATACGGGTGATCAGCCACGTAAAGTCTTCCTTTCTTTGAAATTAGGTTCTCAATTAGGCAACACATTGGCCTTTAATGCTGGACTAGGACCACCCTAGCCTCTTACGCTAAACAAAGGTGCTGGACTAGGACCACCCTAGCCTCTTACGCTTAACAAAAGTGCTGGACTAGGACCACCCTAGCCTCTTACGCTTATCCAACTTATAAACCATCTTATTAATACTTTAAAACATTTCACTTTTCAGTCCTTTATACTCACTGGCAAAAGACCAGCCCAGTATAAGGAAATTTTAAAAACATCTTTAATTACTTAAGCCATTTTAAGAAACAATACTAAAAGATTTAGGAACAGGGAAGCGTCCGATATATGGAATAAGCAATTTGGGAAACATGTATAATAACAGGACTTTCATTTTTAAGCAATCTCAATGTTATATATATAGCAACCAACACATATATATATAAAATTCTTCCAATTCCATTAAACTAATTTACCATCAGTTAATCTCAGGGAAATCATCTATATTAAGAACATTATACTAAAACAAGAAATAAGAATGCAATACCTGTAAAAACTTTAACAGAATATTACTAACAATACTTAAGAAAGAGTAATACTAGCAATAAAACTGAAATTCTACTTTTCACATGATATATGAATAGAACATATCATTATCAATAATTTGAAGGAGAGGATACTAGCAATAAGATTTGAAGGGAACATTTAAACTAAATAAAAACATATTTATCTCGCTTGAACGATAAGCGAGGGTTAGTACACTTGCCTCGTTTCCAGTGCGTCGATTCACCACTTACTGTACTTTGTTCTTTACTCGATCACTCGTTCATTTTCCTTCAACCGTCTCGTCAACTCGATCGCTGAGTCCATAACGAACCCCTAACTTTACTCGGAATAATAGTAAAGTACTATTTAGTACATAAACAACCATTTAATAATCAATTTCTTATAACTCGCAAACAATACATACATAAATATAATTACTCGCACCTCATTACTCATCACATATGCACTTAAACATTTATACACATATATGTCCTTAAATCTTTAAATCAAATAATTTAAATAACTTTAAAACGCAGAGGATTTTTAGAAAATTTCGGCATGACCTATTCGTTTATCGGACTATGGGCACAGCCCCTCAAATACAATTCAAACCCTGCTTTTATAAAAATAAAGCTGCCTCAACTTGCAGCAACATAAAATAAACAAATAATAAAAAGTACCCGCCCAGACATGCGGCAACTAATCACATAAAGAAATTTACCCGCCCAGACATGCGGCACCTCAACACTTAAGAAAAGTAAACTACGTTTATCCACATTTAAGCCAACACCACGTAGTTGGCACTTATACTTTCAACATATACTATAACTTGATTTATACCATTTAGCACATAGCCAATTAGCCATTCATATACTTACACCTCCTATAACAATAACAATTCAACTTTCTACCCAAAACCATTATTGATAATCATTTGACCAATTGTAAACAAATACCAAGTAATTGACTCGACTTATAGCACTTAGCACGTAAACATTTATCGATGACCATAAACAACTAGCAATTAGTACTTAACATTTATAGCTAGCAAGATAGTATAACCTCTACATATTATAATTAACAACCAACAATTAGCAATATCCATACTTTACAACAATTAACACCAACTCGCAATTAATACCACTAATTGAAATTAACAAACATATACTCTCCGAATAATCACGGACATTAAAACAATAAACTCACAATTCACAACTAATTAAACTACAACACTTGACTAATTTAATAATTAACCTACTACAATTAAGCTATATACTCACAATTTAAACTAATTAATTCACCACAATTATAAATAGCAATTTATAAATAAGCTTCTAATTAACATCAATTACAAACCCCCATATACCTGCTATACACACGGAGCACATACCGCCTAATTAACGCCACCACAGCAACACACGAACACCATAATTCATGGCCAAAATTCATCTTAAAGGCTGAAATCAAACAACGCCAACTGAACCCATCAAAATCAGAACCCAACCTTCGATATTTGCTTGAATCGGACCAACAAAATCATAACCCACGCAACGAATTAACCATATACTCGGCTATACACACAGCCACGACCACACGGACACATACATACACACGCCAGCCACAAATCGCAGGTGACACGGGAACATAGCAGCAAAAAAATCGCAGCACAGCCAAGGGATTTCGAACCCATCACTCAAGAACACATGTCGTATATACATATATATAAGCAAAGGGGTTAACAGCGAGGGGGAAAAGAAAAGCGTGAGGGAGAGGAAGATAGGATACGAGAGAGAGATTGAATTGAGAGAGACAGAATCGAGAGTTGTCTGGAAGAAGAGAGGCAGCTGGGGAAATAATATCCCCAGGGGTATTTCTGACATTTCAAAATTCTGAGATCTATAAAATCAATTTAAGTCATTCTAAAAATCGTAATAATTTGGAAAAGTTAAATTTTCAAATTTTCATTTTTTTTAAAATAAAGAGTGTAAAATTAGGAACACCCACATATTTTTAAAATATTTTCGGATCAAAAATGAATTAAATACGAATTTTCAAAGTTTTGATCCTTTAAATACAATAAAACTCTTAAAATCATTTTAAAATATTTAAACTCCCAAATTAATCCATCCAAGAATTTTAAAAACTCAATAAATATATAAAGATGATTTTTAAAAAAGATTTCATGATTTTTAAGCCCTCCGATAATTAAATAAAGATTTTTGAAGATCAATAATACTAGATTTAAATACTTTTAAATCACAAAAAAAAAAAATACAACTAAAAATACTGGGGCACACATAACACAATATATATATTCATATAAACTCAATACTTTGAATTCCACAACAATATCCTTAAATCCAATTCTGTCCATTAAATACTAATTAACATAATTAAATAATAATAAAATAATAATAATAAATCCTACAATAATCTGGTATCTTACAATAAACCTTGAGGCTTACGAGCAGCAGCACGAGGATGCTTTATTATATGTTGACGATCGGCTTGAAGACTCGATAGAGTACCCTACTGAGGACCCGAAGGAGGTTCCAGCTATGATGGAGAATCCTGTTAAGGATAAAGAGTTTACCCTTGAGGAAATGAGGGCTGCAGCCAGAGAGACTATAAGAGTTAAACTATAGTGCTCAGAAAAGTGAGTATAAAGAACTGAGATATTATTAAAAGAGCTAAAGGTGCATATTGGATTCATAGCCGGACTACCGGATGTAGTACCAGCAAGTAAGATGGATTGGAAGAATAACTTGAGATCTTATATGGGGATAGATAAGAGTCCTTAGAGACTTTCAGATTAATGAGAAACGAGTTAGAATGATGCAAGACATCGATATAGGACGGGGAACAGAGTCTCCAGGAGCAGTTGAGATAGAGGCAGTAAGTGTCATATCATTGGATAAATGAATTAGTGTGAATATTGTCAAATGTAATTCGCCATGAGAAGGCAGATTCCATAGGTTATAAATTATGAAGTCAAATTAAGATAGAGGAGGTGATCTTATCCAGGAAATGTTCATACTTCGTTGAATGTATCAGCTTAGAAAGTAAAGACAGTGTGAAATGATGGCCTGATTGGATAAAGTTAGACAAGGAAGTAGTAAGCGAGACGATGATCTCAGAACCTACAAGAGGAAAACACTATTGAGTCTTCGATAAACTCGTGATACGACTACTGTTATAGACTAAGTATTGGTTTATTTCAACTAATTAAAATGATGAACCAGAAACATTAGATGCATGTGGTTTAGAAGAATATTAAATTCTTTCTTTTCCTTAAATGGATGATAGTAATTACATTAAGTTTACTCCGACGCTGAATCAGAAATGGATCAAGTAATACGATTAGTGGTTAAGAGGTAATGGAGAATGTTTTGAGATGAGGGAAAGAGCAAGTGCATGCCAAGTTCTCGAAGTATGAATTTTGATAAAATAAAGTCCAGATATTAGAACATGCGATCAATAGGGAGTAGTGTTGGTTGACCCAGCCGAGTTAAAAGCAGTTTCAATTGAGAAAGGGGCCAACCATACCAACCAAGGTGGGAAATTTCATAAGATTCACAAGGTGTTACCAAAGAGTCGTTCAGGACTTTACACAGATTGCAGTCCCGTGACCTGACTTATTTGTAAGACTAAAGAATTTGAATAGACAGAAAAAAAATGCGAGAAAACCTCCCTGACGACCAAGCTGTGGCGCCCCCAAATCTGAGGTCAAAGATTCAGGTCGTCACATCACCATCCAACCATATCATACCTGTATTAACTTTACAACTCAACAATACATCCATCCAGACCTCAATCTTACGCACAAACAAGTTAGAGCCTCAGAAACGATAATCAAAAGTAACACTAAATATTACAATTCATCTGTACAATCCAGAATCTTACGCACTTCCACTTATACAACTACACTTGAAGACAAGTCTTACTATTACAGTTGAAAACCTATCAGACTTACTCTGTAGTATTTATCAGGAACTAAATCATCTCCGGGGTAAATCTTCTACTCCTCTTCTGCTGGTGCGGAGTTAACCGACCAAATTCTTCTCTTTCTGAAAAGTTTTTATAAAGCAAGAATGAGCTACATAATGCTCAGCAAGTTCACCATTTTGAAAAATAATGTGGTTTATTTCGAAAACATTCCCAACTGTATGGGTATATATCTCAGATTTCAAAACATAATTGGACAATATATATGTCCGAGTTTGAATAAAACATTTATACTCACTAAGGAGCTTTAAGAATAACATATGAACCCTTTATAAGGTTCCCATTTCAATATATCTCAAGTTTGAAAATATATATACATATGAGTATATCATTTTCGGCAAAACACTCTATGGTTAACATACTGTACAGGGAATACATCATTGCAAACCTCTTTCCTTCCATTAGCTTAGAAGGTTTCTCATTCAAAAACATTTCATTCTTTGAAATAATTTCAAGAGTGCACTAACACGTGCCAATCTTTATAGAAAATCTTGCAGTTCTAGATACTGCACGATGTCAATATTTTTCTTATCAAAAACCACACTATCGGCAACTTGGCACTTAGGCCCAAGAAGCAGTGTTTGAGTATTTTTCCAGAGTGGAGGATGGGACTGGAAGAAAACATAAAAACCTGACAAGGATTGACGATGATCAGTCGCCACAACCAAGTCCAACAATCTGCGGGTCTTCTCTACCGGTAGAAGGATAGAAACTACATCCGTAACTATCCTCGGGTGAAAACTACATCCGTAATCACCCTCGATGAAAACTACATCCGTAATCATCCTTCGGCAACACCTGGGCCGGAATAATTGATGGACCGCCTGGCTCACGGCCGCTTACACATCCCGGGAATGGTTCGTCAACGATTCCCACACCTGCCAGAGTCCCTTTTTTCTTTTCTTTTCAAAAATCATTTTGATAGAAAGTTCGAGTAGTTGAAGTTCGACCTCAGTCGATCGATAATTCTTGAAATACGTACAAGAAGTAAAACCTGATCGGGGGTTTTCGAAAATGTTTTGGGTTCGAAAGAGTTCGAGTTTGAAAACGCTAAAGGTATCTTGGATTAGTTTTGTCTTTAAAATGATGAACAATAATTAATAAATGATATTTTGAGATTTAATATAAACAATTAATAAAATAATTATTTAATTAAAATAAGCTTTTAATCCAAGATAGATATTTTTGAGTATTTTTAACAACGTAAAATAATAAATACTTAAGTATACCATACTTCCCGAATGACTCTTCAGGTTTCCGTAATTTAATCATGATACAATAATATACCGCTCCCCGGTCAATAGTATATTTGGACCGCTACGACCTCTATTGCTAGAGTCGTTGTCCGAAGGAAACACTTTCATTCTAAGTTCAAGGGTGTACAAACACATATGCATAAATCTCAAACTTCAACATAATCTCGTAAAGCATAAGCATATAATACGTTTGGAAGCTACAAACACAACAGTGAAAATCCTTATATATAAGTTTTGAAAAGTAAACTTGCCTTGGTTAGGGTGGGGTGGTCAAGCTTGCAACGTGGAACGAAGATCTATACATAATCAATATTCGTACGTTAGTACCTTAACAACACTACTTAATCGTAAGGTTTTAAAGGATGTTATACCAACTTAACGACTCCAATTTGTGACAACTAACCCTCCCATATGACCATGTCATCACTTTATCACATTCGTTACCCATTCGACTCGAATCCATTCCTCAAACTTGAAACACAAGTGAGTACTCTTAAAACTACGTTAAACTAACCTCCTAGGTGATTTTTCACTCGCGCGCACTTTGCTTTAACATTTTTATAAAATTGAAAAATACAAATTTTACTCCAATTCTCTTTGGACAGCCTTCACAACTGTATAATCTGACTACCCTCAAATTTTAATAACACTAGCATAATTTTAAGGGGTCCTAACTCAGTTCACAAGTGGAAATCACATTGCAGTCCGAATTCAAGAACCACACTGCACTAATCCGGCCATAACTCAAGACCTACACATCTCCTGGGTATGAACCTTATATTTCTAGAAACTACATTCAATTATATTTCCAACCATATAAATTAGGTCCTCGGGTGACAAGATTTAGGGGTTCAAAACCCTCTCACAAGACAGTACATGCTCCCAGGATTTAACACAGCACACATCTTTTCTTAAACATTCAAGAACTCACTTTATACATCACATCTACCATCAAAACCACCAAGACTTGTCTCTATAGCATACATGGGGTTACATACTCTAAGTACAAGCCTTACAACCATCATAACAAGCACATAACTTCAAGATTTCATCATCTACAACTTAAATCACCAAGATTCACTCCAAAACTTATAGATCTAACAATATAAACTATAAACAAGTCATGCTAAGGGTTGAGAGAGTTTATACCTTCCTTGATGTGTGTAATAGCTTTCTAAACCTTGTATAATCCTTGTATAGCCTTGGGTAAGCTTGGATGATCAAAAGAAATGAAGAAAACAAAGTTAGTAATTCGGAGTTATTAGAACCCGACTGAAAGATCATGGAAAACGAGGCCCTTACCGAGCTTTTCTGATCGAGGCTTCTAAAGGAGAGTTGTAGAGCATCTTAACAGCTTTCTAACCATATAAAGAACACGAAATTTCATTGAGTAATGAAGGCTCTAGGCCCGTTTTACTGAGAGGATGTTCTGCTGGGCAGAATGGAGAGAAAATGGAGTTTCTTGGTTTTTGCTTTTTGTCCTTTATCTCCAATAATGCTTACACATGTAATATATATCTAGATATTTTGGATGCATCCTTATCCTTGCTAGGTGTCACACTCCCATTGGCTCCCTTGGATTCTTATCCACTGAAAATGCAACCAAGTCCTTCCTCCTTTTGCACCTAAGTCCTTATCTCTTGTTTCTTGCACTTAAGTCCCTTGGCTTTGTTTTCTTTCCCACCAATTGGATTCCCTTGTTGTCTCGTGAATAAAATTAATACATTACAACTTATACTTTGCATATTATTACTCTAATATGGCACAATACCTCGAACGAATATTAATTCCAACATCCCTTGTTTATTTCTCTTTATCTCAGAAAACGTTCTCCCGATTTCTCAAGCATTCTCTATTTCTCAATTCTAGGCGTTTATTCTCAATCCTCTTTCTTTCTCATAATATATCTTCCTTGGACTCTTAATATACCTTATCCTTAATCCATGCTCCGTTCGCTCCATCGCTTAATCTCGTTGTAAAGTCTCAGTGTTTTCGTTCTAAATCCTCGAATAAAATCCTAACATATTAAATCCTTAATTCCTCAAAATTAATATCTCATTTCTTGAATATAATAATATATAATTCACTGCCCGGTCAAATATTACACCAGAATACAAATTGGAATTTTTGAATTCTGATCGTCTTTACATACACTTATTTGCTCCGTGAATCACTAATATGACTTCGAAATATCCATACCATGTCTTGTACATAGGGTGGCGTGAAAATTTTCTTGGTCCTCAAAATCACTATTCATCAATAAATTACTATTCACGCATGACAAACACTATTCACGTATATACTTATTCTTAATAAGAAAAGTTTTAATTCTACCGAAAACTGGGTTCTTACAGTCTCCCCTCCTTAAAAGGATTTCGTCCCGGAATCAGTTTAGGAATCACTGGGGTTACTCCTTCTTTGTTTCACTCTTTCAACTTCCAGGTGGATTCTTCCACATCTTGATTTCCTCACAATTCCTTATTAGTTTGAAAACCTTGTTCCTCTGCACTTGTCCTTTTCTATCCATGATTTCCACGAGTTGCTCCACATAAGTCAAGTCTGGTTGTAGGTCCACTTGGTCGTACTCTATCACATGCCGATAGTCGGTGTGGTAGGGCCGTAACATAGACATATGAAACACATTATGAATTTGCTGCAAGCTTGGGGCGAGCCTAACTCGTAGGCTAACTTCCCAATATGCCTCAAAATCTCAAAAGGTCCAATAAACCTCAAACTTAGCTTCTCTTTCTTAACAAACCGCATCAATCCTTTCCAGGGGATACCTTTAGCATCACGAAGTCTCCCACCTCATTTTTCTTTGATATCTCATAAAATTTGACCATTCGAAATAATGGGTTGCGTAAAAAAAACTAATGACTTTTACATACACTCGTCTGTACCGTAAAGACGTAATATCAATTCGAAATCCTCATTTAATAATTCGTACATATCGTGATTGCAAAATTTTCTCATCCACCCATAAAATTACTATTCATCCAGGTTTCGAATATTCACGAAAATTAGGGCTATTGCAGTCTCATCTCCTTAAAAGGATTCTATCTTAAGAACCTAAGGAAAATAGTTGTGGATACAATTCCAACTTTACCCTTTCCAACTCTCAGGTTGACACTTCAACCCTTTTGTTCTCTCACCTTGGTCTCACCAACGCTTTAATGTTGTTTCTCAACGCATACTCTCCTCGACCTGTATTCCTTATCGGTCGTTCTATGCATGAAAATTTCCATCCTAATACTTATACATTCCTCTACTACCTTGTTCATAGTATCCGTGTTGAGTCCTTGTATTGTTGGCCCGTGAATACTTTGTGGTCGTGTTTTATAATCTGAGACAACGTCAATACGCATGGTATTCCTCATATTCCTTGGCATGATTAGCACGCATGTGTTGCCTCCCGTCAGCCGTTACCACTTGCTATGGATACTGTATAGTCTTCGGTATACGTCAAACCAGTTCAGCTTCTATGTCCCTCGTTCATTGACTTCTTCGTAACGCAAGAAAAATGAAACTTCTTCTTTCGCAGTACGCTTTACAAGAGACGTCCTTACATTCGCATGGTGACGATCGTGATAACAACATTCATTTCATGGATAAGTTTTTATTCTCGACTGCCCCGTGAAACCTAAGGCACGACACTAAATATAAATTCGATCGTCTGGACAATTCTTCTTCCCTGTCCGTCAGCCACAGATCAAATTAGTACATACGCTCAATCTCTTTGTTAAATATACTAGAAAGCACCTTCAATATTCGAAGTTTAACCTTAAGTCTTTATCTGACGTAATCGCTGCAGAAGTTTTATATTGCACCACCATCTCTTCCGTATATAATTCGATAATCTTCTAAATGGAAAGTCTCTCGTAGGTAAATCACTTGGTCCAACAATTATAAATCAACTAGGGCCATCTCTTGGCTCGGTCTTCGGCGACCTACTTATGAAATTCATTATAATTTTGTCCACGTTCAAGATTTTCTACAGGCGGAATTAATCCACTAGATCTCTATCATTCTGCTTTTGACATGTCACGTTTGTACTTAATAGTTTGCCAATACCATTCTTCATATCCGTTTGCCAAACATTCTCTTAATTCTCTATACATCTTTGTCCTTCCCCATAATTTAGTCATTTTCCTCTAACATTATTCTTTATTGTATATACTCTATTTTCTTGGTCAATACTGACTGAATTCCAATTTCGAATAATCCCATCTATTGGTATCGACCACCACACTGGCCTTTCCTGGGTAATAACAAATTTCTCTATTATACTCCCTGCTCCCTTTCGTCACCTTCTCTTTCTTATGTTTAGTTCTAATATGAAGATATACTTATGGCACTTGTGAAAAAATTTCACACTTTTCTCATAAGGTTAACGTCTCAGTTTTATGCGTGAACGCTATCATGACTAATCCCCGACTCACGGTTAGTATATCATATCCCGTAACCTTTATGTTGTTTAGAACTATAGGCTATCATCCCCTTTCTACTGCATCAGCACACCTCTTAAACTCTTGAAAGACGCATCATCGTGACCCTCAAAGTCCTCTTCTCATTATAAAGTATAGCTAACAAGGAGGTTGTTACTATACAACTTTATTTATTAACCCACATGGGCTTCTGACTCACTAGTCAATCCACATGATACTACCAAAATTTATAATGTTTATATTAATGTGAAATGCCGACTTTGGTGCAGTACAGAGGTCGATCTTGAGTTGGTGAAACCTTCTCTTCAACCTTATCTTTGAAAAACAACTACGCATTTTAACTAGTCAACAATTCCTCCATTTCCGATAAGGGTATCAGTTCTCGATGGTATATGTAAGATGTCATACGCTCGTCCTCCTTCACAACTGGCGCCAATCAGCTTGAGGCCTGCATGCTGCTGCGATTCCTAATAAACTTGATTAGGTGGTAATGTCGATGGATCATTTGGATATATCCATGCATCCATTTGCTATTAGGGGCCTTTTAAACTTTATGTCTCTCTATGTGCATCAATCCCTTTAAGCTAAGTAAAGCTTCACATTCTTGCCACGATATTTCTTCCTTTCTTGTCCATCTCACTTCCATGTTAGTTTCCTCTAAGGATATGTCTTACATCGCAATCGATTTGCATTTCTTGGATCAGGAAAAGGCTTGGTAACTCCAGAATTCATTAATATAACATCCTGACAACGGTTGGTAGGAGCGTACTCCCAACCACCTCATCATTTCTTATAACCTTCCTCACACTAATATTAAAGGTCCTTGTGGTATGCCCCGACATGTTATTCCTACTTTAAATAATTACTTGGCATAACGCTCTGGCTGCACAATTACAATATTTGGTTTTTTTTGATCTCATATTGGTGCAACGGTTCACAATTGTACCTCCTGTTCACCTTAGAGTAATCACTTTTGAAAGGAATGGTTTCAAAATAACAAGGTCCAATAGATAATTTCAATAAGAATTTCACATTGGATGTTCCAAGAATGTTGATGGTTCCAAATACTAGGAGTCTCGATTTTTGGAGATGTAAGGATGGACAGAAAGAATACAACAAGGTTTATTCCTTCAAGTCCTGATAATTTTGTAATGTGATATCATAGAGAGTGTTGCACGAGGGCAATGATTGTTGGATACAAAAGTCATAAAGACGGTCTTTATACCATTCTTACATCTGGTGAATACTTTTCCTCAAAAAAAATAGAGGATCTAAAAAGTCCCATTGATAAAGGTCAACCGATCGAAAGCAATTCTACTCTATGACAATAAAAAAAATGAAGTAGTTTATCATTCAAGTAATCTATGGTTTCAAATGAATCTTCATTATATGAATGAAAGAACAGAATATTCAAGTGACATAAAGTCTGATACGAAGATGGGTAGAATTCAAGTTGAGTGGGCGACCTCACTAGGTCTCAATCAAGTTATTCGTCAAAACTTTCATCATCATACTTTACCACATGCAAAATGCATTGCGGAATTGCTGAATGAATTCAATTGGGAGTTGGACCAGTGAAACAATAACTAGTCCTTTTCAAGAAACACTAGCAACTAGATAGACAAAATTTGCTAGTTCACCTGTTTGAGACATCACCACTAGCTAGGACAATTATCTAGGTGTTCTTCACAATATTACAATTTTGACTAGTTAGAACAATCAACTAGTCATTCATATTGACATATCGACTAGCCAGTTTCAATTGGATAGAACGAAATTTCAACATCGTAGCCACTGAAGAAACTTTAGGCTACTCGGACAACGAATGGAAATAAGAAGTTATTAAGTTTGAAAAAGAAAACTATAAAATCTAAAGAGAATGTTCTAGGTATCGGAACAATCGATAACCTCTCATCAAATATTACTTACCAGTGAAACGGTCCACCCAAGGGTGCCTCCATACACATGCTTTATCAGATCCTACAATAGAATTAAATTCATAATACCAATATCAAAATGATATCCTTACTATGATTTCAATGTACGATGTACAATCTCATCTTGAATAGAAGAAAAGAATTCATGAGGGATGTCTGGACATTAGATCATCCATGTCCTCAGTAATTTGTTAAATATTTATGAGCTCAACTGAAGAGTGCAAGTATGAAAGAAGCAATCAAATATCAATATTCGTTAAGTAATATTCGTCGATTAATTAAGGAAATATTTGTTGAACATTCCTTGGATAATTGGAAGAAAGTGTAAATAGGCCTGAGCCAAACAAGATCATCATAAATTTTTGAATAGAATGTTCATGGATCAAATAAAATTACTTCGGATAAGTCCTGCTTTAGGGAAAGTATCTCACTGATTGTTATTCCACAAGTTTGAAGTAGAAAGCTAGAAGGGTTACATGATATAAACTAATCGAGGTAACAGGGTTAGTGAACAGTTTAAAATGAAGTAGTGCACCTGCCGGTAGTTACCAAAATAAGTTAATAATCATTCGTGCATCTCATTATCACCATTATGAGGGTAACTCCATCTCTTCATCTTCGTAATACAAGACACCAACTAGTGCGTCTCTCAATCATCATCTTAAAGTCATTTATCGAGTTGGGGTTTCACAAATATATTTATCGTTTCCGTGCTTTATCTTGAAGACCAAGCTTCACATCATTCCGGGGACACCTGCTAAGTCCATGGGGTCCTACTTCATGCCTTCCGAAATGAATCACAAGTGGCCAGTTCCCCCTGGGAACAGATCAAAGAGATATCTCAGGGATCTCAGTGCAGTCCATAGGTTCAGTGGCGGGTGTGTGTATGTGAACATATACCCAAAAATATTGAGGTCTACAATACATATATACATAGTCCCTGATAACATCTCTATCAAAGGATCCCACTCTAGACCCACTGGTCTTTTCTTTTGGTAAACTCTGAGATCACTGTATCGCTCGTTGCAACCATATTCAACTTCTCTTGAGTCCCTTTGTTAATTCTACTTGTTTGTTCTCTAAGTTAAACTACCATGTTCTAGCGTCCGAATCATGCATGGAATTATCTAGCACGCTCGTCTTATGAAAACATTCTCGTATAACACATGTAAAATTCGCCATCAAGGGTAATGAAATCCACAACGACATAGTGACCAACTTTCAGGTAAACCCGTTACTTATCGAAAATCGGATCTTATAACCAAAGTAAAAGACTTTCATTATTCCAAGTACTAAGTACCCTTAATTATGTAGGGAAGTCTAAACTTCTTGATTCTTAAAATGCCGCCTCCTAAACTGTGGAGGACTATGGGTCACAAAATTTATGCCAGCCTAGTCATCCGATCATATTGGCAATATTGCCTCTACCTCAGCTGCTCTTGAGATTTCGCTCTGCTTCCTATATCATTACCTATGATAGGTCATGTACGACTCTCAAACCTCTATTCATCATTCTGAAAGTCTCTAAGGATTCTATCAACCCTAGTATAATACCTCTAGTAAACACTCCAGTCCATTCTACTCACCGGTACCTCTTCCGGTAGTCCAATAATAAGTTTACTACGATCTCGTATGTCATTCTCCTACTTAGACTTAACTCTCAACACTCTCGTTTCTGAGTACTGTAACTTATCGCTCTGATACCATTTCTGTGGCGTCCCCAAATCTGAGCTCAAAGATTCAGGTCGTCACATCACCATCCAACCATATTATACCTGTATTAACTTTACAACTCAACAATACATCCATCCAGACCTCAATCTTACGCACAAACAAGTTAGAGCCTCAGAAACGATAATCAAAAGTAACACTAAATATTACAATTCATCTGTACAATCCAGAATCTTACGCACTTCCACTTATACAACTACACTTGAAGACAAGTCTTACTATTACAGTTGAAAACCTATCAGACTTACTCTGTAGTATTTATCAGGAACTAAATCATCTCCGGGGTAAATCTTCTACTCCTCTTCTGCTGGTGCGGAGTTAACCGACCAAATTCTTCTCTTTCTGAAAAGTTTTTATAAAGCAAGAATGAGCTACATAATGCTCAGCAAGTTCACCATTTTGAAAAATAATGTGGTTTATTTCGAAAACATTCCCAACTGTATGGGTATATATCTCAAATTTCAAAACATAATTGGACAATATATATGTCCGAGTTTGAATAAAACATTTATACTCACTAAGGAGCTTTAAGAATAACATATGAATCCTTTATAAGGTTCCCATTTCAATATATCTCAAGTTTGAAAATATATATACATATGAGTATATCATTTTCGGCAAAACACTCTATGGTTAACATACTGTACAGGGAATACATCATTGCAAACCTCTTTCCTTCCATTAGCCTAGAAGGTTTCTCATTCAAAAACATTTCATTCTTTGAAATAATTGCAAGAGTGCACTAACACGTGCCAATCTTTATAGAAAATCTTGCGGTTCTAGATACTGCACGATGTCAATATTTTTCTTATCAAAAACCACACTATCGGCAACTTGGCACTTAGGCCCAAGAAGCAGTGTTTGAGTATTTTTCCAGAGTGGAGGATGGGACTGGAAGAAAACATAAAAACCTGACAAGGATTGACGATGATCAGTCGCCACAACCAAGTCCAACAATCCGCGGGTCTTCTCTACCGGTAGAAGGATAGAAACTACATCCGTAACTATCCTCGGGTGAAAACTACATCCGTAATCACCCTCGATGAAAACTATATCCGTAATCATCCTTCGGCAACACCTGGGCCGGAATAATTGATGGACCGCCTGGCTCACGGCCGCTTACACATCCCGGGAATGGTTCGTCAACGATTCCCACACCTGCCAGAGTCCCTTTTTTCTTTTCTTTTCAAAAATCATTTTGATAGAAAATTCGAGTAGTTGAAGTTCGACCTCAGTCGATCGATAATTCTTGAAATACGTACAAGAAGTAAAACCTGATCGGGGGTTTTTGAAAATGTTTTGGGTTCGAAAGAGTTCGAGTTTGAAAACGCTAAAGGTATCTTGGATTAGTTTTTTCTTTAAAATGATGAACAATAATTAATAAATGATATTTTGAGATTTAATATAAACAATTAATAAAATAATTATTTAATTAAAATAAGCTTTTAATCCAAGATAGATATTTTTGAGTATTTTTAACAACGAAAAATAATAAATACTTAAGTATACCATACTTCCCGAATGACTCTTCAGGTTTTCGTAATTTAATCATGATACAATAATATACCGCTCCCCGGTCAATAGTATATTTGGACCGCTACGACCTCTATTGCTAGAGTCGTTGTCCGAAGGAAACACTTTCATTCTAAGTTCAAGGGTGTACAAACACATATGCATAAATCTCAAACTTCAACATAATCTCGTAAAGCATAAGCATATAATACGTTTGGAAGCTACAAACACAACAGTGAAAATCCTTATATATAAGTTTTGAAAAGTAAACTTGCCTTGGTTAGGGTGGGGTGGTCAAGCTTGCGACGTGGAACGAAGATCTATACATAATCAATATTCGTACGTTAGTACCTTAACAACACTACTTAATCGTAAGGTTTTAAAGGATGTTAGACCAACTTAACGACTCCAATTTGTGACAACTAACCCTCCCATATGACCATGTCATCACTTTATTACATTCGTTACCCATTCGACTCGAATCCATTCCTCAAACTTGAAACACAAGTGAGTACTCTTAAAACTACGTTAAACTAACCTCCTAGGTGATTTTTCACTCGCGCGCACTTCGCTTTAACATTTTTATAAAATTGAAAAATACAAAATTTACTCCAATTCTTTTTGGACAGCCTTCACAACTGTATAATCTGACTACCCTAACACTAGCATAATTTTAAGGGGTCCTAACTCAGTTCACAAGTGGACAACACAGTGCAGTCCGAATTCCAGAACCACACTGCACTAATCCGGCCATAACTCAAGACCTACACATCTCCTGGGTATGAACCTTATATTTCTAGAAACTACATTCAATTATCTTTCCAACCATATAAATTAGATCCTCGGGTGACAAGATTTAGGGGTTCAAAACCCTCTCACAAGACAGTACATGCTCCCAGGATTTAACACAGCACACATCTTTTCTTAAACATTCAAGAACTCACTTTATACATCACATCTACCATCAAAACCACCAAGACTTGTCTCTATAGCATACATGGGGTTACATACTCTAAGTACAAGCCTTACAACCATCATAACAAGCACATAACTTCAAGATTTCATCATCTACAACTTAAATCACCAAGATTCACTCCAAAACTTATAGATCTAACAATATAAACTATAAACAAGTCATGCTAAGGGTTGGGAGAGTTTATACCTTCCTTGATGTGTGTAATAGCTTTCTAAACCTTGTATAATCCTTGTATAGCCTTGGGTAAGCTTGGATGATCAAAAGAAATGAAGAAAACAAAGTTAGTAATTCGGAGTTATTAGAACCCGACTGAAAGATCATGGAAAACGAGGCCCTTACCGAGCTTTTCTGATCGAGGCTTCTAAAGGAGAGTTGTAGAGCATCTTAACAGCTTTCTAACCATATAAAGAACACAAAATTTCGTTGAGTAATGAAGGCTCTAGGCCCGTTTTACTGAGAGGATGTTCTGCTGGGCAGAATGGAGAGAAAATGGAGTTTCTTGGTTTTTGCTTTTTGTCCTTTATCTCCAATAATGCTTACACATGTAATATATATCTAGATATTTTGGATGCATCCTTATCCTTGCTAGGTGTCACAATCCCATTGGCTCCCTTTGATTCTTATCCACTTAAAATGCAACCAAGTCCTTCCTCCTTTTGCACCTAAGTCCTTATCTCTTGTTTCTTGCACTTAAGTCCCTTGGCTTTGCTTTCTTTCCCACCAATTGGATTCCCTTGTTGTCTCGTGAATAAAATTAATAAATTACAACTTATACTTTGCATATTATTACTCTAATATGGCACAATACCTCGAACGAATATTAATTTCAACATCCCTTGTTTATTTCTCTTTATCTCAGAAAACGTTCTCCCGATTTCTCAAGCATTCTCTATTTCTCAATTCTAGGCGTTTATTCTCAATCCTCTTTCTTTCTCATAATATATCTTCCTTGGACTCTTAATATACCTTATCCTTAATCCATGCTCCGTTCGCTCCATCGCTTAATCTCGTTGTAAAGTCTCAGTGTTTTCGTTCTAAATCCTCGAATAAAATCCTAACATATTAAATCCTTAATTCCTCAAAATTAATATCTCATTTCTTGAATATAATAATATATAATTCACTGCCCGGTCAAATATTACACCAGAATACAAATTGGAATTTTTGAATTCTGATCGTCTTTACATACACTTATTTGCTCCGTGAATCACTAATATGACTTCGAAATATCCATACCATGTCTTGTACATAGGGTGGCTTGAAAATTTTCTTTGTCCTCAAAATCACTATTCATCCATAAATTACTATTCACGCATGACAAACACTATTCACGTATATACTTATTTTTAATAAGAAAATTTTTAATTCTACCGAAAAATGGGTTCTTACACAAGCGTTGGCGTTGCCTAATGGAAGAAGGAAGACTTTGTGATTTATTACGATGTAGCTCATACAGGTTTAGGTGGTGTGCTTATGCAGCATGGCAGAGTGATTGTGGATGCATTCGGGTAGCACGGTTCGCCACAGTCGGATGGCCTTGGTAGTGCCAATTTTGTGGAACAGCTAACTCCGACGGTAGTGTTTCTTATGAGACTAATGGTCAGGTAGACTAACATTTGATAGTATTGACTATTAGGACGTATATGTATCAGGAGGGTGCGGCATGTTTCAGTTTGAAAATTCTGATTTTCCTTCTATGGGATGTATATATTTGATTCCTTTCCAGTAGTTAAACTTCCAACTTTATGTAACCATTCCGTATTATAACGGCTTACGATTCTACCTGCTTGGATGTTCATAGAACTGATCTTTAGGTTTCGAAATTGATCTTCTTGATTGTTACCAATGGGTGGATAGATTAACCAAAATTCTCCTGATTCTGGAAAGAGCTTCAACGAACTTTGGCAAACCTTGTTTTTCTGATTATCAGAGAATGTCACTAAAGAGCGTGGAGACTGGGGCTAACCCCGTGGATTGGGTAAGGTAGCCACTATATGGGTTGGTGGACCGACCCTGATTATTGCGATTGATTTTAGAAATAAAATGATGAAGTTGAGATTGGACGGTAAAGGGGAAATGTACTTAAGGACCAAAACGGAATGAAGAGTTCCGAGATTGACTTAAATGAAAAGGTTATTATGCAAAAAGTGTAAGCGTGTGTAGCACGTGGGATCGATAAGAGAATGTGAAATGATAAAAACAAAGGAAAGGTGCCCGGAGACGGTATCGAGAAGTCGATTGAGGTATATATGGAATAAAATTTTGGAAAAGATCAGAAACGGTATCAAGGGAAGAAGGATGAACGAGGAGTAACTATGCCATTCTGGCACACAAGATTTGCTGTGTGAGGAAAGCAGTGAAATACCCCAGATAAATTATTGATAAAATCTAAGAGTACGCGGGAAAAAGCATATTGATAAGCGTAACCTACCCTAGATAAATTATCTTCGCTATGGACGAATGAGGCACTATGCTTGGCAATTGCTAGAAAAGTAATGCCATTAGCTGACCCTAAACTCACATACTGTAGCAAGACCATTTGGGGCCATGTGGTGAAGAATTATAAAGTGACTAGACCAGCAATGCAAGGACAAAGCGGGGTGCTTCTAACCGAGCGCCAACCGCGAGAACTTTCGATACAAAATGAAGTAATTCGGGTGTATATGATTGACCAGCTTATGAGCTAGGAACCCAACCATAGTAAATTAAGGTACATAATGTTGGGATTTTATAAATACAATGAACATAGTATGACTGAGGAAAGTGATCAATAGAAGGCTTATGGAGATTGTCAAAGATTGTGCAGTATGATGCATAAAGGTTATCTGAAACTTAGTATCTTTAAGAAGAGTGATAAGTACTAAGAGATTCACGTTGAACACGACCAATATCTTCCGGAACATCCTTGTTGCCATTACCAAATATATGTTGTCTTTTGAAGGCCATGTAGACTGACATCCGTTCGAAAGAGAAGGTTAGCATAAAGCTACCTGTAGATTATCAAGATGTGAATGATTGAAAAGAGACCTTTATTAAGGAATTATGACGTGATTGTTAACTGAAGGATGTAAGTATTTTTGAAAATAGAATTGAGGATAGAATATCCATAAATTAAGATGAACCCTGGGGATGCACAAAGGGTGGCACTACCCCTAATAAAGACATTATGAATTCGGATGATATAAGTTGGATTGACTAAGGTAACAATAACCTTTAAGAATTTATTGAAAGGAGTTTCGGGAAGTACACCGACAGAATTGTTACAGGATCGATTAGTGATATTTTGATATACCCTGTACCTAGAAAATACAGGAGGAATGATGAGGACGACCTAAGAAACCTCACAGGGAAAAAGTTAATATTCTGAGTTTCAAAATAGAAGTTCGGTAGAGAATGTAAGACACAATAATAATAATGCCAGGCGAGGCATGTGTGAGACCATGAGGAAGTATGGATTGAACCAAATAAAGGTTGAGATTATCCTAAAACAAGAACTAAGAGAATAAATATCCTAGGTATGATTGAGAGTAACTTTAATAAAGTTCATGTTAACTCGAATAACTTGTAGAAGGGGGGGTTGAATACAAGTTATATAATCGTGTCTGATTTTTGCTTGATTAGATGAACAAGAACAAACGAATGAATCAAACTTTGTTTGTATTAAAATAAATCAAATACAAACTCTACCAAAGGTGTACAATACCTTTAGCAGCTGGTGGCAATACAAATCTCTCTCTCTGTTTGTTTCGAACTCTCGAATACAAACCTTATACAGAGATTCACACGATATGCACTCTATATTTCTCAATTCCCTCTTTTTACAATAATATAGAGAGAGTATTTATAATGCTACATATCAACTAATAACAGAATTATAATCTATCTATGACAATGTTCTGCCGTCCAGTTGATAGTTTCCATCAATAGAGAATTCGTTTCCTTCACGATATCTTCTTGCTTGTTTTTCAAAACAACGATCCTGTTTTATAGCCCTTGCCAGTTTCTGTAGCATCCATAACGACATCATCAGTAACACGACTAATATCAGGATTTCCCATTGCATCAAGATCTGATCATCCCATCAGTATTTGATTAGGATCTGACTTGCTGTATCAGGATATGCTCTTAGTTCCTGAAATGTAGTCTCTGACGCACTATTCCTGACTAACCTCCACAGATTACTGTCTAACAAATATATCCTATACAAAGTGCTAAATCCTTTATAAGATCAGGATATACAAGAAGTATTAGCAAAATTCTATTATCAACATCACAACTTATGAATTATTCCTAACAATCTCCCCCTATTTATGCTTTAGAATCGGAAGCATAAATCTAAGTTGTAGATGTCAAAACATATAACAATACAACCAGAATAGAATTTTTAAATTTAATATCATGAAGTTAAGTACCTCCTTCTTCAGATGTAGACATGTATCTAGTACTTAGAAGAAAGAATTCAACTATCTGATGCTTCTTTTCCTTTACCACTTCCATGATGAAATTTACCAACTCTGTCACCATTAATTCTACTCCCAGTCTGTTTATCTCCCCCAGTCTGTTGTTGTTTCTGAATTGTCTTTATCTCCCCCTTTTTGACATCAGCAACATTAATTCCAAGAGATTCAGTAACAGAACAAATGAGATTCATCAGAACTGCTTGATTGTCCATAATAGTGACTTGGTTTTCTTCACGAATTTGAAGTCTCGATTGAATATCACTTTGAGATTTCTGAATGTTTCGTAAAATTTCAGAATTGACTTAAATGTTGGAAGTGCTTGTTGTATCTTCAGATTCAGATACAGAAAGAACTTTATCTTCAAGTCTTGTAGAAGAAGTTGCCTGTTTAGAATGATATTCAAGTAATAATACTTGAGTAGAAGTACAAACATCTTCATCCTTCTGATCTGGAGCTGAAGTATGATCATCCTGTCCTTCACCAGTATTCTGTGTACTAACATCTACAAATCCTGACTCCTCCTTAGATTGATCAGATACTGTTGATGTCTCAATTCTAGCTGAAATTGGAAGTACATACAAAGGAATACTAGGATCATTAGGAATATCTTCTGGTACTGGTTGAGTAGAAGTTTGTCTTAGCCTTTCACCTCTTCTGTTAATGATTCCTGCAAGCCTTTCTTTCTGTTTCTGAGCTTTAACTTCTGGCTTTGCATTGTGATGTGCTAAGTCATGCTTCTCATACATCATGATAAAAGAATAAGTACCAGCATCCATACCAAGATTTTCAGACTAAGATTCAGGAAAAAGCTGATCCCAGAAATCAAACGATGGTGGTTTCCTAATTTTCTCTCCCTCACTATGGAGTTGATCATCCATACCCTCATTCTCACTTTGACTATCTAAAGTCAACACTCTTTCTACCTCTCCTTTTGCCTGGTCAGGAGCCAGCCTCTCTGTGTGTGGATCTATATCCATCTTTTCAAGTGTATCACTAAAATTTGGATAAGTGCTCTCATGACCTACAGAGGGGTTAGAAGAAGTTTTTATACCTGAACTCACATGGAGAGAGGGTTCCTCATATGGCATGGGGCTTGAGGTTTTCTCCAAGGAGTGAGTTGCTATAGTCTCTGAACCCTTACAAACATCTACTTTCTTTCCAGAAACTACAGGCTCCAGTATACCACTTTCAGGTTTTACACTAGACTCTGATGTCTTCAGTAATACTTCATTAGACATCTTAGCTAGTATGTCACTATCTTTAAGTGTTGGTTGCTGAGACACACCCTCAAGGTGGATAGACTCTGAAAGAACAATATTGGTTGGATCTACAGGAAAATCAATCAAAGTCATTCCTCCCATATCATAGGGCCTCTCACTTGCAATTTCAGTCATCACAGAAGAACTTCCAGCATCAGCTATCACAGTTCCTGAGTCATCCAACCTCTGACTAGATGGTTCTTGTGTTGCAGTGACTGTGATCTGATCTATTCCACTATTCACCACTGGTGCAATAGTATCTTCTGTTGACTGCTTCCCTCTATCAACTACCTCCTCTTGTTCACCTTGAGCTGAAGCATCTTCAACAATGACATCCTTGTCAAATAGATATGCATGAAGTGATTGAAGTGCAACATGCTTAGGAAGTCCAAATTTCTTGTATAATTCCTTTCTGACTAATACATAGAAGTACGTTTTCATTAAATCAAGTCTTTGATGTAACAGTCCATATTCTTCAGGAAATGAAAGTTTGGGAACTCTTTCAATTAGAAAATTTAGAACAGGCCTGGAAAGCTTCACTTTTAGAGAAATAAGTTCCATAGCCAGTCTGTATGTCAATGTAGTTTCCCATGAAGAATCAAGATCCAGATCTCTCTTGTCAGATTCTGACTTGGATATAGCTTTATTTGTAGAGACCTGCATAATGTTAGTTGGACTTGACACTGTGTGTGTAGGTGACAAATGAATCTTTCTCCTTGTTCTCCTAGTATAGTGAGCAACAGATTTGTCTTGAGAAGACTCAAGAGGTGTAGACACAGAAGTGATCTTGGGATGAGATCTTTTTTCAATAGACACAGTCTTTTGAGAGACAGTATCCAGTAACTGTTTTCCCTTTTTAAGAACTACAGCCTTTTGGGAGACTGCAGCCAGGCTGTGACTAGGTGTTCCATCTCTTTGTTCTAGCTTAGAAAGTTGAATTGCAGCCTTCAATTATGCTCTCTCAGCAAGAGATATATTATCATCATCTTCACTAGAACTACTACTTGAAATGACAAATCTTCTCTTCCTCACAACTGATGTCTTTTGAGAAACACCAGAGGTTGGCTTCTTTGAAACAATAGGCTGTGGATCAAAGTTTGGTTCTAGAATTGTTTCAGAGACTTCAATGTTTTTGGCTACTTGGGTAGACATAGGGGGGTTCTCCTCCAACTGAGATTCCTGAGTCATTTCACCACCAAAGAAAGAAGAATTATATATAGTAGGAAGATGAGTTCTTAGAAGTACCTGAACATGATTTGGATAGTGTAATGCAGGTATTTCATCTAGATTCTTTTCACTGTCCTTCTTTGTAATGTCAGAGAAAATTCTCTTTTGCTGTACATAAGAAGAAACACAATATTCTCTACCAAATCTAGCTTCAACATCAGGAATGAAATGGTTAATAAACAGTTGCATGAATCTGTGATAATAAACCATATTCCTGTCATGATCTCTTGACCCAAGTTTAATACACATCTGATTTAAGATAATGTGACCAAAATTAATTAATCTGTTATAAAGCAAGCCATATGCAATATGTGATGTAACAGTAGTAATTTGTTGAAAAGAACTACATTTACCAGTAAAACATTTAGCAATTTGATCACAGAAGAAAGACCATTCTTTCCTAAGAAAAGATCTATTTAACTGGCTCATGTTATCTAGAGGTCCATCATAACCTAATTTAGATAACATAGTTCTCACATCATCATCAGATGGTACATTCTCAAAATTCGTACTAACAGGTAATCGAAGTACTGAGTTAACAACAGATTCTGTAAGATCAAATGAGTCTTGTCCTAAGTGTAGAACAATCTTACCTGATTGACTCTGAGTAGAGTCAATTACCTCAGCATTCTCCCAAGCTTGTGAAACAGCTACTTGATTAATTTGTGGAGATGCTGTCAACGCATAACTTAATGGTCCTTTCGCCATAAAGTCCATTATAGGGTGAAAATCAGTTGACACCCCTTCCTTGTTGGTGATAGCTGCAACATGATTGTTCATCATAAAATCAAAGTCACCAAACTTGAAAGCTACTGATTTGGGTAGTCTTCGTTGAGTTGCCATTTTGATCTAAAAAGAACTTAAGAAATCTTTGAAATTGATTAGTGATTTTGAGAACTTAAGAGTGTTTTTGCTTTAGAGAATGAAATTAGAGAAAGCAATTACACGATTAGAGTGTCAAAATAATTATATTTCAAAAATCCTTCAGACCCATTATCCCACGTTGACACGTAGGTTGACAGGTGTCAGTCCCTGAAAAATGTAGTTACCCACGACTTTTGGAAAATAAAATCCAAAAATAATTTCAAGTAAATAAATCAAGGTAAAATCAAGATAAAAATCAATACTGATCAGCTTCCTTTTCCTGATGTGATCTTCTCATCAGGATAATCACACGATTTAATGTGATTTCTGAATAAAAAGAATTACCAATCCTGATGTGAACACACTTGTATTCCTGATCAATATCATCCTGATTCCAGAGACTAAATGAAGTTTCCACATGGCATTTTCTTTTACCTGTAAAAGAAATAAATAAAATCTGAACAAAATCAATTGGTGAAATTCGTTTAATATTTCTTGAAAATACAAGAAATATAGTCACACATAATTATGACTGTCTGCATTTATATTTCCCAAGCGACTGTTCAGCTTTTCATGTCTTTCTATAAAAGAAACCGACGTCTTATGCCATTCTCCAAAACCTTTTCATTCTTTTCTCTTTCCATCATGACTTCCAACCCAAATCTTCATATGAACCTTAGCTTTTGGTTCATTACCACTGAGAAGTTCTTTACTCTTGATGATCAGGAGCAAGTAAACTATCTCTTAGAAAAGATGACTTTTCTCATTGAGTCAGATATGGTTGGTCTTAACCCAGATGATTTCCACGAATCTCCTCTAAAACATCTACTAGTTGGATACAATCCTCCTCTAATCTCTTCACACCTTGAGGATGAAGAATTTGGTGAAGAGTCTGAGGTTGATCTTGATGGAGATGCTATTCATCTTCTTCAATAAGCATGAAGATGAGTCAGCTGCTTTCATTCAAGTCGCCCAGACAAGAAATCCAATCTTGAGATGCTCTTTGTCCTGAAGTTGATCGTTGAGAATTGAAGCAGTAACAGCTTTAGACAAGAATAGAATTATCAGTAGTAGTTAGACAAAAAGAAGAATTGTATTTCATTTTCATGTATGTAATGCTTTTGATTAATGAAAATACAAGTTTTCTTAATATCTACTTGTCTATCGTTGTTTATTGACTGACATGAATAATGATATAAATTATCAGTATGCATGTAATAAAACTTGCTAACATAGACTTAACAAAACTCAGAATTGAACCACTAAATAACATGAACTTCAGAATTTGAAACAGTAAGACACACAAATTTCACAATCCTGATACTGACGATACAATCCTGATGTCAATACTGATGACGTCAGCATACTGATAGCAATCCTGATCTTGATGTTTTATTAATAAGTCTATCATACTAAAATTTATCAAGATAAAATGTTACAGCTTAAGCATTTAACAATCAAGTATAGATCCTGAAAAGGATATCAAGTCTATAAGCTGAAACAACATAGCTTGCTACTTGTGCAGATGTTAAAGATCTAAAAATTTAACATTCCTAACTCACTAACCAATCTAATGAATGTAGCCTCATCAAGTGGTTTAGTTAGAATATCTGCAAGCTATTTGTCAGTAGGAACAAAATGAAGTTCCACAGTACCATTTTCAATATGTTCTCTAATAAAATGATACCTGACATCAATGTGCTTAGTCCTTGAGTGTTGAACTGGATTTTCTACAATTTTGATAGCACTAGTATTATCACAAAACATAGGAATATTACTAAGTGTCATACCATAATCCATCAACTGATTTCTTATCCAAAGGAGTTGAGCACAACAACTGCCTGCTGCAATGTATTCAGCTTCTGCAGTTGAGGTTGAAACTGATTGCTGCTTCTTGCTTGCCCAAGAAATCAATCTATTTCCCAAGAATTGACATGTACCTGTAGTGCTTTTCCTGTCTATTTTACACCCTGCATAATCAGAGTCTGAATAGCCAATTAGGGAGAAATCAGATTCTCTTGGATACCACAAACCAAGATTTGGAGTTCCCTTGAGATATCTAAAAATTCTCTTCACAGTAATTAAATGAGATTCCTTAGGATCACTTTGGAATCTAGCACATAAACATGTAGAGAACATTATATCAGGTCTACTTGCAGTTAGATATAACAGTGAACCTATCATGCCTCTATAGCTAGTGTTATCAACACTCTTTCCCTCAGGATCAGAGTCTAGCTTAGTGGCTGTTGCCATGGGTGTCTTTGCAATTGCACAATTTTGAAAGTAAAACATTTTTAAAAGATCTTTGATATACTTTGACTGATTAATGAAAATACCAGTCTCAGTTTGTTTGACCTGCAAGCCTAAAAAGTAATTTAGTTCACCCATCATGCTCATCTGATACTTAGACTGCATAAGCTTGCTAAACTTAGCACATAGCTTTTCATTAGTAGAACCAAATATAATATCATCAATATAAACTTGAACTAAAAGCAAATCACCTTTTATCTTTCTAAAGAATAGAGTTTTGTCAATTGTACCTCTTGTGAAGCCATTTTCAAGAAGAAATTTAGACAAAGTCTCATACCATGCTCTTGGTGCCTGCTTTAGTCCATAGAGTGCCTTGTCAAGTTTGTAGACATGATTTGGAAACTTTGGATCAACAAAACCAGGTGGTTGCTCCACATACACTTCCTCATCAAGTTTGCCATTTAGAAAAGCACTTTTTACATCCATCTGGTATACTTTGAATTTTGAATGAGCTGCAAATGCAAGAAACATTCTGATTGCCTCCAATCTTGCTACAGGTGCAAAGGTTTCATCATAGTCAATTCCTTCTTCCTGAGAATAACCCTTGGCCACCAGTCTTGCTTTGTTTCTTACAATCATACCAGATTCATCTAGCTTGTTTCTGAAAACCCATTTAGCACCAACAATAGATCTATCTTTAGGTCTTGGTACCAGTTTCCAAACTTTGTTCCTCTCAAACTCATTCAATTCTTCCTGCATTGCTATTACCCAATCAGGATCCTGTAAGGCTTCTTCAACCTTCTTAGGTTCATTCTTTGAGAGAAAGCAACTGTACAAGCATTCATTTTGAATTGATCTTCTAGTTCGAACACCACTATTTGGATCACCAATAATCAAATCCTCATTATGATCCCTTGTCCATTTTCTAACAGGTGGTAGATTGCTCCTGCTAGACTCTCCCCCTAAGTTAGTGGTATCTCTTGTAGAAGAGTGTTCATTTCCTTCAAAAGCTCCCCCTTGATCAGTAGAATCAGTGGATTCAATACTGCTGCTAGTTTCTGATCTTCCTTCATTAGACTCTGAAGGATCAGTTCCTGATGAAGTAGACTCTGAACGACTAGTCTGATCCTGACCAGTACTGTGTTCTCCTTGATTGAATTGCTCCCCCTCAACTGTAGCATTCCTTTGAGAGGCAATAGAGATTTCCTCTAGAGAACCTTCATCATTGCTGGAGAGAATCTCAGAATACTTAAGATTTTCAAATTCCAGATTGTCATGGCTTTCATCAGTTTGCAAAATTACAAACTTCTTATCATCAAATGCAACATGAATTAATTCCATAACAATGTGAGTTCTGAGATTGTATACTTTGAAGGCCTTTGATGCTGAATATCCTAGAAAGATTGCTTCATCCGATTTGGCTTCAAATTTTCCAAGTTGTTCTGGATGAACTTTCAGGACATAGCATTTACATCCAAAGATGTGAAAGTATTTCACACTTGGTTTCTTTCCTTTGATCATCTCATAGGGAGTCTTACCATGAGAATTTACCAAGGTACAATTTTGAGTGAAACATGCAGTGTTGATAGCTTCTGCCCAGAAATAGGTTGGAAGCTTTGCATCTGCAAGCATGGTTCTTGCTGCCTCTATTAGAGTTCTGTTCTTTCTTTCTACTACACCATTCTGCTGAGGTGTTCCAGGTGCAGAAAACTGTTGAGTAATTCCATTGTCTGCACAATACTCCTCCATTATAGAATTCTTAAATTTTGTACCATTGTCACTTCTGAGCACTTTGACCTTGTACTCAGAGCTATTTTGAATATTCTTGACAAGTTCAATGATTTGCTTAGGAGCTTTATCCTTGTTGTGTAGAAAGAATACCCATGTGAATCTTGTGTAATCATCCACTATAACTAGAGCATATCTTTTCTTGTTGATAGACATAATGTTTACTGGACCAAATAAATCAAGATGCAGCATGTGAAATGGTTCAGTAATTGAATTTTCTGTCTTGCTCTTGAAAGTGGTTGTTCTTTGTTTTCCAAGCTGACAAGCATCACAAAGTCCATCTTGCACATAATTTGCATGAGGTAGGCCTCTCACCAGATGGTGCTTAACAAGTTGATTAAGCATCTTGAAATTGAGATGTGAGAGCTTCTTGTGCCAGTTCCAGCTTTCATCATTTGATGCCTTGCTGTAAAGACATCTGACAGTTCCTTTAGATGTGTCACTCAAACTGGCTTCATATATGTTACCATGTCTCTGACCAGTCAAAACAATGTCTCCATTCTTCATATTCAAGATTTTGCATCCTTTACTGTCAAAGATTGATTGGTAACCCTTATCACCCAGTTGACTTATGCTTAAAAGCGTGTGTTTCAAGCCTTCAACCAGTGCTACGTTTTCTATGATGACATTCCCCAAAATAATTGAGCCATATCCCAGAGTTTCTCCTTTGTTGCCATCTCCAAAGGATGTTACTGGGCCAGCTTTTCTCTCAAACTTTGTAAGCAGGGACTTCTTTCCAGTCATATGTCCAGAGCATCCACTGTCCAAGATAATTGAATGCTTCTTTCCAGTGCCCTGCAAACAAAAAGTAGCTAGTTAGAATTTTTTAGGACCCAACTTTGATTGGATCCTTTCTTACTAACTTTTGAACCAACAGGCTTTGAAGATTTTGCTTTTGATTTACCTGTTGCAGAGTCAACCTTAGACTTAGATTTCACAAACTATTTGTGACTAGGAGTTTCAGATTTCAGAGAATAATAGTCATAATACAGGTCATGATATTCCTTACACATATAAATGGAATGAAGTAAACTACCACAATGATAACAGGGTTCTTGTGGTTGGTATTGAATTCTCTGAGTCTTGGGAAATCTGGACTCAGTTTTCCAAGAAGGTTTTTTATTGCAGTCTAGGGCCAAATGATTATGATTTCCACATTTATAGCATTTCTTCCTAGGTGCATCAGGTACATTCTTGTAATTATTCTCTTTGTTAATACCTTCTTTTCCATTCCTATTTCTTCTGATCTTGCTAGACTCTGAAATACTTTCTAGTCTCTGTTTCAACTGAGACTTAGATAGAAAACCTATTTTGACATTCTTAAGTTTTTCTAACACTCTCTCATCTGAATTGCTATTGTTAATTCTTTTGTGCACAACTGGGGTACCTTTAGAATCAACAAATTTAACATGTTTAGGTTCAGAAACTATCTTCTTACCTTCAGACTTAGATGTGCTAGCTTCAATTTTACTATCATCATTGACAATAGCTACAGTATCTTCTTGCCTAGCCTTATCAAAACCTAAACCATTAACTTTACCAAGAATTTGATTTTCAATGATTTCTTGAGTCTTTTTACCAGAATTGTTAATGGTTTTAATCACATCTCTCCCTTCCTCTAGTTCTTTTCTGACATAGTGACTGTTTGGCATACCTTTTATTATGGGCTTATGGACTTATTTTCGGATAAAAATTTAATATTTTGATAATTTTTTTTATACAAGTATTTAATATATGTTTGAGATTCAAAAAGTTGCAAAAATAAGTTGGAAAATAAGTTGGAAAGTTAGAAATCTCTAACTTTGTCTTAAAATAAGTTGACTTATTCCGGAAAAAAGTTCCCCCAAACACCCCCATAGTCATAAGCCTCAAGGATAACACCATATTCATGCTTAGCTTTATCAGAACTTAACCTATATTCTTCCATTTGAATTAACTCTGATTCAAGAAAATTATTTCTACTAACTAATTCATCATTCTTAGCCTTAAGTTCATCTTTCTCCCTAGCAAGAATTTTGAAATTAGTCATAAGATTCTTAAACTCAACATGAATAGATCCAATATCATCAGAATCTAAGCTATCAAATGAATCAAGAGAGTGAAGTGATACCTTAACAGAAGATGAAGAAGTTTTCTTTGGAGATCCAGGCTTGTGACGCCCCCAGATCCGGGGTCGGGGATCTAGGCGCTCACGGTCCATTTTCCATTAATAACATACCTGTTCTTGCACATAATATATAAAACAGCCATCGACCCCACAATAAACTCACACCGCACACACACACACAGGTTAGAGTCTCAGAAACGTCACAACATTGATTAAGCAGAAATAAAAGTATCAGAGTTATTACAGACCGAATTAAATAGTATTTATGCTACCGGCAACACTTCGATATGAAGCGAAGTTGGCGGCTTGAAAGTTTGTTACGGTACACTGCCTTGCACAGGTCATACTGATAAATAAAACGAACTAACAAAAGTTGCCAACCAATCCGGCTAATGGGGCCTACCGGTGGAATCTCAACTGCTGGCTCGGGTCTAGTCACCTGCTTTCGGGCAGTCTGTCTGGGTCTTGCCATTTCGCTTAGCTGTTGTGTTTGTAAATTTGAAAACAAGCAAGAGTGAGCAACTATAGCTCAGCAAGAAATATATATATAAGGTAAGCAATATAACATTTCATATGATTAGCAGTTCTTAAACTCGTTTGTATCAACCAGATATAAAATCACTTGTCATTGTTGATAAATTCCGAAGGTGCTACAATACGTGCCCTTGTTTTCAAAATAAACTTGCAGTTCTAGATACTGCATAGAGTCAACATCTTTCTCATCAAAATAGAACACTATCAGCAACTTGGCACAAAAGCCTAAGAAGCAGTGTCAAAGCATTTTTCCAAAATGGAGGAATGGGACTTAAAGAAAAACATAAAACCTGACAGGGATTGACGATGATTAGTCGCCACATCCAAGTCCAATAATCCGCGGGTCTTCTCTACCGGTAGAAGGATAGAAACTACATCCGTAACTATCCCCGGGTGAAAACTACATCCGTAATCACCCTCGATGAAACCTACATCCGTAATCTTCCTTCGGCAACACCTGGGCCGGAATAATAATTGATGGACCGCCTGGCTCACGGCCGCTTACACATCCCGGGAATCGTTCGTCAACGGTTCCCACACCTGCCAGAGTCCCTTTTTCTTTTTCTTTTGAAAACTTGATTTTGATTGAAAACAGAGTAATTGAGGTCCGACATCAATCGACCGATGATTCTTGAAATCATACAAGAAACAGAACCTGACCAGGGGTTTTCGAAAATGTTTTGAGTTCGAAAGAGTTCGAGTTTGAAAGTACTAAATGTATCTTGGATTGACTTCATCTTTAAAATAATGAACAATAATTAATAAATAATATTTTAAGATTTAATATTAATAATTAATAAAATAATTATTCGATAAAATAAACTTTTAATCCAAGATAGGGTTTCGAGTATTTACGAAGATATGAAAATAATTACTTGAGTATACGATACTCCCCGAATGACCCTTCGGGTTTTCGCAATCTAGTTACGATATAATAATATACCGCTCCCCGGTCAATAGTATATACGGACCGCTACGACCTCTATTGCTAGAGTCGTTGTCCGAGGAAAACATTTCAATCTAAGTTCAAGGGGTACAAACATATATGTACTTATACAATCTCAATTGCATCAATACTTCGATAAACATAACATTTGATATGATTGAAAACTACAAACACAACAGTGAAAGTCCTTGTATATGTATAAGTTTTGAAAAGTAAACTTGCCTTGGTTTGGTTGGGGTGGTCGAGCGTGCGGAGTGGAACGATCTATACATAAGCAATAACCGCTCGTTAGTACCTTAATCAATATCTCTTTAATTACGGGGTTTTAGGGGGTACGAAATTAACTTAATGACTTCGTCTTATGACACTCTAGCCCCACTATAGGTTTATGTCATCACTCGATTACGCTCGTCACTTATTCGACTTAATTTAGTTACCATATCCGAGTCATGATCATTACCCCTAGAATTATACTCCACTTAACGACTTTTTCCCTTGCGCGAATTTTACTCTAGCATTTTTATAAAATTGAAAAATTCATATTTTAATCCAATTCTTTTTGGGTAGCCTTCACCACTGCATCCCTAACTTCTCAAATTTTTCCATGATCCCACATAAATTTTTAGGGGTTTAAACAAGGTTCACAAGGGGGTCACTTAGTGCAGTCCGGAATCCAGAAACACAATTTACTTCTCCGGCAATAACTTAAAATCTATACATCACCTAGTCATGAACCTTACATTTCCAGAAACTAAATTCAAATATCTTTCCAACAATATATGGTAGGACCTCAGGGGACAATATTTGGGGGTTCAAAACCATGTTACAAGACAGGTCAAGTTTCTGGGAAAAATTCAGCAAGCATGTTTCACTTAGATCAACCAATATTCTTAATTCCACAACACAACCAACATCTAATTCACTTAGTTCATGCTTTATAACATTCATGGAGATACATATACTATCCACAATCATAAAAATCACAATCACAACATCAAAACTCAAGATCCATATAATCCATCACTTGAACATCCAAGATTAACACAATATATACATGGATCTATCATTGAACATCATAAACACTACATGGCCAAAAGGGTTTATGATTTTTATACCTTCTGGAGTGCCTAGGAGCCTTGGGTAAGCCTTACTAAACTCAAGAACACCTTGAATGATCTCCTACAACCCTTATAATCCAAGATATAAAAGAAAAACTAAACATGGTTACTATTCACAATATCTATAACAATTAATATCTTGAAATTGAATGGATGAAAGGGCTTGAAACTCTTAGTATACCTTTCTTAGATGATGGTGAGAGCCTAGGAATTATGCCTTGATTTATGAGTGAGGAGAAATGGAGGAAGAAGAAATTTTTTCTTCTCCTTTTCGTCTTGGCCGAGAGCACTAGTTCAAGGGGGGGGGGAGAGCTTTTGTGTTTTTTGATTTTTGTTGTTTGGTTGAATAATTGATAAAGTAGTGATTGGGTGATACATATTGGTGTAAGTATATGCATGGTACTAACCTAGGTATGGCCTCATGTACTTCTTGTCTCCTCCTTGGAAAAAGCAATGTAACTAGTTACTATTCCTCTTCCATTTGGTTTAACTAGTTTGCTTCCTCCTAATTACTTGGTTGCATGGGACTTGCATGCAATACTACTCCTTGTATCATTATTCTTCCACCAATGCTTGACATTTAATCTTTAATTCGTATCGTATCCTAATTAATCTCTCGTAATAATATTTTGTCGCGTAGAGATTTCCCCAGTAATTCCTTAAGTACTTAATTGTGTAAATTCCTCGAATATCCATAATTCCTCGTCATAATCCTTAATAAATCTTTTAATACTCTAATCATTCTCAAATCCCAAGTTTTATAAATCTTACTAACAATAAGACTCTTGCCCTCAACAATCTTCTCTTTTATCTTACCTAGAGAATGTAACAACATAATTTCTCAGACAATCAATTCCATTAAACAACAGGGATGACTAGAAAGGTTCCAAATTGACAATGTCACATGATATTAAATAAAAGAAAATATTACAAAAATTAGGGTTCTTACAAGGCTTGTCTGAAGCACTTGCCATCAATGCAATGTTGTCATAATCCAATTCATCTTCAGAATCACTAGAGTCTGCCCAATCTTTCTGTGTGACCATGAGTGCATTACCCTTCCATGAATTCCTAGGCTACTTGCACTCACTAGCAAAGTGTCCAAGCTCACTGTAGTTAAAGCAATTGATCTTGGATTTATTAATCTTGATAATTGTACTTTTGCCTTTGTCACTCTTCTTCTCCTCTTTCTTCTGAAAAGAGCCTTTGCTAAATCTTCTCCTGTTGAATCTTCCTTTCTTGAAAGCTTTAGCAAACATAGCAAAGAGTTCTTGCCTCTCTGATTCAGAATCATTATCTTCAGAGTCTATATCTGTAGTATCTGACTCAGAACTTTCTTTGCTCTTCTTCTTCCTCAAGTCTCTTTCAGTAGATTCAGACTTTTCTTCTAGAAGCTTCTTTGATTCAGATTGAGCAGTGAGTGCAACAGTTTTCATCTTTCCTTCACTCCTGCTCTTTTTCTGCCGTCTGTCAAGTTCATAAGCTCTCAATTTTCGATAAACTGCTTCTAATGATATTTCATCCAGATCATTAGCTTTCTCAATTGCAGATATCTTCTCATTGTAGAAATCAGGAAGAGCTTTCATGAACTTCGTATTCATATCCTCCAAGTCATAATATTTACCATGCATGGCCATCTCATTGATGAGTTTAGTAAATCTATTAAAGGTGTCAGTAAGTGACTCACCAGACTTGGATTCAAAGTACTCATACTGTTGTATGAGAAGTGTCCTTATATTCTTCCTGACAGGCTTTGTTCCTTCACAGTGAACCTTTAGATTGTCCCATATCTCCTTAGCAGTCTTACAAGAGAGAACATAGTTAGTGAGAACAGAATCAAGACTGTTGAATAGTATGTTTCTCACTTTAGCATCCTTAAGAACGTTCTCCTTTTCCTTATCTGTCCATTCAGATTTAGGCTTCTCTGCTGTATGTTCTGGAACAACTTTTCCTTCGACAGTTGCTTGAGGAACAAGCCTTGTTGGAACAAAAGGCCCATCTCTGATTCTGTCAAGATAATCAGGATCTGTTGATTCCAGGTGATGCAACATCTTCACTTCCCATAGAGTATATTCGTTTCTCTTGAGCATAGGGATCTTAGTATTACCATCCTTGTAACCAGACATGATTGCAGATCTTTATGATTATTCGAAATCAACCTGCTCTGATACCAATTGTTAACTCGAATAACTTGTCGAAGGGGGGGTTGAATACAAGTTATATAATCGTGTCTGATTTTTTCTTGATTAGATGAACAAGAACAAATGAATGAATCAAACTTTGTTTGTATTAAAATAAATCAAATACAAACTCTACCAAAGGTGTATAATACCTTTAGCAGCTGCTGACAATACAAATCTCTCTCTCTCTGTTTGTTTCGAACTCTCGAATACAAACCTTATACAGAGCTTCACACGATATGCACTCTATATTTCTCAATTCCCTCTTTTTACAATAATATAGAGAGAGTATTTATAATGCTACCTATCAACTAATAACAGAATTATAATCTATCTATGACAATGTTCTGCCGTCCAGTTGATAGTTTCCATCAATAAAGAATTCGTTTCCTTCACGATATCTTCTTGCTTGTTTTTCAAAATAACGATCCTGTTTTATAGCACTTGCCAGTTTTTGTAGCATCCATAATGACATCATCAGTAACACGACTGATATCAGGATTTCCCATTACATCAGCATCTGATCATCCCATCAGAATTTGATCAGGATCTGACTTACTGTATCAGGATCTGCTCTTAGTTCCTGAAATGTAGTCTCTGATGCACTGTTCCTGACTAACCTCCACAGATTACTGTCTAACACATATATCCTATACAAAGTGCTAAATCCTTTATAAGATCAAGATATACAAGAAGTATTAGCAAAATTCTATTCTCAACATCACAACTTATGAATTATTCCTAACAGTTCCCATGGAAAGGTGGAAGCAATGACTTATGGAAAAAGACTGATAGATATATTTTTCTCCTTCAGTAGAGCTTAAGGGAGAATGCTTTCACCCAACAGTGATGGGAATGAGGTAGAAAAATTTGAGTTGGAATGTATCCAGAGAACATTCATCAACCTGGCATAGTTGCGGTGATCGAAACTCTTCTGCAATTTTATCTGCTTCATTAATATCTACATCAAGTTCTGGAAGTATTCCTTATGAATAAGAAATAGTGATTAGTTCGTCTTCCTAGAGAATTTTTGGATATGACGACTATGAAACCCGTCTGATTAACTATTAAAACACTACGTAAACAGCAAACGATGGTGATTCAGCAATAGACTACATTAATATAGTGGTGATTCTTCTGAGAAAGTAAATGACAACGCAAAGATAAAGATAGTGCTGCTATTGATAAGCTAAATGGCATGTTGATGAATGACAAGCAGGTTTATGTTAGTGTATTTCTGCGCAAACAAGATAGAGAATATGAGGTAGGAGATTCATGATGCTAAAGGTATTCCCGTGGAAAGAATTAATGAGATTTGGAGAGAAGGACAGTCGAGCCAAAAATTTATTTGGCCATCTGAGAGTTTAAAAGTGTTCGGAAGGTCACATTCGAGCCAGCTTTACCCCCAAAACTTATATCATGGTCGTAACGGGTTTCATGTGGCAAGGCTACGCCAGTAAAACGCAAGTGCTTGACAGAAGATAAGAGTACGAGCAGGTAGATATACGACCTGGTCTGACTTACGAAGAATAACCTGTGAAAAATCACGGATAGAAAGGAACAAGTGATGAGAAACAAGTTTTGGCAGAAATAGATTATATTGGATCTAAGTTAGAAAAACCGATAAGATTTATTTCGGAGGGTTTAAATTGGAATAATGTGATGATTATAGAGTAAATGTGACGGGATACCAATAAGGAGGTACCAAGTGCAAAAGATGTCTCAATAAAGAGATAACGGTGGAGGTAAATAACAGAAGTGAATAAGAATCAGATAATTAGCAGGATGTGATTGATAAAGAAAAGGCTAGGAAATCAACTATGGAATGTGAAGCAAGGAATGTTATGAATGGATTAATGAATGGGCTTTCTAATGAATTCTCGAGATGACCACTTAAGAGTGTTAGTATTATGAATATGAAAGAGCTAGTAGCGTGGCGTGGAATGCCAGTAACAATGATGTCAAGCGAGAAATCCAAGATTTAACCTGAGAGGTTGAAAGATTTTCCAAAATTAAGTGTTGCTAAGGTTGAACCAGAGGATAGGTCCATAGAATAATGGACAAAGCAACAAGATATGTTGACACGTGAGATTGCGATCAAATAGCATTGGATATAATTATGATTATTTTCTTCTTTGATGAACCTCAATAGTTCAGAGGTAAATTCTGAGTACGATATTTTACAATCAAGAAAACTTTCTATAATCCTTTAGAATTCTTTTCTTTTCTTCTCTCTTATTCATCTTCTTTATGAATTGAGAAGAACAACCCTTTAAGGAGGGGAGGTACTACTACGTGACTATCTCTCTGTGTGATAGAAGTCTAAGTGGAATACCATAACTTGTTTAATTGCTTGTCAAGTACTAAAGGCTAGCCCCCTTCGGTACTAACTATGCATAATAACAAATGTTCAATGATCATAGTGATCTCTCAATAAATCTTTCCACTTCTCTATATTGATCGATATTGCGAAGATTAAGGCGATCAGGAAACGCATAGTACGAGTGAGGTTATCTCCGAATTCGCAACACGATAGTGATACCAGAGCCACTACGGATATCAATAAGGATAATAGTATAGGACTGAGTAAGAGCATAACCCGGATAATGTGTTGTGCGAAAAATAGCAAGGTTGATGGAAGAAGGATAAAGTACGTATTGTAGCACCAGTAGATGTGCTGAGAAAGGGTAGAACGACTAAGAATTGACCGGGAAGTTGAAAGGTGAAACGACAGACAAACGACTCTTGTTTCCTACCTGATTCCGGGATGGAATCCTTTTAAGGAGGGGAGACTGTAAGAACCCCGATTTTTGGTTGGAATTGAAACTTTTATTATGGAATGGATATGGATTCAAATACTTATATGTCATGAAGAATGCTATTGATTGACAATCTAGATAAGAATTATCTATCTCCTAGGAAATTAAGAGTTGATAATTCCAAGGGGGAAGGTTATTCTTATGTCATCCAAATCGATATCTGTTATCAGTCCAGTGGTTCCGTAAAAGGGTTAAGGAACGATCGAAAGAGAACCAGGACATCTATATAACCCTAAAAGAATAATTAAAGAATAAGTGGTGAATAGTGATTTTGGTGGATTTATGAATATTATTAGACGTCGCTATAAAGAAGTACCCGGAGCGAAATTCTGAGTTCGTATTAGTGGTCCAGGGGGAAAAAGAGTGTATGTAAAAGCTGTCGGATTCTGAAAAATAGCACTTTTATTTTCCCCGAGATTTCCCTGGACACTGAAAGACTTAAGGGATTATTGAAAAGATTTAAGGAATATGGATTCAAGAATTATTAAAGAGAATTGAAAATGATGGTGTAAATATTATTAAGGTTTTCGGTAAAACCCTAACTAGAAACGATTGAGTTATTCCTACCAACGATCAATCAATTGAGTAATAACCGGACAAAGAAACAAATAGACGGCCAAGAGATGAGCGTGTGCAATTGGTGGAAAAAGAAAGATACAATTGACTTACATATAAGTCAACTAACAAAGGAGTGGTGTAAATGCACTTTTGCAAAAAAAGGATATGCATAATAAGAGCCATACACTTGTCACAAGATGTAGCATCAAGATTAGGCTATTGGATTATGATGTAATCACTTTAAGCTAGATATTATCTTAAGGCATTAGCTAGTAATTCATTTCAACCAAGCAAAAGAAATCAACCAAGAAAAACACTCCATTTTCTTCTTTTCTTGCAAACTCTCGGCCAAGAGCTAGAAAAGGGGGTTCCCACCATTGTTTGATCTCCAAATTTTGATGGTAATTACTAAATATCATAGCTTAGATCTCCTAGAAATCTTGGCCTTAAATTCATCTTTTACCATTTTCAAATAAATCATCAAAGGTGATGATGAATAGTGTTTCCATGAACTAATCTTGATTTTCTTGTTTCTTTGGTTGATCTAAGCAAACTTAAGCACTCTCAAGGATCATTCAAGGCTTAGTAAGTCTAGGACATACTCCAAGGAAGGTATAAACTTCAAGAACCCTAGTCTTTGTTTTGAGCTTTAATGGAGTTTTGGATAAGTTTTGGTGATAATGTTGTTATAAGCATGTTTACATGATTATGTAGTTAGTTTGTTTGATTTAAGAGATGTGATGAATATTATGATATAATATGATGTTCCTGGACTTATGAGATTAGTATTATGAATGTAAGATGTTTGGTATGCCCGGTGTAGCTTGGGTTGTTGATTACGATTTATGGAACGTCCGATTTATAACCATCGTAATGCCCGATTTTCGTTAACCTTAAGTAATCGTGTTTAACAGTAGCTATAATTCACTTTCCAGTTTCATGTTCTGCCATGGCAAGATAGATCATGTTATAAGGTTCGTTTTGATATAAAGATCATGTGAAACGGACTTACGGTTTAGGAATTTTGGCTGATTTACTGAAAGCCGTTCGAAACCGTAAGTACGAGTTCGTTATTAAAATTGACCCTTGGTAAAATACGTAAGTCAGTGGTGAATCATGGTAATTAAATACTAGAGATGAAAAGGAAGGTGTGAGAGAAAACAACATGTCAAACGGATCGTTTTCCAATTTTATAAAAATGTTTGAATCGAGGTTAAACGCGAACGAACCCCTAAAAGCGTACTTGGTTATAACTTTGGTAAAACACTTAGAAAATGGGCGATAAAACTCGAGGTATAATCTTGGTTCGTAAACGACCGACCTTAGAACTAACCTGACTTAAGTATATATCAAGTGTAAGTGTAACGACGAGCCGTAATAATGCACAAAAGAGTACACGAAAAGGGTGCCTAACGAGATACTTCAAAAATCGTGTTTCGACTTAAGTTAAGTTATAATTAGCTTTTTAAAAAGAAAAGTGTTACATTATTAATCTCTAATATTCTGATTGTTTATAGATCACCGAGCAGACCCAGAGCACACTACTCTACCCACACCCGACTACCATGCAAGTTTTAAATCCTTTTAAGGCTGTTGTTGTGACTATATATATGCTTTCTGTTATACATATGCCATGTCATGCATGCCTACTTCCAAGTTATATTGTTATACTTGTTCCATTATTATGGTTGGCTTATAGACTAGATGGGATATATCAGTTATAAGCCGGTTATTGCTAGTCCCTTAGAGAAGGGCATATATATCGTATTCGTTGAATATAGACCGGGAGTCAGTACTTCTTGATATATCGTAACTACTTTCGAGGGAAAATATTTAAGTAAATATTTTCCATTATTTACGTGACGAATAATATTTTGAATATTCGTTCGAGAGTATTTAATTAGCGATCATTACTTCAATTATTTATTTAAACGTTATCTATTCAATGAATATTATTTTTCAATATTCATTTAAAGTCGATTCATTTATCGAATATTATTTTGAATATTTTCTTAAAGCTTGGACTACTAAATGAATATTATTTGGATATTCATGTAGAATATTATTCATTAAATGAATATTACTTTTGAATATTCATTTAAGTTCCTATTTACTTAATGAATATTATTTTAAATATTCGTCTGAAGTTCTATTTATTTATCAAATATTATTTCAAATATTCCTTTCAAGTCTTAATATTAAATGAATATTATTTTGAATATTCATTTAAGTATTCATTTATTCAATAAATAATTTCTCTTTATTTATTCGAAGAGTTACCCTGAGAAATACTTCGATTAAAATATTCTTCCATACTTTTAAATATTCTTTAAATATTTCTGATTCGATATATATTCTTTGAATATTAATTCAACGCCTTGAAACAACTTCAATATTATTTATTCCTCTTCAAATGTTGTCTTCGACTTTCGATACTCTGAAATCTCTTCGGAGCCGTATTATTATTATATTATATCAAGAAAGGTTCTCAGATTTCATTCTTCATTGAGTCTATCTTCCAAATATAAGGGAACCTTACTTGAGGGATGCTATTTATCTTGTTGACTTCCCGGTCATAAATCTTTTGAAACTATTCTTTTACCTCGCAACTTGGTTGCTGTTTATCTATCAAATCCTGTGTACCTTCTCATCATTCGAGGGGTAAGAATGTTGGAACAAGTTGGTATCCATTAACAAGCAGTAGCTTGGGAAATATTGGTGAGTTTTCCTTTCCAACTAGATACGACTACTTTGTGGAGTCTTATCAACAAGTATTACACTTGGGGAAAGGGGTACGAACTTTATGTTTCAGAGTTACGGATGTTATACGAACTAGGAGCCACGTAAGTGGCCGAGTGGCACCGGTCCTACAATGGCCCAACCGTTGGCCGGGGGGTTCCAGAGGGCGGTTGACAAGTAAATCCGTCGATGCTTCCTTCTACATGTAGAGAACAAATGATGGGGAGCATAACATGCGACTGATCAACGTAAAATGTTATGGATCCTGGCGCGTCAATGCTCCGGTATTAGTTCATCTTTGAAATGTTGGAAATTTTCTGCAACACTATCGGTGTTGGCAGGTGAAAAAGTGATTGAATCTGGAATTGCAATATTTTCTGCAAGTTCCTCTTTTATGATAAATAATGCTATCTTGCCTATCTTCGACATGGCAGATATTTTCACAGAAGTATATTTTTTAGTTACCTTGTAACTTCATCGTTCATCTTATACTGGTACTATGTTCGTTATTGCATGGCATATGGATTCAAAGATATTTGAACTGTTACATATATTTTCACTATTCAGTTATATTATTGTTGGTGGGCTCTTGCTCACCCTTGCTTATTTATTATGACACAACAACAGCTAGGCAGAATGGCCCGCGTAAGGCGTACTCGGCGCAAGCAGGTTATCCCAACCAGAGGTCTACCCGCTGATTTCATCGCTGCCATTGCTGAGGTAGCATAGATAGGCAGCTTTGCTTTCCAGTTTAAGTATATGTATAACTAATATTAATCAACGGCAAGAACTTTAAAATTATGTTGTTACTCCTTTTGGATTGTAATAACTTTTATTCGCAAATCCTTTAATGCAAGACTTATTTCAATTTCATCTCTGGGACTATAACTATTATGTGTGTGTGTGTGTGTGTGATTGGATATTATTGTGGGGTCACTGCATGTTGTTTATTTATTTGGACTCAAGCCAAGTGTTATTCATGAAATTGAGGCAGTAACGACCCGATCCCTGACCCCGGATCTGGGAGTGTTACACATACACAAGGTCATTTTTCTAGAGGGAACCTTCTTATATATATATAGTTCCAGAGAGAAGCATTGATTTCACCATAGAATTTCATCAATAAATTAAAAAAAATTAAAATTTTTTTCTAATAATACTAACGACATATAAACATTATAAAGGATTTAACACATAAAATTTGAACAAAAAACTTGATTTGAATTTGATTCTACAGTGAAATCATTTTCGATAAATTTGATTCTATGGTAGGATTGCTTTGGATTATTTCATTAATTTTAATGGTTTTCCAAAAAAAAATTTGTGTAATTTCATTTTTAATTTCTTAATTAAGATTTATAATTATATTTCATACAAAAAAGATAATATATGTGTAACATCCTACATCCATTAAAATAGGAGTATTTGGGGCTTTTATAGATACTAGTGAACAACTAATGTGTACCAATTTGATAGCATTTTTGGACTGACCTGTGGTTGGTTCTTGGGTCCGGTATGCATTTGGTTGTGGGTTTGGATGTTATAAATGGTATCAAAGCTCTGCTTGGCCGGATGTGCAGAGGCACTGCTCAAGTTCCGAATGTGTGATTAGTTGCTTGAGAGAGAGAGAGAGAGAGAGAGAGAGAGAGAGAGAGAGAGGGGGGGGGGGGGAGGGAGGGAGAAGAGGATAACGGAGGAGGAGAAAGAGAAGAGTTGTCACAAAACTTGAGAGGAAAAATCATGTAATTGATGGGTTCTTGTGATTGAGTATTATGATACTAGAGACTTTTTGTGTTCCTAATCATTAAGGTTTAAGGTACAGATTTTGTGGTATTACTTTCGCCTTCGCATTATCTCACTTTTTTGTTGTTTTATATTTTTGTATAATTTGATTTTTTGTTAAATTCGTATCTGATTCGTTAATTGTCAGAATATTATGATTTTTGACTCATTGGAAAGATATTTCGATTATCTTCCTTTTTTGTTCTTTGTGTTTTCTGAAATTTAGCTTGTAAACATGTCAAAATCTGTTGTTTGTAAATCTGGTGTGTTAATTTGTGTTTGTACATTCTAACTTCGGTAATTCATAGTAAATCGGAAATTAATCCAAAAATTATGAGTAATATCATTCTGAAAAGGTCTTCTTGAACTCTGCATTTTTGTTCACATTACTCTTTCAAATTTTGTGATTTTGATGTCTTAAACATCAAAATACTTAACTGATCAAGGGCTATCTCTGCTCAGACAGCCCGCATTTGTTTTCTTTCTGAACTCGTTACTTCTCCATTTTTAACGAGCCTTACTATTCTAGAAAAGTCTCGGAATCCTCTACAAGTTCTGTGTTTAATCTTTTTCATTTGAGGTCATATTTATAGAGTAAATTGCCTTTCTTTGGGACTGGTCAGTTCTGATTTTTAGCTTGTATAGTCTATTTTCTTGGATATTTTGTTTTGTGATATTAGATCAACGTGTTTTCGAGTATTTGTGATATATGTATGATTTTGAGACATCATTCTGGAGTAAGTTATGTGTAAGTTATATGTAAGTTATTTTTGATTTTACTATGATATGGGAGATATTGTAAGACTCCGTCATGAGTGGAGAGAATCTCATGTTTATAAACAAACGTAAATTTGTTTATTCAATTGAGGGGCGGAGAATTCGGAGGGGATTGAGGGATGAAGATGAAGGTACGGCTGTTGCGTGGTGTTCGAATCGCAACAATTCAACACCACCGCCCACATCACCATCCTTCAACACTCACCACCAATCCTTCCTCTCACCTGCAGCAACACCAACCCACATCTTCTCCTCCGTTCCTTAACTCCACGCGCCTCCATTTCACTAACTGCCTGTAAACTCTTTTCCGCCTACACCACCGAACAACCCACCTCCTCTTACATTCTCCACCACTGTCCAGCCACCTCCGTTCTCCCCTTTCCCGTTTACCTCCAGCGCCAACAACACAACATCGCCCCACTCCTTCTGCAACAACAGCACCTCCACTCCCTTCTTCAACAGCCACCCACCACTCCACCCTCATTCCCCCCTTCTCCTCTCCTTCCACCACTGCATCACCATCTCCGCTGTTCTCCTCCTCTTCATTCAACAACAACATCACCAGTGCCCATTCTCCCTCTTCCCTTTCCCGTTCACCACCCACCTCCTTCTCCACCAGCCTTATCACCAATAACCTCCATCAGCCTCTGTTCACCCAATTCAACCCCCACCACTGACCTTCCTCCTTCACCAACGAACAAACATTCATCTCCCTTCGCGAGCCACCTCGACTTCAACTCCCGACATCACCACCTGCACAACCCAGCCCCTGCGACATCACTTATTGGGTGGGGCTGAGGAGGTGAACGGAGGAGGAGTATAGGAGGTAAAAGGGGGGGTCTTAGATATATATGTTATTTCTTATGTTTTTCTTTATGTTAATTGTAACACCCCCAGATCCGGGGTCAGGGATCGGGTCGTTACGGTCTCATAACTCATACAAAATACTTGACTTGAGTCCAAAATCAATAAGTAGCATGCTATGACCCCACAATAATATCCACTCACACACATACACACACAGTTATAGTCCCAGAGATGAAATTGAAATAAGTCTTACATAAAAGGGTTTGCGAATAAAAGTTATTACAATCCAAAAGGGTAACATCATAAGTTTAAAAGTTTTGCCGTTGATTACATTAATTATACATATAGTTAAACAGGAAACAAAAGCTGTCTAACTATGCTACCTCAGCAATGGCGGCTAGCATCTCAGCGGGGAGTCCGGTGGGTCGGGTAACCCGCTTGCGCCAAGTGCGCCTGATGCGAGCCATCTGTCCTAGCTGTTGTTGTGACATGATAAATAAGCAAGGGTGAACAATAGCCCACAAATAATAATATAACAGGACAGTGATATTATATAACAGTTCGAAGTATCATTATTTTCATATGCCATGCATTAACGAAGTTAGTGCCAGTATAATATAAAGGATGAAGTTACAAAGTAACTTAAAGTGTTTATTTTGTGGAAATATCTGCTAAGTCAAAATAAGCAAGATATTATCATTTATTATATAAAGAGGAACTTGCAAGGAAAATATTGCAATTCCAGTTATTAACATTTTTCGAAGTCCTACAACCTGAAAGAAGTCTCTTTGATACGTGTTGCGGAAGACACCGTCAACCTGAAAGAAGTCTCTTCGATACATGTTGCAGGGAGTTCCAAATTTGGGAGATGAACCAATACTGGAGTTATCACGCGCCAGCTGTCCCACTCCCTGATGATCAGTCGGGGATGGTACAGCCCAGTATAGTTTACTACCGGTAGAAGGAAGAACTGAAGGCTCCACTTGTAGATTGCCTTTAATAGTAACTCCCTGGCCAATGATTAGGCCTTGTGATGGACCGCGCGACTCGGCCTCTTACACATGACTCCTAGTTCGAATAAATCCACAGCATTGAAACGTAGAGTTTTTCCTCCCTTCCCCAAGTGAAATACTTGTTGATAAGACTCCACAAAGTAGTCGTATCTAGTTGGAAAGGAAAACTCACCAACATTTCCCAAGCTTTTGCTTGTTAATGGATATCAACATGTTCCAACAATTTTACCCCTCGAATGATGAGAAGGTACACACAGACTTAATGAGTCCGTAGCAACCAAGTTGCGAATGAAAAGGATATATTATGACCGGGAAGTCGACAAGATAAATAGCCTTTCTCAACTAAGGTTCCCTTATAATTTAAGAGATAGATTCGAGTGAAGAATGGAATCTTGAGGACCTTTCTTAATATAGTATTAATCGTATGACTCCGAAGAATTTTCAGAATGATCGAAGGTCGAAGACAACATTGGAAGAATAATAAACAACATTGAAGTTGTTTCCAAGTATTGAATAAATATTTATAGAATATTTATTGAGTCGGGAGTATTTAATGGATGAAAGAATATTTTTAATCAGAATATTTCTCAAAATAATCCTTGAAGGAATATTAAGACAATATTTATTGAATAAATAATTACTTAAATAAATATTAAAATATTATTCGTTTAATAAATAATTTTGAAAGGAATGTTTGGAATAATATTCGTTAAGTAAATAAGACTTCAAATTGATATTCAAAAATAATATTCATTTAATAATTAATAATTTAAATGAATATCCAAGTGATATTCATTTAATAAATCAAATCTTAAAGGAATATTCGAGAATAATATCCCCTTAATACACGATGTTCTAAATGAATGTCCGAATGATATTTATTTAATAATCGAAGATTTTACGGAAATATTTGAAATAATATTCGATAAATGGTTCGTCTTTGAATGAATATTGAAAAATAATATTCATTGAATAGATAACGTTCAAATAAATATTTGAAGTAATGATCGTTAATTAAATAATCTCGGACGAATATTCAAATAATATTCGTCAACCAAATAATGGAAATTATCTACTTAAATATTTCCCTCGAAAGTAATTACGATATATCAAGAAGTACTGACTCCCGGTCTATATTCAACAAATAGGATTCATATGCCCTTCTCTAAGGGTCTTAACAACATCCGGTTTATAATCGATATATTATCTATCTACTTATAAGCCAAAGAACAATCAGGGAACAAGTATATCAATATGACTTGAAAGTAGGCATGCATGCTATGGCATATGTATAACAGAAAGCATATATATTCACAACAACAGCCTAAAAAAGGAAAGTTGAAACTTGCCTGGTAATTGAGCACAAGTAGGGGTAGTGGTAGGGTATCCCGGGTCAGCTCAGCGATCTATAAATAGTCAAGAGATTAGAGGTTAATCGCTTAACACTTTTTAAAAAGGTTAAGTATTAACTTAAGTCGAAACATGTTTTCGAATTATCTCGTTATACCCCTTTTTAGTGTAACTCTTTTTATTACCAATACGATTCGACATTTGTTCGTCCTTAAGACATGTCATCGTACTCACATTTAGTGTATACTTAAGTCGTATAAGTTCTAAATTCGATCGATTACGAACCAAGATTATATCTCGAGTTTTATCGCTCGTTTTCTAAGTTATAACCAAAGTTATACTTTTAAGGGGTTCGTTCGCGTTTATCCTAGATTCAAACATTTTTATAAAATCGAAAAATGATCCGATTCACATGAGGTTTTCTCTCACACCTTCCTTTTTACCTCTAGTATTTAATTACCAAGATTCGCCACTGACTTACGTATTTTACGAGGGTTCAATTTCAGTTACGAATTCTCGGTTACGGTTTCGAACTACTTTTAGTAAACCGGCCGTAACTCCTAAACCGTAAGTCCGTTTCACACGTTCTTTATATCAAAACGAAGCTCATAACATAATCTATCTAATCATGGCAGAAAAAGTTTCTGGACAGTACGGTTGTGACACGAAAAATGTCATACAAAACATGGTATTGTAAAATCGGACATTATAACGGCTGTGTTTACTCGTTTTCCAAAGTTTTTTACACTTTATCACGATCACACCATGATCAAATCAACCACTCCAACACATGATAAACATCATGACTAGTCTAACAACATCTCATATCAACCATCTCATGGTTCATAAACCAAATCACAACCATAATCAACTAATAACATGGATCTAAGCATATCATAACATGCTAACACTAAATCATCCATAAAATCTCAAAATAACACCAAGGGTTTTCAAGTCTTATACCTTTCTTAGAGTATGATATAGCCTTACTAAGCCTTGTATGATCCTTAGGAGTGCTTAAGCTTGCTAGATTAACCATGAAAACAAGAAAAAAAAAACAAGTTAGATCTTGAAGAACACTATTCATGCTCCTCTTGTATGATTTATTTGAAAATGGAAACAAAGGAGTTTGGAGCTAAGATTTTGAGGAGATCATTTTTATGAAATGTAAGACTCACCTTAAAAATTACAAGATCAAACAATGGTGGGAAGGTTGATTTTGGATTTGGAATTTAAGGATGGGCCGAATGGAATGGTAAAGGGGGGGAGAGTGTTTTTGCTATGTTTCTTGTATTGGTTGCTTGGAATAATTGTTTAAAGTAATTTTGATAGATAATATCTCATCCAAGTGGTGTTAGTGGAGTGTGATGTAATGGATGATGATTTTTGTAGGACAAGTGTTGTGTTTTGCATGGTGGAAAGCTAACCAAGAGTTTTGATTTCTAAGTACTAGTTGAATCCTAATTAATCTAGTTACTTGCTAGTTACTAGATATTAATCACTTGCTCATGCATCTATCTTGCTTTCTCTGCTTGATTCTGTGTCCGGTTATTGCTCGTTTCGATTGATCGTTTGTAGGAATATTTCACGGATTTCTAATTAGGGTTTACCGGGAATCCTCTTAATATTAATACTATCATTCTCCATCTTTCTTTCTATCTTTCCAATTTATATTCCTTAAATCCATTCGTTAATTCCTTAAGTCTATCAGTGTCCAGGGAACTCTCGGAGAAAATAAAAGTGCGGTTTTTCAGAATCCGACAGCTTTTACATACACTTATTTTCCCCCTGGATCACTAATACGAACTCGGAAATCCGTTCCGAATACTTCTATATAGTGTCGTCTCATATTATTCTTACTTCCACCAAAAATACTATTCATTCTTTATTCTTTACTTATTCTCTTAGGGTTGTACAATTGTCTGTATTCTCTTTCGATCGTTCCTTAACCTTTTTACGGAACCACTGGATTAATCGTTATCGATCTGGATGACATGAGAATATTCTCCTGCTTGGAATTGTCATACCTTATTCCCCTAGGAGATAGATTATTCTTACCTAAGTTGTCAATCATTAGCATTCTTCAAGACATAGAAATAATAAAGTCGAATTCCATTTGTTCTTTCAAAATATCAACTATTACATTGTAGCCGTAACCACTATTCATTCTTACATCATCAAATAAATAAAAGTTTTAATTCTACCCAAAATCTGGGTTTTTACATTAATAACCCTAATTGGAGCAACCAACGTTGATTCTAGTCAGCAATCAATTAAACAGTTAACGGACTTGTTGACAGAAAGCGTTTAGTTTGACTACAGATAGCTTTGACGTCTTGTACGTTTTTAATTAGATAGTGACTTAAGTGAGTCAAAATTTTCTTTCATGATGATATTGATACATTTTGAACTAGAAAATGAGGACTTTGATATTTTTCCCATTTTTAATTTATGAATTGTAAGATATTGCATTTTGAGAAGTTGTATCGTTTTATTCGATTTTTATTGGATTTTAAAATTAATTGTATTTGTTGGGATGTTAAAATATGTATTTTTTGGTGGTTTTTTCTTGGACTCTATATAAGGTGGTTCTCTCTTGAGTGCATGATAATATTTTAGTTAATGGTTTAGATTTTTGGTATGATATAAAAAATATACTTGCCCGTAACCTATATTTTAAATTGTAAAGATAAGAACTTATACATTATTAATTATAAATAAGTAATATAATTTGAAGTTTTAACGGGACCTAAAGAAAATACTTAATTTGGATAAGATCTATGTTTCAATACTAGGTGTGATACATTTATATTTGTAATTATAAAAATAATATATATGTCGAATAATTATAAATGAGAAGACTGATTACAGAATCATGATATTGATAATTAAGTGGCATTATAATAATTTTATAGAGTCCCTCATTACAAAAATATTGTTGTTTATCATCAACCTCACCCTTTTTTTCAACACAATGATTTTTTGTTAAACCTCATCAATGATTTTCATGACACACTATTCTAAAGTATTTGCTAAAATATACCATATATTTCATTAATAGTAATATTTAGACCTACCATGAATATTTATGAATTAAATATTATAACAATATTATTTAAAAATATATATATGCATTAGAATTATACACTTATCTATACTTTATTATTATAAGCGGAATAGGGTATATTTGGTTGGTAGTTTGGTACACTCAATAGCAACCGTTGGATTGTGAGATAGATTAATTAGAACCATTGGATGTAATTGTAAAAGAATATTCTTTTTATAATATATAAAATATTCTTATAGGTTCAAGGTTCGAATCTCGTCAACAACATATTATTATTAAACATTTATATCATCTTGTAAACTACTCCTAGAAATTCAAGGTTCGATTCCCCCCAACAACATATTTTAGTTAAAAATTTATATAATCTATTTTCACCATATTATTATTAAACATTTATATTATAATATAAACTACTCCAAGAATTTCAAATACTTCAAATATTATCAAATACGTATTATTATCTTTTATTATCTTTTATAATTTATTTTTTTACTAATTAAAAATAAATGTTAAAATTATGAACCTATACTATATTATTATAAGCGGAATAGGATATATTTGGTTGGTAGTTTGGTACACTTTTTTGGTACACTCAATAGCAACCGTTGGATTTTGAGATAGATTAATGAGAACCGTTGGATGTAATGCTAGAAGAATATTTTTTTTTTATAATATATAAAATATTCTTATAGGTCCAAGGTTCGAATCTCGTCAACAACATATTATTATTAAACATTTGTTAGGATTTATGGGTGATAGCATAGACACAACTTAACTAGATTTCCCTGTACTTAGTTTTTCACTAAGTATAACATACTGTCACAGCCAGAGTGTGTTCTTGTGACCAAAATAGTTGCTGTAATTTAATAAGTACGTATCTTGGAAGAAGTTCATTCAATTGTTCAAGCCTCAAGATTACATCAGTTCGACAGCAAGAATAAATGTTACTGTCATAGCATTGACAGTAAGGTTACAAGAAGACAACATGTTGCAAGTCACGACAACAGACTCAATCTGACAGCAACATTGGCGGAAGCATGAGACAACAACATTCTCACAGTTTGATAGCAAGTCTGGAATTCCTGACAGCAACATTGGCGGGGATTCATACTGTCAACCAAGGAACATTCTCTTGACAGCAGACTTGGCGGTTAAAGTTACTGTCTCACCGAATTATTTGAATTGGGAATTTATCTCAGTCAAAACCGTGACAGTTTAGATGTTCAAGAAACAGATTTGCTGCAACTTGTCAAAGATTGTAGCAGACCTGCAAGACTACGACAGAAGCTTGAGAGATCACAAGACAAAGCTCGTCAATTCAAGAGTATGACAAATCCACATCTACTAGAATTGTATTAGCTTGAATTAGAAAGAATCTAGGTTGCTTTACATATTATGATAACTCTGTTTGTATAGCAATTTAGGAAAGTCATATGGGTGTGCAAATTGTAAGGAGCTACCACTTGAAAATGACAGCAGCTCCACAACCCATGTGATAGAGAAGTTAGAGCGAATTAATCTACATAGAGAATCGTCTCTCATTCTTTCTATGTATTCGTGAATTCATTTTCATTGTAATCACTCAAGAAACCGAAGCTTGAGAAAATACTTTTTCTAAAGGTTGTAGCAACACTTCGTAAAATAAATAAAACTTATTTTGTGAGAATATCTTGAGCTATCACTTGTGTTTGCATTTCGTATACTGATAGATTAGAATCTTTATTATTGTTGTTGAAGTAAAGATTTGAATATTGCATTCAACCCCCCTTTCTGCAATACTCCGGGACCAACAACTGGTATCAGAGCTAACAGATTGATATACTAATCTGAGATCATGACGAGTATACAGAAATCAAGTGGTATCAAGATTCCAGTATTTGATAAAGAGAACTACAACTTTTGGAAAAGAAAGACCTTGTTATTTATCAAAGCTGCACATCCACTGTACTTGGGAATCCTTGAGAATGGCCCCTTCATTCCTAAGAAAGAAGTAGCTGCTGCCACTGTGAATGATGAAGTAATTCCAGCTCACTGGGTTGCTAAGAGAACCTCAGAATACACAGAGTCTGAGAAAGAAAAGGTAGCCTTGGATGACTACTTACAACTCATCTTGCTTGACTCTCTCACATTGGACAAAGCCATGTATGAAAATGTTATGGGATGCTCATCTGCTAAAGAGATGTGGAGCAAGATAAAGTTGATGTGTGAAGGAACTGAAGAGGTCAGAGAAAATCAAAGACAAATTCTTGTGTCACAATATGAAGCCTTTATGGCTAAGCTTGGTGAAGAGCTCACTCACATGTTTGAAAGATTCAGTAAGCTAATTGCTGAATTACAAATTCATGGAAAGTTCTCTGACAAAAAGGAGATTAATGTCAAGTTTTTGCTCACTCTTCCTGAGCACCTTGAGCACAAAATCACTGCCATAAGAGAAAGGAGAAACTTGAATGATGTTTCTCTTGAGACTCTTTATGGTGTACTTAAGTCATATGAACTTGAACTCTTTCAAAAGAGAGCTATTCAAACTGGAGCCAAAGGAAAGATGGCAAACATGTCTGGTGCCCTTGTAGCTCATGAGCCACTTGTCTCTCTTCCAAGTGAATCCTCACAAAGTTCACAACCAACACAAGTACCATCTCTGAAGATTGAGGAGGTGTTGGATGATGAGGAGAAAGTGGTTCTACAGCTCAAAGATGTTGAAGATGAAGACTTCTATTCATTAGAAGAGATTGAAAGCATGGATAATCCAACCATGGCATATATGGCTAAAAGATTCAAGAATATAAAGTTCAAAAGAGATAAGCCATATAAGCCATAGGGTCAGACATTTAAGTTCAACAAGGGAAACTCTTCAAAAGCTGCTGGTGGTGCCACAAGAGGAGGATACAAGATAGGGATGGTGGATAGGTCAAAGTTCAGATGTTACAGCTGTAATGAGCTAGGTCATTTTGCCACAGAGTGCAAAAGGCCAAAACAGAATCAAAGAATGGTGAAAGGATCTGGAAGTCAGTTTAAAAGAAATCAAGAAAGATCCTATGTGGCTGAAGGAAAATGCTGGATGATTCTGATGATGAGGAAGAAAAAGAGTTTGTAAATCTAGCTCTCATGGCTAGATCTGATGAAGAAGCATCAAGCTCCTCAAATCAGGTACCATCTCTCATTTTACTTGATATGTCTAAAACTGAGTATAAGCAAACTATTGAAGAATTAAGTGCTGAGATGTTTAACATTCATGTTAGTTTATCTGCTGCTAATGAAGAAATGGCTAAGTTAACTAATCAGAATGAAACACTCAAATCTGAGAATGAAATGCTGTTGCTTAAAACCAGTCCATTAGATTCACTAGCTCAAGAAAATGAAAGACTAAAAAATGATGTTGTCTGTGCTAAGGAGATAGAAGAATTCTTAAGAAATCAAATTGCTGAAAATGAATTTAAGCTTAAGGCCTTTAGAAATTCTTCTAAGTTAGTTCAGGAATATCATGAGAATCACACTTAGAACCAAAAGGTTGGAATAGGTTTCGACTATGGTAGAAGGCCTAGAAAGGCAGCTGTGATTGATGATTGTTCAGATGGTGATGCTGTCAAACCTCACATTCTCAAGAGAGTTTGTAAACCTATTTTCAAAACTGTTCAAACTGATTTTGATGAGAATTCCTTGCTCATCAAACAAGAACTTCGTGATGAAGATAAGTGTATTGATAGCACATCTATTGAAGGGAAAGATACTGTCAAGATACCCCTGACAGAAACTTTACCAAGCAATCAGACAGAATGTTCTAAAGAAGCTGTCAACAAGGATAAGATATAAACTTTCAAAGATACTGTCAAGAGAGTACCTAGGACAGCAACCTCCAAATCTACTGTCAAGACAGCAGGTATGAAAGGTACTGTCAAGGGTAACTCGATAGCAACTTCAGGACATACTGTCAACACAGATGCCTACAAGTCTAAGAATAGGAATGGCAAGTTAGGAATTGATAAGAAAAATGGCTATGCTTATGTCAAGAATGCTCCTAGGAAGCTTTGCAATAATTGTGGCTCCTCCCAACATTTAACACATGTTTGTAAGAAACCAAATGAGAACAAGGTTAATGCAACCAAGGTTAAAGGTAACTTACACAGAGCTCCCATTATGCAAAGAACAATGAATGTTTGTAGTAACATTGACTGCATGCCATGAGTACATGTTTTAATCTGCCTATTCTGTCTACTGAAAAATGTTCCTATATGCAACTGTTGAGACTTCTGAGCCTGCCAATGTTGGTAAAAGGCAGCATCCACAAAGAAAAAGACCAAGTCTTATTCTATAACTGAGTGGGTAGCAAAAGAAGTCAAACAGGATGATTCAAGTGTTGATTCAAATGTGATTAACGATGATATAAAATGTTATACTGTAACTGCAGGACCCAACAAGGATTGGGTACCAGATGCAAATTAAATATCATCTGTTTTGCAGGGTAAGAAAAAGAAACAAGTCATGTGGATCATCAACAGTGGATGTTCTAGACTCATGACAGGTGATAAAGCCCTGCTATCAAATTATGTTAAGAAATCTGGTCCAATCATAACTTTTAGAGACAACAGCAAAGGTTATACAGTGGGATGTGGCTGTTTGGAAATTAGAAATGTTGTCATTGAAGATATTGCTCTTGTAGATGGATTTAAGCACAACCTACTCAGTGTCATCCAATTCAGTGACAGGGGATTTAAGGTTGATTTTGACATAATGGTTTGCAACATCTATCACAAGAAGAATGGAAGCCTTTCTTTGAAAGGAGTCGGGAAAGGAAGCTTGTTTGTTGCAGATCTAAACTCTGCTAAGAAAGACAAGGTTTACTGTTTCTACAGTAAGGCAATAGTTGGTGACAGCATGCTTTGGCACAAGAAACTCTCCCATCTCAGTTTCAAGACCATGAATATATTGATAAAGAAGGAATTGGTGAGAGGACTACCTCAGCAGGAATTCTGTCAAGAAGGACTGTGTGAGGACTGTCAAATTGGCAAACTGAAAAGATCTGTGCACAAGTCAAAGAAAATGAACACCAACACTGAGCCACTAAAGTTAATCCACATGGATCTTTCTGGTCCACTAAATGTTCAATCTCTAGCCAAAAAGAGATATGCACTGGTAATGGTGGATGACTACTCAAGGTACACTTAGGTAAAGTTCTTGGAAACCAAGGATGAAGCAGCACAAGAAATCATTGATCATATAAGGGTTCTTGACAGAACTCCAAATGCAAAAGTTCAAATTCTAAGAAGTGACAATGGTACTGAGTTCAGAAATTCAACTCTTAATAATTTCTGCAAAGATGAAGGCATTGTGCAACAATTCTCTGCTGCTAGAACACCACAGCAAAATGGTGTTGTAGAAAGAAAGAACAGGACTCTAATTGAAGCTTTTAGAACTATGTTGAATGATGCAAAGCTACCAACATACTTCTGGGCAGAAGCTATCAACAAAGCTTGTTACTCACAAAACAGAACCTTAATCAACAAGACTCATGGGAACACTCCTTACTATCTATTGACAGGAAAGAAACCTACTGTCAAATATTTTCATGTATTTGGGAGTAAGTGTTTCATGATGATAGACACCCATGAAAGGAAAGGAAAGTTTGATGCTAAAGCTTATGAAGGCTAGAAAGGATTGCCTATAGAGTCTATGTTATAGATCACAAAGTCATTGAAGAAAGTGTGAATGTCACATTTGATGAGACCAAGAAGATGGTCAAATGCAGCCTCTCAGATTTGAAAATCAAGGTTACTTGGAAAAAGAAGAAATTGTTGCTGAAGAACCTACTTGTACTCAGACTATTGAATTTGTAAGAGATGATGTCAACACCAATGATGCTAACCAAACTCGTGCTCAATCTCAGACAGTAACATCTAATCATCAGAATGAAAATGATTCTGGAGATAATGAAGAGCATGAAGGAGAAAATAACAGTGGTGGAGAATCAACCTCTCAAGGAGGAACTGGTCAAGCAGATCAAGATAGAAGCTTGCCAAGGACCACCAAGTGGAACAAGGATCATACTAATAATTTAATTATTGGTGATCCCACTACTGGTGTAAGGACAAGGAGAAATGTTTTTGTTGACAGCATGTTTTCCAGTTTTCTATCTCAAACAGAACCAAAGACAATTGATGAAGCATTGTTGGATTCTGATTGGGTGATAGCTATGCAAGAAGAGCTTAACCAATTTGAGAGAAACAATGTATGGAAGCTAGTCCCTAGACCAAAAGGGAAGTCAGTTGTTGACACGGAGTGGGTTTTCAGAAACAAATTGGATGAAAGTGGAAATGTGACAAGAAATAAGGCAAGGCTAGTAGCTAAAGGTTACTGTCAACAGGAAGGGATAGATTATGGTGAAACATTTGCACATGTTGCCAGACTTGAAGCCATTAGAATATTTCTAGCCAATGCTGTACACTGTAACTTCAAGGTGTTCCAAATGGATGTCAAAAGTGCCTTTCTCAATGGAGAGGTAGAGGAAGAAGTGTATGTTGAACAGCCACCTGGATTTGAGGATACTGAGTTGTATGACTTTGTCTACAAACTGTTCAAGGCACTCTATAGATTGAAGCAAGCCCCCAGAGCTTGGTATAAAACTCTCTCTACCTTTCTAATAGAGAATCAATTTACAAGAGGTGTAGTAGATAAGACATTATTCTACAAGCATCATGGCAAGGACATCATTCTGGTACATATATATGTTGATGACATAATCTTTGGTTCTACAAATGGAAAGCTGTGCGAGAAGTTTTCATCTCTCATGAGAAACAAATATGAGATGAATATGATGGGAGAACTGTCATTTTTCTTAGGTCTACAAATTCATCAAAAGGATGATTGAATCTTCATAAGTCAAGCTAAATATGTCAAGGAACTTCTCAAAAAGTTCAATTTGGAAGATGCATCACCTGCCAAGACACCTATCTCTACTGCAACCAAACTGGATTTGGATCCTAAAGGAAAGAAAGTGGACTCTAGCACTTACAGAGGCATGGTTGGATCTCTGCTATATCTAACTGCTAGCAGACCAGACATCATGTTTGCTACATGTCTCTGTGCAAGGTTTCAGGATGATCCAAAAGTGTCTCATCTAATTGCCATCAAAAGAATCTTTAGGTATCTGAAAGGCACTCCAAACTTAGGCCTTTGGTATCCTAAGGATACTGGATTTAAATTGATTGGATATTCAGATTCAGACTATGTTGGATGCAAGATTGACAGAAAAAGCACAACAGGTAGCTGTCAATTCCTTGGTGGTAGATTAGTGTCATGTTTTAGCAAGAAGCAGCATTATGTGTCCACATCAACTGCAGAAGCTGAGTATATTGCAGCTGGAAGTTGTTGTGCACAAATTCTTTGGATGAAAAATCAGCTATTGGATTATGGTCTAGAGTTATCCAACATCCCTATCTACTGTGATAACACTAGTGCCATAGCCATCTCAGATAATCCAGTTCAACACTCCAGGATAAAGCACAATGATATCAGACATTATTTCATTAGAGAGCATGTTGAAAAGGGAACCGTGAAGCTGGTTTATGTCCCCACGGATAAGCAACTTGCAGACATTTTCACAAAGCCATTGGATGAAGCAACCTTCAACAGGTTGGTAAGTGAATTGGGAATGCTAAATCTGGTATGTTAACTTACTATTTTTTACATTTTCAACGTGTTAGATGCAGCTCGTGACAGTAGCCTTCAATGTTGTTGTCATGAGAAGTTACTGTCTTATGTGCTACTTGCTTTGACAACATGTCTGCTATGACTATGCTAAAATTAAAATTACATATTTGCCATAATTTATGTAATTAGTAGTCACGTGACATTAACTTAAATCACATGGGTGCTAGGATAATTAGTCTTGTCATTTGAAATGACCGGGTTAATTATCAGTCTTTTTCTTGTAAAGTTAAATACTTTATTAAAAAGCGTATGGGAAGTTGTAGCGTCACTTAGTGTGCAATAAATAAGCCCGAGGCAAACCCTGTTTTCTTATAACACACTTAGTAACTCTAGAGATATGAGTAAGAGGAAGGCTACCGAGATCTCTACTTCCGAGAGCCCCAACTCAGCCAAGATCAAGGAGATGCCTGAGGAGAAGAAGGAGGCTGCTGCTAAGTATCCTTGGGATCCTTGGCTAGATAAGCTTCAGGCTTATCTGGACCAGAAGGGGATCTCCGAGGAGGAGGATGTGAAGCTAGTCATCAAGGAACTGCTAGAGGAAGCTCTGTTGGAGCTTAATAAGAATTAATGTTTTTTTTTATTTACTATGTAATATTTTTTTTAATGAAAAGACTATCATTTCATCTTCCTCAATGTTTATACTTGTTTCTCTACTTTATCCTCGTATCTTACTCATCTGTTGGGTTAATGCATGTGTGTATGTGTGTATGTGTGCCTTTAACGAATATGTGCCTAAATTGATTAAAATGCTAATTGGTAATTTTAATTTTAAGCAATGAGCAAAATCAATTTAAAACTTATGACAAAAATTATTTCCGCACAAGTTGCTGTCACGACATGTCTTGACAGCAAGTTTCCTCACAGCAAGGAAAAAGTTTCTGTCGTGAGAGTTTAAAAGATACTATCTCTAAATTGCTTAATGGTGACAGCACGTTCTCGTGCCAATGTTATTGTCAAGCGAAACATGCTGTCACACCTTCAAAGTTACTGACGAATTTGTTCTAGCGCATAGGTTACTGTTGATAAGCGGTGTTAAATATAATTGATGTGGTTAATATCAGTGTTTAGGTTTTACAGGGAAAAAAAGAGTTTAACTTGAAACTGGAAGCAGTCAGAGTTTAGTTAAACTCTGACAGTTGGAAGCTCGACAGAGTTTGCTAAACTCTGTCTGGAGAAGCGTTTGCTGGTCAGTAACAGAATTATTGAAGATAATTATGGAAGCGAATATCTTTGAAGATTGGATAGCTGTCAAAGAAGTCGTGCTGACTAGAAAAACGTGTAGCAATCGTAATTGATAATATTTGTATAGTTGATTTATAGGAGAATCAATTATCGATTGTATAGCAGCTGTATATTTTATAAATACAGTTAGGTTAACCCTAGAAGGGTATCGATCGTGTAACGCAATATCATTTCATTGTAACCTAAGCAGCTCTCTGTGATATTTTACATCACTGAGAGAGGAGTTAATTCCAAAACAGTTTTTAAAGTCTTTTAAGAACTAATTGTTATTTCGCTCATACTTAGTTGATTATAATTGTGTATTCGGCCTAACAATTGGTATCAGAGCTAATCTGTTAATTTAATACAGTTTAAGATCCACACACACACACAACTATAATCAATGGCAGAAATTCCTCCTCCAACAACAGGCTCTAGTGCTAAGAAGGCTCAACCTACAACTGTGAGCCGATATGAGATAATCAGGGTTCCTATTCTCAAGCCAGCAGAATACTCAACCTGGAAGGTGAAAATGGCTATGTTTCTGGAGGCTACAGATCCAGAATATCTTGACAGAATTTATGAAGGCCATCATAAGCCTACAAAATTATCTGTCGTTACTGCTGGACAGGAAGCTAAATCTATTCCAAAAGAGAAGAAAGATTTGACTCCTGAGGACATTTCATCCATTGCTAAGGATGCAAAGGTTAGACATCTGCTTCATAGTTCATTGGATAATGTTGTGTCTAACAAAGTGATCAATTGTAAAACTGTAAAAGAGATCTGGGATGCCCTGGAGGTTAGATGTCAGGGAACTGCTGCAATCAAGAAGAATAGAAGGAACATACTCACACAGGAGTATGAACACTTTGAGGCTAGATCTGAAGAATCAATGACAGAAACCTTTGACAGATTCTGTAAGCTACTCAATGATCTGTCACTGGTTAATAAAGAATATGATCTAGAAGATTCAAATCTCAAGTTTCTTCTTTCTCTACCTGAAAAGTTGGATGTTAAGACAACCACTATTAGAGACAACTATGATCTGGCTGACACTGATATTGATGAGATCTATGGGTTGCTCAAGACTCATGAACTGGAAATGGAATAGAGAGGCAGAAGATCAGGTAGGAAGTCAAAGTCTGTTGCTCTAAGAGTTGAAGAAAGACCCTCAAAGAAGGAAGCATCAAGGAAGAAAGCAAAAGGAAAAGCTTTGGTCATTCATTCTGAAAATGAGTCATCAAACTCTGATGTTGACTCAAACACAGATGGATCATCTGATTCTGAAGATGATGAGGAAATGATGCAAATGGCTGCTTTGATGGTAAAGACCTTCAAGAAGATGGGATTCAAGAACTTCAAGAAGGGGAAGAGATTCTCCAAGAATGATTCAAAGTCTGACAGGAAGAATTTCAGCAAATCTGAGAGAAAGGATACCAAATCTGGGAAGAGAGAAAAGTATGAGATTCAATGCTACAAGTGCAAGGAGATGGGCCACTATGCTCCTGAGTGCAAGAAGGGTAAAACTGAGAAGGCACTCTTCATTAAAGGCAGAGATTGGGCAGAGACCTCTGACTCAGATGAAGATGTGAACTATGCTCTCATGGCTACTACTGTTGATGAAGCTGAAGATTCTGAAAACAAGGTACCTCTGACAACCTATGCTTATAATACTGAGGATATCACTTAACTGAGAATCTATCTTAAAGCTTTACATATCAGTTATAGGGATCAGACTTTAGAGAATGAGAGAATTAAAACTGAAAATTCTGAACTTAAAGAAAGAAATAAGGTTGTAGAAGAGAAACTTGCTAACATGCAGCAAGTTCAAAAGGAGAGAGATGATGCTGTCTATCTTGAACAAGAGTTGTTAAGTAAGTATAAACAACTAGAATCTGAATTGGAGAAGGCAAATCACATTATTAAAACTTGGACTCACTCTGGAAAAGACACTCAAGAAGTTTTTCAATCTGACATTGTAGGTCTAGGTTATTCTGAGGAAGATGAACTTAGGTTTCAGAATACAGTCAAGATTAGACCACCTCTTCCACCTAAGAAATTTGGAACATTTGTTAATGGAATAAGTGAACCTAGGTTTGAATGTGGAAAAGAAGCTGTTAAGAAAGAACCAGTAAAAACTAGTGTTAAACAGGTTAATATTGGTTTAATGACAGATAAACAACTCAAGCATAAGCTTAAGGAGTTAAAATCTGTTTAGAAACAGAAAGTGTCTAGAAAGAACAGAAATGGCAGAGTATGCATCAGTTAAGGTAATTATCCAATGCTTGCTACTTTAGCTCCAAGAAAGACATGTCATAACTGTGGTAGCACTAACCATCTTGCTAGTTTTTGCAGGAAGAACAAAAATATTAATTCTTTACCTTCGAAGTCTGAAGTAAAGAAAGATAATGTTAGAACTAGACCACAGACTTTATGCAAACACTGTGGAAGTACTTGGCATTCAATTTATACTTGCAGGGATTATCATGCTATTTATCATAACTACTATGAACTTAAGCCCAATTTGAAATGGGTTAAGGTTAATTCTGCAAGTGTAAACTCTGATAAAGTTAGCTTAAACTCTGATAATGTAAATTCCGTTGCTAAAGCTAACAAAATTAAGAAAGCCAAAGGATCCAAGCAAGTCTGGATCCTTAAATCTAATCTTCAGTAATTGTTTGTGATTGCAGGGCATCAGGTAGAATATCCTAGTCGTGGACAGTGGATGTTCAGGACACATGACTGGAAATAAAGCCCTGCTATCAGAGTATGTGGAGAAGGCTGGCCCAAAAGTTTCCTATGGAGATGGCAACATATGACATACTCTGGGATATGGCAATATCAATATTGGAAGTGTCGTCATCACAAATGTAGCTCTGGTTCTAGGACTCAAGCATGATCTGCTATCTGTGAGTCAAATCCGTGAAAGAGATTTTCATGTTGATTTTCAACCTGAATACTGTGAGGTTATCAGCAAAACCACAGGAAAAGTTGTTTTAGTTGGACAAAGGCGCAACAATATCTATGAAGCAAGCTTGTTGACAAACTCTGATGGAAAAACTATGTTCCTGTCAACAAGAATGTCCAGTGAAGAGAGTTGGAAGTGGCATAAGAAACTCTCTCATTTGAATCTGAACAACATCAATGAGCTGATAAGAAAGGATCTTGTTAGAGGACTTCCAAATTCTCTGTTAAATGTTGATGGCCTGTGTGATTCCTGTCAAAGGGCCAAACAAAGGAAGTCATCTTTCAAGAGTAAGTCTGAATCTTCAATTGTTGATCCTTATCATCTTCTACATGTTGATCTCTTTGGACCAGTGAATGTCTTGTCAATTGGAAGAAAGAAATATGCTCTAGTCATTGTTGATGAACACACCAGATATACCTGGGTGTATTTTCTTGCAAAGAAGGATGAAACTGCATTAACTTTGATGGAGCATGTAAAGCTGCTGGACAAAGGATCAAAACACAAAGTCAAAATAATCAGGAGTGATAATGGAACTGAAGTCATGAATGCAACAATGGAAGAATTCTGCAAGAACAGAGGATTGAAACAAGAGTTTTCTGCACCTGGTACACCACATCAAAATGGTGTAGTTGAGAGGAAGAACGGAACCTTGATAGAAGCTGCCAGAACTATGCTTGATGAAGCAAAATTGCCAACCTATTTCTAGGCAGAAGCAGTTCAAACAGCCTGTTTTACTCAAAATGCCACACTAATCAACAAGCATGGAAAAACACCATATGAGATGGTGAGGGAAAAGAAGCCAAACCTGAAATATTTTCATATTTTTGGGTGCAAATGCTTTGTGTTGAAAACTCATCCTCAACAGTTGACTAAATTTTAGTTGAAAGCAGATGAAGGAATTTTTGTTGGCTATCCAGTGTCAACCAAGGCATTCAGAGTTTATAATCTGAGAACAAAGGTGATTATGGAATCTATTCATGTGTCATTTGATGACAAGAAAATAATTGGACTTGAAGATGTTGATGAACATGATCAGTTGCACTTCAAAAATGAAGATCTAATCTCTGATGAGATAAACTCTGATAAAACAAGTCCAACAAACTCTGTTGAAGCATACTCTGAACCTCTAATGGTAAACACTGAAGAAACTTCTCAGCCAGAACAAAGAGGAGAACCAGTTGAGGGGGAGCATGATCATAGTGATGACTCAAATTCTGATAGAGAATCAACTGAAAAATCTGGATCAATCTCTGATGACTCAAACTCTGATAGTTCAAAATCTGACAACTTAACCTCTGAGCGATCAAATTCAGGGGGAGCCTCAGAGAATGAAGAAAGGCAACAAGATGATCAAGAGAACATTGATCAAGAGGGAGGATCAACTGTTGACAGAAGTCACTTACCTTCAGCTAGGAAATGGACAAAATCTCATACACCTGATCTAATAATTGGAGATCCAGATGCAAAAGTCAGGACAAGAAGTGCTACAACAAATGAATGTCTGTTTCATGCATTTCTATCCAAATCTGAACCAAAGAAAGTGGAAGAAGCTCTTCAAGATGCTGATTGGATAACAGCAATGCAGGAGGAGTTAAATGAATTTGAGAGAAATGAAGTATGGACCCTTGTACCTAGACCAAAGAATAGACCTGTTGTTGGTACTAGATGGGTTTTTAGAAACAAAACTGACAGTGATGGGGTTGTTACAAGAAACAAGGCCAGACTTGTGGCCAAAGGCTATTCACAGCAAGAAGGCATAGACTATGATGAAACTTTTAGAAAGTGGGTTCAACAGAGGTACAATTGATAAAACACTGTTCTATTTTAACTATGGTGATGACTTGCTTTTAGTTCAGATATATGTTGATGACATAATCTTTGGGTCTACTAATGATAAACTCTGTTACCATGCTCTGTAAGTCATACACTGTTGACTGTTGGATAAACTCTGAGAAACTCTAATAATGTTTATGTCTGAACATAAACGCCGATGAAGAAAAACGCATGAAGCATGATTCTCAGTAATTAGTCATGAGTCCTTCTAAGTTATCTGTGATCTAATCTCAAACTGTGCAGAAAGTTAACACAGCATGATACTGTTTCATATTTATAGCATCTCTTAGTTTATTTATCCTAAACTCTGAGTCTATAAATACTGTGTGCATTGCCTCTCATGAATAATTTCTGATGTTGATGAGCTCTAAACTCTGTTAGTTATACACTGTTAAGTTAGATTTTGTTATTAGAATACCCCCAAAGCTTATGTATATAGACTGTTAGAACTCCTTTGAGATCATGTTTGTAACTAGGACGACCAAGGAATTTACTGGTATTTAGTAAAGGCTAAAATTCTCTAATTTTTAGTGACTAGTCGAAGACTAGGAAGATCCAGGAACTTGTGAAACTGACAAGGGCTAAAATTATAGGATTTTTGGTGACTAGTTCCAACCTCTGATTATTGGAGAAACCAAAAAACAAATAGGGGGGTATAAATTAATTAAATATTACTGTATATAATTTGTTTACTACAGAGTTTAGCATTCATCATACATTCAGTGTTTACAATGAGAGTTTGTGCATCCAGTGTTTACTGATTTACTTTATGGATTTTATGAAATATTAGATGCTCTAAATATTGATTTAGTAAACTCTGCTATACACACACTCATATTCACAATTGTGCAGTGTTTGAAAGGATTATGGTAATAAAGTTGGAGAATTGGTAAACACTGTTGGATTCTGTTGAGTACTCTAAGGTAGTATTTTATTTCAGACAAAGTATATACTTGGAGTACAAAGAGTTTTTGAAATTTGCATGTGATATGTGCCAACTGTTTATTGGTGTCAGACAGTTAAAGTGTATTGGTAATAGGAGAAAGAATAGCAGTAATAATATTCATTATTACTGCGCGTGTAAACGGTTGTTCCACTATTTACGTGACACGTGTCCCACTCACACACTTAACAAGAAATTGGTTGCGTGTTTAATGTCTAAAATGATTGGGTTTTTAATTTTCAATTACAGATCTAATCAAACTCGGTTCATTATTCACTTTTTCACTTTTACATCCACGAACACACAACTTTACACACAATTTCTCTGTTATTCTCACTTAAACATTTTCACAAACACTTTTCTACACATTCTCTTTTCTCACAATTTCTAAACTGTTCTAATGGCATCCAAGCCTTTTTTTGCTCAGGGATTATCGTTTGTTCCTAACAACTATGCAGCACCACTAAACACTGATAAAGCTCCAGAACTGTTTCATCTGATTCAGAACTTCCTAAGGGATTCTGAAATAGGTCAAGCTCTTGTTCAACCAACAAAACTCTCTGCCACGCAGATTGCTACCTTTTGGAACAACTCTGTCTATGATGATGGTGAAGAGAATGGGAATCCATCGATTATTTTTACTTATGAGGAGACAGAGTTTGTGATTACCTCGGTAACTGTTAGAGATACTATGGGCTTTGACACTCATACCTCATACGCTGTTGCTGGTGAGAATGAAATGAAGGAGATGTTACAGCAGCTGAGATTTTCTGATCCTTTAGACAAGCTTGGTAATGTTAAAAGGCCAGGGCTCAGGAAAGAGTGGAGCTTTTTCTTTGACTGCATCACTAGAGCGTTCGGAAAGAAAGTCACCAACTGGGATGCCATTCCCACTGACAGTCTTCAAATCGGGTATTCTCTTTGCAATGGAAGTAATTTTGATTTTGTTAGACTAGTTCTTATGAATCTAGGTGAAAAACTAGCAGAGTCTGATACAACTGTCTATTTCTCACATTTTTGTCAAAGTTTATTCTCTGCTTGTTTGCCTAATGTGGAAATTTCTGATGAGGATGTCATCCAACCCTTCCAAGTTCATAAGAGAATGTTCTCTGACTTGACCAACAAAGATGCAAACAAGGATCAAGTTCCAGAGTTTATTTTTCCACTTGCCCTCAGAAATTTCCTCAATCAACCACAGGAACCACAAGCACAAGCACCTGAACCTGCACTTGAACCTCCACAGCCAAATCCTGAACCTACAAACACTGAACCTCACGAAACCCTAAACACTGAACCTGCCTCTAAACCTACATCTACATCCACTCCATCTACTGTTGCTACTACTTCACAACCTCAACCTCAATCCCAAACACAAACTCAATCTCCACCTCAATCACAACCTCCATCTCAAATTCAACCTCAACAACAATCCAAACCAATTTCTAAGCCTAAGATACACAGGGCTATAAGACAACCAAGAAAGCAAAGAGCTAATAGGCCAAAAGATGATGAGGCTGAAGCTCATAGGTCCAAGAGAAGAAGGGTATTAATTGATGAATCTGATGATGAGATAGAAGCTCGGATTGAAGCTCCAGAGGATATCTCTAAGGAGACTCCTACTGTTGAGACAGAGGTTATCTTAGAACCTACTTTAGCAGAATCTGAACCAAGAATTGATGAACCTGTACTTGCTGAGGTTCAGATTGAAAATGATGCTAGAACTGAGTTACCTGAAATGGAAGAGTTTGATGAAAATTTCATGTCATTCTCTATTGAAGTTGAAGATCCTACTCCAACACCCATGGCTGCAAACTCTGCTGAAACTGGTGTTGCTGATCAACCTACTGTAGTGCTAGAAGAAACAGAGGTTGCATCTCACACAGAGTTATTCTCTGATGCACATCAAGTCTCTGACCATGGTGAGGAGATAGATCAGCCTGCCATAAACTCTGCTAATCAAGAAGAACAAGTTGCTCAAGAAGAACCTGTTCCTGAATTTAATGAAGAAACTGCCTCAGTTGCAGATGCAGATGATTCTGAAGATGATCTTTCTGAAAAAGTGAGTGCAGAAGCTGGATCTGCTCCAAATGTTGAAGTTCAGACTGATGGACTGAAAACAGGGGAAAAGACAGGCTTTGCTGGACCTTCTACAAAAGATATTGAAAATGCTTATCTGGCAAAACAAACTGCAGAGTGGTACAAAGAAGACTGCATCTTTCCTATTGGAAGAGCAGTTGATTTTCTCAAGGATAGTTCTAAGAATCCAGACATTCTGACATGCTTGTAAGGCACAGTGATTCAGGTTAAGGCCTTGAATCACAGATTTAATGAAAATCAGAAGTCAATTGTAGATCTGAGAAATGAAGTTGTACAAAGAGAGATGAGTCTACAGAGAGACAACAACAAGTTGTTTCAAACCCTCTCAAAGACTCAGGAGACTCTGATTCAGAGATTGGGAAAAGTTGAAGAAAATCCGACTTTGTTAGCTGACAAGATCGAATCCATTGCCAATTCTCTTGAGTTAATTACTTCAATCTTGATCCCTGATGATGTCAAAAAGGGGGAGAGAGTTGCTAGATTCAAGTGTAAGCAGCAGCCTCAAACTCAATCAAAGAAAGATTATCTTGATGATAAAGGAACTAATTCAGAGAGGAGGCTGAGATCAAAGTCTGGTGTTAATCTGAAAGCTGGCAAGTCTACAAAATCAAGTACAGCAGTGAATACAAATGTACAGAGTACTTCAAGGCAAAAGGATTTGTTATTCTCTGACAATCCATAAACTGATGAAGAGCTTGCTGCTAAGATTTTCTTTGAAGAGAATGCTGAGGGAGCTACCTTAGAAGATGTTCATGCTGAAGAATTACTCTTGCAAGAAGAGCATTTGAAAGCTATGAAATCTGGAAAGGCCAAGAAAAGTGCTAAAGCCCCAAGGCCTGTTCAAAAAGGGATAGTGATTAAAGAAAATCTTGCTGGTAGTCAAGAAGAAGAAGAAGGAAAATTGATAAGAAAATCATCACTTGATGCCAAGCTGAAGCTTAAAGGTATAATGGGTCAAGAAGACAAATGGAAAAAGGTAGATACAACCTCTGTTGCTACACATGTTGTAAGTGAACCTCTATTTGTTCAAAATAATCCATTGTCTGCTCAAATGCAAAGATTTTTCTCCAAGCCTACAATTCTTGTTCAAGCTCAGAAGAAAGGAGTTGGTACTTTTCAGCATGATAGAGCTTTCTTAGGAAAACCTCCTGGTAAGAACACATCTGGTTTGGGTTCTCACAAAGATGTCAGAATAAACAACAGTCCTAGAAATCCTTCATCACTTATTTCTCCTGGAGCTGGTATAATTCAAAAAAATTTAGACAAATTGGAGTCAGTTCAGCTGGTTCGTCAAAAGAGTTTGGATAAATACTTTTTACTGTACTTCATGGAGGATGGAACAGTGTATAGGGTGAATGAAGATGACATCAAGCTGAAGCTGTGTGAAGAACTTCAATATGTTCTGTACTTATTCAGGGTTACAAATCGAAGAATAGCAATTATTGCTGTTCTATAAGAGAATATATGAAGAAAGCCAAAGTACTTACTGGTTCAAAGACTACAGAAGAGTATGTTCCTAAGTACAGAGACTATCATGGAAATCTTGTTGAAATGAAGAGGAATAGTGCTCGACTGAAGACTGACTTGGGTATAACTGTGCTGGACTTCAATTCTGAATCAGAGAAAGCATATTTTATCAGGCTTGGAAATGAAATGAGGAAAAACAAAATTTATTCTCTGAGAGCTGCCATCTATCAAACTGGAGAAGATGATCCTAAGTTGAAAGAGATCAAGGAGATAATGCAAAGAGAGCTCGAGAATGCAGAAAGAAGACTGCTTATAGACTACCTTAGAATAACACCAGATATTGAGGAGGTTAGGTAGAAAAAGTCTGTAAGTAATTCTTATTTTCTGTAAATTTTGTTAAGTCAAGATTAAACTCTGCTTATTTGAATAAACACTGTGTTTGTATAAAATTGTTTTGACATCATCAATTACTGTTAACTTGTGCATTTTTACTAATGAACAAGTTGGGGGAGATTGTTAAATATAATTGATGTGGTTAATATCAGTATTTAAGTTTTACAGGGAAAAACAGAGTTTAACTTGAAACTGGAAGCAGTCAGAGTTTAGTTAAACTCTGACAGTTGGAAGCTCGACAGAGTTTGTTAAACTCTGTCTGGAGAAGCATTTGCTGGTCAGTAACAGAATTATTGAAGATAATTATGGAAGCAAATATCTTTGAAGATTGGATAGCTGTCAAAGAAGTCGTGCTGACTAGAAAAACGTGTAGCAATCGTAATTGATAATATTTGTATAGTTGATTTATAGGAGAATCAATTATCGATTGTATAGCAGCTGTATATTTTATAAATACAGTTATGTTAACCCTAGAAGGGTATCGATCGTGTAACGCAATATCATTTCATTGTAACCTAAGCAGCTCTCTGTGATATTTTACATCACTGAGAGAGGAGTTAATTCCAAAACAGTTTTTAAAGTCTTTTAAGAACTAATTGTTATTTCGCTCATACTTAATTGATTATAATTGTGTATTCGGCCTAACAAGTGGATTTCATATCCACTTGGAACACTTCGTTTCGGCTTAAATTGGTGACTTGACCTCAAGTAAGTCGTGTTTTTATGCATTTTTAGTGAGATTGTGCAGGGATACTATCTTGAAGCAAGGAGATGCTTTTGCAAGTTATATGGTGGATTTAAGCTTAAGAGTTGAAGAATGATAGCTTGCGAAAGAAACGGAAGAGAAAACGAAGAAAACAAAGAAAAAGCAAAATCTGGCAGAAACAGAGAGCGCGGGCGCGCGAGAGAGACAGCAGAGGGCACGGGCGTGCGCGGGCGCGCGGTGGACGGCTACCAGTTTTCCTGATTCAACTTAAAATCGGATTTTTTGGTATTTTCTTGGAGGACAAGACGCTGGGGTTATAAATACACCTCTAGACAACAGAAAGAGCACGTTTTACAGAAGAGAGACTTGGAGAAGGATTCACCGAAGATCGTGACAACAATCGGAGATATAGATCTACATCTTTTGTGTTCTTCTAATTAGGCGATACTTTGGGATGCTAGTTTTGGATTTGTTTTCTAAACTTTATTACTCTAGCACTCTCGTTATTATTCAGATCTTGTTTTATATCATGTTATCACTAGATCCCATGATGATGATCCGTTCGATTATGAACTAATCATTGTCATGGGATTCTAACGGATTTATTTACAGAGTTTAGTAGTTTGATCACTTTAAAGATTTGTGTGTGATGAATTATTGATTTCCTCGTATGGTTATACTTAATGCTTTTGGATGCGTAGCTAACATCTAAATTGTTAATTTCTATTGAAGCGACAGTGGATATAGAGATTTAGAACTTGCCATGCTAGCATAGGTTTGTGGATGTTTTGACATGCATGATTATCAGTGTAATTTTAACCATCTTATGCTGCCCTATGTGATCTCAATGGATAACTTGTGCTTAAACCGTTATGTTTTCAAATCTTATAGACATATAGGGTCTAAAAATAATTGGTGTCTACCCAGCTTCTATCTATTTTGTGGATGTTGAGTGGTATGGTATACGTATACTGAAAGGTAGCGTGTTTTAACTTCGTGTTATTCGATTAGTTGTCATAAGCATCACATACACTGATTAAAGGCTTCAACTCTAAACGAAGTATTTAATGAAGTTAGAATCCCATGTTTTATCTCTCATAAGTAATTCAGTTTTAATCACGTTAGTTAATTAATTCTTAGTACTGTTAAATTGCTTATTTGTTAATTTAGGTAATCAAAACCCAACTTTGATACTTGTCTTAGCAGTGAATAATAATCAGACATTGTTGCATAAGTTGCATAATCTGAAATATACCAGTCTTTGTGGAAACGAACTCTACTTAGTCTTATATTACTTGTGACTGCGTACGCTTTCGTGATTTAGTACGAACAAGTGTCGTTTAAGGCTAGTTAGTATCGTTTTATGCCGTTCAACGTCGTTTTAACATTGTTTAAATGTCGTTAAGGCTGATTAGTGCCGATTAGCATCGAATTAACATTGTCGTAAACTCGTCGGTCGCTCCACGCTTTACATAAAGACAATACTCGTGAAACACTAGTGTATAAAGATGAACCCTGACCCGAGTCTTGGAAAGGACCGTTAAAACTTCAAGGAAAACCTGATCAGTTTTCCTAGAAGTTGGGGGGCAAATGATATGGGCTAAAAGTAAGCCCTAAAGACACATTTAATGTGGCATTAATTAGACCCGGAATGGTCCAAACGTGGGGCCCACTAGATGGGCCCAAACCCTATTTATAATATTAATTTCGTAATTAATATTAAGGGTAAAAACAGCTCAGCAAATAAGAGTCAAACAAGGATATTACTCTTGCCTGACTTAGCCTCCAAGATACATATTTCAACATGGAAACTGATTCCTATAAGGAAGAGATCTAGAACCTTCCTCAAGGAAGACTTGTCCACCAAGATACAGGCTTTGCTGGACCTTCTGCAAAAGATATTGAAAATGCTTATCTGGCAAAACAAACTGCAGAGTGGTACAAAGAAGACTGCATCTTTCCTATTGGAAGAGCAGCTGATTTTCTCAAGGATAGTTCTAAGAAGATTTCAAATCCAGACATTCTGACATGCTTGTAAGGCACAGTGATTCAGGTTAAGGCCTTGAATCACAGATTTAATGAAAATCAGAAGTCAATTGTAGATCTGAGAAATGAAGTTGTACAAAGAGAGATGAGTCTACAGAGAGACAACAACAAGTTGTTTCAAACCCTCTCAAAGACTCAGGAGACTCTGATTCAGAGATTGGGAAAAGTTGAAGAAAATCCGACTTTGTTAGCTGACAAGATCGAATCCATTGCCAATTCTCTTGAGTTAATTACTTCAATCTTGATCCCTGATGATGTCAAAAAGGGGGAGAGAGTTGCTAGATTCAAGTGTAAGCAGCAGCCTCAAACTCAATCAAAGAAAGATTATCTTGATGATAAAGGAACTAATTCAGAGAGGAGGCTGAGATCAAAGTCTGGTGTTAATCTGAAAGCTGGCAAGTCTACAAAATCAAGTACAGCAGTGAATACAAATGTACAGAGTACTTCAAGGCAAAAGGATTTGTTATTCTCTGACAATCCATAAACTGATGAAGAGCTTGCTGCTAAGATTTTCTTTGAAGAGAATGCTGAGGGAGCTACCTTAGAAGATGTTCATGCTGAAGAATTACTCTTGCAAGAAGAGCATTTGAAAGCTATGAAATCTGGAAAGGCCAAGAAAAGTGCTAAAGCCCCAAGGCCTGTTCAAAAAGGGATAGTGATTAAAGAAAATCTTGCTGGTAGTCAAGAAGAAGAAGAAGGAAAATTGATAAGAAAATCATCACTTGATGCCAAGCTGAAGCTTAAAGGTATAATGGGTCAAGAAGACAAATGGAAAAAGGTAGATACAACCTCTGTTGCTACACATGTTGTAAGTGAACCTCTATTTGTTCAAAATAATCCATTGTCTGCTCAAATGCAAAGATTTTTCTCCAAGCCTACAATTCTTGTTCAAGCTCAGAAGAAAGGAGTTGGTACTTTTCAGCATGATAGAGCTTTCTTAGGAAAACCTCCTGGTAAGAACACATCTGGTTTGGGTTCTCACAAAGATGTCAGAATAAACAACAGTCCTAGAAATCCTTCATCACTTATTTCTCCTGGAGCTGGTATAATTCAAAAAAATTTAGACAAATTGGAGTCAGTTCAGCTGGTTCGTCAAAAGAGTTTGGATAAATACTTTTTACCGTACTTCATGGAGGATGGAACAGTGTATAGGGTGAATGAAGATGACATCAAGCTGAAGCTGTGTGAAGAACTTCAATATGTTCTGTACTTATTCAGGGTTACAAATCGAAGAATAGCAATTATTGCTGTTCTATAAGAGAATATATGAAGAAAGCCAAAGTACTTACTGGTTCAAAGACTACAGAAGAGTATGTTCCTAAGTACAGAGACTATCATGGAAATCTTGTTGAAATGAAGAGGAATAGTGCTCGACTGAAGACTGACTTGGGTATAACTGTGCTGGACTTCAATTCTGAATCAGAGAAAGCATATTTTATCAGGCTTGGAAATGAAATGAGGAAAAACAAAATTTATTCTCTGAGAGCTGCCATCTATCAAACTGGAGAAGATGATCCTAAGTTGAAAGAGATCAAGGAGATAATGCAAAGAGAGCTCGAGAATGCAGAAAGAAGACTGCTTATAGACTACCTTAGAATAACACCAGATATTGAGGAGGTTAGGTAGAAAAAGTCTGTAAGTAATTCTTATTTTCTGTAAATTTTGTTAAGTCAAGATTAAACTCTGCTTATTTGAATAAAACTGTGTTTGTATAAAATTGTTTTTGACATCATCAAGTACTGTTAACTTGTGCATTTTTACTAATGAACAAGTTGGGGGAGATTGTTAAATATAATTGATGTGGTTAATATCAGTATTTAAGTTTTACAGGGAAAAACAAAGTTTAACTTGAAACTGGAAGCAGTCAGAGTTTAGTTAAACTCTGACAGTTGGAAGCTCGACAGAGTTTGTTAAACTCTGTCTGGAGAAGCATTTGCTGGTCAGTAACAGAATTATTGAAGATAATTATGGAAGCAAATATCTTTGAAGATTGGATAGCTGTCAAAGAAGTCGTGCTGACTAGAAAAACGTGTAGCAATCGTAATTGATAATATTTGTATAGTTGATTTATAGGAGAATCAATTATCGATTGTATAGCAGCTGTATATTTTATAAATACAGTTATGTTAACCCTAGAAGGGTATCGATCGTGTAACGCAATATCATTTCATTGTAACCTAAGCAGCTCTCTGTGATATTTTACATCACTGAGAGAGGAGTTAATTCCAAAACAGTTTTAAAAGTCTTTTAAGAACTAATTGTTATTTCGCTCATACTTAATTGATTATAATTGTGTATTCGGCCTAACAAGTGGATTTCATATCCACTTGGAACACTTCGTTTCGGCTTAAATTGGTGACTTGACCTCAAGTAAGTCGTGTTTTTATGCATTTTTAGTGAGATTGTGCAGGGATACTATCTTGAAGCAAGGAGATGCTTTTGCAAGTTATATGGTGGATTTAAGCTTAAGAGTTGAAGAATGATAGCTTGCGAAAGAAACGGAAGAGAAACGAAGAAAACAAAGAAAAAGCAAAATCTGGCAGAAACAGTGAGCGCGGGCGCGCGAGAGAGACAGCAGAGGGCACGGGCGTGCGCGGGCGCGCGGTGGATGGCTACCAGTTTTCCTGATTCAACTTAAAATCGGATTTTTGGGTATTTTCTTAGAGGACAAGACGCTGGGGTTATAAATACACCTCTAGACAACAGAAAGAGCACGTTTTACAGAAGAGAGACTTGGAGAAGGATTCACCGAAGATCGTGACAACAATCGGAGATCTAGATCTACATCTTTTGTGTTCTTCTAATTAGGCGATACTTTGGGATGCTCATTTTGGATTTGTTTTCTAAACTTTATTACTCTAGCACTCTCGTTATTATTCAGATCTTGTTTTATATCATGTTATCACTAGATCCCATGATGATGATCCGTTCGATTATGAACTAATCATTGTCATGGGATTCTAACGGATTTATTTACAGAGTTTAGTAGTTTGATCACTTTAAAGATTTGTGTGTGATGAATTATTGATTTCCTCGTATGGTTATACTTAATGCTTTTGGATGCGTAGCTAACATCTAAATTGTTAATTTCTATTGAAGCGACAGTGGATATAGAGATTTAGAACTTGCCATGCTAGCATAGGTTTGTGGATGTTTTGACATGCATGATTATCAGTGTAATTTTAACCATCTTATGCTGCCCTATGTGATCTCAATGGATAACTTGTGCTTAAACCGTTATGTTTTCAAATCTTATAGACATATAGGGTCTAAAAATAATTGGTGTCTACCCAGCTTCTATCTATTTTGTGGATGTTGAGTGGTATGGTATACGTATACTGAAAGGTAGCGTGTTTTAACTTCGTGTTATTCGATTAGTTGTCATAAGCATCACATACACTGATTAAAGGCTTCAACTCTAAACGAAGTATTTAATGAAGTTAGAATCCCATGTTTTATCTCTCATAAGTAATTCAGTTTTAATCACGTTAGTTAATTAATTCTTAGTACTGTTAAATTGCTTATTTGTTAATTTAGTTAATCAAAACCCAACTTTGATACTTGTCTTAGCAGTGAATAATAATCAGACATTGTTGCATAAGTTGCATAATCTGAAATATACCAGTCTTTGTGGAAACGAACTCTACTTAGTCTTATATTACTTGTGACTGCGTACGCTTTCGTGATTTAGTACGAACAAGTGTCGTTTAAGGCTAGTTAGTATCGTTTTATGCCGTTCAACGTCGTTTAAACATTGTTTAAATGTCGTTAAGGCTGATTAGTGCCGATTAGCATCGAATTAACATTGTCGTAAACTCGTCGGTCGCTCCACGCTTTACATAAAGACAATACTCGTGAAACACTAGTGTATAAAGATGAACCCTGACCCGAGTCTTGGAAAGGACCGTTAAAACTTCAAGGAAAACCTGATCAGTTTTCCTAGAAGTTGGGGGGCAAATGATATGGGCTAAAAGTAAGCCCTAAAGACACATTTAATGTGGCATTAATTAGACCCGGAATGGTCCAAACGTGGGGCCCACTAGATGGGCCCAAACCCTATTTATAATATTAATTTCGTAATTAATATTAAGGGTAAAAATAGCTCAGCAAATAAGAGTCAAACAAGGATATTACTCTTGCCTGACTTAGCCTCCAAGATACATATTTCAACATGGAAACTGATTCCTATAAGGAAGAGATCTAGAACCTTCCTCAAGGAAGACTTGTCCACCAAGATACAGGCTTTGCTGGACCTTCTGCAAAAGATATTGAAAATGCTTATCTGGCAAAACAAACTGCAGAGTGGTACAAAGAAGACTGCATCTTTCCTATTGGAAGAGAAGCTGATTTTCTCAAGGATAGTTCTAAGAAGATTTCAAATCCAGACATTCTGACATGCTTGTAAGGCACAGTGATTCAGGTTAAGGCCTTGAATCACAGATTTAATGAAAATCAGAAGTCAATTGTAGATCTGAGAAATGAAGTTGTACAAAGAGAGATGAGTCTACAGAGAGACAACAACAAGTTGTTTCAAACCCTCTCAAAGACTCAGGAGACTCTGATTCAGAGATTGGGAAAAGTTGAAGAAAATCCGACTTTGTTAGCTGACAAGATCGAATCCATTGCCAATTCTCTTGAGTTAATTACTTCAATCTTGATCCCTGATGATGTCAAAAAGGGGGAGAGAGTTGCTAGATTCAAGTGTAAGCAGCAGCCTCAAACTCAATCAAAGAAAGATTATCTTGATGATAAAGGAACTAATTCAGAGAGGAGGCTGAGATCAAAGTCTGGTGTTAATCTGAAAGCTGGCAAGTCTACAAAATCAAGTACAGCAGTGAATACAAATGTACAGAGTACTTCAAGGCAAAAGGATTTGTTATTCTCTGACAATCCATAAACTGATGAAGAGCTTGCTGCTAAGATTTTCTTTGAAGAGAATGCTGAGGGAGCTACCTTAGAAGATGTTCATGCTGAAGAATTACTCTTGCAAGAAGAGCATTTGAAAGCTATGAAATCTGGAAAGGCCAAGAAAAGTGCTAAAGCCCCAAGGCCTGTTCAAAAAGGGATAGTGATTAAAGAAAATCTTGCTAGTAGTCAAGAAGAAGAAGAAGGAAAATTGATAAGAAAATCATCACTTGATGCCAAGCTGAAGCTTAAAGGTATAATGGGTCAAGAAGACAAATGGAAAAAGGTAGATACAACCTCTGTTGCTACACATGTTGTAAGTGAACCTCTATTTGTTCAAAATAATCCATTGTCTGCTCAAATGCAAAGATTTTTCTCCAAGCCTACAATTCTTGTTCAAGCTCAGAAGAAAGGAGTTGGTACTTTTCAGCATGATAGAGCTTTCTTAGGAAAACCTCCTGGTAAGAACACATCTGGTTTGGGTTCTCACAAAGATGTCAGAATAAACAACAGTCCTAGAAATCCTTCATCACTTATTTCTCCTGGAGCTGGTATAATTCAAGAAAATTTAGACAAACTGGAGTCAGTTCAGCTGGTTCGTCAAAAGAGTTTGGATAAATACTTTTTACTGTACTTCATGGAGGATGGAACAGTGTATAGGGTGAATGAAGATGACATCAAGCTGAAGCTGTGTGAAGAACTTCAATATGTTCTGTACTTATTCAGGGTTACAAATCGAAGAATAGCAATTATTGCTGTTCTATAAGAGAATATATGAAGAAAGCCAAAGTACTTACTGGTTCAAAGACTACAGAAGAGTATGTTCCTAAGTACAGAGACTATCATGGAAATCTTGTTGAAATGAAGAGGAATAGTGCTCGACTGAAGACTGACTTGGGTATAACTGTGCTGGACTTCAATTCTGAATCAGAGAAAGCATATTTTATCAGGCTTGGAAATGAAATGAGGAAAAACAAAATTTATTCTCTGAGAGCTGCCATCTATCAAACTGGAGAAGATGATCCTAAGTTGAAAGAGATCAAGGAGATAATGCAAAGAGAGCTCGAGAATGCAGAAAGAAGACTGCTTATAGACTACCTTAGAATAACACCAGATATTGAGGAGGTTAGGTAGAAAAAGTCTGTAAGTAATTCTTATTTTCTGTAATTTTGTTAAGTCAAGATTAAACTCTGCTTATTTGAATAAACACTGTGTTTGTATAAAATTGTTTTGACATCATCAATTACTGTTAACTTGTGCATTTTTACTAATGAACAAGTTGGGGGAGATTGTTAAATATAATTGATGTGGTTAATATCAGTATTTAAGTTTTACAGGGAAAAACAGAGTTTAACTTGAAACTGGAAGCAGTCAGAGTTTAGTTAAACTCTGACAGTTGGAAGCTCGACAGAGTTTGTTAAACTCTGTCTGGAGAAGCATTTGCTGGTCAGTAACAGAATTATTGAAGATAATTATGGAAGCAAATATCTTTGAAGATTGGATAGCTGTCAAAGAAGTCGTGCTGACTAGAAAAACGTGTAGCAATCGTAATTGATAATATTTGTATAGTTGATTTATAGGAGAATCAATTATCGATTGTATAGCAGCTGTATATTTTATAAATACAGTTATGTTAACCCTAGAAGGGTATCGATCGTGTAACGCAATATCATTTCATTGTAACCTAAGCAGCTCTCTGTGATATTTTACATCACTGAGAGAGGAGTTAATTCCAAAACAGTTTTTAAAGTCTTTTAAGAACTAATTGTTATTTCGCTCATACTTAATTGATTATAATTGTGTATTCGGCCTAACAAGTGGATTTCATATCCACTTGGAACACTTCGTTTCGGCTTAAATTGGTGACTTGACCTCAAGTAAGTCGTGTTTTTATGCATTTTTAGTGAGATTGTGCAGGGATACTATCTTGCAGCAAGGAGATGCTTTTGCAAGTTATATGGTGGATTTAAGCTTAAGAGTTGAAGAATGATAGCTTGCGAAAGAAACGGAAGAGAAAACGAAGAAAACAAAGAAAAAGCAAAATCTGGCAGAAACAGAGAGCGCGGGCGCGCGAGAGAGACAGCAGAGGGCACGGGCGTGCGCGGGCGCGCGGTGGACGGCTACCAGTTTTCCTGATTCAACTTAAAATCGGATTTTTGGGTATTTTCTTGGAGGACAAGACGCTGGGGTTATAAATACACCTCTAGACAACAGAAAGAGCACGTTTTACAGAAGAGAGACTTGGAGAAGGATTCACCGAAGATCGTGACAACAATCGGAGATCTAGATCTACATCTTTTGTGTTCTTCTAATTAGGCGATACTTTGGGATGCTCGTTTTGGATTTGTTTTCTAAACTTTATTACTCTAGTACTCTCGTTATTATTCAGATCTTGTTTTATATCATGTTATCACTAGATCCCATGATGATGATCCGTTCGATTATGAACTAATCATTGTCATGGGATTCTAACGGATTTATTTACAGAGTTTAGTAGTTTGATCACTTTAAAGATTTGTGTGTGATGAATTATTGATTTCCTCGTATGGTTATACTTAATGCTTTTGGATGCGTAGCTAACATCTAAATTGTTAATTTCTATTGAAGCGACAGTGGATATAGAGATTTAGAACTTGCCATGCTAGCATAGGTTTGTGGATGTTTTGACATGCATGATTATCAGTGTAATTTTAACCATCTTATGCTGCCCTATGTGATCTCAATGGATAACTTGTGCTTAAACCGTTATGTTTTCAAATCTTATAGACATATAGGGTCTAAAAATAATTGGTGTCTACCCAGCTTCTATCTATTTTGTGGATGTTAAGTGGTATGGTATACGTATACTGAAAGGTAGCGTGTTTTAACTTCGTGTTATTCGATTAGTTGTCATAAGCATCACATACACTGATTAAAGGCTTCAACTCTAAACGAAGTATTTAATGAAGTTAGAATCCCATGTTTTATCTCTCATAAGTAATTCATTTTTAATCACGTTAGTTAATTAATTCTTAGTACTGTTAAATTGCTTATTTGTTAATTTAGTTAATCAAAACCCAACTTTGATACTTGTCTTAGCAATGAATAATAATCAGACATTGTTGCATAAGTTGCATAATCTGAAATATACCAGTCTTTGTGGAAACGAACTCTACTTAGTCTTATATTACTTGTGACTGCGTACGCTTTCGTGATTTAGTACGAACAAGTTTTTGGCGCCGCTACCGGGAACTCGGTGTTTATTATAGTTTATGTGCTTGTCATCAGTGATCCTTAAAGTTCACTGACTCGGATTATTTTTCTTACTTATCTTGCTTTGTTCTGTGTGTTTCAGTTACTTGAGCGTGTATGCGAACACGTTCTCAATCTCGTAAGGATAAACAGGAAGAAGAAGAACGTGAAAAAATAGTACAGATGGGAGAACCAGCAGCAGCAACGAAAGCTTTGAAGGACTATTCTCAGCCGAAAATCAATGACATTCAGTCTAGCATTGTCAGACCAGCAATTGCAACTAATACCTTTGAAATCAATCCTGGCACGATTCAAATGGTACAGAATTCATTTCAGTTTGGGGGTGCTCCAACGGAAGATCCTAATATGCACATCCGGAACTTCAACAAGATCTGTGACACTTTCAAGTTCAACGGTGTGTCAGAAGATGCTGTGAAATTGAGAATTTTCCCATTCTCTCTGAGGGATAAGGCTAAGGCTGGTTACACTCTTTACCAGCCGGTTCTATTACGACATGGGAGGATCTTGCTCAGAAATTTCACACTAAATTCTTCCCCATGGCAAAAACAGCAGCAATCAAGAACTCTCTTACTCAATTTGCACAGCAATCGGGAGAATCTTTATGTGAAGCTTGGGAGCGCTACAAGGAGATGCTTAGAAAGTGTCCTCATCATGGAATGCCCGATTGGATGGTGATCAATGGTTTCTATAATGGGCTGGGAGCACAATCTAGACCATTGTTAGATGCAGCATCAGGTGGAGCTTTATGGGCAAAGAGCTACGAGGAAGCTTATGAGCTAATTGAGACGATGGCTGCTAATGAATATCAGAATCCATCTCAGAGACTACCACAAGGCAAAGTAGCAGGAATTCTGGAAGTGGATGCGGCTACAGCTATAGCAGCTCAGTTGAAGGCTTTGACTATGAAGGTGGATTCTCTGACTAACTATGGAGTTCAACAAGTGGCTAGTGTTTGTGAGCTTTGTGCAGGTGTACATGAGACGAATCAATTTGCCTTATCTAGTGAATCGGCGCAGTTTGTGAGCAACCTTCAGAGACCACCGCAGCCAGCTCCAGCCACCTATCATCCGAGCAACAGAAACCATCCTAATTTCAGCTGGAGCAATAATCAAGGTGGTATGCAACAACCACAACAGCCTTATCATCAATTTCAAGGTCAGCAATACGGAGCTAAGCCATTCAATCCTTCAGGTTATCAGCAGCAGTATGCTCCAAGGCAACAATTCCTGATACTCCTATGGTTTTGATGATCACATTCAGCAAGCCGATTGCTTGTAGTTTGATATAAAACATCATGTTATTTCTATGTTGTACTAACTTGGTTTTGAAGGGAAAAATAGCCTACTGATTGTTTAATCGGAATTTACAAACAGCAACCAATTTGGTGCTACAACAAAGACAGTCTGGCAAGCCAGTTGCACACAGTCACTTCACAAATAGCAAGCCATTTCCAACTGTCCAGAATCCTGAAGATAGAGATCAAGTTCGATTTCTTGGATTTATTTCAGGAAACTCAATTAGACACATTGTAAGGATTCTTTATGATATAATACGTGCATAATATATTATGGAGCTCAAATCTTTATCAAAACTGATTTTATATCAATTTCCTAAATAATAGGAGTTTGCCATTTTTAAAAGATTTCTTTCTTTAAAATCTCCTATACGCGTTTTATATCTATACAAACAGAAGGGTTATGTTTTCTTCGATTAATCTCTTCCAAACCCTCTGTTAAACGGTAACAAGAACGTTGCAAAATCTCTCTAACCAATTGAACGTTAGAAAATTGATTTCTAGACGTTTGAAATTGATTGATTGATTTTAGAACGTTGGTTGTAAAGCTTTATAAACCTTGTTCTTGTGTTCATTCATACTAATCAAGTCAGAAAATATTCAAGCACATAAAGAACACAAACAACTCAGTTTTTCATTGCTATATTCTTTCAATTTTCTCGAGCTCTTAATATATTACATACGTGCTATTCTTAGAGAGTTCATAGTTTTGAGTTGTATTCATTCTTGATTGTATTGTTCGATTTGTTCTTGATTGTATTGTTTGATTTGTATTCATTAGTTGTTGGACAGATTGGCTAGGGGACTAGGGTTTGGTGATCGTTGCTAGAGAAGTATACTTGGGAAGTATAGCTTAGAGGGCAAGTTCAGAAACAGGAGTTCAGCACGCCATTTGTCAACAGCTGGGTTAAAAGGGAGATATATTATTGTATCTTGTAATTGATTTATTTTGTTGATCAATAATATATTCTCTTACCAAGTTGGTAAGGGACCAGGACGTAGACCATAGGGGATTAGGGGTCGAACCTGGCTAAAAGTTTCTTGTGTTCTTTACTTTTCTGCACCTTACTGTTTCTGCTCTTTACTTTACTTACTGCTTGTGCATTCAGCTTACCATTTACATTCAGCTTACCATTTACATTCAGCGTACCATTTGTGTCTGCATAAATTGAAAATAGTAAGTTGTTTCTGGTAATTATTAAAATTGGACTTAGTTGAACATAGTTAGCCATTTACACCAATTCACCCCCCCTCTAGGTGTGCATTTTTAATTCCAACCTCCGGGATTTCAACAACAGCCTCATGCAAGTGCGGGGCAATCTTCTACTGAAAAATATGAATTGGAAGAATTGAGGTTGATGTGTAAAAGCCAAGCAGTTTCTATCAAAACCTTGGAGAATTAGATAGGTCAAATTGTTAATGCGTTGTTGAATAGGCCACAAGGAACTCTTTCTAGTGACACAGAGGCTAATCCAGGAAAGAGGGAAGTCAAAGAACAGGTGAAGGCAGTGACTTTGAGATCTGGAAAAGTTACAACCGATCAGAAATCAGCAGCTAAGGAAGATGAAGAAGTTCATAATCAGCAGGTTAAAAAATCTGCAGGACCAGAAATTGAAAAATCTGATTTGGTAGCTGATCAGTTGGATGGTGAAGTGGTAAAGAGCAAGATTTCTGTTAAAAAAGCTTCTCCGAAGCAGTCTACAAATACTAATCAGATCTACCATCCTCCTCCATATCCTAAAAGACTTCAGAAGCAGAAGTTAGACAAGTAGTTTGCCAAGTTTCTTGAGGTTTTCAAGAAATTGCATATCAACATACCTTTTGCGGAAGCTCTAGAACATATGCCGAGCTATGACAAGTTCATGAAGGGTATTCTATCACGGAAGTTGAAGCTCGAAGAATTGGAGACCGTGGCTTTGACAGAAGAATGTAGTGCTGTTCTGCAGCAAAAGTTTCCCCCTAAACTTAAAGATCCGTGAAGTTTCACCATACCGTGCACTATTGGCAACTTATCTTTCGATAATTGTTTGTGTGACTTGGGAGCTAGTATCAATATAATGCCTTTGTCTGTCTTCATGCAACTTGGTCTCCCTGATCCAAAATCTACAAACATCTCTTTACAGCCAGCCGATCGGTCGATCACGTATCCGAGAGGTATAGTGGAGGATGTCTTGGTCAAAGTTGATAAGCTCATCTTCCCTGCTAATTTTGTTATCCTAGACTTCGAGGAGGATAAGAAGATTCTCATCATCTTGGGAAGACCATTCTTGGCTACAGGGAGAACTTTGATCGATGTTCCAAAAGGAGAACTCACAATGAGGGTGCAAGACCAGAATGTCACGTTTAATGTGTTCAATGCAATGAAGTTTCCAACGGATGAAGAGGAATGTTTTAAGGTGGATCTGGTTGAGTCTGCAGTAAACACAGAAATTGAGCAATTGCTTAAGTCTGATCCCTTAAAGAGAGCCTTAATATGGGATTCTAATCTTGAAGATGAAGAAGGAGTAGAGCAACTTCAGCAGTTGAATGCATCCCCTTGGAAGAGGAAATTTGACATGCCATTCGAATCTCTTTGATTAGCAGAGCTTAAGAATTCTCAGGAGCGTCTTAAACCATCTATTGAAGAGGCTCCTACACTTGAACTCAAACCATTACCGGATCACTTGAGGTATGCTTTTCTAGGTGGTGCATATACATTACCTGTTATTATTGCTTCTAACCTGTCAGGTAGTGAAGAAGACAAGCTTTTGCAAATTCTAATAGAGTTCAAATCAGCAATTGGTTGGACCATAGCAGATATCAAGGGAATCAGCCCTTCTTATTGTATGCATAAAATTCTGCTTGAGGAAGGAAGTAAGCCTACTGTTGAATATCAGCGAAGACTCGATCCTATCATGAAAGATTTGGTGAAGAAGGAAATTCTTAAGTGGCTGGATGCAGGAATCATCTATCCTATCTCAAACAGTTCATGGGTGAGCCCGGTGCAATGTGTGCCTAAGAAAGGAGGCATGACAACGGTAGCCAATGAGAAGAATGAGCTTATCCCTACTCAAACAGTCACAGGGTGGAGAGTATGCATGGATTATTGGAAATTGAATAAAGCCACTATAAAAGATCATTTCCATCTTCCGTTCATTGATCATATGTTAGACAGGTTGGCTGGGGTAAGAACCCAGATTTTTGGTAAGAATTAAAACTTTTATTATGTAATGGAATATAAGTCCAGTGGTTCCGTAAAAGGGTTAAGGAACGCTCGGGAAAGCGTGAGAACATTTTTCTAATTATAAGGAATAAAGAGAGAATAAGTGATGAATATTGTTTTTGGTGGAAATAGAAATATTATTAGACGACACTATATAGGAGTACCCGAAACGGATTTATGAGTTTGTATTAATGATCCAAGTGGAAAAAGAGTGTATGTAAAAGTTATCGAATTCTGAAAAATAGCACTTTTATTTTCCCCGAGATTTCCCTGGACACTGAAAGACCTAAGGACTTATTAAAAAGATTTAAGGGATTTAAATTCAAGAATTATAAAGGAGGATTAAAGATGTGAGCAAAAATATTAAGAAGATTTCCGGTTAAACCCTAATTAGAAATCTTTGAGGTATTCCTCCGAACGATCAATGAATTGAGCAATAACCGGACAAAGAAACAAGCAGGGGATCAAGATGCATGCATGTGCTAGTGGAAAATATCTAGTAACCAAGTAGTTACAAGAGTAACTAGCACACTTAGCAAGCCAACCAAGTACTTAGCTTCATTACCACTAAAACCAACACTTGTCCACTTAGAATGCATCATCCATGACATACTACCTTATTAAGAATATTTTATATACACTTATTCATGCATCATCCATGAATATTTTATATACACTTATTTGAGGGTTAATCATGAGCAATATTTATATTAAGAATATTCTTGAACTATTTCTGGTTTAATAAATATTCTTTGAATATTTATTTAATTCTTTCAACCAGTTCTAAAATGAGATATTCTATTCAAAAATTTCCTTGATATTCAAATACTATGTAAATTATCTCTGAGTCATATTATTATTATTTTATCAAGGAAGGTTCTCAAAACTCCATTCTTCATTCGAATCTATCTTTTAAAATATAAAGGAACCTTGCTTGAGAGATGTTATTTCTTTGACTACCCGGTCATATACTTGTTAAACTACCTTTTCACTCATATCTTGATTCTTTTCAAACATCGATATGAGTCTTTTTGGTTACCTCCTCAACACTTGAGGGGTAAGATTGATGGAACAAGTTTATATCCATTAACAAGCATCAGCTTGGGAAATATTGGTGAATTTTCCTTTCCAATTAGATACGACTATTTTGTGGAGTCCTATCAACGAGTATTACACTTGGGGAAAGGAGGACAAACTTTACGTTTCAGAGTCATTGATTTATTCGAACTAGGAGTCGTGTGTAAGAGGCCGAGTCGCGCGGTCCATCACAAGGCCCAACCGTTGGCCAGGGAGTTACTATTTAGGGCGGTAGACAAGTAAATCTGTCAGTTCTTCCTTCTACCGATAGTAAACTATATTGGGCTATACCGTCTCCGACTGATCATCGGGGAGTGGGATAGCTGGCGCGTGATAACTCCAGTATTAGTTCATCTCCCGAATTGGGAATTTCCTACAACACGTATCGAAGAGACTTCTTTCAGGATGACAGGAAACCCCCGCAACACGTATCGAACAGACTTCTTTCAGGTTGACAGGAGTTTGAAAAATGTTCAAAACTGGGATTGCAATATTTTCCTGCAATTCCCTTCTTTTATGACATATGATGATGTCTTGCTTTTACCTTGCACAGCAGATATTTCTACAGAATATATGTTTTGAGTTACCTTGTAACTTCATCCTTTACCTTATACTGGCACTATGTTCATTAATGCATTGCATATGGTTTCAAAGATATTTTGAACTATTATATATTATTACTATTCAGTTACATATTATTCTTGGTGGGCTATTGCTCACCCTTGCTTTATTTATTATATCACAGCAACAACTAGATCTGATGGCCAGCGCAAGGCGCACTCGGTGCAAGCAGGGACAGCAGTCATAGGGTTGCCTACTAATGTCATGGACAGCGTTACTGAGGTAGAAGCAACTAGTAGGCTAGACTATCAGCTTTTGGTTTATCAGATGTATTTACTTATATGACATATGTAAATGGATGGCAAAAAGTATGTAACAGTTAAATTGTAATTCTTTCGGGTTGTAAGAACTCAACTTGTGATTAATAATACTCGTTAATTACTGTGATTTAATCTCTGGGACTATAACGGGTATGTTTTATGTTATGGTTTTGGGTCACATGGTTGTAATTTAATTTATGTTGATATTATGGATGGAAATTGAGACCGTGACGACCGAATCCCCGATCCCGGATCTGGGGCTGTTACAGAAATGGTATCAGAGCGTTATGTTATAAACCCCAGAGATGACGCGACGTTAAAACGATAAATTCACTAAGATAATAAGAACTCTTGCCAAGTTCATAGTCGGACTACTTAATGTAGTACTGGCATATAAAACCCTTATGGGAACTCTTAAATATCATGATAGTAACTTAGCTCGATATCGTATCGACGAATAAGGCGACGGACCTTGAGGCTTACGAGCAGCTGCACGAGGATGCTTTATTATATGTTGATGTTCGGCTTGAAGACTCGATAGAGTACCCTACTGAGGACCTGAAGGAGGTTCCAGCTAAGGAGGAGAATCCTGTTAAGGATAAAGAGGTTACCCTTGAGGAAATGAGGGTTGCAGCCAGAGAGACTATAAGAGTTAAAGTATAGTGCTCAGAGAAGTGAGTATAAAGAACTGAGATATTATTAAGAGATCTGAAGATGCATATTGAATTCATAGCCGGACTACCGGGTGTAGTACCAACAAGTAAAACGGACTGGAAAAATAACTTGAGATCTTATATGAGGATAGATAAGAATCCTTAGATACTTTCAGATTAATGAGAAAAGAGTTAGAATAATGCAAGACATCGATATAGGACAGGGAGCAGAGTCTCCAGGAGTAGTTGAGATAGAGGCAGCAAGTGCCATTTCATTTGGTAAATGAATTATTGGGAATGTTGATAAGATAATTCACCATGAAAAGGTAGATTTCATAAGTTATAATTATGAAGTCAAATTGAGATTGATGAGGTGGTTTATTCAAGGAAATGTTCATTTTATAAATGGATCAGCTTAGAAAGTAAGGACATTGGGAAGGGAAGGCATGATTGGATAAAGTTATAAAAGGAAGTAGTAAGCAAGACGATGATCTCAGAACCTACAAGAGGAAAAGACCAGTAAGTCTATGATAAACTTGTAATAAGACTACTGTCAGGGACTAAGTATAGGTTTATTTCAATACAGTGGAATAATGAACCAGTAACATTAGATGCGTGTGATTTTAAGGATTATTATTCTTTTCCTTGAACGGATTATAGTAATTACATTAAGTTTACTCAGACACTGAATCATAAATGGATCAAGTAATACGATCAGTGGTTAAGAGGTAATGGAGAATGTTTTAAGATGAAAACCTGAAAGAGCATGTATATGCCAAGTTCTCGAAGTAGGAATTCTGATAAAATGAAGTTCAGTTATTAGGACATGCGATCAAATAGCAAGTAGTGTCGGTTGACCCCGCCGAGTTAAAGGCAATTTCAATTGGGGAAGGCCAACCACCCCAGCAAAGGTGAGAAATTTCATAAGAATCACCAGGTATTACCAAAGATTTGTTCAGGATTTTACAAAGATTGCAATCCCGTAACCCAACTTATTTGTAAGAATAAGAAGTTGGAATGAACAGGAAAATGTGAGAAAATCTTCCTGAGCTAAAAAGGAAATTGGCGGCGACCCGGCGTTGGCATTGCCTAATGGAAGAAGGAAGACTTTGTGAAATATTATGATGCACCTCATATAGTTTTAGGTGGTATGCTTTTGCAGCTCGGCAGAGTAATTACGGATACATTCGGACAGCACGGTTCACCAGATTTGGATGGCCTTGATAGTGCCAATTTTGTGGAACGACTAACTCCGATGATAGTGTTCCTTCTAAAACTAGTGGTTAGGTAGACTGACATTTGATAGTATCGACTATTAGGACGTATATGTATCAGGAGGGTGTGGCATGTTTCAGTTTGAAATTTTTGATTTCCCTTCTATAGGATGTATATATTTAGTTCCTTCCAGTGGTTAAACTTCCGACTTTATGTCAATCATTCCGTTATTATAACTGCTTACGATTCCACCTGCTTGGATGCTCATAGAACTTTTCCTTAGGTTTTGAAATGGATCTTCTTAGTATAACCAGTGGGTGGATAGGTTAACCAAGATTTTCCTAATTCTGGAAAGAAATCCATCAAATTTTGGCAAACCTTGTCTTTCTGATTATTAGAGAATGTCATTAAGGAGAGTGAAAATCGGATCAAACCCTGTGGATTGGGTAAGGTAGCCGCTATATGGGTTGATGGACAGGCCCTGATTATTACAATTGATTGAAGAGATAAAACGGTGAAGTTGAGATTGGACGATAAGAAAGGAAATGTATCTAAGAACCAAAACGGACTGAGAAATTCCGGGATTGACTTAAATAAAAAGGCTATTATGCCAAGAGTGTTAAGTGTATGCAACACGTAGGATTGATAAGAGAATTTGAAAAGATAAAAATAAAGGAAAGGTGCCCGGATACGGTACCGAGAAGTCGATTGAGACATATATGGAGTAAAATTTTGAGAAGATCAGAAGGTATTGAGGAAGAGGGATGAACGAAGAATGGCAGTACTCAAGTTGAGTGACTATGCTACTCTGGTCCATAAGATTTGCGGTGTAAAGGAAAGCAGTGAACAAATACAAAAAGAAAAAGTTTAAGAGTATGCGGGAAAAAGCATATTGATAAGCGTAACCTACCCTAGATAAATTATCTTCGTTATGGACGAAGGAGGCACTCTGCCAAGCAATTGCTAGAAAAGTAATGCTATTAGCTAACCCCTAAACTCGCCTGTTTTAGTACGGCCAGCTGGGGCCATGTCACAAAGGATTATTAAGTGACTAAACCAGCAATATCAGGATAAAGCGGGGTTACTTTTAACCAAGAGCCGACCGCGAGAGCTTTTGGATATAAAGTGAGGTGATGCATGTGTATATGATTGACCAGATTCTGAGTAAGGATAAAAGTATGGTGATTTGAGACACATGATGTGGGGATATTATAAATACAATGGATATATTACAACTGAGACAGATGATCAAGCTAAGTGTATAGAAATGGCCAAAGATTGCTCAGTATGATACAGAAATTTTGTATGAAGCTAAAATCTTTGATAGAACCAATAGGTACTAAGAGATTCACGTTGAACTCGACCAATACCTTCCAGAACATCCTTGCTACCATTAACAAATTCTGTAAGAAAGATAGATAGACATATGTTATCTTTAGAAGGCCATGTAGACTGGCATTCGTTTGAAAGAAGAGGTTTGCGTTAAGCTACCTATAGATTATCAAGATGAGAATGATTGGAAAGAGACCATTATTAAAAATATAGGATTTGATTGTCAATTAAAGGATGTAAGTATTTCTTGAAAATCGAATTGAGGATAGAATATCCATAAATTAGGATGAACCTTGGAAATGCACAAAGGATGGCATTACCCTAATAAAGACATTATGAATTTGGATGATATAAGTTGGATTGACTAAGGCAACAACAACCTTTAAGGATTTATTTAAAGGAGTTTCGAAAAAGAACTAAGAGAAGAAATATCCTAGGTATGATTGGGAGTAACTGTGATAAAGTTCACACGGGTAGGTGGAAGCAAGACTTATGGAAAAAGACTGATCTATATTTTCTCTCCTTCAGCAGAGTTTAAAAGAGAATGTTCACCCAACAGTGATGAGAATGAGATAGAAAAAAATTTAAGTTGGAATAGACCAGACAACATTGATTACAAGAAACTATTATTATCAGGAAAGGCCAATTAGGTGGCCAACACTTTAAGTATAGAGGAGTAATTATGGATACTCATACCAAAGAAACAGAATAATATCAAGAAGAACCATGAAGGTCATAATGTGATGGAGGAATTTACGTTCGCTTTGATGATTGTGCAAGAAGCAACCATAAGAATAGTTTAAGTAAACATTCGATTCCTGATGTCGTGTTAAGCATATTACCTGCATTAGGAGGTCCTATTTTGTGGTAAACCAGGACCATGATACAAAATCGATTAAGTGAATCGTTAAGCTCCCAGTCTTATACGGAAGATATATGATTAATAATTTCATCAACCTGTCATAGCTGCGAGGCTTGAAGCTCTTCTGCGATTTTATTACTTCATGTATTATCTACGTCAAATTCAAGAAGTATTCCTTATGGATAGGGAATAGTGATTATTTTGTCTTCCTAGAGGATTTTGATCTGACAATTATGGAACCCGTAGGTTTAGCTATTAAAAGGCTACGTAAACGACAAACGATGGTGATTCAACAATGGACTACATTAACGTAGTGGTGATTCTTCTGAGAGCTTAATTGATAACGACTGTGGAGATGTTAGAATGGAAAACAGAAATAGATTGTATTGGATCTAAGTTAGAGAAATCATCGAGGTTTATTTCAGATGGTTTAATTTTGGAATAACGTGATGCTCGAAATAAATGATAATGCTATGAAGGTTCATAAAGAGATTATAGTCGAAATAGAAACAAGACGGCTGGTATAAATGAAATAGAGTTGAGGATCAATAAGGGAGTTAGATAAGCGGACTCTTGAGAAACCCCATCAATGAAGCAAGAAAAGTATGAAATTGACATGGCAAGTTATTGGATACAACAGAAAGTTGAAATTGAAAGCATAAATGACATACAGATTAACTCCTTAAGTTGGGAGAATTCGAGGAAATAGATTGATTGAGTGATAAGGAGACTCATGGATCGAGAAGTAAGAATTTAGATGGTTGAATAGAGGAAAGTTTGACCCAAAAAATGTGATGCTTATTGAGTAAATGTTACGGGATACCAGTAAGGAGGTGCCAAGTACAAAAGATGTCTCAATAATGAGATGACGGCGGAAATGAATAACAGAAATGAATAAGAATCAGATAACGAGAAGGATGTGATTGATAAAGAAAAGATTGGGAAAATGCTTATGGAATGTGAAACAAGGAATGTTATGAATGGATTGATGAATGGGCTTTCTATCAAACCCTCGGGATGACCTTCTGATAGTGTTAGTATTATGTATATGAAAGAGCTAGTAGCATGGCGTGGAATATTAGTAACAATGATGTCAAGCGAGAAATCTAAGATTTAACCTGAGAGTTGAAGGATTTCCAAAAGTGAGTGTTGCTAAGATTAAACAAGAGTATAGGTCCATAGAATGATGGACGGAGCAGTGAGGACATGTTGACACGTGAGAATTACGATAAAGTAGTATTTGATACGAATACGATTATTTTTCTTCTCTGATGAACCTCTATAGTTCAGAGGTCAATTCTAAGTATGATATTTTGCAATCATGAAAATTTTCTGTAATTCTTTGAAATACTTTTCTTCTCTTCTCTCCTATTAATCTTCTTTATGAACTGAGAAGAACAACCCTTTAAGGAGGGGAGGTACTGCTACGTGACTATCTGTCTGTGTGATAGAAGTCTAATTGGAATACCATAACTTATTTAATTGCTTGTCAAGTACTAAAGGCTGGCCCCCTTCTGTACTAACTATGCAATATAACAAGTGTTTATTGATCATAATGATCTTTCAATAAATCTTTCCACTTCTCTATATTGACCGAGATTGCGAAGATTAAAGCGATCAGGAAATGCATGGTGCGAGTGAGGTTACCTCCGAATTTGCAGCGCGATAGTGATACCAAAGTCACTGCAGACACAATAAGGATAATAGTATATGACTGAGTAAAAGCATAACCCGGATAGTGTGTTGTACGATAGGTAGCAAAGTTGATAAAAAAGGATAAAGTGTGTATTGTAGCACCAGTAGATGTGCTGAGAGAGGATTGAAATGTTTAAGGATCAACCGGGGAATTGGAAAGCGAAATGACAAACAAGTACCCAACTGTTTCCTACCTGATTCCGGGACGGAATCATTTTAAGGAGGGGAGACTGTAAGAACCCAAATTTTTGGTAAGAATTAAAACTTTTATTATGTAATGGAATATAAGTCCAGTGGTTCCGTAAAAGGGTTAAGGAACGCTCGGGAAAGCGCGAGAACATTTTTCAAATTATAAGGAATAAAGAGAGAATAAGTGATGAATAGTGTTTTTGGTGGAAATAGGAATATCATTAGACGACACTGGATTCTGAAAAATAGCACTTTTATTTTCCCCGAGATTTCCCTGGACACTGAAAGACCTAAGGACTTATTAAAAAGATTTAAGGGATTTAAATTCAAGAATTATAAAGGAGGATTAAAGATGTGAGCAAAAATATTAAGAAGATTTTCGGTAAAACCCTAATTAGAAATCTTCGAGGTATTCCTCCGAATGATCAATGAATTGAGCAATAACTAGACAAAGAAACAAGAAGGGGATCAAGATGCATGCATGTGCTAGTGGAAAATATCTAGTAACCAAGTCGTTACAAGAGTAACTAGCACACTTAGCAAGCCAACCAAGTACTTAGCTTCATTACCACTAAAACCAACACTTGTCCACTTAGAATGCATCATCCATGACATACTACCTTTAATAAAGCTACTTTATGGCCTCTATATTTTCTTAACACCACAATAATTCACATTAGATGAGATTAGGCCATGCAAAGTCAAGCAACTCCACCATTTCCTCTCTTTCCTCTCCATTCGGCCCTAGCATAAATTCAAGATCCAAAATCAACCTTCCACCCCTTGTTTGATCTACAAATTTTTATGGTAAGTCCTATATTTCATATAAATGATCTCCTAGAAATCTTAGCTTCAAACTCTATTGTTTCCATTTTCAAAAAAAAAATCATCAAAGTGGAGGATGAATAGTGATCTTCATGAACTAACTTGGATTTTCTTGATTTCTTTGATGATTTAAGCTATATTAAGGTGTTCTTAGGACTAGATCAAGGCTTGTTAGACTCATATACACACCAAGGAAGGTATAACTCTCTTGAAACCCTAGGCCTTATTTTAAGTATATGCATGATCTTGATGGTTTTTAGCATAGTTATGATATTAGTATGATTGTAAGCTTGTTAGCATGATCTTGTAGTTGATTTAGAGATATGATGAACTTGTTGGTAAATTGATATGTTTTGGACTTGTTAAGTTGATTATCATGTATGTAAGATGTATGGATGCCCGGTGTGGCTTGGTTTTGACAAAACGATTTTAGAAACGTTCGATTTATAGCCGTTATAATGCCGAAATTTCGTTAACCATTAAAATTCGTTCATAACAGTTGGTATAATTTTCTGACCTTGATGAATAGTTGACCCACACTTATAGAACTCGAGTCATAGATCGTTTTGGCGCAAGAATCGAAGCAAACGGACTTACGGTTTAGGAATTATGGCCGATTTACTAAAAATGGTTCGAAACCGTAAATGCAAATTTGTAATTTAAATTGAACCCCTTAACTCGAGTAATTCAGTGATGAATCTTGGTAATTAAATATTAGAGATCATAAGGAAGGTTTAAGAGAAGACCTCATGTTAAAAAGATCGTTTTTCAATTTTATAAAAATGTTCGAATCAAGGTTAAGTGCGAACGAACCCCTAAAAAGAACGAGTGGTTATAACTTTGGAAAATCACTTAGATAACGATCGATAAATCTCGAGGTATAATCTTTCGACCTTAGAACTTATATGGCTTAAGTACCTACCAAGTGTAAGTGTAATGACATACCTTAATAGCGAACCACTGTCGAGTCATAACGGTGTTAATAAGAGTTACACTAGAAAGGGTATCATGGGATAACTTGAAAACGTGTTTCGACTTAAGTTAAGTTTATACTTAGCCTTTTAAAAAGTGTTAAGTGATTAATCTCGAATACTTTGATTGTTTATAGATCACCGAGCAGACCCAGGACACGCTACCCCTACCCGACTACCAGGCAAGTTTCCAATACTTTGGAACTGTTGTTGTGATAATATATATATCGGTTGTTTTCTGATACATATGCCATAGCATGCATGTCTACTTTCAAGTCTATTGCAATACTTGTTCCCCGATTGATGTTGGCTTATAAGTTAGATAAAAGATATACTAATTATACGCCGGATATTGCTAAGACCCTTAGTGAAAGGCATATGATCTCATTCTTTTAATAAAGATCGGAAGTCTATATTTTGTAATATAGATATAGTAATGGAAACCCGGAGGGATTCCGTGACAGATTATTTGAGGGATGTTATTTATGAACGTTATTTATATTTCCATAAGTATTAAGTACTTGGAAATTATTCGAGGAATGTTATTTGAATACTCATTCGAGAAGTATTATATTAATATTATTTTGAATATTCATTCGAGTTTATTTATTTAATGAATATTATTTCGAATATTCATTTGAGTTTAATTGTTTATTTTATATTATTTTCGAATATTCATTTGAGCTTACTTACTTAATGCATATTATCTTGGATATTCATTTAAGGTTTTAATTATTTTCTTGGATAATATTTTGAATATTTATTCGAGGAATTATTTATTTAGTGAATATTTTATATACACTTATTCGAGGGTTAATCATGAGCAATATTTATGTTAAGAATATTCTTGAACTATTTCTGGTTTAATAAATATTCTTTGAATATTTATTTAATTCTTTCAACCAGTTCTAAAATGAGATATTCTATTCAAAAATTTCCTTGATATTCAAATACTATGTAAATTATCTCTGAGTCATATTATTATTATTTTATCAAGGAAGGTTCTCAAAACTCCATTCTTCATTCGAATCTATCTTTTAAAATATAAGGGAATCTTGCTTGAGAGATGTTATTTCTTTGACTACCCGGTCATATACTTGTTAAACTACCTTTTCCCTCACATCTTGATTCTTTTCAAACATCGATATAAGTCTTTTTGGTTACCTCCTCAACACTCGAGAGGTAAGATTGATGGAACAAGTTTATATCCATTAACAAGCATCAGCTTGGGAAATATTGGTTAATTTTCCTTTCCAATTAGATACGACTACTTTGTGGAGTCCTATCAATGAGTATTACACTTGGGGAAAGGAGGACGAACTTTACGTTTCAGAGTCATGGATTTATTCGAACTAGGAGTCGTGTGTAAGAGGTCGAGTCACGCGGTCCATCACAAGGCCCAACCGTTAGCCAGGGAGTTACTATTTATGGTGGTAGACAAGTAAATTCGTCAGTTCTTCCTTCTACCGATAGTAAACTATATTGGGTTGTACCATCTCCGACTGATCATCGGGGAGTGGGATAGCTGGCACATGATAACTCCAGTATTAGTTCATCTCCCGAATTGGTAATTTTCTGCAACACGTATCGAAGAGACTTCTTTCAGGTTGACAGGCATCCTTCGTAACACGTATCGAAGAGACTTCTTTCAGGTTGACAGGAGTTTGAAAAATGTTCAAAACTGGGATTGCAATATTTTCCTGCAATTCCCTTCTTTTATAACATATGATGATGTCTTGCTTTTACCTTGCACAGCAGATATTTCTACAGAATATATGTTTTGAGTTACCTTGTAACTTCATCCTTTACCTTATACTGGCACTATGTTCGTTAATGCATGGCATATGGTTTCAAAGATATTTTGAACTGTTATATATTATTACTATTCAGTTACATATTATTCTTGGTGGGCTATTGCTCACCCTTGCTTTATTTATTATATCACAACAACAGCTAGATCTGATGGCCAGCGCAAGGCGCACTCGGTACAAGCAGGGACAGCAGTCATAGGGTTGCATACTGATGTCATGGACGACATTACTGAGGTAAAAGCAACTAGTAGGCTAGACTGTCAGCTTTTGGTTTATCATATGTATTTACTTATATGACATATGTAAATGGATGGCAAAAAGTATGTAACAGTTAAATTGTAATTCTTTCGGGTTGTAAGAACTCAACTTGTGATTAATAATACTCATTAATTACTCTGATTTCATCTCTGGGACAATAACGGGTATGTTTTATGTTATGGTTTTAGGTCACAAGGTTGTAATTTAATTTATGTTGATATTATGGATGGAAATTAAGACCATGACGACCGGATCCCAGACCCCGGATCTGGGGCTGTTACAGCTGGTCATGAGTACTATTACCTTCTTGATGGGTATTCAGGTTATAATCAGATTTGCATCGCTCCTAAAGATCAAGAGAAGACCACATTCACATGTTCCTTTGGCACTTTTGCTTTCCGACGGGTTTCTTTCGGACTATGTGGTGCTCCTGCCACTTTTCAAAGGTGTATGATGGCTATATTCTCAGACATGATTGGTATAAATGTGGAGGTCTTCATAGATGATTTCTCAGTTTTTAGAACCTCATATGATGAGTGCTTACATAATCTTGGCATGATGTTGAAACGATGTGTTGAGACCAATCTGGTGCTTAATTGGGAGAAGTGTCACTTCATGGTATAAGAAGGAATCATTCTTGGGCACAAGGTATCTAGTAAGGGGCTTGAAGTGGATAAGGCTAAGGTGGAGACTATTGAAAATCTTCCTCCACCTATCTCAGTTAAAGGAATTCGAAGTTTTCTTGGTCACGCGGGTTTCTATCGGCGATTCATTCAAGAATTCTCCAAAATCTCTAAACCTTTGTGCAATTTATTAGAGAAAGATGTTCCTTTCAAGTTTGATGAAGATTGCTTAGCTGCTTTTGAGCTTTTGAAGAAGAAGTTGACTTCAGCACCTGTTATTACCGCACCTAATTGGGAAGAACCATTCGAGCTAATGTGTGATGCTAGTGACTATGTAGTGGGAGCTGTGCTTGGTCAGAGAAAGAAGAATATTTTTCATGTGGTTTACTATGCTAGTAAAACTCTCAATGACACACAGCTGAATTACACCACTACGGAAAAGGAACTTTTGGTAGTTGTCTATGGTTTCGAGAAATTCAGGTCTTATTTGCTTGGAACTAAGGTGACAGTCTATGTGACACCCCTCCAAATCCGGGGTCCAGATCCGGGGCTGATACCAACTGTGACACCCCTCCAAATCCGGGGTCCAGATCCGGGGGTCACCAACCAATCACAACCAAAAATATCAGAATACACATCCGACCCCGCACACCAAAGATCGCAAAACAGGTTATTGCATGAATACAAGCAGACATATTCCAGAATAAACTAGTCACTTATTACAAACCACCAAATCAAGTCAACTTAAAACCAGTCTAATTCAATTTTATTATTACATCCCATTTTATTTAAAATTCTATCTAGCGCCAACTGAAACGCACAAGTACCTGCACAGCCTGAGGTGCGGATACCCGACCCCTCTGACTCCCTCTATTACTGTCTGGACTGCTGATCGGAACCATACTTCCCGTCTGGAAAGGTTTAGTGAAAGCAAGAGTGAGCCAAAGAAAAGCCCAGCAAGTATACATAAACAGTTTCAAAATAAAACCAGAACAAATGCTGCATAATATCAACTGAAAAGTAAAACAGTTTATAAAGCATACTGAATCAACAACTGAATTATAATTCGATCATAACTGAAATCATTCGACATGACATAGAACTGAATCATTTGTCAACTCACAATATATAATAGCCATTCGGGCGATATGGATTGGATATATATAACTGAAACACCATTGCCCCCTGATCAGGTTCAAAAGCAATGGGACCCTTTATACTCCACTGGTACAGCTATACCCGTGTGTATAATCCGGATTTCATGAGGGTACCAAAATAGGCAAGTAATGTTAGCCTATAGGAAGATGGAATGGTTACCATATCCTCCTTAAATATTGCTGGACCATGACAGCTATCATGGCCTCCTACGCTTTATCATTTTCCAAATCCAATAGAGCAATTTCCGAATTCAACAGGAAATGCTTAGTTTCACATACAGTTCACATCCCTATTATTTACTACGATAATAAGGATATGAAGAGTTTATCTTAAACAATTCCCCACATCAAGGGTACCAATATCAAGTAATTTTGTTCGCACAAAAATATTTAAGAATCACAAATAGCTCTGAACAATAACTATTTGTCATGATATGAATCAATGAAATATAAAATAAAAGTGTTTAAGATGATCAAGGGAGAAAATACTTGCCTGGATATACTGCTGGTAATTTATGCTGTCTGGCTAGGGTTTTCTCACTTCTAGAAATACTGCAGGTAACTCTGCCCACTAGCTAGGGTTTCTCCCCCTTCTACAATAAAACTTGCTATTTCAAATATCTGGCTAGGTACAAGGTCAATTACTGATCAAACCTCGGTTCTAGGGTCTACCCGTACGTTGCATGGCTATCGACTAAATATTTTAATCAAATAATAACAAGTACAGAGTAATCAAACATGTAATTTACATAGCAGATATGACTCACCATATAAAAGAACACTCAAGGTATTTTTAGAACCCTTATAAACATTTTTAGAACATTTTTCGGAATTTTTAAGGAATTTAAATTACCCTTTTTGGATTAAAAAGGATAATTTAAAACCCTACAGATAATTATTGGGTCATTGAAATATTTTTCTAATTACCTAATCCGGTTTTAGAATCAATTTTAGAATTTTAAAACTATTTTTACCCTTCCCGGATTATTTTTAGGATTTTAGAACAATTTTATTTCATTTTAAACAAATAAGGAATTAAATATTAAAGGTAAAATAATATTTATAAAATAAATAAATTATTTTATTTTTCAAAATAATTAAATTTGATTATTTTTCATCATATTTAAATAATATTTAATTAATTAAATTAATTGATTATTATTAATTAACCAATCAATTTAAATTAATTAAAATATTAGCTAAATAGATTTAAAATAATCAAATAAAATAATATTTCGAATTAAAAATAATTTATTAAAATTTTAAAACTATTTTTCGAAATTTAAAAATAATTTTTCGAATTTTTAAAAGTATTTTTCGAATTTCTGAAAATAAAATTCGAATTTTATAAATAATTTTGAAAATAATTTTCAAAATCAGTTTTTAGAATTGGTTTTTAGGTTTTTGAAGATCAAACGAGTACTGTTCATCACCACCTTCAGTGTTCTTCGTATGAATGCTCGAAGAACACCTCTCGCCGTCAATGGCTGCCACCCAGAATCCGGCGACCGGAAAAACTTTCCGACGACCACAAAAAACGTACCGTTTGGTACGTTTTACATACCAAAATCGTTCCACATCGTGTCCTAAACACGATGGTACCATTCGTTCCATCCTAACACTAACCGAACTCAGAATCCGGCCAAAATCAAAAGAAATCCGGCGAACTTCACCGGCCAAAACTTGAATTCACTCGTTTCTTAACCAAATCGAACGTTTAATATACCAAAACGAAGCTTGGGACTTGTACAAACTATACAAATCATCAACAACAACAGAAAAACATCCAAGAATCCAGAAATTAAAATCAAAAATTTTACCCACACTAAAAAACTCGACTTCGAGTTCTAGGCTAGATAAAATCAAACAAAAATTATCACTACACTCCTGAGATTATATACAATCTATAGGAACTAACCACAACAACAGCAAATCAGTATACAATCCACAATTAATTCAAGAAATTCGAATATAACAAATAAAATAAAAAATTTTCGAACAAAGCATTTTTGGATTCAAACACTCACATAATCATATAGAACATGTCATGCCATTCAATTTGATTACTCATATGAAGAATTTGAATAACAGAATCACCTTCAAAAGTCGCTTTGATCTTGAAGAACACCAAGAACACTATTTTCCAGAATTTTCAGAAAATAATAATTAAAACTGATTTTTCTGATTTTATTAAATAATTAATAAGAAAATTAGCTATTTATACTAATCTGAAAATTAATACTCCAAAAATATTTTTAGCCCCTAATTAAAATTATTAAGCCTTAAAAAATAATTTTTATGAGATAAAAATGTAATATTTTTAATTTTAAACAATTATAATATATATGTCAAAATTTCCCAAAAATTGTGAATATTACAAAAATTACAACAAAATTCATTTTTATACATCCTACCATTTTATAAAAATATTGGTATCAAAAACAGGGTCTCAGATTCAGTATAGGGGCTGGTTCCGGAATTTAAAATGCAAAATAATTGTATTCTAAAAATATAAAAATTACAGAAAAATAAAATAAAATAATCTATGCTACACAGAAGTCACATAACACGTATGGGATGATTTTCCTATTTAATAAAAATTATAATGCGTTTAAATGCATTAAAAATTAAATAAAAACACAATAAAATCAACTAAAAACATATTTTAACAGAATAAAATACACGTAATTTTCCCAGTCGTTACATCCTTCCCCCCTTATAAGGATTCTGCCCCCAGAATCCTACTTAAGAAAATAACTGAGGGTACTGAGCTCGCATTTCACTCTCTACTTCCCATGTTGATTCCTCAACCAAGGGATTCCTCCATAAAACTCTAACTAGAGGTATTGTCTTATTTCTTAATACCTTATCCTTATAATCTAATATTTTAACTGGCTGCTCGATAAAAGATAAATCAGGTTGAATATCCACAGGTTCATATTCTATCGCGTGCATTGGATCCGGATTGTACTTCTTCAGCATCGATATATGGAATACGTTATGGATGTTCTGCATGTGAGGCGGTAATGCTAGTTCGTAAGCCAGCTTTCCTACCTTCTTCAATATCTCAAACGGTCCTACATATCTTGGATTGAGTTTACCTCTTTTCCCAAATCTGGTCACTGCTTTCCATGGTGATACTTTCAGCAATACCAATTCCCCAACTTCAAAACTCTGGTCCTTTCTGGTTTGATCTGCGTATTTCTTCTGTCGATCTTGAGCGGCAATCAATCTTTTCTGTATCAATCCAATCTTTTCCTTCGTCTGTTGGAGTAGTTCTGGACCTAAGATTGCGCGTTCTCCCACTTCTTCCCAATACACCGGAGATCTACATCTTCTGCCGTAAAGAGCTTCATATGGTGGCATTCCAATGCTAGCATGGTAACTATTATTGTATGAGAATTCCACCAGTGGCAAGTGCTCATCCCAACTACCTTTAAAATCTAGGGCACATACCCTTAGCATATCTTCAATGGTTTGGATTGTTCTCTCGCTTTGCCCGTCCGTCTGAGGATGATATGCCGTACTCATGTTTAGTTTGGTTCCTAAACCTTCTTGAAATTGCCTCCAGAATCTTGAATTGAAACGAGGATCTCGATCAGATACTATAGATACGGGAACCCCGTGTCGTACTACAATCTCTTTCAAATATAGTTGAACCAGTTTCTCTAGCGAAAATCTTTCGTTGATTGGGAGGAAATGTGCTGATTTGGTCAACCTATCAATGATCACCCAGATTGCATCGTGGTTTGATTTAGTCTTCGGAAGTCCTACTACAAAATCCATTGCGAGATGTTCCCATTTCCATTCTAGAATTTCCAAAGGTTGTAGCAATCCACTTGGCCTTTGATGTTCAGCTTTAACTCTCTGACAGGTGTAGCATTTGCTGACGTATTCTGCAATTTCTTTCTTCATATCGGGCCACCAAAAGTGTTGCTTCAAGTCTCTATACATCTTGGTACTGCCAGGGTGAATAGAATACCTAGAGTTGTGCGCGTCACGTAAGATTTCATCCTTCAGTTCTGCGACATTAGGCACTCATATACGTGAAGAAAACCTGAGAATTCCTTTATCATCCTTTTGACTCCTGATTTCCTCTCCAGTTAAACTTGCTTTGTCTTGGTCCATTACCTGTTCTTGACATCTACGGATCTTTTCTAATAACATTGGTTGAAAGGTCATGGCATACAATACTTCACTGGTCTCTTCTGATGTATGGACCTCTATTTCCAATTTCTCGAATTCCTTCAGCAACTCCTCGGATGAGGTTAAGAGGTTTAACCTTTCCTTCCTGCTTAGTGCATCTGCCACTACGTTGGCCTTGCCTGGATGATAGCTGATAGTACAGTCGTAATCCTTGATCAACTCCAACCATCGTCTTTGCCTCATGTTGAGCTCCTTCTGAGTAAAGATATATTTCAAACTTTTGTGATCCGTGAATATTTCACACTTTTCTCCATATAGATAGTGCCTCCAAAGCTTTAGTGCAAAAACAATTGCTGCCAATTCCAGATCGTGCGTTGGATACTTCCGTTCATGATTCTTGAGTTGCCTAGACGCATAAGCAATTACCTTGCCATCCTGCATCAACACACACCCTAACCCCTTCTGAGATGCATCGCTATAGATTACAAAATCTCCAGTTTCGTTGGGTAGAACTAATACTGGTGCAGTCATCAATCGCTTCTTTAATTCTTGGAAACTCTGCTCACACTTCTCGTTCCATTCAAATTTCTCATTCTTCCTGGTGAGTTTTGTCAAAGATGCTGCTATTTTAGCAAAATCCTTAACAAACCTTCTATAATATCCAGCTAATCCCAGAAAACTTCGAACTTCGGTTGGTGTTCTTGGTCGCTCCCAACTCTTAATAGCTTCGATCTTGGCTGGATCCACTTTAATCCCTTCGTTAGTGACAACGTGCCCCAGAAATTGTACCTCCCTTAACCAAAACTCGCATTTCGAAAATTTGGCGTATAGCTTCTCCTTCCGCAAAATTTCTAAAGCTGTTCTCAAGTGCTCCGCATGATCTTCCTCTGTCTTAGAATATATCAAAATATCATCTATGAAAACAATCACAAATTTATCCAGATATTTCTTGAAAACTCTATTCATCAAATCCATAAAAGCGGCTGGTGCATTGGTTAATCCGAATGGCATAACTAAAAATTCGTAATGCCCATATCTCGTACGAAATGCTGTCTTGGGTATATCATCTGACTTGATCTTCAACTGGTGATATCCCGATCGTAAGTCAATTTTGGAAAACCATGATGCTCCTTTTAGTTGATCAAACAAATCATCGATCCTCGGTAATGGGTACTTGTTTTTAATCGTCAATTTGTTTAACTCCCGGTAGTCAATACAAAGTCTCATGCTTCCATCCTTCTTTTTCACGAACAATACTGGTGCGCCCCATGGGGATACGCTTGGTCTGATCACTCCTTTGTCTAGCAATTCCTGCAGCTGCTTGGCCAATTCTTTCATTTCCACTGGCGCCATTCTGTACGGAGCTTTCGATATAGGTTCAGTACCTGGTGCCAAATCAATAGCAAACTCAATTTCTCTATCTGGAGGTAAGCCTGGCAATTCATCAGGGAACACATCCAGAAATTCATTTACTACTGGAATCTGTTCTATCTGTGGCATTTCCTTATTGGTATCCATTACATAAGCTAAGCATGCTTTACATCCCTGCCGCAACAATCGTTTGGCTCGCATCATAGTCAAAAGTTTCTTCACTCGCTTTTGTCCATGAAACACTACTTCTTTATCCCCATCCAGCTTCAGCCTCAACTCCTTCCTCTTACAATCAATCTGGGCATTATACTTTGTCAACCAATCCATTCCCAGTATAACCTCGAACTCTCCCAACTTGAAAGGAATCAAGTTGGCATGAAAATGTTGACCGGATATTTCGATATCACATGCTGGGTAAATTTGTCTAACGGGTATACGCTCCTGATTAGCTATTTCTACTACTAATGCTTCATTTAATAACTGACATTCACATTCTAGCTTACCCGCAAACTTTTCCGAAATAAAAGATTTAGAAGCTCCTGAATCAATAAGTACTTTGGCATTAGTAGAGTTTACAGAAAGTGTACCTGTAATAACATCAGAGTTCTGCTCTGCATCTGACATGGTCATATTGAAAACTCGGGCCCTTGGCTGCCCCGCATTATTTGTCCCTGTAGCTTTATTCTGGTTTCCCGAGTTTAAGTTAACTCTGCAATCTTTAGCAAGGTGCCCTTTGTTTCCACATTTGTGACAACCAATCCCATTAGCTGCTGGCATATCGCATCCGTTGGCATAATGCCCTTTCTTGCCACACCGAAAACACACTACATTAGCCAGATTACATGCACCTCCATGGTTCTTTCCACATATTCCACATGCTGACAGGGGTGGTCGCATCCCTTGTTGCTGATTATTGTTTGGAATTCGACCTCCTTGTTGTTGATTATTGCTCAAAAACCGAATTCCTTGCTGTTGATTGCTATTCCGAAATCGATTCCCCTGATTCCCAAAATTCTGGGTTCCATTCCCTGGTCCTCCGTTGCCTCTAGGCTGAAATGCTGGTCCATGGCTAAAATTGTTCTGCACTCTGCCTTGGAACGAATTCCCGGATTGACTATGGAATTTCCTCTTCTTACCTTCCCTTTCTTTCTGAGAGCTATCACTTTCTCCTTCTATGATCAGTGCCTTCTGGACCACAGCGGAATAGGTAGTCAATTCAAAAGCGGCTACCCGGCTTCGGAGCCATGGCTTCAAACCCTGCTGAAATCTCCTTGCTCGCTTCTCTTCAGTATCAACCAAGTCTGGGACAAACCTGGCTAATTCTGTAAACTTTGCTTCATAGTCAGTGGCACTGCCTTCTTGTTTTAATTCCAAAAATTTAATCTCCATCTGATTCTGCATATAGCGGGGAAAATACTTTTCCAAAAACAACTCCTTGAACCTTTCCCACGTAGTTACCCCTTCTCCTTCCAAAGCCTTCCTGGCTTCCCACCAGTAGTTCGCTTCTCCTTTCAAAAAGTAACTCACGAACTCAGTCTTTTTATTCTCTTCTACATTCACCAATGCAAGGGCTTTCTCCATCTCTTTTAACCAAGCTCGGGCCTCAACTGGATTCGCTGAGCCTTGGAATTCTGGGGGTTTAACAGATTGAAAAGTTTTAAAGGTCGTCACCTGGGGTACTGGCGGATGCTGCTGCTGACGAGTGAGGTTTTCGGTCTGCTGTCGGAACAGCTCTAGCATTTGCTGCATCATATTAATATTGCCCTGCTCCCCGGCGTTCTGATTATTATTCGCATTCCCCGCGTGATTTCCATGTGGTTGCTGATTATCCATAATCTAGTAAAGGAAAATACACAAGTTCCTTAGTAGTTGGCTACACATGTTTTTGATAGACATTCATTGAAAAGAAGCATGAATCAAGAATATTTATCAACTCATGTCACCCAATCACTAATTCACTTGAATATTGAAAATAAATAAATGCATGCTGGATGGTATCGATGCACGTAACACTACAAAAGTACTGCTGATATATAGATAACCACTTACAGTCATACATGACTAGTGATCGGCTCACTTTTCATCATATCGCTCATAACCTACCTTAACGACTTTAATGTCGGCTATGTACAACAAAATTCCCGACTTATTCTACCAAACTGCTGCTAATACACACATACACTATTTTACAAACAACCAAAACCAAACAAACACAGGTAGCATTCTTCCTTCTATGTTTCTTTCCCACAGTCTCTAATCCCAACTGGGATCTACCATCTGCTGAAGATCCGCTAACATCCTCTGGAGGATACGGTAGGCCCGACGATAATCGATAGTACCAGAATCACCCAACCTCAATGCCTCCAACTCATACGTACCGGCTGCAATCAACTCCCGGAGGTTATGACGAATCTCGGAGTCCGAAACAGGACGACCTGTCACCCTACGCAGCTCCATATTCTGCCCTCTCAAAAAGTCATATGCCTCCCAGAGCTCGCGGTACTCACCAAAAGGAACAGTGTGCGGTGCACCTATATGACCTCTCGACTCAGCCTCTGCCCCGCCTGTAACCTCCTCTATCAAAGCACGCACTCTCTCCTCTCCTGGTGGCATCTGATGCCAAGGTATAACTGGTGAGAGTGGTACATAGGGACCCTGCACAGTGGGGTCTGACTGGTCCGTGAACTCAGCTGGCATGAGAAATCCTCCTATAGCTGCCTCCGCATCGGGTAGATGAAGCTCAGGTAAGGCGGGTGGCATCACAACTCCCTGTTGCTGATCAGGAACAAACATCCGTACGGGGACTGGTGCTGGAGGGTCAATTACCATGATCTCCTCCTCATAAGCCATACCCAAATGTGCCACATAACTCGGCTCCCCAAGCACTGGTAAACCCATCCACTCACCTGGATCAACAGGATGAACTGGTGGTACGGGACTCATCGGCTCCCGCGGGAACTCCCAACCCAGCCAATAGTCTACCCCCATCACTGGGTAGTCAGGATCCATAATAGCTGGAATAGGTGATAAATCCATAGGTGGGAACAGCGGTGGTGTAACTGACTCCAGGGCCGGCATAGGCTGAGGTGCAACTACCGGTGCAGTCCCCACAACAGACACCTGCGCAACCCAGTAACATAATATCACAATCACCTCACAACTTAGGCTTAGACTAAAATCAAACGCAACGTAACACAAAAACGTCGTCCTATCTCATGTGATCTGCCTAATCTTTTCTATGGTATATATCTGCTTATTTCAATGGCTATAACCTGTCTGCTCTGATACCAACTGTGACACCCCTCCAAATCCGGGGTCCAGATCCGGGGCTGATACCAACTGTGACACCCCTCCAAATCCGGGGTCCAGATCCGGGGGTCACCAACCAATCACAACCAAAAATATCAGAATACACATCCGACCCCGCACACCAAAGATCGCAAAACAGGTTATTGCATGAATACAAGCAGACATATTCCAGAATAAACTAGTCACTTATTACAAACCACCAAATCAAGTCAACTTAAAACCAGTCTAATTCAATTTTATTATTACATCCCATTTTATTTAAAATTCTATCTAGCGCCAACTGAAACGCACAAGTACCTGCACAGCCTGAGGTGCGGATACCCGACCCCTCTGACTCCCTCTATTACTGTCTGGACTGCTGATCGGAACCATACTTCCCGTCTGGAAAGGTTTAGTGAAAGCAAGAGTGAGCCAAAGAAAAGCCCAGCAAGTATATATAAACAGTTTCAAAATAAAACCAGAACAAATGCTGCATAATATCAACTGAAAAGTAAAACAGTTTATAAAGCATACTGAATCAACAACTGAATTATAATTCGATCATAACTGAAATCATTCGACATGACATAGAACTGAATCATTTGTCAACTCACAATATATAATAGCCATTCGGGCGATATGGATTGGATATATATAACTGAAACACCATTGCCCCCTGATCAGGTTCAAAAGCAATGGGACCCTTTATACTCCACTGGTACAGCTATACCCGTGTGTATAATCCGGATTTCATGAGGGTACCAAAATAGGCAAGTAATGTTAGCCTATAGGAAGATGGAATGGTTACCATATCCTCCTTAAATATTGCTGGACCATGACAGCTATCATGGCCTCCTACGCTTTATCATTTTCCAAATCCAATAGAGCAATTTCCGAATTCAACAGGAAATGCTTAGTTTCACATACAGTTCACATCCCTATTATTTACTACGATAATAAGGATATGAAGAGTTTATCTTAAACAATTCCCCACATCAAGGGTACCAATATCAAGTAATTTTGTTCGCACAAAAATATTTAAGAATCACAAATAGCTCTGAACAATAACTATTTGTCATGATATGAATCAATGAAATATAAAATAAAAGTGTTTAAGATGATCAAGGGAGAAAATACTTGCCTGGATATACTGCTGGTAATTTATGCTGTCTGGCTAGGGTTTTCTCACTTCTAGAAATACTGCAGGTAACTCTGCCCACTAGCTAGGGTTTCTCCCCCTTCTACAATAAAACATGCTATTTCAAATATCTGGCTAGGTACAAGGTCAATTACTGATCAAACCTCGGTTCTAGGGTCTACCCGTACGTTGCATGGCTATCGACTAAATATTTTAATCAAATAATAACAAGTACAGAGTAATCAAACATGTAATTTACATAGCAGAGATGACTCACCATATAAAAGAACACTCAAGGTATTTTTAGAACCCTTATAAACATTTTTAGAACATTTTTCGGAATTTTTAAGGAATTTAAATTACCCTTTTTGGATTAAAAAGGATAATTTAAAACCCTACAGATAATTATTGGGTCATTGAAATATTTTTCTAATTACCTAATCCGGTTTTAGAATCAATTTTAGAATTTTAAAACTATTTTTACCCTTCCCGGATTATTTTTAGGATTTTAGAACAATTTTATTTCATTTTAAACAAATAAGGAATTAAATATTAAAGGTAAAATAATATTTATAAAATAAATAAATTATTTTATTTTTCAAAATAATTAAATTTGATTATTTTTCATCATATTTAAATAATATTTAATTAATTAAATTAATTGATTATTATTAATTAACCAATCAATTTAAATTAATTAAAATATTAGCTAAATAGATTTAAAATAATCAAATAAAATAATATTTCGAATTAAAAATAATTTATTAAAATTTTAAAACTATTTTTCGAAATTAAAAATAATTTTTCGAAATTTAAAAATAATTTTTCGAATTTTTAAAAGTATTTTTCGAATTTCTGAAAATAAAATTCGAATTTTATAAATAATTTTGAAAATAATTTTCAAAATCAGTTTTTAGAATTGGTTTTTAGGTTTTTGAAGATCAAACGAGTACTGTTCATCACCACCTTCAGTGTTCTTCGTATGAATGCTCGAAGAACACCTCTCGCCGTCAATGGCTGCCACCCAGAATCCGGCGACCGGAAAAACTTTCCGACGACCACAAAAAACGTACCGTTTGGTACGTTTTACATACCAAAATCGTTCCACATCGTGTCCTAAACACGATGGTACCATTCGTTCCATCCTAACACTAACCGAACTCAGAATCCGGCCAAAATCAAAAGAAATCCGGCGAACTTCACCGGCCAAAACTTGAATTCACTCGTTTCTTAACCAAATCGAACGTTTAATATACCAAAACGAAGCTTGGGACTTGTACAAACTATACAAATCATCAACAACAACAGAAAAACATCCAAGAATCCAGAAATTAAAATCAAAAATTTTACCCACACTAAAAAACTCGACTTCGAGTTCTAGGCTAGATAAAATCAAACAAAAATTATCACTACACTCCTGAGATTATATACAATCTATAGGAACTAACCACAACAACAGCAAATCAGTATACAATCCACAATTAATTCAAGAAATTCGAATATAACAAATAAAATAAAAAAATTTCGAACAAAGCATTTTTGGATTCAAACACTCACATAATCAGATAGAACATGTCATGCCATTCAATTTGATTACTCATATGAAGAATTTGAATAACAGAATCACCTTCAAAAGTCGCTTTGATCTTGAAGAACACCAAGAACACTATTTTCCAGAATTTTCAGAAAATAATAATTAAAACTGATTTTTCTGATTTTATTAAATAATTAATAAGAAAATTAGCTATTTATACTAATCTGAAAATTAATACTCCAAAAATATTTTTAGCCCCTAATTAAAATTATTAAGCCTTAAAAAATAATTTTTATGAGATAAAAATGTAATATTTTTAATTTTAAACAATTATAATATATATGTCAAAATTTCCCAAAAATTGTGAATATTACAAAAATTACAACAAAATTCATTTTTATACATCCTACCATTTTATAAAAATATTGGTATCAAAAACAGGGTCTCAGATTCAGTATAGGGGCTGGTTCCGGAATTTAAAATGCAAAATAATTGTATTCTAAAAATATAAAAATTACAGAAAAATAAAATAAAATAATCTATGCTACACAGAAGTCACATAACACGTATGGGATGATTTTCCTATTTAATAAAAATTATAATGCGTTTAAATGCATTAAAAATTAAATAAAAACACAATAAAATCAACTAAAAACATATTTTAACAGAATAAAATACACGTAATTTTCCCAGTCGTTACAGTCTACACGGATCATGCAGCTATTAGATATCTGATTTCGAAGAAAGATTCGAAGCCTCGGTTGATTCGTTGGGTTCTTTTGCTTCAAGAATTTGATTTGGAGATCAAGGATAGAAAAGGTACAGAAAACCAGGTGGCGCATCATCTGTCACGTTTGGAAGACCACGGTAAGGATTCACGGGATAAAACTCTAATCAACGAATATTTTCCTGATGAGCAGCTTTTTGGGGTGCAAGATGAAGAACCATGGTTTGCAGATATTGTGAACTATCTTGTGAGTATTGTCATCCCTTCAGAATTCTCTTATGCTCAAAGGAAGAAGTTTCTACATGATGTAAAGTGGTACCGTTGGGATGAGCCATTCTTGTTCAAACTAGGAGCGGATCAGATAATAAGGAGATGCATTCCTTACAGTGAGACAGAGGGTGTTTTGCACGATTGCCATTCCACCGCATATGGAGGCCATTATGGTGGAGAGAAGACAGCTCAGAAAGTACTTCAGGCGGGATTCTACTGGCCAACTTTGTTTAGAGATGCTCATCAGTTCGTGTTTAGATGTGATCGATGCCAAAGAGTTGGTAATATCTCTAGGAGGAATGAGATGCCTCTTAATATGCTGCTTGAAGTTGAGATTTTTTATGTGTGTGGGATAGACTTCATGGGACCGTTTGTTTCGTCGTGCAACAATCAGTACATTCTTTTAGCAGTGGATTACGTGTCTAAATGGGTCGAGGTGAAGTCTTTACCGACTAATGATGCTAAGGTGGTGCTGAATTTTCTGCATAAGCAAATATTTACTCATTTCGGGACTCCACGAGCTATAATCAGTGATGAAGGACACACTTTTGTAATCGTCAATTTACTGCATTGATGGCAAAGTATAATGTGACGTAACGTGTTGCTACTGCTTATCATCCTCAAACCAATGGTCAAGCGAATTGTGAAATCAAGCGAATCTTGGAAAAGGTGGTGAATCCTTCAAGGAAGGATTGGTCTTTGAAGTTAGACGAAGCTGTATGGGCATACAGAACTGCTTATAAAACACCCCTAGGTATGTCTCCTTTTCAGTTGGTATTTGGTAAGGCTTGCCATTTGCTTGCTGAGTTAGAGCACAAGGCTTATTGGGCATCGAAGAAATTGAACTTGGACATAAAGGCTGCGGGTGAGAAACGGCTACTTCAGTTGAATGAACTTGAGGAGTTTCGTTCACAAGCTTATGAGAACAACAAGATGTACAAGGAGAAGGTTAAAAGGTGGCACGATAGAAGGTTGATGCACAAGTCATTTATGCCGGGTCAACAGGTTTTGCTATTCAATTCTCGCCTGAAGCTTTTTTCTGGTAAACTCAAGTCACGGTGGTCGGGTCCTTTTACAGTTAAGATAGTGTTTCCACATGGAGCAGTGGAGATATTTGAGAGAGCACCTGATTATTCTTTCAAGGTGAACGGACAGCGACTCAAGCCTTATTTTGGTGGAACGGTGAACCGTGAGACGGTCTCCGCCGTTTTGTCAACTACATAGTTCTCGGGAGTACGTCAAGCTATTGACGTTAAACAAGCGCTTCGTGGGAGGCAACCCATGCTTTTCTATAAGTTTTACTATTATTTTAGACTTTGTTCATGTTAAAAAAAAATGAACAGTAGCTGGAAGCGCGGGCGCGCCATGTGCAGGGCGGCCGCGCAGTGACCATCTGTCCAGAAAAAAAATTTGCCGAGTGTTATATTGTTCAACCCCAATTCCTTTCTTATTTCACATCCCTAATTCTCCTAACTCCTATTTCCTCTCTAAACCCTAAATCTTTTATTTTCATCTTCAATCCATATCAATTCACTTATCTTCTCTAATCATATCTCTAAACACATATACCTACTTATATACAAACCTATACACACAAACCCATATTTCTATTTCTATTCCAAAACCCCTTCAAGCTTCCAAGGATTCTCTAATTCGAATTTTGGGGGAGTTTATTGCAAGAAACACATCTCCGATTCATGTGGGTATAATTCTATTCTCTTCTCTTTATTTAGTGCGAATTGTGATCATTGTAATTGGGTTATTTGTGTGTGGATTTGGTTTTTACTTTTGGGATTGTTGATTGTTATTGGTATTGTTCTTGAATTGAGATGGCACCAAAGAGGCAACGTGTAGTGGGTAGAAGTATCACTTATCCCTCATCGGATAAGGATTCGAGTATGGGTGGTGGTAGTGTTGAGAAATTTATATCTCCGGAGGCACATACTGAGTTTACTCATTTGATGTCAAGGGCGGTGGCTAAGGAGAGGGGATTTTTACCTACTAAGGAATTAGAGTTAATTGAGATGATTGGGGAGATGGGTTGGGAGACTTTCTGTGAGGCACCGTCTACGGTTCCGTTGAGCATTGTGCATGAGTTCTATGCCAATGCTAAGGCTGAGAAGAATGGATATTCTGTGGTTCGGGGTTTGACTGTTGATTACACTCCGGCTGCTATTCGTGATCTTGTGAGCCAGCCTGCGAAGCCCATGAGAGCTAAGGATTGGGTACTTAAGACCCGGGAAGATGTTGACTTGGATGCTATTGTGGCAGAGATTTGTGTTCCGGGCACGGTTTGAAAGTGCAAGTCGGGAACTAATGAACAAGTCACATTCCCTACTTCTGCGGTGAATACGTATGCACGGGCATGGAACCTGTTTATATGTGCTAATATCTTGTCGTCCTCTCATTCTCATGATGTTACAGTTGATCGGGCTATATTGTTATGGGGTATTCTGAAGGAGAAGTACATTGATCTTGGATATATGATTCATCAGAATATGATTAGGTTCATGAGAGGTGGAACGACAGGGGCGATTCCTTATGCTTCCATTATCGATGGGTTGTGCATGTCGGTAGGTGTTAGGTGGGGTGAGGATGAGCAGTTGCAGATTCCCAGTGCCCCTACTGACGACTCTACGATTGATCGGATGGTGGAATGGTCGGGCGGCATTCCCCATGAGAGAGGGTTGGGCTACATTATTGTTGGTGCTGGTGCAGATGGAGGTGGTGCTCCGCCACGTGTTCCTAGAGTAGCTAGAGCGGGTCCTTCACGACGAGATGCTGATAGGACTGGTCTTGGTGATGCATGATGTGCCGAAAATAGGAATTTAAATTATCGCAAGCGCACGATCTTGTTTTAGTATTTATGATTCGTTCCACAGAGACTAAATATTTTCGTAAATCTTAATAATTAATTTAGGCGAACTAGAATAATTAATTTTAAGAGAGTTTGATTTAATTACACTAATTAACAATTAAAATAAGACAAGGAATCTAAATAATATATGAAAATGGGCAACAACAAAGTATTGGGCCAGAAGTTAAAAGCATGGACTAAAAGCAATTATATTTATAACTAAAATCAACATGGGCTAGGAAATAAAAAGAAGCTACTTAAAGCATTAGTTGAATGGACAAAAGGTAATCATGGACTAGTAAATTAGTTACGGGCCTAAACTAAAAATGGTCCTAAGAAAACAAAGCTCAAAATCAAGATCTAGTAGTACGCTAAAACAAATAGATGTCATTAAACAAGAATTAATATGAAAATATTTAAGGCTACTTAATTAATAACCATAAAGGCTACTAACAAGAATTGAAATCCAACCAAATAATGGGCCAAAAACCAAGAAAACATGGAATAGAATTCTATTTGGGCGAGGAGCTCAATACTAAAAAGAAATTACAAGAAAAGAAGTTGGGTTAGAAATGTAGGCATGGGCTAGACAATACATGTTATGGACTCAACAATGATTTTTCTTTTGGGCCGGAACTAACAAGAAAACAAAGTAAATAAACTAACATAGTAATCATATATGAACCAGAACAAAACAATATGCTTCGAATTAACACAGAAAACACGTAATGAAATTTTATAAACTAAAATGTTTTTGTTGGTTTTTTTTACACTAACACATCAAAAATAACATTTAGATCTTCAATTAAAAATTATGAAACCCATAATAAAATGGCGATTTAAAAGGGCTCAAATACGATAATTAACTAACAACAAGAAAATAAAAATCGTTACTTTCAACCCCAAGTGGTTAGCATTTCGCTACTTTGTCCACTAATCGGATTTACGAAAATAACGAGAATGAAGCAACATAAAAGAAAGAGCAAGACAAGAAAAATAAAGAAAGAATAAAAATTTGTATTTAATAAAATGGAAGTGTTTACAAGATGGAGGCTACAAAATTTAAGGTAACTAAATTACACTGAGATGTGGTTGAAGAGAGAAACAACAATCGGCCAAGCAAAAACTAAAGCAAAAGTTTTGCAAAAGGTGAATACTAAAGTAAAGTGATAGGTGCTGGCTTCGAAAGAGGGAAAAAAATAACATAAAGTAGTTGCCCCCTTTGTTGTCTGCTCCATTGCATCTATTTATAGGACTTGCTCACTGCGTTGTTTTCATATGAACGCATAATGCAAGTCTACAAATTCATGCTGCATTTTCAAGATGCCTCCACCTGCTTTTGAAATATAAAGTCAAAGGTTTTGGGGTGTGTTTGAAATAATCCAATTTGCTCCAAGCTCCTAATTCTTTTTCCATTTTTTTTCTTTTTCTTCCTCTTTTGTCCAAGTTGCACTTTATTTCTTTATTTTGCCATTTCATTATTTTTCTCGAATTTCCTGAAATGCAACAAAATAATTTATTAAAATACGAATTCAAGCAATAAATAAGTAATAAAAATATGCAAAAATATGCACTTATTAAATGCCCCCATACCTATCTTTTGCTCGTCCTCGAGTAAAACAAAAAGAAAAATGCAGAACGAAAAACCTATACTCATTGTCGTAGGAATCACGGGTAATTTTAGGTTTACCAACCCGTTAAACTCATAGACGATCTCTACGAGAGTAGTGTTGTCTCCTAAGGGTTTACAGAAGATATACCCATAAAATCTTTGAGATAAGTCAGCAAGTATCCAACTTTCCTCTTTCACTCTAACTTTCACTGGTGTTAACAAAACAATTTTGTAGGAAAATATATACCTTAAAGATTATTCTAGTAATAGCCAAGTTATAGGTTCCCACAATCCACATGATTAGACTCTAAAAATTTACAAAAAATCCTAAGGCGTGTAGTGAATTTAAGGCCTTTGATGGATAAAGTGCATACGAACATTTTCTATTTTTCAACCAATATTGAACTGACCCAATCCCTATCAAAATAATTATCTAGCCAAACTTCACGTTCTTAGTAGTTAGACCGACCGTGCAATGGTTGAGGTCCCAAAAGACTTTTGCATTGATACCCATTTAACGAGTTTTAGGTCAACAATCCCAGATCACAAGGGACCTTAGGTTGCTAGGCACAAAGTCCCCTCGGACTTACTTACTCAGGTTATCAATGAGCGCAACCTAGCAGATTTCCCTACTAAGAATTTATTATTACAAAATTACACTAGCACTCTATAATTACAAACATTTATTGACTCTTTTTTTTAGACACTATAGGAACAATTTTCGCAAAGGTTTGATTCGACATTGTTCTAACATGTGGGTTCTCTCTCAGGTATCGAATAATATCCCTATACAATCTTTCCACCAAAGGTCTTGTGCAAATGTGTCGTCTTGGACTTTTAAGCAAAAATTTGTTCGACACAAGTTTCATGAGGAAACCTTACTTGACTACGTTCAAATTATCTAAAGGCATTATATATATAATTTTTTTGAAAAACAGTTAACACCAACTAGTTCTAAAGTTCAAGAGTGGGAAAGACAACTAAGCTAAATTATCTCTATTTTTGGATTTTTCACATTTTTAAGTTTTTTGGACTTTTCAATTTTATGTATTTACACTAAAACCCTCCCCCATACCTAAATCATGCATTATCCTTAATGTATGCAAATGCAAGATAAATGAGTAAAGGAGAATGAGGAGATAATACCTGACAAGGGATGACGGAGACGAATGAATTTGAAAAATAACTAGCTAACACGACTTACGCAAAAAAATTTCCCCCATACCTATCTTTCACGAGGGGAGGTAAAGGAATAAAACCGAATCAACCGATGCCGGTGGGAAAATTGGGATGCAGCTTCGAGAAAGAATCAAGACATTTTTGAAAATTTTGATTAGAAAATACTTTCTCAAGCAACATGGAATTATTCAACCTTATGGAACAAGTGTCAATAATGTTTTCCTTAAACCAACTTAAGGCTTCTTCATTTTGTTTAAGCAAATTAGAGACAATGAAAGTTTGGTATAAGATTGAATCATTAGGAATGACGTAAGATGAAGGTTCATCTTCTCCTAAAGGCTGTTGATCAAACTCAGGATGATACATAGTTGAGTCAAATGCAGGAGGTGTTCCCACGAGACTCTTAACAACGGGCTCAACACTAACAACCTCGGGTGGTTTCTCCCACTTGGAACAAATGTCGTCCAACTCTCTCAACATCACTTCCGAGGTCATATCCCTTAACGACTCAATATACTCTTGATTAGACGCAGAGTTGAATTTGAAATCCTCCTTGAGAAGAGACTAAATTTCGCCATCCTCAAAGCTAGACCATGTGACAAACTTGTTGACAACATTAACCCCTTTTGATTGTTCATAGAGCTCATTGGGTTCTTTTCCTACATTGAAAATGTTAAGGTCAATTGTCATGTTACCAAATGTGAGTTTCATCGAACCATCCCTACAATTGATCAAGGCATTGGATGTAGCAAGAAAAGGTCGTCCTAAAATGATCGGAATTTGGTTCTTAGGATTTGTGACGGGTTGAGTTTCGAGAACAATGAAGTCAACCGGAAAGATAAAATCGTCAATCTTAATCAAGACATCTTCTACTAAACCTTTAGGCATTTTGACAGATCGATCAGCTAGTTGAAGTGTCATGTTCGTCTTCTTAAGTTCACCTAACCATAGGGCTTGATAGACAGAAAATGGAAGAAGATTCACACTCGCTCATAAGTCAAGTAACGCTTTATCCACAAAGGTATCGCCTATGACACATGAAATTGTAGGACATCCGGGGTCCTTATATTTCACGGGAATTTGATTCGAAAGAATTGAACTAACATGAGAGGTCAAAAAAGCTTTCTTAGGGACGTGGGTGGAGCGCTTATGAGTACACAAATCTTTTAGGCACTTAGCATAAGAAGGAATTTGTTGAATGGGATCTAAAAGAGGAATGTTTATCTCGACATGCTTAAAGACTTCCAAAATCTTATCTACTTTAGCCGATTGTTTGTTTGAAAGGAGTCTTTAAGGATAAGGAGCTTTAGGCTTAAAGACATGTTCACTAGGTTCTTCGGGAATGGATTTTGAAGATGAAGGTTCGAGAGGTGAAGGTGATGTACTAGATGACTTGAGATGCTCGGGATTTGGGAGTTGTGCGGAGTTATCAAGGCTAGGGTTCGGTTCAACATCGGACTCTTCTTCTTCGGGAGACTCGAAACCTACTTGATTATCAACTTGATTTCCTGTCCTTAAAGAAATGATGGCGTTAACATTTTCATGAGGTCTTTGGTTGAGAGGAAATTTAGGATTGACCTCGGGTTGACTCGGGAACTTGTTCTTCTCTCGCTCACACATGGTGTTCGCTAATTGACCCAATTGAACCTCTAACTTATATATGGCTTGAGCATTAGAATTCAACACTTGCCTATCTTGAGTTATGGTTTGCATGAAATTAGTTTAAGATTTCAATAAAGCCTCTATACTCTTTTCTAAGGAATTAAGTCTCTTATCCTACTCATGAAAGACGGGAGGATGGGTGGATGCTTCAGTTGGATAAGGACCTTGATTTTGAGTCGGGTAAGAGTTCGGCTTTTAAAAAGAAGGTGGCGGAGATTGGTAGTTTTGACCTTGGTTCCACGAGAAATTTGGGTGATTTCTCCACCCGGGATTGTAAGTAAGAGCAAATGGATCATTCCTTTGGTTTGGTTGAAACATGGCATTGACTTGCTCACACTCGGGAAAGTTCGGAAAACCTTGATTATAATTCGAGCACATAGACACTTGTGAGGGGGCCTTACTAGTTTCTAGGGCTTCGAGTCTTCTAGTAAGGGTGGCTAACTTGGCATCAGTAGCAATATTGTTTCCAATTGAATGCATACCCCTAGAAGAACTAGACAATTCGTTTGACTTATTTGGTTCCCTAGTAGACTCCCATAACATCGTCTTTTTCGCTAATTCCTCGAAAACGCCCACCCTTCATCCTCATCTTTCTCCATGAATTTACCTTGGCACATAGACTCTAACAAAGCGGTTGTTGGACTATCTAAGGCCTCGTAAACAATCTTGCAAAGTTTCCATTTTTCTATTCCATGGTGGGGGCATTGGGACAAAAGATTTTTAAAATAGTCGAAATATTTCCAAAAAGACTCGTTTTTCTTTTGATGAAATTAGTTTATCTCATTTGTGATTCTCGTAGTCTTATGGTTTGGAAAATATTTTTTAAGAAAAATGACCACGAATCCCTCCCACGTGGAAATAGAATTAACAGGAAGACTATACAACCATTTCTTAGCATTTTCTTTCAAAGCGAAGTTGATAAGTCTAATCCTAATGGAGTCTTCGGTCAATTGTTAAAGTTTTTGTAAGGCACAAACCTCCTCGAATTCATGAATAAACAGATAGGGGTCCTCATCGCTCCTGGTAAACTTAGGTAACATGCTAATGTGGTGAGCTTTAATCTCGAAATTATTACCATTAACCGGGGGAAGAGTGATACACGAAGGTTGGGACGATCGGGTGGGGTAACAACGATCCTTAAGAGACACGATCATGGTCACTAATGGTTCAGAATTTTCTAAAGACTCGGACTCAGAAGAGGAAGCAATCTCAAATGATCTCACTAGCCTGGCAGAATTATCCCTAATACAAGTAGTTCGCATAAACTATGAAAGTAAGCTTTCGCTTGCCTAGGCACCAAAAAAATCGGAATAATTAATGATTACGTCGTTTCTTAGGTACCTTCATAATTGAGCATGAAAATCCTAGGGGTCATGTCTAACTTAATTTTATTAAGGCTAATGGCATGCAAAATGATGGATTAATTGTTGTGGACCAAGGAAAGAGTGATGAAATCTCTCCCCTTATCTTATGAGTGGTTTTGCCCTTAAGATTTATTAAAAATGATGCAACAAACAGCGATATTATTTAAAAACTATAAACAATTATGGATGCTTTAAACTACGTGTCCTAAATTCTAGAGAAAAGAAAAATTTAACGTACCTTTGGGTCCTCTAGCGATCACCACAATTTATAAGGTACGAAAACTTAAAAACAAGAAAATAAAAATCTAGATGATGTGCCCTAAGTGATTAAATGCATGATGCAACAATTATGTAATTTCTAACTAATTTTTTTTTATTTTTCTTTTGTGATTTTCTAAAAAAAAAAGGCCGAAAAGAGAGAAATACGGGTTACCGAAGCACGCTTCCAAAAATTCCAATTTGTTCCAAGCTCCGTGAGATGATCCCCGTAATTTTCAACTTTAAAAAAAATGAGATAAAAATGAGACAAGTAAAACTAATCCGAAAAATTAAAAATTAAGTAGCGAAAAATTATAGTCCCTAGCAACGGCGCCAAAAACTTGATGTGCTGAAAATAGGCATTATAAATTATCGCAAGCGCACGATCTCGTTTTAGTATTTATGATTCGTTTCATAGAGACTAAATATTTTCGCAAACCTTAATAATTAATTTAGGCGAACTAGAATAATTAATTTTGAGAGAGTTTGATTTAATTACACTAATTAACAATTAAAATAAGACAAGGAATCTAAATAATATACGAAAATGGGCAACAACATAGTATTGAGCCAGAAGTTAAAAGCATGGACTAGAAGCAATTATATTTATAACTAAAATCAACATGGGCTAGGAAATAAAAAGAAGCTACTTAAAGCATTAGTTGAATGGACAAAAGGTAATCATGGACTAGTAAATTAGTACGGGCCTAAACTAAAAATGGTCCTAAGAAAACAAAGCTCAAAATCAAGATCTAGTAGTACGCTAAAACAAATAAATAGATGTCATTAAACAAGAATTAATATGAAAATATTTAAGGCTACTTAATTAATAACCATAAAGGCTACTAACAAGAATTGAAATCTAACCAAATAATGGGCCAAAAACCAAGAAAACATGGACTAGAATTCTATCTGGGCCAGGAGCTCAAAACTAAAAAGAAATTACAAGAAAAGAAGTTGGGCTAGAAATGTAGGAATGGGCTAGACAATACATGTTATGGAATCAACAATGATTTTTCTTTTGGGCCGGAACTAACAAGAAAGCAAAGTAAATAAACTAACTTAGTAATCATATATGAACCAGAACAAAACAATATGCTTCGAATTAACACAGAAAACACGTAATGAAATTTTATAAACTAAAATGTTTTTGTTGGTTTTTTTTACACTAACACATCAAAAATAACATTTAGATCTACAATTAAAAATTATGAAACCCATAATAAAATGGCGATTTAAAAGGGCTCAAATACGATAATTAACTGACAACAAGAAAATAAAAATCGTTACTTTCAACCCCAAGTGGTTAGCATTTCGCTACTTTGTCCACTAATCGGATTTACGAAAATAACGAGAATGAAGCAACATAAAAGAAAGAGCAAGACAACAAAAATAAAGAAAGAATAAAAATTTGTATTTAATAAAATGGAAGTGTTTACAAGATGGAGGCTACAAAATTTAAGGTAACTAAATTACACTGAGATGTGGTTGAAGAGAGAAACAACAATCGGCCAAACAAAAACTAAAGCAAAAGTTTTGCAAAAGGTGAATACTAAAGTAAAGTGATAGGTGCTGGCTTCGAAAGAGGGAAAAAAATAACATAAAGTAGTTGCCCCCTTTGTTGTCTGCTCCATTGCATCTATTTATAGGACTTGCTCACTGCGTTGTTTTCATATAAACGCATAATGCAAGTCTACAAATTCATGCTGCATTTTCAAGATGCCCCCACCTGCTTTTGAAATATAAAGTCAAAGGTTTTGGGGTGTGTTTGAAATAATTCAATTTGCTCCAAGCTCCTAATTCTTTTTCCATTTTTTTTCTTTTTCTTCCTCTTTTGTCCAAGTTTCACTTTATTTCTTTATTTTGTCATTTCATTATTTTTCTTGAATTTCCTGAAATGCAACAAAATAATTTATTAAAATACGAATTTAAGCAATAAATAGGTAATAAAAATATGCAAAAATATACACTTATCAATGCACAGTTCAGACATCTGACTAGGCGTAATGATGCCATGCATGACATCAACCGCCGTTATGCTGAGGATATGACACAGGCTCTGAGCACTGCTTTTCAGGCTACGGGTATTGAGGTCTATTGGCCCGTTTTTGGAGCTCACTCTATATCCACCACCAGATTCACAACCCGAGGAGGGTGGCCCTGCCGATAGTTAGGTATGTCTCTGCTATCCTTTTATTGCCTTCAATGGGGACATTGAATATCTTAAGTTTGGGGGTGATTTGAGGGTAAGTAGTAGTGGTAGAGTCTTGTTCATGTAGGAATTCATGTTGCATGTGTAGTAGTAGTACATTCATATTTATTTATATTATTCTATGATTGTTTCATGTAAAGCATTTTGTTTGCATATTTGTTTATATACCATGTGAGTCCATTTAGGTGCATTTTCATAGCATATTTCATGATCCCGTAGGACTTGGCTATTTCCGTTTGGTAGGTCGATGTTGATTTGGGTGTGGTAATGATGAATAGAGGGTTGATTTAATTGCCTAGGAATTGACTTGCATGCTTCAGAAACAATTCTTTTACACAGTCTCATCATTTGCTTTTGGGCTAGATTGAGTCATACTTGTTTGGTTGCTTGAGATTTAATCACTTGTTTCTATTTAGAATGTTCTTTATTCCCTTGATGACGTAGGAACACTAAAACACTACTACAAATATGGGCAAAGGAACCGCTAATAAGAGACCACCTTATTCAAATAATTGATTACTTAAGAAAAGAAACCACTTTTTTTCAAAAAATGGTCTCTTATAATATAAGTAAAGAGACCTCTTATTTAACTAAATGGTTATTTAATAAAAGAAACCACACTTTTTAAAAAAGGGATCTCTTATAATACATGAAAAGAGACCTCTTTAATTAAAAAGGTGGTTTCTTATCATTTTTTATGGGATCGTTAATATTAGACAGTAGACACCATCCCATTCTCTCATTTCTCTCTTCTACATTCTCTCATTTCTCATTTCTCTCTTCTCTCTCTCTCTCTCTCTCTCTCTCTCTCTCTCTCTCTCTCTCTTCGGTCTTCCTCTTCTTCTTCTTCTTTTTTTTAAAGATTAAACAGACTGTTCTTCTTGATTTTGATTACCAAAATCATAGTTTATGTAACCGAATTAACGAGGGTTCGATTTTCTATATCATCCTTTCGTTAAATTTTGATTTTGGGTAATTTGATTTTCGGCTTAAATTCAAATTGAATTTTGGTTGATTATTAATTGTTGTTGATAGTATATATGTTATAGATCCTTTAATTTTGAGGCGATATATGTTAAATTCGTAGATTTTTGAATTGGTTTTGATTTCACCGGAAAGTTCTTGTTCACCGGAAATTTTGTTGTAGTTATTGTTTGTAATTTCCGTTTGTATGCTTGTATAGATCGTGAAGATTTGAGTCCGTGTGTGTGAAAAGCTTTGTGTTTCGACTCGACTCTGAAACATTACCTTTGCATGCCTGAGAAGTCGCTTCTCAATTAACTTTACTAGATCTTGGAGACTGTGGCTTTGCGCATCCTACAATGGAGTTCTTGTTCAACTTAGGTTTGTGTGATAGGCATTTCATGCCATACAAGACTCACACCGAGGTAAGATTCAGTGAAACAACGACATGTAAAAAACACCCCCCACCCCAGGTTTAAAGTATATATTTAAAGCAAAACCTCATCACTGCGGTCAGAATAATGAGATATACCTCCGTCAAAGTAGAAATGAAAAAATGAATTTTAATCCCCCCACTTAATATATCTTATTTATAAAAAACACCCTCAAACTGCCAGAGGTTTTTAAGAAATTTATAGGAATTCACAAAAACAAAGATGAAATCTGCAGGAGCTGGCAACGTGAAATAGCCACCCAGTGCAGTTATGGTTGTCATTTCCGTTTGTATGCAAAGCTTTTTATAAGAGACCATCTAATCTAAATAAGTGGTTTCTTTTCCTTCTACCTAAGAGACCACTTTTCTTAAATAGCTGGTCTCTTTTCTTAAATAAGAGACCATCTAATCTAATTAAATGGTTTCTTTTCCTTCTACCTAAGAGACCACTTTTCTTAAATAGCTGGTCTCTTATTTCTATTTAAGAAACCCCCTCAAAGAAGAGGTCTCTTATCCTAAGAGACCACTGACCTAGAGACCCCCTCTGAGGTGATCTCTAAGATGGTTTTTAGGTGGTCTCTTTAGGCTTTTTTGTAGTAGTGAAATATAAGTTTGGGGGAAACCAGGAATTTCATGCTAATTGTTAATAAAAGTTAGTTATCAAAAGGCTAGTAGCCGCCCATATTTATGAGTAGTCTAGGGTTGGATGAGATGGAGCGAAACGCACTCATTCCAAATTAGTTGTGTGTTAAAAAGAGTAAAAAAAAAAATGTTATGTGAATTGTTAAATTGCAGAATTAACCAGGGTGAGCTCTTTAATACTCGAGCAATTAAGTTCTAGGGGACTTTGTGCCTAGTGATCTAAGACTTTTCAGGTCTGGGATCCACTAACCTAACGCTCGCTACATGGGTATTATTGTATAAGTCTTTCGGGGCCTCATCCATTGCACGGTTAAATAAGCATGCGTGTTGTGTATAGTATTATGTGTCATAGTTTGTTTAGTAATAAAGCATGAATTCCAGTCTAACTCAAATGTTAATAGAGGTGTTTCTAGGTTATGAAGTGTTTACCGTTCATTCTGTTTATAAACCTGTGATTGTCTTGGCGAAGAATAGGTATGATTTTGATCTGGTGTTAGGAGTATATCTGATGAGCATCGCACACACCCACGTTTTTGTTCATGTAATGTTGATATACGGGGGCTTACTCGAGCTCTGTTTGGACTTATTGCATTCTTTAAGATATTTGCTTGCTGAGTGGTTTTGGTTAGTTCGAGGGGATCGTTGCATTTTCATATTAGTTGCATTCATGCATTGCATTTGTATATATAGAGTCTATTTATGCTTGAGGACAAGCATCGGTTTAAGTTTGGGGGTGTGATAAGTGGATTTCATATCCACTTGGAACGCTTCGTTTTGGCTTAAATTGGTGACTTGACCTCAAGTAAGTCATATTTTTTATGCGTTTTTAGTGAGATTGTGCAGGGATACTATCTTGAAGCAAGGAGATGCTTTTGCATGTTATATGGTGGATTTAAGCTTAAGAGTTGAAGAATGACAGCTTGCGAAAGAAACGAAAGTGAAAACGAAGAAAACGAAGAAAACGAAGAAAAAGCAAAATCTTGCAGAAACAGAGAGCGCGGGCGCGCCTCAGGACCGCGCGGGCGCACGAGAGAGATAGCATAGGGCGCGGGCGCGCGCTAGGGCTGCGCGGGCGCGTGGTGGACGGCTACTAGTTTTCCTGATTCAACTTAAAATCGGATTTTTGGGTATTTTCTTGGAGGACAAGACGCTGGGGTTATAAATACACCTCTAGAAAACAGAAAGAGCACGTTTTACAGAAGAGAGACTTGGAGAAGGATTCACTGAAGATCGTGACAACTATCGGAGATCCAGATCTACATCTTTTGTGTTCTTCTAATTAGGCGATACTTTTGGATGCTCGTTTTGGATTTGTTTTCTAAACTTTATTACTCTAGTACTCTCGTTATTATTCAGATCTTGTTTTATATCATGTTATCACTAGATCCTATGATGACGAGTCTTGAACACTTTTCAACCCTGCCAACACTGATAATGTTGCAGAAAATTTCTAATTTTGAAATATGAACTAATACTGGAGCATTGACGCGCCAGAAGCCATAACATTTACGATGATCAGTCGCATGTTATGCTTCCCATCTTTGTTCTCTACATGTAGAATGAAGCACCGACGGATTTACTTGTCTACCGCCCTCTGGAACCCCCCGGCCAACGGTTGGGCCATTGCTGGACCGGCGCCACTCAGCCACTTACACGGCACCTAGTTCGAATAACATCCATGACTCTGAAGCATAAAGTTCATCCCCCTTTCCCCAAGTATAATACTTGTTGATAAGACTCCACAAAGTAGTCGTATCTAGTTGGAAAGGAAAAATTCACCAATATTTCCCAAGCTGTTGCTTATTAATGGATATCGACTTGTTCCAACAATCTTACCCCTCGAATGATGAGGAAGTAATACAAAGACTCAATTTGATGAATAGCAACCAAGTTGCGAGTGCAAAGAATATTTTCAAAAGATTTATGACCGGGAAGTCAGACAAAAATAAATAACAGCCCTCAGGTAAGGTTCCCTTATAATTTGGAAAATAGATTCGAATGAAGAATGGAGTTTCGGGAACCTCCCCTCGATAAAAATAGTCATAATAAGACTCAGAAATATTTTACATAATCTTTTAAGGGCAAGGATAATATTTGAATAAAATAATATATTTTAAAACTAGTTAAAAGAATTATATAAATATTCAAGAATATTTATTAACTTATAAATATTTAAAGAATATTTTTAATATGAAATATTGCTCAAAGTAATCCTCGAATAACGTATGAGAATATTCATTAAATAAATAATTCCTCGAATAAATATTCAAATAATATTCGATAATTTATTCAACCTTAAATGAATATTCAAGATAACTTTCATTAAAGAAATAAAACTCAAATGAATATTCAAAATAATATTCATCTAAATCAATAGCCTCAAATGAATATTCAAAATAATATTCATTAAATAAATCATTCTTCGAATAAATATTCAAATAACGTTCCTCGAATAATTTCCAAGTACTTAATACTTATGGGAATATAAATAATGTTCATAAATAACATTCCTAAAATAATCTGTCACTGGAATCCCTCCGGGTTTCCATGACTATCTCTATATTACAAAATACAGACTCCCGGTCTTCATTAAAAGAATGAGATCATATGCCCTTCAGTAAGGGTCTTAGCAATATCCGGATTATAATTAATATATCTTGTATCTAACTTATAAGCCAACATCAATCAGGGAACAAGTATCACATTGTAAATTTGAAAGTTGGCATGCATGGTATGGCATATGTATAACAACATTCAATTATATATTATCACAACAACAGTTCCAAAGTATTGGAAACTTGCCTGGTAGTCGAGTAGGGGTAGCGTGTCCTGGGTCAGCTCGATGATCTATAAACAATCAAAGTATTCGGGATTAATCACTTAATGCTTTTGAAATGCTAAGTATATACTTAACTTAGATTAAGACACGTTTTCAAGTTATCTCGTTATACACCCTCTAGTGTAACTCTTTTTATCACCGTTATGACCCGACATTTGTTCGTTATTATGGCTCGTCATTACACTTACCCTTGGTAGGTACTTATGCCACAAAAGTTCTAAAGTCGGTCGTTTACTAAAAGAGATTGTACCTCGAGGTTTATTGATCGTTTTCTAAGTGATTTTCCAAAGTTATAACCACTTGTTCTTTTTAGGGGTTCATTCGTACTTAACCCTGATTTGAACATTTTTATAAAATCGAAAAACGATCCGTTTGACATGAGGTTTTCTCTCAAACCTTCCTTATGATCTCTAATATTTAATTATCAAGATTTTCCACTGAATTAGTAATATTATGGGGGTTCAATTTTAGTTACGAATTCGCATTTACGGTTTTGAACTACTTTTACTAATTTGACCATAACTCCTATATCGTAAGTCCGTTTGCTTCGATTCTTGCGCCAAAATGATCTATGACTCGAGATCTACAAGGGTATGTCATTTATTCATCAAGGCCAGAAATTATCTCAACTGTTATGCACGGATTTTAAGGGTTTAACGAAATCTTGGCATTACGACGGCTATAAATCGAACGTTTCAAAATTGTTACATCATAACCAAGCCACACCGGGCATACCATACATCTTACACACATGATTCTCATCTTAAAAAGTCCAAGAACATCTCACTTCATCATCATAATCATCATATAGCTAAATCAACTACAAGATCATGCTAACATGCTTATAATAACACTATAACCATAACTAAGCTAAAAACCACCAAGAACATCCATAATCTCAAAATAAAATCTATGGTTCTTAAGAGATATACCTTCCTTGGAGAGTATACAAGCCTTAATAAACCTTGACTAGTCCTTGTATAGCCTTAATATAGCTTAGATCATCCAAAGGAAACAAGAAATCAAAGTTAGTTCATGAGATTTACTATTCATCCTCCACTTTGATGATTTATTTGAAAATGGAAAAAGTGGATTTTGAAGCTAAGATTTCTAGGATAGCTATTATATGAATTGTAGTACTTACCATAAAAATTTGGAGATCAAACAATGGTGGGAAGGTGGATTTTGATTTTGGAATTTAGGGATGGGCTGAATGGATGTAATATGGGGGGGGAGAGTTTTCTTGGCTTGTCTCTTGCTTTGTTCTCAATCTAATCTTGTATTATTGATATGTCTAGATAATATCTTGTATGAAGCACCTTTAATAAAGTGATTAGGTCATGGATGATGCATTCTAAGTGGACAATTGTTGGTTTTAGTGGTAAAATGATGAGATGAATGCTAAGTACATGGTTTGTTGCTAAGTATGCTAGTTACTCTTGTAACTACTTGGTTACTTGGTCTTATCCTCTTGCACATGCATGCATCTTGGTTCTCTGCTTGTTTCTTTGTCCGGTTATTGCTCATTTTCATTGATCGTTCGGAGGAATATCTCAATGATTTCTCGTTAGGGTTTTACCGAAAACCGTCTTAATATTAATACTACCATTCTCAATCCTCCTTTATAATTCTTGAATTTAAATCCATTAAATCTTTATATTAAATCCTTAAATCATTCAGTGTCTAGGGAAATCTCGGAAAAAATAAAAGTGCTATTTTTCTGAATCTGATATCGTTTACATACACTTATATTGCCTATCGGTCATTAATACGAACTCAGAAATCCGTTCCGAATACTCTTACATAGCGTCGTCTGATAATATTCCAATTTCCACCAAAAACACTATTCATTGCTTATTCTCTCTTTATTCCTTATATTTATAAAAAAATGCCCTCGTTCTCTTTCGAGCGTTCCTTATCTCTTTTACGGAACCACTGGACTTATAACAGATATCGATTTGGATGACATGAGAATATTCTTCCTCGTTTAGAATCACCATATCATACTTTCTAGGAAATAGATTATTCGAATCTAAGTTGTCAACCCATTGTATTCTTCATGACATATCAACATTTGAATCCCAATTCATTACATAATCCTTTATTAGAATCACTGTTACACTTATACTCCATTACATAATAAAAGTTTTAATTCCTACCAAAAATTTGGGTTCTTACATAATCGTTGTCATGGGATTCTAACTGATTTATTTACGGAGTTTAGTAGTTTGATCACTTTAAAGATTTGTGTGTGATGAATTATTGATTTCCTCGTATGGTTATACTTAATGCTTTTGGATGCGTAACTAACATCTAAATTGTTAATTTCTATTGAAGCGATAGTGGATATAGAGATTTAGAACTTGCCATACTAGCATAGGTTTATGGATGTTTCGACATGCATGATTAGCAGTGTAATTTTAACCATCTTATGATGCCCTATGTGATCTCAATGGATAACTTGTGCTTAAACCGTTATGTTTTCAAATCTTATAGACACATATGATCTAAACAAAATTGGTGTCTACCCAGCTTCTATCTGTTTTATGGATGTTGAGTGGTATGGTATACGTATACTGAAAGGTAGCGTGTATTAATTTCGTGTTATTCGATTAGTTGTCATAATCATCACATACACTGATTAAAGGCATCAACTCTAAACGAAGTATTTAATGAAGTTAGAATCCCATGTTTTATCTCTCATAAGTAATTCAGTTTTAATAACGTTAGTTAATTAATTCTTAGTATTGTTAAATTGCTTCTTAGTTAATTTAGTTAATCAAAACCCAACTTTGATACTTGTCTTAGCAGTGAATAATAATCATACATTGTTGCATAAGTTGCATAATCTGAAATATACCAGTCTCTGTGGGAACGAACTCTTCTTAATCTTATATTACTTGTGACCATGTACGCTTGCGTGATTTAGTGTGAACAACTGTCAAAGTTAGTGGAACGTTATAATTGGGATTTTACCTCCACGATTTACAGCCACTAAAAAGTAAATACCCACGACATCTCGTGACTGTTTAATGGGTTAAGACACAAAGTTACTTTCCCCTTTTTCAGTAAAACTTTTTCTATTCTCATATAAGCAACTGTCAAACACACAAACATATAACCCTCTACAGAATTTTTCTCTCAAAAACTTAAATCTCTCTCTCTAAACTCAAAGCACAAAAATGGCACCCAAACAATCTACTTCTCAAACAAACTTTGTTGGCATTCTCACTGCTGGAGATGTTGGTGAAGGCTTCAAAGGACTTGTATCCTTCATGAACAAGTCCTATCTAGGTCATGCTATTACCTCAACCCCATCTTTGGACCTAGACAAACTTGAACAATTTTGGAAAACTGCCATTGTTCAAGGAAATGCAGGTAATGAAGCCATTAACTTCAAAATCAACAACATTACCTACATTTTCACTATCAAGGGCATCAATGAAGCCCTGTGAACTGGATTGCAAGCTAATGAATCATACCAGGAGCTTGCAAATAATGAAACCCTAAAGAAGTTCTTCTTGAAAATTGGGTATTCTGGCCGTATTATTGAAGAAGGAACCTCAAGCTGGTACCCAACTGGCGAAATAGAGCATGGTTTTTGATGTAATGGTGAAAGTCTTCTCAACAAAGACTTCTAGCTGGAAGGGAATCCCTACCTACATTAAGAAACTCACTCATTCTCTTGTCCATGGTTACAAGGTGGATCTAGGAAAGATGCTCATGGCACAAGTCAAACTTGCCCTGAACAAGAAGGTACATGTCTATCCTAGATTTATTATGTTATGCATAAATTCTTTATGTGAAATTGATGAAAATGCCTCCCTCACAATGGAGTGCAATGTTTTGAAAAGGAACACACACACAACTCTAAATTCATAGAATTTAAATGCAGATATTCCACTTTGTTTCACACAACACATGGTTGATCAAGTGCCCAACCTTGATTTTCCATTATCACCAAGTGAGTTTGATACATTCTCACTTCAGAATGAAGCTGAATTAGACCCAAATTCAGTTAACCCACATTCTTCTCCATACATACAAAATAGACAGTCTAGACTACCAAAAGCCATGAAATTAGCCTTACAAGAATCCAAGAAAAGACCCTTGAAAATTGGTGATGGAGGTAGTACTAAGAGTGTTGAGGTAGAAACTGCACAAGATGCAGCAAATAAGGATGTTAGTCAAAGTGAACCCACAGTGGTTCCTCTTGAGCCTAAGAAGAAGAGAGCTAGAGCTGTAAACGAACCGAACTCAGACGAACTTTTAACGAACACGAACAAAATCTTAACGAACCGAACAATGTTCGATAACCTTACCGGACAGATTTTCTTGTCCGTGTCCGTGTTCGTTAAGCAGTCGAACGAACACGAACGAACACCGAACTGTTCGCGAACATATCGAACCGAACTGAAAACGAACCGAACACGAACAGTTCGTTAACATTTTATATTTTTAAATTTTTTAAACCTATTTTTAACTTAATTTAATATAAAAAAATTAGCTCAACTACTATTTAAATATTTTTAAACCATACAATATCTATTTTAGACTATTTTATAATTATAAAATTAAAAAATACATATATTATGGATACTATTTATTATATATACATATAATATTGTAAATATTATTGTTTTTTATCGAACGAACGCGAACGAACGCGAACTCGGACGAACTCGAACGAACTCAGACGAACTTTTAACGAACACGGACTTTTAACGAACCGAACTGTCGAACTTATCGGATAGATTTTCTTGTCCGTGTCCGTGTTCGTTAAGCAGTCGAACCGAGCTTAACGAACTCGAACACAAGCGAATACGAGCGAACTTACCGAACTGTTCGGTTCGCTTACAGCTCTAAAGAGAGCTAAGAGGGGGCAAAGCCACTGTCACCCACCCCACAGTCTCACAAAAGGCTATGGAGGATAAAAGGGAAACAAACACATCCCTAGATGTCCCTTCTCAACAAGAGGCATCTATTAAAATTGGCCTGTCTCCCAAGGCACCCTGTAATGAGTCTGCACAAACTCATGAACTCACTCATGAGGAGCCTCCACTTGCAGATACACATATGGAGTTAGGGCACAATGAGGATCAAACTTCCACTATTGATGTTCCATAAGTTACCTCAGTGGAACAACCAACATTCTCTTCTGTACCTTCACCTTTTTCATTCTCTAATCCATCAATTGTTTCTTCTCAACAACCTAGAGAGGGGGATAGTCCCAACCCTTCAGGTTTTGATCATCCATCTCCAATTACAGATGAGCCCCCATCTAGTGGTCCACAAGAACCCATTTCTCAAAGTGAAATGGACACCACTCCCTCAAACACTGAGCTAGATCAAGGTGGCACTCTTATAACGCCCTAGAAAATATCGTATTTGTTATTATTGTTATTTAATTATTTAATATTAAATGTGGATTATAGGGTGTGAATTTTTTTTATTTTTTTTTTATTTTTTTTTATTTAGATAAAATATATGTGACATCATGTTTACATGTTTATATGGTGATGTATGTGTGACGTGCTAGTCCGTGTAATTTTATTTGAAATTTTGTGACTAAAAATCTATTTAAATATGAATTATCGATCTTCTGAGAATTTTATAAAATTATTGGCTTTATTAAAAATCATGAAATCTTTTGTAATATTCTCTTTATATAATTATTTAGTTTTTGAAATTATTGGGAGAATTATTGTGGGTGTTTAAATATTTTAAAATGATTTTATGAGTTATATTGCATTTAAAGGATAAAAATTTGAAAAATTCATATTTAATTCATTTTGATCCTAAACATATTTTAAAAATATGGGGAGATAAATAATTTCATTTTCTACATTTTGAAAATTTAATTTAGATTTTTATCCAATATTACCCATTTATTTTCCATTTTAAAAAGGAGATTTAGAATTGTTTTAAAACAGAAAATGTATTAATAAATTATTTCTCTATTCCTTTTTAACCTCTAAATCCCTAACCCCCAATTTCATTTTTTCCCTGAGCTCTGTTTCTTCACATTTCTCTAAGCTCTCTCTCGAACTTTCTCCACCTCTCTTTAATCTGTCTCGCGTCTCTCTCTAATATCTCTCTCGAAATCTCTCTTACCCTCATCTCTCTTTCTCCTCTATTTGATATATGTGTGTGGGCAAATTCGTAGTGTGTGTATGTATATATATAGTGTTTGTATGTGTCCTTCCGAATGGGTGATCACGGGTGTGGACTTGTTGTTGGTTATAACAGTTGATTAGATGATTATATGTGATTGTATACCGTTGAATTAGTTGTTAATTGAGTTTTGTGCGAGTTTCTTTTCGTGGGTATATGCCGAGCTTGGTGTGTGTGGTTCACCTGAAATCGAACCCATTTCCCCTCCCCTCTGTTGTCGTGTGCGTATGGCCGCGTGTGTGTGGCGTTATGTGCGTATGACATGTATGTGTGAATGATCGAGGTGGGTGTGACTGCGACTCTCGGTATGTCCGAGTTGTGTGTGTGGGTTTTATGATTCTGTTGAAACATCACTACAAATCAGCTGTTCTTCTTTCGTATGGGTTCGATTCTAAACATTTACAGCAAATTTATGAGTTTGTTTTGAGTTGGTCGAGTCTCGTTTCGATTACCGGATTTTGAAGACCTCCCGGCTGGTTTATGAACATTGGTGAGCTGGTGAGGGAGTTAGTGTACGGCTGTGTGGGCGTGTGTCGCAGGTGCTTGCTGCGTTACGGTGTTTGTGTGTTTTCTGGTGTTGGTTTGAATCAAGCTGGGTTATGTTAATTGATTTCTCCCCATCCCCTGTTGCTGTTATTACGATGTTGTGTATCTGTGATGCTGGGTGAAGTATAGTATGGTTGTGTATGTATCTGGTAATGGGGCATCTGATGTTATTGTTAATTGTAACTGTTATGCTGATTGTAATATCCGATTTTGATGGTGAACAGAATTGGGTTTGCTTGTAAGCTGTGTGTGTATGTGTGTACGAGCTGCAGTGTGTGTGTCTATGTTCAAGTCTGTTGTGGGTGATGGCGGTGAGGAACTGAAGAGTTAAAAGGAAGCTGTGAAGAGAGAGTGGAGAGAGTTATGGAAAAGGAGGCAGCTGGAAAGAGTTTCACTATGGTGTATGTTCGCATATGGTGTGTGAGTTTGATTCAAAGTAGGGGTTGCCGGGGTGAAGTGTAGGTTTGTATTGATGTATACTTGTAGGCAGAACAGGAGGTATAAGAGATGTATGGGTGAATGGCAGGAGCTATTGTAGTGAGCAGGGGAGACCAAAAGATGAAAAGAGAGGTAAAAGAAGAGAAGAAAATAAATGGATTGTTATATTGTTTCGAGTCTTGTGATGAAAGTTATGGTTAAAATGGATTGTCTTTAGCATTATTTGACTCAAATTGTGATTTTAGTACTAAATGATGTGTGGGATTCAAGTTTATAATTTCAAGTTCCTAAGTTCTAATTTTTAGTTTAACTACCTTTATTTATGTTCGAGTTATGTATATGGGAGATTGGGTGGTGATTGGTAAGTCACCCGAGGATTATATAATTTTGTGATCGGGTTGTAAAAGAAGTATGCTGGAATCTTAGAATTTACATGCGTGTTTTGATTCGAATGTCGGTAGTTAATGTTGAGTACTTAGAAAACTTATGGTATATAATTTTGTAATTTTGATGGATGAAATTAGATGTGAAATTTCTCAAGCTATAATGATGCGCAATGGGAACTTGAACGTGCTGGATGTTTGTTTATTTAGTTGATAGTATATGCAAGCATATAATAAACTAGGAACTTCTATTCGGTCTTGGTAATTATAAGTTATGTGCATATGGGCTAAGTGCTTGCGTGGTTTATCAGATTTCATTATACTATTTTGAGTAAGTGGTCTATATGTGTTATACGCGCTATAAGCATAAAATGAAATAGGTAAAGTTTGGGTAAATTAGAAAGACAGTATGGTTTTGATTGGTTATGTACTGAAATAGTACTTTACCTTCATATAGGTACGAGTAAGATGCTCAACTAGGTGCCAGTGTACGAAAGGATGGAATTTTGGAAAAGGAGGAATTCATCGAAGCTGACGAGTATAGTAGCAGAGCGATTGACTAATAATAGGGGGCGTTACAGGTTGGTATCAGAGCGACAGGTTATGGTCACTGAAACAAGTTAGGATGATTAAGTATACGTATTTAAGTGGCACGATAGATAGAACGATTTAGGATAAGATTCGCCTTAGGTTATTAGGACAACGGTTGCGACTTTAGTTAGTATTTCGACATATCGCGCGAGTCCGAATCCAATTCATTCGAAGGTACGACTTTGGACGAGGATGTTGATTCGGCGCCGCCTACGTTAAATAGACGACCGGAGTTACCAGCTTGGAGGATGGTACGTGTAGACCTTCGTATATGTTCTAGAATTTCCTGTGCTGCTTTAGTTACCCCGTGAATGACATTGTAGGTGCGAAAGGACGGTAAACAAGATGCGAAATGTGATTTCTAGCATGTGATGGAGTAAGGACATGGTTATTCATTACTCGTCGTTGATTTCATTCAATTTATTGATTAAGGAGATTTAACCTTTCTTTTTGTTTCTTCTTATCTTGATGATACCCCATCACCTGTGATAATCAACTATATTTCAATTGATGACGAATTTTTCAAATTCATTTAAACACATTTTTATTTTTCAAAGATACCTCTATTTTTCAGGGGATCACTTGATTCCATATAAATTATTGAGACCCTTGAATTTTTCTAATTTCCCCGAATAATTGTTATTCCTTATTCAACATTGTACATCTATAAACTTTTTGAAACTTTTGAATTCCTTTCGTTTCTCTCTAAATACTTGACCTTATTTATTCTGACTGGGATGAACAACCCTATGTATGTAGGGGATTCAGGGACATCTTATCTATGTGATAAACGTCTGGTGGGATGCCACTGATTGTGTTTGTCATGAAAGTACAGAAGGCTGGCCCCCTTCTTGTGCTATGGCGGATGACCTAAGTGACAAATGCAACCTGAAATTAGTTCAATGATCATATTGATCTCTCAGTTAAATTCTCTTATAAAATTCTTATCAAACAAAACTCATCTTATACTCGTACATGTTATCACTTGTCTATTTCATTGATTCCTTTTGCTACGAACCCTTATGATTTCTAAAGTTACCAGTGACGAAAAGTAGTAAAGATGGAGACGATGACATTCTAAGTGGTCTGAGTTATAAATACGTAGACGAAGGATTGGTTTGTCAGGTTTGAGAATTGATACGAAAAGAAGGATTGAATATCAAATTAGATTTCTCTTTGGGTGAGCAAGACGAGTAAAAGATTCGATATTACAAAGAACTGAATATGAATAAGGAGCAGATAACAAAGATGCGAGATTATTAGTTTTGTTAAAGTTGAAAGTAGAGTAAGAATGGATATAGTTAGTATGTGATAGTTATCGTGAAGGAAAGTTTGTTGAAGAACACTTGTTTATTATATATTTTCACTGTGGATACAGTAGATAAAATATTATAAGAATTTGGAGGTTGAGATAAATTGTCAGATATAAAAGTTTAGAGATGGAATGGAATAACTTGAGCGAAGCAGAGTAAAGTTAGATGGGAATTAAAGTGATTGTGTGGGAGTTAATGACTTATGTGAATATAGTTCAGAGGATCATGAATATTAAGAGTAAGAGTGAATTAACCCAGATGGAATTAGATGGTAAGAAAGGAAGACAGAGAATCAGGAACTTATAGGAATTGTTTTAGCCGAGAATGTGAGATTTTACTGGAAAGGAATGTAAGACTTAGGAGATTTTTTTTTAACCAGAATAACGGGGAAAGATAACTACTTACAAGATATGAATTATTGAGACTTACAGGACTACCTTATCAGAAGATAAGATTTCGAGAAGAAGTATATGGCAATAGTAACTGGAAGGAATAGTATGGTAGGAAATGATAGAATTAGAAGCTAGAAGTTCAATATAATTATGAGTGATGATATTAAGGATATGGATGTGATGATAGTTAAAAGAGCTAAATGTGAGTTAGGACTGGATTGTTCAATTAACTAATAAGTACACACAAAGTGTGAAGATAAGAAGGTGAAATTATGAATTGCATGAGATAGGTAAGTTATGTTTCGAGGACGGAAGTGGAGGAAGGAGTTTAATGGTTACGCAGACAAAGAGGTTATTATGATAAGATTTTAAGGTTATTTTATATATATATGTGGGAGATATCGATAAGGAGATAATTAAAGTGAAGTAGATTTCATTGGTCGAGATTTCTCGGATATGTGACTTATGAATTACCAGGATTATCACCAGAAAGAGATATAAAGTTGATTAATTAATTACAACCAGAAATGTAATCAGTTTCAAGGATTCAAGATTCAGAAAACATAGCAAGATATTTGAGGATATAAGAAGAACATGCATAAGATTTTTTTTTAAGTAAGAGCTTTGAAATTGAAAGAATTATAATCTTCAGGATATGATGAAAGGATCAAAGTGAACTACGAGAAGAGGAAGCAGTAATAAATCGGGAAAGGCCGGAGATGCCAACAGAGATAAAAAGTTTTGAAGGATCAGCTAGGAATTTCCTTATATTGTCAAAAATTTTACCAAGATAGCTATAGCAGTGGACAAGACCATAAATCAAGAAATGAATGGATAAAAATGGAGAAAGTTTTTAGGAGTTAAATAAGAGATCGAAAACTGCTCAAGTGTTAGTGTAACCGGATGAACCAGGAAAGATTAAACAGGCATACCATGCTCAAAATGTTTAAAGGATTTGGGAAGTCATAGATAGAAGTTCCAAAGGTCGAGAATTATTTTAAATAAATTATTATAGGAAATTAAGAAGTAGCAAGATGAGTTTATTGAAGCAGAATGTGGAGGAGTGGACTGTAGAAGAATGAAATCGTTCAAGGAAATGAGTGGTGGACGCATGTCTTATTTCGTTTATTCGGTTATTGATAAATGTTAGAGTTATAATGTACAGAGTTTAAACTTGAGGAATTGTAGCGTGTGTAGAGTAGTGTTCTGGAAGTTGATTTCTGACAAATTTAGTACAGTGAAGTTTAAATGAGATTTGAAGGTGGTAAGTTAATTATTGGTGATCTGTATTTGGGTTTACGTATGTTAGGCCGAGTCTTGATATTAGCGTTGTTGGAGCTCAATTAGATCGAAAGTTGATGTTGAATGATATTGATGGGTGGTGACCCCGGGATAGTTTATATTGCGAATAAAATATATACGTTTCAAGGTAAATGAGTATTAGTTCGAAAAGATTACTCAGTAAAACAATGGGAATAATGATGGATAGAAGTTTTCCAGTTCTTCCCTCCTCGAGTAACGTTGTACGTTGAAAGGGGAGTAAGAATGATTGGGGGATTTCTTGATATTCTTTTTCTCAAAGTTTTATCTGGGGCATTCTGAATTATGAGTAGGAGCGTAGAAGTGGTATCAATTGTTTTAGTCGCGTGGATTTCGTTTTAAAGATTTGATTATTTACCCATTTATTTCAAGTCATGACAGGTTTCTTCGCTTATATGTTTGTTGCAAGTTAAGGCAGGTTTTGTTTTATTATTGTACATGAATGAATCGTTTATGGATGAATGGGTTAGTAATTGAGATACTTTCATACGGGGCATAATCCAATATACGAATAGGTCATGTCTGATTTTCGGTAGAATATGCCTTCACCTACGAGTGGTAAGCGGATAGAGTTAATGAGACTTGGGAATTGAAAGAGAAATGGTTGAGTAATACCGTCATTAAGTTTTCTTAAGATTGATTCTGAGGACAGAATCCTATTAAGGGGGGAATGTTATAACGCCCTAGAAAATATCGTATTTGTTATTATTGTTATTTAATTATTTAATATTAAATGTGGATTATAGGGTGTGATTTTTTTTTATTTTTTTTTATTTTTTTTTATTTAGATAAAATATATGTGACATCATGTTTACATGTTTATATGGTGATGTATGTGTGACGTGCTAGTCCGTGTAATTTTATTTGAAATTTTGTGACTAAAAATCTATTTAAATATGAATTATCGATCTTCTGAGAATTTTATAAAATTATTGGCTTTATTAAAAATCATGAAATCTTTTGTAATATTCTCTTTATATAATTATTTAGTTTTTGAAATTATTGGGAGAATTATTGTGGGTGTTTAAATATTTTAAAATGATTTTATGAGTTATATTGCATTTAAAGGATAAAAATTTGAAAAATTCATATTTAATTCATTTTGATCCTAAACATATTTTAAAAATATGGGGAGATAAATAATTTCATTTTCTACATTTTGAAAATTTAATTTAGATTTTTATCCAATATTACCCATTTATTTTCCATTTTAAAAAGGAGATTTAGAATTGTTTTAAAACAGAAAATGTATTAATAAATTATTTCTCTATTCCTTTTTAACCTCTAAATCCCTAACCCCCAATTTCATTTTTTCCCTGAGCTCTGTTTCTTCACATTTCTCTAAGCTCTCTCTCGAACTTTCTCCACCTCTCTTTAATCTGTCTCGCGTCTCTCTCTAATATCTCTCTCGAAATCTCTCTTACCCTCATCTCTCTTTCTCCTCTATTTGATATATGTGTGTGGGCAAATTCGTAGTGTGTGTATGTATATATATAGTGTTTGTATGTGTCCTTCCGAATGGGTGATCACGGGTGTGGACTTGTTGTTGGTTATAACAGTTGATTAGATGATTATATGTGATTGTATACCGTTGAATTAGTTGTTAATTGAGTTTTGTGCGAGTTTCTTTTCGTGGGTATATGCCGAGCTTGGTGTGTGTGGTTCACCTGAAATCGAACCCATTTCCCCTCCCCTCTGTTGTCGTGTGCGTATGGCCGCGTGTGTGTGGCGTTATGTGCGTATGACATGTATGTGTGAATGATCGAGGTGGGTGTGACTGCGACTCTCGGTATGTCCGAGTTGTGTGTGTGGGTTTTATGATTCTGTTGAAACATCACTACAAATCAGCTGTTCTTCTTTCGTATGGGTTCGATTCTAAACATTTACAGCAAATTTATGAGTTTGTTTTGAGTTGGTCGAGTCTCGTTTCGATTACCAGATTTTGAAGACCTCCCGGCTGGTTTATGAACATTGGTGAGCTGGTGAGGGAGTTAGTGTACGGCTGTGTGGGCGTGTGTCGCAGGTGCTTGCTGCGTTACGGTGTTTGTGTGTTTTCTGGTGTTGGTTTGAATCAAGCTGGGTTATGTTAATTGATTTCTCCCCATCCCCTGTTGCTGTTATTACGATGTTGTGTATCTGTGATGCTGGGTGAAGTATAGTATGGTTGTGTATGTATCTGGTAATGGGGCATCTGATGTTGTTGTTAATTGTAACTGTTATGCTGATTGTAATATCCGATTTTGATGGTGAACAGAATTGGGTTTGCTTGTAAGCTGTGTGTGTATGTGTGTACGAGCTGCAGTGTGTGTGTCTATGTTCAAGTCTGTTGTGGGTGATGGCGGTGAGGAACTGAAGAGTGAAAAGGAAGCTGTGAAGAGAGAGTGGAGAGAGTTATGGAAAAGGAGGCAGCTGGAAAGAGTTTCACTATGGTGTATGTTCGCATATGGTGTGTGAGTTTGATTCAAAGTAGGGGTTGCCGGGGTGAAGTGTAGGTTTGTATTGATGTATACTTGTAGGCAGAACAGGAGGTATAAGAGATGTATGGGTGAATGGCAGGAGCTATTGTAGTGAGCAGGGGAGACCAAAAGATGAAAAGAGAGGTAAAAGAAGAGAAGAAAATAAATGGATTGTTATATTGTTTCGAGTCTTGTGATGAAAGTTATGGTTAAAATGGATTGTCTTTAGCATTATTTGACTCAAATTGTGATTTTAGTACTAAATGATGTGTGGGATTCAAGTTTATAATTTCAAGTTCCTAAGTTCTAATTTTTAGTTTAACTACCTTTATTTATGTTCGAGTTATGTATATGGGAGATTGGGTGGTGATTGGTAAGTCACCCGAGGATTATATAATTTTGTGATCGGGTTGTAAAAGAAGTATGCTGGAATCTTAGAATTTACATGCGTGTTTTGATTCGAATGTCGGTAGTTAATGTTGAGTACTTAGAAAACTTATGGTATATAATTTTGTAATTTTGATGGATGAAATTAGATGTGAAATTTCTCAAGCTATAATGATGCGCAATGGGAACTTGAACGTGCTGGATGTTTGTTTATTTAGTTGATAGTATATGCAAGCATATAATAAACTAGGAACTTCTATTCGGTCTTGGTAATTATAAGTTATGTGCATATGGGCTAAGTGCTTGCGTGGTTTATCAGATTTCATTATACTATTTTGAGTAAGTGGTCTATATGTGTTATACGCGCTATAAGCATAAAATGAAATAGGTAAAGTTTGGGTAAATTAGAAAGACAGTATGGTTTTGATTGGTTATGTACTGAAATAGTACTTTACCTTCATATAGGTACGAGTAAGATGCTCAACTAGGTGCCAGTGTACGAAAGGATGGAATTTTGGAAAAGGAGGAATTCATCGAAGCTGACGAGTATAGTAGCAGAGCGACTGACTAATAATAGGGGGCGTTACAACTCTGCCAGAAAATGAAACAGCCAACATCTTGGTCGAACTCCAACAAGCAACTGACCCTAGCAAAGTTGTTGTCACAGCCTCAACTGTTGTCAAAGACACCACCAAAGTTGCTGTCACTCCACCTATGGACAGTAACATTTTGGTTAAAGATGCTATCACCTCTACACAGCATGATCAGAATGCAGTAATTGTTGAAGATGCTTCTGATGATGATCATTTGCCTCTACTCTAAAGGTAAGATCTAAACATTCTACTTTTTTAACTCAAATGCATGTAAGTACTGCTCATACCCATACATCTAGGATGAGTGAGGGAGAGAAAAAGAAAAGAGAGATAAAAAGAAAAGAGAAGTGAGCATAAAAATGAGAGGCAGCCAAATGAGCTAGCAAAAGGTGAGGGACTTGAGCATGTCCAGAGTGAACCTGAGGGAGCCCCACAACATAAGGCTCTAGGCCTTGAGAGTTCATCTGTGAGGAGTGATGAGATCACTCAGAAAAACAATGAGAGTGTGAGAACCCCCATAGCCTCCTTGCCCCAATCTTTTCCTTTGCCTCCAAAAAAGTTAAGATCCGGTGGTCCTTCTAAACAAGCTGATTCAAGGTTGAAATCCCTTGAGGGCAGATGTGCATCCATGGAAGCCAAGATTGACAATCTGTCCACTACGGTAGCTGCTGGTTTTTCTGAGATTCAACAGGCTCTGCTATCATTTTCTGCTACTCTTAGTGCTGTCAACTTAACTAAGGGGGAGAAAGTGGTAGATCAGAATAGAGTGGTAGATCCAAATATCTCAGAAATAGTGGTAGAGAAGGAGAAACAAGGGGAAGCTACAAGCAAGGGGGAGTCAAGAAGTAAGGGGGAGCAGGTACAAGTTGAAGATGGAGAAGAGAGTGAGGGGGAGCAAGAAAAAAAGGAAGAAAGAAACTTTGGTGAAGAGCTGAAAGCCTCTGGAGATGGTGAATTAATTGAACATGAAATGGATGGTGAGTTAGTATTGGTAACCAAAGAAGTAATGAAGCAATTACAAGAAACTCAAAAGTCTGAAAGACCAATACTGCCTCCTCTGAAAATTAATGAGCCAACTCCTGAAATCATGGAAACTCCACTGCAAAAACTATGGAGAGAAAAGGAAGAGCAAAACAGACTGGGTAAAGGCAAAGATAAAATGCCTGAGTACATAAATCTGACAACTGGAACCACCTGGTCTGATGGAAGTGTGTATAGCCCAAATGATGCAGGAACAATGATGGTTAGCTACATGGAGAGTACTTTGAACAACAAGGATGAAGAATTCAGTATGTTGGTGGATAACTCAATCACAGAAGCAGGAGGAGTTTACAACAAACTGTCAACAATACTGAAGGATAAAATAATAAGTATTTCTGTGAAAGTTAACTTGGAGAAAAGATGGGCAATTGATGTATATCTGAAAACTGGCACCTCAATATTCATCACAATGCAGCTACTGCAAAGCTTGCAAGTAAGGGTAATAAATTCCTTAGCAACAAAAGTGAAGGCCAACTAAACAACTTTTAATGAAAGTCTGTTGGCACGGATCAAGAGGATTATTGAAGACAAACTCCCAGAAGTGATTGATAATCCATATGGTGTTTGCTACAGGATGACCACAAGTGCAGGAGTAAAGAAAATTGGTTTTCAGACCTTGGATAAAGAGTCAAAGTTGAAAACTGACTCAGTGATGATAGTGCTGAGACAGATCCTCAAGTCCAAGATTACCAAGGAAAGAGTCAAGGTTGTCAGGGATATTCATAAACTTTTGGTGAAAAGAGATGAGAGTCTTAGCTCTCAAATAAAGAATTTAATTTCTGAATCTAATGCCAAAAGAGGTGAAAGAGGTGGAAGCTGCACATTTGATGACACTCTTGATGATGATGAGCTTGATGGAAATGGAGGATCTGGTGCAACTGAAGGTGAGAGTAGAAACAAAATAACTACTGAGAATGTTGAAAATCAAACTCAGGAGAAAGCAAAAGAAGAAGCTCCTAGTACTGAAAAGAAAGATGTTGTTACTGAAGAAGGAGAATCAGATATTCTTGAAGTCTTTGAAGCAAATATTTTAAGGTTTGCTGTTGACTACCTTAATGCTGAAAATGATGCTGTCAACAAAGAAATTGTCAAGAGCTTAAATGAAGATACTGTCATGGAGGACACAGTTGAAAAAGACAATGTCAAGAGCTTAAATGAAGATATTGTCATGGAGGACACAGTTGAAAAAGACACTGTCAAGAGCTTGAATGAAGATGCTGTCAAGGACAAGGATGCCAAGGCATTTAAATCTAGAAGGAAAAAAAAGAAAAGCAAGAGCCTGACGCATAATTCCTACAAAGGGGGCGCACAATTCCTACAAAGGGGAAGACAAAGGCTGTAGTTAAGACAAAGAAGCATGGAGTAGTGGTTGATAAGACTATTTTCAGAAAAGAGAAATGAACAGATTCGAATGTCAGAAAGCAATTGCTGAAAGAGACATGAAATCTGTCTCTTTGGATTTGGATGACAGTAAGCAACATGCAACCAAATACAAAAGTAGAATGATGGATGTTGACAAGAATTTCAATATGATAATGGAGTCAACAGTGATAGACAGGTACAACCTCAAAATGACATCTGAAGTAGTGACACGCATAGTCGAATTCTTTGTGTTGGCAAGAATGGTGGAGATTATGGTAAGTCATGGAAATGTCCCTAAACCGGCCATGGAACATATCCATAAATACTATGCTGAAAGATATGCTGAATTCTATAAGAAGCATGGTGACTGGATGGATATTGATGATGCCAACTTGACCATGAGTTCAGATGAATTAGAGGTTGCGTGTAAATATGATTGGGCAGAAAGAACATCATCTTATACACCTGCAAAAGTGTATGAAGCAGTAGAAGCATTCAGGACTACTGAAGAAGAATTCAAAAATGCTGACAAACCACCCAAGTCTGCCAAACAAACTGCTGAAGATCTAGAAGCTCAACTGAAAGAAAGTTGCAAGAAGGTCAACAAAATGAATAGTGAGAAGGCATATTATCAGCCCTGTGTACTGGAAGATCCTCTCAGAATCATAGATGAAAAAGAAGAAATCTATATAGATAATTTTCACAAACTGAGGACCAGTATCTTGAAGAATCTCTACTGGAAAGTTGTTGGATCATCTCACAAGCTTGAAATGCTATGTGCTTGGGAACTTGAAGTTATCTTTGACCAAAGGAGAGATGAAGATCCAAAACTAGACAGAAAAAGGAGAGTATCTCTTAATGCTTTCCCTGGAAGGAGATTCAAGGTCATCCAAGGCACCTTAAAGTTCAGAACATATACCTATGACTTTGAAACTTGGTTTGACCTAAAAGATTCTAAAGTGTTTCCTTCTCGAGCAATTCAAGGGTACATTGATGATATTGAAGATGATGCCAAATCTCCTGAAGAAAAGGCTTTAGTAGAAGACCTCAAGAAGGCAAAACAAGAAGCTCTTAAAAGAGAGGGAAGAATCTAGACAGCTGAAGACTGCTCAAATCAAGCTAAGTAAAATTTTTTATTTGCTCAACATAGAGGAGTAATTGATTTGCAGTTAGAACATCAATATTGTATTCTAGATTCTTAGCTTTTATAAGACATGGTATCTTAACTATTCTGATCTATGTTAGTTAAGTTGTCATCATGCTTTAGTTGTAAATTTGTTGTTATTGTCCATAAAAACAAATTGGGGGAGATTGTTAGGATTTATGGGTGATAGCATAAAGACAACTTATCTAGATTTCCCTGTACTTAGTTTTTCACTAAGTAGAATATACTGTCACAGCCAGAGTGTGTTCTTGTGACCAAAATAGTTGCTGTAATTTAATAAGTATGTATCTTGGAAGAAGTTCATTCAATTGTTCAAGCCTCAAGATTACATCAGTTCGACAACAAGAATAAATGTTACTGTTATAGCATTGACAGTAAGGTTACAAGAAGACAGCATGTTGCAAGTCACGACAACAGACTCAATCTGACAGTAATATTGGCAGAAGCATGAGACAGCAACATTCTCAAAGTTTGACAGCAAGTCTGGAATTCCTGGCAGCAATTGGCGGGGATTCATACTGTCAACCAAGGAACATTCTCTTGACAGCAGACTTGGCGGTAAAAGTTACTGTCTCACTGAATTATTTGAATTGGGGATTTATCTCAGTCAAACCCGTGACAGTTTAGATGTTCAAGAAACAGATTTGCTGCAACTTGTCAAAGATTGTAGCAGACCTGCAAGACTACGACAGAAGCTTGAGAGATCACAAGACAAAGCTCGCCAATTCAAGAGTATGACAAATCCACATCTACTAGAATTGTATTAGCTTGAATTAGAAAGAATCTAGGTTGCTTTACATATTATGATAACTATGTTTGTATAGCAATTTAGGAAAGTCACATAGGTGTGCAAATTGTAAGGAGCTGCCACTTGAAAATGACAGCAGCTCCACAACCCATGTGATAGAGACGTTAGAGCGAATTAGTCTACATAGAGAATCATCTCTCATTCATTCTATGTATTCGTGAATTCATTTTCATTGTAATCACTCAAGAAACCGAAGCTTGAGAAAACACTTTTTCTCAAGGTTGTAGCAACACTTCGCAAAATAAATAAAACATTTATTTTGTGAGAATATCTTGAGCTATCACTTGTGTTTGCATTTCGTATACAGATAGATTAGAATCTTTATTATTGTTGTTGAAGTAAAGATTTGAATTTATCAGTATTGCATTTAACCCCCCCTTTCTGCAATACTTCGGGACCAACAACATTTATATCATCTTATAAACTACTTCTAGAAGTTCAAGGTTCGATTCCCCTCAACAACATATTTTAGTTAAAAATTTATATAATCTATTTTCACCATATTATTATTAAACATTTATATTATATTATAAACTACTCCAAGAATTTCAAATACTATCAAATACATATTATTATATTTTATTATCTTTTATAATTTATTTTCTTACTAATTAAAAAACAAATGTTAAAATTATGAATGATAAGATAAAAATATTAAATATTAAGATAAAAAAAATTTAAAATCTTTCGTGCATCGCACGAGTTATAAGCTAATATATATAATAGAGCAAATTATATATGTTCTTTATGCATATTTTTAAATATTACATTTATATTGCACAAGCAAGTTCAGATTCACACAAAAATAACAAGAAACAGACTTTCATGTAAACAAGTACAATACAGACATGTACTAATAACTCAGTAATCGCTTCTGTAACACGCACATGCACAAAATAATTTCAAACAAATCAATAAATTTATTTATATTTAGGGTATGCTCGTGTATTACACAGGTTAAAGAGCTAATTTCTTAGATAAGGGATTCCTAATTAGAACAAATTATCACATGCCTACTCCCTTCAAATTTCAAATAATTATTATCATGAAACTGTCAAAAAAGCAACTACAAATTCATACATCTTTTAGTATTTAAGTCAGGACTCGATTTATGCCTCGGCCAAACCTATCCTGGGTAGGCCAAGAACAGGTTTCGGTAGCTCCTGCAAAGAGAAGAATGCGAGGGTGTTACCCCCGATTCACCTCCGGTGTGAGAATCAGTAAAAATGTAGTGGAAACGTAAACGTAAAGCTTATGTAAACCAGTGTATCTCAGTGTGTGTGATTGTGTTTATCACCTGATAATTGGGTCTATTTATATTGTGTCTATGAGTAGTACCGTTGATGATCCTCTTGATTCTCAGTTATGGAGGGCGATAAATGGTAAGGCGTTACACTGGCAACGGTCGACTGTTTTTACTGACTTCAGCTGGATGATTCGGATGGGCCTGGTCCAATCATATAGTTCTAACGGTCATAAGCCCAAAGGCTTATTGGATTGGGCTCCCAAAGGCTTATTGGATCGGGCCCTCTAACACCAAGTATCATTCCAGGGATGACTTCACTTGTTTCTTATGTACTTATCAGAAAACAAATATACATTAAAAGGCAAGACTCGCACATAAAATCATACAACTCAATATATTATTAAGAAATATTCTTGTGAAAAAACTTATTATGGAATCAAGAAAGGGTACACAAAAAATGTTATCACCTTTAATGGGAACAAAAAAGATAATCAATGGGATGAACAACATGCAGATATGATGTATAAATGATCTCAAATTTTTATAATAATTAAGAGGGTATCATATTATCATGTATATTATATAACACATTCATTTTAGAAAATATAAAAGTCACATGTCTGGACAACATATATTATTATTGCGTCAAAGTCAAAGTCACAGGACCAATATAAAGTAATATTGTTCTATTACAAAATGCAAACATATGCTTTGGAAATGATTGGATCAGATCGCAACACTAGGCGTCAAACAATATCAAGTTTGGTAGTTGTTCATATGTAAATAGAAAAACATGATGATGAAACTGATACTTATAAAAAGTAAATCCAAAAAAATGAAAGTACTTCGAAAGGTCAACAACTGATTATGGTATACTTACGCACTTTGTGCGCCCTCATCTTTAAATCAATAATTGATTATTATGAAAGCACCCACCATGGTATATATATAAAAAATTACATAACTACAATTTTGAACATCACCTGCAAGTTGAAGATTAATTGACTGGCTTCCTAAATTGCATCAAAATATGGTAATCTAAATAAAAAAGCACGTCCAAAATCATTATAATTTTAAAATCACTAACTGACTATTGTGAAAGTATCCACCATATATATATATATATATATATATATATATATATATATATATATATGGGATCTAGAGAAAACCCCTTTAAAAAGAAAACTTAGAAAACTAAATTAAAATATAGCACATATGGTATGCAAACTGATCGTTGAGAGATGGAGAAAAATGTGGTGAAATTAGATTTTAAAAAAATATCATCGATTGACGGGAAAAATCAAAATTAAAAACGGAGGGGATTAGGTGGGATTGTGTGTGTGAGGGTGTATTTGATTAGTGTGTGGGTACCCCTGGCGGGGCCATTGATTATAATACATCCAATGGTTAGGATTAGTACCTTAGTTTCCTTCAAAAAAAAGAGTTCTCTTTTGAGCCACACCATATATATATATATATATATATATATATATATATATATATATATATATATATATATATAAAGAGTAGAACAGAGCTACAATTTTGAAAATCTATGACTTAGGCTAGAGTCAATCAGTGAGGAAGGTAACTCATACATTAGCTGAGAGATGGTGATAACGATTTTTCAGCTTCGAATTACAATATGAATAAGCTCGCATGAGTGAAGTTAATTATTATAAGCTACATACAGTTGTTACAGTAATTTGACTCCAAGTTATTTTAGGGTGGGAGCAGTCGTATAGAAAGTTTAAAATTTTTATTTAGAATTATAAATTTGTAACCATGTTAAGACCATTATGGATGTTCCAAAAATAAATCGGACGACGATTCTATCTCAACCTGATACTCCTCATAAAAGCTTAATTCACATTCATTTCTTCATTCCTCTATTAGTTTATTAACATTGCCATATCTTTACTATTCTACTATATTATTAACATCCCCCACCCCCAATAGTCAAGAAACTTGGTTTCCAGTAATAGTAAGGTATGATAGTTTGTACTTTGATCTCAACTGTTTAGATTAGAATTGTTACAATTTGTAGGTTCACTAATTTGTCAAAGAGTCACAAAAAAGAAATTCAAAATTTATGTAAAGCATGATTTATCCTTTGACACAGTATCACTTTCAAATTCTATTTTTCAAGTTGATTAAATTTTACCTTCCTTCTTCCGGATGTTAGCCCCAGGCTTGCAGAGTCCTTGCTATTAACAAACTCTCATCACATTTTTTTCTTTATCCAACTTCACATAATCATGCCTTCATTTCGAAAGAAACAATATTTTAATATATTTTGGAACCATGAATGGTAAAAAAAAATTAAGTACACTCATGGTTTATTGATAAAATAGTTTGACGATTTACTTACAAAACATTGAAGATGAACACTTATGGTTCGAGCGAGAAACATACTATAAGTGAAGGTAGGAAATTGACATGACATAAAATTAGTAAAACCAAAATATGAAGACAGAAAATGTATAATGGAAACAAAAAATCATACGAAAATCCAACAGGATTAACTTGTCACATTATAAATTTTATAGAACTTTTAAAAGGTTAAAATCGTACAATAGATACCAATGCAAAGTCTAAGTAGACACCCATATACAAACTCCAAGTAAAAGTACCATCAAAATATTCATTCTAGATCATCATAGACATTGTAGATCGTAAAATCACCAAAATTTACAAATAAGCTTCAAACACAAACCAACCAAATTTTTAGTACTTCTTGCATGATTTTTATCAAACAATTGGAACACAACACTTATCACAACAGTCTACGAAAAATCAAAGCCTTTACATATAAAGAACATACCTTATTATGCCTGAATGACATATCTACATGTTCTATACAACCTGAAACCAAATAAGCAATTGAAAATGTTCTCTAATTTTAATCAAATACATAGTTTATAAACATCTCAACATAAAAAATAATATATAAAACACTACTACTTACGCAGGTCTACGGGTAGCATCTTCCAAGCTGGTAGCTCTGGTCGTCCATTTAATACGCAGCGCCGAATTAACTGTCTGGTCCTACATCGAATCTACGGATGAATCGAACTCCTGCTTGCGCGATATGTCAAAATACCAAATAACGTCGCAACAGTTGTCCTAATATCCTAAGGTGAATCTTATCCTAAATCGTCCTATATAACGTCCCACTTAAATACGTATACCTAATCATCCTAACTTGTTTCAGTGACCATAACCTGTCGCTCTGATACCAACCTGTAGCGCCCCGACTTCCCAATACTGAAAATATATTTTTTTATAATAAAATAAACTTTGATACAGGGGAATTTTAGAAAAATTCGGCATGAAGTATTCGTAAATCGGATTATCCACCTGTATTACAACCCAACCAAATTCGAATTTCACAAATACAATTAAAACTTAATACACCAATGATTCCTCATCGAGGATCGATTCCAGGTTATGGTATGAAACAAGAATCTACACCCTACAAAATATTACAACTTCTATTTCTGCTCCAAATACAAAATTACTATACCATCTAATTTGTAGCGCAATCCCAATCTGTGCTTACCCGCTCTAGCTCCGAAATCTATCATGTATAAAATGCCTCATCCTCTCATTCGCATGGATAAATGTAGTAGATCATCCTTAATCCTAACTGCAAAGAGTTAGGTAAAACAAAGCAAGAGTGAGCCAAAGAACGCTCAGCAAGTTAATAATATAGTGAAACAACGATATTACGATAATTCATTGATGAACAATATCAATGAATACTTTATCTCAAGAGATCATCCAATTTAAATCATAATGTAAAACTTTTCCATTTACTACAAACCATCACTGTCTCAGATAAAACTTTGAGAAAAAGAATACCAAGAAATCCCCCAATTATTCTTACTCCACTTTCAACGTACAATGTTACTCGCGAAGGGAATAACTGGGAAACTTCTATCCATCCTTAATCTCATTGTTTTATTGAGTTTCCAAATTTTAATCAAGATAGAAAACGACTAACTCTGATATCCAAAATTTCGAAACTAATGACCATTTACCTTGAAACATATATATCTTATCAAAAACATTCTTTTCTTTAAAACCATTCCATCATTCAAACATACTTTTCATAAAACCTTTTTAAGACATTTAAGTTGTTTGTATTATTATCCTGATTATGGACAATACGGGTGATCAGCCACGTAAAGTCCACCTTCCTTTGAAATTGGGTTCCCAATTAGGCAACACATTGGCCTTTAATGCTAGACTAGGACCACTCTAGCCTCTTACGCTAAATAAAAGTGCTGGACTAGGACCACCTTAGCCTCTTACGCTTTTCCAATTTATAACTGTTTATTAATAATTTAAAACATTTCATTTTTAAGACCTTTATACTCACTGATAACAGATCAGCCCAGTATAAGGAATTTTAAAAACATCTTTAGTTAATTAAGCCATTTTAGTGAGCAGCAATAAAAAAAAAAAATTGAAACTCAGGGAAGCAATTGATATAAGGAATCATAGACAACAAAGCAATAAGATTTAACTAAGCATGACAAGGTTCAGCAAAATTGAATCATATATCAATTAACAAGGAACATTTATCAATTAAGGAACAAAGCAATTGTTAAGATTATAGGAATTTAACAGCAATTTATATAATAATTCTGGAATAAAGGAGTCTGAAGTTCAAGGGAAGATTTGAGCAATACATTGGTTATAAAAAAATGAAAAGTAGTTAGTTAATAAAGAATAAAACAATGGTTTAGGATTCTAGAATTTAATTCAAGGGTTATAAAGTTTGATTATGCTGGTATAGCTTAAAGGAGTAAGCATAATAAAAAGACTAAGTTAAAACAAGGCATAAATTATAAGTCAGGAATTATGGTTCAACAGGAAACATGGTAATTAATAGGGTACATAAGTTAAATAATGATTCATAAGGATAAGTAAGGCACGGGTGTTTCAACAATAATTTATAAGGAATGATCAGTAAGGTATAAAGGGTTCAACAATAATTAAAAAGGAATGACAGTGAAGTATAAGAGTTTAAACAACAATTCTTAAGCAGTTCAAGAAATATGAATTTCAAAATAAGGTTCGAGTCCATATAAACAAATGAAAGAGGTGTAGACTAGCAACACGAATTGGAAGAAGCCTTACAATAAATAAATACCGGCTCACTCCATTCAAAATAAATATGAAGGAAATAAACGCTTGCAAGAAAGGATTCGAAGGAACATGTATAAACAACACAAGATGATTCACATCACTTGAACGATAAGTGAGGGATAGTATACTTGCCTCATTACATGCAGTTTCCAATTCCAACATATCGGTTCATTACTCATTTTACATTCGTCTCTACTTCTTTATACGTTGACCTTTATTCGACTGTACATCTGTCCTTCCCCGTCAGTCATTATGTCCTTTTTCTCGTCGCTTCGATGAATATCTCGTTCCTCAAAATCCCGTCCTTATGCACTAGCTGTTAACCGGCCTCCTATTCGTACCTTTTAGTTTCAACAATAGATTCCGAGACACTCTTATAAGGTTACCACAATCAATAACAAGTGTAGCAATTTAAAAATCTCAATCACTAACATAAACTTGTCATACAACCCATTTTAATCACCATACACTCATTATACCACAATACCACCCCCTTACTCTTTGCCATTCTCTATACTTCTCCTTCAATCTCTCGACTCCTTCTCTTAACACCCACATACATCTGAATACAGACACAAACATACTCAGACACACTCCAATATAACTCCTGCTGACTGCCACTTCTTACTCTTCAATTTAGCAACACAAACACCTATACGCACGCACTCAGTAGCAGCCAGACAGCAACAATCGAACTAATTTATACTAAAACCCCTCAAACTTTACATACCCCATAACGAACCCAACTTCAGAGACACAATCGACACATGCCCAGCCATGAACCAGGTGCACACACACGCTCCTCAGCAACCTACATACACTGCTTTTGCTTTGCTTCTTACTCGACACTCACCCCACCAGCCCATACCATTGCTTGAACCCACCACTTATTGCTAACAACATCACATCTACACCCCATAAAACGAAGCTCCCAATCCACCACACAACCACCACGGCTGTGCACACAAGCTAGCTGCACACACTAACAGCCGCATATACATACCCACTCTGCTCTTGGTTCCTTCCTGGATTACACTCTAGACATCACCCTGCTACACTTGCCTCATCCCATAGCTATCTTACCTATTTTTTTTTTTCTTGGTTATCCCAGCTCAAAACACACATGAACTCACACGGGTGTATACCCCTGAACACATAACTACTCACACCTACACAACGATAAACGCCCACACACACGCACCTTCCCAACTGCTATACCTACACACACACACGGTTGAAACACACTCACTCTCCACGCAGAACAGCTACTGCAATACACACGGTAAAACGAAGGAAAGGAACTCAGAGAGGAGAGGGAGAGAGTGGGGCGAGAGAAAACAGAGGTTAAGGGGGAAGAGAGTTCGAGATTATTGAGGGAGGGAGAGTAATTTGAGAGAGATTGTAGAGATTAAGAAAGTAAAAAAATGAAAGAAGCAATTGGGAGCTCTGAAGAAGAATGAAGAACAATCGAGATAAGCTGGGTTTGGTATTTAAAATAGCAGGGCAATATACAAATTTCACAACAATTTTAATGATTAAAACATAAATAAAATCAACTTTGTAAATTAGACAATAAATAGGAAATACTTGAGAAAAATCACAAAAATATTTTTAAAATGTAGAAAATGAAATTATCTACCTTCCCATATTTTTAAAATATTTTTAGGATAAAAATGAATTAAATATGAATTTTACAAGTTTTGATCATTTAAATAAACTGAACTCTTAAAATCATTTTAAAAATACCGAAACACTCAAATAATTCACCCAATAATTTTAAAAACTAAATAAATCTACAAATATGATATCGTAAAAGATTTTGGGATTTTTACATACCCCGATGATTTTATAAAAAAAAAATTCTGAAGAACAATAATGCATAATTAAAATAGATTTTAATCATGAAAATTCAAATAAAAAATAACGGACTCACATCGCACATCCATCACTATATAAACATGTAAATATGATGTCACATATATTTAACCTAAAAAAAAATTCACTCCCTATTATCCACATTTAATAATAAATAATTAAATAATAAAAACAATATTTTTCTAGGGCGTTATATTGAACCTCCATCTGTCATCAATTTGTAAAGCTTCTTTAAGGTAATCATCTAATTCCGAATTAAATATCATGTTTTTTTCATGGATCCTGCAGTAGGGTCTTGATTTTATTGTTTTAATTATTGCTTTCCGCTGCGTTTGTTGCCTCGAAACCCTTCAATGGCATCAGAGCTACTTGCAAAAATGTTTTAGTTCGGTTATATGTTACAGTTTTGATATATATATGAGCATGTTTGATGATTGTCATGTATGATGCGTTGATTTTGATATATATGTATAAACTGTATGTTGATGATGATTGAGATGATCATATGATGATTATATAATCTGTATATATACTGATATATATATATATATGATTTATGTTTGTTCTTGATATGGGGATTGTATACGATACGATTTCTGTATACGCTGCGTAGATTTGGTGAAATCTTTGTCAGTGTCCGATTTGCGCAAACGATATGTGTTTTCTGACTGGAAACGACCGTCTGAACAAAACTGATAGCTTTGCTATCACCGACTTGTCTGTAAGGCGTTTGAAGCTGTTTAGTGCCTGAAAATGGCGATTTATTATTATCAGAATTTGATTCTGACTTTCTAATTTTTTGTGTTATATGATTTCTTTGATTGGATCATCTGAAATATGATATGGTTACATGTTCTTAATTGTTATATGAGCATGGTGATTGGTTATGACCCTAAGACCAATAAGATAGTGGTTTTGATTTTATGGTTTGGTTTCTAAATACGACTTGCATGTCGTTGTTTCTTGTAATTCATAAATCTCGAATGTAACTCGAGTTCATCTTGTAAGTTTATTAGTGTAGCATGTTTTTCAAGAATTCAATGTAACTTTTAAAGATGACAAAAAGAACAAGGAAGCAAGGAGGCGATTCCCCACGAAGATGCAATGGAGAAGACTTGTATGTAATTGTATTTTGTTAACCACCATAGATTGACCTTGATCTTTTCATTAGCTTGAAAAGATCACATAGGATGGGCCATAACCAAACACGTTTAATTTATGCACTTTACATATATATATGAATGTATGCGATACAATGTATGTGTAGAGATAAAGATGCATGTTTAATTAGATTTTAATCATGTATGTATTAGATACGACACCCATGCCATGCCTGCTAAACAAGATAAAATCGGTAACGATTCAAGATTTTAAAATTAACAAACGATCATGAGATTCTTGTGTTTATGAAATATGGATTTTTAAAACACGGAATTAAATATGGGTTTTTGATATCTAAAATTGGGATTTTCTGACAAAAGCGGATATGCGTATTCGTAAGGTTAATGGGTATTAAGTGTGACCATTGGGATCCTCCATCTACCTGGGAAATGAACAATTTAAGATGTTAATTTGAAATATTTGGTTCAAGGAAAAATTGAGGATCTCTTTATGATGTGATCATGATCGTTATAAATTTTCTAAACCCCTTAACAAAATATTAAGTTTTAATCAGATGCTTTCCAATGAATGAACACTCATCGAATCCTAGATCGATAAGGGGAAGGGCTGTCAGTGGTAGGTGACTCCTATCTATCGTGGTGAGATGCGACGAATATAAACGGTTATATTCGACCATTGTATCATTGGGTCTAACTTAACTGAGTCGTCATAATAAGGTGAAAATAAACGGTTATATTCAACTATTATGAACTTAGAAGCATAGAGTTTGGTAAGATTTATTGGATAAATAGGAACAAATGTTGTTATGTGAACAAATGTTGTTCTACCAAACTATCCAAGAGTTATATGTGATATAATTGATAAATGTTGTCTACCTAAATAATCATGTTTTAAGGACTACCAGTGGTTGACTTAGGACATGACGAAATATGGATCTTGGCTCACTAGAAAGATTTATGGTATATACTTTCCGAATTAATAGTAAGGGCTATTAATTTGATAAAAATAGTGGGAGATATATATTTTGAATATATATGAATAATCACTTGAACATAACTTAATAATACCGCAGACTAATTATTTTATGCATTTTAACATTGTGGATATTCAAATGGCAAACAACTCAAATAAACTTCTCTGTACGATCAGTCCTTGAGAAGGACAAGTTGACAGGAACTAACTTCCTAGATTAGCAAAGGAATTTGAGGATTGTCCTCAAGGAAGAGCGAAAGCTCTATGTCATATATATTCCATGCCCTGGATCTCTCTCTGAAGGTGCAACGGAGGCTCAACGAAATGATTATCAGAAGCATTTGGATGTTGACACCGATGTCACCTGTTTGATGCTTGCGACTATGAGTCCTGAGCTACAGAAACAACATGAGAATTTTGATTCTTATATGATGATCGAGCACCTTAAATGTATGTTTGAAGGACATGATCGTCAAGAGAGATTTGATACAAGCAAGGCCTTGTATGTGTGTAAACAAGGTGAAAAGGAAGAGAAACTGTCAAAATTATTTGGAGGATCTAAAGAAACTGAATGTTGTTCAGATTTCTGATTTAGGTATTTATGTTATAGAAGTCAATTTGTCTACTTCTTCATCATGGGTATTAGATACCGGATGTGATTCCCACATTTGTATAAATGTGCAAGAACTTCGAAGAAGTTGAACTTTGGCGAAAGGAGAAGTCGACCTACATGTTGGCAATGGAGCAAAGGTTGCTGCTTTAGCTGTAGGGACTTATTATTTATCGTTGCCCACCGGGCTTATTTTAGAACTTGAGGACTGTTATTACGTGCCTGCGATTTGTAGAAACATTATTTTCGTTTCTTGTTTGGACAAGATTGGTTTTTCATTTTTGATTCAGAACAATGGTTATTCGTTTTCATTGAATAATGTTACCTATGGGGTTGCACATTTGTTTAATGGTTTATATGTTCTTGATCTTGATACTCCTGTCTATAATATAAGTAATAAACATCTTAAGACAAATGACTCAAATCAAACATACCTCTGGCAGTGTCGTTTAGGCCTTATAAATGAGAATCGCATTTCCAAATTACATAGGGATGGATACTTGGATAAGTTTGATTTTGAATCATACGAAGAATGCGAACCGTGTCTCATTGGCAAAATGACTAAAGCTCCTTTTATCGGTCAAGGTGAGAGGGCCACCAACGATTGGAATTGATACATAGTGATGTATGTGGTCCAACACGTGCGATGGCAAGGGGTGGCTTTTATTATTTCATAACCTTTACTGATGATTTTAGTAGATACGGATATGTGTATCTTTTGAAGAACAAATCCGAATCATTTGAAAAATTCAAAGAGTAGAAGGCTGAAGTTGAAAAGTAATTAGGCGAAAGTATTAAAACTCTACGATCTAATTGTGGGGGAGAATACTTAAGCTTGGAATTCAAGAATTTCCTAAAGGAGTGTGGTATCGTATCACAACTCACTCCTCCTGGAACACCACAATGGAATGGGGTGTCTAAAAGGAGAAATCGTACCTTGTTAGACATGGTACGGTCGATGATGAGTCATGCGGATCTTCCAATCAGTTTCTGGGGTTATGCCCTAGAGACGGCTACACAAACACTAAACTGAGTTCCTTTAAAATCGGTTCAAAAGACACCATATGAGATATAAACTGAGAAACGTAATAGCGTGTCATTTATGAAAGTTTGGGGATGTGAAGCGTTTGTGAAACGTTTTATCTCTGATAAGCTAGAACCAAAATCAGACAAATGTAATTTTGTAGGATACCCATTAGAAACTAAAGGGTATTATTTCTATAAACCTTCCGAGAACAAAGTGTTTGTTGCTCGAACGGCTGTATTTCTAGAGAGAGAATTGCTTTCTAAGAAAAATAGTGGGAGGACAATAGATCTCGATGAGGATCGAGAACTACAAGATAATGTTGAACCAGAGTTGGAACATGAGCAGAATGAGACTCAAGATGTTAAGAACGATGTTGCTCAAAAAAAACACAGGTCGTTCGTAAATCCAATAGGATTCGCCATGAGCCGGAGAGATATTATGGATTTCTCCTAACTCAAAGTGGCGATGTGATGCTTATAGATAATGATGAGCCTCTCACCTACAAGGATGCTATGAATAATTCAGATTCTGAGAGATGGCTGGAGGCCATGAAATCTGAGATGGATTCCATGTATGAAAACCAAGTATGGACTTTGGTTGCACCACCTGATGGGGTAAAACCCATAGAGTGCAAGTGGGTTTTCAAGAAGAAAACTGACATGGATGGAAATTTGCAGACCTACAAAGCAAGACTAGTGGCGAAAGGTTTCAATAAAATTCATGGTATTGACTATGATGAAACTTTCTCACCGGTTGCTATGGTCAAATCCATCAGGATTTTGCTTGTGATAACAGCTTATTATGACTATGAAATCTGGCAAATGGATGTCAATACCGCTTTCTTAAATGGGAGCTTAGAAAAGGATGTGTACAAGACACAACCTGAGGGATTTATCGATTCAAGGTTTGCTAGAATGGTTTGTAAGTTGCGACGATCCATTTATGGATTGAAGCAGGCCTCAAGGAGATGGAACATCCGTTTTGATGAAACAGTCAAAGAGTTTGGCTTCATACAAAATGAGGATGAGCCGTGTGTTTACAAAAAGGTTAGTGGGAGCCATGTGGCATTCCTAGTATTATATGTAGATGACATATTATTAATAGAGAATGACATTCCTTCTCTACAGGCTGTGAATACTTGGTTGGGAAAAAGTTTCTTGATGAAAGACTTAGGCGATGCTACCTACATCTTAGGGATCAGGATCTATAGAGATAGATCTAAAAGATTAATTGGATTAAGTCAGAGTACATACATTGACAAAGTATTGCATCATTTTGGGATGCAAGAGGCAAAGAGGGGCTATGTCCCAATGTCTCATGGGATAGCGATCTCAAAGGAAAACTATCCTATATCATCAGATGATAAGGATCGTATGAGTAAAGTATCATATGCTTCGGCAATTGGTTCTATAAAGTATGCAATGATATGTACTCATCCTGATGTCTCGTATGCTTTTAGCATGACGTGCAGATACCAGTCTAATCCAAGTGAGGGTCACTGGATAGTTGTCAAGAATATTCTTAAGTACCTTAAACGGATTAAAAATTCGTTCTTGATATATGGAGGAGATGAGAAGCTGGTTGTAAGAGGTTACAATAATGCTAGTTTCCAGAAAGATAGGGACGATTCTATGTCCCAGTCTGGATTCGTGTTTTGTCTAAATGGAGGTGCTGTAAGCTTGAAAAGTTCAACGCAAGAGGCAGTAGCTGATTCTACAATGGAAGTTAAGTATATTGCTGCCAGTGAAGCAGCCAAAGAGGCTGTTTGGATTTGGAAGTTTATTAAAGGACTTGGTGTGGTTCTATCGATCGCAGATCCAGTTGATCTGTATTGCGATAACAATGGAGCCATTGCGCAGGCTAAGGAACCAAGGTCTCATTCCAAGGCAAATCATATACTTAGGAGATATCACCTTCTTCGAGAGATAAACAAGAGAGGAGATATGCATATATGTAAAGTGCATACTAATGATAATGTTGCGGACCCACTGACTAAGGCTTTGTCGCAGCAGAAGCACGAAGGTCACACTAGTTCCATGGGTATTAGATACATGGGTGATTGGCTCTAGTGCAAGTGGGAGATTGATAGTGTTAGTGCCCTAGAGACAATGTAGTTGTGCTTCTAGGAAAGACTATTTTGTTATTTGATGATTATGTTCTATGGATTATTCTACATTAATTTATTATGTCTTAATTTACTGCGATATGAATGTTAGAGTAATAAATGTCCTTGGAATATAGAACATGTATTCTATATCTTTAAGTATGTGACTTGAAAATGAGATTATATGAATAGTGTTTATATTCCTAAATATCCCTAATCGAACATTATTATTAAGGGACAATTATAATGCATAAAGATTAGTATGTTTATTGATAGATGACCACATCTCGTTAGTCATAGGTATATTGATACTAAAGTCAATAACATAGGTGCATGTAATATTATACATGGCACTGGATTAACCCGTTGTGAGATTCTACATGTTAATAAGGTCATTAGAAAGACTCACAGTGATAATGGTGTAATGATCCTTAGACTTGACATCATTATATTTCTATATGAGGATTAATATACTTTGACTACATTAAAAGTTACCTTTGATCGGGTGATGATAAAAGTGGAGATCGGGTATATTATGAGTCTTATGAGAAATATGAATGATAGATATAGGATTTAACCCTCCTATTATTAGGAGAGATATTATTGGCCTCTTGATTGAGTGAGACTATGAAAATGCATGGCCATGCTCAAATATTGATTTGTTTTAATAGTCTACTCATTGATCAAGGAAATCCGGATTAAACGTTGAAGAGGATGACTAATGACATGCCTCGAGTTTGATCTATAATATATGGTTAAAGGGATTATATTACATGGAAACATTAATCACGGAAGGTTTAATTGGATCACCAATTATTATTATTATTTGGGTAGCAATGATGTATTACTAGATGCCGCTCATTGTTTATAATTTTATTATTGGATATTAAAATTATTGCCAACGTAATAATAACCTAAAGGGTTACACAATAAGAACGTTTAAAAGGAGTTCTAATTTAAATTAAGAATTTAAATTAAATTATTAAATTCGAAATTGGATATTTAATTAATTGAGCTAGTCTTAATTATAATTAAATATAATTCGAATTTAATATTAAAACCAAATAAGAATGGGTTTGGAGAAGCCCAATTCGATTTAGGGTTTAGCCCAATCTCTCTTCCCTATAAATACATTATGATGTATTGTTTAGGGTTACACTTTTGCAATTCGTTTTTAGAGAAAAACGTATGAGAGGCTAGAGAGAGAGAGAGATAGGCATGTTCTTCGGCTAGTACCGGCTCCGGTGATCGTTGGACGATCAAGCGTTCGTGTGGACTACTTTGGCAACGTAGATCTCGAAGAGGGCTGCGTGGTGATTGCTTTGAACCTCCATCCGTCATCAATTTGTAAAGCTTCTTTAAGGTAATCATCTAATTCCGAATTAAATATCATGTTTTTGCATGGATCCTGCGGTAGGGTTTCGATTTTATTGTTTTAATTATTGCTTTCCGCTGCGTTTGTTGCCTCGAAACCCTTCAGTATCCTCCAGAGCTTACTTCTTCCAATCCAACATTTGCCCAAACCATTCTTGCAAACGAGCAATCAAACAAAACATGTGTTGCATCCTCATCACGCACTAAACACCACGTACATCTATGATTCAGCTGAACTCTTTTTGCTGCCAGAGCCACAGCCGTCGGCAAAATCGATTTGCACACTCTCCACAGGAAATTTATCACCTTTCCTGGCAGATCTAATGACCACAATTTCCTCCAAAAAGAAGCATGTACCCAAGTTTGTTCACCTTGAAGTTTCCTGTAGCAACTTTTGATAGAAAACAACCCAGAGTTCTCCAAAATCAAATACCATGAGTCTTCTTTTCCTTGATACAAAACTGGTATACTCTTTATCAATTGAGTATCCCTTTCATTACAGATATCTTCTAACACCTCCTCATCCCATTTAGTAGTACCAGTCTCCATTAGGTTTACAACTCTTATATCCTCCAATTCACGAGGCATATCAGTTGTTAAGTACCCGTTCTCTCTACACGGTAACCATGGTATCTTCCAAACCTTCGTATCCTCCCCATTACCTATACTTCTTCTACTCCCTTGACGAACTAACTCCTGTGATGCAAGAATACTTCTCCACATATAGCTCGGGTTAGTTCCCAACTGCGCTTGCAAAAAATCACCTGTCGGGAAATATCTTGCCTTCATTATGCTTGTAACCAGGGGATTCTCATTATTCAACAATCTCCAACCTTGTTTAGCTAGCATGGATACATTGAATTTATTTAATTCTCTAAATCCCAAACCTCCCCCTGCTTTGTCCGTACATAGCTTATCCCATGACAACCATCTAATGCCCTTATTCGATCCGCCATTCCCCTACCAGAACCGATTCATCTGCCGTTGAATACCATTACATATTTCAGCTGGTATCAAGAACAGTTGCATCCAAAAATTCAGTATGTTTGGGCTGCAGTCTTCAAAAGCACTAACTTTCCACCCTTCGACAAAGATTTATTACTCCACCCCTGCAACTTCTGACTTACACGATCACTTAAGAATTTAAAAGCATTATTTTTCCTTCATCCTACATGCATTGGTAGCCCCAAATAATTACTTGGTGCAGAGATTTCATTCACCTGAAGCACATTACAAACTTGTGTTCTGACACTCCTCCTCGTATTCGGACTAAAAACTATACTTGACTTACCAAAGTTTATCGCTTGCCCTGATAAATGTTCATACCTCCTTAGCACATTCTTCATAGTAGAAGCTTCTGTCACAGTAGCCTTGAAAAAAAGGTAACAATCGTCTGCAAATAGCAGATGTGATACCGTTGGTGCACCTCGAGCTATACGACACCCATGCACTAAACCTACTTCCTCATGTCGTCGAATCATAGCAGTCAATCCTTCTGCACAAATAATATAAAGATAAGGGGATATGGGATCCCCTTGTCTAATTCCTCGACTAGGTTGTATGCTTCCAAACACCTCATTGTCTTGAATAAAGCTATAAGACACTGACTTAACACAGGCCATCACTCGATCCCTCCATGTTCTATTAAAACCGAACTTACACATCATTGCTTCCAAAAAGTACCATTCCAACCGATCGTAAGTTTTACTCATCAATCCTACCACACCGTTCACCCCTTGTGTACGCCGTTTAATGTAGTGATTAATTTCAAATGCAACAAGCGCATTATCTGTAAGTAATCGCCCTTCCACGAAGGCACTTTGTTGATCTGATATCACACTTGGAAGACATGGTTTTAAACGGTTAGCCATAACTTTGGACAGGATTCTGAACAGCACGTTACATAATGAAATCGGCCATAGTTCTGTCATTTGTTGAGGTTGTTTAACTTTTGGAATAAGACACACGACTGTCTGATTAACACCACATGGTAACTCACCTGTGTTAAAAAACTGTTGACAGAAATTGACAACATCCTCACCTATAATGTTCCAGTATGCTTGGTAAAAACCAGGATTTAACCCATCAAATCCTGGAGACTTATCTGGATGCATTGCAAATGCAGCAATCTTTACTTCTTCATGTGTGACTGACATTACAAGGCTACTGTTCTGCTCATCTTTAATCTGCTTTACCACCTCACGATCTGATAGACTTTCTTGACCTCCAGAGCTTTGAAACAATTCTTCAAAATATTCTATGATAACCCGTCTGACCCCTTCTTTATCCTCCATCCACTCCCCAGCTGAGTTCTTCAATTTCAGTATCTGATTTTGTTTTTTTCTACCCGATGCAAACTTATGGAAGAACTTAGTATTATGATCACCCTACCTAAGCCAAAATTGCTTGGACCTCTGTTTCCAATAAACCTCCTGTTTTTCCAATAACTTCAAGTATTCATCCCTCGCTCCATTATACTTAAACACCCCATAGTTATCCCTCCGTGATCTGAATTTCCTCATTTCCTTCCTACATTGTTGAATTTTTATGCGCATTTCCTTCACTTTACCTCCCCCCCATTCTTCTAATTTTAAACAACAGTACTCCATCTTCTCGATAATATTTCTGCCCTCAACTTGACTCCAGCTATCCCGTACCACTCTACCACATTCATCTTCCCGAATCCACACATTTTCAAATTTAAACCGCTTTACTCTTGGTGCATAAACTCTTCTATTAAGTTCGAGAAATAATGGCAAATGATCTGACGTGGAGACTTCTAACACTTTAATTTCTGCTGATGGAAACATACATTTCCAGCTTTGAGTAGCCATGCCTCTGTCAAGTTTTTCCTGGACCCAATGCTCAGTGCCCCTTGATCGTTCCCACGTAAATTCACTTCCACTAGAACTTAGCTCAATCAATCCACACTCACTGATCGCATCTCGAAACCCATCTAACAATACTCGAGGTTGTAACCTTCCACCTTGCTTCTCATTTGCAAACATAATATCGTTAAAATCGCCGAGTATACACCATGGTAGTTAAGATTTTCCTGCTAACTACGTAAGTAGTCTCCAGGACTCTCGTCTCCTATATCTTTCAGGGCAACCATAAAATCCAGTATAACGCCATCTTCCAACCTGATCACACACCACCTCACAGTCTATATAATGATTAGAACTGCCTTTTATTTCTACCCCACCCTCGTTCTTCCATATGAGAGCCAAGCCTCCTCCATGAGCATGAGCATCAACTACAAAACAACCACTATAATGAATTACTTTACAAACTTCTTCGATTTTATTTTTTAAAACTAACGTCTCTGACAAGAAAATCAAACTTGGCCGTAATTGAGTATTGATTTCTTTTAGAAATCGAACTGCTCGTGGATTGGCCATTCCACGACAGTTCCAGGCTAGGAAACTCATGATTCTCGGCGGGTCTGGAGACCAGAACCCGCCCCTTTCAAGTTTTTTGGATCAGTTAATCCATTTGATATTCCATTCATATTATTCATTGGCCCATCTGTTTGCATAAGTACAGGCCCATAATCCATCTCACTACGTGTCAAGTCTACCCTTTTACGTTTTGCCTCCAACAGAACATTTAAATTCTCCTGATTATCTTCCACGTTTAAATTCAAAATATTCCATTCCTTTTCTGTAGCTTCCTGATTTCGTGGTGTAACTATAATTTCATAATTATCTCCCCTATTTTCTCGCACCACACCTGCCACTTCCTTGAATGTCGCCATTTCCTTACTACTGCCACTCCCATCCGGCTGTTGCCTTGTATCTCCACCGTACGCCGACCACCCACCTCCACCTTCTGAGTTTCTGAGCCACCTTGCACCTGCATTATAACGACCTCCCCTCCCTGGTGCCCTAAGCCAAGCTCCATACGCACGTTCAACTTCCTTATCTGGATTCGCATAGACAACATTACACTCTCTTTCTGTATGACCTATAATTCCACAGATAAAACAAAAACTCCCCAGTCTTTCGTACTTAAAATTTACCCAACTCCAATTCCCACCTTCATGTTTGATTTTCATACGTCTTTTTAGTGGTTTCTGAACATCAATTTTCACTCGTATTCGAACAAATGTCTTCCATGTACTATCAAAATTACTAGGATCTGACTTAACATACATACCAATTGATGCCCCAATGCTTTTCAGGATACTTTCAGAGATGAAGCCTTTAGGGATATCGTATATTTGTACCCAAATATCCAATTTATTCAACGCTACCTGATGTGCTTCCTCCCCTTCTTGCATTTGATGATACACCAACATGTTTTGTTCGAATAACCACGGTCCTCCTTCCATGACTTTACGCAGATCCATAATGTGGTAGAACACAAACGAATATCTATACCCACCGATATCATGTATCTCCATGCCTTCCTTAGGTCTCCATACCGGTGCCAACACATTTTTCATTGCCTGAAAGTTTATGTTTTTATCCGTCAAAAACCTTCCAACCAGAACAAAGCTTTCTTTCGTGTCTTGGCCTTCTCCAATCCCTACTATGATGCCACCGTCGTCCTCATCTTCAATCGTTAATCTTTCATACAGTTTTTCTATATTTGTTCTATCGTGCTCCATAGTATGAATTTAGGAATGCTTTATGATAAGATGAAATGAAATAACTTGTCACATGAACAAGAATAAAAGACTCTGGACTTCCAGAGAGAGAATATTCACTATTTGGACTAGTTTGGAAGTGTTTACTGCGTATCTTACTTTGTCGAGTTTGAATAGACATAAAGATGCCTTGCAAAGATTGTCACACGAACTTTAACTATCCATCTTATCTTTGTTATATCGACAAGGGATAAATTATCCCTGTTTGTAGTTGAGATATAGATAAAAGTCATGAATTATAATATCATTTTCAATTAATCTGTGTAGAAAGAGTGAATAAAATATGTTATAAAGCACAAACTTACCCATATAAACAATTATCTTAAATCGATGTTTTATGAATTTTTCTGAAGTCGTTTCCCGAGAATGAAAATATATGTAGATGTTTTGCTAACAATCTGGTGTTAAAAAGTTATCCATTAATATGTAATTTCCTGTTTTTTTCAAATTTATCTACGTAATTTGTTAAAATGATCTTCGTGTATATCCTAGTCACACAATTGTAATCTATTAATATAGCTAAGAATTAGCAATCAAAAGAATCTCAGAAGATCAAGCCTAACATATAAACAAAATTTCCTTTGTTTATCAGGAATGACATGCACTACTTTGTTTAGAATTTTATAGCATCTGGCTTACAATAATTTCGTGCTAATATAATAAAATTTACGGACGTTTTACTGGCTTAAATCTATATTTTAATTTACATATGGTTTCAGTATAGTTCAAGAAATGTGAATCCACTGTAAATAAAAGTAAAACTTGAGTTGCATTTTGGTATTATTATTATATGTATCGATGACATATATTATAATTTGACAATAATTTAAAATTAAAATTATATCCTTTGAAACTATATATTAATTTAAACAAAATTTAATTCGAAATAAGGAAATTTCAGGAAAAAAAAATTAAGCTGAATTTTAACAGATCTTAATTCAAAATTAATTTAATTTAATACAAATTTGTCTCAAATCGAAATTGATCTTATTTGAACCGAAACTATTTCAAATAATATAAAATCAGAATAAGACCAAGTCGAATAAAATCAGATATTATTCGAACTGTATTAATATATACCATAACTTAAAGTTGATTTCATCTAAATGCAAATGATCCAAAATCGATCAATTACCAGAATTATCCTCCACAATAATAGTTCAGAATGTAACGTCATCGTGTATTTTCATTTTTTTTGTACTTAGTATTTCGTTTACCAAGTTTACTAAATCTAAAACCCGCATATGACCCGAAATAAATTATAGTAAAATATTTTATTCTTAATCAATTTCCAATAAATGTACTTAAAATATTTATATTTACACTTACACACACAAGCTTGTAGTATTTTATAATAATATTTTCGTATAATCATAAAAAATATTTATTTTACATTAGAAAAAGTAAAAGTTATATTTTGAATTATTTATATTATAATATTATCAATTAGTAGAATCGATATGTTCACTCAGATTTTATAATATTATAAAAATGTGTGCTCGTTCAAGTTAAATATGTTCATTCAGATTTTGATCTTAATTCGATTTATTAAATTCAGTTATCTAAAGAATATAACATTGTATGATTTATTTAATTTAGTTATCAAAAGTGTTCATTATAGGATTTATTAAATTCAATTGTATTTGCTTGTTATGTGATTCATTGTAAACTAGCTTTATAGCCCGTGCGAGGCATGGGCATGCTCTAGCATGTCACCTATCTTTCTTTGTAATCAAGCCCGTACGCTATATTATCATGAATAAGACATTTGAAAGCCCCATTCTTGGCGCATTCAAAATTTTGAACAATATTTGGGTTAGCTATAACGATCCTACATCTTCTTGGATGCTTAATTTCAAGAACATAAGTAAGGTTCTTTGTTACAACTATTACCACTTTGGCCAGTCATCTCTTGCAGCAATGGTCAGCAACTGATGCCTCATTCCCATCACCAATAAAGCTTGGTCTACACTTCTAACTCTTTGACGCATGCCATTTAAATCTTCCTTATACTTATGTTGTTAGCTTCTTGAACTAAAACCAACTTGATGCACTCCCTTTATGAATAGTCACAGTCCGGCTTTCTTGTTGTTATCACTTTTTGTCTAGTTTCCACAACATATTCAATAAATCCTGATGGCATACTCTTTTTCTCCCTTGCCAAGTTCATGAATTCACCTTTTGTCAATTCTATATCTGCTAGCATTCCAAGAAATGATTGTTTTGGACGCACATTCTAGCTTTCCCTTAAATTACCTAGTTTTCCATATGGTGGTACATCAGAAGTATTGCTTGTACCATTAAATAATTTCTCTTTTCCATTCTGGTCAATCACATCCTTCGAAGGTCTTTCTGCGTATTGACTGGTTATGAAAATTAAAACTTTAATTAGACTATAAGATAGGTACCTGCTTATGAAAATGAAAAAAAGATTTGTGAAAATGATATTTAGATAGAGGAACAAAATTTAAGGGAAAAAGTTAAAGGAAGCTAACCGGAAAAGCCTCTGAAATGTTGTTGTTCATCTTATACCCCGTGTCATATATGCTGTTAATGTGCAATTCAAAGCAGCCATCATGTACAACTCAAACGACAATTAACATTTCTTGTATGAAGGCAAATATATGTCATTTATATGATACCAATCTAGCACATGTGAGCGAGAGCTATGACTTTTTGGAGCATGCTAAAATATATGGACAATTCTTTGACGGCTTTTATCCTAATAATCTATTAACATGGACTATCCTATTTCAAGATATAACACAAGTCTACACGCAACCAATATGATTACAACTACATACTACAGCTGCTCATATATTAGTATACTTACAAGCATTACCATATAGTAGAATAAGCAACATATTCATAGGCAATTAAAGCAGACCCCATGCCTCCATATGTAGTCCGACAAGTGAGGGTGCCTGGTAGCAAATAGCATAAAACTTACAGGTTTTAATCAGTATCTTATCTCTAGTAAAATAATATCCTGCAAATATTTTAATATTCATACAACCGAAATCACTTACCATAGACAAAATTTTCTTAGCCATGTTAACTTCAAAATGCAAATGAATTTTTGTATAGTTCGGAACAAACCATTTCTAAACTTTTGAAATATTCTGCTATACAATAGAATTCTCTAGTGTCTTGTATGACTTTCTTCATAATACATTACATTATTGTCTTACATATTGTTAACACCAGTTGACGCCTCAATACTGCGCAGATATTTTTCAACTTGGTCACACACCAAATTTTGAACGAAACAGATAGTTAAGTTGTTCTTGGGGAAGAAGTTGCAGTTCTTCTTCTTAAATAAGAGAGGCTAGATGTTTAGCTTGCAGTAGTTAATGAGAACTTACTTTTACTTTTATAAGAACATTCATCTACTCCCAGAACCGCAATGTTACTTGAATGTTATGAATGTGATAAAATACAAATGCATATATATGATGCTTTCCGTGAAAGTCTATCATCTATATCTCATAATGCACTTATGCTGATATTGTAGTCTAGCTAGTAACATGAGAACCATGATTATGACAGCATTTTGTAGTAGCAAGAACTATCCAAATCTCTTTATTTCTAGTAGTGTAGTGTACGGTTCTAGTAAGATAACATTTAACCATTGTCGTGTATCAAGCAATTCAGGATGACATTTCTCCGTAATGATTATTTTCCAAAGACATGTTGATGGCATATCTTATATTTCTTGATTGATTTCAATGATCTGTATTGCTTGCAATACGTTAGAAGAAAGCATTTAGGATTTCTCTACCACAATAAACAACTAATATATGAGAAGACAAAGATGTTACGATATAAGAGGAATGACAGTTATCACACCGAACATATATGATATTCCTGCATATTCACACACTATCCTGAATCCTGCATAATCTTTTTTTACAAAGAACTTTTAGGAAATAAAAATTAAACATAAACTTGCGGCACAAGAGGCTTAATTGACCTCATCAAATAGCTAAAAAATCCTTCTGTACTAAATTTCTAGCGTGCATAAACTGCATGTCTTAAAGAAAAGTAATTAGATAATATATTCAAAAGTTACATGAATCTCTACCTTCTAAATCATATACCAATGTAAGCACAAGTGAAGTTACAGGATGTGAGGGTAAAAGCGGCCATACTGTGTCACTACCAGTGACATAGCAGATGAACTAAGCTTTATTTGTTGCCACTGTTTAGTGTTGATGTCATAAGGACATAAAGTTTAAGCTCATATATGCAAATAACTCCCTCGCAGGCCATAGTAAAAACAATATCAAAATAAATAAATAAATATATTTTTTCTTTCCTTATGCTAATTTGTAGATAACTTTGTATAACTGTACATATATATATATATAACACATATCCATTTATGGATTTTATATCTTGAAAGAAGTATAAGTATGTTCCAAATCTATAGGAAATTATACCATTGTGACTTTCTAAATATACAATTAGATCGTTCTACATTCCATCATAACAAAAAAAGTACTATAAATGTATATATGATACTGGCAACCTGCTATGGATGATCTTTTATTAAACTAATTGTAATATATAATATTAACAATATTAGGCAAATGGGTAGAAACATTTAACCTCTAGAACTACGGTAAAAAAATTATATAACACCATCAGTTGCACTTATCTGTCCCCTATAATGATAATGCTTGACAAGAGTTCCTGTTACATAACCATCAAATAATTTAAAGAGGTCGAGTTTTTTTTCTGCAAGTGGACTTTAAAGGGAAGATGAACCTACATGGTTTCGACAGGGGTCCATGCTACACTTATTACACAACCATCAAATGATTTTCTGAGGTTGAGTTTTTCTAGCAGCGGATTTTGGAGGGGAAATGAACCTATATGGTTTCTATTCTAAGGCTATTTAAAATGTTAAAATGAATATAATAATAAACATTAGCGCCTTAATTATCTGCAACTTTAAATTCTTAGAAGGGTAAATGCATAATTTAAGTAAAGATTGATAATGTTGCTGACAAGAGCTATATGATACTGCAAGGTTGGTGCAAAACTGGAAAGCACATCAAACTGAGTAAAATTCACACACGAGTTGTAGATAGACACATTATCGGACATAAAAGAAGTGATGGTTCAGTTTAAGCAAGTGCTTCACAAATATGGGAATATTGGCTTATAAAGGAAATTCGACTTTGAATATTGGCTCAGTATAAGTAGTTTAAATTAAGCAACTACTCCACCTTCACTACCGGATCCTAAATTATAAAGAATTAACATATATTACTGTTTTTGCCCAACTCACTATAAAATGCCAAATTTATAAACGGCATACTAAGATAAATAGATTACGGCCTATTTAACAATGGCCTCCCACTTTCATTGTCTCAACAACCTTAAAAAGGTATAACTTGATCTTATTCAGGAAATTAAACATATCAATTTCTACAAACTACATAATAAATTTGAAAGTAAAAGTTAATTACCCAGAAATTAAAGTATAATAGTAGGGTACAATCAACAACACAAGCCATTTCAAATCATGGTCAACATGAATGTGTCATGATAAATCACTTGATATTAAAAAAAATACAGACGAAATATATGAATACAAACATCTAATTGAAATCACCAGAAAACCATAATATTATTCAAAATAACTTTAATCTAAAATCAATAAATAAATAAAATAACGATTCACCTGGAGAAGATTGAGGTGCAGCAGGGGAAAACAGATACGGGGGAGTAAGACAGGCAGTAGATGGAGAGATGAAGTGTGAGAGAGAAATTATATGTATGTGACGTTTAACGGAGATATAATAGATCTAAGGTGGCATCCAGGTGATAGTCCAGGTGGAATAAATTGTCTTATGGAAATCCTATGTTGTGCTATTAAATATATAATAGATAATAGATAATAGATAATAGATAATAGATTATAATAATTATTAAGATTTTGATATCAAATTGATTTGTCTTTATATTTAACGATAATAAAAAAAATATTCAATTATCTAAAAATCCTATTTAATGGTCGCTATATCATTAAATGCAAGAATTTAAAGTTCTTACTTTTTTGTCGTTATACAACGTATTCAATTAAATTTATCTATTGTAATTAATAATACAAGATTTATACCCGTACGGAGCACGAGATACTTTATAAATAAATATAGAAAATGACCAAAATACCTCATTTTTTGTGTTTATTTATCCAAAATATCCATTTTCAGTAAAATTAACCAAAATACCCATTTCGGCAGATATCCCATTTGTAGTGGAGTATCAAAGGTGATGCTCCACATCTAATGGAGCATTAAGAGTGATCGAACGTTCAGATACTCCACTACGAGTGGAGTATCCACCCTGATACTCCACCGATAGTGGAGTATGTCCCTGATACTACTTTAAGAGCAACTCCAACCCATCACTAAATCACTATAATAGTGATGGATATAGTGTCAAACTCACTCCAATGCAACACTAAAATGGTGACCCAAGATCACCAAATGAGTTTTGGGTCACCAAATTTGGTGACAAAAGTACATTTGGTGATCCTTGGTCACCAAATTTGGTGACTTTCAAAATTCCAACAATACCCCTATATTTGTTAACAAAACAACTTTTTTCCATCTATGTCATACTATTTGTTCTTGTAATTTTTTTCCAACTTATCTGTTCTCATAATTTTTAACTTTAAATTTTTATCAATTGAAACTTCTATTCTTCTTAGCTCTTGTTAAATTTTTATCTATGTCCTACTATTTATTCCTAACTCTTGTTAATTCTAAAATGTCGTAATTCTAAAATATCAATTTTCAACAAAATTTGGATATTGATTTTTTTTTATAAATAATTTTTATATTAATAAATTTAATATTATGCGACCATAACATTACAATTTAAAATATAATAGATATTAATAATGTAAATTGAATAAAGTTAGAATATTCTATTTTATTGGTGAAAGATTCCTTTTAGTGTCAAGTATAGTGATCATGGGTTGGAACGTATTTTGTGAATGGTGTAATTTTGTCACCAAAATAGTGTCCCTAGTACACTATTTTAGTGTCTTGGGTTGGAGATGGTCTAAAAGTGGCGTGTCATCCTAATACTTCACTATTAGTGAAATATTTATGGATATTTAGGATAATTATTACTAAACATAGATATTTTGAGCATGTTCTTCTAAAAATTAGGTATTTTGGCTTTCACCCTTATAAATATGATTTACTCTATGAGTTTTTCATATTAAATTTTAATTTTTTCAAATTTTTTTGCAAGAATTGCAAAATAATGTCAACAAACTCCATTAAATTTATGATACTTATTTTATTAACATTGATTTTTATTATTTTTTTAAGTATTATTGTATTTTTACCTAAAATTTCATGTTTTTCTAATTTCAAAATTATTAAATGTTATTTTTTATATTTTTCACTCAATAACTTTATTATACTGTATATAATTTATAAATCATATTCATAATTTTGAAATAAGGTGTACAATTTAACAATTTTTTAATTTCTACTTAATATCATTTAAATATATAATTATTAATAGTATTTTTTAAATGACATATCTACCCTTAACGATCAAACCACATAAACTCCCTTAAATGAGTTATATGAATGTGTGTAGGGCTATTCATAATTTTTTAAATAAGGTGGAAAATTTAATAATATTTTTAATTTTTACTTAATATTATTTATGGATATGCAAAATAGTATTTTTGAAGGGAAAATTTACCCTGATGACCAAATCATATGAACCTCACTAACACCAATTATATAGAGGATATAATTAACAAAAATTGCTCAATCTCATTATTTAATGAACTAGAAAAAATATCACAAATTTATGATATTGACTAATAAATCAAGCATTTCAGGAAATAAATATAAAAAAACTAGTACCAGTTGATAAGCAACACATAGTGCCTGTTTGGCTCAGCTTTTTTTAAGGGTTTATGAATTTATTTTCGGGTAAAAATTTATATTTTGATAATTTTTTTTATACACGTATTTAATGTATGTTTGAGATTCAATAAGTTACAAAAATAAGTTGGAAAGTTAGAAATTTTAACTTTAATTTAGAATAAGTTGACTTGGGGGTGGTATTGTATTAGTACTTTTAATGACTTTTTTGAGATTAATGACTTTCAAGGATTTTACGTACTTTTAACAATTTTCATGGAGTTACTCAAATTCAAGATGATTTCTTTTTGGAGTTATTCAAATTCAAGATGATTTTAGTAGAGTTATTAGAAGTCATGTCAAATCTTATGAAAAAACTCATGACTTTTTTTTTCAAGGGATATAGTTATAATTTTTGTTAAAAGTCATTAAAAGTCATTGACTTTTTGAATAACACGATACTTATAAAAAGTCTATAAATGTCTAAATTCAATACCGCCCTACTTTTAAATACTTCTTAAAAGTCTTAATTGAATAACACCACACTTTTAAAGACTCTTTAAATTTTAGAATTGAATACCTCATAACTTTTAAAATCTTTAAAACTATTTAAAAATCTTAATACAATACCACCCCTTATTCTCGAAAATAAATTCCCAAATAACCCATAAAAAGTAGTATTGAATTGGACAACAAATTACACAAGCCGCAGTCCTTTGTAGTTTGTACCCTATGATGATATAAGCAACAAAGGAATTAGAATTAGAAAAGAGGAAAAAAAAGGGAAAATAAGTAAAAGAAGAAGGGGGCGTGTGTGTTTAGTATATAAAAGAAGACGGTCCAAGGAGCTCTCAAAAAAAAAAAAAAAAGACGGTCCAAGGAGAAGGGGAGAACTAAGCTTCGGTTGTATTGTATGTATTTCCGGCCCAACCAAACCCAAGAACAACAACGATTTATAGATCAGAAAGAGAGAAAACAACACAACACAACCCAACAATAATCCTCAAATATATACGTACATATCCCTCTGTATCTATCTCGATTCCGTCTTCACCTATTCTTACTCGCTTTATCGATCTGTCCGTGTTTATTCCTACTATTCCAATTGATCTTTGTTTTCTTCAGCTCTGCTTCTCAGCTTTCGTGTAATTATATTCGTAAGTTGATGTTAATTGCTTGTTAATTTGGTTAATTATTGTTTTTGTTTGTTCAATTTTGAAGATTTGATTTTGTGTGTGTGTTTGAAACCCTACATTGATTAGCTGTGTCATAATTGTTTTGGTTTTGGTGAAATTAGGGTTCGATTACGGACAGGATTGGAAGGAATTGCATTATGAGCATCCATAGCCCCGGGGAGAATAATTGACGAGTTGGATAATAAAAGGATTTGTGTTTTTTATGTCCATGGGCGATGGTGGTGTTGCATGTGTTCCTTCGCAGCATGTTATGGAGCAGTTTTCGGTTTCTGACACTTCGTTCTGCGGAGGAAATGGAAAACATGTTAATTCCAAAGTGAAGCACCGCAAGACTAAGATGAAGAGAGAAGGTACTAGTAGTAATAGTAATGCCAAGAAGAGTGAGTTTAGGAAGAGTGAAATTGGGAGTTTTAGTAATAAGGCTAGTAAGAGTAGTGGTGACGAGGTCGTGGTCGAGAATGGACAGGGTAAGGATGAGGTTGAAGAGGGGGAGGTTGAGAATGGGGAGTTTATTCCTGACAAGCCCAGGAAGGTTGAGGTTAGAAGTAGGATAGAGAAGGTAGATAGTGTAGTTGATACTAATAATAGGAAGAACAGGGATGCTGAGTTTTCGTCCGGAAGGTGGCACAAAGGGGAAGTGGATAATGGCAAGTTTGGTTCGGGGAAGTATAACAATGGGGATGTTGAGGTGAATGAATCCGGGTATTGGAAAGCGGGAAAAGATGAGCTGGAAAACGGTGAGTTTGTTCCAGACAGATGGCATGATAGTGAAATGATGAAGGATAATGCTAGTTATTCAAGAACGCATCGGTATGATTCTTCAAGGGACAAGGTATGGAGATGTGATTCTGAGCGGACACCACCTTCAGGTAAGTATACAGGTGATAAAGATTTTAATCGAAGAAGTGGCCAGTTTAGTAAAAGTTCTTCTAGGTGGGAAGGTAAACAGGACAGGAAACCGAGAATTAGTTCCAAAATAGTGGATGATGAAGGCATGTTGAAGAATGAATATCATATCAGCAAGAGTCATGGTAGAGAATACTCATCATCGGTAGGAAATAGATTGAAGAGGCATGGTACTGATTCAGATACCGGTGATCGCAGACACTACATTGAGTATGATTATGCAATGTCTATGCCTAAAAGTCGGAGACTTTCTGATGATGGCAATCGTTCTGCATATGCAGAGCACTATCAACGGCCATCTATGGAGAGACCATATCGAAATTCTGTGTCATCCAGGACTATGTCGTCTGACAGATACTCATCTAGACAATATGATTCTTCCTCCAAAGCCATTTACGACAGGCATAATGGTAGTCCCCATCAATATGAGCGGTCCCCACGTGAACATGCCCGCTACCATGATCATCGTGATCGGAGTCCAGCTCCAACCACAGCCCACCGTGGTAGATCTCCTTATGATCGGAGTCCAGCCTTGACTACAGCCCACCGTGGTAGATCTCCTTATGATCGGAGTCCAGCTCCAACTACTGCCCACCGGGGTAGATCTCCCTATGATCGGAGTCCAGCTTCGTCTACAGCCCACCGTGGTAGATCTCCTTATGATCGTAGTCCAGCTCCAAGTACAGCTCACCGTGGTCGATCTCCTTATGATCGGAGCCGTTACCAAGAGAATAGAAATGGAAGTCCTAGTTATTCAGACCGGTCATCGCAAGATCAAAATAGGTACCATGATAGAAGAGATAGAACCCCAAACTTCCAGGAGCATTCTTCGCTTTATTGGGGGAGAGGCGATAAATATAGGGAAACAAATAGGAAAACTGGATCACAAGAAAAACGGCAGGGTCAGCATGGTAAGAAACCACCGGAAGAGAAGCTCAACGTTAAGAAACCTGATGGAAGAGATTCTGTATTATTAGAGAAGGAGCCTGAATATAGGAGGAATCTGGATTTTGGTGATAAATCACATGATAAAATGGCTAATCTTCAATCTCACAAGGAGGAGCCACCCTGTAGTCCTTGTGTAGATAAAAACGAGTCTCTTCAGGTTAACGCAACTACTGATGAATTGCTTTCTATGGAAGAGGACATGGATATATGTGATACACCACCACATGTCGCTGTTGTGGCGGATTCAGATTCAGGGAAATGGTTTTACTTGGACCATTATGGTGTGGATCACGGCCCTTCTAGATTGTGTGACCTGAAGATGCTTGTGGAAAAAGGCATTCTTGTTTCAGATCACTTGATTAAGCACTTAGACAGTGACAGGTGGGTGACTGTTGAAAATGCAGTTTCACCATTAGTCACTTCTAATTTTCCGTCCATTATTTCAGACACTGTCACTCAGTTGGTGACTCCCCCTGAGGCTCCTGGTAATGCATTGGCCGACTCAGGAGATGTGATGCAGTATGGTAATCATTACATAAATGATGAAATGGTGGCAGCTTCTACAGAGCTAATAGTTGGTAATATAGTTGAATCAGAGGCCTCACCTGATTTTCATCTTGATGAACGAGTTGGTGCACTACTAGAGGGTTGTACTATTGTTCCGGGAAGAGAACTCGAGACAGTAGGCGGTAACTCTCTCTCTCTCTCTCTCTCTCTCTCTCTCTCTCTCTCTCTCTCTCTCTCTCTCTCTCTCTCTCTCTCTCTCTCTCCCCCTGTTTTTTGTGATCCAGATTTCTATTATTAACTTAACATGGTCTTTTTAATCTTTTCCACATGTAATTTATTTCTTTCTCACGTCCTTGTTATTCTGTCATCTTTCAGAAGTGCTGCAAATGAATTTTGATCACATAGAGTGGGAGAAATGGGGACAGTATGAAGGTAAACAATTTCTCTAGTTCTACTTATGAATTATAATACATTTGTGCCTGTGGTGATATCTCCCTGAATATCTTTGAGCAAATCATTGATTGTTAGTGAAGTATCAACATTTTCTAAATCAGTTTGGTTTTGTATGATACCAGCATGTATATAATTGTTGTTAAGCCATATAATATTGAGTTATGTCATCATGTCGTGTTTGGAGAAAATGTGGTTGACTTACCCATGGACCGGAGCAAGTCGTGTGCGGGATTATTTGCCGTACACAAATTTCCATAAAAAGGGTAAAAGATTGTATGCCTAATTAGCCCAATACCCTTCATGCCTGCATCTTGGTTCCGACCCCAAATTTGTTCTGTATTAAAACCTGAACTCAATCCCATATCTGCATCCTATTTGGGTTGGAAAACGGTAGATCACTTGTATTTTCTTTCAGCAACTACTGCCTATTTGGTTGCCCTTAAAAACCCTAATCTTTTCTTGGTAAATCTTCTTCATCTGTCAAATGCTTCGTCTCGTGGTCGTACTGTCTTCTTCTGATTTCTTCCGTCTTGTCCCGCTCTCTCGTCTGACTTAGGGTCAGTAATGTCTCTCCTTTTATGATAGAGTACTAAATTTTTTAGTATATATATATATATTATGTAAATTAATTAATGCATCAGTTATATGTATCAATTATAAACTAGCTATACAATATTCATATTTTAATAATTCGTTCTTAACAATTTTGCTGTTAGTTGCTGACTTATATACACAATATAGTAATTAAACTTATATTTGAAAGTTTTAGATAAATTATAGAAGTGTTGTATATAATTATATTGTATAATAAATCTAATAAATGCATGTATAAGATGTAATGATAAATTAAGTTGTGAACGGCTTGGGGACATGTTTTCTTGACAGTATACGTGATAACCATGGTTCTGGTTTCGATTGAGAAATCAAGTAAATTTTTGGTTAGCCACATAAAATTATCATGTTTGTCCATGGACTGCATTCTACTCCAGCAGTGGCTTGCGTGTCATGTATGTACGTATACCCACATTTGAATTTGCTGTGGCTTATGGCATTTTGATGTTTTTATTTAGTCCATTAATAAAGAGTGTTTTTCTCACTTTTCTATGAATAATTATGGTTGTACAAGATATGCTTTAAAAGAATTTGGGAATACCTTTTCCCATGATATATTCTGGCTGACAGTGGACCTGACAGTTGGAATTTTTTATAAACAATCAGCTTGGGGGTTTCTATAACTAAATGAACAATATTAATATTTGAAAATATGAAAATATGAAACAAAAGAAGAAGGAAATAGGAGCAGGTTTTGTTTTGCAGAAGAAGTTATATACTATGCTGGCCTCCACAAATAATCATTTAAGTCAAAAAGTTCAATTTCAAATCCAAGACTGACACGATTTCTTTGAAGTTTTACAATAAAAGATTTGCAAGTAGTATGGTTTGAACTTAAATGAGTAATGATTTATAGACTGAATTGCCATCAAGATATTTATTTCTGTGATATGTAAATGAATCTGCTAAATTTTAAAAGTGTAAAATGGATCATCTACTTTGTAATGGAGGGATTATCATGTTGTTGTCACAAATATTTGTCATCATTGAGTGTTGTCAAGCATGCTTGAAAAAGGATTGCATCATTTGTCATGTACTTCAGTTTTCATAGTTCCGATTTTGTATCTTGCTCCTTTGAAATGCACTAGCTTGAGCTGATGTCTTTTGTCATGTATATAACTCTGGGCATTATTATTCACAAGTAGAGGCCTGACTTGTAAACTTCATGCAGAGGAACATTTTGATCAAAGGGGAGGAGAGTACTCATCGAGCTGCCTAGAAGGCTCTCTGAAAGTAACCGAAGCAAGTTCAAGTGCTATGCCATCTGTTGACACTGATAGTATGTATTCCTTTGGTGACTGGTTCTCCGGAAGATGGTCATGCAAAGGTGGGGACTGGAAGAGGAGTGATGAAGCTTACCAAGATAGATTATATAGAAAGAAAAACGTTTTAAATGATGGCTACCCCCTGTGTTTGATGTCAAGATCTGGGTATGAGGACCCTCGATGGCGTCAGATAGATGAATTGTATAATTCTTCTAGCAGAAGATTTGATCTCCCACTTTGGGCATTTTCCTCGCCAGACGAACATAATGAAACAACTAGTATTATCAAGTTAAGTCAAGGTAAATCTATTGCTGCTAGGGGAGTGAGAGGAATAATGCTTCCAGTTGTCCGAATAAATACCTGTGTGGTTAAGGACCATGGTTCCTTTGTATCTGAACCTCGGGCAAAAGCTAAATTGAAGGAAAGACACTCCTCGAGGTCTAGCAGGCACCATTCTTCAATAACTGATGCAAAGATACCATCTGTGGAAGGCGACTCAAGCATGAAAAACATGCATGACCAAGACTCTCAGGGAAGTTTGAAGAGCATAACATCCATGATACCAAAAGACCGTCTTTGCAGGGTAGATGACCTTCAATTACATATGGGCGACTGGTATTACCTTGATGGTACTGGACATGAACAAGGGCCATTACTATCTTCAGAGATTCAGGTATTGGCAGAACAAGGTATCATCCAGAAGCGTACCAGTGTTTTTAGAAAAGTTGATAACATCTGGGTTCCAGTAATCTCAGTTGCACAGGCTTCCCAAGCTGCTGGAAAGATTCAAAGAGATAATAGTTGTATTTCTAGCAATAATTCTGGAGCATCTTGTATAGAAACCAAGAGTGGTGAACTTAGAGAAAGCTTTCATTTCAATTCATTTGAAAGTTTGCATCCACATTACATTGGTTATACTCGAGGCAAGCTCCATGAGCTGGTTATGAAATCGTACAAGAGTCGAGAATTTGCTGCTGCTATAAATGAGGTTCTTGACCCATGGATCAACCTGCAGCAACCAAGAAAAGAGATGGAAAAACACACAAGTAATTTATCTGTCACTAGATTCCAAAGATCAGGTACAATTAAGTCTTCTGCAATTATCATATGTTTCTGTACTCCCTATGTAGCAAAACGTGTTCTTGAAGTAATACATGATATACTCTTTTAATTTTCTTTACTTATTTGTGGCACAATTTAAGGTGGACTAGATTTTCTATTAGAGATTTTAAATTTGAACTCATATATAAACAACGTAAAACCAAACTGGCTGTCACATATATTTCGCTATATAGTGTTGGCACTGAAACACTAGATAGTAAGTGTAGTCTTGTGCCGCCAATAAAAAAATCTGCAGTCGATTTATTCTAATTACAATGTTGGATGCATGCAGAAACACAACTAAACTGCCACATTTGAATAAGCTTCTTACTTCTGTCACGATAGCTGGAGCTTAAAAGCCAGTCCTTTCCCTTGCATATTGCTAGCAAAATGTTTGAACCACTAAAAACATAAGTATGGAGTTCTCATGTTGCATGTGACCTAGACTTTCTCTTTAATGTTGGGTTTTTAATGTGAATGTCAATCAAAACTATTCAACTTCATTAGCTACTACTGAAGTTTCTCGTGACTACTTCACTATTGTTGCCTGCACTTCACTGTTCTTCTGATTAGTAATCTCCCCCCCCCCCCCCTCTTTATGTACAAATACTCTTTAGTCAAGTTGTCCAAGGTATTTATATTACTTTGGTGGCTGATTCTCTGTGTTTTCCATATGTACTGCATGTATGTTTCTTCTTTCCCTTGGTCATTTTATGGTATACATATGAATTGTAATGCATCACTGATCGATACAGAGCAATTTCATCTCGGCAAAAGACGCAGACTTCTGGTTGATGAAAGTGAAGAAAATTATGAATCAGAAGATGACATTCCGCCAGTCCAGAGTGATGAGTGTTTGTTTGAAGATCTATGCAAGGATGTTACCTTTCCGAAAGAAGACAAAACAGGTTCCAGAAGCGAAGTTGGGTCATGGGATTTGCTTGATGGCCTTGTGCTTGCAAGAGTGTTCCACTTTCTCAAAACTGACCTAAAATCTCTTGTTCATGCTGAATCAACTTGTAAGCACTGGAGATGTGTATCGAAGTTCTACAAGAATCTCTGCATACAGGCTGACTTGTCCTCTGTTGCTCCCTCTTGTACTGATTCTGTGATATGTAGCATCTTGGTAAGTTTTACTTTCTTACTCACTTTTTCTAATTGTGAGTATCGTATGGTTGCTGCTTCAAATATGTCAGTCTCTTTGACCCTGATGGTCTATTTGCTTGCAGAATGGTTATAATAAAGAAAAAGTTACGTCTTTGGTTTTACGTGGTTGCACAAATATTACTTCGGGGACACTTGAAGAAGTTCTTCAGTTACTCCCTTCTATATCATCTGTGGATATTAGAGGCTGCAACCAGTTTGATGACTTGACATCCAGGTTTCCAAGTATCAGTTGGGTTGGTGACCGTCTTTCACATCTAAGAACAAGGAGTCTTAAACACATAAGTGACAGAACTTCATCAGTTTTTAAGACTTCTTACGGTAGTCAAAATGAGGATTCTAGTGGCCTCAGAGATTATTTGGAAAGCTCAAGTGCGAGAGACAGTGCAAATCAGTTATTCCGCAGAAGCTTGTACAAACGTTCGAAACTTTTTGATGCTAAGAGATCATCATCCATTTTGTCCAGGGGCGCTCATCTGAGGCATCTGGCCTTCAAAAAATCAGGAAATGGGTATAAGATGATGGAAGAATTTCTTACATCAAGTTTGAAGGGAATCATGAAGGATAATACCTTTGATTTCTTTGAGGCCAAGGTACAGGATACCTGCTTTCTTCTGCTGGTGGGTCAAATTCACATGTCCTGATTTTATTACGGCTTACATTCTTTTATGAAATTCTTTACCAGGTTGCACAGATTACACGCAGAATGGAGAATGGTTATTATGCTGCTCATGGCTTGCACTCGGTTAAGGAAGATATAAGGCGGATGTGCAGAGATGCAATGAAGTAAGTTATCCGTCCTTTTTCCTTATTTTTTAAACCGCTTTCCCTTATAAATCTATCTTAGCCGCTTAGGTATATATATGATGTAGGGTAAGCTCACAAGACATGGATCGATTAATATAAAAGGCTCTGGAATCCCATATATAAATCTGTAATATTATAAGACATCATGCTGTTCACTAAATAATTATTGTATTTGTCCAGGATATTCATTGCTGAATTTGAATTAAGTTGTGACAGTAGTTTAGGTTGCTAATATATATATATATATAGATATACGGTTGCAACTCATTACTTCCTGTCATCAGGAAGTATTATTAATTTTGAGTTATTGGTTAGTGTATTTTCCCATCCAAGTTTACTCCCGAAACTTATCCCACACCTGGCCTACGCCACTACACTAGAAGAAATAAATAATTAGTTATAGCTAAATGGTCAATATTTACTGAACTAACCATGCTGGTTTATCATCATGTTTAACCAGAAGAAAAAATCGAGGTGATACCAGAAACATGAATCACATCATTACCTTATTTATTCATCTTGCCACAAGTTTGGATGGTGGCTCAAAGGCATTCCATGAAAGAGACCAGTTAACGAAGATTTTGAGTGATGAGTCACCTCCGGGGTTCTGTTCCGCTTCCTTAAAGGTTAAGAAAATTAGTAAGCTAACTGAAAGGAAATACACGATGAGGAGTAACGGATCATCCTTTGTCAATGGTGTGCCTGAAGACGGAGATTATGCTTCTGATGGAGAAATTAAACGACATTTATCTAAGTTGAATAAAAGGTCTATAGATTCAGGAAGTGAAACATCTGATGGGTCTTCTGAAGAAACTGAGACAGATGGTTCCACTTCTTCCTCAGAAAGTGAATTGGGTTTTGAGTCAGAAGGCAGAAGAAGGGATTCAAGCAGGGACGACTACTCTAATGCAGAAGATGGATTTGGGACTTTTGCAGATGATCGTGAATGGGGTGCCCGTATGACAAAAGCAAGTCTTGTTCCCCCTGTCACTAGGAAATATGAAGTTATCGATCACTATGTCATTGTAGCAGATCAGGAGGAAGTGGAAAGAAAGATGCAGGTCTCCTTACCGGATGAATATAAAGAGAAGCTCGATGCCCAAAAAAATGGAACTGAGGAGTCTGATATGGAAATTCCTGAAGTTAAAGACTACAAACCTCGAAAGCAGCTTGGAAACGAGGTGTTGGAACAAGAAGTGTATGGCATTGATCCGTACACGCATAATCTACTACTTGATTCAATGCCAGATGAATCGGATTGGCCTCTTTCAGATAAACATGTATTTATTGAAGACATGCTACTCCGTACTCTGAATAGGCAAGCAAGAAGTTTCACAGGCACTGAAAACACTCCTATGAAGTATTCATTGGAGCCTGTTATTGAAGACATCCTTAAAACTTCGAAGGAAGAACATGATATACGCACTGTAAGAGTATGCCAGTATATGTTGAATTCCATTAAAAAACGCCCGGAGGACAATTATGTTGCGTACAGAAAGGTAACATGCAATGACATCATCTTTGGTAACATCATAGGCCAACCGTTTGTTCTTTTACAAATTTAATTATCTGTTATTAATTCTGCGATGATTTGATTTAGGGGCTTGGTGTTGTATGCAACAAACAAGGTGGCTTTGTTCAGGATGACTTTGTTGTGGAGTTTCTGGGAGAGGTAATGATGTAGTAATCTTGATTTTGTAGATTAACAGTTCTACTGAGATTTTTTTTCCCGTCAGATTTTGGTTTGTACTTGAGCTAATGTTCGACTATATATCTTTACTGTTGATGACAGGTTTACCCTGCGTGGAAATGGTTTGAGAAGCAAGATGGGATTCGCTCTTTACAGAATAATAGTAAAGAACCGGCACCGGAGTTCTACAATATTTATCTTGAGAGACCAAAAGTAATATCAAGTTCTTGAAGCATAATTAATAGTCTTTAGATCAAGTATAATTCCCTGACTATTCATCCCTTCCTGGCAGGGCGATGCTGATGGTTATGATTTGGTAGTTGTTGATGCAATGCACAAGGCAAATTATGCAAGTCGGATTTGTCATTCTTGCAGTCCTAATTGTGAAGCAAAGTTAGTTCCTTCATCCTGGATATTAATAGAATCTTTCGTGTGAACATTTTATATAAGTTTTCCTTTTGTGAAGCTATATGGTAATTGTTTTTTGGCACTTCTGAATCCTTGTTATAATTCTTGGCAAGTAGTAACTCTTTGGATAAAAGTTCCCCCTCCCCCCTTTAAATGTTTGTGCTTCTGAATTTCAGTTTGACTAATTTAGTACTGTAGCCTCACATGAATGGAGCATCCCGTTCAATTTAAAACAATATTTACCTGTTTGTTGTTGGTTGCAGAGTTACTGCTGTCGATGGTCAATACCAAATTGGTATATATACTCTGCGCCCTATTGGATATGGAGAAGAAGTGACATTTGATTATAACTCTGTTACGGAGGCAAGTCTCTTTTACCTATCAATTATTTTACTGAAGATTGTTCCTGAGACGTTATTTTCTGATAAAATTGTTTTCTTGACGTTGCTTTTTTATGAAATTGCTTCAGAGTAGGGAAGAGTATGAAGCATCAGTTTGCCTCTGCGGAAGTCATGTTTGTCGTGGAAGCTACTTGAATCTGACTGGGGAAGGTGCCTATCAGAAGGTACTACTACAACGGCATTGTGTTTAACATCTGAATATGATGATAGGTTGGGTGCTAGTTTCTTTCAAAATAAAAAGAAAACTGAAATTGGTCAAGTTGGAGCTTGATTGAAATAGGACTTCCACAATCATGGGCCAATGGCTTGCTTGATTACTTACTTTAAACTTGTTGTATGCACAGTTGTGTTGGCCTTGGTGAAATTTTAAAAAGTTGACTACATCCCTATGATTGTATTCTGCAACAGGTACTAAAAGAGTGCCATGGAATTCTTGACCGATATCAGTTGATGCTAGAGGCTTGTGAACTGAATTCAGTATCTGAAGACGATTACATTGATTTGGGAAAGGCTGGACTCGGCAGTTGTTTGCTTGGCGGGTTGCCCGATTGGCTAATAGCATATTCTGCTCGTTTGGTATATATCTGCGACACCTGACTTCTGAGTTTTAGGAATTTTTTCACAGTTTCTTTTTTCCCAATACTTGTTATTTTTTCCCCTGAAGGTGAGGTTTATCAACTCTGAAAGGGTCAAGCTTCCAGCTGAGATTTTGAGGCATAATTTGGACGAGAAGAAGAAATATTTTACCGATTACATCTTGGAAGTTGAGAAAACTGATGCTGAAGTGCAGGTGAGTATGGTTATCTGCCTCTTGTTGGTGTGCAGCTTAGCGCATGGTTGTTTCGTCTGTATTTCCAAAGAGCATGCGTGTGCAGTCTGCTTACATACTTATTCTTCTTGATTGGGTACAGGCCGAGGGCGTCTACAACCAGCGACTTCAGAATTTGGCTCTTACTCTGGACAAGGTATCTCCATTTCTTAAATTTTACTTGTCTTCTGTCTTTTCTCAATGTATGTATGTGAAGTTAAGGTGCCATTGGTAAAACCTGCAAACCCAATATAATATGGTTATGCAGAATGGCGGAAGCGCTTGACTAAGTGTAATGTTTGAACTAGAAGTAAGCTTCTAATTTGATATAAGTTGCACCACATGGCAAAGTAAATGAAGTAATGTCAATTTTAATTAAAGTATTTTGTAGGTTTAATTTAGTCTTTATTTTAATTTGAACTATTTAGCTTGTAAATTACACTAGATGATTTGTTCTATAAAGAAGCTTCTGCTAATCTAGTTTGTAAAAACTCGAAGCAGACAACATGGTAACTAATTGAAATCTTTTTGAAGGTGAGGTATGTCATGAGATGTGTTTTTGGTGATCCAAAGAAAGCCCCACCTCCACTTGAGAAGCTTAGTCCTGAAGCAGCAGTGTCCTATGTCTGGAAAGGAGAAGGATCACTTGTTGATGAACTTTTGCATTGCATGGCTCCTTATATGGAGGATAGCACGCTTAACGATCTCAGGTCTAGTATACGTTCTCATGATCCATCTGGTTCCGATGACATTCAGAGGGCGCTTCGCAAATCTTTGCTATGGTGAGAGTCGTTGTCCTGTACTTCAAAATACTAATATCTTGCAATTGTAGTGCTGCAACTCAATTGTCCTTTCCTACTTTCTCTTAGGTTAAGGGATGAGGTCCGGAATCTACAATGTTCATACAAGTGTCGGCATGATGCGGCTGCTGACTTGATCCACTTATATGCTTATACAAAATGCTTTTTTAGAATACGGGTAAGTTTTCGAGTTTTATTCATTCTTTTGTTTCTCCCATTTTTGTGGTTTGAAGTGGGTTATGGGGTGGGTGGGCTTCAAAGGCGGTAAAGGCTGAATATGTTCTTAATGGGCTGTATTGATCGACTTTATCTTTTTTAGGAATATAAGTCCGTAACGTCACCACCTGTTTATATCACTCCCCTCGACCTGGGTCCCAAGTACAGCGATAAATTGGGGTCAGATCGTCACGAGTATTGCAAGACATACGGTGAGAATTATTGCTTGGGGCAGCTACTTTTTTGGCATAACCAAGATGCGGAGCCAGATTGTACTCTTGCCAAAGCGAGCAGTGGTTGTTTATCTCTACCTGATATTAGCTCGTTCTACGCCAAGGTCAATAAGCCATCAAGACAGAGAGTATATGGTCCCACGACTCTGAAACTTATGCTGGCAAGAATGGTGAGTTATTTATATGCGCATTGATATATGCATTTGGTTGAACCTTTAAGGTTATAAACATGCATCATGCTCAACCTGTACTCTATGCGTGGTACCCAAATGGCATCTACTCTGGATCGAGTCTAGAATATGTTACATTTGAGTAACAAGAATGTGTATTTGTGGTAAATCAGTCTTAACACAGATAAAAAATGTGAAGAAAGAATAAGGGAAATGTTATTTCCAGAACAAATTTTTTATTGTTCTACTGTGTCCCTGTTGCCGTCTGGATATTGTTCCTTTTTCTTTAGAGCAAACACGAGTTGCTTAATACACGTGGGGCTTAGAACCGTTAGGGAGAAACTGTCTTTCCTGAAATTCCCAAATATGGGAGCAATTATCAAACAATTGGTGGAAAGAATTACTTACGTTCTTGCTGTATATTTTGTTTTTTGGTAGAGTAGTAGCAAGTGCTAGAAATAGTAGAAAACATCAGGTCTGGTGTTGCTTTAAATCAGTGATTGTACACTTTGTTGAGCTGGAATATAAGTTTGTGGTGTTGTATTTAGAGTTAACATGGGAATTTGTATTTGATTGGCCAGGAGAAACAATCGCAGAAACCTTGGCCAAAGGAAGAAATCTGGTCATTCGAGAGACCAATAAAAGTTGTAGGCAGCCCAATGCTAGATGCTGTTTTACACAATGCTCCACTAGACAAGGAGTTGGTGCATTGGTTGAAGCACAGACTTCCAATTTTCCATGCCAAATGGGATAGGTAGTAGTTTTTTCAGGAAACCCATGAAGCAGCAGCAGCAGCTGCTTTGTGATACAGTTGTGAATTTCTTCTAATTGTTTGGGAATGTAATCTTCGATGAGAGATGAGAGTAACGTAGGCTTTGTAATATTTATAGTGGTTTGCCTATAATTTCGATGAGACAGCATTCCATGAAGCAGTTGTTGCCTCATTAGTTTTTTTTTTTTTCCCATTCTTATGTACAGTTGTATTTTAACTCATATAAATTAGCTTATTTCATTTGTAACCCATTTGTTTTAATTTAAAATTTTGTGGTGTCGGTTTAAATTACAAGTTTCCTGAACAGTAGTATAGAAACAGATTTACATCTTGAGTTTTAGCCATTGTTTTAGTCAGGTGCTCTTCATATATAATACAGTATGTAACACACACACACACACACACACACAAAAGAGAGTAAATTGTAGTACTAATCCGTTAAGGAAGACAGAGGCAGGCAGGTGGCAGGGCAGATGTCGGCTATAGCAGGGTACTTTTTGGCAAAAGAAATATCAGGGTCAGGTACGTACATACTGCGTGTGTACGCTCATCATTACCCAGCTAGCCGTCTGCTCTTCTCCCCATAATGATTCACCTTCACCCTCTCTTTTATGTACTATTATATATACTATTAGACTATGCATTTGTGTGGCTCTTATCTACAAATTTGCCCCAAATAACAAGCTTTGTTTGTTTTCTGCATTTTCAGCTCAACAGCAACTCCATACAATGGAGAAATATTTTTATCTCGATGCAGAACACACCGGAGGAGCTTTTGACGATCCATACTCCTTCCATTCCTCCTCATCGCTTGGATTTCCATCCTTCACTGACCACAAGCCTCTGCATTTCGACAATCCCGACCAAACATCCACCTCTCTTGTCTCTCATCCATTCCCCATCTTCAACACACCTCTCACCTACAATGACTTCCATGTCAAGCCTGAGTCCTCACTCGATTCAATCACCAGCACAACAAACCTTAAAGTTCCGAAAACCGAGCCTGAAGATACTGATTTTATGAAACAGTTGGATCACATTTCCAACCAAGCTTCCTTGTTTCGGTTACCAAACTTATGCTCTCTTGAAGAAAAGCTAGACACCGAGTCGAAACTGGAGACTCAGTCATCATCTCAACTCAGCTCACTTGTCTCTTCTCATGCAACTCACCTGAAATACGACCGTCAGAGAGACTTAGCTCGTCAGAGAAGGCAAAGAGTACGCGAGAAGATTGAGAGCTTAAAGGAGCTTCTGCCTGTTCACGAGAAGAAGAGATTGGATACAGCGGTGGTTCTGGAGAATGCTGGAAAGTACATTAAGTTTCTGGAGGCGCAAGTTAACGTACTGAAGGCTATGCCGGTGGATGATTGTTTGGTAAATGAAAATACGAATTTGAATAATGGAGGTTGTGTATTGAGTAGGAACAGAGTGTTGCAGATGTTGGTGAACTCGGAGGTGAGTCAGGGAAAGATGAGTTCAGAAGGTATGTGTGTTTACTCGGTGGAGCAGCTGGTTCAGATAATCGGTCGTCTTTTTAGTACTGAGGAAGCTTCTTTTATTCTCAATTCCATGCTCTTCTCTAGCTTTGCTCCACTCTAACTCCCATTTTCTCCTCTCTCTGTCATCTCTCTCTCTCTCTCTCTCTCTCTCTCTCTCTCTCTCTCTCTCTCTCTCTCTCTCTCTCTCCACCCCCCTCTCTCTCTCATATCTCTCTCTTTGTATACACCATGATTCTCTTACTAGTTTAACTAGTACTAATACTCTGCTCTAAGGCTTATAAAAATTTAATCAGTGAATCGACTTGTCTTGATTTTCTTACATTTCATTGCTTTATCTTCATTTGTTTGAGTTTGATTACTTGAATTTGATGCATTTTCATTGGTTTTGATTAGTTTAAACGTTTTTGTTTGCACAATATTGGAAGTTACTGGGAATCAATTATCCAAATAAGAAAACACAGTGACGGTGGACTGTGGAGTGGGAGTAAATTAAAAAAAATATCCATTTTCATTTGGTGAGTCCAAGTAACGTATCTGACTTTGGGCCTTCCTGGATACAAATCCATTTTGAGTTGAATTTACACTATCGATTTTTTATAATAATTATAATATAACGGGGAATAATTTTCGATACACAGTGTCTATTTTAGATGTTTAAACTAATATTCTGCACAAAAAAATAAAGTTTCACTTTTATCGATAAAAAATGCGAAGATCTGCAACTTTCACTATGCTAATATATATAGTAAATGCAGGAAAGGAAACGCACAGCAGAATAAAATGATTTATCAGGTGAGTGACAGAGCAAGTCAAGTTCTGAGTAAATGTCAAGCTTGTCCAAAACTCGATCCCAGCATTAAAATATATTGAATCATTTATTTTGATGAAAATTTTACTCAACTTTATACTTAAAAATTATAAAAGAGTTACTTTCTTAAAGTGAACCGACTCGAATTGTTAAATATACAAATGTGCTAATTAAAAATTTTAACAGTTTATACTCTTATACATTTTTTATCTAAACTTAAATAGTAGAATCTCAATAAATTAATATTATTGAATCGGCAAATTCTATTATTTTATAAAAATTATTAATTATCAAGATTAAATTTATATTGCAATCCTCATGTTGGGATAAGAATGTGAATTAAAAATATTAATTTATCACAATATTTAATATTAAGTTAACGAAAATTTACCAGTAGAATGCAAAGGAAAAAAAGGTAGTTAAACGAATGTGCTTATATTAGATCAAAAGTGATACCTCTGACTTGAATTATTGCTACATTTTGAAGTTATTATTACTACTATTTTATTAAGTGACGTGATAATTATGTACTAGGTTTTTGCTCGAGTTCCTCTTATTTTGGTGAGATATGAGATCTAATTTCATGCCTTCATTTTAGGGGCACCCACACTAATAACCTACACCCTCACACACTAACCCCACCCCTGATAACGTCATCATGATGTCATAAATATAAATTTTTTTTAAAAAAAAATTTTTGAAAAATATTTTTTTTGAAAAAAAATCTGGGAAAAAAATTCTGACATCATGCTGACGTCATACTGGTGATTTTTTACAAAATCTGGTGATTTTTGTTGAGTTCTGGTATTTTTTACGAAATCTGGTAATTTTTTATGAAATCTGGTGATTTTTTTTTATATCTAACAAAACGCGAAAACCTATTCAAAAACTACCAATTTATTCTCCTTACTATGAATATTATTACATAATTTATATAAATTCTACCACACAATATAATAAGATCACTATAATACGTGGTCTGTATATTATACAACATCCATTAATAATTTATACCATAATAAATTTATTAACCCTAAATCCTAACTTATCCTGATTTTTAACGCGTTTAAAAATTAGGCCGCCTGATTCAATTTTTTAATTAAAATTTTTAAATTTTATCCGTATTCCCTCGGGGTTTCAACGATTAATCTTTGGGGTTCAACGTTTCCATTTTGGGTTTTAGAAATATTCGGAACGACGAATAAACCGTATATATTTAGGAGAAAAGAGAAAAAAAATGCTATAAAAAATCACCAGATTTTGTAAAAAAATCACCAGTATGACGGAATTCCTTTTCCAAATTTTTTTTCAAAATTTTTTTTTCAAAACTTTTATTAAATAAAAATTATATTTATGATATCATCATGACGTGAATTCTCATAATTCTTTTGAGATCCTGAATGGAGCAAGACTCTATGTCACTGATCTTAGTCTGTCATTGCTTAGTAACCTTGTTATTGATCTATTAACGGCAACAATGATCAGTTTTTATTAAGATACCATTTTTCCAAAAGAATAAAAGGCAAACATGGTAGAAAGTAGAATAGATTACTACCGTTTCGAGCACTCAAACATTTTCAATAAACTCCATATGTGATTCAATCACTTATCTAATAAATTGATAATACCAAATGAGATGTCATGACATATGGCAAATTATGATTTGTGAACGCGCAAATTCTATTTTATAATGAGAAATTTATCAAATACATTTGTGACACGTAAGTATTTGAGAAAAGTTTTGAAATATTTAACATTTTCGTGAATAGAGTGATTAAGCTATAATCTTGTGTTAGACTTGATTACTAAAATATCTTAACCAAAAAAAGCTGATTATGAGCTTAAGTGTAAAAACGCTTTTTCTTTAGATATCCCACCGAAAATAAAAAGTAAAAGATGCCGTGGCACGAGACACCTTAGCTGTGTTTATGCCTTCCTTCCATGTTTACCCACAGCCCCTCACTCAAAACACAACACCAAAAGGAAACTATACATTCTAAAGTTAAATAAAGTCTGTTTTTTCCTAACACTGTTTGTTCTCTCACAAAAGATATTTTTTCCTGCATTATCCTCCTCCTTGATCCATTTTCTTTCCCCTATATATTTTGCTAACTTTTCCACACCCTACCAATTACTCACTATTTCCAACTGTCTAGATCTCTTTTATTCTTTTACTAGTTGATCAAGGCACTCATTTTACTAGGCCATATGGCAAAGATTGTTGGTGTTTTTGTGTGTCTTTTGATCATAACATTAGATATCACTGCTGGGATTCTTGGCATACAAGCTGAAGCTGCTCAAAACCAGGTATATATGGTTTGGTTATTATTACACATCTTTTCTCTTCTAGTCATAGGCTTTGTTATTCGGACTCGGCAATATTTTTAAACTTTTTAACGTTTGGAGCCTGAAATAAGTGTACCAAGTGTACATATCCACCTGTTGTCGAGCCAAAATAAGGTACGGGTGTATTAATTCTTTTAATGTTGTCAGGAGAAGCATTTAAGGCTATGGATATTTGAGTGTAAGCAACCAAGTCATGAAGCCTTCCAACTGGGGTTAGCTGCAGCAATACTTCTAGGTGTAGCCCATGTTATCGCAAACTTACTTGGTGGGTGCAACGTTGGTTCTCGACAAGACTTTGAAAAGGCTTCTCCTAGTAGACAATTATCAGTCGCCTGCCTCATTTTTACATGGTTAGTAAAGTTTCGAAATCTTTTTTTTTTTTTAATAATCCCGTGTCCGGGCCAGCTTGCGCACACCTCGACTAATCCGGAGGGGGAAATCTTTTTTTTTTCTTGCCTTCAAGTATCCAAAGAAAATTAAATATCAACCAATATATATCCCACTCGGATGTAGATGTAGAGAGACTTTTTTCCGCAAATATTATCCCTTCCACGATCTCTCCTTGTCCTTGTTTGTTCCCATGAATTAACCTATTTATTGTTGTAGATTTCACTCTAATTTATTGTTTTCATAATTAAACAGGATAATATTGGCTGTAGGATTAGCAATGCTAGTGATTGGGACATCATCAAACAGAAAATCAAGAGCTTCCTGCGGCTTCACAGAACACCATTTTCTATCAATCGGAGGGATTCTTTGCATAGTTCATGGATTGTTTTCTGTAGCTTACTACGCGACGGCCACCACTGCATTCACTAATTAAGACATTCTTCTTCTTTTTGATTAATTCTAATGTAGCACTTTTTTTTTCCTTTTACTTCACCTTTGAGCTAATTTCAATGACTTAATTATCTTTGAGTGATGTTACTTTTGCCATCACCAGCTTGAGTAAAAAAGTGTAGTTCCACTGATCAGTGACAAAGCATTCACAATTAAGAATTAGTACATATTTAAGCGAAAAACGATAGAAGTCATTAATCTAAAGATCAACTTGAAAAAAATCTAAAAACAATAAAGTGATTCAGTTCTTGAAGATCTAAACATGTCTGTTTCACTTAACAGCTACATATTAGGAAAAAAAATAAGTGGCTGCAACTGGACCTTAACAAGCAATATCATCAAGAATCAGAAGTTAAAATCTGGGTAGAAGATTCAATTAGTGTGTCAAGCAAGAATCTTTGTTCTTAATCTTTACGAACAGTTGATCTCATGATTCAAAAACCAACTGACATTCACATATTCATCAGGTATATAATGATTCATTTCTTCCTGGAGAAATTTACTTGTGTCGAGCTCTTTAGAGTTTCAGCATGATGTAGTTATAGTAACATTGTAACAAAATAAGCGTTACATATATGGCCAGACTCCAACAGAGCAAACAACACTTTAGAAGGGAACATCCAATCAAACAAATTAATATTCCTGGTCATAATGTCTTTCAATACCTGCGACCAAGTAACATCCAACTCTCACGAATCAGATACGAATGGACATATTGCCCAGAAGTCTTCTTCTCCATCCTCATCATCAACTTCAAGTCCATCCTCCATAACATCTTCCATTGAAACATCTTTCCTAGCCATTCATTTCATTACTTGCCACGTTACCATCTTTCTATCCTCCAACATCCAAAATACTCTTGCAAGCTAAAAAGACTTCTGTTCATGTCGCTCAGAAACAGAGCATCCTCACCTTTCTCAGTAATCTTCAGATACTTCTTTTTCAACCTCCACGGACTTGGACCTAATAAGCTCCACCATAAAGCACAGAGGTAGGAAGAGAGACTTGTCACTGTCAACCCTGCACCCCTCCCTAAAAGTTTTGTATAATTCAAACAATAATTCTAACTACATACCCCCTATCATATTAGTTGCCAATAATTTGCAAGTAACAAAGGAAAATAAACTTAGCTGGTTCTTTTTTGCTCCTCTTTAAAACAAATTCCTGAAAATGGAATGCGAGTTTTAATTTAATGAAAGTATATTTTCTTTCAATGGCTTACCGGGAGATCGGAAAATCAGTTCTGCTAACTCAGAAGCTCGACATCAATCTAACAATTAGATGTAGAAATTAACATTAAGGATGCTAACTAAACAGGAATAAGTCCAACAACAACAACAAAGATTATGGAAGAGAATAATATTGTGGTAATGGGGCAATGATATATTACAAACTCTACTGGTATCTATCAACCCACTTACCATCTCAAAGACACATGTAAAAGGCATGTCAATTACATTCATGTAAAACTAAAACAATCCACTTAAACTAAATTGCTATCAGATTCTCATACAACAACTGAGACCAAAATTGAGTTCTTACTCATGTGTCGGGCTTACACAATTTCTTGTGTCCCAGTTGGTGCCAAAGATTTTTTCGACTTCCCAAAATTAGAGGAAAGCCAATTATGGTCTTGGACCCTCCGTAACTCCATGGTTTCTTGCAAGATGACATCATTTACCAATTCTTCTCTGGTGGTAATTCTAATACCTATCAGTGGAAAAGAATAAGAAAATTAGGATTTTGAATAAGGTTGGTAGTTTCTGTTTAATCTTTTTCTTTTCAATAATAATAAACGTTGCTACATAATCTCCTAGATGACTGAACCAACGTAACAGACAACAAAACATGGAAAAAATTTCAACATTTCTGTTATGCAGTAATATCTCCGTACCTGTTTGGACTAAAAATATTAATCTACCGTAACTTTCATAATCTAAACTGGGATCATCCTTAAGTTTCTCTGTCATCGCATGAAAGAGCCGTTGATGAACATTTGAAGAAGACTATTGCTGCTGCTGCTGCAAATGAATTCTCAAGAATTTTTTTTTTTTTGCTAAAGAATTTTCAAGAGGTTGATGCACTTGGAGCGTCTTTTAGAAAAATCTTTACTGAATTTACTCCTGATTTTTTCAACTCTTGGCATTCCTTATCTACCATTACCAAGAAATCACGAACAATAACAAATAAGTGCATTCCCTCGTCTCTTCCTGGAGTCCCATGGAAGTACTCAGCTGTGCTCTTGACCAGAGCAGTTATCCTCTTGTCTTCTTCTAGCATCCACACAATATCTAATTCTGCCTGTTGAATAAAACTAGCAAGTGTAGAACGGAAGTCACATTCTGCTTCCTCACTACTCATCTCATTGTTGAGAAATTCTTTAGAGTGTTTTAGTGAGAAACCAAGCTTGGTAACAGTGTTCGTTAGCATATCACCATCAACAACTGCAGCTTTTTTAACATTAGCAAGCTCCGTGCTTAAATTAGAGACTACATCAAGACCAAGATTACAAAGGTATTCGGGGGTTTCTTGAACAGAATTCTCATGTATATCTTCTGTTTTTGCGCTATTCATGCTACTACTATCTTTTAATTTATGCGCAGCACGTTTGCCTTCAGTTCTAATAATTTCCAGAATAACAAAGTGAAGGAGTGTGGTCTTGCCATCGACTCCTTTAACATCTGATAACTTTAATAGTGTATCAAGCTTGAATGCCTGTGCGCCACCACGGAATGTACCATCATTCATACGATTTCCAGTTTTAAGAACTGCTTCAAGGAGTTTTAGAAAAAGTCTGCTGTTCTTAAGTTCTTTGCATGCTACCTGCACATTGAAGTGCAGTATATGACTAAATGATTTCATTCATCACATTTCTGTGGCTTTACAACAAAATAAAACATACAAAAGTCCTATCCCTAAAGAACTAATTCATTGCTCCCATTATATACAACATTAATATGGGATCACTAGGTGTTGGAAACTTGGCAATAATCATTGTGCAAGTGGAAAAGCTGTTATGAAGGCGTCGACAGATATACAATTGAAAAGTAAAATTTGAGTGATCACATTTAATTTTTAAGACAGAACAACTTACAATTGATCAGATTGACAAGTTAAATATGATACCTCCAACACTGTAAAACTATCTTTTATGGAAGAGGTTTCATTCTGCAGGGTGCACATAAATAACAAAGCCTCCAGACGTTTGTAGGCAAAGGGGATTTCAATCAGGGTTTTGATGAACCGATCAGCAGGTCCAAGTTTAGAAATGTCCTCATCGTATAACCTAAGCCTTAGTTCTTCTTGTGATGTTGGTGCCATCTTTATCAAAGTCTCAATGAGTTCAGCAGGAAGCTCGTTCCCTGGTTATTGCCAGAAAAGGCAATTGATGCATTTGACAAGAACATCTTTAAGACAAATACAAGAAATTACTGACTGATATAATAATTACAATATTACGGCAAGTTGGCAATAATCAATGGCATTCGATGCATATATCAGGCACTGAGCTTATACTGCTAATATTTCCTTTTATTGTTCTTAGTAACAGAAATATTTATGAAGGATCGTTGTGGTACGATTCAGCACTATTACTCAGGTATTATTATCCCCAATAAGTAAAACAAAATCGATTTACTAGTCACTTTCAAGGGAAAATAAACTTCCCCAACCGAATTACAAAAAAATCTCAGGAAAGATCTAGAGAGACTGCCAAAACGGAGGTTAACAACAATACTTTAACATTTTGGGAAAAAATTTCAAGATTCCTGTTCTTTTTTAATAGGCAAGCGGAGTTATAAGGAGGAACTGTATCCTATATTCTGCCACACTCGAATGCCTGGCCTACTATCTATTATTGGTAATTGATCAGTTATTAAGCAGCAAAATAAATTTTTGTAAAAAGAAATTGTGAACTCCTATACCCAGAAAGAGGAAAACAAAGATTCAAATTTTAAGTAAAAGATTTGTCATGTAATTCAAAACTAGGTCTATGAAAATTTGTCATGAAAATTCTAAAAAAAAATCTAAAGGATTATAGTCCTATTCCATACTTAATCCCATGAAACAAACATGACCTAGGAGTCTAGGACTTAATAGATATGAAACCAAGTCGATAAGTAGATCTGTACAGAAAGGTGGCTTGACTTAGTTCACCCCATCCTGTCACTTTTGCAGATTTGGGTCACTCCTTCAAACGACAACCGTAAAAACGAAATGACTAATCCTTTCTTTTTTGAAGCCAGAAATTTTAATAACATTAATCAAGATCTGATTAGGCAGTTACAGATTGAGGAAAAAATTGGTAAAAACCATCTCGTCCCCAACATATATGTCCTATCTAGTAGTAAAATGAGCTAGAGCATTACCTGCTCTTTTAATATGAACACAGTCAAAAGTCTCAAAGCAACTCTCCGACCTTTTGTCTTCATAGAATAAGAATAAAGGCGAAAAACCAGCTAACTCCTCTTAAAAGGGGGAAGAGTGGAGAAAGGGCAATGATGAACCCTCAGTTTATTTTGAGTCCAAAAAAAATAAATTCAGATGACCACTTTCATAATTTGTAAAAGTTGCTAAATTTTGCATGCTAATCAATATCTTCTTTTCGGTCAAATACAATGAGTAGAAAGAGGTACCTTCTTGGATAGCATCACAGACTTCTTCAGTTGTCACATTTATTGCTTTTAACAGAATTGATAAATTATGGGATTTCTTAGGATCAATAATTTGAATGAATCGGGGAGCTTCGAAAGCTGCCTGGTTTCTCTTGGATATATTTTCATTGGTCTTGTCCTTATTGGTATTATAACCAAAAAGGTCTTCCATCATCTCCTCATCGAACCTGTAAATTTGATATAAAGTTCAGTAGCAGATTAAGTTATTGCAGGATCCACAAGAAAGTAAGAAAAGCCAAGTCCTTACTGGAAGGAGCCTGACTTTATTTGATTCCACACCATGGACTGCTCGGGGTTAGCAAGAACTTTGTCCCAGAAGAATGGCTTTAACTTTGCTTTTTGATTGTCAGATTCACTGGCTCCCTTACGATTTTTACCATGTGGTCCATTCTTAAATAAGTCACCTATATTTGGTGGATTAGGTGGATGAGGGAGGCCAGTCTTAGGGGGTGGCGGAGGCGCCGCAGGATTATTTGCCGAAGGAGGACGAGAAGCTCCAGGGACTGGAGGACGAGAAGCTCCAGGGACTGGAGAAGTAGGTTCTGTAGCTGTAGTAACAGATCCTGGGACTTGAGTAGCAGGTTTAGCTGCAGTGGCTAGTGGAACAGGTTTTGGGGCCGTAATGGACACTCTTCCAGGTGGGAGTGGCAATTTTGCTTGAGGTTCCCCAGGTGGAACATCTATATCTTCTGATTGTTTTTCTTCGGCAAGTGAGTTACCCGGTTTGACTGAAAAACTGTTGACATTTGACGAGGTAGCGAAATCTTTGGCAGGACCTAGAAGGTAAAAAATTAAGGTCATTTGGAGAGAAAAATGCACATGTTTTATAAAATAAATTTTTTTTTCCACAACAGATACCAGGGGAAGTATCGCTTGAGCCTAAGTTTAGTTGAGGTCTGTCATCTTTTACTCCAAATTTCGGATGAACTTTATTTCTCCTACCCCTAAGACAGCAAAAAAAGAAGAGAGCAATGACGGCGATTGCTGCCACAGAACATGCAGCAATAACTGCAATATTTATGTCACTATTGTTGCTACTATTGTCTGATGTTTCAGATGAAGCTTTAATTGAATAGCGCATGACAGGTCGAGGTGGAGGTAACTTCCTTACGAATTGTAAGAAATATAATTCTGGAGTGTTGACAGAAGACTGAACAAATGGTGCAGGGAGCTGGAAGTAAGAAGTGAAAGTGTTGCTTGAGAAATCTTGAAGCAGATGTGAGATCTGTGTCAATCCCAGTTTCAGCAGGAAACGTGTAGCTTGAGCAAGAATAGGATCTGCAGCACAGAGCGAGCTGCCAAATTTTGTACTCGTTTATGTTAATTTCTGTCTGAGCTCCATTGTTGGCCAAATCCTATGTGTATGATTGGCTTGGGAAGGTGGATTGAAGATGTTCTTCAGGATAATTATCTTTATCAGCAATCCTGTATCCAGATAACCATATTGTACCGCTTCTGCATGTTATCTGTAGTATAGCCGGACTTGCTCTGCCTGCAAACATGATGCGCTGTTATGTCAGGAGAGATTTTTTAGTATTTATTATTTATGAACATAAACTTTTTACATTCAGTACCAACAATAGAATTTTTTTGTTCATTTTTCACTTGGTGTTTAATTATAGCAAGCCGATTTGTCCTCTGTCTGTGTTTTCCTAATCCCCACCCCAGATCCTCTACTTCTTTTTGCCTGTTTACCTTGCTAAGTATATCAAGTGAAGGCCATATGACTACGAAAAAGACGGTTTGACTTGTTAACTACATCATTATGTCTTTACTCAGAGTGTCATAGTTATAGATGAGAGACTCATTATTTAATATATAGATAGATATATTCCACACAGTCAAATCTTAGTTTCCAGAAAGAACCACATTATGCTTAGTAGCCTTCTTGGTTCTCATCATGGTAGAATGTTAAAATTTGCAATGGTAAAATCGAGGCAAAAGGGGGGGGGGTTAAACTATTAGTAACATCTTTGATACTATCCGATCAAATTGAGATTACACTTTACTTCGCACAGACATTGCTGCATAGAACTCAGCTCAGTATAAATCATCATGTGTATCTCTGCTTCACCATTTACCACAGTTTGAGACAACAAAAGCAGCACGTTTGCTGCAATTTACGTTCACCTAAAGTAAAATTAGTTTATCTGGTTTTGTAAATGTAAGAATATCAACTTGACAGCCCAGAATACCTTTGGCATGCAGAAATCAATAAAGTACATGTAGACAAACAAATTCATCAACATGAAAAAAAAAAGCACACACTATAAAAAAGAAAGAAGGAATAGGCTACCATACCTTGTTTCTTCACCAAACTCCTAAAAATTGGTGGCTGAATAAGATTTTTCGATAGCAATATGCGAGTTTTTGGACCTGCTCGTAACATTGGACTAGTAATGTACCAAATGGAGAAACCATATCTCCCCTTTAAATGCACATCCTTGTCATTTCATCAAATAAACATGTACATTATCAACATTCTTTTACTTGGCTACCCTTTGATGCAAAACCAATCAAAACCCAGAAAATTGCAAACTCTTTCGAAATTCCAAGAATTGTAAAAGGTAAAATATAAAACCTTGAATGAGCAAAAATATCTAAATATAAAATCATGAAAGCAAAGGAGGATATTATAATGAACAGATGGTTGAAAACTGAAATAGGTTCATGAGATTACAGAAGTTGCGTTGAATTGGGGGAATTTCTGCAAAGTCTGTAGGGCCAGGGAGGGTGGGAGAGATCTTCCCTATTTTTTTTGAGATTATTTTGCATTGTATCCAAAACCGCCTAAATTAGCAAGTTATATTTTTCCTTCTTTGGCTAGTACAAAGTTAAAACTAAAATAAAATATTGATATTCATTTTAAAAATATACAATTTTTTTTGAATAAATAAATTTTATATTTTTAACAAATCTTATGGATGAGTGAGAATTAAATACAGAAACTAGGAGGATAAGAGATAATATTTTCTTTTTCAAAAAAATATTACTTCATGGGCTTCAAAAATATAATCACGTGTACTTTCGTTTTAAAGAATATTATTTAAATTTTTATATGTACTTTACAAAAATGTTCATACAAAAACTTACTTTAAACATTTTTTAAAATTAGGAATATTTTCTTTGGTACCCTAAAATTGGTTCTTGCAAATGATACTATCACAATTTTGACTTCTATACAAGGCTATTGAGAGTAATATGTCAAAAATGTGATGGAACCAATTTACAAGTGTACCAAAGAAAATATCCCTAATTGTAATTAATAGTGATTAAATGGTGTTTAACGTTTATTTAACGTTTTAATTAAAAAGGCATATAATTAAGGGAGACACAATATGTCAGTGTATCACATATAGAAGCTAAAAATGTGTTGGTACTATTAGTAAAAACCAATTGTACAAGGTATCAAAAGAAGAATCTATACTATTATATAAAAGTCGAAACATTAAAAGTTTGGTCGGTCGGTCGGTCGGTACGGTACCTGTTGATTTTACTTATTTACCCTTACTCAATTATAGATAAAATTCATCCTTAAACATATCATCTTTTCTATTTTTCAATAATTAAATAATTTCATTTTTCAGGTAAAATACAACATCTTTTATATTTTATCTAACTAAATTTTCTCCTTTAATAATCAATTTCCTTTTTCAAGTTAAACATATTACCTTTTCTCTTTTTCAATAACTACATAATTTCCTTTTTCAGTAAAATGCAATATCCTTACATTTTATCTAACTAAAATTTCTCCTTTTTTAAAAACACTATGAGCAATTTCGTTTAATAAAATAATATAATTATATTATAAAGAATATAATTATATTATAAAGGCGTGTCTATTTAATAAAAATAAAATAATAATATTATAATACTAATAATTAACCGATTACCTTTTCAGCTAAAACGTATCATCTTTTCTATTTTTTCTAATTAAATTCCTTTTTTTTCTAGAAATATCAACGGTAACATTAATTTCTCATTTTCTAAAGTTATGAGCAATTTTATTTAGTAAAATGACATAATTAAATTATAATTATTATAAGCTAATCAATTATCTTTTTTCATATAAATCATGTGATCTTTTTAATATTCACGTTACCTTTCTATTTTTTTAACTAAAATCTATCTTTTTCCAATTATATCAAGAGCGATTCTATTTAATAAAAAAATTAATAATATTTTAATATTAATAATTCACCGATTACCTTTTTCAGCTAAAACGTATCATCTTTTCTATATTTTCTAACTAAAATCCTTCTTCTAATATAAATATCACGGACAATTTTTATTTCTCATTTTCTAAAAATATTACGTGCAATTGTATTTAGTAAAATAACGTAATTAAATTATAATTACTATAAACTAATCAATTACCTTTTTCACCTAGAAAATGTTACCTTTTTAATTTTCTCTAACTAAATCCTATCTTTTTCTAATCATATCTTCTATTTAATAATATAAACTAATAATTTTATAATTACCAATAATTAACCGATTACCTTTTTTCAACTAAAACCTATCATCTTTTCTATATTTTCTAATTAAAATCCCTCCTTTTCTAGAAATATCGCGGATAACATTTATATAATTATTATCAGATCATCTCATATAAAAATTTAAGTCTCCAAACTTCATGTTTTAAAAAAATTAAATGAAATTAATGAAAAAATCATATAATATTAAAAAAATTCGTGCATCGCACGGGTTTTAAACTATTTATATTAATGCCGAAACTTTGAAAGTTTTGGTTTTCGAGTTGGTTACCCTATTTATTAAAGTAAAAGTTTTGGTTTTTGGTTTGGTTATCTTATTTATTAAAATAAATAATAACATAATATAATTAATGGTAATTAACCGATTGTATTTTTCACATTTAATTTTAGCTGAATATATTACCTTTTATAAACACCAAAAAATTCAATCGTATCATATCTTTCAATCATTAATATTTTATTTTTTACTAAAAACATGTTACCATTTTGATTTAAAACTAATCTTATAATCATTAATATATACCCGAAAATATCACACCATATTTTTTTTAATTATTAGTAAAATATATCTAAATACGTATAGATTGTTTATAATAGAGAAATATTAGTATAATCCGTAAATATGAGTATATTAAATCATATTAAATTAAAAACAAAAAATAATGATTATATAAAACATAATTGTAATATTAAGTAAAATTTATAACATATTAAAAGAAACCGGTGCATCGCACGGATATTGAAAGTTTATCGGGTCGATTTTCAGCACGGTCATCCTATTTATTAAAATAAATAGTAAAATAATATAATTAGTGATAATTAGTCGATTGCCTTTTTTTTAAAAAATTGATTTTCTTTTAATTAATTGATGATATTACCTTTTATAAACACCTAATATATCGTATCTTCCAATCAATAATTTTTCTTTCTAAATAAAACACGTTAACTTTTATTTTAAAATATAATCTTACAATAATTAATATGTACCCAAAAATATAACACTATACCGTCTAATCACTAGCAAAATATAATAGAAATCTGTATACAACGAATAATGACTGTTAGATTTTTAGTAAAAAATCAGAACCGTTACATGTTTAAATTAATTTACTAAAATTTCAAGGTTCGAATTCTGTCAACGACATATTTTTTTAAAAATTTTATAATATAAGTTTTTTTTTTGAAAAGCAGGGAAAATATATTAAAATTGGAAGGAGTCATTACATCTTCAATCAGCACCAACCATTACTAAGAATGAGTTGGAGTGGCCAAGCTTCACTAGATGTACTAGTTACTAACCACAATAAACACTATTAGCAACCCATTACTGTTAGGAGTATGTTGTACTTGATGATAACTTCACAATCAATCAAATTGTTTAAGGTTTTGTAGCTGTCAACGGATGAGGATTTATAACTCTATCCGTTGACAGGTAGCTCATCAACGGATGAGGTTTTGTAGCATACTGCAGTATCTCTATGTTATCAGTTGATAGTGTTTTTATCCACAGTCATGTTGACCATCAACGGATAGGCAGAATAGGGTAGCCAATTGTAAATAAGCTATGCTATGTAATTCTGTCTAAGTGAAAGTGTATCAACAGATAAAGACAAAACTCTATCAACGGATGCAACTCAAATCCACTCTATCAACGGATACAGCTCAAGTCTCAATATCAACGGATATCGCTCAATACATCATCAACGGATGTCAGGGTACAACATCAACGGATAATCATTGACACTGTCTTCTATGATTAGTTGGGGATTAGCAGTTAATAAGGACATGTTTGACTGACAGATCACATGGGTTGATAGTAGATACAAAAAGCAGTATGGCAGCCATACTTTGGAAACACAGAAGAAAGAAGCATTCCATTTACACTATGAATACAAGAAAGGTGCATGAGACATGTCTGAACACAAGGACAACCTTTCGGCTACATGTGTATTTGGAGTGTAGTAGCAAGTCAACTAGAATTAGATTAGTATTATCTTATTCCAGTAGTACTTGTAAAACTTGGGATATATAACCAAGTGTAGCAACTCTTTGTAGGTTAAGAAAACAGACATATTTGCTTAGGGCTTCTTGAATATCCTTAGAAGCAAAGAGTTGTAAAACGGTAGCTGTGTACATTTTGTATCACAGAGTTTTCTTCAAATAAAAGCTTCAGGTGGTGCATATTAACCACCTGATTTTATATGTGTTTGTGTTTAAATCTTACATTGCAATTATCTCTGCATAGATTTCTGGAGTTCTTATCAGAAATTTATAAATATCAAGAATTGTATTCAACCCCCCCTTCTACAATTATACAAGTGTGTAATCTGGGAATAACAATTGGTATCAGAGCAAGCTTCTAACATATTTGAAGTTTAAAGATCAACACACTTCCAACATGTCTAAGAAGGATTATGGAGTAAAGATTCCAGTTCTTGATAGAGAAAATTACTTTCACTGGAAAGTAAAAATGCGTCTACATCTCTCGTCTATTGATGAGGGTTTTGTGGATTGCATTGACAAAGGTCCTCACGTTCCAATGAAGACAGCAACAAGAGTTGGCCTGGCTGATGATGTGCCTGACACTCTCATTCCCAAACCTGTTTCTGAGTGGAGTCTTGAAGATATTGCAGAAGTCCACAAAGACAAAAAGGCCATGAATATTTTATTCAATGGTCTAGAAACAGACATGGTTGACAATATTATTAACTGCACTACCGCCAAGGAAGTATGGGACATTGTTCAAACCCTGTGTGAAGGAATAGAACAGGTAAGGGAAAACAAGATGCAACTACTAATCCAACAGTATGAACATTTTCACTTTAAGAGTGGAGAAACATTGAATGATACATTTAGTAGATTTCAAAAGCTACTGAATGGTTTGAAACTGTATGGAAGAATCTATCAAGTTAAAGATTCTAATCTCAAATTTCTGAGATCACTGCCCAAGGAATGGAAGCCAATGACTGTTTCTCTAAGAAACACTCAAGAGTACAAGACATTTACTCTTGAAAGGCTCTATGAAACTTTAAAGACCTATGAGCTGGAAATGGAGCAGGATGAAGAGATTGAGAAGTCTCAAAAGAAAAGTGGGTCAGTTGCACTTGTTGCCAACTTGGAGCAAAAGGAGGAAAGGACGGAAACTGCTAGTTCTACACCAAACAGGGAGGTTTGTAAAGGTAGAACAGAATCAAGCAGGAGCAAGGAAAAGGTGTCTGAGGAATTGAATGCTCTTCAGCAGGATGAATTGGATGAGATAGATGAGCACTTAGCTTTTCTATCTAGGAGATTCTCTAAGCTGAAATTCAAGAGAAACTCTGGGGTGGCCAAGCCATTTAACAAGGATTTTTCCACAAGCAACTATGTGGATAAATCCAAAATTAAATGCTACAATTGTGGAATTGCTGGTCATATGATAAGTGAATGTAGGAAACCTAGATCTGAGAACAAGGGAAAGCCAACTGAGGCTGTTGACTATAAGAAGAAATATTTTGATCTTCTCAGGCAGAAAGGAAAGGCATTCTTGACCCAAGAGTATGACTAGGCTGTTGATGACAATCATTCTGATGATGATGTTGAGTTAGTCAACCTTGCTTTAATGGCTGATTCTGAAGAGCAGGAAGCAAGTTCAGCTAGCAATCAGGTATTTTCTACTAATCTCTCTGAGCTCACTAAAGAGGAATGCAATAGTGTTATAGATGAAATGTCTACTGAACTATATCACTTAAGTGTTACTCTTAAATCACTTACTAAAGAGAACAATAGAATTAAAGAGTCTAATCTGTTTTTAAGTGATAGAAATGCTGCTCTAGAATCTCAATTTCTAGAATTTGAGAAAATGAGAGTTGATTGCAATAATGCTAAAAGTGAACTTGAAGCTGTGTTAAAAAGAGAACTGATTTTAAAAGACCAGCTTGAAAAAGAACAAGGGATAATTGCTAAATTTCAAAGTTGTAGGAATATTTCTCAAAACATAATAGAAGTTCAGGGAATAGAATCATTTGTGAAGGATACCTGGACTCAAAAGAAAAAGGAGCTAGAACCTGGCCTTGAGGATCTAGAGACTATTTGTGAATCAAAGGATAGTGATCATCCGTTGACAGTTGAACCGTCAACGGATGAGAGGTATCCGTCGACTAACAAAAAGTCTGTTAGTAAGAAGGAACTTAGGAAACTGGATATCAAGTATGGTCCAGTAAACAAGAATTTTGTTAGTGGTGAGTGCAGCAAAACCAAATCCAGTGGGAAGGCTAAGACAGGTGATTTACACGACAAAAAGGCTGTTGGTAAATCAGACAATGAAAAGGTAGAAATTGAGGGCAAAAAGAAAAAGAACAGAAATGGTAAGATAGGCATCAACAAGAAAAACAATTACTCCCCTGACAAGTTTGCTCCTAGGAAAACTTGTAGTAATTGTAATAGTGTCAATCATCTATCTTCTAATTGCAAGATTGTCAACAAGGCTCCTGTTCATGTACCTCAACCAATGCCATGTATGCCTGCAATGCCTGGTTTGTATCAAAATGCTAGTTTTTTAAATCCATATGTGAACATGCCATATATGTCTAATCCTTACTTCCAATCTATGAATGTGCCACAAATGTCATGGAACATACCTAACATGAATAATATGTATGCCAATTTTCCACACATGCATGCATCCAATATTCATGCAAATGAGCATTTGTCAAACCCCATCACTCAAGCATCTACACCTAAGTTGAAGAATGCTAAGAGTGCAAAGTCAAAGGCTAACAAGAAAGGACCCAAGGAAGCTTGGGTACCAAAATCAACTTGATTTGTTTTTGAAATGTGTGCAGGGAAACAGAAGGAATCTATGGTACCTAGACAGTGGATGCTCTAGGCAAATGACAGGAGATTCAACCCTGCTCACAGAGTTCAAGGAAGGAGCTGGCCCTAGAATTACCTTTGGAGATGACAGCAAAGGATATACTAAGGGATATGGCCTGATTTCAAAAGACAATGTCATCATTGAAGAAGTGGCTTTAGTTGAAGGTTTGAAGCACAACTTGCTGAGTATCAGTCAAATTTGTGACAAAGACTATGAAGTAAAGTTCACAAAAGAAGCCTGTGTTGTTTCTGCCAAGGAAGACAACAATGTGGTATTGACAGGCTTTAGAAAAGGAAATGTTTACATAGCTGACTTCAATTCAGCATGCTCAGAATCCATTACTTGTCTCTTCAGCAAAGCAAGTAAGGATGAGAGTTGGCTATGGCATAAGAAGCTATCACATTTGAATTTTAAAGTTATGAATGATTTGGTAAGAAAGGATCTTGCTAGAGGAATTCCTCAATTGGAGTTTGTCAGAGATGGGCTGTGTGATGCCTGCCAATTAGGGAAACAAAAGAAATCATCCTTCAAAAGCAAGACAGAGTCATCCATTGTTAAGCCTCTTCAATTGCTGCATATGGATTTATTTGGTCCAGTAAATGTCATGTCTATTTCAAAGAAGAAATACTGTTTGGTGATTGTAGATGATTTTTCTAAGTTCACATGGACCTTCTTCCTGCATTCCAAGGATTGTGCAAGTGAAATCATCATCAATCACCTCAGAATGCTAAACAATGGTTCTGAAGACAGAGTACAAAGAATCAGGAGTGACAATGGTACTGAATTCAAGAATTCCACAATGAAGATTTTCTGTGAAGAGAATGGAATTGTCCATGAGTTTTCTGCTGCCAGAACACCTCAACAAAATGGGGTTGTTGAAAGGAAAAACAGAACTCTCATTGAAGCAGCTAGAACAATGTTAAGTGAATCAAGGTTACCAACATATTTCTGGGCTGAAGCTGTCAACACTGCATGCTTTACTCAGAATATTTCCTTGGTCAATCAAGCTAGAGGAATGACTCCTTATCAGTTATTAACCAACAAGAAACCAACTTTAGCTTTTCTACATGTCTTTGGATGTAAGTGTTTTGTGCTAAGGAATCATGGAGATAACTTGGGCAAATTTGAAGCAAAGGCAGATGAAGCTATTTTCGTTGGATATGCAGTAGGGAAAGCCTACAAGGTCTACAATCTAAGAACCAACATTGTTATGGAATCTGTACATGTTGTGTTTGATGATCAAAAGATTCTAGGCCTAAATGATGAAGGTTACCATGAAAAGTTGGAATTTGAGAATGAAGGTGAAGGAAGAATGTACTATGATGATGATGAGGAAAATGAAGATCATGACCACAGAGATCCACCTAGAGCTGTTATACCAACTAGAAGTGATGCTTACACTGAAAATGAAGCATCCGTTGACAGTCATTCTGGAACATCCGTTGACAGTCATTCTGCAACATCCGTTGACACTATTAGAGATGCATCCGTTGACAGATATTCTCAAGCATCCGTCGACAGGCAAAATGATGCATCCATTGACAGTCAACTTCATAACTCAGCAAGGACAACAAACTCAGGGGGAGTTTCTCAAGGTCAAAATTCAATGCTAAATCAACATGATCATGGAAATGAAGCAACCTCATCAAGATCAAACCTTCCACCTGCAAGAAAATGGACTAGAAATCATCCATTTGAGTTAATCATTGGTGAATCAAATTCAAGAGTCCAAACTAGAAGGACCACTCAAGCAGAATGTCTATACAGTAGCTTCCTGTCTCAAGAGGAACCTAAGAAAGTGGAAGATGCCCTTCTAGATCCAGATTGGGTGTTAGCAATGCAAGAAGAGCTAAACCAATTTGAAAGAAATAAAGTATGGAAACTTGTGCCCAAACCTGATGATAGAAGTGTCATAGGTAATAAATGGGTTCTCAAGAATAAGACAGATGAAAATGGCATAATTGTGAGGAATAAAGCTAGATTAGTGGCAAAGGGCTATTCTCAAGAAGAAGGAATAGATTTTGATGAAACTTTTGCTCCAGTAGCAAGACTTGAGGCAATAAGAATCTTTCTAGCCTATGCAGCACATGCCAATTTCAAAGTCTATCAGATGGATGTCAAAAGTGCCTTTCTAAATGGGGAACTGGAAGAAGAGGTCTATGTCCATCAACCGCCTGGTTTTGAGGATCCAGAATTTCCAGAATATGTATATCTTCTCATGAAAGCACTTTATGGTTTGAAGCAAGCACCAAGAGCCTGGTATGACACTTTATCTCAATTTCTTTTGGAGAACCACTTCACTAGAGGTACAGTAGATAAAACCTTATTTCATAGGGATATTAATGGCTCTTCAATACTTGTTCAAATCTATGTAGATGATATTATTTTTGGGCCTACATATGAGAAGCTTTGCAAAAAGTTTGCCAAACTTATGCAAAGTAGGTATGAAATGAGCATGATGGGTGAATTAACTTACTTTCTTGGCCTACAAGTAAAGCAAGTTAATGAGGGCATTTTCATAAGTCAAACAAAATATATTTATGATCTCTTAAAGAAATTTGACTTAATGGATTGTACATCTGCTAAAACACCTATGGCCACTGCAACTAAGCTTGAGTTGAATACTAAGGAAAAGTATGTGGACATCTCAAGCTATAGAGGCATGGTAGGTTCACTTCTATACCTAACAGCTAGTAGACCTGATATAATGTTTTCTACTTGTCTTTGTGCTAGATTTCAAGCTGACCCTAGAGAGTCTCACTTAATAGCTATTAAAAGAATTTTCAGATATCTTAAGGGAACACCAAACCTTGGCATTTGGTACCCAAGAGAATCTGGTTTTGATCTAACTGGCTATTCAGATGCAGATTATGCAGGTTGCAGAGTTGACAGGAAAAGTACTACAGGTTCCTGTCAATTTCTAGGAAACAGGCTTGTTTCATGGTTCAGTAAGAAACAAAACTCAGTCTCCACCTCAACAGCTGAAGCTGAGTACATTGCTGCTGGATGCTGTTGTGCACAGATTCTATGGATGAGAAACCAACTCATTGACTATGGTCTAAAAGTTGAGAAGATTCCAATTTTCTGTGACAACACAAGTGCTATTGCCATCACAGGGAATCCAGTGCAACATTCGAGAACCAAGCACATTGACATCAAATACCACTTCATTAGAGAACATGTGATGAATGGTACAGTAGAAATGCACTTTGTGCCAAGTGAAATGCAGCTTGCAGATATCTTCACCAAGCCTCTTGATGAATCCAAATTCACAAGATTGGTAGGTGAGCTAGGTATGCTTAACTTGTCATAATTCCTAGTGATATTTGATTTCACTGCATTGAAGCTAGAAATGTGTTTTGATTTACTTGAAAGTTAAAACTTTCAGAAAAATTTTCTGCAGGAATTTTTTCTAAGGCAAAATTAGCTTATCAACGGATATCCTTTTATCCGTTGATAGTATAAACACATTACTAGATTTTCGTATGTCAACGGATAACAGGCTATCCACGTCATCAATGGATAAACTGTATCTCAACCGTTCATTCTATATCCGTTGATATATATATTTTTTTAATATAGCCGTTGGTAACCGTGTATATCTAATCATGGCTGTACTTATTTTCTTTTCATTTATTTGACAGTTACTTTTGACCAATGGAGTAATTACTTTTAATTATTTTTTTTAATTCTTGAAAAATATAAAAGGCTGACTTGTACTCTCACATATCACTTTTATTCATTCTCAAGCATATCAAAAGTTAACTGCATCTTCTTCTCTAAAACTCTCTTTAACCAAAGTTCAAACACTTCAATGGCGCCTATTGTTAAGATGATGTCCTCCACTGGGTTTACCTATGAGAAGAACAATTTCGCGGCCTTTGTTGACACAGTGAATGCTCCTGAAGCCTACTACACTTTGATGAGTTTCGTGAAGAAATGCAAACTGTCATATGCTATGACTGCCACCACTCCCTTAATCCACGAGGTAATTGAAGAAATGTGGACATCTGCTGAGTACAATGGCACAGACGGTACAATTGTTTTTTCTTTAAAGGGTAAAAACTATGTGGTTAATTCTGATGTAATAACTGCTTGTTTAAAATTGCCTGAGAATAACTGTCTGAAAGTACCCTGTTAGGTCCAAATGTGTTGTAGAGGGGGGGTGAATACAACTTTTCGAATATGAGAAGCAATAAATACGATGCAATAAATGAACACAAAGATTCAAGGAATATATGTCTTATATATAACTTGAAATGGTTGCTACAACATTCATTATAAAGTATAACAGAAGTTCAGAGAGAAGTGAATGATACTAAGCTCTGTGAATGCACTCTCTCTTTTTCTCTTGTGTTTTTCTCAAGAATTGCTCACTAACTAAAACATTACACAAGTACTTCTATTTATACTACATGTAATCTATGTCCCGTAGACTTCAAAGACTAAGATATACGTGGCCCAATGATGTCCACATAAATCTTGCCTTATCTTGAAAGCTTGGAAATCTGCCAGTCAGAAGATGCCATGTGTCATGTTGAAGCTGCACTCTAAGTAGAACTTCTACTTGAGAATTTCTACTTAGCCATCTCGAATTTCTAAGTAGAACTTCTACTTAGAAACTTCTACTTGGTCATCTAGAATATTTAGTACTTAGAAAATATTCTGGTCTTCAACTTGAAACTTCAATGCACATCTTGAACTTGTGATATCTTCATGTCTTCTTTATTCTTCACCAAGCTCTTGAATATGGATCTTTATTACTGACATAAACTTGCTATCAATGTCCTGACACTTGATGCAACGGTCTGGTTCATAAGTGACTAGTCTTGATAGGGTTTTTTCTTCTTGAATAAGTTACCATATCCAAATAGAAATGTGGCTTTCCAATATTTGCTTTCCTTCTTGTTCACTTGAAATCAATTGGTCTTATTGATACTGATAGTTATGATCTTGATTCTTGGCTTTCCAAATCACTGAGGCATGAACAACTTTGACTTGAACTTCTCTCAATGATTTCTTCTTGGATTGATCATAGTTAACATGTTGAATTGTATCAATTACCTTGTCTTCATTTAGTGTTGATTTCTTGTGACTTCTTGTTCTTGATTGTCTTCTGGTTAAGTATCTTTTCCTTTAGTTTGAGTTACATTAGTTATAGTGTTACAAGTTTACACACTCTGCCTTTCAATCTCCCCCAATTTGATTGTCTAACAATGACATTCAAATTAATGAAGGATAACTCAATTAAACAATGAGACGAGAAAAGATAATTAACATTACAGTCTTGAATAATTTACAATTGAAATTTACATGAAAACAATACAAAGAACTTAAACTAAAAACAGAATTCGAACTTCGAATTAAAGATCATTTGAGTGATTCCTATCACCTGGATTATTTCATACCTTTTAGTCAAACTTGTATCACCTTATTGGATTCACTCTAAGGTGAATTTTCCTCAAGTGAGTTAAAGCAACCGAAAGACATGAAGTTTTTCCAACTTCAAGTTCACACCACTCTGACCTTTAACCCTAATTCCGTTTCCTCTTTCTAGCTTCAGCAGCTTGGTCTCTCTCTTCTTTCTGCCTTTTTCGCTTCTCCTTCTGCTGCTGTTCTTTCTTGTACACTGGATCTTTAAGCTGCTTCCACCTAGCATTCAACAGACTTACAGCTTCCATTTCTAGAGGATTCTTGGGCTCTGGATAAGGATGTTTGAAAAGCCTTCTGAGTTTGTCCACCTCCTGAGTAGTCCTGATCTTTGGAATATCCTCAAAGTTCTTCATTATGAGCTGAGATTTCCAATGTGTTTTATCAGCTTTAAACTGACAATAGATCATCTTGGGGTAGCCCTTGACACGGTTAGTATTGTGGACACTAGCCGCATCTCGCTCCATTCGCTTCTTTTCCACTACTACTTCAGACAGGTAACTCATGAGTCTCTGCTTTTCTTCCACAAACTTATCTTCCACTTCGCCCCAATTGAATACATATAATACTCTCTCCAGAAATGCAGCATCTTGAGTCCGTAGCAGCCATTGTCTACTCATATGCAAGATTGTTTGATTCTGGTCTGCATCTATGAATACTAAGGCATCAGCTGTATCTTCAACATAAGCATGTATCCAGTATACACTATCACTTCCTGGAACACCAATAGCCTCCCTTATTTCTCCTTGTTCTAGTGCTCCAGAAGGAAGAGTCAGAGCTTCATCTACATTCTTCATGGCTTGAAGAATATTCCATTTCTTCTCTATCAGCTCCGGCTCAATCTTCACGTCATCAAGAGGGTTTGGAGCAATGACATCACACTTCCACACCTCATTGCTCTTTTTGAATATAACTTTTTCAATGATCTTCATGGATTTATCTTTAAGCTCCGAAGCGAATCCCTTACTCATCATTTGTCTACAGACAGCTTTGAGAGATTCCACTGAAAGCTCCATTAGATCATTTTCCTCCATGCTAACCCTCTTCATCTTTCCGTCAACTACCATCCGGACAAAATTTGGATATGCTGAGAATTCTGGACCCTTGTCCTCTGCTAGCTGCATTAACTGATCCCTGTACAGAATGCTTAGCTCCTCAGATTGAGAGTATTGAATTTTAGTCGCTAGCAAGAACAACTCTGACGCAGATCTTCTCATTATGAATTGGTCATCCACATATAAGAAAGATGTTGGGACTCCTTCTACCAAAGACAAGATAACCTGCCACTCCTTAAGATTTGCATTGTATCCAACCCTGACTTTAGAAATTAATCTCTTCAAAGCATTTATATAGTCCCCAGTCATTGGATTCTGCAAATTCAAGTTGTAGAACAGATCATCTGCATCCTTGTTATGAACTCCTTTCGCACAGGGTCCCATCATTATCTTCCTTACTTCATCCCATTTCTGCCCTATCCTTCGTTTGTCCAGATCAACTTGAGGATCAGCTAGCCTTGCAAGCTCATGATCATACTGCACCTCCACCTCCACCTTTTATAGAACTGAGCTTGTTCCAAGGCTAACTGTTGAGCTTTAAGGGTTTCCTCATCAACAGGAAATTCTTCAGGCATTCCGGAAGACATCCCAGCACCTCCACCTTGTTCCTTCAAAGACTTTTTATAGCGTGTGCCAACGGTATGTCTTCCATGTCAGAATCTGAGTCAAGTACCTCCTGTACTGTTTCCTGATGACTCAGGTCAACAAATGGTTCATCAACCATTACTGCCTTACCCTTTCTCATCCTCAGAGCCTCTTCATCAACAGACGGCTCAACTTCTGGTTCCTTGACAAGATCAGCGGGTTCTTCAATTTCTTCGATGTGAACTGCCTGCTGTCTCGTCTCTTTTCCACTCTCCCCCTTAGGTGAGTTATCCTGAGCTCCACCTTGGTCTTCAGATCCACCAGCTGCATAGGAACCTCCAACACCAGAACCAGAGGCTCCCGCTCCACTAGCACCACCTGCACCACCTGCACCAGCATCGGGGGGAGGTTGTTGCGACTCGAAACACTCCGGGGGCACAAAACTCCTGACTGCGAACATCATTCTACTGATCTCCACAGCCATTGTATGCATTGTAGACTCCAATGCCCCCATCCTCTCATTGAGAGTGCTTCCCAAGACACCACCAGCATGGACCAAGTCATTGACCTTATTTGTTAAAGCATCAAAAGCTGTAGCTTGACTTGCCATTCTTGCTGCGTAGTCGTCTAGAGCCCTTTGGTTGTTTCCAATGTTCATCCCAAACTGCCCCATCGTCTGTCCGAACTGCCTCATCTGATTTTCCATAGAAGTCATGCGCGTATCAAGATTTTCAATGTTAAGGGACGGTGTTTGGTTTAGGTGACCTCGCTCTAATACTCGTTCTGTTGGTATTTGACGCTCGGTTTCGGGCCTTGAAAATGAAGGTCCCTCTCTCCCTAACCTCTCACACACACTCCCTGTCTCACGCTCGTGTATGTCTTCAATGATTGATCCAAATAATGAAGCAGTACCTGCAGAAAATTGATAAGAAATGTTGTTGACAGTTATGGGATCAAATTCTGTTTGTTCCTGAGTTGGAATCTCAGGCTGAGAGGCTGCAAAGTGTTCTTGTACAACATCAGAACCGATCCTCTTTGCAGCATCAGTACGTACCGGTGAAGGTACGGCTGAAGTTCTTAAGACTTCATGTCCTCTTGAAGCAACAGTATCTTCAAGAGGCACATCATCCTCACCAAAATCAAAATCCCTATGTGCAGATTGTTCAAGGGGTGAACCACTCGCGTGAGGTGGAGTGGTTGCGTGTGACACGCTAGGGTTTGACTGTGGTTGTGAAGTAGCAGCGTGGAAAAGTTTGGCTTTCTTTCGAATAAGTTGCTGCTCTTCGGGTTCACTCTCCTCATCATCTTCTACATATACACGTGCTGACTTTCTGACTTCCGTTAACAAGGGTGAAAGAGAATAAGAATGTGTATTGGATTCAGAAATGTAGCTCTCACCCTGGGATAGATCCTGCGGGTTAGCAGTCTCTTGGGTCGCGGAATCAGATACATAGGAGGAGGAATGAATAGTATGCAGGGAGAGATTACCTGATTGATTACCTTGTGCATCATCGCTTTCCTCATCAGGAATCTCATCAAATGCCTCAGCATGAACAGATGGATTTTGAGCATGTGATGAAATTTGTGATGATGCCTCCAAATTGGTAACTCCTGCATCATATCTAAGCCACATTTGTATATTTTCAGGAATAGACATCGGTTTACCTTGATGTTTATCCTGATTAGCAATGGTTGAAAGTGACTTAGTGCCCATCCCTAGCGATGCAGATGTTGGGCTTCCGACAAATCTCTGTCTAACAGCAAGAGCATCCTTCGGTATTAAGTCATTAATGAGCATTTGAAGGAACCGAGGAAACCAGCAGACAACATCAGCTGTAGTGAGGTCTCTGCTTGCAAGAGATCCCATTGAGGCCACTATCTCAGAGAGAACTATGCGTCCATAATTTATGTCCAGTTCTCTTGCTAGGGCAACTGCAAAGGTTTGCATTGGAATTGGAATTTGATGAAAGTCTTTTTCGCGTGCCCGAAAACATCTTGTGATGGCCTCGAAAAAGTAATTCCATTCCACATGGAAGAATTGCTTTTGGATATTTCCTGTGATTGGGCCTTTTGGAGGATAACATCCAATTTCTTCAAAGAATCTTAGGCGTTCTGTAGCTGTAGGTTCTGGATCATAAGCATCTTTAATTGGGAATCCCAGAACTCTGTTGACAATCTCTTCAGTCACCTCATATTCCTGACCCGCTAAGGTAAACCTGAAACCTAAGGGGGTTGATTTGCTCCCAAAAGTAACCGCACTAGTCCATAATTGCTGTAAAGCATCATGTACTAGTGTAGGTTTAGCAGTAAAAGCATGGCTAGCTTTGGAGTACAAATTGAGAAATCGTATCCAAAACTTAAACCGCGGGAGTTGATCAACAATTTCCGTAGAAATATTATAAAAATTGTTTTTAGCAAGTGAAAATTGGTGAGCCATTTTAATTTAAATGTTTTTCTTTAAAAAGATGTGAATTTTGTTTAATTTTGAAAAACAAATAATTTACGAATTAATCAGTTTTATTCCTTTTAATTTTTCGAGAATATCAAAAGATAGTCTGAAAATTTAAACTACGGAATATGAACAGCCAATGACTAGATCTGAATATTCAACAAAGATGAATATTCGTGTGTTTATCAGTGAAATCGTGTGTATATGTGGAGAATATGAATTCGTGTTTTGAACAGATACACAAAACTTGATGTTTGTGTGTATGTATATGCGCGTGTATATGCGGTTACAAAACACAGTATCACAATGATTAATGATAACACAGTGATTAACAGTCAAAAATTTGGCAGTAATTCGTGATTAGTATGAGTTTAATCACAAAAACACGGGTTAATTGTATGAAGTCTGTGAAATCGCACTGTTTTTGTGAAACGGCTGCTGTGAAAATGAAATTAGGTAAAGTGAATTAGGCATCGAGTTAGAGATGTATATATAGATGAATGTGAAATGACAAAAATGTCCCTGTTAAAAAGAGTGAAAATTACCAAGTCCATACAGGGAACATCTAAGTCGAACTCTATCTCGAACATTTCTATCTCGAACATCTCTATCTCGAACATCAAGTCGAACTTCGAGATAAAGTTCGAGATAGAGGTTAACTCGAACAATGAAGCACAAATAAGCACTTTAACCAATTTTACAGCAAAAACTATAGGGAAAAGCTATCTTGAACAATACTGATTTGTAGTAAACTTGGAAATTTCCCTTCTAAGAAAGACAAGGAAATTCAAGATACTTTTCGAGTTAGAAGTCTATCTCGAACATCAAGTCGAAATTCGAGTTGAGTTTCGAGATAGACTAAGAGCTCTATCTCGAACATCAAGTCGAAATTCGAGTTGAGTTTCGAGATAGACTAACTCGAAGTTAATCTCATTCTTTCCAAAATACCCCCTTGAACCAAAAAGTACAGGGTAATTCAAGATATGTTTCGAGTTAGGAGTGTAACTCGAAAAATTCCCTTCAGCTTAACTGAGAACTCTATCTCGAACATCAAGTCGAAATTCGAGTTGAGTTTCGAGATAGACTAACTCGAAGTTAATTCTCAGTTCTTTTCAAAATATTCCCTTAATGGAAACCTCATCTCAACCTTTGAGATAAAATTCGAGATAGACTTTATCTCGAATATTTTGAAGATAGAACTAGGCACACTGGTAACTCGAATTCGAACTCTAAGTCGAATTTCGAGATGAATTTCGAGATAGCCAACTCGAAATTCTTCCCAGACTTAGAATTTTTCAAAAACTTCACTCTGACAGCTTAAGTCGAAATTCAAGTCGAATTTCTAGATGAGTTTCGAGATAGAACCTAACTCGAAATTTTGAAGTTCTTTAATTCTAAGGCCTCTAATTACATGAAACTCATAGGTAAATTCATCTAAAAATCATGCAATATTTAGAATATTATGAATTTAACTCCCCCTATGATCATGCAATCTAACAAGCATAAATTCACAGATTTGTGCTATAAAAGACACTTAAAATACAAGGAATTTATGCAAAAACACACTATATGCAACCTATAACAATCATTAATTAGGCATTTTAAAGTCTAAGCACATAATGATTGAGTAGCTTGCACATACAAACATAAACATGGATTTTACAGATAGAAGGCTTTACTAACTTGTGTTAAGCATTCCCAATTCACCAACCAACCTATTGAATGTTACTTCATCAAGAGGTTTGGTGAATATATCTGCAATTTGTTGCATTGTGGGCACAAAATGTAGCTCCACAGTCCCCTCCTCGACATGTTCTCTTATGAAATGATACCTGATGTCAATATGCTTGGTTCTTGAGTGATCTACAGGATTGTTGGTTATGGCAATGGCACTTGTGTTGTCACACATGATTGGAATTTTCTTGTGCTCCATGCCATAATCCTTCAATTGGTTCCTCATCCACAGTATTTGAGCTACACAGCTTCCAGCAGCAATGTACTCAGCTTCAGCAGTAGAAGTAGATACTGTATGTTGCTTTTTACTTTGCCAGGACACCAATCTTCTGCCAAGAAATTGGCAAGCACCAGATGTGCTTTTCCTATCAATCCTGCAACCTGCATAGTCTGAATCCGAATAGCCAATAAGATTAAAACCTGTATCTCTTGGGTACCAAATCCCTAGGTTTGGTGTGCCCTTGAGATACCTAAAAATTCTTTTGACGGCTACGAGATGTGATTCTCTAGGATCCGCTTGGAACCTTGCACATAAACAAGTTGCGAACATTATGTCGGGTCTACTTGCAGTTAAATAGAGGAGTGAGCCAATCATACCTCGATAGCTTGTGATGTCAACTGATTTACCTGATTTGTCTTCATCAAGCTTCGTGGCTGTTGCCATGGGAGTCTTAGCTGCTGATGCATCTTCTAGATTATACTTCTTGAGTAAATCTCTGACGTACTTGGATTGACAGATAAAGATACCATCTTTTCTCTGACTGATCTGTAATCCAAGGAAGAAGGACAGCTCTCCCATCATGCTCATCTCATATTTTTCCTGCATTAGCTTGGCAAATTTCTCGCACAAGCGCTCATTTGATGACCCAAAAATAATATCGTCCACATATACTTGAACAAGTATTAAGTCATTTCTCACAACTTTATAGAACAATGTATTATCAATTACTCCCCTAACAAAACCATTTTCAATTAAGAATAGGGATAGGGTTTCATACCATCGCCTTGGGGATTGCTTGAGGCCATAGACAGATTTGAAGAGTAGATACACAAAATCTGCATGTTCTGGATCAACGAAGCCAGGCGGCTGTTCAAGATACACTTCTTCTTCTAACTCTCCGTTCAGGAAGGCACTTTTCACGTCCATCTGGAAAACTTTGAAGTTCTTATGTGCTGCAAATGCCAAGAACATCCTGACTGCCTCAAGTCTTGCAACTGGTGCATAGGTTTCATCATAATCAATTCCTTCTCGCTGAGAATAACATTTTGCAACCAAACGAGCCTTGTTTCATGTTACAAGTCCGTTTTCATCCAGTTTATTTCTGAATACCCACCTAGCTCCAATTACGGATATGTTCTTTGGTCGGGGTACCAGTTTCCAAACTTTCTGCCTTTCAAACTGATTGAGTTCCTCTTGCATTGCAATCACCCAATCAGCATTGCCAAGAGCTTCTTCTATTTCTTTAGGTTTAAGCTTGGATAAGAACCCAGAATATAAGGAGATATTAGCCATGTCAGCTCTTGCAGTTCTTCTAGTAGTCACACCAGCATCTGGATCACCAATAATTAACTCAAACGGATGGTCTCTATTCCATACCCGTTCACCTGGAAATTGTCTTGATGATTCAGCTTGACTTTCTGAGTTGGGGTGCTGACTACTTTGATTATTTTCACTAACTCCCCCTGAGTTAGTGCCAGCTCCTACAGAACTAGAGTCAACTCGACTCGAGCCTTGAACAGTAGTCCTTGAGCTGCTATTTACTCCCCCTGAGTTGTTGCCGGTTGGTACTGAAGAAGTCTCTCCTGATCTTGTAGAATTAACTTGTTCACTAGACTCAGGTTCTTCACGTACACTTGGAACATTTAATGGAACAACCAACTCAGGTTCATCTTCAAGATCTTCTAAGTCCAGATTCTGAAATTTTAGGGACTCAGGTTCACTAGAATCTCTTGAAATTGATGAGAGTTTGGTATCGTCGAATCTGACGTTGTAACTTTCAGTCACTTTTCGATCATTCACCAAGAACACTCTATAAGCTGCCACCACATCTGTAGAATAACCAACAAAGATTCCTTCACGAGCTTTTGCTGCAAACTTGCCTAGATTTTCATCATCTATAAGCACATAGCATTTTGCTCCGAAGACATGAAAGTATTTGATTGTTGGTCTTCTGTTGTTCATTAGCTCACATGGTGTCTTTTCTTTATCTTTTATGATCAAAGTTCTATTTTGAGTGTAACAAGCGGTACTCACTGCTTCGGCCCAGAAATACAAAGGAAGTTTTGAATCATACAACAAAGTTCTTGCTGCTTCAACCAAAGTTCTATTCTTCCTTTCAACTACTCCATTTTGCTGTGGAGTCCTCGGGGCTGAATACTGACGACGTATTCCTTTAGATACACAGAAGTCATTCAGCACTGCGTTTTTGAATTCAGTTCCATTGTCTGATCTAATCGTCTTCACAGTAAGTGTTGAAACATTCTCAATTTGAGTGATATGATCAATGATTAAGAAAGGTACTTCGTCTTTCGTCATTGCGAACAATACCCATGTATACTTGGAGAAGTCATCCACGATTACCAAAGCATATCTTTTCCTAGACAAAGATAGGACATTCACTGGGCCAAACAAATCCATATGAAGAAGTTGTAAAGGCTCAGTAATACTAGAAATTTCTTTGCTTTTATGCGATGCTCGCTTCGACTTTCCCATTTCACAAGCTTCACAGAGTCCTTTCGGAGCGAACTTCATTTGAGGTAGATCTCTCACCAGTTCTCGCCTCGCGAGAGCATTCATCGTTTTGAAGTTTAAGTGAGATAGCTTTTTGTGCCATAACCAGCTTTCATCATCCGAGGCTTTGCTGTAGAAACAGGTGACCTCATTCTGATTTGCTGAATCCATATCTGTAACAAAAAGATCTGCTTTTCGAACTCCTCTCAAAGCTAGTGAGCCTTCCTTGATGTGAGTGATTGATACACCTTTCTTGTTGAAGACAATTTCGTAACCTTTGTCACAGAATTGACTGATACTCAACAGATTGTGCTTCAGTCCCTCAACATAGGAAATATCTTCAATGATGACATTGCCAGTTTTCAGTTTGCCATATCCCTTAGTCACACCTATGCTGTCATCTCCAAAGGTAACATAAGGGCCAGCCTTCATAACCAATTCTGTAAGCAGGGACTTGTTTCCAGTCATATGCCTCGATGCTCCACTGTCTAGCACCCATATGACTTTATTTCTATTCTGCTTAACGCCCTGCAATGACAGATTGGTTAGACATTCTTCGGAACCCAACTTTGATTGGGCCTGGCTTTTCGATAAGATCGAGAATCAACAGATTTAACAACAGGAGATGCACTTTTCTTCACATTACTAGAGCTTTCGACTATCTCCTTTCCTTTCTCAGACTTGATAGATTTGTTAGTCTTAGGAGAAGGTTTGTCACTCCTAACTTTAGGAGGACTGACAGTCTTGGCTCTCCCATACTTTTTCTTGATATTTGAACTAGCAACAGTATTTGAGCATGACTGGCTAGATGCATTCATTAAATGCACAAAAGTTTGCATGATGTTAAAAGTGCATGGCATACAATTAGGTTGACCACACTGTGCATGATTCTGATGCAGATTATTCATTGTATGTGTGGTAGGCATGGCATGTGCAGCAGGAACATTCATGTTTGCTTTGCATGCATAAGAAAGATGTCCAGTAGATTTACAATGATAACATGCTTTCTTTATTCGTTCAGCCTTAACCTCTTTTATGCCTTTCTCTCTCTTTCCTTGTTGTTTAACAGCCTTAGCTCCTAATCCCAGTCTAGATTCATCTCTAGGGAAATTGATTTTCACTTGTTTGATAGGAGTTATAGGTTGTTCTTTCTGGCGATCTTCCATCTCAATCTCATATCTAGCTATTAATGCAGTCTCTTCTTCTTCTATTCTAGGAACAAGATGTTTATAGATAGGTTTGACAGCCGATTTAAGAATTCTAGGTGTTTCCTTTTTAAGGTCACTGGAACTAGGGTCAATAGGTCTCTTTCCTTCTTTCTTAGGAAGGTCAGAATAATCAAGTCCTATACCTACTCCAGTTATTTTCTTAAATGTGTCATTATCTACATACACTTTACTAGCAGCTAGTTTGTAAGCTTCGCATTTTGTTTCTAACTCAGCTAGATTGTTCCTAAGACATGCTTCTACTTCTTCCTTAAGGTCGAGCTTGTGTTCTAGAGATTTAATAAAGTCTCTTAGGGAAGTATCTACAGTGCAAGCAGCCTCTAGCTCTTCCACTTTTGCCTCAAAATTCTGCATTTGGCAACAAGTGTTTTCTGTTCCTTTTGAGAAGAGTCTAGGCTTTTGCACAACATATAGATTTCTTCACTAAGAGCCCCGTTCTGTTCCTTATAATCTTCAATAGACATTTCTACTTTAAGAGTCAGAACTGGTACCTCTGGTTCCTCTGATGTCTCAGCCATGAGGGCAAAGTTTGCTACATGAGTAACATCTTCCTCATCTGAATCATCCCAAGCTCTTCCTTCTGTCACCAATAAAGCTCGTTTTCCATGTCTTTCCTTCAACAGTGCTTCATAGTTGCTTTTGAGAGCTTCAAATGTCTCTTTTGGATAAGTCTGTTTAGGCTTTTTGCAGTCCGAGGCAAAGTGTCCAGCTTCACCACAATTATAGCATTTGAACTTCATTTTGAAATCCAAGGGAGATTTGTAGCTGGTATTCTTGCCTTTTCCTTTGTAGCCTGACGAACTACCACCACCCCTAGCAGCCCGATAATAAGATGAAGATTTTCTCTGTGGTCGGTTGCTCTTTCTAAATCTCATGTTGCTGAACTTCCTTGCCATGTATGCCACGACACTATCGTCCATGTTGTCCAGCTCTTCTTGGGTGTAGTAGTCATCATCACTGTCAGATGCGCACTCGTCATCATTATCAACTTGATGTGGTGCAAGTGATGATTTAGGCTTTGCTGCAACCATTGCCTTCTTAGACTCTTCCTCATCAGCAACTAATCCTGATGCACTTTCTTTTCCCTTTGAATCATTGTCCCATGCTTGATCTTGAAGTGTTTCCAGCTCATAGGTCTTTAATATTCCATAATATTCTTCCAGAGAAGTTGTATGTAAATCTCTGGTTTCTCTTATTGCGTAGACCCTATGTTCAATGCTTTTTGGCTGGTTCCTCAGATATCTCGTATTAGTCTCAACCATGGGGAGAGTTACACCTCTCAGATTCAAATCCAATACCAACTGACTGAATCGTAGGTAGACATCTGTTATGCCTTCTCCTTTCCTTATTCTAAAGGTGTCATACTCCATCTTGAGTATGAGTGTCTTGTTGCTTCTGACCTCTGCAGATCCTTCCATGACAACTTCTATCTTGTCCCAAATCTTCTTCGCTGTAGTCAGACCTTTGACTATATTAAACATTTCATGATCAAGAGATTCCATCAAGGTTTGTCGAACGGCAGTATCACAAGCTATTTGTTCCTTATCAGCATCCGAAAACTCCGAGACCTTTTTAGGCTCAGACCGAGGTGGTATAACCACTCCTCCTTCCGTATGTGAAGGAATAACCACCATTGGGACAAATTTACCCTTGTCAAGGACTTCCAGATATTCAGGGTTAACAGTCTCTAGATATAGTCTCATTCTGAAAACCCATTCTTCATAGTGATCTTTGTTGAACATTGGGATCTTGAATGCATTTTTAGGAGCCATCTCAATTCTGGTCACTAAAAGTTTCTAAGTACCCAAGACTAGGTTATGTAGAATATTTATGTAGAACTTTTGCCTAAGTCGAAATTTCTCTAAGTAGAAATTTTGCTCAAGTCGAAATCACCAAGTAGAAATTGTCCAAGTCGAAATTCTATGTAGAAATTCTCAAGTAGAAATTCTATGTAGAAATTCTCAAGTAGAAATTCTATGTAGAACTTTTGTCCTTAGAATAATTTTTCTGCAGATTACTTTAATATTGAATAAACAATATTATCTCTTTAACACCTTTTGACTTTGAATGCTTTACTCACCTAACCCACCTAACCCACGTGCTAGGTAATGAATATGTTTTGTTTCACTTTCGGCCGTGAATAATGCAAATCACAAAGTCCAAAAACACCTTTTTATTCTTTTACTATTTTTCTGTTTGAAAAGGAGATCAAAAAGTTGTTGGGTTGTCTTCTTTGATAAGAACAGATGATGAACACTCAAGAACACCAAATATGAAAGTACCCAGATTAATTCACCAAAAATTAATTAAAATACATCCAAGCTAAATAATCACACCTGGAGTATTTAAATAATTTTTCAGATGAGTTTTTCACCACAAACGAATTAAAGCTCACTTTTCGAGAAAATGAAAAGTAGATCTAGAAAATGAAAAACTCACGATTCTTCTACTCAACACAAGGATCTATGTTCTGTATGTTAAACATATAGCTTTGATACCAATTGTTAGGTCCAAATGTGTTGTAGAGGGGGGGTGAATACAACTTTTCGAATATGAGAAGCAATAAATACGATGCAATAAATGAACACACAGATTCAAGGAATATATGTCTTATATATAACTTGAAATGGTTGCTACAACATTCATTACAAAGTATAACAGAAGTTCAGAGAGAAGTGAATGATACTAAGCTCTGTGAATGCACTCTCTCTTTTTCTCTTGTGTTTTTCTCAAGAATTGCTCACTAACTAAAACATTACACAAGTACTTCTATTTATACTACATGTAATCTATGTCCTGTAGACTTCAAAGACTAAGATATACGTGGCCCAATGATGTCCACATAAATCTTGCCTTATCTTGAAAGCTTGGAAATCTGCCAATCAGAAGATGCCATGTGTCATGTTGAAGCTGCACTCTAAGTAGAACTTCTACTTGAGAATTTCTACTTAGCCATCTCGAATTTCTAAGTAGAACTTCTACTTAGAAACTTCTACTTGGTCATCTAGAATATTTAGTACTTAGAAAATATTCTGGTCTTCAACTTGAAACTTCAATGCACATCTTGAACTTGTGATATCTTCATGTCTTCTTTATTCTTCACCAAGCTCTTGAATATGGATCTTTATTACTGACATAAACTTGCTATCAATGTCCTGACACTTGATGCAACGGTCTGGTTCATAAGTGACTAGTCTTGATAGGGTTTTTGCTTCTTGAATAAGTTACCATATCCAAATAGAAATGTGGCTTTCCAATATTTGCTTTCCTTCTTGTTCACTTGAAATCAATTGGTCTTATTGATACTGATATTTATGATCTTGATTCTTGGCTTTCCAAATCACTGAGGCATGAACAACTTTGACTTGAACTTCTCTCAATGATTTCTTCTTGGATTGATCATAGTTAACATGTTGAATTGTATCAATTACCCTGTCTTCATTTAGTGTTGATTTCTTGTGACTTCTTGTTCTTGATTGTCTTCTGGTTAAGTATCTTTTCCTTTAGTTTGAGTTACATTAGTTATAGTGTTACAAGTTTACACACTCTGCCTTTCATACCCACTGATGCTGAAATTGTTGCCATGCTTAATTCTATTAACTATGCCCTTAGTACTGAAAACTTAGGGAAAATTGTTAGGAAAGGAATGGTTAAAGAATGGAGCTATTTCTGTGATGCCTTCATTAAAACTTTTTCAGGCAAAATTAGTAATTTTGATGCTGTTACCCTGTCCATGCTAACTATGATGTGTATGCTCTTAAATGATAAATTCTATAATTTTGGCACATTAGTTATGTATGAGATAGCTGTAAAGTTGGGTAAAAAGGAAACTAGGAGCAAGAATATCTACTTTGCTAGATTTTTAATGCTCTTAGCACTGCATGTATCTGAGAATAAGCTATCCATTGCTAACCCGGATAGCAAGTTTCAATGTTTTGTTCAGGAGAAGAGAGTCTTAAGTGACCTAATTCGAATGAACCTCAATGCAGGAGTACAATTGGTATATTTACCAATTGTTCAGGTAACTATCTCTAACTCTGAAACTCCTATCTCCAACCCCCAAATTTCTTTGCCTTCTAGTGTCACAATGGAGTCTGTAGTTGTGGCCAAACAGGCTCCTACCAAAGTGACCAAATCCAGAGTTCCAAAACCACATTCTTAAAAGCAAACCTCAAGTGTCTCTCAAAAGACACCTGTTGTAAAATCTACCAAAACTCTTGAGGGGAGTGTGAAGGTGGTAGTGAGTGGTGAGGGACAGGGTGAACATCAAAGAAGCCCTAAGGATAAGGAAGGAGAGATGAGTGCAACCACCATTTCAGTCTCTCAAAAGACTGCTAATGTAACTTCAAGCCAAATTCCAGTTACACTCTCTCAACAGAGTGTGACTACTGAATCAAGTTCCCCACAAGGAACACTGCACAAGAGGGTTAGAGACACATATAGCCCAATCTCAAAAACCTATGGAAGAAGAGTGAAATCTAAAACCACAGGGGAATCACAGGGTGCACACACTGTACAGGAAACTGTACCTTCTCAAACTCAGTTTGATGTGGCTTCAATAAATGTGGAGTCACAGCCCCTTGATCTCAATCTCTAAATCGATACACATTACAATCCACCATCACCAACTCCATATCTGGATGTGGATATGATATCTACATCAATTCCTGATTCTCCATCTTTAAGATTCTTGGAGAAGCCCCACTCTGTAATTGGTGGTCATCATCTTTTAGATGATTTGTTGGACCATCAATCTTCCCTTCCAGAATTCTTAACACAGACTGTGGCCTCGAACTTAAAATCAATTTCCACAGATTCAGTGTTGGTTTTCTCTTCAACGGATAAAATTATTCCTTCCTCAACGGATATCCTTCATCCGTTGACAAGTGTTTCTCCATCAACGGATGCGCCTCTAACTAGCCATCCGTTGACAGCTATAACTACTCCATCAACGGATATTCCTTATCCGTTGATAACTCACTCTACCACTGCTATATCTGACATTCCTGTGTCAAGTGTGGAGGAGTTCTCAGTAGTTGAAACACTTTTAGGATTGAGGGAAGGGAGTGAGAGGCTGCCTTGTGAGCAGGCAAAAGGAGAGGTAAATAATGAGAGACTGGCCATTTCTTCCAGTCAGGCAAAAGGAGAGTTTGAGAGTTCCACCTTAGTAGGTGAAGGTGAGGGTGTGAGAGGTGTGAGCCAAGGGGAGCCCTTGATGCAAGAAAAGAGAGATGAGGGGAGAGAAGGGACTACAGGAGAAATAAGGATGGAAGAAGCAGCCATTGCTAGTGAGTCAATGGAGGTTGAGGATGCAGCCAAGGAAATGGAATATCAAAGAGAATATCAGTCCATGATTGACTCCATTTCTTTGGATGCTGAAACCTTTACTCACCCTGTTCCTGCCTATCAAATTCTGGCACAACAGGGCAATTTGGAAGCAGAGGAGGCAATGCACCTAGTGCACACCTCACAGTCTCTACTTAGAGCTAAGGAATCTATAGCAGCTCTGCCAACCACTACTGAGAATGAAGAATTTGAAGATTCTGAAGATGAAGACAACCAGAGCCCTGAAGATGAAGGTGGTAGCAGTATTCATGATTTTGCATTTGCTCACAACTACACCTATCATCAACTGGATATGGAAATCATAAGGCAATATAAATCTGCCCTGGCTGAGCACCCAGAAGCAGATCCACAGAGAAAGGTTGTTCTTCAACAGGCAATTGACTCCCTAAAGTTACAAAAGATGCAAATGGTGATTCAGAGATCCAACTTAGAGGAGGTCAAACAAGAAATCAAGGATGTGAAGATCTCTGTGGATTCCAAGTTAGAGCAACTAGCTCCTACAGCCACTCAGAGGGTGTTGCAACAAAGGTTCATCAAAGAAGACAACCTGGCTAAGTCTGTGCAACTCCTCACCTCAAGAGTGGAAAAGATGGAATCCCAGATGGAGCAATTTCTTCAACATCAGAAACTGCAAACCCAACTGCTAGAAAAGTTAGTTGCAGCCCCAACTTCTAGTCAAACCCTTGATGCTAACAAAAAGGGGGAGAAAGTGGAAGAGGCTGTGGCAACTACAAGTCAAATCTTAATTTCTGAAAGCAGGGAAGCAGCAAGTGAGGGGGAGCAGCAGCCTATCATAGTGGTCAATCCACAGGAATTCATTGTCACAGCTTCCCCCAGCAAATCCAAACCTGAACAAGTAGCTCTATCTGAAGAGTTTGATTTCTCAAACTTGACAGAAGAGGAAAAGCTAGCCAAAATTGAAGCTCTACAAAAGATGAAAGAGGAAAACTATGAAAGGATAATGAGGACAGAAAGATTGATCAATCAATCTATTGCATCAACTCTGTTCTCTAGTCAAACCTCAGCTCCAACAATATCTACAACAATTCTGAAGGTGCTCACTCCAGCAATTGTGGCTCCTACATTCTATGATGCTGAGCCTTCTCATGTTAAAGAATTTGAACCCTACATCAAAACAAGACCCTACTCACCACCAAAAGCAAATGGGAAGAACAAGCTACAACTGGACTTTCCATTTCCCAAGGATGATGAAGAGAAGCTGATGGGTAAGCAAATTAAGGAATTCAAGGAGAAGGCTAACAGTTGTGTAAGAGAATGGATGGCTGTAATCATAAGGAATGGAAAAGTTCTAAACATATCCAACAGCCATCCTAGATTTGTTGAATCCAAGAGAGAATAGACTTCAAGGCTGCTAAGAGAATCTCAACCAAGCACTGAATATCAATATGAAAACTCAGATGAGAAGCAAGCAAGGCTGGCTCAAGAGTTAATGGATGAGGTAGAGGATGAATTGAGGGAACCTGAGGAAGTTCCCAAATTCAAAAAGAAAGGGAAATCAGTCCCCAAATCCAAATCTAAGAGAATAAAATCAAAGGCAAGGAGGCCTGTCTCTCCAGAAATTGAAAACAAGGAGACAGTTGGCTCACTACAACCTACTTCTGTAAAAGTATTCAACCCTGCTGTGAATTTCCATGGTGATCCCATAGTACCTAAAGAGGAACCAATGAATCTTGACTCCATTGAGGTTCCTTCATTCTTGCTGAAGCCTCAACAGAAGCCTATACAGAAGAAAAGGAAACCAAGGAAGCAACCTTCAAAGGAACCAATTCAAGTTGCTAGGGTACCTGCAATTGTCAGGCAGCCAATCTTGGAAAACAAGGATGATTTTATCTATCAGGCAGATATTGAAGAATACTCTGGCATGAATCTTTATCTGGATGAATTGTCAGAAGTAAGAGGAATTGACAAATATAAACATTTGCCTGAAAGATTGGTCTTTGTATACAAGGGAGGAATGGAAAGGACATGGCCACTACAAAGGGTTCTTGGAGAAAATTATCATACCTTAACCAAAGTGTTCTCTGCAATCAAGAGATACACAGGGTTTTCCAAAATAGCAAAAGGGGAGATACTGGACAGAATAGAACAAATAAGGAGGGAATGGAACTCACCATCAAGTCTACCAAGGAAAATGAAGATCCCATACAATGGACAGAAAATCCACCTTCAATCCTTCTGGATGATGGAGTTCAGGGATGAAGATGGTAACAGGAGATTCTTCAGGTTAGAAGACCAACTACCAAAGGCTAGTTCTCAATACCTGAGATGGTTACAACAAAAGCAAAATCCAAAGGTAGATGAAGAAGATGCCTTCTATAGGCAACTCCAAATACAGATTGAGTCCAACTCTGCCAAAGAAGGAAAATCAAGGGTGATGCCAACAAGAGAAAAGAAACAGTCTTAATCTGCTCAGTCTAGAGGAGCACTTCTCTGTAAATTTCTCAAACTTTCAGTTTCTTAATTTTTGTAGCTTAATACAATTTATGCATTGTTCTTTATATATCTTTAGGAATGTTTTGTTATCATCAAGGTCCTGAATTTATGCTTTATTGCCATCAAGTATAAATTGGGGGAGATTGTTAGGAATATGTTGTACTTGATGATAACTTCACAATTAATCAAATTGTTTAAGGTTTTGTAGCTGTCAACGGATGAGGATTTATAACTCTATCCGTTGACAGGTAGCTCATCAACGGATGAGGTTTTGTAGCATACTGCAGTATCTCTATGTTATCAGTTGATAGTGTTTTTATCCACAGTCATGTTGACCATCAACGGATAGGCAGAATAGGGTAGCCAATTGTAAATAAGCTATGCTATGTAATTCTGTCTAAGTGAAAGTGTATCAACAGATAAAGACAAAACTCTATCAACGGATGCAACTCAAATCCACTCTATCAACGGATACAGCTCAAGTCTCAATATCAACGGATATCGCTCAATACATCATCAACGGATGTCAGGGTACAACATCAACGGATAATCATTGACACTATCTTCTATGATTAGTTGGGGATTAGCAGTTGATAAGGACATGTTTGACTGACAGATCACATGGGTTGATAGTAGATACAAAAAGCAGTATGGCAGCCATACTTTGGAAACACAGAAGAAAGAAGCATTCCATTTACACTATGAATACAAGAAAGGTGCATGAGACATGTCTGAACACAAGGACAACCTTTCGGCTACATGTGTATTTGGAGTGTAGTAGCAAGTCAACTAGAATTAGATTAGTATTATCTTATTCCAGTAGTACTTGTAAAACTTGGGATATATAACCAAGTGTAGCAACTCTTTGTAGGTTAAGAAAACAGACATATTTGCTTAGGGTTTCTTGAATATCCTTAGAAGCAAAGAGTTGTAAAACGGCAGCTGTGTACATTTTGTATCACAGAGTTTTCTTCAAATAAAACCTTCAGGTGGTGCATATTAACCACCTGATTTTATATGTGTTTGTGTTTAAATCTTACATTGCAATTATCTCTGCATAGATTTCTGGAGTTCTTATCAGAAATTTATAAATATCAAGAATTGTATTCAACCCCCCCTTCTACAATTATACAAGTGTGTAATCTGGGAATAACAATTACCATAACACTAGTCTATTACCCAAGCATAAAATAAGTCCAACCCAAACTAATACAAAGCAAATTCAACAGGCCCAAACTCGATTAAAACAGACTTAACCAAAACAAAGCAGTACTCTTCGTCTTCAATCACTTACTGCATATCCTCCATTGCTTCTTCATCTATATCCTCAACTACAATTTCAGCTTGAAAATCTCCTTCTGGAATTTCCTCGAACTGCTCTCCCAATGGTCCAAGGCCCATATCATTTGTCCATATTTCACGAACTCGTCCAAAAGGGCCTTCAATAATCACCATTCTTGTCCAAGTATGAGCACCATGATGAGCAAGGTACCTTGCTAGCTCAATCGCTTCTTCCCTGATTGGCTTGATTTCCAAAATCTGATTTTTGTCTGCCTTCCTTTGATTCAACTGGTTGATTACATAACGGTAATGAGGAGGAACCCCAGCACCTGAAAATCTCCAGTCCTAATACGCAGCTGCATTGTCAGTTTCCAGATTGATCTGAGTATACTGCTCCAAGTAGGCTCTCCTTAGTCCTAGCAGCATGGCATAGAACTCATTGATTCTTCGTTCCTCTATCCCCAGTGAGCCTGCAACCATTCGAACAATCCTCCCACTAGCCGTTCGTATTACATATCCAATCCCAGTTCTGCTTCCATTAGGGAGAGGCTCTTCATAGAAACATGCATGCACATTGATCTTGACAAATCCTTCCCTTGGCATTCTCCAAAGCACCCCTGCATCTACCAGATCCACATTACCTCCTCCTTGAACCTCTTCTGCCATTTTCTTGATCTTGCTTTATTCTCTATTTTCTTAATAATATACTGCTTGGAACACTCTAAGTAGAAGTGAAGATAGAGTTGAAGAGAAAGAGAAAATGGGAGAGGTATATATATACCTACACTTGATTGTTTGTGTTCTCAAATAAACCCTGATACAGCCGAATTTACACTGCTACCAAGGCGCCTTTACTCAGAGGATTTTATTACCTCCTTCTCAATCTAACGTTTCGTATACTTCATGACTCCAGAACTTTCTAATTAGTTTAGCAAGCCCACTAATTACTCACTATTGGGTTAAATGCCAGCCCATTTAACACCAAGAACTTAGTACTTGAGGCCTTAAAGCACCCTCTCTAGCCAACTGATCTGCACCATTATTAAAACTTCTATTGACGTACTTCACGACGACATTCATACTTACTACTAAATTTCTTAGTATATCTCCTCCCATCCAACTTTCATCCCCTTCCATTCGTAACTTTGACACCATATTTATTAGCTCTGTACAATCTGAAAAAATTGTACATTTTACCTTGTTCCAGGGACTGGACTTTATTGTTTGTAACAACATAAGTAATGCTACTTCCTCAGTCTCAAAAGCACATGAGGCAATTACAGGCCCTGAGAACATATATATTAAATTCCCTTCCCCATCTTTTAGCTAACAACTTTCCTTCCCCGTTTTTAGAAAAAGAGCCATCCACAAATCCTATCAAATCTGACTTGATATTAACTAATTTTCTGGAGCTATTATTGAAATTCTTCAAAATGACCCATGCTGGATTTACCACCCAGATACATTCATCCTCTTCTTTACAGAGCCCTATTACTTCACACCATTTCATGGACCGTCTACGAATAAGAAATTCCAACACTGATTTGTTAATTATTACCTTTGAAAAGACTTCTTCATTTCTTCCATAATTTTGCCATCATTAAAGTATACCCAAAAATATTACACCATTTTGTTGTTAGATTTTTAGTAATTAATAAGAACCGTTATATATAATTATAAGGTATATTTTATGATTAAAGTACTTTACTAAAAATTCAAGTTTCGAATCTCGTCAATGACATATTTAACTTAAAATTCTATAATATAAATTTTAAATCATACATACCATTAACTAAATTTATATTAAATTATTTTAAAATAATATTAAAATACTTTTTATAAAATAATAATTATATAAAAACATAATTATGGCATAAAATAAAATTTATAACATATTAAATTTCTGAATGTGTAAAAAATCGAAGGAAACGTTATTTTCAGTTGAGTAAGAACTAGGGGTGTAAGAATTATCCGCAAACCGCAATCGCACCGCAAACCACTCGCAATCGCAACCGCAAAAACTGCCAAAATCGAAAAACCGTAAAATCGCAACCGCAACCGCAACCACTCGCATACTTGCGGGTTGGTTGCGGATTTGCATATTGAAAAACCGCAAAATCGCAACCGCACCCGCAAACCGCAATATATATATATATATATATATATATATATATATATATATATTTAAAAATATATATGTTTTATATTATATATTTTTATAAATATAAATTAATAAATCATATATTATATTATATAATTAAGTCTTCGCGGTAATTCTTTAGCATTGATGTTTGGGCCTTACATCATATTTCTTTGAATTATGTTAGTTTTACATTTCCTTTTCTTGTCATGGACTTATCCTATTGTCTTTTCTTGTCTTAGGCTTATACATCATATTTCTTTGTATTATGTTGGTTTACATTTCTTTGTATTCACAACTTTTAGTCTTGAAATATCACCAATTATTTATGAAAATTTTGTCACAAAAAATATCAAATTTTTTCAATTTAAAAATATATTTTTATACAAATTTTAATAGGTGGTTGAACCGCAAACCGCACCGCATAACCGCGACTTTAACCGCAACCGCAAGTGCGAATAATCGCAATCACAATTGCGGTTGTGGTTGAAAATTTCAAAAACCGCCAAAATCGAAAAACCGCCGTAATCGCCAAAAACCACTCGCAACCGCACCGCGTACACCCCCCAGTAAGAACTGAAAGAACAGGGGCAAGGGTGTGTTTGAAAGTTGAAACAGAGTAACCAACATAAGGCCATGAACAATTAAGCCGCCAAGATTTTCCCCTCCCAACTACAAACATCTCCTCAACAACACAGCTTATGTTGTTACAACAACCTTAACTCCAGTTTCTAGATGAATGGTCCTCTCAGATTGCCAGCCAAAATTAACCTAAAAGCCCCTGTATTTCTCAACCAAAGACTCACATCTCTACAATGTGGAGCCATTTTAAAATCTCTTACCAACTCCAGATTTTTAAAACAAGGCCAGCAACTCCATGCCCACATGCTCACTTGTGCTATTCTCACACAAAACACATTTTTATTCACCAAACTCTCAGCATTTTATGCTGTTTGTGGTAAAATGACTGAAGCCCGTGTAATATTTGATCAAGTTTCGGTTAAAAATTCATTCTTGTGGAATTCTATGATTAGGGGTTATGCTTGTAATGGTGGTTCTATCAAGGCCTTGTCCTTGTATCGTGATATGATGTTTTTTGGACAAAAGTTTGATAATTTTACTTACCCTTTTGTTCTTAAGGCTTGTGGTGATTTGGGTCTTGTTGAAATTGGTAAAAAAGTTCATTGTGAGTTGGTTGTTAATGGGTTTCAGGAGGATGTTTATGTTGGTAATTCTTTGTTAGCTATGTATGGTAAGCTTGGAGATAGTGACAGAGTGAGAATTGTGTTTGATAGAATGCCTAAAAGGGATTTGACTTCGTGGAATTCTTTGATTTCGGGCTTGGTGAAGAATGGTGCATCGAGAGAGGCTTTAGTAGTTTTTCGGAGGATGAGAAGTAGAGGGGTTATTGCTGATTGTACCACTATTCTTGGTGTACTTTCAGCTTGTGTGAATTTAGCGGCATTGGAACATGGTAGGGCAATTCATGGCTATGTCATATGCAATAATTTGGTACGTTATAATGTTTTCCTGATGAACTCTCTCATTGAAATGTATTGTAGTTGTAATTCGATGGTGGAGGCGATTAAGTTATTTGATGAGTTTACACAAAAAGACGTAGTGTCGTGGAATTCAATAATTTCAGGTTATGTAAGAAATGGAGATGCTTTTGAAAGCCTAAGGCTTTTCTGTAAAATGTTTGTAGAACATGGCTTACCTGATCAAGTTACTCTTGTGTCCGTGCTTGGGGCATGTGCTGAAATCACAGCCTTGCAATTTGGAATATCCCTTCATGCAGTTATTAGTAAGCTAGGGTTTGGAACAAATGTGATGGTGGGAACTGCGATCATTAACATGTATTCTAAATGTGGTAATATATTATGTTCAGAATCTGTTTTCGAGGAGATGCCTAACAAAAATGTGGTTTCTTGGAGTGCCATGATCACAGCATACGGGCTTTGTGGAAAGGGAAGGGAGGCTTTATCTACGTTTCACAAAATGAAGGGAAGCATGATTCCAGATGAGGGTGTGTTCACTTCAGTTTTGTCAGCATGCAGTCATGCTGGGTTGGTCAGTGAGGGTAAAGAAATTTTCCATAGCATGGGAAAAGAGTATAATTGTGAGCCTTTACAATCTCATTATTCGTGCATGATAGATCTTCTTGGACGAGCTGGGTATTTGGATGAAGCATATGAACTGATTCAGAAGATCAAAGTTGAACCAACCAGTGATATCTGGGCTGCACTTCTTTCTGCTTGCAGGCTCCATAAAAATATTGAACTAGCTGAGATTTCAGCCCATAAAATTATCGAGATGAATCCAACTGACGTTTCTAGCTACATCGCTCTGTCAACTATCTATGCTATTAAGAAAAGGTGGGATGATGTGGAAAGGGTGAGAGCCATGGTAAGAGAGAAAAAACTACAGAAGGAACCAGGATGTAGTTATGTTGAGGTAGATAAGGTTTTTTACAGGTTCATGGTCGGCGACAAATCTAACAGGCAAACAGTTGAAATATATTCCAAGTTGAAAGAGTTATCCATGCAACTCAAGTTGGCAGGATATAAACCTGATCTAAGTTCAGTGTTTTATAATGTTGAAGAAGAAATTAAGGAAAAGATGCTCTGGGAACATAGTGAAAGATTAGCTATTGCTTTTGCTATAATTAACACAGTTCCAGGAACCCCTATCAGGATAAAAAAGAATCTTCGAACATGTGATGATTGCCACACGGTGGCCAAACTGATTTCTAAGCTCACTGGCAGGGAGATTATTATGAGGGATATCCGTAGATTTCACCACTTCAAATATGGATCTTGTTCTTGTGGCGATTACTGGTGACCAGTGCTTAAAAAGTCAGTTTTGTGTTTAAAGCAAGTGCATTTTTATTTTTCAGCTCCTGATAACGGAGAATACAAATTTGACAGATATGATGGGAGAGATTTAATCGTAAAACACCAGGAGCACAGAAGGATAAAAAAAAAAATACTCCATTGATAAACATTTGCATTTTTCATACATCTGAGGATTTCATATAACATAGACATGGGCTGACTTTAATTTGGTTCACCATCAAATTAGAGACATTTTCCCATGCTTGGAGCCATGGACAACTGTTGGCTGTTATTAGCATTGTTACTTATTAGTGACTTGACATTCGCCGCTTCTCTTGAAAATTATAGCCACCTTATTTTCCCCTCAGTCAGTTGTGTCTTAGATAAATATAGAAGCAATCTTCTCAACAAGACCATCCCAGTAGTCAGCAAGTGGGCCACCAACACTCATGTCAGTTTCTTTATCAAATGGAAATGGCTGGATTGTTTCAGATGCTTTTAAAAGATCCTCAATTGGTACTTTTGGTTTGGATCTCTCCAGTGGGACGACCTTTCCATATTTTCTTAGATCTGGACAGTTATTCTGGAAAATAATGTGGTAAGATTTACAATTCCTGAGAGATTTCACTACCTCTGGAGCAACAATAATGTTCGAGTAGAGTTAAAGATTTAATACCTGATCAGCATGCAATTTTTTGACGAAGGTTTTGAATAGTTTGAAATTCTTTCTTTGCAGTAACTCTTCTGACAAACGGAGGTATGTCAAAGCAGTCAGCTTTAATATTGGTGGGACATCTCTGCTTACACCATTCGGCCTGCAATTAAGAAGGATTTGATTATAGGCTGTGCGATCATATCGTGGGAGTGCATTTTCTCCCGCAACTTCAATGTTCTCTGTCCAGCCACCACTTAAGACCTACACGAATTGCATGTCAGAGCATCAGCTGCCACTGTTTTAAACATTATATTGGAAAAACATATGTTACTAACAACATCAGAATACAATGATGACAAAAGACTGGCTTTTTATAGTGCTGAATGAAGGCATATTGAAGAGTCATTTGCAGTCTGCATGAAATTCGGCCACTTTTGATGTTTTTTGTTGGAACTATAGTTAAACAATCTAGCTTATTGTGTTGTTATCTCAACCTGTTGGACAAGCTCCTGCGGTCCACTTTTAGCATTTTCAGGCTGTTCAGAGTCCCTCATTTCAAGACATGTGAAATTTAGAACTGCGTAGTGTCTGGACAGCATCCTTGCTATTGGTCGATAACCATCTCTGTCGTTCAAGTTGTAGAATCCCGCAGTTAGCTCTGCAGCATGACTGTCATCTTTATACCACCAGTGGATTCCAGAAACCTGTTTTGAAGTAGAGTTATATCTTTCTAGCACATATGATGCTGATGGGTTTAATATTTTCTTTGGCCATCTATTATTACCTTAGCTGCTAATTTCACACTGCATCCCAGGAAAGCTTTGTTGGCTTCATCAAGGATCTGATCACCATGTTTCAACAAATTATTAGAATACCAGGTCAAGAAAAAATTTCCTTTTGCAGTTGAGTACCCTGCCGATCCAAAGAACTCTGTTGATCCAGGTTTGTCATTATATTCTCCTGCATTATCTGGTAATTCCCACTCAGGGTGCCCTTCCTTTATTGCTGCTTCCTTATAATCTGCTTTTAGATATTTGTCATAGCACTGCAATATTGGCGGTGTATAGTTTGTCAACTTAAATACCAAATATTAAAAGATATTCTGTTGATTGAGTGGGGGGTGGGGGACTGGTTCATGGTATAATCTATGCGTGATGTCACCTGAAATTCTCCAATACCAGGAAAAACCCATCCCTGTTTTTCTGGATAAGAGGGATATCTGAGCTCCCCTGCAGGACCTAGCCCTACTTCAATGTCTGTAAAGTGTTCAGCTTGCAAATAGTCCTCCATGTTCTCTCTAAAGCTCTTCATGAAGTCACTGTAAATCTACAGATATTAATAAATCATACTTATCAGTACTAGATATCCATCTAGCAGTAGCTGGGTAATGAAGCTAAATAAAAAAGTTGGTATCAGCATGCTTAAATAAACTATGACGTGAGTTGAAGTATAAAGTTATATGCTGCTTATACTTTTGAAAGTAATAAAGTAAAAGACCAATCCAAAAACAATACCAACCTCCACTGCAGTTCGACCCCCAAAGAGAGGTAGATTGTCCACACCAAGTGTGAGGTACTCTGTATTTCTGTTACCTGCTCGATTAGTGTAGAAGATGTCAGGATCTGTTTTCCCAACGTCAAGCACCCACTGAGGAAGCGGGATATTAACTGTATCGCCAACATTTCCACCACATTGGTGGAAGGACATGACAACTTGTGATTTGAGACCGCACTGATGAACAAGTTGAAACAAGCTTTTGTAAGCACTCCAATCATACTGCTTAGGGCCTTTGGATTCCACCAAACCCCACCAGACATCCACCATGACCCCATCAACACTTGCTTCTTTCAGCTGCATGAGCTGCGTCTCCAATCCAGCTTTATCTTGTAAAACATTGTCACTTGAGATGATATCTAGCTGTTGGCGCCATGAAAATTTAACATAAATAACATAAACAAATTTAAAGTGCTCAACTATATGTTCATTTCATGGTTATATTTTATAGTAGTAACTTCCCATTACTGACCTGGAGCATTACGTAGATCGGCACATAGTTTGCTAACATCTTTTCCTCGTCACGAAGGGGAGCCGGAGTCTGCATATTTGGAAAAAGATATGGAGAGCTAAGAGAAGTTTTGGTGTTCCATGTATTTTTTTGTGTAACCTTTTTATAGAGGGTTTAGTGTTGTTTATTGCCTTCTTATCCTTAGATGGCAGCATAGTAATGTGAGCCGACTGCCCTGTGGGTCATCTGCCAAACATGAACCAAATTATATTTACAGGGATTGTTTGGACCAATTGGAATGAGATTTTGCTCGTCCATTTACCGTTTGTCCTACTCTTTGGATTTCTCCTACAGAACTCATTGGATACAGTGCTTGTAACCTTCCACAATTTATTTTTCCCAAAGAATTGTAAAAAAGATAATACCATATCTATAAAAGTTTGGTGACTTGTTCATTTAGCTTTTGGAGCGTGATGTCAAAATTTGAACTTACAAAGAGTTGTGCAAGCCATAGAAAAACAATCATATTTATTGATGTTTATACTACTGTTAAACTGTTCAACCACGGTTCCGATTAGTCATACTTCGACCATTTGAATGTTGGACAATCAAGCCATAGAAAAACAATCATATTTATTGATGTTTATACTACTGTTAAACTGTTCAACCACGGTTCCGATAAGTCATACTTCGACCATTTGAATGTTGGACAATTGTGCTTGCAGTCCATCATCTTCTCTTTTAACCATCTAACTCACATGTTTCTATCTTGTTTTACTTCAAACTTAATAAAATAAGGACTGCTTACCTCTTGGTCAGTGGTGGAGATTTCAGTCATAGCAGCTTGAATTTTTGCGACTGGTTCGTGGGTGCTGACTGTCAGAGTATGCTTGCAGTCTTTTGCAGTTGGTGGCTTGATTTTCTCAGATGTTGGCAGTGGTGATTGGAGAAATTTAGGATGGTGGAGTCGAGACTTTGCTGGTACGCCACCTATTTTCGAATACATGTTGCTTGACATTGCACCAGTTTATATACTTGAGCAATTGGAGTTCAAGCTTTTCATTATATTTATGAAGTAAAATGTCATGGCAATATATTCTGTAGAAATAGAAGGAAGAAGCCATAGAAATAACGTGTTGAATATAGAAAGAAAAATCTAAGCTGATTTTTTTTTTTTTTTGAATGTGATTGTTGTTTTAGGCTTGTAGTCTATCATTGGGGCTCTTCTGGGTGCCCTGTGTGAATATAGAAACGAACGTGTGGTTTTGATTCTTTTGAAGCTTTGAGTGAAGCCATGCAGTTTGTGGTAGAAGAGATGATGAACATGGATAATTTTAAGAAAACCAGTGGTGTGTGAATTTCTTACAAATATGCAAATCAACAAATTGACTTATTAAGTCCCCCCGTCTTGTGTAAAAAAATCTACTCACCTAAAGCCGTTACAGTCTTGCGGAGGTTACTCATATTTTTGTTTATTCACTCACATTTTTATATCACCATTTTATCCCAAATAGTTCCCAAGTATATCTTGGTTTCTTCAGTTACGTTCTTACATGACGTTTTCTTGAATAACTACTGATTTAAGCACAGCGATGTTCAAAGTAACATACACACCCACTTTGTTTGTATTCAAGACACCGGTGTCAGTTTCGGCTTTTGAATCGCAACCATCAATCTTGTGTGATGCTGGCAATTATTAATATTTTAATTTAAAAATAATGTACAAAGTATAATTAAATTTGATGAAGGTACTACTTCCGGATCATATTCATGTTAAATTTAGTCAAATTTTTGTTTCCAATTTCGAATTTATCTCTACATCAAATCCGACTTGGTCCCATTGGCATCCCTGGACCTTGCTCCTACTTGAAAGTTGGTCTACATACATGATAATTCACAACCTTTTTTTTTTCCTAAAGCCACATTAGACTTTCCAACTCTCCCAAATCTTAGTGAAAGAAAAAGAAAATGTGTTATGTGGGAAAAGCAACAAAGATCTTCCTATTCCTACTCACAGCTATTATCATCACTGGTGTCATCCTAGGATACCAGCATTTCCGTCACAAGAAGTCACACAAATGTAGTTCCGGTGTTGATGATGATCTTTCTTGCCACCTTACAGCTTCCTACCCGCCACCCCAGGCGTCTCCGTCGGTTCCAGCAACGACGAATGCTCCTTTGGCAGCTACTACTCCTCCACCTCCAGTTTTAGTCACTCCACCTCCAGTTAATTCTTCGTAGACTTACTAGTTAGCATTGATCAATCTACATTTCTTTCAGTTGTCTTGTAATTTCGGGATCGGCTTTTCTAAAGCTGTGGTATTATGTTTCAGAAATTATTAATGCCCTTTTAGGAAATTCAGGTCCCCAGTGTTGTCTGGTAGGGACAAAATCAGGGCGTAAATATTCTCCAAGATGATCATTTATTTATCTTTTTAGTACAGGTTCCATTATCCGTGCTACTACTATTTGAGGATAGATAAATGTCGCCAATTGTCGGTGACAAATATTTTGTTTTAATTTATTTGGTACTAGGGTTAATAGATTAATATAAACGCCCTCATTCAGTATTCAATGGTCTAACATATTTCAACACTCAGAAAGCACACCTTAAAAAACTAGAATTCATGCTATTGGAATACAAAATTCGAATTTTACTCCTTCCAAATAAAAATCACAATGTTCAATAAATTGGATGAGATCGATTAAAATTTTTAGATTACGTGGTGACGAAAGTTAACTTTTACTTCAAATATCTATATTATTATATTAAAGCCGAAACATTGAAAGTTTTGGTTTTCGGTTTGGTTATTCCATTTATTTTGGTTTTCGGTTTGGTTAACTTAATTTTTAATTAATTTTAAATATAAAATAAATCAATTTTAATCCGTTATTGGCTATAGTCCTAAAGACACAATAGTATTTTATATTTACACCATTACTAATACAGCTAAACTTAAAACCTCCGTCATAATTATTAAAATAAATAATTTAATTACAAAAACAACTCAAAAATCTAATTACTTATGTTAACGTAATTATATTCCGATTAAAATTCCTTCATCCACATTGAGCTTCTACTTGGACTCTTTTTTCTGCTCTAACAACTCAATTACCAATTTTTTCTAAAGATTTTACTTCTAATTAAAACACTTTACCATTTAATTTAAAACTAATATTATAATAATTAATATATATCCAAATCTATACTTCTATATTAAAGCCGAAACATTGAAAGTTTTGGTTTTCGGTTTGGTTATCCTATTTATTTTGGTTTTCGGTTTGGTTAATTTAATTTTTAATTAATTTTAAATATAAAATAAATCAATTTTATTCCGTTATTGGCAATAGTCCTAAAGACACAATAGTATTTTATATTTACACCATTACTAATACAGCTAAACTTAAAACCTCCGTCATAATTATTAAAATAAATAATTTAATTACAAAAACAACATAAAAAGCTAATTACTTATGTTAACGTAATTATATTCCGATTAAAATTCCTTCATCCACATTGAGCTTCTACTTGGACTCTTTTTTCTGCTCTAACAACTCAATTACCAATTTTTTCTAAAGATTTTACTTCTAATTAAAACACTTTACCATTTAATTTAAAACTAATATTATAATAATTAATATATATCCAAAATATCACACCATATCTTTCCGTAATTATTTTTAGTAATAATTTTAGTAATTAAAACACGTTACTTTTTAATTTAAAATTAATCTTGCGATCACTAATATGCACCCAAAAATATCTCACCATATATTCAAATCATTATTTTTAGTAATAATTAAGAATCGTTAGATCTAATAATAAGATATATTATATGATTAAATTAATTTACTAAAAATTCAAAGTTTGAACCCGTCAACGACATTTTTGATTTAGAATTTTACAAAATAAATTTTAAACCATGCATATCATTATATAAATTTTTATTAAATTAAAAATAAAAAATTATTAAAAATAAGGATTATATAAAAATATAATTATAATGTTAAATAAATTTTATAACCTATCAAAAGAAACCCGTGCTCCGCACGGGTTATAAGCTAGTACTATTATATAATAAGCAAACAGATGTATAATTTGGTTGTTTGGTTCACCTTGGTTCAACCATCTAAAAGAATAGTTACTTTTAGATATTTAAAAAATAGATGATAGCCGTTAGATCTAATAATAAGGAATATTCTATATTCAAATCCCTCTTCTAAAGATCCAAGGTTCGAATCCCGTCAACAACAAAATTTACATTAAGATTTTATATTATTAGTTCTAAACAATACATATCATTAATTAAATAACTATTATTATTACTAATAATTTTATTAATTAATTACAAAGTTAAATTATATCCATAATAAGTTATTATACTCTATTTTGTTTAATTATATAATTTTAAAAGTATTTAAAAATAATCGTGCTTTGCACGGGCTATAAGCTAGTATGTCTAAAATAATAAAATATGTATATTTTGAGCATAATATGGACTGGTCATTTTGCATCATTCAATTTTCATGTTTAGAGCGGACTCTCTACCTTGCGAGACTTGCTTGGATCAGGACAGTAATCCTGGAAACAAAAATTTAAGTTATATACTCGTACTGTGTATATTGTGCTAAAATGCATTAACATAATTTGAACGAGCCGTTAGACAAGTACCGATAAGTAATTGTACCTGATCAGGATGAAGTTTTGAAGATCTCAAAATTCTGATGAATCAATACCAAGTCATAGCCTAAGCAAAGATATTCCAGACTTAACCAGCCATCTTTGCATTCACAAGGATTTGATTGTAAGCTGTGCTACTTAATTTAAAGTGCAACTTCAATATTCGTCGTCCAATCATGGCTCAGAAGTCGGAACCTACAAAAACATGCACCTCAACATACAGTATGAGTCCATGGCTCAGAAGTCGGAACTTACAAAAACATGCACCTCAACATAAAGTCGGAACCTACAAAAACATGCACCTCAACATACAGTATCAATTCATGGCTCAGAAGTCGGAACCTACAAAAACATGCACCTCAACATACAGTATCAGTCCATACCATTGAACTCATTATCTTTAACTATATGTGGCCGGTGCGTTGGCACTGGGGATCAGGGATCCTAAATTTTATATATATGTGTGTTTATATATCTATCGAGATTTGTTGTAATATACTAGCTAAATAAAAGAGCTACTAACGAATATTACTACTTAAGAGAGAGAGAGAGCATCCCCCGTGAAGCTATTTGGAAGAGCCTTGAGGAGAGGAGAGTGTCATCGTCGTACGTTAGGGTTATTCAAGACATGTACTCCCAAGCTAGTTCCTGCGTCCGGACCTCAGTTGGTGACTCCCGTTTTTTCCTTGTTGAGATTGGGCTACACCAGGGGTCGGCCCTAAGTCCTCTTCTTTTCGCCCTTATACTAGATGTCATGTCGCGAGGGATTCAAGATGGCGTCCCTTGGTGCATGCTTTTTGCTGATGATATCGTGTTAGTGGCGGAGTCGAGGGGGGAGGTGAACGAGAAGTTGGAGTTATGGAGATCTACTTTGGAGCCCCAAGGCTTGCGTTTGAGCCGGTCTAAAACCGAGTATCTCTGGTGTAACTTCAGTGGCGAGGCCAACGAGGAAGGGGTGGAGGTTAGGATTGAAGATCAGATCGTCCCTCGTACAGATAAGTTCAAGTATTTGGGTTCAATCATCCAGAAGGAAGGTGAGATTGAAGACGATGTCACGCATCGTATCAAGGCTGGGTGGCTAAGGTGGAGGGCAGCGTCAGGGGTGATGTGCGACAAGAAAGTCCCGTTAAAGTTGAAAGGGAAATTCTATAGAGCGGCAATCCGTCCTGCGATGTTATATGGTTCGGAGTGTTGGGCGGTGAAGAAGGCCCTCGAGAGCAAGTTGGAAGCGGCTGAAATAAGGATGTTGCGGTGGTCTTGTAGGCGCACGATGTTGGATAGAATCCCGAATGTGGTTTTTAGGAGCGAGTTTGAGGTGGCGCCTTTTTCTGCGAAAGTTAGGGAAGGGAGGTTGAGATGGTTCGGCCACGTCCGTAGGAGGCTGGCTGAAGCCCCAGTGAGGAGGGTCGAGAGTCTTTCGATTGTTGGGGTGAGGAGGAGAGGTAGACCGATGAGGTCGTGGGAAGAGCAGCTTAGGTTGGATTTAAAGGCCTTAAACTTAAATGAGACCATGACCGCTGATAGGTGTTCTTGGAGGCACCAGATCAGAGTGGTGGATTCTCTTTTAGGGAGCGGCTCTGTGGTTGAAAGCCTCAGAGTTGGGTTGTCTCGGTTAGCTTTATCTTAGTAGTTCGGTTGTCTCGTTCACATTTCTCGATTTATTGTCTTCTGTTTTCTAGTTTTGCAGGTTCAGGTAGCTTGACCAGGTGTCATCTTAGATCTGAGTGTTTTGCAGAGCGAAGTAGTCAATCCCCTGGTAGGTAAGCCCCATGTGTTCTAAGCCATGGGCTCAGGTATGACGATGAGCATTTTTTAAATCTTAGAAAATCCTTGTGAATATCACACACTATTAGCTTAATGTGCACTTAGTCGGGGGTCTTCACGGAAACAGCCTCCCTACCGTTAAAAGCAGGGGCATGGTCTGCGTACATCTCACCCCCCCAGACCCTACTCTGAGCGGGATATACTGGGTATGTTTGGTTTGGTTTGGTTTTAGAGAGAGCAAAGAAAGATCAAAGAAAGAGATGAAACTGCTCGGTGCAAATTTTTCCATTCATTGATGCGGCTATTTATAGCAAATTGAAGGGAACATGTAATTTAATTTATGGTTGCAGTTTTCTTTCCCTAGATGCTAGCTTCACTATTTCTTATTTGACAAAATGGCAATTACCAGCAATCACGTTTTACAACACTCCCCTTTGATTGTCATTTAGTACGGATCATAGACTGTCTCGTTAAAACTTTTTCAAAGAAAAATTCAGTGGGATAAAAACTTTGACAAAGGAAAAAGAGTACAGTCTCCCCTTGGAAGAAAACCAATTATTCACTGAAGTTTTGTTGCAACAGGTCCTTGAGTCGACACATTCCAATGTTATGTCGTAGTTTCCTGAATGTTGAATTCGATAATGATTTTGTGAATAAGTCTGCAAGGTTGTCACATGACCGAATTTGTTGTACATCAATTCCACCATTCTTTTGAAGTTCATGAGTGTAGAAGAATTTTGGTGAAATGTGCGTCGTTCTGTCTCTTTTGATATATCCTTCCTTGAGTTGATCAATACATGCAGTGTTATCTTCAAACATAACAGTGGGATTTCTCGTGATGTCCTCCACATGATTCTTGAATATTCTTGATGATAGACCGCAACCAAACACATTCTCTACTGGCTTCATGAATTGCAATTAGTTCTGAGTGATTTGATGAGGTTGCCACTGTAGTTTGCTTTGTGGATTTCCAGGAAATAACTGTACCGCAATATGTAAATACATATCCAGTTTGTGATTTGCCAAAATGAGGATCTGACAAATATCCAGCGTCTACATATCCAATCAACTGAGATGTCGAGTTTTGTGGGAAGAATAACCCAAAATCAACTGTTCCACGAAGATATCAGAATATATGTTTGATCCCATTCCAATGTCTGTCCATCGGAGCAGAGCTAAACCTGGCCAATAAATTCACAGCAAATGCAATATCTGGCCTTGTATTATTCGCAAGATACATAAGTGCACCAATTGCACCAAGATTTGGAATTTCAGGACCAAGAACATCTTCATCATCTTCTCGTGGTCGAAATGAATCTTTATCAGGTTCTAAAGATCTATCCACCATTGGAGTGGTCAAAGGATGAGATTTATCCATGTAAAATCTGCTCAAAACTTTTTTTGTATACATGGATTGATGGAGGATAATTGTTGTTGACAAGTGCTCGACTTGTATACCAAGACAATATTTTGTCTTTCCAAGATCTTTCATTTCAAATTTTGTCTTTAGATATATGACAGCATCATCAACCTCTGTACATGTTCCTACAAAATTTAAATCATCCACATATACAGCAATGATCACTAAACAAGATTGTGATTTCTTGATGGAAACGCATGGACAAATCTGATTACTAATATACCCATTCTTTTGTAAATAACGACTAAGTCTGTTATACCACATACGACCAGATTGTTTCAGTCCATACAATGATCGTTGAAGTTTAATGGAGTATATATAATGAGGTTTCTTGAACTCATCCATTTTCAACCCTTCTGGGATTTTCATAAAAATATCACTATCAAGTGAACCATATAGGTATGCAGTAACGACGTCCATAAGACGTGTTTCCAGTTTTTCATTAGACGTCATACCTAATATGAAACAAAAAGTAATTCCATCAATTACTGGCGAGCATGTCTCTTGATAATCAATGCCAGGTCTTTGAGAAAACCATTGAGCCACAAGTCGGGCTTTGTATCTCATTATCGCATTCTTTTCATTTTGTTTTCTTATGAATACCCATTTATTTCCAACAGGGTTCACACCAATTGGTGTTTGGACAACATGTCCAAATACTTCTCTTTTACACAATGAATTTAATTCTGTTTGAATTGCGTCTTTCCATTTTAGCCAGTCTTTTCTTCGACGGCATTCATCCATACTTTGTGGTTCAGGATCAGAATTTATATCGACATCCAATGCCGCAGAATACACAAATACATCATCGATTATGACTTTACTTCGATCCCATAATTTCATGTTATGCACATAATTTATTGAAATTTCATGATTACTTAATCCCTCATCTTTAGGGACTGGAATCTCTTCAGGAGATAATACCACTTCAGGGGTATTTGCTACTTCTGGAGCATGTGCCTCTTCAGGGGCATTTTTCTTTGTTTTTCGTTTTCGTGGTGCAACATCTTTTGCACCGACCGGTCTACCATGCTTCAAGCACTGATTAGATTCTATAACCAATTCTTTTGTATTTGATTTTTGAATTGGTACATCTATTCTAGCTGGAGTGTTTACTACAAGAATATGAGATTTTATAATTTTTCTAGAATCGTTAAATGCGTCAGGTATTTGATTTGCGATATTTTGCATATGAATAATTCTTTTAACTTCAATTTCACATTGAGCTGTACGTGGATCTAGAAAATGTAATCCCGATGCATTCCATGTAATGTCAGGATTAGCTTTATTCGAATCTCCCCCTAAAGGAGGAAACACGGACTCATCAAAATGACAATCTGCATATCTTGCGGTAAATAAATCTCCTGTTAGTGGTTCAAGATATCTAATTATAGATGTGGAATCAAAACCAACATAGATACCTATTCTTCTTTGAGCTCCCATCTTCGATCTCTGTGGTGGAGCAATCGGCACATATACAGCACTTCCGAAAATTTTAAAATGAGAAATATTAGGAATTTGGCCAAGTACCAATTGTAATGGAGAATGTTTGCTATAGGCAGTTGGTCTAATCCTAATAATATTAGCAGCGTGAAGTATTGCATGACCCCAAATAGATGTGGGTAATTTTGCTTTCAACAACAGCGGTCTCGCAATAAGTTGAAGTCTTTTGATAAAGGACTCGGCTAATCCATTTTGTGTATGTACATGAGGAACTGGGTGTTCAACTGAGATTCCTATAGACATGCAATAGTCAACAAAAGTTGCAGATGTGAACTCGCCGGCATTATCTAAACGAATTGACTTGATGCAGTGATCTGGGAATTGAGCTCGTAATTTCATTATTTGGGCAAGAAATTTTGCAAAAGCATCATTACGAGTTGAGAGAAGATAAACATGAGACCATCTAGTTGAGGCATCAATTAATACCATGAAGTACCTAAATGGGCCAGAAGATGGGTGGATAGGCCCACATATATCGCCTTGGATCCTTTTAAGAAAATTTGGGCTCTCGAATTGAACTTTAGTAGGAGATGGCCGAGTAATCAATTTTCCTAAAGAACATGCTGAACAAGGAAGGTCATTTCTTGAAATATTTTAAGATCTCTTAGAGGATGTCCAGTAGAATTCTCTATAATACGATGCATCATAGAGACAACAGGGTGACCTAATCTTTCATGCAAAAGTGTAAATGATTTTAGGTCGACTAGTTTCGAAGCAATGACATTGTGTGACTCAATGGCTCTAATTTTCATCATATATAATCTTGAAGAAAGTGAGCGAAACCTTTCTAAGATATTCTTGTTGCTAGAATTAGCTGAAGTGATAAGAAGATGTTATTTACCAACCTCGGAAGTGGTTTCGATGTGAAAACCGTTAAGTCGGATATCCTTAAAACTAAGAAGATTTCTAGTGGACTTACAAGAAAATAATGCATTTGGAATACGTAAGTGTATGCCATTAGGTAAGATAAAATTAGCTTTTCCAAAACCCTCAATTATATTAGAAACACCAGATATGGTCCCAACTTGTGCTTCGGTTTTGGTTAAAAGGCTAAAATATTTTCAGCTCTGTAAAATCGTATGAGTTGTGCCACAATCAGCAATGCATATATCCTCAGAAACCATTCTGTGCATAATTAAGAAACACATATTTATTCAATAGAAAACATAACAAACTACATAGTTTAAACAAGAAAAAACACACTATTATAGTAATTTTATGAAACTAATCTTCAGCCTCCCATATGGGAGTTTTGTTAGGTTCATTCGGACCATTAATGCTTATTCCTCCAGTTATAACTATCGGGGAATCATCTAGGTTATTGTTGGCAAAATTGGTTTCCACCATTTTTCCTTTTGACTTATGAGATGATTGGTATAGATCAACAAGATGTTTTGGGATATGACGATTACGTGCCCAGTGTCCTTCCATTCCACACTTATGGCATGTATTATCCATTTTCCCTCCCTGTGGTGCCTTTCTTTTGCTCTGTTCAGATTGCCACTTCCGGTGACCAGAGCTGTTATAAGGACGAAAGTGCCCGTGACCTTGACCTCGTTCACGATATCGACCTTGGCCTCGTCCACCTCCATGCCCTTTTCCACGTACATTCTGCTGGAATGACATGTTATTTACTTCAGGTAAAGGGGCAGATCCCGTTGGACGGGATTGATGATTCTTAATCACCAATTCATGATGTTGTTCAGCAACAAGGTGAGTTGATAATATATCCCCGAACTTGGTGAATTTGCGCTCCCTAGACATCTCAGCTAAGTTGATATTTTTGGGTGAAAAGTTGTTAATGTTTTATCAATTTTTCTTTTCTCAGTAACTTTCTTACCGCAAATAATGAGTCTAGAACTTATCTTAAATAAAGCAGAACTATATGCCCGAACACTCTTAAAATCCTGAAGTCTTAGATTAGCCAAATCATTTTCAGCTGCAGGCAGGTGAACTAGTTTCTGGTGGTCAAACCTATCTTTTAGATTTTCCCATAAAATATAAGGATCCTCGGCTTCTAAGTATTCAGATTTTAAATCTTCATGCATGTGGTGTCGAAGAAAAATAATAGAGGTAAAGTTTTCTTCAATCGTGGCTGTATTTTCTGCTTTTATCGTATCGCTTAATTAATTTGAACCAAGATGCAGTTTTACATCTTGTACCCATGACAAATAATTATCTCCAGAAATGTCCAATGCAACGAACGATAAGCTTGTAAGATTTGTCATACTAAATCTGAATTTAACACACAAATTATTAAATTTAAATCATCAATATAAATATTACATAATTCCTAGTTAATCGGGTGCGTTAACAGATACGTAATAATAAATGTATATATCATTTTTATCATTGATATTATAAACAGATCTATGTATAGAACAATAAATGGATTTTCACCCGCCATACGAACGTCTGCGTATACAGGTTATCTCCAACTGGTAAATATATTTAGGTAGAAAATCCTGCATAAGTTAGTTCGTGCACAAAGTTTATTTTACGATAAATAATAATCATAAAAAATGTTCCCACAATATCTTTCGATGAATGGTACCATTGTAACAACAGTGTAGATAAATGACAGTTAATATATATCAATAATTGATATATTATTGACAATGTAATTAAAAAGGTTCCCACAGTATTTCCGTATTACCCAAAATTAAATGGTACCGTTTATTAGGCGGTTCTCCGGCCATATATTTTTAGTTATTTGTAGACGGCATAACCACGTCTAATATAATATATATAAAAATAAAATTATACCTTCTCAGTTCCGGCAGGGCTTCGTGCTGATAACATGTTGTAATATACTAGCTAAATAAAAGAGCTACTAACGAATATTACTACTTAACACACATAGAGAGAGAGAGAGAGTAGCTAAATAAAAGAGCTACTAACGAATATTACTACCTAACACACACACACACACACACACACACAGAGAGAGAGAGAGAGAGAGAGAGAGAGAGAGAGAGAGAGAGAGAGAGAGAGAGCATAGAAAGAGATGAAACTGCTCGGTGCAAATTTTTCCATTCACTGATGCAGCTATTTATAGCAAATTGAAGGGAACATGTAATTTAATGTTTGGTTGCAGTTTTCTTTCCCTAGATGCTAGCTTCACTATTTCCTATTTGACAAAATGGCAATCACCAGCAATCACATTTTACAACAAGATTCATAAAAATCTGAGATGACCTGCATTGTTAGCTATGATTGTTATTGAACTCGAAGAAAGTTACCACTGTTTATTTTAGTTTATCAAAGCATTTAAGTGGATAATAGTATCTTATATTTAAAAACAAAATTACACCTAATTCGAAAATATGTACAATTAAGTCTACTTATACATATTACTGAATTATTTAAACTAGCTTAAAGCTCGTGCGACGCACGAAGTTTTGTAATATAATTTTTTTAAATTTGAATTGAATTTTTTGGTTGGTGGGGATTGAACTTGGGTCATATAACAAATTTGGACATAATCATACCAATAGGCTAGCCATTCATTAGTGTCATAAATCATGCACATAATATGTGAATGCGTGTGCGCGACTTGAATGAGAAATAGTTGGAACATATGTATTTTTTTAAAGCAAAAAAATACATAACTTCTTCGTTAAAAAAACATACGAAATAAATATATTTGATTAATTGATTGTAAAACTAATGTCTAAAATCTATTTTATATATAATACACGAACAAGACTTAAAATTCATGAGTTATTTTATTCATAATTTAAAATGACTAATTTACCTCTATATTGTTGTTTATATATAAAGAATTCATTTTTAGTGAAAATTAAACTTGGATCATCAAGTTAACTTGTGCATCTACATACCATTATGCCACACTTTCACATATGTTTTAGATCATACACACAATGTGTATGTGTATGATATATGAAATAATATTATTGGGTATTAAATGAGTTATGGAATTTTTATTGGTTTTCATTTATTGATTGAAGAATCACAAAAAATATATAATTGGGTTATAATTGATATTTTAATTAATATTATGTATACTATCCAATAATATGTTAGAATGAAAATATTGAGTTGTTAACGTAATATGAAAATTTTATATTATTGCACAAGATGCAATAATTTATTAGTCAAACTCTTCGGGTAGTAAAAATATTTTGCCTCGAAAAGACGAATCCTAAAAATAACACATTACATTTTACATACAAATTAAGTAATGTTCGATTTCAAATATGACATTTGAAGAATAGAAGGATCATATATAATATATGGTGTACTATTTATAAAGGTAATTCAAAAATATATATATACAGGATCATGTACAATATATGATTTGCGGAACTTATATATCATAAACATCACCTATTGAACACTCAAATTCTATTCAATGATCCACAATAAAATTAAAAACTAACATGCTTCTATCAGTACTACTTATATTAGTTTCTAAATTACAAACTTGAACATATTTAAGTAAGTGCGCAATAATTACATATACCATTATCAAGAAAAACTCTATAAAAATTAATTTTATACTTCAAATAACATTGATCATAAATGGTTTAATTTTAAAATACAATTTAAGTTAGCGGCCCGTGCCTTGCACGGGTATTTAAGCTAGTTGCTTTAAATGGTCAAAGATATATACAAAATATAACTAACTAGTACTCTAGTACAAGCTATAGATGTTCAAAAAGCCTAAAGGCCGAAATCCGGCCCAATCCGATCTGCAAAAAAGCCCGAAAAGCCCGACCCAAAAAAATCCCGGCTCGATTCTGCCCGGCACGTGGCTAATTCCCTTGATATCTTGAATTGTCCAACCAATAGCTGATTTATATTGCCGAAGAACATGTAATAACTTTTCTAGCTCATCATCACTAAGCAAAGTAGAAACTACCACATGATATGTATCATTAGGACCCAGAAAAGCATACCTCAAATTAGCAGGTAGAGGTTTAAGTTCAACCTGTGGTGCCTCTGAAAGTGTAAAATCCATCTCAACTTCTGTGTCTCGAACAACAAGTGCTTTTTCTTCTACTACATCATCTAACACCCGTTCTGCTCCCACGAAGTGTTCATTTTCAAGCTGCACAATATCATCCACTATGTCAACAGTAAAACAAGTTGCTCCAAAAGGAGGCATCTTCATTTCTTTATTCAGATCAAATTCCACTTTGTCCTCGCCAACATTCAATGTCAATTTTCCAGCTTTAACATCGATTGTAGTGCCAGCAGTAGCCAAGAATGGCCTTCCCAAGATAATGGGTATCTCGACATCTTCATCCATCTCTAACACCACAAAATCACAAGGTATGACAAATTTATCCACTTTAACAACCACATCTTCAATAACCCCCAATGGATACTTAACAGAACGATCCGCCAACTAAAGTGAAATCCATGTCTTTTTAAGTTCTCCAAGACCAAGCCTTTTGCAGATTGAATATGGCATCAAACTCACACTTGCCCCTAAGTCACACAAGGCTTTCATGTTTTCCATCTTCCCAATAGTGCAAGCAAAGAAAAGCTTCCCGGATCTTTCAATTTCTGAGGAATGGCCTTTTGGATGACTGCACTGCATTCCGCATTAAGAGTAATGGTTTCAGCATCCTCAAGTTTCCTCTTCTTTGTCAACATCTCCTTAAGAAATTTAGCATAAAGTGGCATTTGATTCAAAGCTTCAGCCAAAGGAATATTGACATGCAACTGCCGGAACATAGTCAAGAACTTCTCGTACTGCTTCTCTAACTGCCTGTTATGAAGTCTCTATGGAAATGGAATAGGAGGAACATAAGGTGGTGGAGGAACATACGGCTTTTCTGGTTCTTCTTCCTTCTTCTCTTCATCTACTTTTTCTGACTTTTCTGCATCAATCTCTACTATCTCATTTTCTTTCTCAGCATCCCTCTCTTTAGGCTCAAGAGCCTCAACCTCGGGCAACTCTTTTCCGCTCTTCAAAGTAATTGCTTTGCATTGTTCCTTACCATTCTGGTCGGGTTGACTTGGAAGAGAACCTTGCTCACGAACACCCATCTTGGAGGCAATTTGTCCAATCTGTGTTTCTAGCATCTTTTGAGATGATGCCATCTGATCTATTCTTGATTCCATATTAGCCAATGCCCCAGAAGTCCCTTGCATAATCTTATTTAGTGCAACCTCCCACTCAGCTGGTTCTTTCTTTGGTGGAGGTTGATACTGCTGCTGTGCTTGATATGGCGGTCGTGACTGAAAATCAGGAGGTTGATTCTGCCTTGGAAATGCATAGGAAGGATTAGCTGCATGATTATTGCTGTAAGAAAGATTGTTGTTTGGCCTTTGATTCGGATTGTAGTAAGAATTATTCTGCACAGGCCAAGGCTGTCTTCCTTGAATAAAAGATGCTTCTTCTGGAAATTGTTGCACATAAGAGTTCTGACTAGCACCATAATCATGATACCCTTCCATAGGTGAAGAAATAGCATTCACATTTACCTTTTGTCCTCGCACCTCCTGAGTTAGAGTATCCAACTTTTGAGCCAGCATGTTGATCATCTCAGATTCTTGTGCTGCTTTTGCTGAGCTCGTCCCACTAGGTGCCCATGAATAATTATTAGATGCTAATTCCTCAAGGAGTGCTTTAGCCTGTGTAGTTGGTGCCTTCTTGAAATTTCCACCAGCAGCCACATCCAAACTCAAACGAATATCTGCATTCATGGCCCCATAAAAAGTACTAATGATCTGCCAATCTTCTAAGCCATGATGTGGACACTTCCTCAATAGTGCCTTGAATATCTCCCATGCCTGATATAGACCTTCACCCGGTTGTGCTTTAAAACTCATAATCATAGTCCTCAACTGTTGCGTCTTGTCAGAAGGATAGTATTTGGACAAGAATGCAGTAGAAAGACTCTCCCATGTAGCAACCGTAGTGTTTGGAAGTTGCTGAAACCATTCCAAAGCTCTTCCCTTAATAGAGTAGGGAAACATATGGAGACGAATCTGATCACTCGTAACACCAGTGATTCTGAATGAGCCACACATCTGCACGAAACGCTCTAGATGTCTGTGTGGGTCCTCTAGTTCAATGTCTCATTCAAAAGCTTGATTGCTGATCATCTGAATTAAGCTTGGATTAATGTTGAACTGGGCTGCACCAATCTCTGGAGTTTTGTACATGCAATTAGCAGGATTTGGTGTCTCATGGTCCCAAATAGAAGTCTCATCAACATTAACAACAACTTGAGGTTCCGGCTCTCCCATCTTAGCTTTCTCTTTTCTTATTTTTCTCAAAGTACGCTCGATTTCAGGGTCAAATTCAATTTTCTAGCGCAAGATGAACGTCGCATACACCTGAAAATCACCAACAAAACAACTTGTGGAACCAATTAAAATCTAAACAATAAGAAACAATTAACCTAAACTCAAATATACTGCCTTCCCCGGCAGCGGCGCCAATTTGTTAGTAGTATTTTTGTAGTTCGTTCTCAGGGACGGACTAATATGTAGAATCAAGTTCAAGTATTTTATCTCTCACAATTTAGAAGTGTAGAAGAATGTTTGGTTTTTTTTATAAACTAATTATCAATTGAGAATAAAATATATGAGGAAAATAATCCAAGAACTGGGGTTCTTCACTTGGTTTCAATGCACATTCAATATCTCTATGACATCTACGTTCTTACTCTGCTGAAAACAACTCTTCTAAGGTTATAATGTTCCCTTCCAAGATACACTATAATGTCTACAACTACACCTTAATTGTCACTTCCGTGATACAATCAAAGTACAATCATAAACTATTACGCACCAAGAATTATAAGTCTCACAACTCTCCTATTAATCTTCCAATCAAATATTCGAGTTATGTCTGTTAAATCGTGTACTAAAATTGCAACTCCTCTTCCAAGTTATCACAATTCCTAAAATCCAATCAAAGGTTCATGACTCCCCTAATTATAGTAAGCCCTCAATAACAGATCAGCAAAGAAAGAAAATCACATATAATTAAACATACATGAATACCAAGGAATACTACCCAATCCTCAGATTAAAGATTTAGTTACACATAATTAAGGAAGAAAACAAAACACACGAATTAATAGAAGAACTCATAATTATAAGAATATAGAAAAAACCTATAATCTTCAATCTTCAAAGAAAATAATAGTTCTTCAGAAAAATCCCTAAAAGCTGCGTGTTACAATGATATGATATGTATATCTATGTGGTGATACGATTTTACAATGATACAATGTGTTTTTATAGGCCCTAGAAGTTTTATACAACAAGGAAATACCAAAAATACCAAATAGAGTCAAAACAGGAAAGTTATGGAGGGTTTTTAGTGAAATTTTCGTCATGGACAGCGGCCATGCTAGGCTGCGGCCTAGGTAGCTAGGCTGCGGCCTAGGTAGCTAGGCTACGGCCTAGCTCCAAATCTGTTGGAAATTTTTCAGCATGCTATTTCCTTCGTTTTTTCTTCGTTTTGCCTCCGTTTCCTTTCGTTCTTTTTCTCAAAGCTTCCATACTTCAATTCCTTGCCTTGGAACCTTCATGGTGGCTCACAACAAGACTCCATTGTTCATTATTAAGCTCAAATTCATCTCCAGAATTGACAGGAATTGCAACCTTATTCAACATTCTTGCAACCCATAATTTATTCATTTCTTCTCGTAAATTCACCAAATCAATTTCTCGAACTCAAAATCACATAAATCACTGAATAATGCTCGATTTCTTTCAACTTGGCAATTATTTATTTCCTGCAATAAACTCCAATAAAACTCATTAAATCGACACGATTATTCGCAAAAGCACCGTAAATGTGGGAATAAAATCCTATAAAATATATATAAAATATATTCTATCACGTGGGCCTAAGATGCGCCTCCTATTTTTCATCAAGCCCGGCCCGATCCGAAGCCCAAAAAGCCCGGTTAAAATCCCGGGCTTTTGAAAAGCCCGGATAAAGCCCGGTCTTTTAAAAGGCCCGGATAAAGCCCGGTTCGGCCCGGATTAAGGCCCGGGTTTTTTTAAGAAATTCGGATAAAAATCCAATTTTTTATAGATAAAATCTAAAAATGTATAATATTTTTAATAAATTTCATGAATATTAAACTTAGCAATATAGGGGATGTGAAGGATCATGAAACTAGGAAGAATCAACAATATACAGGACAAACTCTTCTTTCAAGAAGACTAATTGAGTGTAGAGGATGTGCTTCTCGAAATTGTCATATACGAGGAGATTTATATGGCTTCCGGTCGCTTTAAGTCATAAGGCAGATTATGAGTAAAAAGTTCTTGAGTTTCAATGATATTTTTTGATGAAACAAGTATTATGCTAGTAGTTTTTTAGTATTAGGTTTTGTTGGGTCTCTTCTTATGTATTCAGGATTATTAGACGTTTAAGGGCGTAGCTCTTTAGAGGTTCTTTCTTTTGTAAGATTTTTTTTTTGTATATTAATATATTAGCTTTGCAAAAAAAAGACAAAATTAATATATATAAATTTAAAAAAAAAGCACGAAAAAAGGCCAGCCCGGGCCGAGGGCCTAACACGGACCTCATATTTTAGAGAAAGCCCGACCCGGTCCAACCCGATTTTTGAAAAAACCTGACCCAACCCGATTTTTAATTTAAAGCCTGAATAAAGTCCAATCTGAAGGGCTTTTTGTGCATCTCTAGTACAAGCCACCCACAAAGCACATAATTTCGAAAAGTAGCTTGTATTATTAATCAGATGATTAATAATAATACAATTAATTTCAATAAAATAATGTATTTCTAAACCGATACTGATACGTTGATCTCCAAATTTACATACTTAAGCATACATATCAATAAAATTTTACATCATAAAAATACTAAAATTTTTGAAACCATTTTCAAAATTATTTTCGAATATAAATTATCATCATGGTTATTTTTCATAAAAAAAATGAAAATTTAATGCATTGATATGTATTTTAGAAAAATAAAGATAACACGTGTCATTTAAGAACATATTATTTGAAAATGTAGCATTACACCTTACATTATGATAATATACATATTTTTGTGAGTTAGATATATTAATTTGGATCACCCAAGATTGCGTTTAGCCTATCGCCAAACTTGTAAGAAAATGAATCAATTTCTTAATATATACTCCTTCCTTCCATAATAAGTGGTGCTTTATAAAAAAATTTAAAATCAAACAATCTCAATTTAATTGATAAATTAAAAAAAATTATTAAATACAATAAATTTGAAAACAATATCAGTAAAAAATATATTTGGTTTGCTATCTGACTTAACTTTTAAACTTATAAAATTGTAAATTAATAATGTAAAATTTATGGTCAAAATTGTATGAATTTGATTTTCAAAATTTTTTGTATACCGCCACTTTAAGAATGATGGAGGGAGAACATATTTTAGTCGACTGTTGTGTTGTGATCGTGTAAGAAAATTAGCTGCTTTTAAATCAGTAGTTAGGGGTAAGCATCGGGTGGTTTGGGCGGTTTAGGACCGCCAAACCAACCAAACCATAAATTTCGGGTTTTTAATTTTTCAAACCATAACCAAATCATAAACCATAACATTTAAAAAAAACCAACCTAATTATAACGGTTTGGTTTGGTCGGTTTCGGTTTAAAACCATTATTAAATAATAAAAAAGGGGCAACAACATGTGTGAACCAATAGTAGCATAAAGTTTCATCAAAGCAGTTATAAAATAAATTACAAAATCTTCAAATATTTCCAAAGGATCATACATTAAATTCACCAAAGTCTTAGTTAAAAATAAAAAATCTAAAGCACCGGATATCAAATGTAGCTCTCTAATCTCTACTCTCTGGTGCTTTCTTCTTTCAGCTAGCTCTTTAGCCTGAAATAAAAACATAACAACCTAATTCAGTAATTTAAACATAAAAGCAAAATGCCCAGGGACATCGTTTCAAGTTGAAACTTTCAACATAAATACTTTTTATTTTATATAAGCATAAAATTAATATTAAAACTGTATATAAATATAATATATATATATATATATATAATATTTATATATTATTTAATCTTAATGGACGGGTTGGTTAAATCGGATGGAAAAATTAGTAAAACCAAAACCAATCCAAAATTTTCGGTTTTTAAAAATTTAAAACCATAACCAACCCAAATCGAAAAAAACCTAAACTTTCGGTTTGGTCGGGTTGGTTTGGTCGGTTTAACCGGTTTTCGGTAAACCGTGCTCACCCCTAGTTTGATGTTTGCCCAAATTAGGGCCAAAACTCTAGACTCAAAGTTCACTACTGTCAGTAGTGAACTTTGAGTCTAGAGCTTTGGCCCTAATTTGGGCAAACAGCAAACAATTCCAACCAACCATTTTAAATTTTTCGGTGTTCGAACATTAAAGAGGGTTTTTGGGATTGCTTAAAATAAGTTACTTTTGATTTAATGAGGATATTTTTAACTTAAAGGAGAAAGTAAAGTTGTTTACTTTAAGTTAAATGAAAGTGTTTGGGTAATTTTAATTAAAGTTAAATGGGGGTTTAATAATTTTGGCTTAAAGTGAAATCTGACTTAAAAAAATTTAAATTCATGATATTTAAATTTTACAAGAATTGTGAAAAAAAATAAAAAATAAAAAAATCCATAAGTCATAAGTCATAAGTCAAAAGTACCTAAATGGAACTTATGGCTTAAAGCAATTTTTTAACTTAAAGCCGGCTTAAAGCTCCCGTTGCCAAACACCTCAAAAACGACTTAAAACTAATTTTTGCTTTAAGCCCATGTACCCAAACGGGCTCAAAATCTAAAGAGCCAAAAACCTAGGAAATCCCTTAGAGCATCTCCAAGAGTCTCTTAGCTCACTGCTAAATATATTATAAACAATTAAGCTCTTAACAAGTTATTACATTGATTTGTGTGAACTCCAACAATGCTCTCTATTATGACCCTTTATTTTATATTTTATTCATATTTCAATTACACTTGGACAAACAATCAATAGATGAGAGAGAAGAACCACTATTTTACTAATAAAATATTAAGTTATGAGCTACTAGTAGCTCCTAAAATAGAGGAGAGAGAAGAAGCTCTTAACTTTTTAAAGAGCCTCTAAGAGTCTCTTGGAGATTGATTTTTATTCTCTCTCCTCATTTTTTGAGTTAAGAGCTACAATAGAGAGCCTCTTGGAGATGCTCTTATAGACTTATAGTATATAATAAATATGGAGTAGTGTTACGTATTTCGAATATTATTCAAAAGAAATTTTGAATGACATGTCATAACATGTGGCTGATTTTAATTTATGAATACATATGAATATATGCGGGATCCTATCTTATTATCGAAAAATTATGCAAGTGCCATATCAGTATTTGAAAAAAGTTGGGAATCGTTTCGAAATAACTAGCATTTTCCATAAATCCGAGTAATGATATTATTTGTTAGATTTATTTCGTTTGTAATAATAAATATATAATCCGGAATGTAGCGTACTAGTGTAGACAAAATGATGAGTAGTTGAGTATTAAGCGGCATTTTTCATGAGGCCTACGACGTTGACTGATTCAACTTGTTTATAAAATAATAATAATCTCACTGTTCCACCAAATTTACAATACGCTACCACTTGTTGTCGGACACGTTAACTATATATTTAATTAACTTGCCTGTCACAAAAATTTAAATTAACTTTACTTTCATCTATTTAGCAAAAAAAAAAACTTTACTTTCATCTCATTCGTTTCTTACATAGTGCGACAAATATATTAATCATAATGCATTCAAAAGTACATAATATCTTTCTCAGTATAACGGTAACCATTTAAATTATATTTTTAGAATATTAATGTTATATATAAAACACTACACATATACTTTGTATTTCTTCAGTAGAACACATAACTAAAAAAAAAAGTTCGAGCTTACACATCCCGTAAAAGAATCTCCAATGCTACACATATGTTAGTTAAAATTGATGATAAGACATAATTTTTAGATAATATGTATATTTTTTCTTCTCCAACCATATTTCCTGTTAGGTAAATTTTTAGATAATCATCTTGACATCCTCTGTATTTGGAGGACATCTATAATATATAGATAATATCTATAATTCATTATCTCCACTTATATTGTGACACATCATTGATCTAATTTACTTATATATATATATTATTATTATTAAAATAATAATAATAAAATACTATTTTTAAAATATAGCTATTTATTATACAGTAGCTAATAACATTGGAGTAAAACATCTTACAGTTCAACAAATTTTTAGATAATCATTATATATCTAATGATTTTAGCTATTACCGTTGAAGATGCTCTAAAGGAACACATGCAACACCTGAGGTAAAGTGCTATAAGACATAATTTAATTTAATAATTAAATTTAAAGTAACAGAAACTTATCAAAATTTAATATAATAGTTGATACAATAACTTTAAAAAATAATAAATGATTCCCGGTAGTTACAGCCAAAACAGAAGGAAATGGAAATGAAAAGAAAGTTAAATAAGTAGTAGACCTAGCAATTCAGATAATCGGATCCGTTTTGGATTGGATCAATTTCGAATCGGATTAACTTTCGGTTATGATATATTTTAACAGAATTTGGATCGGATCGGTTCTGATTCGGTTCGGATCTAATTCAGATTAAAATCGAATGAAATCCGGATTATTATCGGATGAAATTTGGTTCGGATCCTTTCAGATCATCTTTCATTCGTTATTTTAATTTAAAAAGTATCTTACTATTAAATATTATATTCCTAGTATGAAATTATGTACTTATTAAAAAAATGATTAAATAATTATGATATAAATGATATAAAATTATTTTAACTGTGCATCTTACTTATGAATGGATAAATATTGAATGAAATGTGTTGTAATGTATACAACCTATTCGTTATAAACCCTTAAAATTATAACAACTACTTAAAATCATAACAACTACTTATGAATGGACCAATTTTGAATCGGATCAACTTTCGGTTATGATATATTTTAATAGAATTCGGATCGGATCGGTTCTGATTCGGTTCGGATTTAATTCGGATTAAAATTGGATGAAATCCGGATTATGGCCGAATGAAATTTGGTTCGGATCCTTTCGGATCATCTTTCATTCGTTATTTTAATTTAAAAAGTATCTTACTATTAAATATTATATTCCTAGTATGAAATTATGTACTTATTAAAAAAATGATTAAATAATTATGATATATATGATATAAAATTATTTTAACTCTGCATCTTACTTATGAATGGATAAATATTGAATATTGAATGAAATGTGCAGTAATGTATACAACTTATTCGTTATAACCCCTTAAAATTATAACAACTACTTAATTGATCATTTTTAGAATTCGGATCTAAATTGGATCCAGTATTTAAAGTCATATTCGGTTCGGATAATTTTTTATTCGGTTTTGATCGGTTCCTGTTCGTAATCGGGTCTAGAATTTCGGATATTTTTTGGTTAAATTTTCGGTTCGGATCAAATTGGTTTTCGAATAATTACCGGATTTTCCAATTCGATTACAAAATCGGATTCCGTTCCATGAATTTCGATTCTATTTTCCGGATCTAGACCCATTTTGCCTGGTCTAGTTAAGAGTCTTCCAATCCCCAAAAAAGAAGATTGTGTTATCCAAACAAATCTTTAAAAGGATTAAAAAATATAGATAAATAAATAAATAAACGGAGGTCGTTTACTTTGATGACAAAATGCATCACTGTTGGATTCTCAACGCTGCAATGTCATCATTATTACATAACAGTGTTGTTATTACTTGGTGGCTTTTGTCTTAGAATTTAGAAAATTAAGCACTTTATGAACGCTCTGCTTCATCCATGGATATTGACTCAACAGATACTTGCTCCAACTGGCTCTTCGATTATGGGATAGTTGAAGATATCTCCACCGTTCCCTTTCCGCCACCCCCGACCATTGCTTTCAGCTGGCCGATCAATTCTTCCTCTGTTGCAAGGTCCGTGTGTAACTCATTTTTTACACATATAACTTTCTGCATGTATTATTCATGCTACTACATATGTGCATTGCAACCAGATTTTGCGATTTCTAGCATTTCTTTTTTATTTATTGCTTATGCCCAACTTTAGTGTCGTTATAAAATAGTGATCTTGTCCGCGGACCAAAAATAAAGGTGTTCTTCTCAGTAAAAGATTATTCTCAAAACAAAATATTACTCTGACCAAGATTTTAGTACCAAATAACAGTGTGAAGATTTTAGTACCAAATATATGTGACTTTTGTTTTTTTATTGTTCGTCCTAAAACCTTTAAGGTGTTAAAGTATGTCTGTGTATAGCGAGGTGATTCCACATATATTTACTGGGATTTGGGTGGATTTTATAGGCATTGCTTAGACAATTTGTGGTGAAAATGAATTACAAACTTTTTTGGCACTGGAGGAAAATTGTGAGTTATGTTTTTTTTTCCTTTTTGTTTAGCTTATGTCAAAAAATGAAATTTAAGCACTAGAGCATTCATTCATCAACCTAGACTTGCACCATCGCCCTCCTATTAGCAACAATGACGGGTATCTGCTTTGCAAAGCCTTGCAGATGAGAAATTGTGATTGCTGATCTTGCAATGTGTGAAATAGTTCTTATTAATTCATTAGGAATGTTTGGTGGTTTAGGAAGGCTTAATTGATTTATGTTGAGTTCGACATTTACAGATAAGATCTATTAGGTCAATGGTTACACCCTGAATCCTCCATGAGCCCTTAATTGAGGGATTTTTATAAGGACCATAGCCTTTGGCAGAAACTGATGTAATCTGGAACTAAATTTATTATGTGATATTTTTCAGTTGCAATTTAGGTTTGATGGATTAGCACCAGTAGTTCTTCTGCTAAGATAGATATGGAAATTAGGAACAAAGCCATATAGATTAGAAATATAGCAAGGTATAAAAGCAATAAATTGTGTTTTTTCATTATATATGCATATAAAAATAATAATTTATGCACACTATGCAGTGCAGTTTTTCAAGCAACTAACTCCTGGTACCATCTTTTGTCAGTGCTGACAATGACTGCTCGCCGGTGGACTTTGAAGGAGTTAAGGAAGCAGCTTCACGAAAGCGGTACAAATCTTGTTTCTTTTGCTAATAGCTGCTCGTCTGACTTCTCTACTAAATATTATAATTCATAAAAGAAAATTTTAAAAATAGTAATTATAACTATGCGGTCAAAGCACTTTGAAATGTATTCAGAAAAGTCAAGCGACAAATATTTGAAAACTGAGGGTGTATTAATTAATTTAAATCCAATATGTGATATTTGGCATTTGCTGATATGAATAACTATTTAATAGTAGTACGTATCTGCAATTGCAGCCAATTTGATGTATGCTTGTTGCTTGTCCCCAATATATACCTAAGCAATTAGCTAACCATTTTCTAAGATTAATTAGGACTCTGTTTCTGTTGTCACTGAAGAAATATCATTGTTTTCAATCATGTACTCGCAGGCAATCTGCTCTTATCTCTCCCTAGTCCTATATCTATCTATCCAGGAATGTATTTTGTTATACTTGATACTTACCAAAAGAAAATTATCTCTGTTATCAAACAACTAAAGCATAACACTTATAGCTGTCTACATTCAGGGTGAGGTCAGATTCTTCCAATGCTGCATCTGGCTCCAAGGCGTGTCGGGAGAAATTGCGAAGAGATAGACTGAACGAGAGGCATGATATTTATCCTCTTTTCTTATACGGTATGTCCCTTTTTTTTGGTCATAACTGATATATAGCATTATTTAAAGGTTCATGGAATTGAGTTCCATCCTGGAGCCTGGAAGGCCACCTAAAACTGACAAGACTGCTATCCTAAGCGATGCCATCCGGATGGTGACACAGCTACAAAATGAAGCCAGGAAGCTTAAAGAATCAAATGTGGAATTGCAAGAGAAGATCAAAGAATTAAAGGCATGTTTCTTATCACACTTTAAATTTCAAAAATATTCATATTCTTGTTTAGAGAAGTGAATTCTTGTAGCTTCTGCATCTCGCTTTTTACTTTTTTTATCAAGAATTCTTTTGTACTTTTTCATAATTTCAGGCTGAAAAGAATGAGCTTCGTGATGAGAAGCAGAGAATAAAAATGGATAAGGAGAAGCTGGAGCAGCATGTAAAATCCTTCAGTACGCAACCGGGCTTTTTGCCCCATCCCTCAACACTGGGGCCTGCTTTCTCTGCTCAAGGACAAGCTACTGAGAACAAGTTGATGCCTTTTGTTGGATACCCTGGTCTTGCTATGTGGCAATTCATGCCGCCTGCTGTAGTTGACACATCACAGGATCATGTGCTCCGTCCACCAGTTGCCTAAGTGGAATGCTTAATGAATGGTTTGATATCCCTCACTCGATGGATTGTTGTCCCCTCTTTTATGTTTTTGAACTTTATATGTTGGGTCTGAAATTGGTAAACCTTACTGTTTGAATAATTTAACATTTAGTGACTTGATGAGTGATTGCTTGTGGCATACAAATAAGATGTGAATTTGTTCTTTGTGTGACGAAGTATGTAGATAGGCAATGTGTTTTTATAATTTGTCATGCATGATCTCCTAATTTACGATGTCCAATAGACCATTACGATAGGAACATAATTAGTGTTAAGACAATAAATGTTCTGGAAAGTGTTTATGTGCACATAGGCTTGCTTCCTCATCGAATATCTAGATCTCCTGGGAAGTGTTTATGTGCACGTAGGTTACTTATCGAATATCTAGATTTAGAGAAAAACCCTCAGATTAGTTTTGTGATGGGGTCGGTTTTTTAGCTTTGAGTTAGTTTCAAACTGGCAACTCTTCTAGGAAAATTCCGTTGAAAAAAATATCAACCCCTAAAATTATGATTTGCAATGAGAAATAAGATAATTTGCATGTCCCTATGTCAGGCTCTATGAAGCATGTCAGATTGTATGAGGTTCAACTTATAAGATCAGAAAAGGACTGTGTATGCTGAACTTCATCTCCCCTCCAAAATTGGAGAGTCTGTAAGGAGAAAGGAAACTTTCATCAAAACTAGAAAACATTAATTGCCTTCACATCATTAATCTATAGCTACGAGCTTAAAGGTTAGCATTCAGATTCCAATTTGAAAATTTGACCCTGAAATAGTTGAAACAAATTCAAAAGTATATTTAACCTGCCAGACACAGTAAATTTAAATTTGTATTGGTGAGATGTGTAGCTGCCAGCAAATAGAAACTAATTATATCACATCCACTATAAGTAGAGAGAAAGAGAGAAAATTAATGGAAAATGTGGTAAAAAATACAAGTGATATTACAATCAGAAGAAGGATTGAAGTTGTAAATGCTTAAACAAACAATGGCACCAGCATGAGTATAGAAAACCCAATAGATGAAGTAGCCCTCACTTTAGCAGCTGAAAATGGTGGAGGTTCGTTAGACAGTGCGCGGGCTGAATCAAAGCTCAGTGGAGACCCACTTTGAGGAAAACTAGGCATTGATGTAGGAACCATGCTTGCTGGTTGTTGAGATGTTGGCGTTGTTTCTGTAGGCGACGGGAAGAAAGTTGCAGGGGAGGTTGATGGATCAGAAGGTTTAGTGGTAATGTCGGGTGATGAAGCAGGTAATGGGGCTGAAGCTGCAAGAGTTACAATCTCAATTTTCATACCTAAGCTGCAGTGTGCAGGTGCTCCACAAATGAAGTATCGGCTCCCAGGAAAAGTGAGAGAGATTGGCGTGGTGCCACTTGGATACACCTTAATTGGGTTACCATTCTGGCAGGCATCATAGTCCTCCTTTGTGACTTCAAGTACATTATGATTTGGTGTGTACTGAAAAACTGAAAGAACATAACTTGTTAATGAATTTTATTAGCTCACTAGATCAATTTTAGTAAGAGTATCATCTTCTTATTCAATTGGAAATGGTTATATTATATATACATACTTAGATTGTCTCCAACTGAAAACGCCTGGGATGATGACCATGCTTGTAGGTTGGTGGCTGTGTCCCATCCCCCAGTTGGACCTCCTACTGTGAAAGTAGTTGTAGCAATGACTGAATTGACGATCATGGCTGCTGCAGCCATGTACAATAGTGTTCTCGACATTGACATTGCTGATTAAGAAGTAGTGTTAACGATGGAAGTATGAGGGTGTCTAAGTCGAGAGAGAAAGAGGTGGTTTGTTCTGAGTATTAGTTTGAACAAAGCTGAACTATATATGTAGAGCCATAACAGAATAGAACAATACTTTTAAGTTAGTATATATGACTGGATTAGGTAAGCAGGTACTTTAGATTGCAGGCATTTTCTGTTGTCAGGTTGGAAAGCTAAAAGATTCAATATTTTGATATAGATATTGAAGCTGGAGTGGTTAATTACTCATGTGTTGGTTATAGGAGTGGAAAAATACTGAACTTCCCATAGAGGGTGGGTTGAACTAAACCAAATGACCATTAATAGGTTGGTTCCTCGACGTGCAGGTACCTTACATACAGCTCAACCCAACTAATACTAAGCTAATACCTCTTGTTTTCTGCCATTTTTTTAAAAAAAAAACCAAAAACGTCTTACTGCATACATTCCAAATGACTATTTCGTGAAAATGTAATATTAGTAAACATTTTAACATCAAATATTGAAAAAGTTCAATATACAACATAAAACAAGTGAAGAATCGGTGATTGTCATGGGTTCCCACGCTAAGTTTCTCCGCTGAATTGGACTCTTTTAATATGTAAACTTCTATTGAAGATTAAAAGCTATCCTTGAACTAGAACCAAACGAATTTATGTGTTCTGCAGAAAGAACCTCTTTATATATCAGAAGCTTTGTTTACACTCGTCAAGACCCTGCATAAGAATATGAATATACAGCCGTTTAGTTTGTATTTGTACAATGTGATTACTTGTAAGAGGTTCACAAACTTTCCTGTTGTGATGAATAAATACTCTTTATTTTTGAAATTTAAGTAGTATTTATACACTCATGTTTACTGAAATTCAAACCTTCCATAATATCACGAATAGGAGAGAAGAATGGAGTACATACATGATCCTGTAAAGGTAACACAGTAGACCAAAATATCTGTTGACTTGTGTGTTTAATTGCAGTATATATGTCATTACTCTCTGCAAAATTCCTCTCCCTTGTCCTCAGTTTAAACATAATATATTTCTTGCAATTTTTTTTTTTGCTAATTTAAATTTCTTGCATATTTGATTACTAACTATTTCTACTGTAATTTGGAACTGGACAACTGGTCTATGCCTGTGGTGGCTTCAACACTAGATTCACTACCCATTGAACATAACCGTCAATCAACCCAGCGATCTCCAAGCCTTTTAATTTAAGCGTGTGATTACTGATTATGATGTGCGCTTATCTGGCATATATGGCTGCCACCTTTATGTGCTAAGCTTTAGAAAACTGATTTTATGATTGAAAGTAAGGGCGACTTTATAGATGTAGCACTAGTCCAGGGAAGAATTGTTATGAATGCAAGTAAGTCAATTCTTCTTCTCCGCATTCTCTGATGGCAATTTCCATCAGTTTCCCACCTGTGGAGGGCAATACGTCGCAACATTGCCGTCTTGGTGCTACCAACTGGATAAGCCAAAAAAAAAACAGTGGTTAGTACCGCAACATAATAGTGTTGAGTAATTAAAGTTTTGAAATAAAAACCATAAATAAAAAGCTTAGAACAACAAAGATCAAGTTTCAGTAGCTTATTGTGCAGACGCTCGGATTAATAGGCTTTTCAGTTGAGTATGCAGATTAAGCAATTATTTTGGAGTAGTATCAATAAGAGATAGCATGTTAGATATAGTACAACTTACCATATAAGTTCCAACATAACACAAGGACATCATAAAAGCTTATTACAGTTTTATTGGTTCAATAGCCTTCGGCTTCCTACAAGAATGACGGTCGGCCTTAAAACTCAACTTTTTCGGTTACTACAATGAACTCATTACTTATAAGCTAATATGTGATGTAAATTTTGAAAAAGGGTACTCATGCACACCTTGGACAAGACTATAACACTCGACCTCATGTAAAATGTAAAAGGAGAGTTATGGAGCCCTGATTACTCAAGTGTACTACTTCTAATTTCTCATCTCTTAGCCGTCGTAAGAGAAGACATATTAGTATGACTGTAACCGTGAGAGTAATAAGTAATATCTTTTAGAATCCTAATTTCTAAAAAAAATAGTTAAATTTGAGTATCATATTTATGTAAATGTAGATCCCCATGTCTCTATGACTGGCGCATAACATTTGTTTATGTTTCGCAGGTATCAGTAGTTTGGGAGTTGTAGGGTCTTCCTTTTTACTATCCACATTTGAGACTGCTTGATCAATAGAATTCCAATAGACTAATATCATGTTAAGTTATCAGCTCTCTTATAAACTCATGTTATTTGGAGATGAGCTTAATATACACCTATACGTGTAATCAAAATGTGATACATGTAAAATAACTTAGTAGTTATACCTGTTTAAGGCCGGGATTATATTTTTGGGAGAAAACATTAATCTCTTCCAGTTTGTGGGGTGAACCAAGGTCTCGAGTGCAGTTATCAGGTCTCAGTTTCCTGTAAATACTCTGTATTCCATTACTGTTATCACTCTGCACTATACCCTTTTCAGAGAACACCCGATCCATGAAGAAAACAGCTGGTCTTCGACATCGATTTTCCTCATAGTCTCTTACATCAAGATTAAAATAATAGTTCAGATGATTTCCCTTCTTAAATGGCTTGAACGTCTTCTCTGCACGAAGCATGTAGGGTAAAGGTACATGCCTTCCATACACTTGAACTGCATAACCCCAAGACACCGACACTGTCCATGAAAACCATCTGTCATAACACACTGTTTGCTGCATGATCCTGTGGGGATCATAATTGGCAGCTTCATATAGATGTTTTAGTGCCTTTTTTGATGTCATGTTTGGAAATATTGGATCCATGATATCCAAATGATGGAGCGATAATAAGGGTGCTAATGGATGTGCAGCTAACAAGCCAAATATATCTCCCCTCATGTCCAACTAATCCATATTTCAAACACAATAACAAAAACCTTTATAAGATCGATGAAAAGTGATTACATTTGCAATTCGTTAGCTCGAAAAATAGATTAATTAGGAAAATGCTAGAGGTTCCAAAACATTTACCACTAAATGATGATGGGCAGGGGACTACACTATCATACACTACATCCATAAATGTTTTGGGATCTCTAGCATTACTCGATTAAATATACCTGATGAAAACCTGGCTCTTTTGTCAGAGATACTCCAAGCTCAGCTAGACAAGAAGAGATCCTACCATCGCTACCATAAAGATAAGGATATCTGTCCATACATGAATCAAAAGTTTTTGCTAATACTTTTGCTAGGGGATAGCTGATAGCGAATCCACCACCTCCATAAGCCATCTCGAAAGAGAAGAACTTGTTCTGTGTATAGCTCTCAGAATTACTCCCAATGTAGTACCATAAATTATGATCGTACTTGGACAGAACTTTAACCAAATTTTCAGGGAAAAACACGGTGTCATCGTCTCCAAACACAAACCACCTAACATTAGTATGATTAAGTGCAACTGTCTCTGACACAACGCGTGCCACGCGTATAGCTGATCGGAGTCCGCCTCTGTACGTGTACCTAAATTTAGTAGTGTCACCAGAAGTGCACATAGGAGGGAGGTAATCATCTCCGTCGTGTTGATCTGATGAATTAGTTGTGTTGGAATTGAGGAAGACACAGCCTCGCATTCTCTTTGGTTCCCACCAAAGCCGAACGTAATCTTTTCGCTGTGGCCATGAGATGTTATTGGATGCAATTCCGAAAACGATATGATCAAGAGTGGTTGGTGAAGAAATGTCCTGCAAAGAAACAGAGAAATGCAGGAGCTTGGAGTTTGGTACAAGGACTCCTGAAACAAGAAGATATATTATGTAAACAGAGGCTGAGATGAAGATCAGACTTTTAAGGCCTTTAGATTTGTGGGACTTGGGTGACTCCAGAAGAAACTGCATTTTCTTAAGGACAGAACTGAGCTAGAGAGATGTGAAGAAAACTAAACTTTAACAGAAAGAACTGGTACAAATATTTGGTAATAAAAAGATTGGTAGAGGACACCGCAACTCACGGCGTGGTCGATGTCTGAAAAACCATGTTGATATTTTTCACGAGTTAGATACATTTCATGATAGATTTGAAAAATCAACATTGTAATTTACAGTTTCTTAACGAAATTTATTTATGAGCTGACAAGTGTTCATGTTTGGACTTTGAAGTCTTAAGACATTTGATACGTACGATGACCATTCGGCATTCACAGCACAAGAGTCAAGGTTGGATCAAGGGATGTTAATGTCATTACTTGGGCACAAAACAGACCTTCAATCCTTTTTGGGCTTTTGCCTACTCTTTAGAAAAATACCTAATACATGTTCGTAACAAACAGTTTTGATTAAATTTTTATTAATTTATACTAAACTTAATATAATATATATATATATATATATTATGATAAAATTAGTTTTTGTGAGATAAGAAAAAATCGACTAAATTAAAAAGAGCCATCTGAAAAGTTTTAACACTCCTTGGTCGTTATTCATTACCGTCATATTTTTTTAATTAAACTGACTTCAACTTAAATGAAGATGAAGAGAAACGGACTACATCTAATAAATAAAGAGAAATTTTAAGGCAGCAATTAATAATTAATGAGGATTTTTTTTTTTGATCGCCAATGAGGATTTATTTACTCATTAAGAAAGTAGTAGAAAGTAATTAGGAGGATTTATGGAAGAATCTAACTCTGTGAATGGAGAGGGGTGCTTCAGGTTGGCCAACTGTGAGGCCAGCACCATGGGATTTGTCTGCTCATATGTTTAATTATTGTTCAACCCCCCACACAATAGTGTATTTAACACCTAACAGTAGTAATAACTAACACAATTGACATTGAGAAATGTTAGGTAAATAAACATAAATTCCAAAAAATTTGTCTAAAATAATGTGATAGTGTTAAGTTGTTAAAATGAAAAATTTTAATTGACGGGATTCGCATGTAGGATGGCCATAACCAATCCCAATTGGACTCGGCCCAAGGTACCATGAGACCGGCCCACATATAATCCGGATTGGGCCCAAGCCAACTTAAATGGCAACCCAGCCCCAAGGAGTGTAAGAGCACGGGAGACACGAGTCATGACTGTGGTCCTACATGACAGCGACAGATAAGGGAATCCTAGTATTGACACAATCATGTACCCATCAGACCACGTGCTGACACGCCCAGGACACACACCACCATAGATATCACCTGGACAGGTGGGAATTATCAGCGAGGGACAAGTGTCCCACCTACCTAGGATCCGACGCTCATGATTGCAGGTACCAACCCCTAAACCCTAATCCTTGGCCTATAAATAGACAAGGAGAAAAAGGTGTGGGGGTTACATTCTCTTTTACACACACTCATATACACACACCCTTCATAATTAGATACTCTAGTCCTCATCTTTTACTCTCCAAAGCCGTCACTTATTCTCACGCCGGAGGCGCCGCGGGGCTCAAACCCCCTCCGGTGTTGTTTTGCAGACGCCCAACCACCAGCTTCACCTCTCACCGGGCGTGGGAACGGCGGAGGAGGCACTAGATCGGGTCGTGGAGTTATCATTGGCGCTAGAAGGTGGGGTGGCTCTGTCCTTTGGTCTCGGTGCCACTGGACTCGACTTCACCAACAAGCTCTTGAAAAAAGAGTCCTAATCAAAACCGGTAAGATCTAAAACAACCTTAAAACCTTTACCAAAGATGTCACCTTTGCACATTTCTTTGCTGTGTGTATGTGTGTTCAACATTATTTAGCCCTGCTAGCTCAGATCTTGGTAAAGTTGCGATCTTTAGCTTCTAGACATAGCTGACATACAGATCTGTGCTCTTAGTCACCCGCTTATCTGTTTATACCTGCCTACCTGTGTTCATATTTGAATATTTAGTGCATACACAAACTGCTTTACTCGAAACTTAGCCCCGTTCTGTTATAATCGATATTTTGTGAAATACTTTGTTGGGAAACTTGAAATCATGTCGAGAGGGAGCAAATCTACTCAAAGAAACAATACCCGAGACCAAGACCCTAATCCTGTCCCGGACCTGCCCTTGGTTCCGGCAGAAACAGCTCCAGCTTTGGGAAGGGTAGGGATTGGTCCTGGGGATGCCCGAATTGACATTGAAGTCAACCAATACAAATATACAGATGTACCTCTGGCTGCGGCGCACATGCAAAATCTTACTCGGGACGAGTTGACGGATGCTATCCGGGCATATCGAGCAAACCGGATAGCACCACCTCCCGAACCGGAACAAGTTGAAAATTCACAAGGCTCCGAACACTCTCACCGATCCAGAAAATCAGTCTTTGACCGAATCGGCAACCAAGGAAAACAAACCGCCAACAAAGCCCAAAGTAAAAATCATGAAGCAGAAAAACTCAAAAAGCTGGCTGAACTCAAAGAAAAGATCAGGCAAGAGGAGGAAGCAAAGCTCGAACTCAAAATTCAGAAAAGGATCCAGGAGGAAGAGGACCGAGTATTGAGGCGGTCCGGATCCAAGAGAGCTATGAGAGAAATCAGTCCTGAACTTATCTCAGATGAAGAAGAACCTGAAGACAACCTCATGCAAATGATTCACGAGTTACAGAAAAAAGTAGGCCAAGACTCCGGACTCGAAATCGAAGGCACTCTGACGCCCTTCAGCCGTTCCTTGGAAGCTATTCCAAGACAGAAGAACTTGAAACACTACAATTTTGATTCATTCGACGGGCTAGGAGACCCGGAAGAACACATCAATTACTTCGAGCAGATTGCCCTGATCTACTACTATAATGATATCACCAAATGCAGATTCTTTGCATCAACCCTGAAGGGAGGGGCACAGAGATGGTTCATCCGCATCCCCTCTCGAAGCATTCACTCCTGGAAGCAGTTTCGAGAGTCTTTTCTGAAAAGATTCAGAGCAAACCGGACACACGAGTTACACATGTGCCATTTGGAAACCATTCGACAATATGATAATGAATCCCTTTCGGATTTCATGAAATGCTTTCAGGAGGCAATCAACAAAATCTCGCGTTTGGATGAGCGCGAAGCTCTCAGTATCTTTCGGAGGAACCTAGACCTCGACCAAAATGAAAGATATGTCTATGAACTAATCAACAAAGAGCCCGAGAGCTTGGCTGCAGCGTACTCCATGGCCGCTCGATTCATCAAAGAAAGTGATGTTCTCCAGGCAATGAGGATGACTCGTCAAGGGAATGCTTTATCCCGGATTACTCAAGATGACCGCTCTCGAGGAGGGTACCAGTCCGAAAAAAGGTTCAAACCGAACAGACAGACTAACTACATTCAAATTTCCCAACTCCCAGCCTCGAAAAAAGCTTCTGAACCGGTAACAATGACAACCAAATCGGACTCAAAACCTCAGAAACCACCCAAACCTGATCCAAAGCCTGAACCTCAGTGGATTCCACTCAGCCGAACTCGCTCTGATATACTGAAAGAGGTTCGGGATAAGCCATACTTCTACCCACCTAAACCAATGATCATTGCCCCGGAAAATCGACCTACTCACAAACAATGCGACTACCACGGCACTCACGGTCATACCACAGAAAACTGCCTATCTCTCAAATACTTCATTGAAGATCAAATCAAAAAAGGAAACATGGGCCAATATATAGCTCGGAAAACCATGGAAAAAGGGGAGGGATCCGGAACAGGAAAGAAGCATGTTGTCAATGTGGTGATGGGGGGTTCCAATTCTCCTCCCCCTAGTCCGGACTCAGGTGATGAAGTAATGATGATCCAATCTTTCCCCGAGCAAGTAATAACTTTCAGCAACGCCGATTTTGAAGGAATTGATCCAAACCATAATGAGGCCTTGGTGGTTAGCTTAGATATCGCAGAAAATGAAGTCAAGAGAATTCTGGTCGATAACGGATCCTCAGTCAACATCATCTTCAAACATACATTTGACAGAATGCAACTGGGCAGTGTAAGAATGAATGAATGTAGAGAAGACCCACTCTTCGGATTCGGGAACAATTTAGTCCCGATCCAAGGAACTTTATATTTACCTGTCCAGTTCGGAACCTACCCAAAGCAAGTCACTCACATAGTAAAATTTTACGTGATCAACACCCCATCCTCGTACAACATGATACTTGGCCGTCCAGCATTAACCAAGCTTCGGGCGATAACCTCTACCCCACATTTGAAGTTTAAGTTCCCTACACCATCCGGAATTGGGGAAGTCAAAGGTGATTCGGAGACTGCCGGACGATGCTACGACCAAGCTTTGATCATGGCTGAAACCGATTCGGAAAATAAAAGAAAAACAACCTTGTATCAAAAGAACTTGAGCCGCAAGAAGCATAGAGCCTATTTCAAGAAGGAACCCGGACACGAGGTCTAGAATATTGAAAGTATCGAAGCTCAAACCAAGGAAGAACTGATTTCCAAAGCCCGAAGCTATTTAGAGTCCAATACCCAAGCCCGGGTTCAGTAGTTCATTTCAAAAAAAGACCTCGGAAAGGTAGAACCCGCAGTTGAAACTGAGATGATTGAGCTAGAGGAAGGTATCCCGGACAAAAGAATAAAGATAGGATCCGGACTGGATCCGACATTCAGGCAGAAACTTATACAGCTGCTCAGAGATTACGCGGACGTTTTTGCTTGGAGCCCGGAGGACATGCCTGGACTCAAAGAATCTATAGCCATGCACAGCCTTGATGTTAATCCTGACAAAAGACCAGTAAAACAAAAAAGGAGGAACCTCGCTCCGGACAGACGAAAGGCAATCGATGAAGAGGTTGAAAAGCTTCTCAAAGCAGGAGTAATTTGTGAGATAAAATATCCAGAATGGCTGGCCAATGTCGTCTTGGTCAAGAAACCTAATGGGAAGTGGAGAATGTGTGTGGACTACACAGACCTCAATGCGGCATGTCCTAAGGATCCCTATCCTCTCCCAAGCATTGATCAACTCATTGATGCCACCGCTGGTCATATGATGTTCAGTTTCATGGACGCATTCTCTGGCTACAACCAGATCAAAATGAATCCGGCGGACATTGCAAAAACCGCCTTCATAACTCATAGAGCTGTCTATTCGTACAGATACATGCCTTTCGGATTGATGAACGCTGGATCAATCTACCAGAGAGCAATGGTTGAAGTGTTTAAAGATCAGTTTGGCCGGAACCTGGAGTCTTATGTAGATGATATGATAGCTAAGTCAAAAACAGTGGAGGAGCATATCCTGGATTTACAAGAATGTTTTGATAATCTGAGGAAACACGAGATGAAGCTGAATCCAGAAAAGTGCACCTTCGGAGTGGGAGCAGGGAAATTCCTAGGATTCATGATTAGTCATAGAGGGATTGAAGCAAATCCGGAAAAGATCAAAGCGATAATAGAAATGGAACCACCCCAGACTCAGAAGGAGATACAAAAACTGGCTGGCTCACTAGCTACTCTGAGGAGATTCATCCGCAAGTTAGCCGAACGATGTTTACCATTCTTCGAGTTGCTAAGGGGGCAAAAAATAAAAAAGAGATAAACTGGAACCTGGATTGCCAGAGGTCTTTCGACTCTATAAAGGAATTCCTGTCATCCCCACCAATCCTATCAAAAGCTGAGCCCGGGGAAGCGCTGTCCCTTTACCTGGCCGCAAGTCCGTCGGCTGTGGGGGCAGCACTGATCCGGGAGCATGATGGCTAGTAAAAACCGGTCTACTATGTCAGCCAGGTGCTAAAAGATGCTGAAACCAGATATCCCAACTTGGAAAAATTTGCTTTTCCCCTGGTAACTGCCTCCAGGAAGCTAAGGCATTATTTTCAAGGGAGAGAAATTAAAGTTATTACTGACCAGCCCTTGAGAAGAATAATTCACAAGCCAGATGTATCTGGTAGACTCGTTAATTGGGCTATGGAGCTCAGCCAGTTCCAACTCACATTTATACCCCGAACAGCAATAAAGGCTCAGGTGTTGGCCGATTTCGTCGTGGAATGCTCTTTTCCCGAACCCCGATCCGATCCTATGGTCGTAGATACGGGGATAGAAGGTGAATCTGATCTGGAAGTTTGGTCTTTATATGTTGATGGATCTGCAACAAGCGAAAGAGCCGGAGCGGGCTTAGTTCTAAAAAGTCCCCACGGTTTCTAAATACAGCAAGCCATAACTTTCAAGTTTTTGGCTACCAACAACCAAGCAAAATATGAGGCGCTTTTGGCCGGACTCCGATTGGCCAGATCCTTGAAAGTCCAGAACCTGAATGTTTACAGTGATTCTCAAATTGTAGTCAAGCAAACGAAAGGAGAATACATTGCTAATGATCCAAGGCTAGCTCAATACCAAGTTTTGGTAAAAAGTTACTTAACTACAATCCCAAAATTTGAGATGATGCAGATTAATAGAGAAGAAAATACGGAAGCCGATTCATTATCCAAGCTAGTCCGGAATGATGCCGAACTGGACAGCTCGGTCTACTTTGAAGAAATAGAGAAGCCTACCATTGAAAATGGTGAGTTAATGGAGATAGATAATCAGCCCAACTGGATGACTCCTATAATTTTATATCTGGAAAAAGGAGAGTTGCCGGAAGATAAGAACAAAGCCCAGAGACTCAAGGCCAAGGCCGCCAAATTCTTCGTTGAGGAAGGACAACTTTATCGTAGAACATTCTCTAGTCCGGTCTTGAAATGTGTGGGACCTGCCGAAGCGGAATAATGTTTGCAAGAAGTTCATGAAGGGATTTGCGGGGATCACCTATCTGCAAAGGCTTTAGCTTACAAGATAATAAGGCAGGGCTATTATTTGCCAACGATTCACAATGATGCGGTGGAGTTTGTCAGAAAATGCAAGAATTGTCAGATATTCAGCAATGTGCAAAGGCAGAGCCCGGTTCTACCCTCTTCGGTCCTCTCTCCTATACCATTTGCAGTTTGGGGAATCGACATTATGGGTCCTTTTCCCCGGGCTAAAGGGGATTTGAGATACTTGTTGGTGGCAATTGATTACATGACAAAGTGGGCAGAAGCCAAATCTATGAGAACCATAAATCAACAAGATTGTATCCGATTCATGGATAACATACTGATGAGATTTAGGCTTTGTAACACCCCTAGATCCGGGGTCAGGGAATCTGGTGGTTACGGTCTTACATCCATTCATAATACTTGACTTGAGTCCACAATAAATAAATCACAGGCTGTGACCCCACAATAATATCCACTCACACACACAATAGTTATAGTCCCAGAGATGAAATTGAAATAAGTCCATAATATCAGAGTTTACGAATAAAAGTTATTACAAGCCAAATGATATGTTTAAAGGTTTTGCCGTTGATTAACGTTAATGTTACATATAATTAGACTGATAAACAAAAGCTGCCTATCTATGCTACCTCAGCAATGGCAGCAAGGACATCAGCGGGTAGTCCTCGAACGGCGGTAACCTGCTTGCGCCGAGTGCGCCTGACGCGGGCCATCTGTCCTAGCTGTTGTTGTGACATAATATGAACAAAGCAAGGGTGAGCGAAAGCCCACCAACAATAATATAACTGAGCAGTGATACATATATACAACAGTTCAAAATATCCTTTGAAATCATATACCATGCATTAATGAAGTTATTGCCAGTATAATATAAAGGATGAAGTTACCAGGTAACTCAAAGTATTTGTTTGTAGAAATATCTGCTACATCAAAAGTAAGCGAGATATTTTCATTGTCATTAAAAAGAGGAACTTGCATGAAAAGATTGCAATTCCAGTTATGAACACTTTTCCAGCTCTGCCAACAGTAATCATGTTGCAGGAAATAAATAAGTTTGGATGATGAACCAATGATGGAGTATTCACCGCGCCCGCTGTTCCAACCTTGATGATCAGTCGAGATCGTACAGCTCAAATTAGATTTACTACCGGTAGAAGGAAGAACTGACGGCTTTACTTGTATACCGCCTTACTAGCTCTCCGCGGCCAACGGTTGGGCCAAATGGGATGGACCGGCGCTACTCGGCCTCTTACACGACTCCTAGTTCAAATAGAATTCATGATTCTGAATGTAACGTTCGTCCCCCTTTCCCCAAGTATAATACTTGTTGATAAGACTCCACAAAGTAGTCGTATCTAGTTGGAAAGGAAAATTCACCAATAACTTCCAAGCTATTGCTTGGTAACGAATATCAACTTGTTCCAACAATCTTACCCCTCGAAAGATGAGAAGGTAACCAACGACTTAATAAGTCAATAGCACCCGAGTTGCGAGTGAAGAGAATACTTTATGACCGGGAAGTCGACAAGATAAATAACATTTTCCAAGTAAGGTTCCCTTATTATTAGGGAGATAGACTCAAAGAAGAATGATGTCTGAGAACCTTTCTTGATATATGCTTAATAATAATATGACTCCGAAATATTTTCTGTAATAATCGAAGAAGATAAACCTTATCGAGGTTATTCTAAGTATGGAATAAATATTCAGAAAATATTTATTGAATTAAAATATTTTACAGAATATTTAGGAATATAAAAGAATACCTTTAATCAGAGTATTTCTCAAATAATCCTTGAAGAAATATCGAGAGAATATTTATTGCATAATTAAATATTCAAATGAATATTCAAAATAATATTCATTAATTAATAAGACCTGAAAGGAATATTTAAAATATTTAAAATAATATTCGATGATTAAATAGAACCCTGGATGAATATTCAAAATAATATTCATAATTAATTAGGAATTTAAATGAATATTGAAAAAGTAATATTCATTTAATGAATAATATTCTAAATGAATATCAAGTAATATTCATTTAGTAATCCGAGCTTTAAAGGAATATTCGAGATAAGACTCGATAAATAAATCAAGCTTCAGATGAACATTAAAATAATATTCATCAGGTAATTACTATCTTAAATGAATATTCAAAAGTAATATTCATTTAATGAATAATATTTAAAATGAATATCCAAATAATATTCGTTTAGTAGTCCAACCTTTAGAAGAATATTCGAAATAATAATCGATAAATAATTCGACTCTGAATGAATATTAAAAAAAAATATTATTCGTCGAATAGTTACGTTCAAATAATTATTTGAAGTAGGGATCGTTAAATAAATAATCTCGAACGAATATTCAAATAATATTCGTCGCCCGAATAATGGAAAATATTTACTTAGATATTTTCTTTCGAGGTAATCTCGATACGTCAAGAAATATTGACTCCCGGTCTATATTTGATTAATAAGATGGATACGCCCTTCTATGAGGGTCTTACAATAGCCGGCTTATAATTGATACGTTAGCTATCTAATTTATAAGCCAATAAACAATCAGGGAGCAAGCATAACGATATAACTTGAAAGTAGGCATGCATGCTATGGCATATGTATAACAGAAAACATATATATATATATATATATATATATATATATATATATATATATATTCAATCACAACAACAGCCTAAAAGATGGGAATTGAAACTTGCCTGGTAGTCGAGTACGATAAGGGGTAGTGGTAGCGGGTCCCGGGTCAGCTTGGTGATCTATAAATAGCCAAGGCATTCGGGATTAATCACTTAACATCTTAAAAGTTAAGTTATACTTAAATCGAAACACGTTCTCAAGTTATCTCGTTATACCCCTTTTAGTGGATTCCTTTTTATCATTGATCCGACCCGACATTCGTTCGTTAATACGACATGTCACTGTACTTATACTTGGGACATACTTAATTCATACAAGTTCTAAGGTCGATCATTACGAACCAGTATTATACTCCGAGTTTTATCGCCCGTTTTCTAAGTGTTTTACCGAAGTTATAATAGAGTCGTCTTTTAGGGGTTCGTTCGCGTTTAACCTCGACTCGAATATTTTTAATAAATCGAAAAACGATCCTTTTGACATACGGTTTTCTTTCACACCTTCCTTTTTACCTCTAGTATTTATTTACCAAGATTTGTCATGACTTTACATATTTTACGATGGTTCAATTTCAGTTACGAATTCTCGGTTACGGTTTCGAAATACTTTTAGTAAACCGGCCGTAACTCCTAAACCGTAAGTCCGTTTCATACGTTCCTTATACCAAAACGAAGCTTGGAACATTATCTATCCTATCATGGCAGATTGCAAAGCTAGGCAGTGAGTTACATCTACTGTCCAAGTTGTTTTTCTTAAGGTTAACGAAATTTCGGCATTACGACGGCTATATATCGAACGTTCCAAAAATTATAACAATCCAACCAAGCCACACCGGGCATCCACACAACTTATCACATGATTATGAACATCATCAAGTCCAGATCATACCAGTTTACCACAATAATTAACATGCTTTCTTGCTCAACTAAATCACTTACTAATTATGCTTATAATCATGCTAACATCATAACCAAGCTTAGCTCATCAAAAACATCCATAAACTTAAAGTTGATCTAGGGTTTCAAGAGTGTTATACCTTCTTGAGAGTATGTACTAGCCTTACAAAGCTTGTTATAGTCCTTGGATAGCCTTAGGGTAGCTAAGATCAACCATGAAAACAAGAAAAATCAAAGATTAGTTCATGAAACACTATTCATCCTCCTCTTTCATGATTTTTTTGAAAATGGAAACAAAGGAGTTTGGACTTGAATTTTTAGGAGATTGCTTTTATGAAATATAGGACTCACCATAAAAATTTGATGATCAAACAAGGAGTGGAAGCTTGGTTTGGAAATCTAAAAATTCCAAAAATTCGAAGTCTTGTTTCTTGAGGGGAAAAACAGGGTGATTTTCTTGAATTTATTTACCTATCCAAACGATCTTCAAAAATTATGAAATTTTGAACGAATACTCTACATATATTGAGGAAGCTATGGTTAAAATTTGGTGATCTATGAATGGGTAGAAGTGGAGATATGAATTTTTCTTTGAGGAGTGTTCTTGCTTGGCAGTTTTGAAGAATGGAGAGAATGGAGTTGTTTTGCTTGGTTGAATTTCAATAATGCATAAAGTGATGTAAGTTGGATAATATCTCATCCTAAAGCTACTTTAATAAAGGTGTGATGCAATGCATGATGTCATTTGGGGCATGTGTCAAGAGGTGTGTTAAAGAAGTTAACACTTGGTTGATCTTTGGATGGAATTCATGCTAAGTATTAGTTCCAATCTCTAAGTGTGCTAGTTACTTGAGTCACCACTTGGTTGCTAGATATTTATCACTTGGAAATGCATGCATCTTGCTTTCTGCTTGCCCCTTTTGTCCGTTTATTTCTCAATTCATTGATCGTTCGTAGGAATAACTCATTCGTTTCTAGTTAGGGTTTTACCGAAACCTTCTTAATATCAATACTATCGTTCTCCATCTTTCTTAATACTTCTCGAATTTAAATTCCTTAAATTCCTTTAATGAATCCTTAAGTCTTGCAGTGTCCAGGGAAAACTCGGAGAAAATAAAAGTGATATTTTTCAGAATCCGATAACCTTTACATACACTTATTTTCCCCTTGGATCCTTAATACGAACTCAGAAATCCGTTCCGGGTTCTTCTATATAGCGTCGTCTAATAATATTCCAAAATTCCACCAAAAACATTAGTCACTCTTTATTCCATCTTTATTCCTTATATTTATAAAATTTCCTTGTTCTCTTTCGGACGTTCCTTCTCTTCTCAACGCTTAATAAAAAGTTTTAATTCTACCGAAAATTTGGGTTCTTACAGTCTCCCCTCCTTAAAAGGATTCCGTCCCGGAATCAGGTAGAAGACAATTGAGTACTTGTTGGTTATTTCACTTTCCAGTTTCCCAGTCAATCCTTAATCAATCCCAATCCTTTTTCAGCACATCTTACTAGTGTTACAATACATCCTTTTTTTTCCTTTTTTATTAATCTCTGCTACTTTTCGTATAACACACTATTCGGGTTATGCTCTTACCCAGTCATATACTATTTTCCTTATTGGTATCTGCGGTGACTTCGGTATCACTATCGCGTTGCGAATTCGGAGATAACCTCACTCGTAATTATGCATTTCCTGATCGCTTTAATCTTCGTAATCTCGATCAATATAGAGAAGTGGAAAGATTTATTGAGAGATCACTATGAGCAATTGAACATTTGTTATATTGCATAGCTAGTACAGAAGGGGGCCAGCCTTTAGTACTTGACAAGCAATTAAACAAGTTATGGTATTCCACTTAGACTTCTATCTCATGGACAGATAGTCACGTAGCAGTACCTCCCCTCCTTAAAGGGTTGTTCTTCTCAATTCATAAAGAAGATGAATAAAAGAGAAGAAAACAAAAGAATTCTAAAGGATTATAGAAAGTTTTCATGATTGTAAAATATCATACTCAGAATTTACCTCTGAACTATAGAGGTTCATTAAGGAAGAAATTAATCATAATTATATCCAATACTATTTGATCGCAATCTCACGTGTCAACATATCTTGCTGCTTTGTCCACTATTCTATGGACCTATACTCTGGTTCAACCTTAGCAACACTCACTTCAGAAAATTCCTTCAACCTTTCAGGTTAAATCTTAGTTTCTCGCTTGACACCATCGTTACTGACATTCCATGTCACGCTACTAGTTTTTTTTTCCTATAATATTAACACTATCAGGTTGTCATCCCGAGAATTCCTCAGAAAACCCATTTATTATTCCATTCATAACATTCCTTGCTTCACATTCCATAGTTGCTTTCCCAGTCTTTTCTTTATCAATCACATCCTTCTTATTATCTGATTCTTATTTACTTCTGTTATTTACTTCCACCTTCATCTCTTTATTGAGACATCTTTTGCACTTGGCACCTCCTTATTGGTATCCCGTCACATTTACTCTATAATCATCACATTATTTCAAATTTAAAACCTCCGAAATGAATCTGGCCGATTTCTTTAGCTTAGATCCAATATAATCTACTTCTGTCAACTTGTTTCTCATCTTATTCTTTTCTACCCGCGGTTTTTCACAGGTTGTCTTTCGTAAGTCAGACCAGGTCGTACACCTACCTGCTCGCACTCTTATCATCTGTTGAGCATCTGCATTTTACTGGTGTAGCTTTGCCACATGAAACACGTTACCACCATGCTATACGCTTTGGGGGTAAAACTGGCTCGAATGCCACCTTCCGAACACTTTTAAACTCTCAGGTGGCCTAATAAGTCTCGGGCTCAACTGCCCTTCTCTCTAAGTCTCATTAATTCTTTCCACGGGAATACATTTAGCATCATGAATCATCAACCTCATATTCTCTATCTTGTTTGCGCAGAAGTACACTAGCACAAACTTGCTTGTCATTCATCAACATGCCATTTAGCTTATCAATAGCAGCACTTTCTTTATCTTTACGTTGTCATCTACTTTCTTAGAAGAATCACCATCGATTGTTGCTTACGTAGTGCCTTAATAGCTAACCATACGGGTTTCAATCCTTTAGGGAGACAAAGTAATCACTATTCCTTATCCATAAGGAACACTTCCTGAACTTGATGTAGATATTACATGAAGTAGATAAAATTGCAGAAGAGTTTCAAGCATCGCAGCTATGTCAGGTTCATGAAACTATCACTCATGCAGCTTCCATAAAAGACTGGAAACTTAACGGTTTACTTTGTCAATTTTGTATCATGGTCCTGGTTTGCCTCAAAACGGGACCTTCTAAGGTACGTAATATGCTTAAGACTCCATCAGGAATCGAATCTTTACTTAAACTATTATTACCATCAATTCTTGCACAGTCATCAGAAGGAATGTAAATTCCTCCATTCTGATATGACCTTCAATGTCCTTCCAGATATCATTCTGTTTCTTCGGTATGAACATTTGTAATTATTCCTTTATACTTAGACTGTCGGCCACCTCATTGGCCTTTCCTGATAATAATAATTTCTGGTAATCCTTGTTCTCTGGATACATTTCAATTCAAATTTTTTTTTTCTACCTCATTCTCATCATTGTTGGGTGAAAGCATTCTCCCTTAAGCTCTACTGAAGGAGAAAAATATATCTATCAGTCTTTTTCCATAAGTCATTGCTTCCACCTACCCGTGGGAACTTTATCACGTTTATTCCCAATCCTACTTAGGATACTTCTTTTCTTAGTTCCTTCCTTATCTTAGGATAATCTCAACCTTTATAGGTTCAATCCATACTCCCTCAGGGTTTCATACATGCATCATCTGGTATATTGTTATTGTGTCTTACATTCTCTTCCAAACTTCTAGTTGGAAACTCAGAATATTAGCTTTTCCTTGTAAGGTTTCTTAGGTCGTCCTCATCATTCCTCCTGTATTTTCTAGGTACAGGGTATATCAAAACGTCATTGATCAATACTCTAATAATTCTATCTCTGTTCTTTCCAGAACTCTTTTTAATAATCTTTACAGGTCATTGTTGCCTTAGCAAATCCAACTCATATCATCTGAATTCACAATGTCTTTATTAGGGTTAGTGCCATCCCTTGTGCATTCCCCAGGGTTTGCCTTACTTTATGGATATCCTATCCTTAATTCAACTGCCAAGGAATTCTTGCATCTTATACTTGGCAATCAAATCATGTATCCTTAATAAGGGTCTCTTTCCAATCATTCTCATTTGATAATCGATCGGTTGCTTAATGCTAACCTCTTCTTTCAGATAGTTGTCAGCCTATTTGACCTTCTAAAAGACAACGTATGTCTATCTGCTCTCTTACAGAACTTGGTACTGGTAGCAAGGATGTTTTGGAAGATATTGGTCGAGTCGAGTTCAACGTGAATCTCTTAGTACTTATCGTTCTTCTCAAAGGTAATTGCCTTAGATGAAATTTCTACAGCATACTGATCCATATCTGACCATTTCTATACTCTCTTCATAAACCTTCGTTGTTTACTTTCCTTAGTCATAATATATTCATGGTATTCATGATACCCTAACATCATACATCTCAAGTCATTATACTTCCATTTTTTTTTTCGTAATCTTGGACGATCATATACACATGAATCACTTTAGTACGGGTGACCCCATTCCAAAAGTCTAGTAAATTCCCAATCCAAACATGGGTTGCAAAGGGTTCAGTAGAAGATTCCTACAATCTCATTAATATTTCCGTCATATCAGAAGCCCTTGCAGTCGGTGCTTACTTAGAAGCAACCCTGCTTTGTCCTTTCATTGCTGGTCTAGTCACTTGATAGTCCTTTGTGACTTGGCCTCAACTGGCCACACATAAATAAAAATATATGATTTTAGGGGTTGGCTAATAGCATTACTTTTCTAGCAATTGATGGCATAGTGCCTTCTTCTTTGATACCTTTCTACCTTTCCAAAACTTTACTTCATATAAGTCTTAATCGGCTACTCAGCGCCGTCTCCAGTAACCTTTCCTCTATTTTTATCTTTTCAACTATTCTTATCACTCACACGTGCCACGCAAGCTTACCATTCCTGGCATAACAGCCTTTTCACTTAAGTCAATCCCGGAGTTTCTCAGTCCGGCTGGTTTCTTACTTACATTTCCTGTTTTCGTCCAATCTCACTTCATCATTGTATTTCTACAATCAATCGCGATAACCAGGGTCTGTCCACCAACCCATATAGCGGTTACTTTACCCAATTCACGGGGTTTGCCCCAGTTTCTACTCTCTTCCATGATGTTCTGTGATAATCAGAAAGACAAGGTTTGCCAAAATTCGTTGAAATTCTTCCCAGAATTAGGGAAATTTTGGTCAATCTATCCATCGACTGGTAACACTAAGGAGACCAGTTTCGAAACCTGAAGAATAGTTCTATGAACCTCCTAGTAGGTAGAACCGTAAGCATTCATAATTAACGAAATAATCGTCATCGGGTTGGAAATTTAACCCCTGGAGAGGAACCAATTATATATATCCCTTAGAAGGGAATCAACAGTTTTAAACTGAAACTTGTCGCAACGTCCTGATGCCTATACGTCCTGATACCCATACGTCCTGATATTCAATATTACCAAATGTCAGTCTACCTGACTACTAGTCTCAGAAGAAACATTACCGTCGGAGTTGGTTGTCCCACAAAATTGGCACTACTAAGGCCATCCGATCTGGTGGACCGTGCTGTTCGAATGCATTCGCAAGTACTTTGTCGTGCTGCGCAAGCATACATCATAATCCTTTATGCGAAGCGTCGTTGGAAGCACAAAGTCTCCTTTTTCCATTAAGCAATGCCAACTCTTGGTCATTACCAATTTCCTCTTTTAGCTCCAGGAAGATTTTCTCACATTTTTCTCTTTAACTGCTGATCGTATTACTGGATCCATTATAATTCCGCGTCGGAGTAAACTTAAGGTAACTACTATAATCCATTCAAAGAAAGAAAGAATTTAATATTCCTCTGAGTCACATGCATCTAACGTTTCTGGTTCATCATTTCACTGAGTTAAATTAACCCTATACTTAGTCTCTGACAATAGTCTCATTACGAGTTCATCTTGACTCACTGGTCTTATCTTCCGGTAGGTTCTGAGATCATTGTCTTGCTTACTACTTCCTTATATAACTTTATCCAATCATGCTGTCACTTCCCAATGTTTTCACTTTCTAACTGATTCATTCATAAAATGGACATTTTCCTGAATAAAACAACTTCATCAACCTCAATTTGGTTCCATAAATTACAACCTATGACATCTGCCTTCTCATGGCGAATTATTACTGACAATATTCATACTTATTCTTTTATCAAATGATATGGCACTTACTACCTTCTCAACTATTCCTAGGGACTCTGCTCCTCGCCTTATAGCGAGGCCTTTGATAATCATACATCCTTCTAGCACTCTTTTCGTTAGTATGAAAGTCTCTAATGATTCTCATCTATTCCCGTATAAGATCTCAAGTAATTCTTCCAATCCGTCTTACTTGCTGGTACTACCTCCAGTAGTCCAGCCACGAATCCAACATGAATCTTCAGTTCTCTTGCTAATAGCTTAGTTCTTTATGCCCACTTTTCTAAGCTCTATACCTTAATCATCTCAGTCTTTCTGGCTACAGCCCTCATTCCTCGAGGGTAAGCTCCTTATCCTAACAAGATTTTCCTTATCTGCTGGAACCTCTTCCGGGTCTCCAGTAGGGTACTCTATTGAATTTACCCGCTGATCTTCAGCATATAATAAAGCATCATCGCGCTGCTGCTCGTATGCCTCAAGGTCTGTTGCCTTACTTGTCGATGCGATATCGAGCTAAGTTACTATCATGATACTTAAGAGTTCCCATAAAGGTTTTATACGTCATCACTACCTTAAGTAGTCCGACTATGAACTTGGCAAGAGTTCTTATTATCTTAGTGAATTTATTGTTTTAACGTCGCCTCATCTCTGGGGTTTATAACGTACGCTCTGATACCACTTCTGTAACACCCCTAGATCCGGGGTCAGGGAATCTGGTGGTTACGGTCTTACATCCATTCATAATACTTGACTTGAGTCCACAATAAATAAATCACAGGCTGTGACCCCACAATAATATCCACTCACACACACAATAGTTATAGTCCCAGAGATGAAATTGAAATAAGTCCATAATATCAGAGTTTACGAATAAAAGTTATTACAAGCCAAATGATATGTTTAAAGGTTTTGCCGTTGATTAACGTTAATGTTACATATAATTAGACTGATAAACAAAAGCTGCCTATCTATGCTACCTCAGCAATGGCAGCAAGGACATCAGCGGGTAGTCCTCGAACGGCGGTAACCTGCTTGCGCCGAGTGCGCCTGACGCGGGCCATCTGTCCTAGCTGTTGTTGTGACATAATATGAACAAAGCAAGGCTGAGCGAAAGCCCACCAACAATAATATAACTGAGCAGTGATACATATATACAACAGTTCAAAATATCCTTTGAAATCATATACCATGCATTAATGAAGTTATTGCCAGTATAATATAAAGGATGAAGTTACCAGGTAACTCAAAGTATTTGTTTGTAGAAATATCTGCTACATCAAAAGTAAGCGAGATATTTTCATTGTCATTAAAAAGAGGGACTTGCATGAAAAGATTGCAATTCCAGTTATGAACACTTTTCCAGCTCTGCCAACAGTAATCATGTTGCAGGAAATAAATAAGTTTGGATGATGAACCAATGATGGAGTATTCACCGCGCCCGCTGTTCCAACCTTGATGATCAGTCGAGATCGTACAGCTCAAATTAGATTTACTACCGGTAGAAGGAAGAACTGACGGCTTTACTTGTATACCGCCTTACTAGCTCTCCCCGGCCAACGGTTGGGCCAAAGGGGATGGACCGGCGCTACTCGGCCTCTTACACGACTCCTAGTTCAAATAGAATTCATGATTCTGAATGTAACGTTCGTCCCCCTTTCCCCAAGTATAATACTTGTTGATAAGACTCCACAAAGTAGTCGTATCTAGTTGGAAAGGAAAATTCACCAATAACTTCCAAGCTATTGCTTGGTAACGAATATCAACTTGTTCCAACAATCTTACCCCTCGAAAGATGAGAAGGTAACCAACGACTTAATAAGTCAATAGCACCCGAGTTGCGAGTGAAGAGAATACTTTATGACCGGGAAGTCGACAAGATAAATAACATTTTCCAAGTAAGGTTCCCTTATTATTAGGGAGATAGACTCAAAGAAGAATGATGTCTGAGAACCTTTCTTGATATATGCTTAATAATAATATGACTCCGAAATATTTTCTGTAATAATCGAAGAAGATAAACCTTATCGAGGTTATTCTAAGTATGGAATAAATATTCAGAAAATATTTATTGAATTAAAATATTTTACAGAATATTTAGGAATATAAAAGAATACCTTTAATCAGAGTATTTCTCAAATAATCCTTGAAGAAATATCGAGAGAATATTTATTGCATAATTAAATATTCAAATGAATATTCAAAATAATATTCATTAATTAATAAGACCTGAAAGGAATATTTAAAATATTTAAAATAATATTCGATGATTAAATAGAACCCTGGATGAATATTCAAAATAATATTCATAATTAATTATGAATTTAAATGAATATTGAAAAAGTAATATTCATTTAATGAATAATATTCTAAATGAATATCAAGTAATATTCATTTAGTAATCCGAGCTTTAAAGGAATATTCGAGATAAGACTCGATAAATAAATCAAGCTTCAGATGAACATTAAAATAATATTCATCAGGTAATTACTATCTTAAATGAATATTCAAAAGTAATATTCATTTAATGAATAATATTTAAAATGAATATCCAAATAATATTCGTTTAGTAGTCCAACCTTTAGAAGAATATTCGAAATAATAATCGATAAATAATTCGACTCTGAATGAATATTAAAAAAAATATTATTCGTCGAATAGTTACGTTCAAATAATTATTTGAAGTAGGGATCGTTAAATAAATAATCTCGAACGAATAATCAAATAATATCGTCGCCCGAATAATGGAAAATATTTACTTAGATATTTTCTTTCGAGGTAATCTCGATACGTCAAGAAATATTGACTCCCGGTCTATATTTGATTAATAAGATGGATACGCCCTTCTATGAGGGTCTTACAATAACCGGCTTATAATTGATACGTTAGCTATCTAATTTATAAGCCAATAAACAATCAGGGAACAAGCATAACGATATAACTTGAAAGTAGGCATGCATGCTATGGCATATGTATAACAGAAAACATATATATATATATATATATTCAATCACAACAACAGCCTAAAAGAAGGGAATTGAAACTTGCCTGATAGTCGAGTACGATAAGGGGTAGTGGTAGCGGGTCCCGGGTCAGCTTGGTGATCTATAAATAGCCAAGGCATTCGGGATTAATCACTTAACATCTTAAAAGTTAAGTTATACTTAAATCGAAACACGTTCTCAAGTTATCTCGTTATACCCCTTTTAGTGGATTCCTTTTTATCATTGATCCGACCCGACATTCGTTCGTTAATACGACATGTCACTGTACTTATACTTGGGACATACTTAAGTCATACAAGTTCTAAGGTCGATCATTACAAACCAATATTATACTCCGAGTTTTATCGCCAGTTTTCTAAGTGTTTTACCGAAGTTATAATAGAGTCGTCTTTTAGGGGTTCGTTCGCGTTTAACCTCGACTCGAATATTTTTAATAAATCGAAAAACGATCCTTTTGACATACGGTTTTCTTTCACACCTTCCTTTTTACCTCTAGTATTTATTTACCAAGATTTGTCATGACTTTACATATTTTACGATGGTTCAATTTCAGTTACGAATTCTCGGTTACGGTTTCGAAATACTTTTAGTAAACCGGCCGTAACTCCTAAACCGTAAGTCCGTTTCACACGTTCCTTATACTAAAACGAAGCTTGGAACATTATCTATCCTATCATGGCAGATTGCAAAGCTAGGCAGTGAGTTACATCTACTGTCCAAGTTGTTTTTCTTAAGGTTAACGAAATTTCGGCATTACGACGGCTATATATCGAACGTTCCAAAAATTATAACAATCCAACCAAGCCACACCGGGCATCCACACAACTTATCACATGATTATGAAAATCATCAAGTCCAGATCATACCAGTTTACCACAATAATTAACATGCTTTCTTGCTCAACTAAATCACTTACTAATTATGCTTATAATCATGCTAACATCATAACCAAGCTTAGCTCATCAAAAACATCCATAAACTTAAAGTTGATCTAGGGTTTCAAGAGTGTTATACCTTCTTGAGAGTATGTACTAGCCTTACAAAGCTTGTTATAGTCCTTGGATAGCCTTAGGGTAGCTAAGATCAACCATGAAAACAAGAAAAATCAAAGATTAGTTCATGAAACACTATTCATCCTCCTCTTTCATGATTTTTTTGAAAATGGAAACAAAGGAGTTTGGACTTGAAATTTTTAGGACTCACCATAAAAATTTGATGATCAAACAAGGAGTGGAAGCTTGGTTTGGAAATCTAAAAATTCCAAAAATTCGAAGTCTTGTTTCTTGAGGGGAAAAACAGGGTGATTTTCTTGAATTTATTTACCTATCCAAACGATCTTCAAAAATTATGAAATTTTGAACGAATACTCTACATATATTGAGGAAGCTATGGTTAAAATTTGGTGATCTATGAATGGGTAGAAGTGGAGATATGAATTTTTCTTTGAGGAGTGTTCTTGCTTGGCAGTTTTGAAGAATGGAGAGAATGGAGTTGTTTTGCTTGGTTGAATTTCAATAATGCATAAAGTGATGTAAGTTGGATAATATCTCATCCTAAAGCTACTTTAATAAAGGTGTGATGCAATGCATGATGTCATTTGGGGCATGTGTCAAGAGGTGTGTTAAAGAAGTTAACACTTGGTTGATCTTTGGATGGAATTCATGCTAAGTATTAGTTCCAATCTCTAAGTGTGCTAGTTACTTGAGTCACCACTTGGTTGCTAGATATTTATCACTTGGAAATGCATGCATCTTGCTTTCTGCTTGCCCCTTTTGTCCGTTTATTTCTCAATTCATTGATCGTTCGTAGGAATAACTCATTCGTTTCTAGTTAGGGTTTTACCGAAACCTTCTTAATATCAATACTATCGTTCTCCATCTTTCTTAATACTTCTCGAATTTAAATTCCTTAAATTCCTTTAATGAATCCTTAAGTCTTGCAGTGTCCAGGGAAAACTCGGAGAAAATAAAAGTGATATTTTTCAGAATCCGATAACCTTTACATACACTTATTTTCCCCTTGGATCCTTAATACGAACTCAGAAATCCGTTCCGGGTTCTTCTATATAGCGTCGTCTAATAATATTCCAAAATTCCACCAAAAACATTAGTCACTCTTTATTCCATCTTTATTCCTTATATTTATAAAATTTCCTTGTTCTCTTTCGGACGTTCCTTCTCTTCTCAACGCTTAATAAAAAGTTTTAATTCTACCGAAAATTTGGGTTCTTACAGGCTTCCCCAAGTGTTAATCTCGGATAATGGACCTCAATTCGTTGGTTCAGACTTTGAAAATTACTTGAAGGAGAGGGGCATCAAACACAAGAAATCCTCGGTGGCATACCCCCAGGGTAATGGGCAGGTAGAGGTAACAAACCGAATCCTACTAAGGGGAATAGAAAAGAGGCTTCAGGAAAGCAAAAACAAATGGCCCGAAGAGCTACCAAACGTGCTATGGGCTTACCGGACTAGCCCGCGAACAAGTACGGGAGAGACACCTTTCAAACTAGCTTATGGGACTGAAGCAATGCTACCCGTTGAAGTGGGATCACCTTCTCACAGGGTCATTAACTTCGAAGAAATTGAAAATGAAGAAGGGCTTCGAATCAACCTGGATTTGGTGGACGAAGTTCGGGATGAAGCTGTGGCAAGAATGGAAAAGTACAAAGAGAAGACAAGAGAATATTTTGGAAAGAAGGCTAGGGTCAAAAACTTTCAAGTTGGAAACCTAGTCCTTCGAGACACCGAAGCTTCCGAGCCGACAAACACCGGAAAGCTAATGCCTAAATGGGAAGGACCCTATAGGGTCAAGGAAATTCTTCGTCCCGGAACCTATAAGCTCAGCAACATGGATGATTCGGAGGTTCCTAACACTTGGCATGGCCTCCGACTCCGGAAGTTCTATCAGTGAACAAAAGGCCTAGGCCCGAAGAACCAATCAAGGAGCTGCTTCTGAGCCCAAAAAGTCTTCAACAGATAGATTAGTCTCTATAATGAAGCGAGAATAAGTTGTTCGTAATTTGAATGTCGGGACTAATGAAATCGGGCCTAGCCTCGCAATTTTCATCTACTATTGTTAAATTAGTATATCACCAACACACATAAGTCCCCGGCCGGGAGCCATAGGCAAAGTCGGAACCGGGGCAAAAGCAATATGCAGCGATCACTCTAGTCCGGAACACTTTCTACGAAAAGAATCCGGACTGGGGGCAAATACGATAAAAAAATTTCTAAGTAACCCAAAGTTTTCAAACTTTGGACTTAGCTAAAAACGATCACCCTAGTCCGGAACACTTTCTACGAAAAGAATCCGGACTGGGGGCAAATACGATAAAAAAATTTCTAAGTAACCCAAAGTTTTCAAACTTTGGACTTAGCTAAAAACCACCACTCTAGTCCGGAACACTTTCCACGAAAAGAATCCGGAATGTGGGCAAATACGATAAAAAAAAATTTCTAAGTAACCCAAAGTTTTCAAACTTTGGACTTAGCTAAAAACCACCACTCTAGTCCGGAACACTTTCTACGAAAAGAATCCGGACTGGGGGCAAATACGATAAAATTTTTTTTAAGTAACCCAAAGTTTTCAAACTTTGGACTTAGCTAAAAATGATCACTCTAGTCCGGAACACTTTCTACGAAAAGAATTCGGACTGGGGGCAAATACGATAAAAACTTTTTTAAGTAACCCAAAGTTTTCAAACTTTGGACTTAGATAAAAACAACCACTCTAGTCCGGATCACTTTCTACGAAAAGAGTCCGGACTGGGGGCAAATGCGACAAAATTTTTTAAGTAAACCAAAGTCTGAGAATTTTGGACTTAGCCAAAAACTGTTCTAGATAGATAATTTTTCGGGTTGGAGGCAAATGGTATAAGAACAGCTACAATGTTCAAAGAAAAACACTCAAAATTAAAGCAAGAGGAAAGAGAAACGACACAAGCACAGAGCAAAAACTACGACAATGGAATCATAATAAAATATTTATGGCTGTATTCCAAGCCATTTTTATTCATAATAAGGTGAGGGGGTACAACATTATTATAACTAAACGGCCGTCCCTCCAGAGGCTGGACCAGGACCGCCGGAACCCTCCCCATCCTTGCCAGGCTTACCCTTGGTCTCATCGGCGACCATCTTACGAAGAGCGAGCGCCTCCTCGATCCTTTTCAGTACTACGCCAATTTCCGCCATGGTGGTTGGTCCGTCGAAGACCATACCATCCATGATAACCTTGTTGTTCTCGTAGTCATAAACCAAGTTTTTGGGATCCATGATGAAGAAAGGAAGAAGAAAGGAGAACTTCAAATGCTTCTGAGGAAAATATTATATGAAGAAAATACATACAAGGGGCAGTATTTATAGAGAGGGGAATGAGAAGAGCCCAAGCGATTCAAATTCTCTGTCATACTTGGAAATCAGAATGGAGTTAATATCAGTTGACAACGTGAGAATCAAAACGTTTGACCGTTGAAAATACAAGTAACGAAGCACCACAATAAATCCTGTCAAGAATCAGGTAAGGAAAGTACAAATTTTTCACCACAGTCCGAATCCAACCCATTGGAAGAAATTCGGACTGGGAGCAAAACTGCATTCAAACTTCTCTAAGTAACTCAAGGGTTTCGGCCTTGAACTTGAGGGAAGTATTTAAAATTCTCACCACAGTCCGAATTCAATCCCTTGGCAGCAATCCAGACTGTGAACAACATATTACAAAAGTTTTCTAAGTAACCCAAAGTTTCAATCTTTGGACTTAGCTAATGACAACCACTCTAGTCCGGATCATTGTTTGCCAGAATAATCCGGACTGGGGGCAACTACAACAACAAAGTCTTTTAGGCTTTGACCTCATACCGAAATCCGGATCATATTCTTCTAAGAATAAATCTGGATTGGGGGCCAACACACATACATAACTGGATATATGCGAATAAAAACAGGAACAATTAGAAATGAACATTCACAAGTTCAGAACGCACATAAGGCGCAAAATCCAGAATTACAACACATAAATTCAGAATAGCAAATGGTCAAATTACAAAGCAGGAGTTCAAAAGATTAAAAGTTTAAGCAGTACGACCATCCGGGTTCTCGATGACAGGAGGAGGAGTTGCGAGGGTTGGATCAGTAAGAGGGATGGCAGGGATGATCGGATTAGGGCCAATATAAGGTTCCGGTTCTGAACCATCCCGATCATGAGCTTCTTCGGCGGAGACGTAAAGATCGGTAAACTTGTCCCAAGAAGACTCGGGATCAGTTTTTACTAGTCTTTCTGCAACAATCCAGCACCGGTACAATTTCTCTGCGAAAGACTCAGCAACAACATCAGTATAGTTTTCAGAATTCTTGTACTCAGTGATAATCTCCTCCGCTGGCTTGCGAGCACTCAGTTCGGCCTCCAACTCGGTTACTCGCTTCCTCAACTCCCCGGATTCAAGCTCAGCGGTGCCAACCCGGTCTGTAGCAGACTTTATCCCATCCTCCAACTCAGAAACCTTTTTCTCCAACTCGTTGATCCTCAAATCTTTCCCGGAGTTCTCAGCCAAAGACCGCTCTAGATCACCGATTTTTGAGTCCTTTTCGGTGCTCTCCATTTTCGCAGCGTCTAGTTGTTCATCCAACTCCTGGATCTTTTCCTCCTCAATATGGGCATTAGCCGCAGCTCCGGCAAGCATAATCCCGGACCGTATAACATATCAAAGATCAGTAAAAGTTTACAGCAGAGAATGGAAGTAGTCCAAGGAGCAAAATAAGTTACCTGAGCCCAAGTAACAAAGTTCCTCTTGATAATCTCGGTCTTTGAAAGTCGCTCCATGGCTTTCCAGTCTTTTTCTTCAGCAATGGAACCAGCCATCTCAGCTATCTCCCTTATACTGAAGTTCCCAACTCGGAAACCCTTCTTCTTGCTAGTCCCAACCTCCCCTGGCGGGGTGGCATCCGTGCCTACAGAGGGGACAGCCCTAACATTCACACCTTGAAGTGATCCAGGTTCAAAGTTATCATCTGCTTGGAATAACCTTGGTCTTTTGGCAGGAGGTGAATGAGTTTGGGTTTGCTCGTGTGGAGACTGACCACCAACTGTACCCTGGACCAGGGACTCGCCACCCACTTCCTTCGGGACATTGGAACCGCCCCCAGTATCGGTTTCAGAGTCAGTGGGAACCCGGTTGTTAGGGACCTTGGTTTGATGAATTCCAGTTATCTTTTTCAGCTTGGAGGCAAGAGCTTTTGTAGCGTCGCTCTTAGACATTCTCTCGACTAGCCTTGGGTCGTAAAAAGGCAAACCTGAAGGAAGCAAATGAAAATAGAGTCAATACACAAAAATAAAAATAGTGCGAAGCAAGGAAGGGGAACAACTTACATCCAAGTCGGTACATTTTTTCGTGATCCATGAAAGTATCCCGGGTCATTTGATACCCAATACACTCACAGAACCTTTGCATTTTATCGAAGGCAGCTCCCTCGAATTCAAACATCTCTTTCACGGGAATATTTTTCACACGCTCAACAAAGAGGGGCATAAACTCAAGATCTACCCCCTTTATATAGATCCATTCCCGGTTCCAACCCTTCAGAGAAGATTGGTGAATGACCGGTTTAGCGGACCCGGACGAATAGCCACACTCATCACCCCGGAACCTGAACTCATAGAAGGGATTTTTACTCGAATGGATAAGGGTGAAGATATTGTGGAACAACTTGAAGCTAGGAAAAAAGCCACTCTGATTACAGGCGGCCAGGAACCAAGATATCCATTTCACGGCATTGGGGGTTAATTGCATTAGAGCATCTCCAATAGGAGTTGCTAATCAAGTTGCCAAATTTGCCAAATCATCAAAAAAAATTAATTTTTTAATTGATCTTCAATTTGGCAACTTTGAATAGAAAAATGATCCAATGGTTGGCAACTCTAAAAGTTGTATAAATGGTCCCCATATGAGTAATTAAATAATGTAAATTTGAAGGAAGACATGTAAAATAGGTATATTAGTATATTTCTTTTAAACAAAAATATGCACTTTAACCATTTGAGGAAGTTGCCAACTTTTGGCAACAATTGTTGGCAACCTTGGCTCTCCAATAGGAAGGCAACCAAGATTGCTTACCACATAGATGTTGGCAACCTTCTTGGCAACTCCTATTGGAGATGCTCTTAGTGGTATCTCGTATTCATACTTACAGAGGTGTTTGACGAAGATATGACACTCCAGATTCCAACCAGATCGGAGATGCTCTAGCCAGACTCCTACATACCCATCTCCCGGTCTGTGGTAAATTCTCTCACCATGCCGGGGCCACCTTCATTCAATTTTGGGCCTAAGGTGGAACACGGACCGGATTGCATCGTCCATATCGGACTTAAAGTATGCAGCATAGATCAGGGATAGGGGATAGGGGGCCTCACTCACCACAGTCCCAGAAAAGGTTGCATCCAAACGGGCCTTGTCATAGGGACCGGGCACCCCACACGGTTGCCTATGTTTATATTGGAAGCTAAGGTCTTTGTAAAAGAGAGCCTCTTCGACCTCGTATTTTCGAACAAAAAAGTACTTACTGTCTACCCAGAATCCATCGGGAGTCATACAGGCCTGCCCGGGACCCCGATCCTTAATGCAGAGCTGGGACAATACCTGCCTGCCACTCTTCTTCTTCCTGGCCATCAAAAACCACTCTAAATCTAATAGTGGAGAGGGTTGATTTACGGAACTAGTGCTACCGATGCTACTGTCAGAGCTAATAACCAAAATATCGGAAGGAGGCTTCGATTTCCTTGCTCGGCTATTGAAACGAACCATAAAACCTGAGGAAATTACCAAAGTTAAGTCTTTTCCTTTAACCCTATTCCACATTTATCTGTACATTTTCGTTCTACAATATCTTATTACACCTAATCCGGGCAAGGATTTACTCTAACAAGTCAATCTAGTCCGGGTTAGCGTGATTCCCTCTATAGCCCTAAACACATTAGATGTCTAGTCCGGATCGGGCGAACCATCCCGTATCAGATAGAGCACCCAGTCCGGACTAAGCACATACATGAAACCTAAAAACATGGTACAAAGGGCAAAAGCATCCTACCAAGATCTAAACACATACATACACACCCACGTACAGGTACAAAAACCAAGAACTCAAAAAGTAACAAGTAAAAAACCCCTTAACCCAGATCCAACAGGCACCAAAAAACCTCAATTCTGAAAGGAAGGGCAAGCAAAATCGAACAATCAAACAAAGAAAACTGTAAACCCACACCCAATAATAAGAAACCGAGGATTACATGAAGAACACAAAATCAAGGAGACGAACAGCCACAAGAGAAAAAGGGGTGGGTCACAGATGCATGCAAAAGAAAGGAAAGCAACAAAGACAAAGGAAGAAAGGAAAGAAACTTACAGATAAAAGCTTTCCCAAGAGGGCCACGCGGAGACCAAAGAGAGCAGAATCTGATGCCCAGGAGTGATGGATTCCGGTGAAGATATCACAAAATCTGATAAAAGAGGAGAAAGGGGTCTTCGCCTTTTGCCTCTCTAGAAAACAAAGAATGGAAGTACAATTGAAACTTAAAAGAAGTTATATTTAACTTCTGAAAGTAAACGGCTCAGTGGGCCACGCGGCATGTTTTGATGGGCTGGGAAATAATTAAAAAGGTGAAAAGACAACTGCCTTAATGACACACAGCTGTCGCACGTCTTTTTAGGAAAAATGGAGTGATGTGATTTCGGAATTGGATAGAGGGAAAACCCCCAAATTCGCTTGAATTTCTGCAATACACTCCAATCTGAACTACCTTTCTCTACAAACTACTTCAATCGGAATTGTCTCCACTGGGAAACAATTCGGAATAGGAGGCAACATCCAACCAAAATTTTATTTCTACAAACTACTTCAATCCGAATTGTCTCCACTTAGAAACAATTCGGATTAGGAGGCAACATTCAACCAAATTTTTTTCCTACAAACTACTTCAATCCGAATTGTCTCCACATGGAAACAATTCGGATTAGGAGGCAATATTCAACCAAAATTTTTTTCCTACAAACTACTTCAATCCGAATTGTCACCACATGAAAACAATTCGGATTAGGGGCAACATTCAACCAAAAAATTTCTCTTCACAAAGGATCAACTAAGAAACCATTTTCACTACTACTCTTGAACTCTCACTCCCCCATATGGAAAATCCGCATAAGGGAGTGGGGGGCAAATGATAGGCCATAACCAATCCCAACTGGACTCGGCCCAAGGTACCATGAGACCTGCCCACATATAATCCGGATTGGGCCCAAGCCAACTTAAATGGCAACCCAGCCCCAAGTAGTGTAAGAGAACGGGAGACACGAGTCATGACTAGGGTCCTACATGACAGCGACAGATAAGGGAATCCTAGTATTGGCACAATCATGTCCCCATCAGACCATGTGCTGACATGCCCAGGACACACGCCACCATAGATATCACCTGGACAGGTGGGAATTATCAGCGAGGGACAAGTGTCCCACCTACCTAGGATCCGACGCTCATGATTGCAGGTACCAACCCCTAAACCCTAATCCTTGGCCTATAAATAGACAAGGAGAAAAAGGTGTGGGGGTTACATTCTCTTTTACACACACTCATATACACACACCCTCCATAATTAGATACTCTAGTCCTTATCTTTTACTCTCCAAAGCCGTCACTTATTCTCACGCCGGAGGCGCCGCGGGCTCAAACCCCCCTCCGGTGTTGTTTTGCAGACGCCCAACCAGATCGGGTCGTGGAGTTATCAGGATCCATATTATTAATTAAACTATTAACCTATGATATAAAAACATATAACATTTTGTATATTTTCTAAACTTTTATTTAATTCTATAACATTTTTCCTTTATTATTTACATTAGAACTGAAGTTTCAGTAGCATACAAACTTGCATTTACTGTTTATTTATAGCTCGTACTAATACAATTCTCATCTAAACATCAAGTGAAACTCATAACTACAATTTAGCAACAAAAAAACTCATAATTATAATGCATTTAGATTTTGCTGTCATGGTTAAAATTTTAAGTATATATAAAATCAGGAACATTACTAAAAGAGATGCGAGAGCATACATTTTATAAGAAATGACCGGCTTAGGTATTTAAGTTTGTCCTTGCATCCTTAAATTTTGGCCACCCCAACTTTTTTTTTTTTGCTAAAAATTTAATTTATAAATAATAAACGAAAATTTATTATAAAAATCCGGTCTAAAAAAAGGGAGCAAATTCAAGTTCAGAATTACAAATCAAATCAAATTGCTTATTTAACAAACGTTCAACTAATTCACATATCACTGAGCTCTAGGCACTCCATCATTCTGACGTGAGTCCTGCATCTCGCGTACGCGAGACGACCTGGGCGAGGGATTTTATTTATGTGTTTAATAATATTTTAATTAGAATATATATTTCTGATGGGTTGGGCTGGATCATAAATCTGATGGCCTTCGAGATATCAGATTGGGCCAGGACAGAATTTGAATATATATATATATATATATATATATATATATATATATATATATATATATATATATATATATATATATATATTCAGATTAATTAAAATATTAAAACTGAAATGTGTGGATTAAATATAACGTAACTGTTACGATTTATTTAATCAGCCGTTACAGCCGTTTTGATTATATTAAACCGACCGTTTCATTCTTATTAAATGGAATGGGAGTTACAATATTGATGAGGGTGGTATCAGTTACGTTTGACCTCTCCTATAAATAGAGAGCTAAGTTGTTGATTTTAGATACACCACACCCTACATTCTCTTCTCCTCTCTACACTCTCTTCTCCCTTGCTGTCGTAGCTTCTCTACTTGTGTTTTTTTTCGGCGATTGAGGTGCCAGTCGAAGTCGAGTATTGTGGTTGCTATGATCATATTACTCGGAGCTGTTTTATCCTGGAAGAGTTGTTGCAAGCATCCCGACACAGTGTAAGTAGGGGCGATTATCTCTTCAAGAGCAGTCGGGACTTCTAGCAAGGCCTGGAGACTCAGCTGACCTTATTTTTATTTTTTGAATACTGCTAAAGCTATGGCTCCGGGTATTCTTTCTACCTTTCCTTTGTTCTTTCAGTTACTGATATGCATGTTATTTACCTTCATGGTTTTTTTTTCGTTAATTGTTTGCTTGGCCTTGGCTAGTTAAATACATTATATAATTGCCTCTATGTTGCTGTAATAGTCTTATTTGCCAATATTCTTGACGAGATAATTTGTTATATAATATTTAGCATAATGGTTAACGAAACTGTAGTTCCTGCTAGTGGTAGTTCTGTTGCATCTGCTGGGGTCATGAATTGGACCACTTACAGTTTTTCACAACCCGTTGAATTAAATGGTTTGCTAGAGAAAATCAATGGGGGCGTTGGATTTTCTCGTTGGCAGAAAAGGATGAAGTTGTGGTTGACTGTAAAGGGTTTATGGCCTATTGTGGAGTATGAGAAACGGTTGTGGATCAAGCAAAGGCTGAAACAGTTAAGGGTTTTGCGAAGTGGGCTGAGATGGATGGGGTGGCTAGGGCGGCAATTTTGGCTGCGGTAACGAACACCTTGTTTGATGTATACTCCTCTAATGCCTACACCGCAAAACTCTTATGGGAAAAGCTGGACCAGACACATAATACTGACTCACAAAGTCTGGAAAAGTATTCTGTGGCTAGGTTCCTTGATTTCAAGCTGGTGGACAATAAGTCCATGACTGAGCAAGTGCATGAGTTCGAGATCATAGTGCATGCTTTGAAGGAGTCCGGTATGGACCTCCCCGAAAAGTTTAAGGTGATGAGTGTGATTGAAAAACACCCTTAGTCTTGGGAAGAGTTCTCTTTCTCCCTGAAAAGACAGAAAGGAGAGATCACCTGGACCAACCTTATGCTGGACATCTCGGTGCAAGAACAACACAAGTCCAAACAGGGACATGTGATGCCAACTGAGCACGGAAGCTCGAAGGTGAATGTAGCAACTGTAGGACAGAAAAAGAAGGCTGTCTCTAAGAAGGGTAATAGTAATAATCCTAAGAATGACAAGGACAAGGCAAAGAAACCAAAGGCAAACAAACCATGTTGGTCTTGTGGGCAGGTTGGGCACTGGAGTAAGGACTGTCCTACAAAGAAAGCGAAGAAAGCCGAGGTGGTAACTCAAGCGAATGCTGTGCTTGGAACCTCAAGGGGGCCTGTAGTGAACATGGTTGTTGGTGAGGCTACGGCTTCTGAAACCAACGTGGACCGGTATGTTACCTACAACCCTGTACTATTTTCCACTTATATGTTAAATGAATGGTTGATTGATACTGGAGCTAATGTGCATATTTGTGCTAACATTAGTTTATTTGTATCTTATCAACAGAGTCATAGCTTAACATTGACGATGGGGAATGCAAGTGCCGCTCAAGTACATGGAGTAGGAAACGTGGACCTGAAGTTTCTTTCGGGTCGTGTTCTATCCCTGACGAGAGTGCATCATGTTCCCGACATGCGTAGAAATATAATAAGTGGTAGCTGTTTACTAGCTAATGGTTTTGAAGTCTCTTTCAAGTGTAATAAAGTAGTTCTTATTCATACTGGTACATTTTTGGAAAGGGTTACTTGTCAAATGGTTTATTTGTAATAAACGCTGAGCCCATTTTGGGAACTTTGATTAATGATATTACTCCTTCTATTAACTGTGTTGAATCTTCAAATTTATGGCATGCTAGACTTGGTCACTTAAATTTTGGTGCTCTTAAAAATATGATGAACTTAGACTTGATTCCAAAACACACTATAAAAAAGAATTCTAAATGTCAAGTATGTGTGTCTGCTAAACAAATAAGGAAACCTTTTTATAATATTGTTAGGGATTCAGACTTGTTAGATTTAGTACACACTGATATTTGTGAATTTGGTGGTGTGTTGACTAAGAACCAATTTAGATACTTCATTACCTTTATAGATGATAGTAGCAGATACTGTTATGTTTATTTACTTAGACATAAGGATGAAGCACTTAGTAAATTCATTATATATAAAACTGAAGTAGAAAAAAAAACTAGTAAGGTACTTAAACGTTTGAGATCTGATAGAGGTGGTGAGTATACGAGTAACTCTTTTAATGTATTTTGTGCAAGCAATGGTATAATTCATGAAGTTACCTCACCATACACACCTGAGTCTAATGGGGTTGCTGAGCGAAAGAACAAAACATTTAAAGATATGATTAATAGTATGCTTATTAATTCTGGGTTGCCTTAATACATGTGGGGAGAGGCTCTGAATACGGCTTGCCATATTCTGAATAGAGCCCCTCTGAAACACATGAATAAGACACCCTATGAGTTATAGAAGGGCAAGAAGACTAGTCTTAAGTACCTTCGTGTGTGGGGGTGCCTTGCTAAGGTACTTGTCCCTGAACACAAGAGAAAGAAGCTAGGTCCGAAGATTGTTGATTGTATCTTTCTGGGATATCTTGAGACCACTACAGCTATGAGATTTTTATTGATAAAATCTAACATAGATGGTATAGTGGCAAATACGATAGTTGAATTTTGTGATGCTACATTCTTTGAGGATGTCTACCCTATGAAGACTGGTATGCCTCAAGATACTTCTAATGAAGATCCTACTCACACATCGAGTTCTATTCCCGATCATGTGGAAAAGATGACAAATGTCGGGGTAGAACCTAGTAGTAGCTCTACCCCTAAGGAAGTAGAGGAACCGAGGAGAAGTAAGCGTGCAAAGGTAATCAAGGATTTTGGAAGTGATTTTATCACTTACAATATCAAGGACGAACCTTTAACTTTCCGTCAAGCTATGGATTCTTCAGAGTCTAGGCACTGGAAGGGCGCTGTGAAGAGTGAAATTGACTCTATTATTTCTAATGGAACATGGGAGTTAGTTGATCTCCCTCCTGGGTGTTCGACTATCTGGTGCAGATGGATCTTTAAAAGGAAGTTGAACCCTGACGGCTCAATAGATAAGTACAAAGCTAGACTGGTAGCTAAGGGGTTTAAGCAAAAGGAGGGCATTGATTACTTTGATACATACTCTCCTGTAGCTAGAATGACAACAATCCGAATGCTTGTAGCATTGGCTTCCGTACATGGTCTTATCATCCATCAAATGAATGTAAAGACAACTTTTCTTCATGGTAAACTTGAAGAAGAAATTTATATGGATCAGCCTGAGGGATTTGTTGCATCTGGTAATGAGAGAAAAGTATGTAAGTTGATCAAATCCATTTATTGCTTGAAATAAGCTCCCAGGGATTGGCATAAAAAGTTAGATGAAATTATATTGCCGTTCAGTTATGTTATTAATGAAAGTGACAAGTGTGTCTACACCAAAGTTAAAGGTAATGAGTGTGTCATCTTGTGCCTATATGTGAATGACATATTACTGTTTGGAACCAATATTGAGATTATTAACGAGACAAAAGCTTTCTTGAAAAGGCATTTTGAAATAAAGGATATGGGTGAGGCCAGTGTGATTCTTGGTCTCAAGCTGACTCAGTCAGCTGAGGGAATAACTTTATCACAGTCTCATTATATAGAGAAATCTATACTTGAGAAATATGGTTATTCACAGTGTAGAATCGCTAGTATACCCTATGAACCTAAAGTTGCCCTTGTCAAGAATACTTCAGGAGTACCTGTGTCTCAGTTGAGGTATTCTCAGATTATAGGGAGCTTGCAGTATCTTGCTAACTGTACTAGACCAGATATTTCATACTCTGTGTCTAAGTTGGCTAGATATACAAGCTGTCCAAACAGAACTCATTGGGATGCTCTTGATAGAGTACTTAGATATCTGAAAGGCACAATGTACCTTAGTTTACACTATAGGAGATTTCCTGGTGTACTTGAGGGGTACAGTTATGCAAGTTGGATAGCTAAAAAGTCTGGTTCCAATGGAGTGACTGGATACGTGTTCACCTTGGCAGGTGGAGCAATATCCTGGAAGTCGACCAAACAGACTATAGTAACTCGGTCTACTTTTGAGGCTGAGTTGTGTGCGCTTGATGCCACGGGGACGGAGGCGGAATGGTTACACAGACTTATGTCCGCGATACCCTGTAGTAAGCAGACCACTTCCTGCGATTGCTATTCATTATGATAGTAGAACAACTATCGACAAGATTAGCAGTAAAAAGTATAATGCTAAAACAAAGAGGCATATCCAAGTTAGACTAAAGTCTATAAGGGGTTTAGTGTCTGATAGGATTATAGTTATAGAGTTCATAGGAACTCAGAATAATATAGCTGATCCTTTGACTAAAGGACTGGAACCTACAGTGGTCCTTAAGTCAAGGTTGGGGATGGGGTTGTCAACCTATCATAGTTCATCATCAGTGGGAACCCAATACATATGAGAGGAGATCCCTTGAAGTGTATTCAATGTGGTAATAACAAGCTGTAAGGATGAATTGGTAGTACCTTTGCTACATACATGATACTGTTGCATCTGAGTCTATCCCCTGTAAACCTAGAAGGTACTGACACTGTTAGTAAGCAAGAGTTATTATAACTCTGAATGAGGTCAAGTCATTTGACGAGATGGTTGTAGTATATCTCTAGAGATGCCCAGCTAAGCGAATGTAATTGTGTGGTCGCAATTAGAGGAAAGGGTTATTCCTTAAAGCATTCGATGAACAGGATCGAGACAAGACCATTAATGTCTCAAAGCCGTAAATTGGCACCATAGCCTATGACTTGTCGTCGTCTGTGGAACATGGCTACACCAATCGGATTAAGATTCAAGGTGAAACATTCATCTGAATCAGGTAGTCATCAAAGTAGGGGACATAGGAGGGCTCAAACCCGGAAGGGTGCCGACTCTGAAAAATAAGTCATGATGAGAAACCTGATGCATTTCTATATGGATTTGTGGGGGATTGTTAGAAAATGGAGTTTCTAGAGCATAAGTATTTTATGTTCTTGATGTTAATTCCGAATTTTAACGATTAGAAATTGTTCCTTGCTATGGGGACTTAAATTTTCATATATGGGTCTAAGTAATTTTCTTAGTGAAATCCATAGAGAAATAGAGTTGAAGTTAGTAGTTTGAAAGAGCTTGAAAATGAGAATGTGTATTTGTCCCACATTGAAATAAATAAATGGGGTTGTTTGCTTTATATAGAATCACACACATGGGTAGTGTACAACTACTAAGGTGTATGATGGTGCATGGTGTTACTGTGTGCTTCACGTGCACACACATACACGCGTGCGCCGCCGCCCGCCTCGCCACGCCACGCCACGTCACGCGTACGTCTCGGCGTCTCGCGTACGCGAGGCGACCTGGGCGAGGGATTTTATTTATGTGTTTAATAATATTTTAATTAGAATATATATTTCAGATGGGCTGGGCTGGATCATAAATCTGATGGGCTTTGGGCTAGATCATATATCTGATGGGCTTCGAGATATCAGATTGGACCAGGATAGAATTTGAATATATATATATATATATAGGAAAATGATCAAATACAAACCACTCTTAAAATACAAACCTACAAACCATCACTAATTTGTAGAACCAAAATCACTATTTTATATTTAACTTAAAAATTATATAAAAAACTAAAATTACTAAAATAAAATAAAAAAAAAAAACAAGCCCCCCTCACCCCCATCCCCATTCCAGCCCCAGCCCCAATCATCACCACCACCCCCTAGCCCCCCATCCCTCCCCCTCACCCACCACCCATCACCTCCACCTTCCTTTTCCGGCCCCGACACCTCCCCCACCCCCACTGCCCACCACCCACCGCCCACCCCCACTGCCATCTCCACCAGCACACCACCACTACAGCTACCACCACACCACCGGTCTTCTTTTCCGGTGAGCTCAAATTTTCCGACAAGCTTGATTTTAAAAGATCTAGCTCCGACGAGATTTCTAATCGATCTCCTCTTCCATTCTGACCTCTAGCCCCGCAGGGGCACCATCTTCATCATCAAATCGCGATGTATTATAAGTTTATATTTTCTGCTGAACTGGTAATAGTCAGTGATTTCCAGCGTATAAATTACTGATTTTCGTAGTATAAACGGTTGATTTCTGTAATATGATTTAGTGATTTATGTATTCTAGATTGGTAAATCAGATAGATGATAGATTACAGGGGGTTGGTACGGGGTACGGGGGTGGGTGGGGTCGGGTCTGGTGGGGGAGGGGTAGTGTGGTTGGTAGAAATGCAGAATGGTAGGGAGAAAGAGAAGAAACGGTGTGATGTGCGCGTGTGTAGTTGTGTTTATTAAAAAAATGTATTGGTTTTTAGGTTTGTATTTTAAGGAGGTTTGTATTGGAGTAGCCTTATATATATATATATATATTCAGATTAATTAAAATATAAAAACTAAAATGTGTGGATTAAATATAACGTAACCGTTACGATTTATTTAATCAGCCGTTACAACCGTTTTGATTATATTAAATTGACTGTTTCATTCTTATTAAATGGAATGGGAGTTACAATATTGATGAGGGTGGCATCAGTTTCGTTTGGCCTCTCCTATAAATAGAGAGCTAAGCTGCTGATTTTAGATACACCACACCCTACATTCTTTTCTTCTCTCTACACTCTCTTCTCCCTTCCTGTCGTAGCTTCTCTGCTTGTGTGTTTTTCCGGCGATTGAGGTGCCAGTCGAAGTCGAGTATTCTGGTTGCTATGATCATATTACTCGGAGCTGTTTTATCCTGGAAGAGTTGTTGCAAGCATCCCGACACAGTGTAAGTGGGGGCGATTATCTCTTCAAGAGCAGTCGGGACTTCTAACAAGGCCTGGCGACTCAGCTGACCTTATTTTTATTTGTTGAATACTACTAAAGCTATGGCTCCGGGTATTCTTTCTACCTTTCCTTTGTTCTTTCAGTTACTGATATGCATGTTATTTACCTTCATGGTTTGTTTCGTTAATTGTTTGCTTGGACTTGGCTTGTTAAATACATTATATAACTGCCTCTATGTTGCTGTAATAGTCTTATTTTCCAACACAACACTCCTTGATTTTCAACAGCATTAGTATCAACTGGCTTGTTGTCATGACAATGTTCTATAAAATTGTCATCTAATATGTCTTTCTCCTATTTCAAGAGCTCCACAACACCAACTTCAATCCTTATTGTACCCAGCATATTAGATGACCATTATCTAATTCCCGCTGATATTTCTTTCAATAGGCGTAAGCAGTCCACTCGTTTGTAAACCCCTATCATTCGTATACCGTATATAGATCTACTCACTTTCTAGCACTTCTTTCTTTCTTATACGTCAGTCTTATATCGTAGGTAAGTAAGAAAGGTGTAGTAAGAGAGAAAAAGAGCCTCACTTCCTAGATTCCCTCTTAATTAAGTCAGTCCTCCCCGCTTTCTTCTTTGTTCTAGTTTCACTTTCTTGAATTGTTCGGAGTACCCTTTTGGGCCTCCAGACCGCGAATGCGGTTCCGGGTTTCTTGCATTGCTTGTGCTATCATCTCAGGATCGAGAGCAGGCAGATGCTCCCAGAAAAGCGCTAGCCCACGTACCTGTAGGCTTAAAAAATATAGCAGTTGTAGCTGTTCTATGTGGAGCACAATCGGCATAAGGACTTCGATTTACGGGTCGACTTTCTCGTTCTTGAGCACTTTCTAACCGGTGCTCCAGATTATGAAAACCCGATCGGATCTGTCAAGAACGAGCTGACGACTACAGGGGAAGCGGTTGATTGCAGAAGGAGGCGTGGATCCAAGCTCTGCCCCCTTTACTCAACCTCTCTCTCTATAAAAAAGACCTTTTTCCTTTTTTTCAACATTTGGTCTTCAGTCGCAAGACCCCTTTTTTGGTAAGAAAAATTATATTATTATTAGATAGGCATGGTTGTTTATAAGAGCTAGCTTCTAGATGTTCTTCGCCTGAACATACATATAGAAGAAGCACTTTTTTGCTGAGAATTCGTTGTTCCCTTTTGTGTGAATTCCCCAACGGTGAATTAAAAACTTGTGGGCCCTATCTATTCGACTCAGTCATCCACTTTGGTATCTTATTGAACAAAAACGGTGATATTGTTCCTCCATTGATCAAAGTATAAGATCTTGATGATACAAATGGAAATTGAAAAAAAAGGTATTTTGTTATATTGAGAATGAAAAAGTACAATGAATTAAGTTGCAAAAAGAAAATACAGAGTGCTATATATATAGACTAAACATTCGGTAACTAACTTCTAACAAACTAAGTCAACGATAACAGTCTTGGTCAACAAAGTCAATGGCTACGATGACCAGTCAAATGGAACGAATATGCTCAACATCCTTCCTCATGTTGGAAGTCTAGAAATAATCACAAACATTCAACTTGGAACATAAAGAGTGTAACTGAGCTGCACCAAGAGCTTTTGTAAACATGTTAGAAGGCTGACATGAATTTGAGAGGAACTGATGAGGGAACTTCGCCAGAAATGAATGTGATAGAAGGAAATAGTAAGAATGAACTAGTATGAGAAGAGTCGGTATATGAAATAGAATGAAAGGGAAAAACAGACTCTACAAACCTCACATCCCTGGAATAAAAACATTTTCTAGATTGAAGATCTAGAATTTTGTAACCTTTCTTGACAAAGGGATATCCAATGAAGACTCCTTTAATAGCTTTGGATTGAAATTTATCGAACTCATGAAGTTTGGTTGCATATTATAAGCAATCAAAACATTTCAGACTGGAATAATTTGGTGGTGTGTTGAATAGTATTTCAAAAGGAGTTTTAAACAGAGGAGTCTTAACATGTTAATGACATGAGTGGCTATTATGATAAAATCACCCCAAAAAGAGTTTGGTAATGTTTATTGAAATTTTAAAGTTCTGGCCACATTTAAAAGATGTTGATGTTTTCTTTCAACATGGCCATTTTGCTGTGGAGTAGCAGGACAAGTGGTATAATGAAGAATACCTAGAGATTCCAAATAAGATTGAAGCTCATTATTGGTAAATTCTGTCCCATTATCTGATATTATAATTTTTACAGATTTCTAAAATTGATTTGCAACATAAGTCAAGTAGTTTTGAATAAGTGTGGGAACTTGTGTTTTATGAGAGAAAAGAAACACCCAGGTGGCTTTTTAGAAATCATTAACCACAATTAAAAAATAACTACAGTTGTGATGAGTAACTTGTCTATAAAGGCCCCAAACATCAAGGTGAACTAAATCAAAAAACTAGTGCTCACATGAGAATTAGTGGGAAAAGGTGACCTATGTTCTTTTGAAAAATGGCAGATATCATAATCATGAAAAACAAGATTATGAGAAGGTACAACTGAAATTTTATTCAATACTGATAAAGAGGGATGACCTAGTCTGTTATGCCAAATTATAGCATAATTAACATTATCCTCAACAGTACAATGAACACTAGCTTGAGGTACAGAACTATTGTTTACAGATTTATGATTAAAAGATATACTGGAATGTAAGAATCTTAAAATAAGTTTTGGATATGAAGCTTATAGAAGCCATCCTGCAGTTTACCAATCTCTCTCTCTCTCTCCTTCTTCAAGGTATGGTCCTGAAAAACACATGAAGCAGAAGAGAATACAACAGAGATTGATGAGTTGATCAATAGCTTATGAATAAGAATGAGATTGCAATTAAATGAAGGCACACATAGTACTTCACTAAGGCTTATATCTTTAGTTAAGTGCAAACTTCTAATATGAGTAATAGAGACAATTTTGTCATTAGGTAAAAATAGATCAACATTTAAAGGCTTTAAATCATGTAACAAGTGCTTATGACAAGTAATATGATATGTAGCCCCTGAATCCAGAATCCATGTATGATAAAAGAAGTTATCAGGAGTTAGAACAGAGTGAATTGAAACTATAGAGCAAGAATAGTTAGAATTGAGTTCCCTAGCATGATAAGAGATACCAGTCATTTGAAAAGTAGATGTAGACAAGTTCCAGTTACTGCTCTGCCTGATGGTGTCTTGTATCATTTTTGACAGTTGCTGGCACTGAGCATCTGAAAAAATTATTGAATCTTTGAGATGTGTATCCAGTTGAGAAGAATTACTAGTAGAAGTAACATTAGGAGGAGCAAAAACTTGAGCTGTAGATTTCAGCACACTACTAGGTGTAGATAATTTCTTTGGCTTAGGCTTAGACTTGCCTTGAAGCCTATGCCAATCAGGATATCCATGAAGATAAAAACATTTGTCTCTAGTATGGCCAGAATTCTGACAATAATCACAAAACACACCAGCGAAATCACTTGCTTGCTTTTCTAAGAGATAGTGGTGCCATAATTCTTAAACTTTGACAAATTATTGTATTTGACATTCATATCTATGCTTTCAGATATAGGAGAGGTAGCAAACTTTGCAAATTCCCTCTGAGATTCTTCTTGTAATAGTAAGGAAAATGCTTGAGTAAGAGTTGGAGTAGGTTGCATCATCAATAATTGTCCTTGAACAATAGTATATTGTTCATATAGTCCCATGAGAAATTGACTTGATCATTTCTTCATATTTCTCAAGTTTCCGAGCATTATGACATGTGTAAGTACTAGAGACCCACAGGTACACTTAGGCATAGGATTCAGATTGTCAATTTCAGCTATAAGAGTTCTGAACTTAGTGAAATAAGAAGTGATGGTCATATTACCACGATTCATAGAGCTAAGTTCATTTCTCAATTGAAAAACCCTAGGCATATTAGACTGACAAAATATCACAGCTATATCATCCCAAATTTTCTTGCAGTGGAGAAATAAGCAACACTATTTCGTATATCAGCATAGATGGAGTTTAACAACCAGGAAAGAACCATATCATTACATCTAGACCATAAAGCAAACTGAGCAGAAGTATGCATAGGCTTAGGGATAGTTCCATCAATCATACCTAGCTTCATTTTAGCAGATAATGCAATCGAAATAGATCAACTCCACTTATAATAATTCTGATCAGTAAACAATTGTGTAACAAGAGGTGTACCTGGATTGTTAGAATTATGGAAAGAGTATGGATGATTTGCATCAATAACAGCTGATAAAGGAGGAGATGAACCAGTAGATGTGCTAGCAGATGTGCCAATCGTAGCAGCTGCGTATGACACCATAAATGAGTTGAACAAAAACACAAACATAAAAACTGCAAAATCGAGAGTGATAACAACTAATCGAAAGAGATAACAGCTTCTCGAGAGAGATAACAACTACTCAAGCAAGATAAAAGCTTCGTAAGAGAGAGATCGAGAGTTTGATCAGAGAGGGAGATTCGAGAAATTGAGAGAGATCAAGTGAAAAACAAGCATAAGAAATCACGTAAATAAACACGTATATACAGCGGAAAGAAAAGAGGCTCTGATTCCATGTTAAACTAGTATAAGATCATGATGATACAGATGGAAATGAAGACGAAGGTGTTTTGTTATATTGAGAATAAAAAAGTACAATTAATTAAGTTGTAAAATGAAAATACAGAGAGCTAAATATATATCCTGAACATTCTGTAACTAACTTCTAACAAACTAAGTTAATGATAACAGTCTTGGTCAACAAAGTCAACATCTACAGTGACCAATCAAGTAAAACCAATATGCACAATATCCTCCCTTGAGTTGGAAGTCTGGAAATAATCACAGACATTTAACATGGAACATAAAGAATGTAACTGAGCTGCACCAAGAGCTTTTGTAAACATATCAGCATGCTGAGATGAAGTGGAAATATGAGTTGGAGTTAAGAAGCCTTTGCCAAACTTCTCTCGTACAACATGGAAATCTATTTCGATGTGTTTAGTACGTTCATTATAAACTGGATTAGAGGCAATACAGATAGCTGATTGAGAATCACAGTGAAAAGGAATAGGCATTGTAGGTGACACCAGCAAGTATTTAAAACAACAACTAACCAGATAACCTCACAACAGGTATCAACCATTGCTCAATACTCTGCTTCTGCAGATGAACGAGAAATGGTATGTTGTTTCCGTAGAGTGGGTGTCAACCCAAGTCCCACATCGTTAAGATAAAGAAGAATTATCTTGAATATAAGCAGCCAAACAACTCCATTAGTATGAGGCCTTTTGGGAGGAGTCCAAGAACAAATCCGTGTGGGCTTGGCCACAGCCCAAAGTGGACAATATCATACTAATGTGGAGTTAATGGGTGTTGTGCGTCCCAACAAGTGGTATCAGAACCGATGGTTAAGAAGTTGATCCTGGGGTTGCGGGCTGCAAGTTGTGTGATGTGGGAGGCTCTCCAGAACTACGATCGAAGATCTTGGACGGCTTGTGTCGAAAGTCTTCCCGACACTGAGGTGGTCGGGCGACATGTCCCGCAAGATGAGAAGCCACAAATGAATAGCGGCGGTAAAAGGGTCACAAGATTGGTGGTTCTTGGATTGATGGAAGATTGTAGAGTGGGTGTCAATCCAAGTCCCACATCGTTAAAAGAAAGAAGAATTATCTTGAATATAAGCAACCAAATAACTCCAATAGTGTGAGGCCTTTTGGGAGGATCCTAAGAACAAATCCGTGCGAGCTTGGCCACGACCCAAAGCGGATAATATCATACTAATGTGGAGTTAATGGGTGTTGCGCGACCCAACAGTTTCTTGCATTTCCAAGAAACCAATGAATTTCCAAGCAAAATGCAATAACCAGTCAACGAGTGTCAAGTGGGAGGAACCTTCAAAAGGCCTCCCTCCGTCCCAAATCTTGTCCTATTTGACTTTTAGTGGTCAAATTGACCAAAATCTAACCAAATTTTACATATATAATATATTGGAAAATTATGATAAAAATTATATCATTAAAAAGTACATCTAATCTACTTTAATATGTATTTTTCAGATTTTGTACACTATAAAAAATTAATACATAAATGTTAGTCAAAGTTTATTAAATTTGACCACAAAAAATCAAACAAGACAAAAATTTGGTACAGAGGAAGTATATTAACACCCACAACAAGTTTAGCTCCATTTCCATTGACTGCTTCAGCTGCGTCAACAATTTTCCTGCCACCACTTTTATTCATACAATTTTGCACATTATTATCGAAACACCTTTCTTTCTCATATTCGAATTGATCAAATCAGGTATTTCTAATCCAAGAACTGTTGCACAAGTACCAAATTTAAAAAATATATATATTAATATTCAAATGATTTTAAGTAAAGGAAAATGTGGATATAAATTGATATTATCAATTCATTTTGAATCTTTTTTTTTTTTTTGCTAAAAGATATATATATTAGAAAAAAAAGGGATTCACCCTATGTTCCCAGCAAGAGCAAGGAAAGAACTAAAACAACCGAATGAGGCTAACAGCTAAAAAGGAAATAAAACCGAAATAAAACTAAGTCAAATGCAGATCCATCCGTAATGCGCTAGGTTTGCATTTTTTTGGAACCATGTTGAATGCCTAAGCTTGGTCTTCAAGTCGACCATGATAGAAGCTATTAACTGCGATGGTTTAAGAATTCCTTTGTTGTGCAAACGAGCATTACGCTCCCTCCACAGGTGATGAGCAAAGATCTGCGCTGCTAGCAAAAGAACCAATCTGTGAACAGCGTCCGTGTGCAACCCCCAGGCAGAGATAAGATCAGGCCAACTCTCCCCATCCACATCGACACCTAAGACACCAGCCATTTTGGTGAGGATGAATCTGCCGTAATTACATTTGACGAATAGGTGAGAGTCATTCTCAAGGCCTCCCACGCACAGCAAGCAATTTGGCTGGACATCCAAACCAAATGAAATAAGTCTCTGAGAGGTTGGAAGACGGCCCAAACAGAGAAGCCATTCCAAGTGAGCGAATCGTTGTATTTTAAGCTTGTGCCAGACAAGAGGAGACCAAGAAACCTGGGCCTTAGTTACCCTAATAGAATTCCAAATATCCCCCGTTTTTAACTTTTTTAACGGAATACCTTCCCAACAAATAACATCATTATTTTGAAGGTTAAAATTTGGAAAAGAGAAGTTTTGATTTAAGTAAGTCTTATTTGAGTTTTTTATATAACTTTAATTTGGTATTTGTTCGATTTCGTGACAGCTTAATAACGAATAATTAAATAGGGCTGGCGTGAACAGTAAACGTTTATTATCATTTGCTGTTACTGTTCACGTACTGTAGAAACTTTTTGCGGTATGTAAAGAGATGGGGCACTCCTGTTTTCACACCAAAAATCCTACTGTACACGTACCGCAAAAACTTTCTACGTTACGTATTTCACCGTTTGCCCTAGCAATCGTTTGCCCCTGAGTGGACCCTTTTAAATAGAATTGCACCCTAGAACACCTTATATCAAAGAACACTAAATAACACTATCATAATACTTTATTTTTCATAAAAATTAATTTGTTTTGCTAAAAATTTAAAAATCAATTGTTACATAGAATCCACTATAGAATCTTACGTTTTGGTAATAATAAAATTATATATAATCATGTTATATATGATTCTAATTATTTGTTAAATTCTATTTTTATTCATAAAAAACTATTTTTAATGTAAAAATTAGAATCTAAATGCGATTTTATGTAAGATTTTGTGGTATTTTTTATTGTTATTTATAAAATAGAATCTCCAATGGGGAAGAACCCTTAGCTATTATATCCTAGGTGGCACAATTTATAGATAATATGTAAAAAAATATCATTACAATGCATAATTTCCCTTAGCAAAAATTATAGATAATTATACTTGGTTGGCTATATTTATTGAACCAACCTTTACCTTTAGCAAAAATTATACACAATTATTATTATAGTTATATATGTCTATTGGAATTCACATGTTCACCCTTATGTAAATATTTAACTATTTCCTAATTTAAAATTTTTTAGTCAACCATTATAATTATTATCATTGAAGATGCTTTAAGAGAATCACCAACCATGTAAAGCCCTTAGGTAAAAATCAAGATAAATTAACTTAAATAAGAATTATACGGAATTTGTAAAATTTTCTCCACTCTAACGGGACAAAACCTTTAGGTAAAAATTTAGATAATCACAATAGGTTGTCTATATTTATCGAACCTTTAGCAACCTGTAGTAAAACTCCATATCATCAATTATCATATTTAAATAATATTTTCTATTTTTAATAACTTGAAATAATAATAACATATCATTTTTAAAATATAGTCAACCAATATAGTCAATCTCATTAGAGTAAAACACGTTACAAGTTCAACAAATTTTACATTATTAATATTTAACCAATCATTTATATAAAACACCGTTGGAGATGTTTAAAGGGTGTTCTTCTTAAAGTAATGACGTATTTAAATTTCCAAAAGATTAAAAAATGAATGCGATTATGATAATCTAAAATTAGTCTCATAAATGAAAATTTTGAAAATTAGTCTCTTAATGATTACGTTTAGTTGGTAAAGAGTGAGATGCGTATAGTTCAAATTGTACTAGGAAATGTATCCTAATGAGTAGGGGGTGAGCATAAAATCGAATCAAACCGAAACCGAAATCGAAATCGATGAAAACTGAATCAAAAAAAATCGAACACGTTAAAATCGAACCGAAATCGAAATCTAAAAACCGATCCGATTTTAATGATTGCAGCTCCGATTATAGGTTAAAACCGAACCGAAAAAACCCGAACCGATTATTTAAATAAATTATATATATATATATATATAATTAATAAATACACATATCTTACCAAATCTGTCATTAAACTGATATTATTTCCAGTTCTGCAAATTATGCTCTTGGTGCCTTAATGCATGCCAATTTCCCAACATGTAATTGTTAAGTTGAGTGAGGCACTGTAAATTATAGAACAGAGTTTCTATTCGAAGCTGATATGAATGTAAGCTAATGAGGAATGTGTAAATGGAATAAAAATAGGAGAGGCACACGAAAGATCCGAGTGGCCTTGGCAATGAATATTTGATAACGCAACATATTTGATGTTGTATAAATAAGCTAAAACCTGTACTAAACCAGGTTCTGTTAGGTTTCATTTTTAAATCAAAAGCTTATAGTCTTAGATATATGTTTCGAGAAAATAAATTCGTGGATGTAATTTTAATTTTTATGTACTTTTCATTTAAGTAAGGTATGTCGGTTTTATCATTTTTATTGAGGCGGTTTTAAAACCGAAACCAAACCGATTGCAACCGATCCGACAATTTTGAATCTGAAACCGAACCGTCGGTTTCGGTTTCGGTTTCTGTTTTAGATTTTAAAACCCGAAGAATTTTGGTTTCGGTTTTACCATAAACCCGATCCGATCTGACCCGTGCTCTCCCCTACTAATCAGTGTGGGGTCAGGATAATACTAAATATTGGAAGTTTTGGTCTTTATAATTTTCAATTTTTTATTTTAATTAATAAAGAGAAAAAGGACCATGAGATTGATCTTAAGGAACTTTTCTTGAGATACTTAAAAATATACATTAAATTTGATTAGGCCGCATGGCTAATTAAAAAATTCTGATTTTACAAAAATTCCCATCCCATATTTGCATATAAATTCCATGTATCTTAGGAAAATTACCTGAGATACATCTCAGGCTCCCTAATCTCATTAATAAATAATAAAATAATATTATTATTAATGTTAATAAGTTGATAGCTTTTTCTAACTAAAACACATTAATTTAGTCAAAGATTTTACATTTTATAAATATCTAAAAACATCAATTATGCCATATTTTTCAATCATTAATATTTATTTTCTAATTAAAATGCTACCTTTTAATTTAAAACATATTTTTTCAATCATTAATATGTATCCAAAACTATCACACCTTATCTAGCAATCATTAATAAAATATATTTAAAAAGTGAGTATAATTGTTTATTTTTTGGCTCAGCGATTCAACAATACAACAAATAATGATCGTCAGATTTTTAGTATATAATTAATAATTGTTGGATATAATAATAAGAAATATTATATATTTGAAATCTCTACTAAAAACCCAATGTTCGAATCCCATCACAACATATTTGAACTAAAAATTTAGATATACAGTAAAACCTCTATAAATTAATATAGTCGGGACCAAAGAATTCTATTAATTTAGAGAGGTATTAATTAATCGATAAATTATTAATTATTAATTTAGAGAGAATTTTTGACATAAAAAAAAATAATTTTCAATTATATACATTTAAATAGAATGTATTGGACAATTTATGTTTTATACTTAATTCAATTAATTCAATATCCATTGTTTTACAAATTCAATGAATATTGTCGAGATTAAAAGTAAAGATTCATGTATATTCAGATAATATCAAAGATAAAACAACAATTTTGGAACCTTTTACACGTAAAGAAGTACTCAAGACATTAAAAATATTGATTAATAACTTTTTAATGCTTTTATGAAAACACCGCATTCGAACAAAGAGGGTTATGAATGAATTTCATATAAATTCAAATTTTAAGAACTCTATAATCATATTTTATAAAAGGATAGTACATATATTTTTATGATTATAAAGGACTTATTAATTTATAATATTATTGGAATCATATATTTATACAGGGTTTATAAAAAAGTTATTATCGTATTTTCTTATCGAAATTGTTCATCTTTTGAACTGGCCCAAGTTGGGACCGGAAGAAATTATTAACTTAGAGAGATTATCAATTTATCGAGTATTACTTTAATGAGATTTTGCTGTAAGTTTTATAATATATTAAATTGTATTAAAATTAAAATAGCAATTGAAAATAGTGATTATATAAAAACATAATTATAATATAAAATAAATTTATAACATTTTAAAAAAATCGAGTGCATCACCCGGATATTAATCTAGTAAGGTTTATAATAGAAATAGGTGTTAGGACAAGTATGTGTATGTAATAAGACTTAAAGTAGAATTAGGTGCTAGGAGAAGTAAGTGTATAAAATAAAATATATAGTAGAAATAGGTGTTTTCCATCATGTATGATTATATATTTATATTAATAAAATAAATTAATATAATAATATATAAATTAATATAGTGATAACTAAATTTTGGTATTAATAGTGGTTTCACTTATTAATAAAGAGTATTGATTACATGAGATTTAATGATTTGTATTCGTGAGAATTATGTTAAAACTATACGATTTTTTTTTTTGACAAGACTAACTTTCACGTTCATAAATTGTACCAAGATACAATGATCGAAATAAAGGAGTGTCCTTCGTTCCAGAAAGTCCATTATCTAACCGAAAGGCACGCATATTGCCCCCGGACATTTAGACAATAATACCTTCAAGTCTGAAAGGATGCACCCACAAAAAAGAGCCTCGTTAAAACCCCACATGAGCAAAACCCTATGGAAAAAAAACTCAAGGGAGAAAAAGAGTGCCCTCAAAAACAAGAATACATCTTATACAAAGTGTTTACTAAAAAAGACTAGAACTTATTTTTGCTTTTGTGAGTCCCCATTGTTATCAGTTCAATCTCATTCCCGACTTCAACTATCTCCTTTTCCTTTCTTCAACTATCTCCTTTTCCATCCAAGTAAATCTGAAAGGTCACCAAAACCATATACAAATCAAGAAAACTAAATTAATACAAATACATAAGTTTGAGCTAAAACAAAAAATATATAATATTATAATATTTAATAATAAATCCTATACGGTGATAAGATATTAATAGAAAAAATAAGTATAAATATAATCTAACCAAAGGGATCTCTTTGGTTAGACCTCTATTTAAAATATAAATTAGAAATTTGTAAAATAAGAAAAGATTCGTTATTATTACATTTAGATAAAATAATAAAATAACTAAAATTGAATAGATTGTAATACTTTTTTGAAAACAAAAATTAATAAATAAGATAGATTTAAACTACAGCCAAATATAAAGTAAAACTACGATATATTAAAAAGATAATGTATAAATTATAAAAATTCGTCAAACGGACGACCGATAATATTCGTCAAACGGATGACCGATAAAATTATTCGTCAAACGGACGATCGATAACAAGTCATTCAAGAAACCTACTCCGTAATTAGCACAAAACATCCATAAAAAATGGAACAAATAGAATCCATGACTCCTTTACTTCTAAAAGCTAGTCAAATCCTTAAATATTTGAATACAATTTAACAATAAATAAATTAATACTACTAGATTTGCCAATAAACAATTTTCAAACCAATAAATTGTTTATTATAATTATGACAATTAAAAGGTCAACACAAAAATAAATATTTAATATTGACAGTTACAAAAAAAATCTATATGAATATAAGACCCAATAAATGCCACTAATTAAGCAATTAAATTTAAATAAAGCACATTTAAAATTTAGGCAATCATGCAAAACGAGTCACTAAAATTATGCGCAAAAATAACTCTCATTTATATGCATTAAAAACAACCATCACCACCATCACCTACGGTGACCACCAGCCGGCCATGGCGGCGACTTCATCACCCACTATAACGAAGCCAAATCAACAAGAGAACATACTAGCTACTGATAATCACAAAAATCCAATTGCAAAATTAAACCCTAGATCTAAATCAAACACCTTTAAGAACACTAATCTATATAAATCAATACACAAAACTATAATCTATATAAAACAATACTAAAAACCCAAATACGCTAAACCCATAAAATTAATCAAAACCCACAAATTACAAAAGAATAATTGATAATATAACGTATGAACATATGATAATGAAGATAGTATGAAGTGAGGAGAGATCGCAGGCAGATAAAACGCAAGAGATATAGATACAATTGTATAAGAGTAAAGCTAAAAAAATTGTATATTAAAACTAAACGATTTTGAATAGCTAGTAGATTAATTATTTAATCAGAAAACATTTCAAATAAAGTATTCAAATATCTAATTTAGTTTGAAAAAATGAGTAGAAAAGGGGAGAGTACTTAGGAATGGAAATGAGTACTCGCACAATTATTCGGTTATTGTTTTAAAAAATTTAATTCAAATTTTAAATTTACAAATGTTTTTCTTTTCAAATAAAGTGTACTAATGTTATAATATATATTTTATTTACTAATTATTTATTATAAATACTAAAATTATACTTAATAATTTTAATGATAACGTATTTACAACAATTAAATGTTCAAATGTTAATACCACTAAAGTAACAACAATACTTTTTTATCATTACAACTTAAAATAAGTTATGGTGATTAAATACATGTATTTTGTGACAACACTTAAAGTAATAATAAAAAATTGAATAATTTAAAATCAGGTTTTATTCTGAGTACTCGGAATCTAACCGAATATTGATCGAATTATGTGAAAATTAGGTTTTGACCTAAATCGGTATGACTCAAATTGAATCATCTATAACCTTTTTTAATAAGCGAAACCTTATTTTAATTGTAAACAAATTTAGTTTCATCCATATTTTGTCACCCTTAAATTCCTATTTATCCTAGGATTTTGTATTATCTTTTTAATAAAATAATAAAATTACTGAAATCCTAATATAATTGTAATTTTTAATTATTATCCTACTGAATTGCAAAAAAAAATGTATTTATAAGAACCATGTAATAACCAAGATTCTCAGAATATATTCTGTAAGTTTTCTTTTATAATATAAGTCGTATTAATATTTGGAGATTTATTTGGAGAAATTCTTGAGACCATAAGATTGAGGAATCAAACATCGAGACTTTAAAACATCAATTTGAAATTAGTTTTTTTTTTATCTTGAGAAAATCGGAAACGATATCTAGAAAATTCGTTCGATTAGTACTAGTAGTAATTAATTTGAGTACCCGGAAAATGGTTATAAATTATGGAGAGCATATGGGGCTATGAGATCTTGATGGATTAGTGTATTTTAGAATTTAAATACATTTTTGAGAACATTGAGAATTAATTTGAGAATTGCTTCCAATTATTCCAATTTTTGAGAAAAATGAGTTTAATTAGAGATTTAACTATGAGATTGAGTTTTAGAGCATGAGAATATTATTTTAGACTCGAGAGAACTAGAGTTTAACTATGTTAAATTCTAGTAATTTATTTTGGAGTTCTGGGATTTATTCATGGATTTAATACTATTAGATTTTATTAGTTTCAAAAATAGAAATAAGTTAATAAAAAAATTGTGGAGAATTCTAGAAGTGTGAGGATTGGTGGAGATAATGAAGAAAAAGTCATGTGTCCTTGATTATATATATAGGTTTAAGTGGGAGAAGAGTAAAAAAAAAGAAGAGACAAAAGAGAGAAAGAAATTGAAAGTTCTTGGTAATTAAAGATTAATCATCTATACATAGTGGGTGAAGTTTGGATTGAAGGTTTACTTGAGTTTGTGGTGCTTTGGAAAGTAAGAAGATTAAGGAAAAAGATGAATATTAGTTTTGGTGGAAAAAGTGGAAGATTTGTTTGATTGAAACTTGGTTGTTGGTTTTAAGCTTGAAAAAGGTATGATTCTTGATTCTTTAAGGTTAAAGATGCTTGATTGTGTTTTATTATATAATTAGGATTTATGTAGAATTATGGTTCTTGGGTTTTGTTTCCTTATGAAATTGGTTGTTTCTTGTGATTAGTAGTAGTTAATGAGTAAGATTAGTGAAAAAGGAAAGTTATGTAAATCTGTCCAGAAATTTTCAGGGTCTGCCCTGTTTTTGCAAGAGGAATTCGAGCAGGTTGTGCTCTGATATGGGCAGTGGTCTTTTCATGAAAGTTGTTCTATTTGGAGTCTAGTTTGTGTACGTGAAAACCTTGTGTCGATAAAGTAAATGAGCTAAAAGCTCTGCACGTTTTAGTGAAGGTAGCGCAAAACTGAAATTTTCTGTGTAGTCGCTCGAGATAACATAATTGTTTCCTAAGTAAATGAAGTGGTTTTGAGATAAAAATTTTATGGAAGCTTGACATGATATTAGAGATTAAATCTGGAAAGTTTCATATTATAAAGATCATTTCTCATTTTATTAAAAATGTTTGAGTAAAGCGTGCGCGGTAGCATTTTATGTTTCCGATTTGGTTGCCTTGTTTTGGAGAGGCATTCTGCATGGGTTAAAGACTTTATTTGATGTTGGTCAAAAGATGAAAATTGTTTATTTTTGTCTTGTCTTGTTAGCTACCAAATATGGTATGCATTGTATTGGTGGTTAATGTTTTGAATTTGGAATTCAATGGAGTTATATTTGAAAATGATAGATGAATTGTGGTTGGAGATGGTGTTGAGTATTGATTAATGTTTGGAGATTGGCATGAGCCTAATGTGATTGTTTAGTATTTTTGGATAATCCGTAAAACGAATAGGTCCTGCCGAATTTTCGTTAGAAATAAATATATAAATAAGAGCTATTATTAAAATGAAGTTTAAAGGGAAGTTGCGTGGTATATAAGATAAGAGTTATTGTTATAAGATGGAGCTAAGTAGTTAACTTTGAGACTAAGAAATTAAGAAGTGAATTACAGACAAAGTTGTCAACTAGAATTGTGATAGTAATTGTTCGACTTAGAACTTTACTTGAGTTACACTTGGGTTGAGATTAAATATATTACTAACGTGAGATATATTGTTCTGTTCTTCTAGAGCCTAATTTATTTGGAGGACTTTCACACTGAAACGCGAAAATAGACTTACTCTTTGTTGCATTCTTTTATTTAATAGCTAAGGACTCCAGGCAAGTCTTCTATCCCCTTTCTACTTGGAGAATGTTCTTCTTATTTATTATTGTTATATTTAATTATGCAGTTGAACACTCTTGAACTGATTAGTTATTTATCCAACTTTCTTCGAGATGACTGAACTCCTATACTCTTTTATATTCATAAACTTTCATAAAAAAATAAAGATTTTGAGTAAATTACCCTTATGTGAACATTTTCCAAGAAAGATAGATTTTTCAAATATCGAAGATTTTAAGTGTATTTTGTTGATCTTATTCATTCAAGACGAATGAATATATCTCACGAATGAATATATCTCACGAATCTGGATCGGGGGTCAACGATCCACGTTGTTACGCCGATCCAGATTCTAATTTTATAATTACCGTTCCCAATTATTAAACATTTTATCTAAACACTAATCTTTTCCTTTGGCAATGACCCCTATATCAATAATATCCATCACAGGTTATAACTTAACAGCGAAAGCAAAACATTACTTAGAGTACCAGATTCAATCCAAAATATAAAGTTATTACAGACCCAAATGTTTTTATCTAGAAAGGGTTTAAAATCCACAAAAGCTGCTACCTGAGGTGACGGTAAATGTGGGATAGTTTTCTGGTTTTCAAAAGCTTACTCAGGTCATACTTGTACATAATCCTAACCAGTCTGAGTTGATATCCTATCCTACTAAGTCCTCTCTCCTGGGGAAGACGGGGTTCAAACAGTCTACGGAACTGTTGCGCATTTCCCACACGCATTTTGGGGGTCTGATGTGTCCGAGCCATGCTTTCCTATTGTTATTTGTGATATATATAGAAAAAGCAAGTGTGAGCATAATTGCCCAGCAATGTAATAATAGTACTGTAAAGATATTGCTGTTCTATTTGAAAACTGAGTGGCACGATATAATATAATTCAGCTTTTAAAAGAGCATTAACTTTCCCTGAGTCATTTTAAAATAGGAACATTTGGATAAAAATATTTTTTTGATAAGTTCAACACTGACAACACTATCGGTACTGGAGCACCTAGACTTCCAGTACAGTGTAGCAGCACAATTCCAATTGGAAGAATGGGAAACCCCGATGCAAGGTGATCAGCCATCGTATCGGAAAAATAAAACTTCGCTACTAGTAGACGGGAGACGAACCTAATATGGAGGTCATGGCCCTGACCTCATTCGGGTCTTATGATGGACAGCTACCCGCACGCCCCTTACACATGTACATTACTACAAGAAAACAGTCAATAGACGTCAAACTTTAGACATCGGTCATAAATGCCACTGATATTAAAAGATGTAATAACATCATCCCGCATTAAATTGATGTCTTTGCTTTTCGTAGACATCACTGTTTTTAAAACGATGTCTAAAGTCAGCCTTTAAAAAATGAAAACGCGCGCCCTTACCTTTTGTTTCTCCCTTAGCGAAAACTTCCCCCCTAAGTCAAAATTTCCCCCCCCTTAACCAAATATTCTCCCCGCCTATACACAATTATTATACCCCTTCAGACAAATTAAACAAAAACTAAATAAACAAAAACAGAATTATTCTCACACTCTCTTTCTCTCTCTCTCGATTGAATCTCGACTGAATCTCTCTAGCTCATCTCTCACCACCACAAACTCACCTCCACCACCACTTACTACTCTACTCACCAGGACCTCCGTCCAACCTCTCTACTCACCACTGCTCTTTGCTCGTGTCGAAATTGGTAAGAATTGGTAATACTCTACACGAATAAGATCTCCTCTACTATTTCTAGGGTCTTCTCGATCTATTGAGAGCTTCAATTTGAGGGTTTTTTAAACTCAAAACCCTAATTTCTTAAATTGGGGCTTTTTAAATCAAAACCCTAATTTCTTAAATTGTGTGTTTTTATTTACTTGGATATATTACCCTAATTATTTTGAATGTATTGTTTTTACATGACCTCATTCACTTGGTTTTGGTTGTGGCTGTTCGTTAGGTAATTTTCGTTTTTGAATTTCTTATTTGAATTTTGATATGTGTTATATCATATGACTATTTGTATGTTGTTTAATTGGATGCATGTTATTATTTATTCATTATATTGTTGGATTTTTGGCTACTAATTAGATGCATGTCATGTAACACTGCTATTAATTATTGGTAATTTGTAATTTATGATTTTTGCCTACTATTTGGTTGCTTTTCTACTGGTCAAGTTTGAAATTATATGAGTTGGATGTATTTTCATTTTCATTTTGAATTTCTTATTTGAATTTCTGAAATGTGGTATTATATGATTATTTGTATGTTATTTAATTGGATGCATGTTATTATTTGTTTATTATATTTTTGGATTTTTGGCATGTCATCTAACAGTGCTATTGTTTGAGTACTACTATTTTTCTGACATAATCGACCAATAGAAAGTGTGAAAGTTGTTGTGATTTTTTATTGGTCAATTTGAAATTATATGAGTTGGATGTATTTTAGTTTCATACCTTGTTAATTATTTTATTGCTGGCTGGAGGTTTATGTTTTAGTTTTCGAATTTTACGAAAACCTTAAATATTGTCATTTTAGTTTTTATTGTTTGGCTGATATTCAGGGATATTTTTTTGGTTTGCGAAGAAGAAAGGATAGTTCCTAGCTATTGTTCAAGGTGTTGACCCAGTGCTTCTACTAATTAAGAGGTACTCTCGCTCCCTTTCTTGTTTATATAGCGACTTTTTCTACTTTGTGTATTTGATTGTCATGATTGCTTATTCCACTGCTCTGTTCTTTATTAAAACTAAAATAGTATATGGTAGCTGTACTTTCTCTATTTGCCATGTACAAATTTGAATTATAGAAATTGTATGCCTTTAGTTAAATGTTAATTACATGTTGCCTGTTATTATTAATTTAGACTGAAGATTTGTGTTCCTTTTGTTTTTCTTATGTCTATCATGTCCTATTTGTGATTATTACTAGCTATCATATGTCATACGTGCATTTTGATTAATATAAACTATTGGATTTTTATTATATAGATAAGGCTACAATAAAACTATAATAGGTCAGAATACATAATAAGTAATCACTGGCTATAATTATACTAAAAACTTTACTGACATACCAGGTCGTTGGAAATTAAATTGATAAGTCTTGGATAAAGGCGGATAGGGATTCATTGCAATATGAAATTGGAGTCGAAAACTTCTTGATATTTACTGAGGATAATGCTAAAAACCAAAAGAAAATCCCTTGCCCATGTGCACGCTGCGTTAACTTCAAGAAATATTCTGTCAAAATAATCAGAGATCATCTATATGAAGCGGGTTTTAGTTTAGGGTATTATGAATGGATTTGGCATGGAGAAGAGGTTGTTAAAAGTACTAAGTCATCAGTTGGTAGTACTTGTCCTCCCTCGAAGCCCACACTAAATTCAGAAACATTTAACGTATGTGAAGCAGCCTATAATAAGGAAGATTTTGATAATGAATCAGATTAGTTTAAGAGATTTGTTGCCGATGCGGAACAGCCTCTGTTCGAGGGAAGTGAGTGCACTGAACTTGAGTCAGTGTTAAAACTATATAATTGGAAGGCTAGGTTTGGAGTTAGTGATAAGGCCTTCACTGATCTGCTTGAATCTATTGGCTCTTTTCTTCCAAAAGATAATGTGCTTCCTGCTAATATGTATGAAGCAAAGAAAACCTTAACTGATTTAAGACTCGAGTATGTTAAATTCCACGCTTGTCCAAATGACTGCGTATTATACAGGGGTCCAATTCTTGAGTCTTCTTCTGAGTGTCCCAAATGTCGTCTTTCTCGCTGGAAAATTAGGAAAGATGGAAAAATTAGGGTTAATGTGCCAGCCAAGGTTATGTGGTATTTTTCAATAATCCCCAGATTTAAATGATTGTTTAAATCTACTTCTACTGCTAAATTAATGATCTGGCATGCAGATAATCGATCTGAAGATGGAAAGATGCGTCATCCATCTGATTCTCCTTCTTGGAGAAATGTAGATTACAGGTGGCCTGAGTTTGGTAGGGAGGCTAGAAATATACGCTTAGGATTAGAGGCTGATGGTATAAATCCACACAATAATGGATTAAAAAACCGGTACAGTTGTTGGCCAGTTATGTTAGTAATATATAATCTTCCTCCATGGTTATGCATGAAGAGGAAGTTTATCATGTTATCAATATTAAATTCTGGCCCGCATGATCCTGGTAATAATATTGACATATATCTACAGCCACTAATTGATGATTTAAAAAAATTATGGGAGGAAGGGGATCCGAACGTGTACGATGCGCATACAAAATCTTTTTTCACTTTAAGGGCAATTCTGACTTCCCAGGATACACAAATCTGTCGAGCTGCATCAATAAGGGATATAAGGCTTGTCCAATATGCGGCGATAAAACTTTGGCTAAATATTTAAGTTATAGTAAGAAAATGTGCTACAAGGTCATCGTCGGTATTTAGAAAATCATTATCCTTTTAGGAGGCAGAGGGCATCTTTTGATGGAGAACAAGAATTTGGTCATGCACCTGAACCGCTTAGTGGAGAAGAAGTGTTGGCGCAACAACAACAACTCAAATTCAGTTTTGGGAAGGGGGGAAGTCAAAAAAGGTGGAATCTTCATGGGAAAAAATTAATTTTTTTGAGTTAGAATATTGGAAGTTTCACCACGTTCGTCATTGTTTAGATCTTATGCACATCGAGAAGAACGTGTGTGATAATTTAATTGGGACACTTCTTAATATGAAATACAAGACTAAAGATAGCACTGCCTTTCGTCTTGATATGGTTGAGATGGGATTAAGGGCTGATTTAGCTCCTGAAATAAGTGAGAAAAGAACATACTTGCCGCCTGCCCCTTTTAATTTGTCCAAGAAAGAAAAAAAATTATGTTGTCATCATTGTCCAATATAAAACTTCCATATGGACATGCATCAAATATTAGAAATTGTGTATCAATGATTGATCTAAATTTGAATGGGCTGAAGTCTCATGATTTGCATATCCTCCTCCAACAGTTACTACAAGTTTCTATTCGTTCCGTGCTTCAAAAAAAATATTAGGGTTAGTATCATAAGATTATGTTTTTTTTTCAACTCTTTGTGCAACAAAGTTGTGGATGTGTCGAAATTGAGTAAACAACAAGCAGATCTGATTTTGACCTTGTATGAGTTGGAAAAAATATTCCCTTCATCATTTTTCGATGTTATGGTACATCTCACTGTCCACTTAGTAAGGGAATTGCGTTTATGTGGGCCGGTTTTTTTATAGATGGATGTTTCCATTTGAACGATTCAATAAAATATTAAAGAGTTATGTAAGAAACCGATTTTATCCGGAAGGTTGTATAGCTGAAGGTTATCTCAAAGAAGAATCAATAGAATTTTGCACTGAGTTCTATAGTGAGAGTAGTAGAACTGTTGGTCTTCGGTAAGATGAAGACAACAATTATGGTCCAATAGGTGATGTGACAATGAAGTCAGTACCAGAAAAAGAACGAGATGCGGCGCGTCTTACAGTCCTCCTTAACAACACTGAAGTGGAACCATATGTTATGTAAGTAACATTTTTAAAAGTATATTTTTAAGTTTCAAAGTACCTTTTCAAGCGGTATAATCTTACCTGATGTAATAATTGTCAAGTTGCATAAGAAATATGTGGAAGGGATTTACCAAGGGAAAAAAAAGAGTGCACAGTGGCTATTGGGAGAGAACAATCGACAATTTGCTGATTGGTTTGAACAAAAAGTTAGTTTACATTCTTTCCTTTTTTATTACTTTTTTCTGTAATCAGTCATGTTTTTAATTGAAGTCAATTTATATGCATTGTGACTTTACGTGCAGGTAAGTACAGAAATGAGGGAGAATTCCGAAGCCATTTCTGAAACAATAAGATGGTTGGCAGGAAAACCTTCATTTTCAGTGTTGACTTACGAAGGTTATGTTGTTGATGGGGTCCGATACCGCACAAAACAGTGAGATAATGCAAGGGTAGTTCAAAACAGTAGTGTGTCACTAGTTGCTAGGACAGTCCAAGTCTATAGTGCTAAGGATATAAATCCTATAGAGACTGATTTAACATTTTATGGGGTTATCGAAGAAATATGGGAGTTAGATTACCACGCATTCAAGTCCCCTTTGTTTTTGTGTACATGGGCAGCAAGTGATAGAGGTATCAAGTTCGATGATCTTGGTTTCACACTTGTGAACTTCAATCGACCAGGTCACAAAAAGGACAAATATGTCTCTGTTGACCAAGTCAACCAAGTCTTTTATGTTGAGGATCCAGCTGATGCTAATTGGTCTATTGTCCTATCGTTGACAAATCGAGACTATCATGACGCGTACGATAAAGATGCCCCAGAAGAGACCTCCTGGAACCCTCCTCCATTCTGTTCTAATATCCCTATATGCGACCCAACTGATTATGATGATGCAAGTGTCAGCAATAAAAGACAAAATGTTGAGGGGATTTGGGTGAAAAAGTGATAGGTCATAGGTGCCTAGTCATATGTTTAGTGACTAGCAATTTAGTTTTAATTTGCTTCCACTTTGTAGTTGTTCATGATATTTTTAATTAAAATTATCTTTCATTTTGCTTATCTCTGATTTTTGCATATTTTCAGTGATAATTAACTGATAATTTTGAATATTTTCCATGATATTAACTGGTTGCATATTAGTGTTGTAGTTGTTCATGATATTTTTAATTAAAATTCCTTTTCATTTTGCTTTTCTCTGATTTTAGTTTCACTTGTTGTTAGAATTATGTATAATTTTCCATGATTATTAATTAAGAATTTTGCATATTGTCCATGATTATTAATGCAGGCTTTTGCATATTTTCAGTGATAATTAACTGATAAGTTTCCATATTTTCCATGATTATTAACTATTTTGCATGTTTTTACAGATTGAAGGAAAACAAGAGAAATGGCACCGAATAAAAAGCAAAAGAAAACAAAAAAGGCAGACTCGGATAAGGTTACCATTAAACAGCTGGAGATTGAGGTCAAAGAAGCGAAAACTCATGACTCACAGACAGCTCTAGCATTAGAACCTCAACAGGCCAACTCAGAGCAACCCATGGTTACTACAACCGACACTGTTAGAGCAAAGTCTGGAGGTAAGCGTGGTGTATGCGTAATGTACAAAGTGGTTGTGAAGAAAGCTCGCGGGAAAAAGACTAAAGTCACATTCAATGATTGGGGAATTGCTGATGGTGAAACTAGGGCGCGATTGCAGTCATATATTGGAATGTTGGCCAGGACTACGATTCCAATCGACATTACTAGTTGGCCAAATGTGGATCCTGAATTAAAATCAAAGCTTTGGCTAGATATTCAAGTGCTCTATAGCATTTATAAATTTTACATTTTACTTGTGTTCTATATTTTTACCTGTGTTGTTAATTTCTCGTATTTAAATTTCTCATTTTACTTGTGTTTTATCCAGTCTACATTCAAAGTGAAACCACATTGTGAGCACTTTGTCCTAAAGTCTGCTGGTTGTAAATGGCGACAATTTAAGATTAATTTGACGATGAAGTTTGTGCGGCCATATATTGGACAGAAGGCGATATTGAGTAAGCCCCCAAAGAAATATGCTTTTGTTAGTAAGTCATCCTGGAAAAGATTTGTGAGACAGAGGACTGATCCGACATGGGAGGTATGATTTTATTTTATAGTTTTATTTTGTATTCGATAATTCTGTTCATTTTATATTCTGTACCTGTATATATGATATGTAATTCTATAATTTTGTTTTTAGGAAATACATGAAGTACATAGTGAAAGAGTTTCTCATCGAAAATATCATCACCGCTTGTCAAGAAAGGGTTATATTGGTTTAAAAGAAGATGCAGTAAGAACTAAGTCAATATTGTCTTGTTCGATAAAAATTTAGCATGAATTTTTATATTTTGCTTCATTTTAAACAGATCAAAAGTGGAAGGTTGGAGCCGGAGTAGATCCTAATAGAGCAATTTTACTCGTAAGCGAAAAAATGGCCAAGAGGTTGAAGTTGTAGATGAAGCTTTACAAGTTGTATGTGATAGAATTGTAAGTCTCCTATTATATTGGCATACTAGTAGGGCATCATTTTTAATTAATAAAATTGTAGACCCTTTGTAATTTGGGCTAATTATTTTCATATCAATAGGATACTTTGTTGGAAAAGAAAGAGAAGGGTGAAATACAATTTTCTGGAGCTGAAGATGTTTTGACTACGGCTTTGGAGAGTCTTGAGCATTCTGGTAGGGTTGGAGGGTACATCACTCCAAAATAGTTCTTTAATTTTCCACGAGTGTAGAAAGTTCGAATAATGAAGGAAGAGTTGATGGCCCGTGATCGACAAAGGGATGAAAAGACGAAAGCTCTTGAGGCAGAGATTGCTCAGCTGAAGGCATTGATTAGTTCCGGCCAGAATCATCACTCCCCAATGCAGTCTGAAAAGGCAAGTTTCCAGCCGGAAAACAATCAGCCCGCTGCAATTATACTAGAATTTGATGAGGACTGTGTTCCTACAGATGCTCCCCCTAGGCCTTCACCTCCTGGAAATTTGGTAAATTAATCGATGGAAGGATAATTTAATTCCATAATTTAGTATTTTATTTTATTGCTTAAGCTCTTTGAATTGATGATTTCTTTTTAACTTAGTATTTTTATTTGTTCATTTCAATATCATAGGGGAACAGAATGTGTGACCTATCTGTCGAGAGGATAGAAAACAAGGTTGCATTTGGTATGGTGTATCCTCGCGAGGCTGGAGGAAAAGTCCATGGAATTGATATACCACTTGGACATCAGTGTGTCTCTGTCGATGGCATCATCAAACCAGATGCCTTGCTTCCAGTGCCGATCCGTGGTGAATTGGAGACAGTCCACGATGCACTTGGCTCTTTTCTAGCATGGCCTGAGGATTTAATAAGCTACGAAACTACCGAGGTATAATTTAATATATGTGGTCTGAATTTGAAATAAAAATGGTGCTTGTGAGGATATTACAAATGAAATTGTGTTTAAATTTTTGATGGTTTAATGATCTACATATTAAGAAAAAAGAAAGGGTGCGACCAAGTGGAGAAAACAAAAACAAGAATGATGAGTTGCAGAAATTGAGGGCACAGTTCTTACAAGCAAAATCAAGTGCAAAAGTGCCGAAGGGCTTTAACTTACTGTATGAACATGTAACTAGCTGGATGGAAACTGCTGGGGTTTCGATACAAGTTGACTGCAAGTCAGAAGTGTTTGGGCATGAAAAGACAATTTATTTGTTACATGAGAATGTTTTGGCGTTGTTGGAGTTTGATATGCTAGGGCAAGCTGTAATTACAGCTTATATGGCGTAAGTTACAATTTTTCTTTTTCCGATAAGCATTCTAATGTTAGTATTTTTCCAATTGCATGTCTCTACTTCTAATGTTGGTATCTTTTTTTGGTAGGCATTTGCATGCTGAGATAAGTGAAAAACCAGAACTGGCAGAAACATTTGTTTTTATTGACCCTGGATCCACATATAAGTTGAATGCTGATTTTGAAGCTTACATTGTTAACCGCTTGAAAGAGGGCAACCCAGATCGGCTGTTCTTTTTGCCGCATAATCAGGAGTAAGTTCTAGCTTATATTAAGTTATGATACTAAAAAACTGGATAGAGTACTAAAAATCTGTCTTTGGTATGTTTTTTAATGAAAACAGTATGCATTGGATTTTGGCTATTATTTAGGAAGGTGAAATTTATTTTCTCAATCCATTCCCTCACCCAACACAGTTTCCATTACCAGAACAAGCATTATCAAGGTGATTTTTTATTTACCGTAACATTTTGATGAAAATTCATGATTTTTTTTTGTACATTGGATAAGTTTTTATTTTTTATGCAGGGCAGTGAAAACTTACAATTGTGAAACTGGTAGGGGCAACCGAAAGCCGGCCAAGGCAAATTTTCTGAGTGTAAGTACTTTTACACTTCATTTAAGTTCCTTTCAGTACTAGTAAATTTATTTTCTGAGTGTAAGTATGTTTTTTGATGCATTTTATTTTTTGGAATTAATAGGGATCCCCCAAGCAACCCGGTGGTACTGAATGTGATTATGTAGTAATGCGCTACATGAAAGAAATTATCAGTTATACAAGATTGGCTTTTGCTACAAAGGTGTGCATCTTTGTTTTTCTAATGGGTTACTTTTGATTATAAAGGTGTACTTTTCATTTTTGTTTAATTGTGTTTGTTTGTTGCCTTTAGTGGCTGCCGAAGACTCGAGGGACGTACACCGAGGCCCAGCTTGATGAAGTACGTATTCAGGCTCTCAAGTTCATCCAAGACCAGATCTGATAGTTTTTAGTATATTTAAGGTCTCTTTAAATTGACGTAAACACTTGGTTAATCGCTTGAATTGCTAGTTGGTAGTTCTGCACTTTTGGTATTGGTTATCAACTTTAGCTAATTGGTCGATAAGCATCTGTTTTAGAGACATGCAGTCCGTGATGTAGTAATTCAAGCTGTTATGCATCAGATAGAAACTTTTGGTTGTGCACAAGCGTACGTAGTTAATTCTAGTGCCTAGCTTGACAGTTTGGTATCTTGTTAAGTGATATAGCTAGTTTGGTATCTTGTTAAAGTAACAGATGGATGATGTACATGTTGGTGGTTGTTGGATGTATTTTGTGAATGGTTTAATATAAATGCATGGTTGGATATATTGTGAATGGTCCAGTTTTTAATTTTTTGGTATACATTGAAAGACAACGATTTATTTAATTACACTCAGAAACAAATGTCTAATTGTAACAAATACATCGAAAGTTTTACCAAATAATGATGTCTAAAACAAAGATATACATCACATTTTTTCTACAATGTCCGATGTCTAAAAAACAAATAGAAATCACTTTTTATTTATAAAATCTGATGTCTAAGAGACACATATAAATTAGTTTTTTCAAAAAAAACTGATGTTTATACCTACATTAGACATCAGTATAGGATGATGTCTAAGATAACTATAGACATCGATCTTTTCTGAAAAAAACTGATGTTTATAAGAACATTAGACATTAGTCTAGGATGATGTCTAAGATAACTATACACATCATTTTTTTTAAAAGAAACTGATGTTTATAAGAACATTAGACATCAATCTAGGATGATGTCTAAGACAACTATAGACATCACTTTATCTGCTAAAATTATGATGTCTAATATCCAAATAGACATCATTTCCAAAAAAATAAAGTGATGTGTATGTGAAAAATAACTTAGTTTATTATATGTTTTCTAGAATAAAAGGCAAGCAAGTTGTTTATAAAATTAATTATATCTAACCTATTTTGTAGAACAATCGATGTGTATTGAAGGAAATATCGATGTCTATGTTAGCACAGACATCAGTTTCTAGCCATCACTTGCAAAATAACATAGACATCGGCCAGAAACCGATGTCTATTGACCCTTTTCTTGTAGTGCATATACAACCGGATAGACTACCTACTGCAAGCCCCTTACACCGAAACACCCTCCACTCCCCAGAGTCATTTTCAAACTAGCTTTGAAACCTTTTTAAATTATTTACTTCCGGAAGAAAATAAAGAAGTAAGTTCATCTCACGAGTTGATCATCGTTAACTGATCTTCTTTACTCAGGAAATTCTTTTCAAACTTTACTTGGGAGTTATTCGGAGTTTTCTTAAGGATTTTAAAACCTGACCCTCCTGGTAAGGCAGGGCTATTGTACAGGTTACACTATAGTTTGTAGCGGTGAGAGAAAGCATTTTTAATCGCTCCCAAAACTTTGGGTTCCCCAGTTTTGATAAGTTGGCAAGCCATTGGGGTGGTATTTACGAAGTATATATGGTTATAAAAATATTTGAGAACCCCTGCTATTTTTTTAAATATTTTTATGAAAGCCAGAAAATATTTAAAATAATTTTTAAAGGCCTTAAATAATTTTTAAATAGGCTAAATAAATTTTAAATAATTTTTAAATAATTTTTAGAATATTTAAATCATTTTTAAATAATATTAACTAATTATTAACTAATTAATAAATAATAAAATAATAATCATTAATCAAATAATTAAATGAATATTGAAACTAATAATCATTTAATTAATAAATATTCAAATAATATTTATTAAATAATATAAAAAATAATTAATTCCGATGTTTTGAAATTTAAAAAGAATCATCAGAATCTTTTCGATTATTGAAAATATCAGTCTCCGGGGATTACCGGGTTTTACATAAAATACTCCGACTCCCGATTCATATCCAAAAGTACTTACACTCTACCCGAGCCTTTAACATCACCATATATATATACGTATAAGCCATTGGGGTGTATATATATGTACATAAACATTACAAGTACTTAGGGAAAATCATGCATGCATTCGTAAATCTTCTTGCAATATAAATAATACAGTGCATGCATTTACATCACAACAACAACAGTTTTTAAAACATACTTAAAGTTTAGTTATAGAAAACTTGCCTGGTAGAGTCTGAGAAATGGAGTCTCGCGTCCTAGGGTGACGATCTATAATGAACAAGGAAACGCTAGGGTTAGTTTCGTACCCGAACCATTTAGTCGATGTTTATATAACGTAACTAATTCCCTTAAAGAACTCTTAGTGTTTATGTTGAACTTATATGCTATGGTGACGTTCCTTGACCGAATTAAAATTGCCAATTTTATTCGGGTCGTGTTTCGAGTTCGTTTGATTTTATTTGTTCGTCCCCTAAAGGTATTTTTCGTTCGCGCAACCTAGATTCGAACATTTTTATAAAATCGAAAAATAAAACTTTTTACTAATTTCTTTTTCTAAGGCCTTCCTCACTACACTGAGTTCCAACTACCAATTTTCCATAACTTATGGACTTTTACAAAGTCCTTAACCAAGACCCTAAAGAAGACTCTTCCTTGCTATGAATTTTACTTTCGTAGTTCCAACTCCATAATTTTTATAAAATCGAAACATTCATAATTTGACTTAATTCTTTTTGGACCGTCTTCCCTACTGTAAGAACTAGCTGTACAAACATTTTTATAATTTTCTTCAAATTTCAAGGGATTCGTTTATCACTGCAAAGACGGTGGTTTGTCACGATTCGTTCGTTTTAACCGGTTTTACTAAATCAAGCATATCTCCTAAACCGTAAATCGTTTTAACGCGATTAAAATTCTCAAATACACTACAATTCCATATCCACATGTTTCTAAGCAGTTTGGTCCAAAAATAACACTCCTCAAATCCGTGAGTTTCTGCACAAATGTTCTAACAAAATTTTTGCATTATAACGGCTATAAAACAAATATTTCCAATTTTCGTACACTCCAAATACGCATCCAAGGCAACCATACAACTTCAACATCATATCATCATCATCAAAAGTCTATAAAATCAGTGGTATCTTTATTTTATCAACATTCAAGATTTTTCACAAAAACAAAGATCTTTAACCACTAAAATCCACTAAATCATCTCACACATATAATCCATGGTATAATCTCTTAAAACTCAAAGAACTCAAAGCTTAAGTGAGATGTTCTTACCTCCTTGGAGCTTGTATGGCCTTTACAAAGCTTAATACACTTCAAGAATGCCTTGGATAGCTCTTATAAACTCTAAACTTCAAGATAAAAACAAAACTTTACCATAAGTTACTATTCATTATAAATCCAGGTTGTTATGCCAATCCCGATTCCAATTTTATAATTACCGTTCCCAATTATTCAACATTTTATCTAAACACTAATCTTTTCCTTTGGCAACGACCCTTATATCAATAATATCCATCACATGTTATAAGCTCAGAGCGAAAGACATTACTTAGAGTACCAGATTCAATCCAAAATATAAAGTTATTACAGACCCGAATGTTTTAATCTAGAAAGGGTTTAAAATCCACAAAAGCTGCTACCTGAGGTGACGATAAATGTGGGATAGTTTTCTAGTTTTCAAAAGCTTACACAGGTCATACTTGTACACAAACCTAACCATTCTGAGTTGATATCCTATCCTACTAAGTCCTCTCATCTGGGGCAGACGGGGTCCGAACAATCTACGGAACTGCTGTGCGTTTCCCAAGCGCTTTCTGGGGGTCTGATGTGTCCGAGCCATTCTTTCCTGTTGTTGTTTGTGATATATATAGAAAAAGCAAGTGTGAGCATAATTGCCCAGCAATGTAATAATAGTACTCTAAAGATATTGTTGTTCTATTTGAAAACTTAGTGGCACGATATAATATAATTCAGCTTTTAAAATAGCATTAACTTTTCCTGAGTCATTTTAAAACAGGAACGTTTGGATAAAAATATTTTCTTGATAAGTTCAACACTAACAACACTATCGGTACTGGAGCACATGGGCTTCCAGTACAGTGTAGCAGCACAATTCCAATTGGAAGAATGGGAATATTCCGTAGAACCCCGATACAAGGTGATCGCCCATGGTATTGGAAAAATAAAACTTCGCTACTAGTACACGGGAGATGAACCTACTATGGAGGTCGTGGCCCTGACCTCATTCGGGTCTTATGATGGACGGCAACCCGAACGCCCCTTACACATGTACATATACAACCGGATGGACTGCCTACTGCAAACCTCTTACACCGAAACACCCTCCAGTCCCCAGAGTCGTTTTCAAACCAGCTTTGAAACCTTTTTAAATTATTTACTTCCGGAAGAAAATAAGGAAGTAAGTTCATCTCACGAGTTGATCATCATTAACTGATCTTCTTTGCCCAGGAATTTCTTTTCAAACTTTACTTGGGAGTTATTCGAAGTTTTCTTACGGATTTTAAAACCTGACCCTCCTGGTAAGGCAGGGCTATTGTACAGGTTAAGCTATAGTTTGTAGCGATGGGAGAAATCATTTTAATCGCTCCCAAAACTTTCGGTTCCCCAGTTTTTATAAGTTCACAAGCCATTGGGGTGATATTTACGAAGTATATATGGTTATAAAAATATTTGAGAACCCCTGCTATTTTTTTAAATATTTTTCTGAATGCCAGAAAATATTTAAAATAATTTTTAAAGGCCTTAAAAAATTTTAAATAGGCTAAATAAATTTTAAATAATTTTTAAATAATTTTTAGAATATTTAAATCATTTTTAAATAACATTAACTAATTATTAAATAATTAATAAATAATAAAATAATAATCATTAATCAAATAATTAAATGAATTAACTTTAAATGAATATTGAAATTATTAATCATTTTATTAATAAATATTCAAATAATATTTATTAAATAATATCAAAAATAATTAATTCCGATGTTTTGAAATTTAAAAAGAATAGTCGGAATCTTTTCGATTATTGAAAATATCAGTCTCCGGGGATTACCGGGTTTTACATAAAATACTCCGATTCATATCCGAAAGTACTTACGCTCTACCCAAGCCCTGAAAATCACCATATATATATACGTATAAGCCATTGGGGTGTATATATATGTACATAAACTTTACAAGTACTTAGGGAAAATCTTGCATGCATTCGTAAATCTTCTTGCAATATAAATAAAATAGTGCATGCATTTATATAACAACAACAACAGTTTTTAAAACATAATTAAAGTTCGGTTATAGAAAACTTGCCTGGTAGAGTCTGAGAAATGGAGTCTCGCGTCCTAGGGTGACGATCTATAATGAACAAGGAAACGATAGGGTTAGTTTCGTACCCGAACCATTTAGTCGATGTTTATATAACGTAACTAATTCCCTTAGAGAACTCTTAGAGTTTATGCTGAACTTATATGCTATGGTGACGTTCCTTGACCGAATTAAAATTACCAATTTTATTCGGGTCGTGTTTCGAGTTCGTTTGATTTTATTCGTTCGTCCCCTAAAGGTATTTTTCGTTCGCGCACCCTTGGTTCGAACATTTTTATAAAATCGAAAAATAAACATTTTTACAAATTTATTTTTCTCAGGCCTTCCTCAATGCACTGAGTTCCAACTACCAATTTTTCATAACTTATGGACTTTTACAAGGTCCTCAACCAAGACCCTAAAGAAGACTCTTCCTTGTTTTGAATTTTACATGTGCAGTTCCGACTCCATAATTTTTATAAAATCGAAAATTTCATAATTTAAATTAATTGTTTTTGGACCGTCTTCCTTACTGTAAGAACTAGCTATATAAACATTTTCATAATTTTCTTCAAATTTCAAGGGATCCGTTTATCACTGCAAAAATGGTGGTTTGTCACGATTCGTTCGTTTTAACCGGTTATCAAGCATATCTCCTAAACCGTAAATCGTTTTAAGGCGATTCAAATTCTCCAATACACTACAAGTCCATATCTACCTGTTTCTAAGCAGTTTGGTCCAAAAATAATCCTTCTCAAATCTGTGTGTTTCTGCACAAATGTTCTAACAAAATTTTGGCAATATAACAGCTATAAAACAAATATTTCCAATTTTCGAACACTCCAAATACACATCCAAGGCAACCATACAACTTCAACATCATATCATCACCATCATCAATAGTCTCTAAAATCAGTGGTATCTTTATTTTATCAACATTCTAGATTTTGCACAAAAACAACGATCTTTAACCACTAAAATCCACTAAATCATCTCATACATATAATCCATAGTATAATCTCTTAAAACTCAAAGAACTCAAATCTTAAGTGAGATGTTCTTACCTCCTTGGAGCTTGTATGGCCTTTACAAAGCTTAATACACTTCAATAATGCCTTGGGTAGCTCTTATAAACTCTAAACTTCAAGATCAAAACAAAACTTTACCATAAGTTACTATTCATTAACTTTGGCAATTTTTTTCACCTAGCTACACTTCATGAAAAATTATGAAACTCCATGGATCGCAAAGAACAGGTACTTAGAAACAAGGTTGTTAAGCTGGTTAGAGTTCTGTGGCAAAACCACAATGTAGAAGAATCAACTTGGGAGCTGGAAAGCGAGATGCAAGAGAAGTACCCCCATCTATTCTCAGACTGATTCCGGGACGGAATCCTTTTAAGGGGGAAGACTGTAATAACTCTGATTTTTGTACTACTATAGAAAAGACCCGGATGAATAATAATTTCGGAATGTGAGAAGAAAAAAAAAATCCTACCCATTTATGAGTAATGGAAAAATCGAAAAATACGAAAAATCCTGCTTCGTTAATAACTTACGATTTTCGAGGAAGCGATAAATACGAAAGCCGTGACAAGGCCAAGGGAATCATAAACATGGAAATTTTATAGCATAAGTGCAATAATATGAGAACTTGGTGTAATGAAAAACACATGAAGAGAATTTATACACTAAGAACATTTCATGGATTAAATTAGTGTTGCATGGAAAATTATGGAATAAAATGGGAAAATAATCAAAATGCAAAATGCGAAGAACCATGCAAAACCTAGGTAACTACATGCAAGGTGGTGGTCAAGCATGCAACCAAGTCAAAGAAGGAGCAAACTAGTAGTTAGGAAATTAGCTAGAAACAAACTATATAGTTAGTAACATACTTGCCAAATTCAAGGATCACCAAGCATTGTTTATAGCCTTTTTAGGCTTGGAAAATTGACCAAGCTAGCTCTAGACTTTTTACAAAACCAATACAATACCACATTATTGTAGATATTACAAAAAGCGAAGCAAAAACACTCCCATCCCCTTAGAAAGAGCATTCGGCCGAGTGAGGTAGGAAAGGAGAAAAGAAAAAAAAATTCTTTGGCTTCCAACCACTCATAAATCCTAAGATTAATTCCCAAACTTCCTCAAAATGAAATTAAGGTATGTACAAAGTTTCATAATTTTTCATGAAGTGTAGCTAGGTGATAAAAATTACCAAAGTTCATAATGAATAGTAACTTACGGTAAAGTTTTGTTTTGATCTTGAAGTTCAGAGTTTATAAGAGCTATCCAAGGCATTCTTGAAGTGTATTAAGCTTTGTAAAGGCCATACAAGCTCCAAGGAGGTAAGAACATCTCACTTAAGCTTTGAGTTCTTTGAGTTTTAAGAGATTATACCATGGATTATATTTATGAGATGATTTAGTGGATTTTAGTGGTTAAAGATCTTTGTTTTTGTGAAAAATCTTGAATATTGATAAAATAAAGATACCACTGATTTTAGAGACTTTTGATGATGATGATATGATGTTGAAGTTGTATGGTTGCCTTGGATGTGTATTTGGAGTGTACGAAAATTGGAAATATTCGTTTTATAGCCGTTATAATGCCAAAATTTTGTTAGAACATTTGTGCAGAAACTCACGGATTTGAGGAGTTTTATTTTTGGACCAAACTGCTTAGAAACATGTGGATATGGACTTGTAGTGTATTTGAGAATTTGAATCGCCTTAAAACGATTTACGGTTAAGAGATATGCTTGATTTAGTAAAACCGATTAAAACGAACGAATCGTGACAAACCACCGTCTTTGCAGTGATAAACGGATCCCTTGAAATTTGAAGAAAATTATGAAAATGTTTGTACAACTAGTTCTTATATTAAGGAAGACGGTCCAATAAGAATTAAGTCAAATTATGAATTTTTCAATTTTATAAAAATTATGGAGTCGGAACTGCGCAAGTAAAATTCACAGCAAGGAAGAGTCTTCTTAAGGTTCTTGGTTGAGGACCTTGTAAAAGTCAATAAGTTATGAAAAATTGGTAGTTGGAACTCAGTGCAGTGAGGAAGGCCTGAGAAAAAGAAATTTGTAAAAAGGTTTATTTTTTGATTTTATAAAAATGTTCGAATCAAGGGTTCGCGAATGAAAAATACCTTTAGGGGAAGAACGAATAAAATCAAACGAACTCGAAACACGACCCGAATAAAATTGGTAATTTTAATTCGGTCAAGTAACGTCACCATAGCATATAAGTTCAACATAAACACTAAGAGTTCTCTAAGGGAATTAGTTACGTTATATAAACTTCGACTAAATGGTTCGGGTACGAAACTAACCCTAGCGTTTCCTTGTTCATTATAGATCGTCACCCTAGAACGCGAGACTCCATTTCTCAGACTCTACCAGGCAAGTTTTCTATAACCAAACTTTAAGTATGTTTTAAAAACTATTGTTGTTGTGATATAAATGCATGCACTGTTTTATTTATATTGCAAGAAGATTTACGAATGCATGCATGATTTTCCTTAAGTACTTGTAAAGTTTATGTACATATATATACACCCCAATGGCTTATACGTATATATATGGTGATGTTCAAGGCTCGGGTAGAGCGTAAGTACTTTCGGATATGAATCGGGAGTCGGGGTATTTTATGTAAAACCCGGTAATCCCCGGAGACTGATATTTTCAATAATCGAAAAGATTCCGATGATTCTTTTTAAACTTCAAAACATCGGAATTAATTATTTTTGATATTATTTAATAAATATTATTTGCATATTTATTAATTAAGTGATTATTAATTTCAATATTCATTTAAAGTTAATTCATTTAATTATTTGATTAATGATTATTATTTGATTATTTATGAATTATTTAATAATTAGCTAATATTATTTAAAAATGATTTAAATATTCTGAAAATTATTTAAAAATTATTTACCCTCTTTAAAAATTATTTAAGGCCTTTAAAAATTATTTTAAATATTTTCTGGCTTTCAGAAAAATATTTAAAAAAATAGCAGGGGTTCTCAAATATTTTTATAACCATATATACTTCGTAAATACCACCCCAATGGCTTGTGAACTTATCAAAACTGGGGAACCCAAAGTTTTGGGAGCGATTAAAAATGCTTTCTCCTATCGCTACAAACTATAGCATAACCTGTACAATAGCCCTGCCTTACCAGGAGGGTCAGGTTTTAAAATCCTTAAGAAAACTCCGAATAACTCCCCAGTAAAGTTTGAAAAGAATTTCCTGAGTAGAGAAGATCAGTTAACGATGATCAACTCGTGAGATGAACTTACTTCCTTATTTTCTTTCGGAAGTAAATAATTTAAAAATGTTTCAAAGCTGGTTTGAAAACGACTCTAGGGACTGGAGGGTGTTTCGGTGTAAGGGGCTTGTAGCAGGAAGTCGATCCGGTTGTATATGTCCATGTGTAAGGGGCGTGCGGGTAGCCGTCCATCATAAGACTCGAATGAGGTCAGGGCCACGACCTCCATAGTAGGTTCGTCTCCCGTCTACTAGTAGCGAAGTTTTATTTTTCCGATACGATGGTTTATCACCTTGTATCGGGGTTCTCCGAAATAGTCCCATTCTTCCAGTTGGAATTGTGCTACTACACTGTACTGGAAGCCCAGGTGCTCCAGTACCGATAGTGTTGTCAGTGTTGAACTTATCAAGAAAATATTTTTATCGAAACTTTCTTGTTTTAAAATGACTCAGGGAAAGTTAATGCTATTTTAAAAGCTGAATTATATTATATCGTGCCACTCAGTTTTTTAAACAGAATAACAATCTCTTTACAGTACTATTATTACATTGCTGGGCAATTATGCTCACACTTGCTTTTTCTATATATATCACAAACAACAACAGGAAAGCATGGTTCGGACACATCAGATCCCTAGAAAGCGCGTGGGAAACGCACAGCAGTTCCGTAGACGGTTCGGACCCCGTCTGCCCCAGGTGAGAGGACTTAGTAAGATAGGATATCAACTCAGACTTGTTAGGTTTGTGTACAAGTATGACCTGTGTAAGCTTTTGAAAACTAGAAAACTATCCCACATTTATCGTCACCTCCGGCAGCAGCTTTTGTGGATTTTAAACCCTTTCTAGATTAAAACATTTGGGTCTGTAATAACTTTATATTTTGGATGAATCTGATACTCTAAGTAATGTTTTACTTTCGCTCTGAGCTTATAACCTCTGATGGATATTATTGATATAGGGGTCATTGCCAAAGGAAAAGATTAGTGTTTAAATAAAATGTTGAATAATTGGGAACGGTAATTATAAAATTGGAATCTGGAACGGTGTAACAACCTGGATCGTTGACTCCCGATCTAGGGGTGTTACAGAAATGGTATCAAGTAGAACAGCAACCGGACCTGTCTTACATAGAGAAACCAGTGGAGATCATGGATCGCAAAGAACATGTACTTAGAAACAAGGTTGTTAAGCTGGTCAGAGTTCTGTGGCAAAACCACAATGTAGAAGAATCAACTTGGGAGCTGGAAAGCGAGATGCAAGAGAAGCACCCCCATCTATTCTCAGACTGATTCCGGGACGGAATCCTTTTAAGGGGGGAAGACTGTAATAACCCTGATTTTCGTACTATTGTAGAAAAGACCCAGATGAATAGTAATTCCGGTATGTAAGAAAAAAAACAAATCCTATCCATTTAGGAATAATGGAAATTTTAGGTTTTTAATTCCATATTAAGATTATATAAATTAAATGAGTGTATGCAAAAGCTATCAGAAATCGAAAAATCATGCTTCGTTAATAACTTATGATTTTCGAGGAAGCGATAAATACGAAAGCCGTGACATGGTCAAGGGAATCATAAACATGGAAATTTTATAGCATAAGTGCAATAATATGAGAACTTGGTGGAATGAAAAAACACTAAGAACATTTCTTGGATTAAATTAGTGTTGCATGGAAAATTATGGAATAAAATGGGAAAATAATCAAAATGCCAAGAACCATACAAAACCTAGGTAATTACATGCAAGGTGGTGGTCAAGCATGCAACCAAGTCAAAGAAGGATCAAATTAGTAGTTAGGAAATTAGTTAGAAACAAACTATATAGTTAGTAACATACTTGCAAAATTCAAGGATCACCAAGCATTGCTTATAGCCTTTTTAGGCTTGGAAAATTGACCAAGCTAGCTCTAGACTTTTTACAAAACCAATACAATACCACATTATTATAGATATTACAAAAATTAAAGCAAAAACACTCCCATCCCCTTAGAAAGAGCATTCAGCCGAGTGAGGTAGGAAAGGAGAAAAGAAAAAAATTTCTTTGGCTTTCAACCACTCATAAATCCTAAGATTAATTCCCAAGCTTCCTCAAAGTGAAATTAAGGTATGTACAAAGTTTATAATTTTTCATGAAGTTTAGCTTGGTGAGAAAAATTTCCAAAGTTCATAATGAATAGTAACTTATGGTAAAGTTTTGTTTTGATCTTAAAGTGTAGAGTTTATAAGAGCTATCCAAGGCATTCTTGAAGTGTATTAAGCATTTTAAAGGCCATAAAAGCTCCAAGGAGGTAAGAACATCTCCCTTAAGCTTTGAGTTCTTTGGGTTTTAAGAGATTATACCATGGATTATATGTATGTGATGATTTAGTGGATTTTAGTGGTTAAAGATCTTTGTTTTTGTGAAATATTTGAATGTTGATAAAATAAAGATACCACTGATTTTAGAGACTTTTGATGATGATGATATGATGTTGAAGTTGTATGGTTGCCTTGGATGTGTATTTGGAGTGTACGAAAATTGGAAATATTTGTTTTATAGCCGTTATAATGCCAAAATTTTGTTAGAACATTTGTGCAGAAACTCACGGATTTGAGGAGTGTTATTTTTGGACCAAACTGCATGGAAACATGCAGATATGGACTTGTAGTGTATTTGAGAATTTGAATCGCCTTAAAACGATTTACGGTTTAGGAGATATGCTTGATTTAGTAAAACCGGTTAAAACTAACGAATCGTGACAAACCACCGTCTTTACAGTGATAAACGGATCCCTTGAAATTTGAAGAAAATTATGAAAATGTTTGTACATCTAGTTCCTACAGTAAGGAAGATGGTCTAAAAAGAATTAAGTCAAATTATGAATTTTTCAATTTTATAAAAATTATGGAGTCGGAACTGCGCAAGTAAAATTCACAACAAGGAAGAGTCTTCTTTCTAAGGGGATGGGAGTGTTTTTGCGTTGCATTTTGTAATATCTACAATAATGTGGTATTGTATTGGTTTTGTAAAAAGTCTAGAGCTAGCTTGGTCAATTTTCCAAGCCTAAAAAGGCTACAAGCAATGCTTGGTGATCCTTGAATTTGGCAAGTATGTTACTAACTATATAGTTTGTTTCTAACTAATTTCCTAACTACTAGTTTGCTCCTTCTTTGACTTGGTTGCATGCTTGACCACCACCTTGCATGTAATTACCTAGGTTTTGCATGGTTCTTGGCATTTTGATTATTTTCCCATTTTATTCCCTAATTTTCCATGCAACACTGATTTAATCCATGAAATGTTCTTAGTGTATAAATTCTCTTCAAGTGTTTTTATTCCACCAAGTTCTCATATTATTGCACTTATGCTATAAAATTTCCATGTTTATGATTCCCTTGGCCTTGTCACGGCTTTCGTATTTATCGCTTCCTCGAAAATCGTAAGTTATTAACGAAGAAGGATTTTTCGATTTCTGACAGCTTTTGCATACACTCATTTCACTTATATAATCTTAATATGGAATTAAAAACCTCAAATTTCCATTACTCATTAATGGGTAGGATTTGTTTTTTTCTTACATACCGAAATTACTATTCATCCGGGTCTTTTCTACAGTAGTACAAAAATCAGGGTTATTACAACCTCAATCAACCATAACGAGCTAACATCATTTGTTCGACTTAGCTAACCATGACTATATTTGAATACTTTTATTCTTATAAATGAGCTTGTGTTGTTACTTTTCAAATGCATATTTTCATCTGATACTGGTCAACGGGATTATTCGAGAAATTGAGTCCCGGAAATGATTTTGTTCAAGAATTCAGAATACTTGAACGAAGGTGAAATATGGCTCATGTGTGGCCTGGGTGACAAGTGCATCCATCTGCTAGCAGAAAAGTAGGTGCCATAAATCGGCTGATCACCGACTATGGGGAAAAAGGTGACCTAGACCAGTGCTCATTGAGTTCCTTCCATCTTTAATAAATGAGTTTTACATATTAGAGATCATTAGAGTTCTTGAGTTATGAGCAAACGAGTAAGTTGAAATTTTGTTCTTAATCAAACCCTTTCCATTCTTTTATAGTTACTTCATTAATAAATATATAATTTTTAAAGGGGAATTATCTGTTGGATCTTGTTACTCTATTAGTAGCCCTGCTGAGCGCTTTTGTTGCTCACGATATTATTCGTTTATATTCTACAGTTAAGGGAGAAAATCAGAAGACCTACCCCTCTGTAGAAATAAGGAAAGGGAAGATGTATTAGTAGTATTCACCAGACTGGAAGTTTTGCTAGCATAGCTATAATGCCTTAGTATTGTGTAACATCTTTTGTTAAGGACCTTATATTATATTTTATGTTGTAATAATGTAAATGAATTTGAGGAATAGTTTGTAATATTATTTTGGTTTAAGTTGTAATGTTATGGAGAAGATTTTGTATATTATTGTATTATGTGACAGGTGTGATTGTGAGATGGCGTGACGACTCAAGTTAGAGTATATCTAATTTGGGGGCGTTACATTTTGGTATAAGAGCTATAGTTATATTTTAGGATATGAGAGCGTACGCCTAGGAATATAGCAGAGTATTATAGAGGCAGTGAGCGTTAGGTAACTCCCATAGAGTTATAGAAAAGTACTATAGTAGTAATAAGTTAATTACAATGCATAATTGATTTCTTTTAATTATGCAGATGTCATCAGACAGTGAGCCTATGGAGGATTACTATATCATATCAGACAGTGATTCTGATGATTCTTCGGTAGAGATTCTGGAGCCACCTGCCCCAGATATGGTTGACTTGGTTTCTCCACCGAGAGAGGAGATAGTTGGTAGAGCACGTCCTTCATTTGAGAGTATACATCTAGCATCAGAGGTCCCTCGTGTTCCATCTAATAGGGATCCTTACTTGGCTTATATGCATGATTCCCCACCATCTTCGGGGGATAGGGAGTCTTCTAGGGCAGTGATAGAGGAGCAGGTTGTGGATGGTTCTGGACAGCCAGTTATAGTTAGGGTTGAGTCAGCAGAGGTAGAGATAAGAGACCCTTTGGGAGAGCAGGTAACTGGTCATGCTGTTGTAGCCGAGATGATTACATCAGTAGTTTTTGAGGCTCCAGTTGAGCCTGTAGTGTCTTCAGTGCCACCTTCTTCTGTGAGTATGAGAGAGACTATCCCAGTAGTCGTACCTATCTAAACTTCTAGCCCTCCCATTGTATCCGTGATAGCTGTTTCTGCTACACAGTCTATACCAGCTTTGGCACCATTACCACCTATGTTTGGGGCTAGTGGGGGGGGTGGTTCCTACTGATATCTATCAGGCGTTATACTCAGACCATCAATGGCTTAGGGTGAGACATTTGGAGGTGATTAGATCTCGGGATGCTGCTTTAGGGATATTACCTGTAGTGGCAGGGGTTCAGACTACTTCTACTCATGTACCCATGGAGCCTCATACAGTTTTTGTACATCGGTTGGCTATCTCTGTACTGGATGATATTTTGACTCAGTTAGAGCAGGCACCGTCCGGGAGTTCTTCACGATGCCTATTCTAACTGAGTCAAAATATCATTCAATACAGAGATAGCCAACCGATGTATAAAACTTGTCTGAAGCTCCATGGGTACATGAGTAGAAGTAGTCTAAACCCTGCCATTACAGGTAATATCCCTAAAACAGCATCCCGAGATCTAATCACCTCCAAATGTCTCGCCCTAAGCCACTGATGGTCTGAGTATAACGCATGATAGATATTAGTACGAACCAGTCCCCCACTAGCCCCAAACATAGGTGGTAATAGTGCCAAAGCTGGTGTAGACTGTGTAGTAGAAACAGCTATCACGGATACAATGGGAGGGCTAGAAGTATAGATAGGTGTGACTACTGGGACAGTCTCTCTCATACTCACAGAAGAAGGTGGCACTGAAGACACCACAGGCTCAACTGGAGCCTCAGAAACTACTGATGTAATCATCTCGGCTACAGTAGTATGACCAGTCACTTGCTCTCCCAAAGGGTCTCCTATCTCTACCTCTACTGACTTAACCCCAACTATAACTAGCTGTCTAGAACCATCCACAACCTGCTCCTCTATCACTGTCCTAGAAGACTCCCTATCCCCTGAAGATGGTGAGGAATCACGCATATAAGCCAAGTAAGGATCCCTAGTAGATGGAACACGAGGGGCCTCTGATGCTGAATGTATACTCTAAGATGAAGGACCTGCTCTACCAACTATCTCCTCTCTCGGCGGAGT